>JAZHEH010001737.1:2400000-4800000 GCA_036589455.1 Ateles fusciceps
TGTAGATCGTTCTTTGGCATTTAATCTGCAGCCCTCAATGATTTCAGAATCCCTGGGACAAAGAGCCTCATATCCCACTTACCACTGGGTGCTTCCTTTCCATTTGGTCTTTTCCTTTATTAAATGCAAGTATGTAATTTAATGTGTGTTTATACATTTTGTATAGTATTACTATGCATTTAGAAAAGAAGGAGGGATTTAGGTCTATGTTCAAATTGCCCTTTAAACACAGAAGCCTAGTGGATTGAATCTAAAATGCATTATGCAGATTGATACACTAAGATTTTGTGACTTTTGTATGAAAATGGGGGCATAGTTTTGTTTTTATCATGGTTTAATATGAATTATGTTTTTCCACTTAGAGAAAGGACATAATCCAAAACCTATTTAATCAATCTTCAGTGTCACAAAGTTGATATAAATATTCACTGTAAATATAGTCTGAACATGCTTAGTGGTGCTTGAGGTATTTGACAAATCACAAGGCAAAATGTACACAATTTTATATATCATCACATGAAATAATTATTCCTAATTATAGAAGCCTTTACAATAATATTTTCTGTTCTTAATCATCAGAACTGTATATCTTACTATACCTATTAGGGTTCACAAAAATTCTCTTTGAAATCTCATCCTTTTGGTTGGCTAAAATGAAGAGAAAAACAAATACATGTGTATGTTAACAGTAGAAATCAGAGGGATGTAACATTTAAATAATGATAAAAATGTAGGTTTTCTCTTTATGTGATCTTTATACTACTGTTACACCAGGCAATATACTCCTATTTAGTTGAATAAGAACTAGGTACAAATTAGTTCATAATCTGTGCAAGGTTACACAGGCTATTTGATTCAAATTTGATCTTACTCTATTCTTTCTGTTATGCCTACACCATTGCCAATAAGAAATTACTAATTTCTGGTCTTCAGAGTATAATTTATCACTGTCACTGATGTGAGTGTGACATCACTGAATGTGTATTTTTTTCTTAGTCTTTAATTCAATGAATTTCTATGGTAATTCAATATATTTGCTTTTCCTGTCAGCTCTGGAACTCCTGATATCCTGCTTATCACTCTTATGGTGAGTTTGGTATATTGAATTAATATTTTGCAAATAGTCACTACATCCCTTCTGACCTACATGGGGAAAATATATTTTTGTGCTCCTCTGAAATTGCTTATAGACATGTAACTACTTTTAGCTAATGTAATGCTACTGGATATGATATAAACCAGAGGCTTGAGATAGATAGGTTTGTACAAATGTGTTTCTTTCTTCAGGCTTCTGCTATTGCCATGACAATAATTTGGCATAAGTAGAACATTTAATGAACTCAAATAGGTTATGGTCATATATATGAGAGAAATATACCTCAAAAATTATAAATACAGCTTTAATAAATGGAATTGGATAGTATCAAACACATAGAAAACTTTAAAACTTTTTGAAAAAGCTGTATTTTCAAATGCACCACCAACCTGATCTAAAGAGTCCAAAGAATCCACCACCATTCTAATCATGAAAATATGTCTGGCCCCTCAACTTTCAACAGACAGAAAACAGGCTAAGAACTCTACTCAGCTACCAAGAATGGAATTTTCTTTTTTGCCTCTTCAACAATGGTACAGTAGAATGAGGACAAAGAAAGAATGTTCCTGAGCAGCAGAATCCAGAGCTATAAAAAAACAAGAGTAAAGTGGTGAATCCCTCCCAAGAAACAGAAATCGGACCTTACCAAATAAGCTTTCCTACCCTCAAGGTAATGTCCCCAACAAATTTGCCCAGTGAGATTTCAGAATTTCTAGAGATTACTGTCTGCTGTAAGCCTCCCACTATTCCCTTTTGTAACGGGAGTGTTTATTGAGGCTATATTCTTCATGTTTCATCATTATAGACTGTATGTGTGTTGCCAAAATATACTTTTCTTTGTAGATTTCTAGACATCTTTTTAAGATAAAAGGGCATTCAAAGACTCAGGGGAGAAAAAAAGAGTGCTGTTGCTTTCATAAATGGATTTGCACAGTTGGTCAACAAATGGTCCTTCATCTCCAGAGAACTCTTGTGGTCATGCATGTATCCTTGATCTGTCTGAACTATGTAATCATCTGTGGCAAAGTTGGAAAATTCTAAATGATTTTATTATTATTGCTACTTTTGTATATTCTATCTTCTTATAGTTGCTTTTGGGTTGGTTTTAGTAGTTACCGTTTCCAATATCAGTTGGTAAATCTCTTATAGACAATATCTTTTTTATTACTAGGTTTTAGATGCTGTCATTATAGGAATTTATAACCCTTACATTATCAATTTTCATCTTCAAGTGCAAATATACAATTTGTCCTTTCTAAATTAATAGGAATATGGCTCTAACTTGCTTTGATCTTTATTAAGATTTCCTTACACTTGGTGAACATGAGTGTTTATTACATACATTAAAATAATCACTTACCATTTTGTAGTATGACCACTACATTATTTAGGTGAGTTTTTAAAAATTGTGACCAATATGTAAAGCAGCAAGTGAGTTAGAAGTATTTTGACCTCTAAATACCTTCAACTACAATATCACTCCAACTGCAGCATGAAGATTTTACAAATAAGCAAACTGATTGAAACTAGAACATAATTTGATCAACATCAGGTGACTAAGAGTCAGATTTGACATCAGAATTCAAATCTTTTGATACCATGTGTTTTAGAAACAACAGATACATAAGACAATAGACACATGACAAATTTCACAGTGAATGATAAAGCACTCTTTTTATTACATCTTAAACTGGGAAACATCTTCCAGACCAGCGATGGCTTGCACTTATTTGAATTTTTATATTATATTACATGAAAATATCCATTTGATTTTCTTTGCATTCCCTAAATTTACCCACTGAAATATAGCTAAATATGTTTAATTAGATACTGAATGCTATAACTTCCCACCTTCTACAACAGAAGTCAGTGAACTATTAGCCAGGAGCAGTAGCTCAAGCCTGTAATCCCAGCACTTCAGGAGGCTGAGGCCAGCAGATCACTTGAGGTCAGAAGTTCAAGATCAGCCTGGCCAACATGGTGAAAGGCTGTCTCTATGAAAAATATAAAAATTAGCTGGGTGTGCTGCTGCACACCTGATATTCCAGCTACTAGGGAGGATGAAGCAGGAGAATTACTTGAACCCAGGAGGCAGAGGTTGCAGTGAGACAAGATCATGCCACTGTACTCCAGCCTGGGCGACAGCTAGACTCTGTCTAAAAAAAAAAAAAAAAAAAAAGTCAGTGAACTATAGTTAGATAGACAGAGACATAGATAGATATGAAAACTCAGTGAAATTTTCACAGGCCTAACAATTTATTTTTATTGACAGAGTCTTAATCTGTTGCCCAGGCTAGAGTGCAGTGGCACAATCATGGCTCACGGCAGCCTCAAACTCCCAAGTTCAAACAATCTTCTTGCCTCCAACTTTCGAGTAGCTAGGACTATAAACATGAGCTACCACGCCTGTAACAAAATTTGATCAACAAGAGAATGCATGAAAATGTATATTTACATGTTATATATTATAGAAATAAAATTAATAAATTTTATATAGATACCATTAATCTTAAAATAGTATAAAAGTATTAAAATAAATTAAAAATATTTCATTTACTGTTCTATTTGTCTTATGTAGTATTTTATAAGTTAAAATACTAAACAAAACTATATAAAACACACATATGTAGAAGAACAAAATGTAGAATGAAGAATGCTCATCAAATTCATCATGGTTTCATCTGAGAAAAATGAGGGGTATACCAGTGGATCGGAGCATACAGGCTTTAGTTCTAATTCTGATCTTGCTCTCTTCCTTAAGAAGAAAAAACATTCTGAAGCAAATTATCATGGTATTAATACCTGTTTACTCCGAATCAGGATAAATGGGTTTTGTAATATTTTATAACATTTTTTGTTTATATTTTTGAAAGAAAATAAAATGTTACAGGTTTAGTTCAAAATTTATGAAATAATTATTTGCCAAGCAATGTATTAAATGATGAATTATAGAAGGTAGCACTATCATTTTGCATAGAAAAGAAATTTGAACTTGATTTGAATGAGAATTTACCATTTAAAAAATAAGGTAATGAGAACAGAAACATCATTACTAAGAGTAAAAAAAGTATAAACATGTGCATAATTTTTGAGGTACTATAGGATGAATCTTATCTTACTATAGACAAAAGGTAATGCTATACTGAAATTTGTTCCAAGAACTGTGAGAAATTTGCACATGGCTTCAAATGGAGAGTCCTCAGAATCCTTGCTTGGTTCACCATAATCCTGAATACATTCAAAAAATATTTTAATATACAGTAAATAACTCATCCAAGTTCAGAATGGTAAATTAAATTTCTGGATTCACTGTCATCTATTAGACTGTGGATATTAATTTAATAATTCATGTCATGCTTTTCTGATTTCACTGCTTATCTCAGATTTGAACTAAGTTTCTAAGGCTAAGACAGAGCCAAATTGACGTATCTCTTACCAAAACAGAAAGAAAATATTTAGATGAGGCTGAGTACGGTGGCTCATACCACCGCACTTTGGGAGGCCGAGACAGGAGTTCCAGACCAGCCTGGACAACATGGCAAAACCCTATCTCTACTAAAAAAATACAAAACATAGCCAGGGGTGGTGGTGCATGCCTGTAATCCCAACTGCTCAGGAGGCTGAGGTGGGAAGATCACTTGAACCTGGGTGGTGGAGGTTGCAGTGAGCCGAGATTGCACCACTGCTCTCCAGCCTGGGTGATGAAGGAAAGCATTTAAAAATGTTTGCAAACACAATACATAAAGCAATTGATTCATTAATTGAATTTTAGTGAGGTAAGTGTCTTCAAACTATTATCTAAATCCATTTGGCAATAATTTGTGATACCAACTTGCAAAAGATGATTTATTCCTCAAAATATTTATACTGTAGTGCAATTATAAAATGTAGTACAAATAACATACCAAATATACATTCATTCTGAATTTTGTTGAGTGCAAGATCCAATTGTTGTTTTTGTTATTTCTTCTTGCCTGTGGCAGCCTTGTTCATATCTCTTTGCTTAATTAATATTTTTCTGTTTCTTCCAGAATGTGTGTATGAACTAAGGCAATTCACTTTAGCTCTGGCCTCTAAAATAAATATTATGGCACTTACAACTATTTGGGTTATTATTTGGATCATGTAAAATGTAAGTTTGGGGATTCATTTTACTTACTACCTCTCATTAGCATGGTAAATTGTCAGCACACATTACTTGAATAAATAAATGAATCTTGAAATCTCACTAATGAAACAGGAAGTGCATTATTTTTAGCATGTGCAGTATGTGTACTAATAGAGATGAAGCACACAGTATGTGAAAACTGGCTAAATACTGTAATACTGATGTCTAGTGCTTCATTGACCAGAATTTTAACTTTCAAGGAAGAAAAGTTGGCAGTCTTGGGAAACTATTGCTGCCAGGAAAGAGTGAGGTAACTTAACAGAAGGCGTCAGTTGGAAGCAGGGTATGAAAGATAAAAAAGAAAACAGACAATTAAGAAAATAAAAAGATAGACGATAATAAGCCACATCAACATTTCCCATCACAAAGAAAGTTGCCATCCAGTGGATGAACTCTGTTTCACTTTACTAACAGACTAGAACACCTTCTATGTAAGAAACATACTAACACAATAAAGTTCCTCACCCCAGTTGGCATAGAGACATTTTCTACTGCCAGTCTCAGAAAATATAAGACACTTAAAAATGAACAAAAATAGAAAGTAGCATTCTTACTATGCTGCTATAAAAATAAAACACAAGATGAGAATTAAAACATTTCAGCTGAAGAAAATATTACCCCAAGACACACCAAAGCAGAACCAAACAAACCATGGCAAAAACTTGTAGCAATAACTCCGAAAAGCTAAGTTTGACTTAAAATAAGCATCTGTAGAAAAAGAGCATTCTGAAGCAGATATTTTTAAAATAAATGAATTAATTAATCAATGAGGGAAGAAATAAGAAAGAAAAGATATGAAATGACAATTGTGTACACTGACACAGGACAAAAATAAACTCAATAATGAAGCAGAAATTACAAGATAAACCAGTCAGTTTTGATTTCATAAAAATAAAAATTTAGTAGGGACATTGAGAAGTATTATGAAGAGAGTCAAGAAACGCAAATAAAATCATAAAATAGAAAAAATGCATCAGATAATAAGTAAGAAACATAGAAAAAGGGAAAAGTAACATATTTCTTTTAGAAGAAAAACAAAACAATGAAAATTAACATTTTAAATTGTATTTTAATAAAATGCTCCTTTATAAAAAGAAAACCTGATTCTACATAATAAATGGACGTGTTATTTAAAAAAAAATGAACAAGGAACACTCAACCCCAAAATATAGTCTAGTAAAATAACTGGACTCTAAAAATAAAAGAGAAAAAGTTATTTGAGACTTCAAGCATAAAAGACTAAGACATTTACAAAAAGAATAAAATGAAGTTAACATCAAATTTCTAGACAGCAGCATATGAGCTAAAATAGATGCAGCAAAATTAAAAACAAAGTAACTACAATCAAGAATTTTTAAACTAGCCAAGCTAATAATAAGGTATCAAGACAATAGGCATGTACAACCAAGGAGCTACCTGAATTCATAAACCTTTTCTAAGAAATCTATTAAAGAAAAAAATTTATCCAACAAGAGATAATTTAAAAAGCTTTGGCAAATTAAATGATAGTAAGCAATTAAATACATTTAATTGCAAATATAAAATCAAAACAAAGATAAAAACAAGAGTGAAGGAAGAGTAAAAAAATAAAAATATTTATACACTAGAAATAAGATACTTTTTAAGTGAGAGGTGAATTGAGCAAGAAGGAAGAAAATAGAATAAGTTCATTATTATTGCATAAGCAGTAGATGAAAACCAAATGATAAAAATTAATCAGACAAACTAAACAGGAAAAACATAGATACGAATAGAAAAAGGGGACACTAAAGGCATTTTGAACAGTATTTTTTAAATAAAATTAATCATATATATATATATATCAATGCACACAAACACACACATACACAGTTCTAAACATTAAAAAGGTTTTGGTTTTTGTTTTTCTTTTTAAGGGAGACAGCAAAAAAAAAAAAAAGAAATCAACCACACAAGAAAGAGACTGAGAGCTAGAGTGAAAGTAACAGTGAGAGCAAGGATGAAGGTAAAGAGAAAAGCAGAGATGGAAATAGAAAGACGGACAGAGAAACACCGCAAAAACACAGTAAATAAAATACACACAGGATCAGACAAAGAACATACAGAATCAGGGAAAGAACTCACTACTAAAGGAACAAAATCCAGCTCAAGTAACTGAGCCTAAAGAAAATAAAAGAGTAGTTAATTGTTTAATAATTCAAAATAGTCATATTAAACTCAGTGAGCCAAAAGAGCACAAAGATTAACAAATAAATAGAATCAGTAAAATGATACATGAATGAAATGAAAATATCGACAAAGAGATAGAAATAATAAATTAAAAGAATCAGAAATTCTGGAGTCAAATATCACAATTACTACACCAACTACATCAGAAAAGAACTTTAACAGACTCAATCAAGCAGAAGAAAGAATCAGCAAACTTGTAGATGGGTCATTTAAAATTGTCCAGTAATAGAAAAAGGAAAAAAAATTAAAAGGTGTGAAGAAATTCTATGGAACTTATAGGACACAAACAAATGAACCCATGTATGTATGATAGGAATTCCAAAAGGAGAAAGAGAGAGGAAGAGAGAGTCTCTTTCTTGCATGGTTGATCTTTTGCTTTTTTACTCTCTGTCTTAAAAAGAAAAACAAAACAAAAACCTTTTTAATGTTTAGAACTTTGTATGTGTGTGTTTCTGTGCACTGATATACATATATATGGTTAATTTTGTTTTTAAAATACTGTTCAAAATGCCTTTAGTGCCCCTTTTTTTCTATTAATATCTATGTTTTTCCTGATTAGTTTGTCTGATTAATTTTTATCATTTGGAAAAATTAGAAATCTTATTTTTTAAAAATCACAGTAAAAATACTTCTCAAATTTGGAGAAAGAAATTGACATCTACATTTATTGTTGTGATTAATATTGAGTGTCATCTTCATTGTACTGAAGGATGCAAAGCATTTTTCTTGAGTATGTCTGAGGGTGTTGCTAAAGGAAATTAATATTTGAGTCAATAGACTGGGAGAGGCAGACCCACCCTTAATCTGAGTGGACACCATCTAATCAGCTGCCAGCAGGGCTAAATAAAGCAGACAGGAGAAGATGGAAGAGGAGACTCATTGAGTCTTCTGGCCTTCATCTTTCTCCCATGCTGGATGCTTTCTGCCCTCGAACATCAGACTCCAAATTCTTCAGCTTTTGGATTCTTGGACTTACACCAGTGGTTGCCAGGGGATCTCAGACCTTTGGCCCCAAATTGAAGGCTGCACTGTCGGGCTTCCCTACTTTTGAGGTTTGGGGACTCCTACAGGTCTACCTCTGGCTTCCTTGCTCCTCAACTTGCAGATGGCCTATCGTGGCACTTTACCTTATGATCGCATGAGTCAATTCTCCTTAATAAACTCGCTTTCATATATCCATATATCCTATTATTTCTACTCCTCTAGAGAACCTTGACTAATATTTTCATGAAGCTCCAAAAATTCCAAACAGAATGAAGTCAATGATATCTACACAGAGACACATTATAATCCAATTCTAAAAAGTAAAAGAAAAAGGTCATTTTTGAAGCACTGAAAGAAAAGCAATTCTGCATGTACGATGGAGCCCCAAAAAGAACTTTGTTGACTTTCTCAGTAGGAACTTTGCTCAAAGGGAGTGAGCTGATAAATACAAAGTACTGAAGTAAGAAAAGACAAAAACGCCTGCCAAACAAAAATACTAAAGCTGGCAAATCTGAACTTCACAAACAGAGGAGAAAAAGATTTCCAAAACACAAATTGAGGAAATACATCACCAGTAGATTTGCTTTACAACAAATGCTAAAAGCAGTACTTCAGGTTGAAATAAAAGGATATTCAATAGCGATATAAAAACATATGAAAGAATAAAACTCACCAGTACAGGTAAATATAAAAACAAACACAAAATACTGTAATTCTGTGATTGTGGTGTAAAATCACTTTAAATTTTAATGTAAAAAGAAAAAGAAAAAAATTAACACTGTAACTACACAAATGAGTCACAAGACAAAAATATTAAAATTATGACATCACCAATATAGAGTGTTTGGGGGAATTAAAATTATGGAGTTTTTATACGTGATTAAAGTTAACCTGATATTAGGTTAAAACAGACTGTTATAATTCTCTAATATTTTATGTTAGCCTGATGATATGTAGAAGAGTCATAAAAGAAAAAGAGAAACAAATTTTTTAAATGTACTACAAAAATATAATAAAAAGAGGAAAGCATAAATACAAAACACACTAAACAATTAAGAAATGGAAATAAGCCATTATGTATTAACAATGACATTAATTATAAATGAATTAATCCTTCCAATCAAAAGAGATAAAACAGCTAATTGAATAATGAAACAAGGACCAATTATATGCTCTATATAAAAAATTCACTTTATGGACACACATAGATCAAAAGCAAAGCAATGGAAAAAGACACCTAATACAAATGGTAAACAAAATATAGCAAGGATGGCTACACTTATATTAGATAAAATACACTTTATGTCAACACCTGTCACAATGGACAAAGAATAATATTATGCAATAGTAAAAGGATCAATTCATTAGCAAGATATAAAAATTATAAATATTTGTGCATATAACATTAGAAAATATAAATATATAAAGCAAATATTAATAGAATTGAAGAAAGAAACATAAAAGAATACAGTAATAGCAGTAAGACTTTAATATCCCACTTTTCACAATGGATAAAATATCCAACATCAAACTAGAGTAATATTATATATCAAATGTACCACCTAACAAATATATATGGAATGTTCCATCTATTAGTGGCAAAATACACATTTTTCTCCAGCACATATAGAACATTCTCCAAGATTGATATGTTAGACAACAAAACAAATATTAACACATTTAAGAAGATAAAAATTACACCACATATCTTTCCAGAATACAATAGTATAAAATTAGCATCAATAATAGAAATAAAATTGAAAAAACCACGAATATGTAGAAATAAAATGCACTTGTAAACAAGCAATGGGTCAAAGAAGAGATCAAAAGGGAAATCATAAAGTATTGTGATACATATGAAAATTAAAACACAGCATACCAAAACTTATGGAATATAGTAAAAGCAGTACTAAAAGGAAAGCCTGTAGCCTTACATACCTACATTGAAAAAAGAAACATCTCAAGTAAACAACTACACCATAAAAAACTAGAATAAAAGAACAAACAATGGCCAACATTAGCCTAGAAAAGAAAGTCATAAAGATTAGAATAGAAATAAATAAAATACAGACTGGGAAAACAATAGAAACAACAAAGAAGACCTACAGTTGGTTTTTAAAAAGATACACAAAATTGACAAGAATAACTAAGGGAAAGAAAGGAAGATACTCAAAGTCAGAAATGAAAGAGAAGGTATTATAACTGATGCCACTGATATAATAAAAGATTATAAGATACTACTGTGAACAATTATGTGCCAACAAATTAGACAATATTGCTGAAATGAATAAAATTCTACAAACACGCAGCCCACCAATATGGAATCATAAAGAGACAGAAAATATGAACAGACTCATAATGAGCAAAAACAGAATCTGTAATCAAAAACTCTCAATAAAGAAAAAGCCAGGACTAGATGGCTTCACTAGTAAATTCTATGATACATTAAAATAATTAATGCCAATGCTTCTTATTCTCCTAAAAAACTAAAGAGGAAGTAAAACTTCCAAACTCATTTTGTGAGGTTAACCTTATCCTTATACCAGCCAGACAAAGATAAGAAAAGAAAATTATAGGCCAATATCTATGAAGAACATAGGCATAAAAACTTTCAACAAAATCCTGCAAACCAAATTCACCAGCATATTGAAAGGATTATTCCCTATGATCAAGTAGAATTTATATCTGTGACATCAGAATGGTTCAGCATGTGCATATCAGTAATGTGATACACCACATTAACAGAACGAAGGATAAAATTACATGATCATCTCAATAGATGCAGAAAAAGCATGTGATGAAATCTGACACCCTTTCCTATTAAGAAATAATGAACAAAGTATGTATAGAAAAAATGTACGTCAACATAAGAAATACCCTGTTTGATAAGTGCACAGACAACATCATACTCAAGAGTGAAAAACAGTAAATTTTTTTTCTCTAAAATTGATGTTAAAGAAAGGATGCTTAATCTCTATCTATTCAGTATAGTACAGTCAGCCCTCTACATCCATGAGTGTTGCATCCACAGATTCAACCAATCATGAATCAAAAATATTTATAAAAAAACAATGAAGATAACAACACAACAACAAACAGTAATACAATTAGAAAATGCAGAATAACAACTATTCACATAATATTTACATTATGTACATTTACACTGTATTGGATATTATAAGTAATCTGTATATGAGTTAAAATATGCAGGAGTAGGTGGCATAGGTTATATGCAAATACTACACCATTTAATATAAGGGACTCAGGCATTCTCATATATTGATACCTGTAAATGATCCTGGAACCAAACCTCCACTGCTACCAAAGACTAACTCTACTGGAAGTCATAGCCAGAGAAATTAGGCAAGAAAAAAATTAAATGGAATCCAAGTGGGAAAGAAGTAAAATAATCTGTTTGCACATGAGATAATCCTATATGTAGTAAACCATAAAGACTGTACAGAAAAACAAAAACAAAAGTCCTGTTAGAACTAATAAATGAATTCAATAAAGTTATAGGAAGCAAAATGAACAAACCAAAGTATGTTCCATCTCTATACCCTAATAATGAATCATCCAAAAGGAAATTAAGAGAATAGTCACATTTGTAATAAGATCAATAATAACATAATACTTAGGAATAAATTTTACCAAGTACTGAAAGGCTTTTACACTGAAAACTACAAAATAATATTGACGAAAAAATTAAAAGAGGCAATAATAAATGTAAAATACCATATGCTGTGTTAATGAGAAGGAAGATTTAATATTGGAAAAATGTCCATACTACCTAAAGTGATTTACACATTTACTGTTATCCTCATTGAAATCCCAATTACAATTTTTACAGAAATAGAAAAAGTAGCCCTGAATTTATGTGGAACCACAAAAGTTTACAGCTAACATTATTTTGAGAAAGAAGAACAAAGCTGGAGGCACCATGTTGCCTGATTTCAAAAGGCATTACAAAGCAATAGTAATTAAAACAGTATGGCAGTAGCATAAACACAGACATATAAATCAATGAAACAATAGGGAATGCAGAAATAAATCCACACATATATGGTCAACTTATCTTGACAAGGGTGCCAGGAATACACAATGGGAAAAGGATAGTCTCTTCAATAAACGGGGTTGGAAATACTGGAACCCACAAGGAAGAGAAATGAAAATGTAGCACTAGTTTACACCATACACAGATCTCAACTCCAAATAGATTAAACACTTAAGCACAAGATTGAAAACTATAGGCTGGGCGTGGTGGCTCACACTTGTAATCCCAGCACTTTGGGAGGCTGAAGCAGGCAAATCCCAAGGTCAGGAGACTGAGATCATTGTGGCCAACATGGTGAAACCCCATCTCTACTAAATATACAAAAATTAGCTGGGTGTGGTGGCATGTTCCTGTAATCCCAACTACTCGAGAGGCTGAGGCACAAGAATCACTTGAACCCAGGAGGCAGAGTTTGCAGTGAGTCAAGATCGTGCCACTGTACTCCAGCCTGGTAACAGAGTGAGACTCCATCTCAAAAAAAAAAAAAAAAAAAAAAAAAAAAAAAAAATTAAAAGATTGAAAACTGTGAAGCTTCTGGAAGAACTATATCTTTGGGAAAATCTTACTGACTTGTTGTAGCAATAAGTTTTCGAATATGACACCAACAGCACAGGCAACAGTAGACAAATGGGACTATAAAGTTTCCCCCACATCAAAGGAAACAATCAATAGGAAAAAAAAGCAACCTATGAAATGGAAGAAAGTATTTGAACTATATACATATTTGTATGACTATAGCTATATAATCTGGCAATCCCATATCTGGCCATATGTCCAAAAAACTGTAATCAGGATCCTGAAGAGATATATACATTCCAATTAACCAAGATATGGAAACAATCTTAGTGTTCATCAACAGATGAATGATTAAAGAAATGGTGGTATACACATACAGTGGAATTTTTTAAACTTTTGTTTTAGAATCAGAGGGTGCAAGTCCAGGTTTATTAAAAAAGTATATTATATGATGCTGAGCTTTGAAGTATGAATGAATCTGTTACTCAGGTAGTGAGCACAGTACCCAATAGGCAAGTTTTCAGCCCTTGCCCCCACTCCCTCTCTCACCCCTCTAGTAGTCCTCGGTGTCTGTTTTTTTCATCTTTATGTTCCTGTGTACCCCGTGTTTAACTTCCACTTATAAGTGAGAGCATGCAGTATTAGGTTTTTTGATTCTTCATTAGTTCACTTAGGGTAACAGCCTCCAGCTGCATCCATGTTGCTGCCAAGGACATAATTTCATTTTTTATGGCTGCCCAGTATTCCATGACGTATATGTGCCATATTTTCTTTACCCTGTCCATTGTTTTGAATGCATGGGTAGATTTAGAGTCTTTACTATTGTGAACAGTGCTGCAATGAACATATGGGTACGTATGTCTTTTTGATAGAATAATTTATTTTTCTGTGGGTATATACCCAATAATGAGATTGCTGACTCGAATGGCAGTTAAATTCTTTGAGAAATCTTCAAGCTGCTCTCTGCAGTAGCCTAATTTACATTCCAACAAACAATGTGTAAGAGTTTCATTTTCTCTGCAGCCTTGACAACATCTGTTATTTTTTGACTTTTTAATAATAGGCATTATGACTGATGTGAGGATGACATCTCATTGTGGTTTTGATTTGTATTTCTCTGATGATTAGTGAGGATGAACATTTTTTTCATATATTTGTTGGCTGCTTGTATGCATTCTTTTAACAAGTATCTGTTCATGTCCTTTGCTCACTTTTCAATAATGTTATGGAGAGAGATCCAAGATGGCCGATTAGCAGCAGCTCAGGATTGTAGCTCCCACTGAAAGTGCAGAGAGTGAGTGGATGCCACATTTTCAGACAAATTTTCATAGCCCACGGACCAAGAGATTCTTGGCGGAGGAGCCCCAAGGGTTGCCAGCACGACCCTTTTGGAGGGGCGCAGCAGTTCTCAGTCTGGAGTATACGGGACTGAGTGCCCTTTGGTTGGCGTTGGAGCTCTGGGAAAGCAGAGTCTCCCATTCAGCTGATTGAAAAGCGGACTGAAGTGGGGAACCAGACTGGGAGATTCCCGGGCAGAAAGCACCACGAATCTTAACGCCGCTGTTTCAGCCAGCGTAGTGGGTCGCCACAGGGGAAGGCTGGTACCCCCCCCCTCCCACAAAAAAATAAAAATAAAAACAGCGGTTGGAACTGCTGAAGATTGAGAGTTTCACAGCAAGTGCAGCTGAACCCGGGAAGGTCCAGCTCTGTGGGGGGAGGGGCATCCGTCGAAGGAAAATTAAGAAATAGAGGAAACTTTATCACCAGCAAGCTGGACGTCCACTCAGAGACCTAGTCTGAAGGTCAGCAATTACACAGACGACAGGTGGATAAATCCACGAAGATGGGAAGAAACCAGCACAGAAAGGCTGAAAACACCCGAAGTCAGAATGCCTCTCCTCCTACAGAGGATTGCAGTGCCTCATCACCAATTGAACAAGGCCTGATAGAAAATGAATGTGAGGAATCAACAGAATCAGGCTTCAGAAGGTGGATAATGAGAAACTCCTGTGAGCTAAAAGAACATGTTCTAGCCCAATGCAAGGAAACTAAGAACACTGAAAAAAGGTTTCACGAAATGTTCATGAGAATGGACAATTTAAAGAGGAATATAAGTGAATTAATGGAGCTGAAAAACACAATAGGAGAACTTCAAGAAGTATGCACAAGTTTTAACAGTCAAATTGATCAAGCAGAAGAAAGGATTTCAGAGGTCGAAGACCAACTTAACGAAATAAAACGAGAAGACAAGATTAGAGAAAAAAGGGTAAAAAGGAATGAGCAAAGTCTCCAAGAAACATGGGACTATGTGAAAAGACCTAATCTACGTTTGATAGGTGTACCTGAATGTGACGAAGAGAATGAATCCAAGCTGGAAAATATTTTTCAGGATATTATCCAGGAAAACTTTCCTAACCTAGCAAGGCAAGACAATACCCAACTCCAGGTAATACAGAGAACACCACAAAGATATTCCTCAAAAAGAGCAACCCCAAGGCACATAATCATTAGATTCATCAGGGTTGAAACGTAGGAGAAAATACTACGGGCGGCCAGAGAGAAAGGTCAGGTTACCCACAAGGGGAAGCCTATCAGACTCACAGCTGATCTCTCAGCAGAAACCCTACAAGCCAGAAGAGAGTGGGGGCCAATATTCAACATCCTTAAAGAAAAGAACTTTCAACCCAGAATTTCATATCCAGCCAAACTAAGTTTCATAAGTGAAGGAAAAATAAAATTTTTTGCAAACAAGCAAGTACTCAGAGATTTCATTACCACCAGGCCTGCTTTACAAGAGCTTCTGAAGGAGGCACTATGTATAGAGGGGGAACAACCAGTATCAGCCACTTCAAAGGACCCATCAGTAAGCTGCATCCAGATCCATCTTACATGCAAGGATATACAGAGACTCAAAACAAAGGGATGGAGGAAGATTTGCCAACCAAATGGAGAACAACAACAAAAAAAAAAAGCAGTAGCTGCAATTCTCATCTCTGATAAAATAGACTTTAAAGTAATAGAAACCGAAAGAGATAAGAAGGACATTGTATAATGGTAGAGGGATCAATGTAACGGGAAGAGCTAACGACCCTAAGTCTATGTGCACCCAATATAGGAGCACCCAGATACATATGGCAACTTCTTGGTGACTTACAAAGAGACTTGGACTCCCACACAATAATAGTGGGAGACTTTAACATTACATTGTCAATATTGGATAAATTAATGAGACAGAAGGTTAAGAAGGATACCCGGGACTTGAACTTAAATCTCAAACAAGTAAACTTAATAAACATTTACAGAACTTTCTACTCCAAATCCACAAAATATACATTTTTTTTTCAGTAACACATCACATTTATTCTAAAAGTGACCACATGGTTGGGAGTAAATCACTCCCTAGCAATTGCATAGCATTTCATAGGTTTAAATGAAATATTGGTTGGCTGTTTGTTTGTTATTTTCCTCCCTTATTCCTTCCTGTCTCCATTGTATAACACAATTATTAGTATAAAAAAAGCTTTTAATATCCATTTGTAGACTGCATTCTAGCCTGGGCAATAGAGTAAGATTCCCGTTCTCTCTCCCTTTTTTTTTTTCTTCTTTTCTCTTTATTTCATTCGTTTTTTTCTTCCTTCTTTCTCTTTTCTCTTTTTTTCTAAAAAAAAAAGAGAGAGAGAAAAATAATGTTATTTATTTTGCTTGTTGATGCATTTATTAGGCTCCTTAAAAATTCTGGATATTAGACCTTTGTTGGATGTCTAATTTTTGAATGCTTTCTCACATTCTTTAGGTTGTCTATTTACTTCCTTGATAGTTTCTCTTGCTGTGCTGAAGCTCTTTAGTTTAATTAGGACTCACTTGTCTATTTTAGTTTTTCTTTCAATTGCTTTTGACAACTTAGCCATAAAACCTTTACTGAGGATGATATTAAGAAGGGTATTTCCTAGGTTTTCTTCTAGGATGTTTTATAGTGTGAGGTCTTATATTTAAGTCTTTAATTCATCTTGAGTTAATTTTCTATATACGGTGAGAGGTAGGGGTCCAGTTTTATTCTTCTGCATGTAGCTAGTCAGTTATCCCCAATCATTTATTAAATAGGTAGTCTTTTCTCCATTGCTTATTTTTGTAGACTTTGTTGAAGATCACATGATTCTAGGTGTGCAAGTTTACTTCTGGACTCTCTATTCTGTTCCATTGGTTTGTGTGTCTATTTATATACCACTTCCATACTGTTTTGGTTACTATAGCCTTGTGCTATAGTTTGAAGTTGGGCAATGTGATGCCTTGAGCTTTGCTTTGTTGTTGTTTTTTATTTATGTTTTGTTGTTGTTGTTGTTTGTTTGTTTGTTTTGCTTAGAATTGCTCAGTCTATTTCGGATCCTGATTTTTATAATTCTGTAAAAACTGACATTGGTACTTTGATATGAATAGCTTTGAATCTGTAAATTGCTTTAAGCAGAATAACCATTTTAATTATATTGATGCTTCCAATCCATGAGTATAGAATAATTTTCCTTTTATTTGTGTCATCTATGATTTATATCAGTAATGTTTTGTTGTTCTCTTTGTAGAGATCTTTCACCTCCTTTGTTAGATTTATTTCTAGCTATTTTATTTATTTTATGATCATTATAAATGGGATTGTATTTTTGATATGGCTTTCAACTTGAACGTTATTAGTCTATAGAAATGCTACTGATTTTTGCATGTTGATTTTATATCCAGAATCTTTACTTGTTTATTCATTCCAGAAGCATTTAGCAGTCTTTAGGGTTTTCTAGGTATAAAATGATATCATCAGCAAATAAAGATGGTTTGGCCCCTTCTTTCTCTATGTGGATGCCTTTTATTTCTTTTGCTTGACTGATTGCTTTGGCTACAACTTCCAGGAGTGGCCATGTTGAACAGGAGTGGCACAAGTGAGAATCCTTGTCTTGTTCCAGTTTTCAAGGTGAATGTTTCTAGCTTTTGTCCATTCAGTATGACTATGACCATGGGTTTGACATAGATAGCTCTTATTATTTTCAGGTATGTTTCTGTGATGCCCAGTCTGTTGAGGGTTTTCATCATGAAGGGATGCTGGATTTTATAAAAGATTTTTTTACATCTATTGAGATGATCATGATTTTTGTTTTTAATTCTATGTGGTGAATCACATTTATTGATTTGCATGTGTTGAACCAATCTTGCATCTCAGGAATAAAGCCTACTTGATTGTAGCAAATAATTTTTTTTATGTGCTGTTGGATTTAGCTTGCTAGTATTTTGTTGAAGATTATTGTGTCAATGTTTATCAGGGATATTTGCCCAAAGTTTCTTTTTTCATTGTGTCTCTCTCTGTCAGATTTTAGTATGAAGATAATGCTGGATTTATAGAATGAGTTAGAGAGGAGACTCTCTCAAATTTCTGGGATAGTCTCTGTAGACATGATACCAGTTCTTCCTTACAAGTCTGGTACAATTAGGCTGTTACTCCATCTGGTCCAGGACTACACCTGGTTGGTAGTTTTTTTACTACTAACTTAAATTCAGAACTAATTATTGATCTGTTCAAGTTTTCAATTTCTTTCTGGTTTAATTTTGGAAGTTTGTGTGTTTCCAGGAATTTTTTCATTTTCTCTACATCATTTAATTTGTGCGCACAGAGTTATTTATAATAGTGCCCAAGGATCTTTTGTATTTCTGTGGGATGAGTTATAATGTCCTGTTTGTCATTTATGCTTGTGCTTATTTGGCCCTTCTCTTTTTTTCTTTTTCTTTTTAAACTAGCTAGTAGTCTATCAATCTTGTTTATTCTTTCAAATAACTTCAGCTTTGTTGATGTTTTGTATAGATTTTTGCAACTCAGTTTCTTCTTCTCCGATTTTGCTTATTTCTTTTCCTCTGTTATCCATGGTTTTTGTTTTTCTTGTTTTTCTAATGCTTCTAGGTGTAACGTTAGATTCCTAACTTGAGATCTAACTTCTTGATATAGGCATTTAGCACTATAAGCATTCCTCTTAACACTAATTTAGCTGTATCTCAAAGACTCTGGTATGCTGTATCTCTGTTTTCACTAATTTCAAATACTTTTTTGATTTCTGCCTGAATTTCATTGTTTACCCAAAAGTCATTCAGGATCAAGTTGTTTAATTTCTTTGTAATTGTGTAGTTTTGAGACACCATCTTGGTATCGTTTAATTTTTATTACACTGTGGCTTGAGAGTGTGCTTTACAAGGTTTGGATATTTTTTTTTAATTTATTGAGAGCTGTTTTATAGCTGAGCATGGTCAATCACAGAGTATGTTCTGTGAGAGAAGAAGAGTGTATATTCTGATTTTTTTGGATAGAATATCCTTAGATGTCTATTAGGTCTAATTGGCCAAGAGTCAAGTTCAAGTCTAGAACTTCTTTGTTAGCTTTCTCTCTTGATAATCTTTCTAATGCAGTCTGTCAGGTGATAAATATTCTTACTATTTTTGTGCAGCTGTCTAAGTCTTTTTGTAGGTAAAAAAGAATTTGTTTTATGAATCTGAGTGCTCCAAGTTGGGTGTGTATATATTTAGTATAGTCAAATCTTCTTATTGAATGGAAACATTTATCATTATGCAATTCCCTTCTTTTACGTTGTTGGCTTAAAGTATATTCTATGTGATATAAGAATTGTAACCCTTGCTCTATTTTTTTTCATGTTCGTGACACATCTTTCTCCATCCCTTCACTCTGAGCTGATGAGTGTTATTGCATGTGAGACGGGTCTCTTCAGAATAGCAGACAATTTTGGTCTTGGTTTTCAACCAACTTGCCACTTTATGCCTTCTAAGTGGGGCATTTAGATGACTGATATCTACTGGATCTTAGCCTGAATTATAAGACCAAAAAATATTATTCCAGTATACCTCACTTGCGAAAATCCAATCCAAGAATCTAGCCACAGATAAAGATCCCAAACAAAGCTTGTTTGTTTTGGGGGTGATTTCAAAAGGCCAAAGCTTTGTTTGGGATCTTTATCTGTGCTAGATTCTTGGATTGGGTTTTTCACAAGTGACGTCCACTGGAATAATTTTTTTGTCTTATAATTCAGGCTAAGATCCAGTAGATGGCATTTAAGAATAATGATCAGCGAATAGTTTCTAAGTGTGCTCTTGTATTGCAGCACATTAGCAGCAGTGTCCTGTAGTGGATGAGGTGAGACATAGATAATGACCCCCTTGGAAGGTCCATTCTAGGTCTTAAGGGAGCTAGTCCCCTCCAATTGCTGTCACAGTGTCTATATTTCCTTAGCCCCAAGGGGAGCTCTGGTGGGTTGTGATCTTCTATTAATTAGGGGTAGCCTTAACCAAAAGTTAGGCCATCAAAAGATCTGCAGCATGCTTGGCAAAGTCAGAATGGGTTTTAGGGTACATCTATAGGTAGTCTGTTGATACTATAGGTCAGGAAAAGTGGATTTCCCCGCAGGGTGTGGTTACTACGGGTGTGCAGCTGATGTGGCACCCACAGCCTGGTGTTCTTGCCCAGCAAACAGCTGTGGGGATCACCCAGTTTGCTCTCCCTCAATTGCATCTCATTCTGGTGGCTGCCCCAGTATCTAGCCCATGAAACTAGTTTTTCCCAAGCCTTCTGTGCTCAGATGGTTGGGGTGTTAGGTATTCCAGGCCATGGGGCTTATACAGTGGAATATTAATATTATTCAGCCTTCAAAAGAAGGAAACCCTGTAATTTATGACAACATGGATTAACCTAGAGGACATTATAAATGAAATAAGTCAGTTTCAGAACATATGGTGCAAAAGTCCACTTTCACGATGTATCTATAATACTTAAATTCATAGTAGTAGATAATACAATAGTAGTGCCTGGAGCTGGGGTTGGGAAAATAGAGAGTGGTTGTTGAATGAGTATAAAGTTTTAGTTATGTTAGATGAATAAGTACTAAACATCTGCTTTATAACATAATGTCTATAGTTAACAATATCGTGCACTTTAAACATTTTTTAGAGTAGGTCTCATGTTAAGTGTTTTTATCATATACCAAAAAAATGTAAAAATAAAACACTTTAAATTTGTAAAAAGGGACACAATGAAAATTTGAGAGGTGTTGCATATGTCAATTATCTTAATTGTCATGTTGAAATATATCTAAACTCATGAAATTTTAGACATTAAAAATGTGCAGTTCTGTATACATCAAAATACCTTATAAGGTTATTAAAACATAAAGACATTTATTCCCACAAAGAGTGTGACACAGAAAAATAACGGACGAATAAGATATAATTGAGACTCCACATATCAGGTATATCAACAAATGTAAATGTTGTTTTAGCAACAACATTTCAAATTCCTCCTAAAAGAAAAAAAGAAATTCAAACTGACTCATAAAAAAGGCAATATAAAAGATCCTCACATAAAGCAATGTGATTCAGAGAAATAAAAACAAATGAATAAACAAAGGTCAGGCAAATATACAAAATGAAAGAAGACAAAGGAAAAATCAGGCAAAATGTTTTAAATTAGACCAGAAAGAAACACCTTGTAAAGGCCAACATTTGCATTGCAGTTATCACTGCTAGAGGTAAATCAACACTAAACAGCATAAAGTAGAAATTACTAAAGCTACAAATAGAAAGAGAGAACAAAAAAATAGGAAATAGGAAATTTTAGCATACTATTCCCAGTCTCAGTCAACTCAATTGGATAATAAATAAATAATAATGAATAAAACAAAATTATAATAGTTTTGTTCTTACATGTTAAAATGTAATAATAATATATCAAATATAGATAATAAAAATTGACTAACAACGTACCACAAGGAAAGCACCAATAAATTCTATGAAGTAGAATATATATCACCAGTATTTGATCTCAATACAATAAAACTAGAAACCAGTAACAAAATAGTTAAATACTTTTGTCATGTAACTATGCTAAAATCATTATTATTAATTTTTTTGGTGAAAATGGAAAATAAGTAATATTGTAGAATTTTTAAAGATAATTATGTTGAAACATTATATATTGTAATACATATAATAAAATCCAAAGAATGATTTACAACATACATAAAAATTAGAGCAACTAAATTTTCAAAATAATATATATTAAAAAGACAGCATTAGGCAACAGTGAAGACAAAACTGAAATTCATGATGTAAAACACAAACAGAAAACGGTAAATTTAATGAAGCAATCAAAACCCAGATTTTTGAAAAAAAGATACAACATACATTTAAGGTAATATGCAGTAGTCTTTGTCAGGTCATTGTTGCCACTATAACAGATAGGTCTGGTTATTTTTGTTAAAAATATATTTTTAATATGTAAGTACTAAGAGAGCAATATGAAAATAATAAGCTAAGTTTTAGAGGAGGAGAAATTTTTCGATTTGACCGGATGAGCATAAAGCGTCCTATCCTACTTCTGCCCCACTTCCCAATACATTGCAGACACAAGATAAGTAGAAAAATTACATCATCAGTTCTATAGATGCAGAATGAAGCATTTGAAAAAAAATAAACACCTATTTACAATAAAAACAACAGGAATAACTGTTATCAAATAGAAATAGAAAAAATCTACTGTTTAATGAAGAATATCTTAAAAATCCTAAGGCAGAGAACACATGCAAAGTTGAAATACTGAACGTTTTCTTTCTGAAATTGCTAATAATGCAAAGAATCCTGTTATTATGACTTGTATTCAACATAAATGTAGATAGTGGAATAAGGAAAGAAAAACAAGCCACAGCTTTAAAGAAATGATAGTATCATTATTCCTGAATCTATCCATATGTACCTAAAAATGCAGTAGCATTTATAAACAAATGATAAAAATCAGTAATTTTTAAAAGACCACTGAATTGAGAACAATGTAAAAATCAATCACATTTCTGTATCTAAACCAAAAAAGAAAAAATAATAAAATATACAAAGCATACAAATCATGACGGATTTTGACAAACTGTAGTTGATCCAAATAAATGGAAGATATGCTAAGCCCATGGACTGAAAGATTCAACACTTTAAATACGTCAATTCTCCTGATATGTATCTATAGATGCAATGCAATTACAATAAAAATTACTTTTTTTAAAAAAATTGTCAAACTAACTGGGATAAAATTGAGGTCAAAAACAGCCAAAGTATGTTGAAGGGATAAAAACAAATCTGGAGGATTTACACTACTAGATATCAAAAACAATTATAAAGCTTTGGTAACCAAGAAAGTGTGATATTAGCACAAGGTTAGCCAAAGCATCCGAAGGAAAGGAGAGAATACCGACAATGACCCGCATATACAAAGGCAGATGATATACAAACAAAGTGACATTATGATGTATAAAGAAATGATACTGGTTCAATTGCATGCCTGCATGTGAAAACAGATGTTTTGCTTGTTGAATTTGCCTACCTTAAACTATATACAAAAATTAACTGTATGTGTATCATAGAGAGCTAAAGTAAGGAAGCTTCTGAGAACACTGTGATAGTTAATTTTACGTATCAACTTTACTGTGTTAAGAAATATCCAGATGGCTAGTAATACATTATTTCTGGATGTGCCCGTGAAGGTGTTTCCAGATGAGATTAGTGATTGAATCAAAGACTAAGTAAAGATCTGCCCTCAGCAACGTGGGTGGGCACCATCTAATCTATTAAAGATCTGAATAGAAATAAAAGGCATAGGAAAGAAGAATTCACTTTCTCCTCTAAAGCTGGGATACAACCTACCAGAGTCTCTGGGACACATTTAAAGCAGTGTGTAGAGGGAAATTTATAGCACTAAATGCCCACAAGGGAAATGAAGAAAGATCTATAAATCGACATCCTAATGTCATGATTAAAAGAACTAGAGGAACAAGATGAAACAAATTCAAAAGCTAGCAGAAGAAAAGAAATAACTAAGATCAGAGCAGAACCGAAGAAGACAGAGACACAAAAACCCTTCAAAAAATCAATGAATCCAGGAGCTGGTTTTTTGAAAAGATCAACAAAATAGATAGACCACTAGCCAGACTAATACAGAAGAAAAGAGAAACAAACAGATGCAATAAAAAATGATAAAGGGGATATCACCACTGATACCAAAGTAATACAAACTGCCATCAGAGAATACTCTAAACACCTCTATGCAAATAAACTAGTAAATTTAGAAGAAATGGATAAATTCCTGGGCACTTACACCCTCCCAAGACTAAACCAGGAATAGAGGTCTGAAATTGAGACAGCAATTAGTAGCCTACCAACTAAAAAGTTCAGGACCAATGGCTTCACAGCCGAATTCTACCAGAAGTACATAGAGGAGCTGGTACCATTTTTTTCTGAAACCATTCCAAACAACAGGAAAAGAGGGAGTCCTCTCTAACTCATTGTATGAGATCAACATCATCCTGATACCAAAACCTGGCAGAGACACAGCTAAAAAAGAAAATTTCAGGCCAATATCCATGATAAACACTGATGCAAAATCCTCAATAAAATACTGCCAAACTGAATCCAACATCACATCAAAACATCACGATCAAGTCGGCTTCATATCTGAGATGCAATGCTGGTTCAACATATGCAAATCAATAAACTTAACCCATCACTAAACAGAACCAAAGACAAAAACTACATGATCATCTCAATAGATGCAGAGAAGGCCTTTGACAAAATTCAACAGCCCTTTATGCTAAAAACTCTCAACAAACTAGGTACTGATGGAATGTACCTCAAAATAATAAGAGCTATTTATGACAAACCCACAGCCAATATTATACTGAATGGGCAAAAACTGAAAGCATTCCCTTTGAAAACTGGCACAAGACAAGGTTGCCCTCTCTTCCTGCTCTTATTCAACATAGTATTGGAAGTTCTGGTGAAGGCAATCAAGCAAGGACAAGAAATAAAGGGTATTCAATTAGGAAAGGAGGAAGTCAAATTGTCTCTGTTTACAGATGACATGATTGTATATTTAGAGAACCCCATTGTCTTAGCCCAAAATCTCCTTTAGCTGATAAGCAACTTCAGCAAAGTCTCAGGACACAAAGTCAATGTGAAAAAATCACAATTATTCCTATACACTTATAATAGACAGAGAGCAAAATCATAAGTGAACTCCTATTCACAGTTACTACAAAGAGAATAAAATACCTAGGAATACAACTAACAAGGGATGTGAAGGACCTCTTCAAGGAGAACTACAAACCACTGCTCAAGGAAATAACAGAGGATACAAACAGATAAAAAACATTCCATGCTCATGGTTAGGAAGAATCAGTATCATGAGAACGGCCACAGTGCCCAAAGTAATTTATAATTCAATACTATCTCCATCAAGCTACCAATGACTTTCTTCACAGAATTGGAAAAAAACACTTAAATTTCATATGGAACCAAAAAGAGCCCACATAGCCAAGAAAATCCTAAGCAAAACAAACAAAAAAACAAACAAAGCTGGAGGCATCACACTACCTGACTTCAAACTACACTACAAGGGTACAGTAATCAAAACAGCAAACAGCATGATACTGGTACCAAAACAGAAATATAGACCAATGGAAAAAAAACAGAGACCTCAGAAATAATGCCACACATCTACAACCATCTGATCTTTGAAAAACCTGACAAAAACAAGCCATGGGGAAAGGATTTGCTATTTAATAAATGGCATTAGGAAAACTGGCTAGCCATATGCAGAAAGCTGACATCAAGAATCTACAAAGAACTTAAAAAATTCACAAGAAAAACAAACGACCCCATTAAAAAGTGGGTGAAGGATATGAACTGAGTTCTCAAAAGAAGACATTTACACAGCCAACAAACATATGAAATAAAGCTCATCATCACTGGTCATTAGAGAAATGCAAATCAAAACCACATTGAATACTATCTCATGCCAGTTAGAATGGTGATCATTAAAAAAAAAAAAAAAAAAAAAACGGAGACAACAGATGCTGGAGAGGATGTAGAGAAATAGGAATGCTTTTACATTGCTGGTGGGAGGGTAAATTACTTCAACATTGTGGAAGACAGTGTGGCAATTCCTCAAGGATCTAGAACTAGCACTTCTATTTGACCCAGCAATCCCATTACTGGGTATATAACCAAGGGATTATAAATCATTCTATTATAAAAACACATGCACACTTACGTTTATTGCAGCACTGTTCACAATAGCAAAGACTTGGAACCAACCCAAATGCCCATCAATGATAGACTGGATAAAGAAAATGATAGACTGCAAAAAGAAGTTCCATATATATCATGGAATGCTATGTAGCCATAAAAATGGATGAGTTCACATCCTTTGCAGGGACATGGATAAAGCTAGGAACCATAATTCTCAGCAAACTGACACAAGAACAGAAAACCAAATACCACATGTTCTCACTCAAAAGTGGGTGTTGAACAATGAGAACAAATGAACACAGGGAGAGGAACATTACACAATGGGGCCTGTCAGGGGGTGGGGGCTTAGGGAAGGGATAGCAGGAGGGGGAGGGACAGCAGGAGGTGAGGGGATAGGGGACAGAGAGCATTAGGAGAAATACCTAATGTAGATGTTGGGGTGATGGATGCAGCAAAACACCACCGCAAGTGTATACCTATGTAACAAACCTGCACATTCTGCACATGTACCCCAGAATTTAGTGCATTTAAAAAAAAAAAAAAAAAGACAAAAAGCTGGGATATCCATCTTCTTTTATTCATGGACATTTGAGCTCTAGGTTTTAAGGCTTTCAGATTCTGAGACTTAGATCATTTTTCTACTCCCTTTTTTCCCAGGCCATCCATGATTACATGAGCCAATTCACATTTTAAATCTCCTTTATATGTAAATTTTTATTCTACTGGTTCTGTTTCTCTGGAGATTGCTGAATACAAACACCATAAAGATTATCTTATAAACTTGGAGTAGGTAAACATTTCCTAAACAGGACTTAAAAGGCACTCAACATTAAATAAGTGTAATATAAACAAAAAGTTAATAAACTGAACTTCATCAGAAGTGATAATACCATTAGAAGAGTTAAAAATGCAAGCTTCAGCTTGGAAGACTATTTGTAAAATTTGCATCATTCACAACCAGAGTACTTAAAGAGTTTTCATAAATCAATAAGAAAATAAAAATGAAACATGAAATGTGGGAAGAAGACCTGAACATACACTTCCTAAAAGACAATATTTAAACAGCTTATAAGGATAGGATAGGGTAACCAACATTATTAGTCAGCAAATAAAAATTAAGTCCACCATGAGGCACTCCTACACACCAAACAGAATAGCTAAAATTAAAAAGACAGGCATTGTAAAATATTGGTGAGAAAGTGGAATAACTGTAACTTTCATATATTACTATCAGAAATTTTTGCAACCATTTTGGAAAACTAATGATATCTGCTGAAGTTAAATAAGTGCCTAAGGAAGGAAAATGAGCCATAGGTTTCCTGTGACTCAGAAATTCAACTTCTAGGTATTTTCTAAAAAAGTTATACGCCCACCAAAGCACAAAGACAAGAATGTTTCTAGCAGTTATGTTCATAATAACTGTATTAGTCAGGGTTTTCTGGAGGGACAGAATAGAATATATGTATATATGAAAACAAGTTTATTAAGGAGAATTGACTCACACAATCACAAAGAAAAGTCCCATGACAGACCATCTGCAAGTTGAGGAGCAAGAAAGTCAGTGGTGGACCAGCAGGAGTCCCAAAACATCAAAAGTAGGGAAGCTGACAGCACAGCCAGTGGTTTCCTGAGATCCCCTGGAAACCACTGGTGTAAGTCCAAGAGTCCAAAAGCTGAAGAATGTGGAGTCTGATGTTCAAGGGCAGGAAGCACCTAGGACAGGAAAAAGATGAAGGCCAGAAGACTCAGTGAGTCTGCTCTTCCATCTTCTGCCTGGCAGGTGATTAGATGGTGCCCACTCATATTGAGGGATAGGTTTGCTACACCCATTACACTGACACAAATGTTAATCTTCTCTGGTAATCCCCTCACAGACACACCCAGGAATAATACTTTGCATCTTTCAATCCAATCAACAATTAATATTAACCATAATAGCCCAAAGTCAACAAGTTGTACAAATAAATTATAAATAAAAATAAATAAGAATAAAACTATACATTAGAATAATTTGAAAAAGGAATAAGGGCAAACTAAAGATATACACAAAAACTTTCATTACTGATAGGGTTTGGCTGTGACCCCCGCAAAAAAATCTTCTCTAGAATTGTAATCTGTATTGTAATCCACATCTGTTGGGGAAGGGAATTTGTGGGAGGTGGTTAGATCATGGGGGCGTTCCCATATCTTCTCAGGATAGTGAGTAAGTTCTCATGATATCTTATGGTTTTATATGGGGCTTTTCCTCGCTTTGCTCTGACACCATGAGACGGACGTGTTTGCTTTCCCTTCTGCCATGATTTTAAGTTTCCTGAGGCCTCCACAACCATGCAGAATTGTGAGTCAATTAAACCTCTTTCCTTTATAAATTACCTAGTCCTGGATAGTTCTTTATAGCAGTGTGACAACGGACTAATACAATTCCCATGTGTAATAGAGCAACAGAGATGAGAGTTACTGTCCTACCTTAATCAACCAGAAAAGTAATGTATTACTTTTTAGAATAGATGGCTTTTAGAACCTGGACAACAAGCAGTGGAAGACTGTGATTCTTGTGAACAGAAAAGCAAATAAGATGAGCTCTTTAATTGCCTCAGTCTACTGCCTGGGAAACACTGTTAGGCCACAGTGCAATTACGGAAACCCAAAAGAATCCAAGAGTCTGATTGCATTGATAGTAGAGAAATAATAGTATGGCAAGCCAAGTTGATTTGACTATAGTGAAAATTCCTGGAGAGGACGGAGTTAAAAAGAGAGAGATTAGGTGAATTGCAGAAGGATCCTATTGAGTTTGTGGCTAACTGCCAATCTGTTAATTATTAAGAAAAATCCAGGAGAGTCAAGATGGCCAAACAGACACAACTCCAGTGCACAACACCCAGTGAGAGAGACGCAGAAATTGAGAGATCTCCTAGCTCCAACTGAGGTACTAGGTGCATTGCAACAGGTCTGGTCGGAAGGTGAGCAAAGCCCAGGCATGGCAGACCGAGGCAGAGAATGGTGCTACTTTACCTGGAAAGTGCATCTGACCAATGAGTTAGATGCTCCCCCCTCTGGCACTCCGATCCAGATACAGCGCGTCCCCCAAAGCCTCAGCAATACACAGAACAGGGGATCTTTGCCAGTCAAGCACCAGGAATTACAAGTGCAGAGTTGACTAATAATCCAGGACTGTGTCTTGGGTTAGCACACAGATCTAAGCAAATGCATAAGCCCATAAGCCGGCTCGGAGAGCCTGTGGACGGAGCTATCACCCCCTTCCCCCTGTCCAGAGAGAGGGAGCTGAAAGCGGGAAGATAGAAGGAGCAGCCAGGCAGGCCCCTCTCCCATTACTGGAGAGAGAGGGAGCTGAAAGCTGGGAGACAGACAGTGCAGCCAAGCAGGTCCCTACCCTCCCCAACAAACCCCAGAGGGCTGAAGCACTAACTCTAGCAGGTTATGCATCCAGTGCCTCAGTCTGAACTGAACCCTGAATGATCCAGCCCTGTGGAGGAAGACACAACCCACCATTAAAGGGGTGGGACTA
This sequence comes from Ateles fusciceps, assembly GCA_036589455.1. Lineage (NCBI taxonomy): Eukaryota > Metazoa > Chordata > Mammalia > Primates > Atelidae > Ateles > Ateles fusciceps. The sequence continues at coordinate 2,429,651 of JAZHEH010001737.1, forward strand.
GGCTTCATGTTTTAACAAAAAACACAGGAAGCCTATGTAGCAACGAGACGGTGTTCTTGATCACCCAGCAGTGCCTACAGGTCGGCGGAAGAGGCGGGCCTAACCTCCCAATATAAACAAAAAAGAAGTCCCTAGAAACCCAGTAGCACCCCAACAGACAGACAAGTGACCTCATCAAACAGCTCCCTGAGGTCACAGCCAGGTAAATCCATGAAGATGGGGGAAAAAAGTGCGAAAAAGATGAAACAAGCAAAGACCAGAACACCTCTTCTCCTTCAAGGGATCACAATTGCTCAAAAACATGGGGACACAACATGACGAAGAAAGAGTGCAACGAATTGACAGAAACAGACTTCAGAAGGTGGATAATAACAAATTTTCTGAGCTAAAGGAACAAGTTCTAACTCAATGCAAAGAAACCAAAAACCTTGAGAAAAGGTTAGATGGAATGCTAACTAGAGTAACCAGCTTAGAGAACATAAACAACTTGATGGAGTTGAAAAACACAGCACGAGAACTATGTGAAGCAAACACAAGTTTTAATAGCCAAATCGATCAAGCAGAAGAAAGGATATCAGAGATTGAAGATTAACTCAATGAAATAGAAAAGGCAAGACATGAGAAAAAGAGGGAAAAGAAATGAACAAAGCCTCCAAGAAATATGGGATGTGAAATATGTGTAAAGACCTAATCTATGCTTGATTGGTATACCTGAATGTGATGGGAGAATGAATCCAAGCTGGAAAACATGCTCCAGGATATTATTCAGGAGAACTTCCCAAGCCTAGCAAGGCAGTCCAACATTCAAATCCAAGAAATACAGAGAACTCCACAAAGATATTCCTTAAGAAGAGCAAACCCAAGGCACATAATCTTCAGTATCACCAGGGTTGAAATGAAGGAAAAAATGTTAAGGGCAGCCAGAGAGAAAGGTCAGGTCACCCACAGAGGGAAGCCAATCAGACTCACAGTAGATCTCTCGGCAGAAACCCTACAAGCCAGAAGAGAGTAGGGGCCGATATTCAACATCCTTAAAGAAAAGAACTTTCAACCCAGAATCTCATATCCAGCCAAACTAAGCTTCATAAGTGAAAGAGAAACAAAATACTTTACAGACAAGCAATTACCAAGAGATTTCGTCACCACCAGACCTGCCCTACAAGAGCTCCTGACAAAAACACTAAGCACGGAAAGGAACAAGTGTCAGCCACTGCAAAAGTACACCAAATGGCAAAGACCAAAAAGGCAATGAAGAAAATCAGTCAACTAATAGGCAAGAAAACCAGCCAGTAACAAAATGGCAGGATCAAATTCACACATAACAATATTAACATTGAATGTAAATGGGCTAAAAGCCCCAATCAAAAGACACAGACTGACAAACTGGATAAAAAGTCAAGACCCATTGGTGTGCTGTATTCAGGAAATGCATCTCACATACATAGGCACACACAGACTCAAAATAAAGGGATATAAGAAGATTTACCAAGCAAATGGAGAACAATGAAAAGTAGGAGTTGCAATCCTAGTCTCTGATAAAACAGACTTCAAACCAACGAAGATCAAAAGAGACAAAGAAAGGCATTGCATAATGGTAAAAGCATCAATCCAACAAGAAGAGCTAACTATCCTAAATATATACGCCCCCAACACAGGATCACCCAGATACATAAAGCAAGTTCTTAATGACCTAAACTAAGATTTAGACTCCCATACAATAATAGTGGGAGACTTCAACCCTCCACTCTCAATATTAGACACATCAATGAGACAGAAAATTAAGAAGGACATCCAGGACTTGAATGCAGAACTAGACCAAGCAGATATAATAGACATATACAGAATGCTCCACCCCAAATCCACAGAATATACATTTTTCTTAGTACCACATCACACTTACTCTAAAATTGACCACGTAATTGTAAGCAAGTCACTTCTCAGCAAATGCGAAAGAATGGAAATCATGACAAACGGTCTATCAGACCACAGCACAATCAGATTAGAACTCAGGATTAAGAAACACACTCACATCCACACAACCACTTGGAAACTGAACAACTTGCTTCTGAGTGCTGACTGGATAAACAATGAAATGAAGGCAGAAATAGGATGTTCTTCAAAACCAATCAGAATGGAGACACAACTTACCAGAATCTCTGGGACACCTTTAAAGCAGTGTAGAGAGGGAAATTTATAGCAATAAATGCACACATGAGAAACAAGGAAAGATCTGAAATTGACACCCTATCATCAAAATTGAAAGCACTAGAGGAAGAAGATAAAAAAAACTCAAAAGCTAGCAGAAGACAAGAAACAACTAAGATCAGAGCAAAATGGAAGGAGATAGAGACCCAAAAAACCTTCAAAAAATTAATAAATCCAGGAGCTGGTTTTTCAAAAAGATCAACAAAATAGACCATTAGCCAGACTAATAAAAAGAAAAGAGAGAAGAATCAAATAGATACAATAAAAAAAGATAAAGGGGATATCACCACTGATCCCAAAGAAATACGAACTACCATCAGAGGTTACTACAAATAGCTCTATGCACATAAACCAGTAAACCAAGAAGAAATGGATAAATTCCTGGACACTTTCACTCTCCCAAGCCTAAACCAGGAGGAAGTTGAAACGCCGAATAGATCAATAACAAGTGCTGAAGTTGAGGCAGCAATCAATAGCCTACCAACCAACAAAAGTCCAGGTCCAGATGGGTTCGCAGATGAATTGTACAAGACGTACAAAGAGGAGCTGGTTCCATTCCTTCTGAAACTATATCAAACAATACAAAAAGAGGGAATCCTCCCTAACTCATTTTATGAGACCAACATCATCTTGATACCAAAACCTGGCAGAGACTCAACTAAAAAAGAAAACTTCAGGCCAATATCCATGATGAACATCAACACAAAAATCTTCAATAAAATACAGGCAAACTGAATGCAACAGCACATCAAAAAACTTATTCATCACGATCAAGTAGCCTTCATCCCGGTGATGCAAGGTTGGTTCAACATATGCAAGTACATAAACGTAATCCATCACATAAATGGAACCAAAGACGAAAACCTCGTGATTATCTTAATAGATGCAGAGAGGGCCTTCAATGAAATTCAACAGCCCTTCATGCTAAAAACTCTCAATAAACTAAGTATTGACAGAACGTATCATAAAATGATAAAAGCTATATATGACAAACCTATAGCCAATATCATACTGAACGGGCAAAAGCTGGAAGTATTTCCTCTGAAATCAAGCACTAGACAAGGATGCCTTCTCCCACCACTTCTATACAGCATAGTATTGGAAGTTCTAGCCAGAGCAGTCAGGCAAGAAAAAGATATAAAGTGTATTCAATTAGGAAAGGAGGAAGTCAAACTGTCTCTGTTTGCAGATGACATGATTGTATATTTAGAAGACCCTATCGTCTCAGCCCAAAATCTTCTCAAACTGATAAGCAATTTCAGCAAAGTCTCAGGATACAAAATCAATGTGCAGATCACAAGCATTCCTATATACCAATAACAGACAAACAGAGAGCCAAATCAAGAGTGAACTCCCATTCACAATTGCTACAAAGAGAATAAAATACCTAGGAATACAACTAACAAAGGAGAACTCTTCTCTTCAAGGAGAACTACAAACTGCTGCTCAATGAAATAAGACAGGACACAACCAGATGGAAAAACATTTCATGCTCATGGTTAAGAAGAATCAAAATCATGAAAATGGCCATACTGCCAAAAGTAATTTATAGATTCAATGCTATCCCCATCAAGCTACCAATGACCTTCTTCACCGAACTGGAAAAAACCACTTTAAATTTCATATGGAATCACAAGAGAGGCTGTATAGCCAAGACAATCCTAAGCCAAAAGAACAAAGCTGGAGGCATCACACTGCTGACTTCAAACTATACTACAAGGCTACAGCAATCCAAACAGCATGGTACTGGTACCAAAACAGAGACATAGACCAATGGAACAGAACAGAGGCCTCAGAAGCAAAACCACACATCCACAACAATCTGATCTTTGACAAACCTGACAAAAACGAGCCATGGGGAAAGGACTCAATGTTTAATAAATGGTGTTGGGAAAACTGGCTAGCAATGTGCAGAAAGCAGAAACTGGACCCTTTCCTGTCACCTTACACTAAAATTAACTCCAAATGGATTAAAGATTTAAACATAAAACCTAACACCACAAAAACACTAGAAGAAAACACAGGCAAAACCATCCAGGACATAGGCATAGGCAAGGACTTCATGACTAAAACACCAAAAGCAATGGCAACAAAAGCCAAGATAGACAAATGGGATCTAATTAAAATGCAGAGCTTCTGTACAGCAAAAGAAACCACCATTAGAGTGAACTGGCAACCAACAGAACGGAAAAAAATTTTTGCAGTCTACCCATCTGACAAAGGGCTAATATCCAGAATCAACTAAAACAGATATACAAGAAAAAGACAAACAACCCCATTCAAAAGTGGACGAAGGATGTGAACAGACACTTTTCAAAAGAAGACATATATGAGGCCAACAAACATGAAAAAATGCTCATCATCACTGGTAATTAGAGAAATGCAAATCAAAACCACATTGAGATACCATGACACATCAGTTAAAATGGCGATCATTAAAAAATCTTGAGACAACAGATGCTGGAGAGGATGTGGAGAAATAGGAACACTCTTACACAGTTGGTCGGAGTGTAAATTAGATCAACCATTGTGGAAATGAGTGTGTCGATTTCTCAAGGATCTAGAAACAGAAATTCCATTTGACCCAGCAATCCCATTACTGGGTATATACCCAAAGAACTATAAATTATTTTACCATAAAGACACATGCACACATATGTTCATTGCAGCCCTGTGTACAATAGCAAAGACCTGGAACCAACCCAAATGCCCATCAGTGATAGACTGGACAAAGAAAATGTGTCACATATACACCATGGAATACTCTGCAGCCATAAAAACGATGAGTTCATGTCCTTTGTAGGGAGTTAGATGAATCTAGAAACCATCATTCTCAGCAAACTGACACAAGAACAGAAAACCAAACACTGCATGTTCTCACTCATAGGCGAGTGTTGAGCAACAAGAACATGTGGACTCAGGGAGAAGAGCATCACACACTGGGTGCAGTTGCAGGGGGGCTAGGGTAGGGACAGTGGAGGTTGGGAGAGTAGGGAGGGATAACATCGGGAGAAGTGCCAGATGTAGTATGCACCTATGTAACAACCCTGCATGACCTGCACATGTACCCCAGAACTTAAGTATAATAAAAGAAATAAATAAATAAAAGAAAAATCCCCCTCTGAAAAGGGAAAGAACACTGAAAAAAACAGACAACTGAACAATTTTTGGAGGTCACGTGGGTGTGAAAATAATTCTAAAACCAGCCAAACTGGAAAAATCCTATAGTACTCGTAACATTGCTTAGAGTTCTTTAAAGAGCATTGCCTTATTAAAAATAAATTAGCCCTAGGCTAAAGGTTTCTCTGAATTTGTTCTAATAAAGTTTAAAGAAAAAATGCTCAAAGGAACAATATTATTCACAGTAATTTAACTGCATTCAACACCAAATCCAACAATATGTAAAGGAATACAATAAAAAGCTAATGCCAACATTGTAAAATTAACAGTGTCTGCCATCTATTAAAAAATAATAAAGCATGCAGAGTAGGAAAATGTAATCTATAACAGGGAGATAAATAAATCTAGAAACAGAGAGAGAAGACTAATTAATTGTAATTAATTGAGAAGAATGGTTAAAACATTCTTCTCAATTAATTAAAATTATATAGTTATTATAAAGCCCTTCACATATTAAAGAGCTTAAAGGAAAATATGAATATAATGAAGGAAAAAGTGGAAGATTAATTAAAACATAGAATAAAGTATGAGATGAAAATAATTGAACAGAAAAGCAGATTACAATGATGCAGATAAAAGGTAAGTGTATAGACGACATAGAAACAAATGTTCTAAAATAAAGTACAGAGAGAAAAGACTGAAAAAAATAAATAAACACCAATGATCTATGGGACAATATAAAACAGTCTACCATACATATTATTGGAATTACAGAAAAAAAAAGAAAGCTAGGCAGGGTTATGATAAAAACATTTATATAATTAGTGGCTGAAAATGTTCCAAATTTATTATAAACTAAATCTATAAATCCAAGAAGCTCAAGCTAAATGAACATCTAGAGAATAATTAGAAAAATAATAAAGAAAAACAATACCAAAAACCCTACACAGGACACATTAAATCAAATCTATGAAAAAGAGAAATCTTAGAAAGAGCAACAGAAGAAAAGTCATGTATTACTAAAATAAGAAACACAGAAATGACACCAGACTTCTTGTCAAAAACTTTACAACTTATGTGGCAATAGAGTAACATCTTAAGATAATGAGTGACAACTAAAAAGTCCTACAAATATATTAAAAATAAAAAAGCTATCAACAATTATCGATAAGGATGTATTTTGAAAATACATAAAGAACTCTTACACCTCACCAATAAAAAGTCAATCAATCAAATTATGCACAAATAACTTCAATAGACATATTTCTAGAAAGGAAATAAAAATGGCTAACAAGCATGACAAGATTCTCTACATCATTTGCAATTAGGTAAATGCAAATCAGAATTATAATACAGTGCACTTTTGTATCCACTAGGTTAGTTATAATTTTATTTTAAAAAATGAAAAGGAAAGTATTGGTTAAGATGGGGAGAAAATGGAATTTCATACATTATTGGTGGGAAGGCAAATGTATAAATAACAATGCCAAAGTTTCTCAAAAAGTTAACCACAAAATTACCATATGATACCATAATTCCAGGCAAGCATCTGCTGAGATAATTTTTTTCAACAAAAACTACATAAAATGTTAAGGTAGTCTCTTCAAACAAAAGGAAAATAAAACCACATGCTAATTTGAATCTCTAGCAAAACAGTGAACAATGTACACAGCAGGAAATAAATGGATATAGAATTATTTCCATTTTAAACTCATTATTGCACATTAAATTATATAAAGCAAAAATAATATACTATGGTATTTTCAACATTTACAAAAATAAAATGGTTAAACCTAGTAGCAGAAGTTGGGCAAAAGGAATGTAAGTAGAGTGCTTTAAGGTTCTTATGCTGTACCTGTAGAAATATGGTAATTATTATTTTAAATTAGTATGTGATAAGTAAAAGATGCATATTGTAAACCACAGAAATTTCAGTAAAACAAAGATATATAATTAGTGATCTAGTAGTAGTGATAAAGTAGAATCTAAATAGTTAAGATAAATAAATCATTAGAAAAATAATAAGTTATATTTTCAATATCATTCTTCAATAAAATAACTGGGGCTCCTTGAAGATATGCCTAATTCTAAGGCTCTATACATCTTGTAGTTCCAGCAAAGAAGGAAGTTCTCAAAAATTAAAATGACAGAGGTATGTAAGAATGACACATAAAACTACTAAACAACTCCCAATAGACAAACCTGGAAGAACTTGAGCAATGTAATCAATATGTAGCACTGAATTATAACTCAAAAAATAAAAACTTTTTAAAAACATAAGTTCACACTGATACAAATGAATTTTCTATTAAACAGATAGAGGGGGAAGAGACAAATTGAATATGCAGAAACTTTTCAAAAAAATTATGAAAATATTCCCATGTCAAAAAGATAGAGAATAACTTTGTCCCCATAAGCATAGGTATATCAGTCCATTTTCACACTGCTGATGAAGACTGACCTGAGACTCGGAAGAAAAAAGATGTTTAATGAACTTACAGTTCCACATGGCTAGAGAGGCCTCACAATCATGGCGGAAGGCAAGGAAGAACAAGTCATATCGTACATGGTTGGCAAAAAGAGCCTGTGGAGCGAAATTCTCATTTTTAAAACCCTCAGATCTCATTAGACTCATCCACTATCATGAGAACAGCAGAGTAAAGTTTTGCCTTCATAATTCAATCACCTCCTACTGGGTTTGTCCCATGGGAATTGTGGGCATTACTAATAGAGATGAGATTTGGGTGGGGACACGGCCAAACCATATGTCAGTAAGCCACCTTCAGTGATCAGTTTATGAATAGTACAGAATGGAAAGAAGAGTGGGAGTAACTTTACAGTGAGAGACCTTGGAAATCACTACCTTATTTTGCTTGGGTCAAGGTTTACATCATTAGTGATAATGTTGATACCATGTACCTGTGAATGAGATGTTGAGAAAAACATGTTTTCTCTGTTATCCTTCTCACAAAAATCTACAACCACAGTCTTACCAAGGGGCAAACATGAAACAAACACAAATTAAGGGAAATGTTACAAAACACCTGACAAGTACCCCCCCAGAACTGTCAAGGACAACAACAACAACAAAAATAGTCTGATAAATCCTTATAGCCTAGAGAAGCCTAAGAAGATATGATAACTAAATGTAATATGAATCTTAGATGGGACACTAGAATAGAAGAAGTATATTAGGAAAAAAAGAGGGAAATCAAAGTAAAGTATGGAATTCAGTTAATAATGTGTCAATACTATTTTACTGGTTTTGACAATTATATAATAGTAACTTAAGATATTAACAATATAAGAAATAGTGCATGTTATAAAGGAGTTATCTGTGCCATCTTTGCAAATTTTCTGTAAATATAAAACTATTTAAAAGTTTATTTAAATTTTAAAAGGACAAAAATAACTGATTTCCAGTAAATTTATTAACTTAATTAAACTCTACAATTTCCTTGAAAGACAGAAACCACCAAAATTTACCCGGGAAAAAACAAACTAAATAGAATAGTATCTATTGATATCTAATTGAATTCATAGTTAAACACCTTTACCCAAACAAAAATTTGAATCCAGTGGCTTCTCAGATAAATTCTACCAAACATTTAAGGCAAAAATAAAACTTACTCTAAAAAAATTTCCATAAGAAACCAGAAGCACTTAATTCATTTTTGTGAGGCCAATATCAGTGAAATATCAAACCCAGGCAAAGAAAATAATAGGACATAAAACTACAGACCAATACTCCTCATGAACATAAATGCACATAATACACAAACTAAGAAGGATAATAAATCATGACCCAGATGGAATCATATAAAAAATACAAGATTGTATTGACGTTAAAAAAATCAGTATACATAGTACATATACTGACAGAAATAGAACAACATGTAATGATATTAAAATAGAGAAACATTCATCTATTTATGGACAAAAGATCATGTTTTTTCTTTTCAGATTAGAAGCAAGGCAAAGGTGTCTTCTTATTATTTCTATCCAATATTGATTGGAGGCCCTAGATATTGCAGTAAGTCAAGAAAAAGAATATACTCTTTAATATGTTATCTCCTTGTTTCCCCCTCCAGTTTTATCTCTACAGAAGGAATAAGGAAAATAGAACAAGACACGAATGTAGAACAAGAACAAATTAAGAGACACTGAGGAAGGGAGGAAGGGAGGAAGGGGAGGGAGGGAAGGAGTTAGTTTTACCATCCAGCATTACTGTTGTATCATCCAGCACTACTTTTATTTTTTCTTTGAATCTTCAGTACTAGCTAACACTCTGGCTCTTTGTGAGAGACCTAACTGTAGCATTTTTCAAGATTTTTTTTCAAAGACATTTCCCTTTGTCTGATGAATTCAAATGTCAGTTAGAATAATACTTTCATTTTTCACAGAAAATGGACTGTATTTAGGAATCTCGGTTAATCTCTCCTTTCTACAAGGCAGTACAGATGCAAGGAGCAGCTCAGTTGATCACTATAAAGTCTGTGTTAACTGACATTTAGCATCAAGATGGAAAAGGAGGTACAGCCAGCCACTCATTAACTACGTTTCCTGTTTATCTTCATGCTATGGATGCCTTTTAGAAATTTACTTGTTCAGTATTTTCCAACTGCTAGTCATGAACCATTAATGGCTCAAGGCTGTGACATTTTTTTTTTAATGAAGTGGAAATATACTATAAAGATAATGTGAGTACCTTACATATAGAAGTACAACTAATTGTTTTCTGGAAACTTTGACTTGAATGTATATGCACATTTATGCATAGGAGTTTTAGATTCCGATATTTAACTTATGCTTCATTCCAATTAAAAATAAAAAAAGTTTAAAATAGATGGCATGAGGTGTTTGCTAATTATTCATTTAAAAAGAATGTAGGTTTCCCCCTACTAATTCTTAAGTGCTTACTTTTGGAATCAAAATGAGAATTGCATAATTAAAATTATTTAATTTGTATTGTGAAGAAGTTTCACTATAGGTTTCTTATTTTAATAAGGAGGTTTTCTTAAATTTGTATATGTGTAGTTGTGTTTTGCCTCTTGAACTAGAAGGCATGTCTCTTGTGGATGCAAATCATGAAATAAATACTGTAACACAGCCCTCATACAACTTTACCTATTCTGAAGAGATAAAACAAAGACCTTCATAGAAAGGTTTTCTGAGCAGCCAAAAACAGTTATCACAAACATAGGCCGTAAGATCTGTGTATATTACTCCTAGAACAACTTTAGATTTTCATGTATAAAGAAATTCAGCAATTGCTATTATCTGTAACAGGTACTTGACTAAATAATTTTCACACACTGTCTAGTAGAATATGTGTTGTTTTCAACTATTAAATATGTTTTAGAGAGAGTTGAAATAGTGGAGAGGCTTTCAACACTTTCTGTTTTATTTGAACTATAAAAGCCAATAAAGAGTTTCCCATTTTGGAAAACCTAAAACTAAATGTGTGTATTTCACTTAGACTTTGGCTAAGTTAGTTTAGATTGAAATGCAAAAGAATAAGAGTTTTATGTGGTTAAAAAAAGCCATATAAAATTTTCACTTTACCCATTTTTAACTTTACAATCTAATATCATTAATTACATTCACTATGTCATGCAATCATAATCATTATATTTTTTCCAAACAACTACAGACACTCTGTACCCATTAAGCCATAACGCTCCATTCTTCTTTACCCTTAGCCCCTGATGACTTTTAATCTAGTTTCCATCTCCACAAATGGGTTTAGATATTTATATTAGTGGAATTGTAAAATGTGTGTTCTTTTATGTTTGGTTTATGTTGTTTAGCATAATAGTTTCAAGATTCATCCATGTTGTAGCATGTGTCAATTATACCACATTTTTATTTTCTATTCATTTGTTGATAGACACAGATTATTTCTACCATTTGGCTGTTTTGAAGAATATTTTAATCAAGGTTGATTTACAAGTTTGTTAGAGTCCCTGTCTTCAATTTTTGGGGATATATACCTGGGAGTGAACTTGCTGGGTCATATGATAATTTTGTTTAGCTTTTTGAGGAATTGACAATTTTCTACAGTGGCTATGCCAGTTTGCATTTCCACCAGTAATGTATAAGAGTTCCAGTTTCTCCACATCCTCATCAATTCTTGTTTTTATTACTATCATTATTATTGCCATCCTAATGGGAGTGAAGTGAAAGCTCATCATGGTTTCAATTTGCATCTCCCTATGGATTAATGATGTTGAACATTTTTTCATGTGCTTATTCGTCATTTGTATATATTATTTGTAGTAATATCTATTCAAGTCCTTTGCCCATTTTTAATTGGATTATCTTTTTTGTTATAGTTCTTTATAATCTGAATATTAAACCTGTATCAAATATATGATTTGTATGTATTTTCTCTCATTCTGTCAGTTGACTTTTACTCTCTCAATAACCATCTTTAATATATGAAAATTATTTCTGATTTTGATGAAGTGCAACTTTATATTTTCTTTTATTGACTATGCATTTAGTGCAATAATTACAAAAAAATATCCAAATGCAAGTATGAAAGTTTTGTGTTATCTCTTAAGTTTAGGTTTATGATCCATCTTTAGTTAATTTTCTCTGTGGAGTAAGATAAGGGTCCAACTTCATTCTTTTACTTGTGCATATCCAGTTTACCATTACCATGTTGAAAAAATTATTCTTGTCCCATTGAATTGTCTGAACATTCTTGTAGAAAATTAGTTGGTCATATACGTGTTTTAAACATAAAAACAAAAGAAAAAAGACAGAATGTGTTATAATATCTCTTATATTTGAAAGTCTGGAAGCAAAGTTAGACATAAAAAATGTTAGCCAAAATACTCAGCATTTATAAAAGTCTAGGAATAGAAAACATTTAGAGTAGGGAAAAAAATGTGATAATAATTCAGTAAATCTACAAGATAAACACTGATAAGCTTTCTTTTCTTTCCCTAACTTATAAAGAACACATTTTAAACAACCATCTGAAAACCACCCCTAGATTATAAATGTGGCTTTGAATGTAGAGGTTGAGGAAACTAGAAACAATTAAAAAGGCAATGACATCTTCTTTAATGAGTAAAATCAGCATTTACAGGGAAAGTCAGTTTCATTTTCACCTCAGTGTAAAACTTCCAGAAAACTTAGAATAATGTCATTACATAAAATATTGGTTTGACAAATACATTAGAATTTGGGTCAGGCTGATAAATTATACTGGAAATGGCATAACTACAAAATGTTATGTCTCATATAGCTACATCAAATGACTATGTGTAGACAATTATGCTCTGTCCACTTAAAACTAATTTATTTTCTTTTTCTGATTTTATTGAACAGAATTTACCATATGAGTGGACACTGAGAGACCTTGTTTTTTTTTTTCATATTCGGCCACAATTTTATTTGACACCTTGGAAAGTAATTTAAACTCAATAAAATGAAGATAATTGCACTTACCTCACAGAGATGTAGGGAGTGTTAATGAGATCATGTCTACAAAGTGATTCAAAGTCTTTAGTTTGTAATATAAATAGCAAGCGTAACTATATTTTTTCAGATGTCTAATAATGATAACTATAAATATGATGAACTGAAAAGTTAAAAGGCTGCCAGTAAAAGTAAAATGTTTTCATTTTAATTGCTAGGCATTTCAGTGTTCCCTTCTTGCATTTTTGGATTACAGAAAATGCACAGAAATGTTACTTATGAGTTCCGTTTTAATAAGGCATGTCCCTCAAGTTTAAACTCAAGAGTACTTAACTTCTAGCCAAATACAGAAAAACTGAACTACTTTTTTTGCAATTATGTCTCATAAATCACTGTAGAAGTTTAATAAAATAAATCACAGCATAAATTTTAATGAAACCTATACATTATTTCTTCAAAATGTTTCTTAATATGAAACAGAAGATCATGGCTTCAGTTCCAAATCTCATTACTCAATTGTCATACCTTCAGTGTGTCTTTATTCCTGAGCTGATAAAGCCAAATATTAATATCCTCTAATCAGTTCTTATCCTGTTAAATATTTCTTAGTGCAGAAATTCTTATAATCAGGCCCAAACTATTTTTAAGTTCATAGCCTACACTGTAATCCTACTGCTGTCAACCATTTGTGAATTAAAGTACTTATCTCTGAAACTGAATTGCATTTTACATTAAATGAGCCAGAAAAGGCAATGTTGATTCTAACGGGAACAGGCATGATAATCTCCTGGCAAAGATGCTCTTCAAAGTACTAATTTTTGGCAGCTGTGGTGGTTCACTGCCTACTGCACTTGGCCTTGGGATAGACACTGCAGACAGGGACTTCGAAATGAGACCAGACATTAGGTCTGGATTCAATAATTACCAGAGTAAAGGAGGTCACTCTCTGCAGCAACCATCAGGGTAATTGCATCCTAAAGGACAACAGAATTTCTTGTCATGTCCTGCGATGGCAGTCTGAGTTGCATTGATTTGATTGGTTATTGTTGGACCATAGCCAATGTGTCGTGAGGAGTTAGCAGCACATCACACTACACACACACACACACACACACACACACACACACAATTAAAGTAGGCTGAGGGAGAAAATTTTCAGTAGCTTTTTGTAATAGGAAAATAAGTTTTATTTTGTTTTTAGCTCTCTTCTGTAACCCATCAAAATTAATGAATCCATTACTGTGTATGAGTTAAGAAAAACACATTCTTTGTCTATCCACCTAGACATTGTTTAAAGAACAAGACTGATTCAGAAAATGTCTCCGTTCACAAAATCAGCAACATTCTTTCTAGCTTACTGGAAAAAAAATCTGTTAGAATTTCAGATTGACAATCGTTAGTGATATTCAAATAAAAATTATCACTACTGACCCACATGTGCATACGTGCACATGCACACACACACATGCATGCACACATACACACACCCCACTCCAAACCAGCACCATCTCCCATTTTTATCTTCATTACTAATTAGCCACCGTAGAAAAAAGGGTTTATGTCTGCTTCAGATGAGAAACTAGCAGGTCTGGAGAAGACAGGAAATCTTCATCTGAAATGTAATATTTGTTCCATAACAAAGGACTAATCTTCTTGCTAAAATTCAAAAGGTAATAATAGAACAAAACAAAAACCCCCAACTTTCTGGTAAGAAAGTGAGCCAGGCATTGCATAATATTCGGTAAGCATGTGTCCTTCATATTAGAAAGAAATTAAACAAAGTAATACACATCTTAAATTAAATCTAACCTTTATTTAAATATTAAAGGAAAAGAACTTTCTGCTTAGTTTTTGGTAATTAACCATTGATGTAAAAGCCACTCAAGTAAATGTCAATTGTATTTCTGTACAGGAGCAATGAACAATTTGAAATGAAATTAAGACAATGAGTCCACTTACAATAGCATAGAAAAAGGAGCATACCTATGAATAAATATAACAAAAGAAATGCAAGACTTACGCACTGAAAACTACAAAACCTATTGAAAGAAATCTAAAACCTAAGTAAGTGTAAAAATATCCTGTGTTCGTGAATTAGAAGGCAATATTTTTGAGATGACAAAGCTCCTTATACTGATCTCCAGATTCACTGTAATTATTATCAAAATCCTGGTGGAATTTTGCAGAAATTTACCTGCTGATCCCAAATTCATATGGATATTCAGGGTATCCAGAATAGTTAAAAGAGTCTTGATTTTAAAACTGCCTATAATGCTACACTAATCAAGAGAGTGTGTACTCGTCTCAAGATAGACATAGAGATCAATTAAGTAGAATTGAGTGTCCAGAAATAAATCCATACATGGTGGTGAATTGATTTTTGCCAAAGGTACCAAAACAACTCAACAGGAAGAAAATGGTATTTTTTAACAACTGGTGCTGGAATAAGTGGATATCCACTTGCAAAAGGATGCAGCTGGAGTCTTACTTCATAGAATATACAATTATTAACTGACAATAGTTTTAAATAATTTAACTAATAAAACTATAATTATCTTAAAGGAAAGCAAATGAATATTTTTGTGACCTTGGATATGGTAATGGTTTCTTAGATATGACATCTAAAGCTAAAGTAATAAAATTAAAAATAGATAAATTGGACTTTGTCAGAATTAAAAAGCTTTGTATTTCAAATAACAGTATCAAGAAAGTGAAAGGACAACTTACAGAATGGGATAAAATATTTGCAAATCATGTATCTCATGAAGTTTAGTATCTACTCCCAAGAACATACACATATGATTCTGAAGAAATATATATATTTTTTTCATATATTCTTCATATATATGTATATATATATATATATATATATATATATATAATTCTTACTACTCAATAATAAAAGGACAAATAAACTAATTTAAAAATGGGCAAAGAATTTGAATTAAGATGGCTCCAAAAGATGATATATAAAAGATCAATTAGCATGAGGAAAGATGTCCAACATCATTTATCATTAATAAATGGCAAACCAGAATCATGCCACAACATCAGTATAGCTAAAATAAAAAAGACAGATAATAACAAGTATTGAGAGGGAGGGTAATAGAGAAATTAATCCTTATACAAGGCTGGTGGAAACATACAATGATATAGCCACTCCGGAGAAACAGATTGGCAGTTACTCAAGATGTTAAATGTAGCATTGGCAGATGACCCAACATTTCCAATCCTAGTTATGTATCCAAGAAAAATAAAAACATAAGCTTACACACACAAAATTACACATGTATTTATTGCTACATTATTTCTAATGGAAAAATAGTACAATCAAATAAAAACTCCATCCACTAATGAAGAGGTAAATAAAATGGACTATTAGTCATTAAAAGGAACGGAATACTGATGTATGCTACAACATGGTAAGGCTTGAAAACATTATGCTAAGTCAACCAAATCAGACATAAAACGCCACATATATGATTCTATCATATGAAATGTTCAGCATAGGCAAATCCATAAAGGTAAGGAATTTGGTGGCTGCCAAAGGCTAGAAGTGGGAAGATGAGGCAAATGACAAAGAGCAGCAATTCATAATGGGTATGGAGTTTCTTTGGAGGATTAGGAAAATGTCCTTGGATTAGTTATGATCATTGTCCAACTTTGTGAAGTATTAAAAACCACTTTGCATCTAAATGGTAAATTTTATCACATATGAATTACCTTTCAACTAAACAAAATCATTGGAGAATTATATTATGTGTCAGTGAAGGAATAGTGTACAATCCTTCAAGCAATCACTAAAACAAGAATGTAAATAATTCTCAGTTTTTAAAATTTTTTCTCCATGTACCCCCCCCCAGTAAAAAAAATTGGAGAAATAAATGTTCTGGTAATTATTAACTTTTGTATGAAAAGTAGATACTAGACATATTTTCTGGTATCAGAAATGTACTTCTTTTGTGAGATAGTAACTGGGAAATTTTATCAGAGTGTGTATCCTTTTCTCCTATAAACATCAGGGAGAATGTGTTGTGATTTGGCCTCACCATAAAGACCCCAGTTCTTCCAGTTAAGAGATAAACAATGTCATCCTGTTACTTGATTGATCGGCAGTATTTGCCCTATTAATTACTTATTGGGAAGTGGTTTTGAACTGCACTTCCACTTTCTTCAACTGGCTTTCAGGGACCCTATTTGGTTTTCATCCTTTATTACAGGCCATTCCTTTTCAATATCCTCTGCTGGTTCTGTCTCTTTACCAGACCTTATACTTACACTGCATAGGGGTCAATCCTTGATCCACTTATCAACTTTCCATATTTACTATATCAATTAATTATATACATTTCAGAGTTTTAAATATCATTAATGTACTAATGGCCTTCAAATTTATACCCCAGACCATATCTGTCATCTAAACTCTAAACTCATGTATGCAACTAGATACTTAATAAACCATCAGAATATTTAACAGAAAACTTGGGCTTAACATGGTTAACTGATTCCTCTTCCCCCGCCAACTCCCCTCAAAACAAAACAAAAGTATGTCACCCACAGGTTTTCCAAGTTATTTCATGGCTAGCTCATCTCTCTAGTCTCTCAGGACAAATCATTTGAAGTCATATTTTGTGCTTCTCTTTTACATACACCATAGCCAATCTGTTAGGAAATAGTGCTGGCTCTACCTGTAAAATACATCGAAAGTATGTATACTTCTTACCACATTAATTGCTTCCTCTCTGATTCAAGCCACCACCAACTCTCACTATAATAATTTCCTCAAATGTCTCTCTACTTCTACTTATTTAATGTTCCATACTATATTATTACCCAGAAAAGAGATAATTCTTTTAAAATATAAATTGGTTTACATCATTTCTCTGCTTATAATCCTCTAGTGGCTTCTTGTTTCACTCAAAAAGCTTCAGTTAGTATAACATCTACAAGACCCTAAATAAGAGTAGGATTGTAAGTTTAGGTTGCTATCAGTCACTTGTACAATATTAAGAAAGCTACTGTTCTCTTCTGGATCTAAGTTATTCATGTGTAAATTCAAGAGGGAGACTACAGAATCTCAAATGCCTTTTTCAATGATAAATTTGTCAGTTTATCAAAATATTTTTCATACTTATTATGCTCCAGCCAGAGCAATTAGGCAAGAGAAAGAAATAAAGGGCATAAAACTGGAAAGGAAGAAGTTAAATTGTCCCAATTTTGCAGATAACATGATATAGCAACCCCAAAGACCCCACCAAAACAACTGTTAGAATTCATGAATATGTGAATTCAGCAAAGCTACATGATACGAAATCAATGTATGAAAACCAATAGTGTCTCTATATACCAAGAATTAACTATTTAAAAAAGAAATTAAGAAATAATTCCATTTACAGTAGCTAGAAAAAATTTAAATACTTAGCAACGAACAATGAAGAAGGTGAAAGATTTACACAATGAAAACTATATGACATTAATAAAATAAATTGAAGAAAACACAAATAAAATAAAAGATATATTGTGTTCATGGGCTGGAAAATTTAACTTTGCTAAAATAGCCATACAATCCAAAGTGATTTGTAGATTCAATGCAACACCTAACAAAATTCCAATGACATTTTTCATAGAAATACAAAAAACAATCCTAAATTTTGTATGAAAGCACAAAAATCCTGATTAACCCAAATAATCCTCAGGTTATTGAAACAGAGCTGGAGGCATCACACTACCAGACTTCCAAATATACTACAAAGCTATATTAATCAAAACAGCACAGTACTTGCATAAAAAACAGACACTTAAAGCAATGGAACAAAATACAAAGCCCAGAAATAAATTCATGGATCTACCACCAATTGATTTTTGAGAAATGTGCCAGGAAGACACAATGGGGAAAGGACAGTCTCTTCAGTAAGTGGCATTGAGACAACTGAAAATCTGCACATGGAAAACATAAGTTTAGAACCTTATTACATGATATACAAAATTAACTGTGCTCACATGGAGATGATTAACATCACATGGCATTTTAAGGGAATATACACACTTCAGTTCACTGCAATAGCAGCAGGAGGTGACTAAGAAATTATTATAGTAGTACAGTATACACTGCAGTTAATTTTTTGTGATTATGATTTAATACTGTATCTTTATATTTGGTTATATTTTTCTCAACCATACACTATAACATTTTGTGCATATGTTTTGATAAATTCTAACATTTTATAATAGATATATGTATGTATTTATGCTACTAAATGATAAACCAGGCTAGTTGCTACATATATTTATGCATTCATGACATACCTTTTTCTTAATTAAAAAAAATACTTCTAGGCTATGTGGTTTGTCTGCAAGATTTTCAAATTGTTGCAAATATCCAGAACATTTTTCAATACATTTACTGAAAAAAAATCTGCATATAATTGAACCCATGGGGTTCAAACTCATGTTGTTCAAAGGCCACTCGTATACAAATATTATCTGTCAATTAAAAACAGAAATAAATAGCTAAACTAAAATTTTTTCATGTTTCAATTATATAACCAAATTCTGAGAAAAATTACAAGCAAATAACAATGAATCAAATCACAGAAATGTGGATTTCCCATTGTTAATATTTACAGTAACTACTATTGATATTTTTCTACATAGCTCTTAAAAATATGCTAAAAGATATATTTTTATTACTGAATCATTTACATGCAATTAAATGAGTATATCTTTAGATTACAGATTCATGAGTTTTGAGAATTGCATACAGCCTGTCCCCACACCCTTATCAAAATATGAAATATTCAGTCTTCCAAGAAAGGACCAAGTACCTCTTTCTTGTTAATACGCTTACTCCAGGAAAACACTGTTTTGATTTTGTTAACCATGTATTAGTTTTGGTTGTTTTGAAAGTACATATGAATGGAATTATACAGTCTGCACTCTTGTGTATTTGCCTTCTTTAATTTAGCATAATACTTTTAAGAAAGTAATAACTATAAAATAATATTATAATAAAATGGGCTTCATCAAAACTAAACATTTCCCAACAAAAGACAATAAAAATATAAATATGCAAGTCACAGAATCACAGAAAGTATGCATAAGTATTTCTGGTAAAGGTCTTATATTCATAAAATATAAACAGCTGCATCACAAATAACAAAGAGACAAATCAATGAAAACTTTGCTTAACAGCTGGAACAGGTATTTTACAAAGGAAATTATCCAAATTTTCCATGCTCTTACATAAAATGCTGGTTTATTCATTTTTATTGCTGAATAGTATTTCCTAATTTATCAATTATTGTATTGATGGACATACTCTTTAGTCTACATATATTTTCATTTATTTGAAAATCATATACATGTGATATTGCTGGCTACAAGTCACCATAATACTTCTCCAACAAAATATGGGTGTTCCAGTATCTACAAATTCTTAATAAAATCTGTGTTTAATCTTATTTTAGACATACTGGTAGATATGTAGTGGTATTCAACTGCAGTTTTAATTTGCATTTCCCTGATAACTAATTATATTAAGCACATTTTTATTTGTGCATAAGCCATTTAGATATTTTCCTTTGCAAAAAGCCTGTTCAAGAATTTTGTGCAAAGTTTTCATCAGTGTGTCTTTTTTCCTATTTGCAATGCAGTCAAATATATATCCAAATGGCCGATGTGCAAATAAAAATGTGCTATCATTATATATAAGTCATACATATATGTATATATATAACCTTTATCACAAAGCTTAATACTTTGTGATTCTGTGACTTACCTATTTGTATTTTTTTTGTCTTCTGTTTGCAAGTTTTTAGTGTTAATATAGCCCCCCACCTTTTTTTTTTTTTTTGAGATGGAGTTTCCCTCTTGTTGCCCAGGCTGGAGTGCAATGGCCCAATCTCTGCTCAAGGCAACCTCTTTCTCCCAGGTTCAAGCAATTCTCCTACTTCTGCCTCTCAAGTAGCTGGGATTACAGGCATGCGCCACCACACTTAGCTAATTTTGTATTTTTAGTAGAGACCGGGTTTCTCCATGTTGGTCAGGCTAGTCTCGAACTCCTGACCTCAGGTGATCCATCCGCCTTGCCCTCCCAAAGTGCTGGGATTACAGGCTTAAGCCACCACGCCCAGTTTTAAGCCCATTTTATAATATTGTTTTATAATTGGTATTTCTAGTTGCTATATTTTTAAAAATCTTTGCTTTTGTCATATGAGTCTAGCCTTCCTTATATTGTTGTAGCAATCTGATTATTCTAAATATATCATCATATCTTCTCTAGGATGTATCTCTAACTGACTTTTGTAAATGGTATAAGCTATATGTAGTATCACTTAAGGTTAGCTTTTTCTTCTTCATATAGGTAGCCAGTCAGTTGAATACTCTGTTGAAAATCTTCCTTATAACATTGAATTTGATACCTTAAGTTGAAAATAATTCTTTACAAGTATTTATTTTTGAAGTTTCTCTATTGATTTCAAATAAGGAGAGTTTCAATTCTTTATATCCAATCTTCCTGCTTCTTAATTTTCTTATTTTATTGCCAGGGCTGGGAACTCCACTACAATGTTTACTCAAGTAATGACTGCGAATATATTTGCCTTGTTTCTGACCTTTGGTGGTAGGGAAATATTTCATCTTTTACTGTTAAATGTGATGTTAGCTATGAACCTTCTATAGATGCCTTTATTAGATTTATGTAGATTAGATTTACTAGAGTGATGTCCTCTAGTTCTAGTTTACTAAGTTTTTTCTTATTTTTATATGAATGTGTACTGACTTTTTGTCAATTTTTTTGCATCTATGAAATTATCATGTAATTCTTTTATTATCTATTAATAAACAAGACTACAAGAACTAGTTTTCAAGTGGTAAACTCACTTTTAGTTTTTAAGATAAATCTCACTTGTTCATTATGCATTAAAAATTTTTGGTTTTAATTTGCCAATATTTTGTTAAAGATCTTTGCCATGGATTTACGAAAAAAATTAATCTAAAATTTCCCTTTCTTGTATTTTTGAATTGGTTTGTTATCAATGCAATTGTTGTCCTCATACAATGTTTGGAAGTGCTCTCTCATTATTTGTACTAAAAAAAACTTGTTTATAATTGCTCTTATATTTTTCTTAAATATTTGAGTGGATATATATATGAGTGTGCATACACAGCTTGTAATATTGAATATAGTATATTTATTAAACATAGAACCATACATATTTTCTCTTCTGTGTCAATGTTGGTAATCTTTGTATTCAAAATATTTGCACATTTTACCTAAAATGTTAACATAAAATCTTTAATAAGATTCCCATATCTGTAAAATACATAAGATCGGCAGTGTTGTTCCATTTTTAATTCATAGTATTGATAATTTGTGTTTTCTTTTTTATCATTGATCATCTAAACCCTTAACAAATTTGTTAATCTTAAAATAAGCAACTTTTGTTTTTATTTTTCTTCAGGGCTTTTCCATTTTTTGTTTCATTGAGTTTCACTCATGCGTTCTATTTTTTGTTTTCTTTAGATTTAATTATCTCATTTTTCTAGCTTATTAAGGTAATAGTTTAGATCATTAAGTTTGCACTTTTCTTTTGAGTATAATTACAACAACAATTATCTTGTAATTTTAAAATTTCGATCGGCTGTGTTTTTATTACCATTCAGTTTGACATAGCTTCTAATTCCCTTTGAAATGCTTCTTTGATCCATGATCTATTTAATAATGAGTTGTTAAACTTTCAAATATTTGAGAATATTCCAGATATTTGGCAGATTTTTTAAAAATTTATTTAAAACCAAAGAGATTATGCTAACTTTCACTCTTTAAAATGAGCCAATATATATTTGATGGTCCAACATAGAGTCTAAATTGGTGAAAATTTTCTTTGAACTTGAAAACAATTTATTAAGCAATTGTTGTGTATAAGGTAATGTTTATAAATGCCAATTAGGTTAAGTTGGTTGCAGTGCTGCTCAAGTGTTTAATATTATTTATTTTCTGTTGAATAGATTACCAAGAGATGAGTGTTTAAGTTGCCAACTATAATTGTCGATTTGTCTGTTTCTCTTTAGTTTTTCCTTTGCCTATTCTTACTTTGTGTATTATATTGTGCTCTCTTGATGATTTGACCCTTTATCATTAGGAAATGTTACTCTTTTTCTCTGGACAGAAAATGTGTCATGAAGTTTATTTTCTCTAATATCAATATAGACATTTTCATTTCTTTAATGAGTAGTGTCTCCATGATAAATTGTTTTTCACTCTTTTACATTAAACAAAACTATATCTTCTTAATGTATACCTCTTGAAATAGCATATAATTCTGTTCTGCTTTCTCACCCATTTTAGCAATTTATTTCCCTTATCTAAAATGTTTTGTTCCAATAACTTTTAGTAATTATTTAATGGCCTCAGCTTCTCATTTGTATTTTATCTGTTACAGTTATCATGTTTCTACTTTTTTACCTAGTTTCTCACAATTTCTATTATCACTAATGTGGCTATTGGCTCACTAGATATGCCCCTTGTGTTATTTTTAGAGCTAGTTCTAGGGTTGACAAATAAGCTTCCACTTATTACCATCTATATGTATTTGGGACTGGATCTCACTCTGTCACCCAGGCTGGAATGCATTGGTGCAGCCGCTCACGCTAGCTTCCAACTCCTGGGCTCAAGTGATCCTCACACCTCAACCTCCCAAGTAGCTGGGACTATAGGAGCACTCATCATGCCTGGCATGCCTGGCTAATTTTCTTATTTTCTGTAGAGACAGGGTTTTACTATCGTGCCCAGGCTGGTCTCAAAATCCTAGGCTTAAGTGATCCTCTCTCCTTGGTCTCCCAAAATGCTGGAATTATAGGCATGAGCCTCTGTGCCTGGTTGTATATTCATACCTAATATAAGAATTTTGCAACAGTATACTTTATATCCTCTCATCCGTCCTACTATTACATCTTATGTCTATGAGTTTGACAAACTTTATCATACATTGTTATTACGTTTTATGCTTTAGCCTTTTAAAGAAATTAAAAATGAAAATGTTTTACCTATGCACATATTGACAATTTCTAGTGTTTCTCATTCCTTTGTGTAGAACAGAGTTTTTATCCAGTGTCATTTTACACAGCCTGAAGAATACTCTTTAATATGTTTTGAGCTAGACATCTGCTCATAACCAAATTTCTTACCACTTGTTTTTTGAAAATTTTTACTTGTAGGTTTCTCTTATATTTGAAGATTATTTTCACTAGATAGATAATTCTAAGGAACAGGATGCACTGTTTCTTTTCTGCATTTTAAAGATGGCTCTAATTTTTCTTCCAGCTTGGATTGTTTCTGATCAGAAATGTGTCCTATTTCTGTGATTATTTTTAAGAGTGTTTCTTTATTATCAGTTACTAACAATTTGATTCATTGTGTCTTGTCATAATTTTCTTGGTATAGTTTTTTTGCTGCTTATTATTCTTGAGAGTCTTTGAACTTGAGTTTTGTGTTTCATCAAAGTTTCATCAAATTTGGAACATTTTCTGCCATTACTTAATCAAATTTTTTTTGCCAAAATGTATTTTTCCTTTTTTTATTTTATACTCTTTTGACACATATGCTAGCCTCTTTATATTGTTTCACAAGTCAATGAAGCAATGTTGTTTTTTTTGTTTTTTGTTTTTTGAGACAGAGTCTCACTCTGTTACCCAGGCTGGAGTGCAGTGGTGAGATCTCAGCTCACTGCAAACTCCACCTCCCTGGTTCAAGCAATTCCCCTACCTCAGCCTCCCAAGTAGCCAGGATTGCAGGTACACGCCCCACACCTGATTATTATTATTTTTGTTTGAATTTTTAGTAGAGGTGGGGTTTTACTACGTTGGTCAGGCTGGTCTCGAACCCCAAGTCCTCTTGCTTGCAAGCATATGAAGGCTTTCCATTAGTATACCTTTTACTTCCTTCCACTTCCTCCTGTAGTCTCCATTTCTGTAATGACTTCCATGCCCTTCTCAATATGCATTAAGACGTTAACGATAATATTTGAAGGGAGCTGGAGGGGAAATCCAGCCCCCTTGTGGCAGTTAGCTGAAAAATAGAATTCTCATCTACTTAAGGAACATGGGAAACTGGAACCTGAGAAAAGAGATAATCCTTTTATAGCACAAATGCTCCTGGTGAGAGTCACTCTAAAGTCATGGAGATAAGCATACAGGCCAGCCCAAGGATGCAGGTGCAAGAGACTCATAGGACAGAGATGAAGGTTGGTGCCAGGCTAGCAGCTTATCACTAGAACACACATGAAACTTTAGGGGTACATGGTAAGACCAGTTATTCTGGAAGCCCAAGGATAAAGAGGGATCCAACTGTTCACTCCAGCATCTCCTCTGTTCTCAAGCGGGTAATCGTGATGAGATGGTACCAAGGGTACACAGTCAGACTGGTTTACTCCAGAACCCAAAGAATGATGGGGGGATGCCCCCTCATGATAATAAGCAAGTACAGGGAACGCCTTCTTTTACCTTTTTCCTTTTTCTGCTCTGTTCTTTTTTCACAGATGGGTAATTGCATCTCTATTACATAGGACATGTCCCTTGGATGTATCCCCCCCAAACTGGGAAAAGTTTGATTCCCCCCAAATCTTAAAACAAAAAAACTAATTTTCCTTTGTAATACTGTTTGGCTTAAAAATGACCTGAAAGGAAGTTACAAAAGTCAGCCTTGGAACCCAGTGCCCCTGTGCAGGAGGTCCTCTGGTTAGCCTTTTCAGTCTTTTTAAACTGAGAGCAGAATAAGGAGGAAAGGGCTAAGAAAAAGGAGAAACCCAGGCAAAGGAGGCAGGCTCAACTATTGGCTGCTCTGCAAGACCATCAGCCCACTTCAAGCTGACCTAAGGACATACTTCCTGGTAACTGCCATTGATAAAGGCAGGCCACTGGAAGGCAAACTGCACCCCAATGGGATAAATGGGAAAAGGCCTTCCATGAGTTGCCCTCTCTGCCATAAGCACAGCCACTGGAAACGATAGTGCCTTGAGGGACAAAGCATCCCTGGGAAGAATCCCAACCCCTGAAGGCCTTGAGCTGAGGGGGCTCTCTGCTCCAGCTGATTTTTAAACCAGACATTGTCATCAATAGTACAAAGCTGTGGACAACTCTGGAGGTGGCAAGTAAAATTATCGATTTCCCTTTTGAGTTTAAGAGCTGCCTACTCTATGCTAATCTTCTCTGAACAAATCTCCAAATCCTGTTTGGTAATTGGGGCAAATGGTATCTCTTCCCTCCAAAAGAAATAATTCACACTCCTTTATATTACTTAAGGGACCAGTTACCATTCTCTGATCAGTCCCTAGTATGTCTAAATACCCCACGCCTCTTTGGGGCAAAAATATACTTTCCAAGACAGGTGCCTACTTAATATTTACCCAACCTCCAAATTCATCTTTCCCTCAGATAGCTCCATCTCTTCTGATTTAGACTTAGATATCTAAATTTTTAACCAATAATTTCATCCTGGATGGTCTTACCTCAGGGATTTAAAAATAGCCCACCCTTATTCAGGCAAGCCCTAGCAAAACTCTAACTGAGCAATCTCTTAAGGGGGGGGATCACATCTACATAATATAGGTAACCTCCTTCTCTGCTCCCTCCTCACAGCAACATGCAGAACAAATCTTAGCTTTCTAACAGAAGGGAAAATGACTTGTTTAATTCAAAGGTTATATAGGTAAAGAGGTATTTCTGGTAAAGAAGGTTATAAAGAAAAGGGATTTTCTCTTAGCAGGCATGACTATAGCCACGAGTTACCTGGGCATGTTGGCAGCCTCAGGATTTTTTTGGAGTTGTCCTCATTACCCTATTTTGTTTTAATATTCTTCAAATTCTAATAACCTGATGTGTCTCCTTTTGCCTCTAGGTCATTAAGGAGGCCTGATGGCAAAAGCAGACAAATAAGGTTATTTACAGGCCTTTTCATTGTCATTTAAAAGATGGCAGAGAAAGATAAAGGGAATAAAACTTATTTAAAGAAATAATAGCAGAAAACTTTCCAAATCTGGAGAAAGATATATATATCTAGGTACAAAAAGTTAATAGGATTCTAATCACATTCAATTCAAAGCAAACTACCTCCATGACATGTTGTAATCACACTTTCAAAAATTAAAGACAAAGAGAGAATCTTCAAATCAAGAGAAAGGAGACAAATGATATATAAGAGAGTTTCAATATGCCTAGTGGCAGACTTCTCAGGGGGAAACCTTACAGCCAGGAGACAGCTGAATGATATATTTAAGGCACTGAGGAAAAAAAAATTGCACACGGGCAAAGCTGTGCCCAACGAAACTGTCCTTCAGAAATGAAGGAGCTATAAAGAAAAATAAAAACTGGAGTTCATTAGCAATGTATAGATCATCCAGGTAGAAAATCAACAAAGAAACACTGAATTTAAATAGCAGCCTAGACGTAATGCACCTAACATGTATTTACAGAACACTTCTTCCTACAGTTGCATGATATACATTATTTTCAACTTCCTATAGAACATTCTTCAAAATACATTGTATGTAAGGCCACAAAACAGGTTTTAACACATTTAAGAAGATTGAAAATATACAGCATTTTTTTCTGACTATGATGGTCTGAAAAGGAAATTAAAAATTGGGACCCCTAAATTCATTTAGCCAAATATCAAGCTGGGAACTGGGCCATGCAAACCTGCCTCCCCATTTTGATTCCTAAATAAGATCACTACAGATGAAAGGCTACAAGCCTTCCCCATATTTTGCCCACAAGTAAATTCCTGGCAGGCTGTTAAAACTTTGCCATGGCATTGTAAATTGATAGCTTATCTTACAGGTGCAGTCAGCCCCTGCCCATCAGACACAAATGCATATCTAATTTTTCCCCTACCCCACTTTATCTGTGTTATCTTATGTAAAATGCAGATTTCCCCCACTATTGTTTATATGAAAACTGTGTGCTTCTCCGTATCCCACCTTTTCCCCTTTAAATTTGGAGACCTCAAAATCATCTGCAGAGAAAGTCATAGACCTGTCTCCCAGGCACGTTCTTAACTTTGGCAAATAAACCTCCTAAAATTATATATATACATACACACACACACACACACACACACACACACATACATATATATAATTATATATCATTTTATTGCACTTTAGGTTCTGGGGTACCTGTGCAGAACATGCAGGATTGTTGCATAGGTACATACATGGCAATGTGGTTTGCTGCCTCCATCCTCCCGTCACCTATATCTGGCATTTCTCCTCATGTTATCCTAAAATGATTGAGACTTGTCTTGTCATGTTCCCCAACAGACATCAGCATAAACTAGAAATGACCCACAGGAGAAATTTTGGAAACATTAAAAATACATGAAAATTAAGCAATATGCTCCTGAATAACCAATTGGTCAATAACGAAATAAAAAGAAAAATTTTTTAATTTCTATAAACAAACAAAAATGAAAACACAATGTATCAAAATCTATGGGATACACCAAAAACAGTTATAAGAGGGAAGTTTATAGCAATAGATGCCTAGATCAAAAAACAAGGACATTCTCTAAACAACCTAACATCTTACCTCAAGAACCAGAAAAAAAGAACAAACTCAACCCAAAATTTATAGAAGGAAAAAAAATAATAAAAGTCAGAGCAGAAGTAAATAAAATAAAGACTAGCTAAACAATACAAAATACCAACAAAATGAAATGGTGTATGAAAATTAAACAAAACTGACAATCATTTAGCAAGATTAAATTTTAAAGAGAGCGAGAAATACTCAAAAAATAAAACCAGAGATCAAAAAAGACATTATAATTGATACCACAAAAATACAAAGGATTGTAAAAGACTGTTATGAACAATAATATGTCAACAAATTGGATAGCCTAGAAGAAATGGATTAATGCCTGGATGTACACAACCTACCAAAATTGAATTCTTAAAAAATATAAAATCTGGCCTGAATTGTCCAGTAAGTAAGGAAATTGAATCAATGATAAAAATGCAGATGTTTTTACTGTCAAATTATACCAAATATTTTTTAAAAAACTAATACCAATTCTCAAATTTTTCCAAAACATTAAAGAGAATACTTCCACACTTATTCTACAAGGCTAGCATTACCCAGATAGCAAAACCAGACGTGAACACAACAGAAAAAAAAAACTACAGGCCAGTATCCCTGATGAATATACATGCATAAATCTTCAATAAAATTATTAGTAATTAAGAAGATTGAAATTATATAGCATCTTTTTGGAAGATACTATATAACTGGAATTATACAGTATTTAACCAAAGAGGTGAAAGAGCTCTACTTTAAAATCTATAAAACATGGATGAAAAAAGTTAAAGAAGACATAAATAGAAAGATATCCCATGTTCAGCAATTATAAGAATAAATATTAAAATGTCTATACTACTCAAAATATTCTAAAGATTTAATGCAATTTCTACAAAAATACCAATGGCATTATTCACAGAAATACATATTTTTTAACTTTTATGGAAACACAAAATGCCCTGAATAGTCAAAGCAGTTTTGAGCAAAATGAACTAAGGTAGAAACATGACATTACCTAAATTTAAAACTACATAGTATAAAAGGAATTTGAGGAGATATAAAAATAAAATATACTACAAAGCTATACCCAAAAATAACATTAAACTGGCATAAAAACAGACACATAGACCAATGGAACAGAATAGAGAGTCCAGAGATCAATGCATGCATTTACAGCTAACTAATTTTTGACAAAGTTGACAAGAACACATAATGGGGAAAAGAGGTCTCTTCAATAAGCAGTGTTGAAACAACCATGTATCCACATGCAAAAGAATAAAACTAGACCTTTACCTCTCAACATACACAAAGTCAACTCAAAGTGCATTAAACACTTAAATGTAAGATCCGAAATTATGAAACTGCTGGAGGAAAACACAGGGGAGAAGCTCCATGACACTGGTTTGGAACCATCAAGAAACAAGACCATTTCTAGTAGTTAGGGAAAAAAAGAAGAATACTTAGGAATAAATTTAAAGAAGTGAAAAACCTCTGCATTAAAAACTATGAAATATTGATAAAAATGTTAAAGAAGACACTAATAAATCAAAAGATATCCTATGCTCAGTGATTTATTTTTACATTCAACATCCAAAAATCATATCCAATGTTTTTTATTTGGATATGACCTCAAAAGCATACTCAACACAAACAAAAATATATAAATTGAATTGCGTCAAATTAAAAAGGTTCTTCAGCAAAAGAAATAATCAACGTAGTGAAAAAATAACCTACAGAATGATAGAAAATATTTACAAACAATATATCTGATAAGAGGGTTATATCCAAAATTTATAAGGAATTCAAATGACCCAATAGCAATAAAACAAATAACCCAATTTAAAAATAGGCAAAAGACCTAAAAGGATATTTTTCAATAGGTATATGAATAAAATGGCTATTATGTATATTTTTTTTAAAAGTTCAACATGACCAGTCATTAGGAAAATGCAAATTAAAAACCACAATGTGACATTACATCACTCTAGTTTGAATGGCTGTTATCAAAAAGGCAAAAGATAAATGTTAGTGAGATGTAGACAAAGGGGGATACTTACATGCCATTGATGGGAATGTAAATTAGTACAACTATCATGAAAAACAATGTGGAGGTTCTTCAAAATGCTAAAAATAGAACTGCTATATATAATCCAACCAGTGCTCCTGGATATATACACAAGGAAAATGAAATCAATATGTCAGAGATTTCTGCATTCCCATACTTACTGCAAGATTATTCACAGCAGCCAAGATATGGAATCAGCCTAATTAACAGTCAACAGAGGAATGAATAAAGAAAATGTGGTACAAATACACAATGGAATACTATGCGGCCACGGAAAAAAGAAGAAAACCTACCTGTCACTTGTTACAACATAGATGGACCTGGAGGACCTTATGTTAAATGAAATGAGCTAGACCCAGAAAGACAAATACGCCATCATCTCATTCATATGTGGAATAAAAAAGTTGACCTCATAAAAGGAGAGAATAGAATGGTGATTATCAGAGGCTAGGTAGTTGAGTGGAGAGGGGGAGAAAATATTGGTCAAAGGATATATAATTACAATTAGAATAATTTTAAAAGATCTATGTTTACATCACTGTATCTATAGAAAAAATTAAAGACAGTTGATTGTACATGTTCTCACCTCAAGAAAATGATAACTATATGAAGTAATACATTTGTCAATTAGCTAGATTTAACCACTCCACAACATCGTGAGTGGTTAAATCTAGCTAACTGACAAATGTATTACTTCATGTAGTTATACTGTCGGCCCTCTGGCTCCTTGAATTTTATATCTGTGCATTCAAGCAAGTGGATGGAAATATTTAGAAAACAAACATGGATGGATAGGCCTGTACTAAACATGTATAGCCATTTTTTGCCATTATTTTCCAAAGAATACTGTATACTAACTACTTACAAAGCATGTATATGGTATTAGGTACTATAATTAATCAAGTGATGATTTAAAGTATATGAGAGGATGTGAATGGGTTATATGCAAACACTATGTCATTTTATATAAGGGATTTGCTCATGCATGAATTTTGGTATCTGTAAGAAATCCTGAAACCAATTCCCCATGGACACCAAGATACAACTGTATACGTCCAAGCATCATGCCATACACAATTAATACATATTACTTTATACTGTCATTTTTTTTCTAAAGTTAAGCATATTTTTAAAAGAAACATGGGGATAATGAAGAAAAGGGAATATTTGAATTTTACAGTGCCAGAAACTAGTTCATGTAAATTCTTTAAATAATCAGACATTTAAAATTATACAAGGAGAACTCAGTTTCCAAAGCAGCCTGGTCAAAAGATTTTTTTTATGCTAAAATACATATACATATATTATATATGTATTCAATAATATTATAAAATTTCACAGCTCATATATAAAGAAAATTGAAAGTTTTCCCAATTTGACTACATCTCAAAAATGTAAATGACATTTTCAATAACACATTATGATGCTGAAGTATTCTTTCCTAAAATATAATTTATTAATGAAAACTAAATATCGCTAGAGAAAAGATTAAATTGACTTTCTATTCTGACATCTGAATTTTTTTTTTTTTTTTGGGAGGGGGACAGAGTCTTGTTCTGTCACCCAGGCTGTAGTGCAGTGGCGCAATCTTGGTTCACTGCAGCCTTTGCCTCCTGGGTTTCAGTGATTCTCCTGCCTCAGCCTCCTGGGTATTAGAAGGTGCATGCCACCATGCCTGGCTACTTTTTGTATTTTTAGTACAGATGGGGTTTCACTATGTTGGCCAGGCTGGTCTCGAACTCCTCACCTCAGGTGATCAGCATGCCTCTGCCTCCCAAAGTGCTGGGATTACAGGCATGAGCCACTGCTTCTGGCCGATATCTGAATTTTTTAACAGTTTTATTGAGATATAATCTGCACATTATATGATTCACTCATTTAAAATATACAAGCTGATGGCTTTTAGTATGTTCACAGAGGTGTGTAACATCACCGCAATTAATTTTAAAGCTTTTTTATCATTCAATAAAGAAATTTTATAAACATTAGTAGTCATTCACCACTTCTCTCTCCACCTTTCCTATCTCCTCTTTGGCTCCCCCACCCCCACACCAGACCCTCTAGCCTCAAGTAATCACTTGTTTAGTTTCTGTTGTTATTCATATCAGAAACTGATATTACCTAATGGCAAAAATAATAGGAGAAAAATATAGATTTACATTAGAAATTTCAGAAATACTATATTTTTATTCTGGATTTTAGCATGATTATGACATGTATTGTGATTTTTTTATTACAAATAAATGTTTGGTTTATTAATTTTACATTGTTTTCCTTAAAGAAGTGTTTGTCAAAATCATTTATCTCATTCTATATATTCTTCTATTTATATAGAATATCTATATAATCGAGATAATTTTTATCTCATTCTATGTATTTTTTAACACATAGAATGAGATAAATCTCATTAAGTTAAGCAGACTTTCAATGTGTAAATAAAAATATAATTCATAATACAAATAAGAATACTTAGCAAGATTATCATAATTTTTTAGCTCGACAGTAGTATAATTAATACATGGTAAAAAACATTCAATATGTTGACCAAATTAACCAAAATTTTATGCATATGCTGTTATTTCTCACACATTTTTAGAATAAGTAATAATTAGTATAAAATTCTCTGGAAAGAAATACATCCGTATATATCAAAAGCCTTAACATATTCCTATTCTTCAGTCCAGTAATTGTACTTCTGTGAATATGTACTGTCTGAGAAAAATACCATGTTACTCAATCACTTTAGGATTATAATAACCAAGGAGGCCGTAACCATAAATATCCAACACAGTAAATTTGAGAATTCTATTTTTTAGAACATTAGATAAAAAATTAATTTGAAAGAATGTCTACCAGCTTGTAAAACTTCTGACTTTATCAAGTTAAATAATAACATCAAGACTTGGAGGGTATGATCATAACCATTTATAAGCTAAAATTCAGACCTTAAAAATGAAATATACATACAAATGTTAATAGTACTTGTCTTTGGTTAATCATATCCTTGCTTCATTTTCCTCCTTCCTCTTGTCTTCCTGGTCCCTTTCCTCCTATTCTTTCCTTTCTCTTTCTTTTTCATATTTCTCTTCTCTCCCTCCTTCCTCTCTGTCTTTTGTTCTGTTATTCAGAATTTTTGAAGTCTCCTGTCGTAAAATAGCACTGTATTATTTACTTTAGTTCTTGGTATTTTAAAGCCTGGGACATGCTCTCTAATGAGGATGAATGCACCAATCACAGAAAACTGCAGCAATGCTCTCAGTATATGGAAAAACATGGTAGACTAGAGCTTTCAACCCACCTCTATTTTGAATTAGTTGTGTCACTTTGGACAAGTTATTTAAACGCAGAGATTTCTATTTTATTCTCTGCAAGATGGGAGCTATAAAACGTGTTTTTAAAGCTCAAATCATATAATGCATAAAAAATTAAAGAAAAAATTGTAAATTTCTGGACTTTCATTACTTGTGTCTTAATAAAGCCCTTCCTTGAAAAAGCAATTTATTAGAAAACACTGAAGAACAAAAAAGACAAGGTACAAACACAGAATATTTGTAAGATACGTTTTGAAATAAAGAGGATATCTCTCAGGTAAAAAGTTGCCAGAGAAAGAGGGCAACCTTTTCCAAGGGAAATCAAGTTTAACAGACACATTCTCCTCGCTAACCACAAAGAATATCTTGTGAAAGAGGCAGAGGGAAAGCTACACCCCCGTGGTGTCCCCATCACATGTTTGGTATCCCCAGCTGAGGCCACTGCTAACACTCAGACCTGAGATTATCACCAAAAACCAGGACATGGGGCGCACGGAACATAGTGCTGAGGGTAAGAATTTTATTCCATCGTTGGCATCCAGTTTCTAGTCACTTGACACTTCCCCCAAAGACGTCAGCAGAGCATCTGCTCTGTGACAGCATGGGCAGCTTGACATTTTTTCTGAGGAATGAACTATCAGGCTCTTGGAAGGCATGACAGAGCCCAGCAGGAAGCCTCACAGTTTTAGGCCCCCTTCACAAACGGTGTCCCAAACGTCATGGATACTGTTACTTTTATATTTTTTTCTCTTTATAATTAACTGAAGGGGTAAACCACAGCCTGTTCTGATGCCAAATCTGTTCAAGGCATGGTTCTTAGGATTCCACATTTATCACAAGCAAAAGATGAGTGAAAACTTTCTTTACGAATTTCATGTATTTGGTGCAGACCTCAAGAGTGGACATGGTCCACACAGAGTTGATCATCGGTTTTAATAACATTTTTTCGCTACTAACAAAGGTTTAAATGCACCTGGAAAAGCTCTGAAACCATGCATCCATGTAGCGTAATGAAAAATAAATCTGCCTTCGATTTCAGATTTCCAGGCTTCACTGCAAAGTTAACCAGTCCCACCAGGTTTTTATGTATTTTTAAATCAGCACTTACAGATTTATAGCATTCTTTTCTTAATGATTGCTACATATTTCATTGCATGAAAATTACTTTTTAAAAAGATTCTATATTGCTTGGTATATGTTATATCTAATACTATACTGATAAAGCTGCCACAGTTAATATCCTCAAACATTCATAGAAAGGCAGTTAAATTTGGTTAAGAGCCCGGAGTCTGAAGTCAGACTATATAGGAACAAATTTCAGCCTTAAAAATAAAAAAACTAGTTTTAACCTTGGTCGAGTTACTTTACCTATATTTGTTGTATGTGTATCACAAATGAAATGGGCTAATAAAAGGGCTGGCTTCATAGGGTTTGTGGAGTATAAATTGAGTTTATGGTCATATACACATGCAAAATAGCTAGGTCAATACAGAGAGGGATTATGAAAGATATCACATATTTCCATTCCTATCAATAGAATACAAGAGTTGGTTTTCACTCACCCTCAGTAACAGATTATGCTAACATGTAAGTAATCTTTGCTATTCTGATAGAATGAAAATTGCATCTTGTTTTAAATTGTATTAATTATGAGAAAGATAAATGTATGTTTATACACCATTTTCATTGATTCCCCAGTGAACTCTCAATATCTATTGCTCTTTACAAATTTTTCTTTGTATTGCTCATAATTTTCATGCTGATTCCTAGAGGTGTTCTATAGTGTAATAAACTTAACTTGTGGTCAATAATATATAGCACAGGGAAAGTGTATTTTCCTTAGATAGTTGATTCCATGTGAACTTTTGTTCACATATTTATATCAGGCTAAGACTTTTAAATATTATTTACTAATATCAAATTTGTTCATATTTTTATGAATTCTGGGTTTTTTCATCTTTTATAAGGCCTTTTACTCATCTGTAGTAGAATGGAACAGAGGGGCCTAAGGGGAAAATCAACCATATGAACATTCTATTTGTTTTTAGAGCTGCTTCTAAAGATCAGTGGAAAAGAATTATTTTTCCAGAGAGATGATTGGATCTCCATATGAAAAAAAAGGGATGTTTAGCCACTTTGTCACAGCACTCACAAAATCAAATCCTGCCAGATTAAATATTTATGTGTTAAAGTCAAGCCTTTCAAAAGATTATAAAGGATAATATCCTCATGATATTTAGGCAAGAAAAAAATCAAGGGAAACTGAAAACCAGTAACCATCAAAGAAAGACTGATACATTTTACTACCAAAAATAAAAACTTATCTTCATTGAAAGATAGAATTGGAAACAAAAAATCAAGCCACTGAGTAGATGATAATTAGTACTCATGTAACCAAAAATGTTTTATATTCAGATTATACAAAAATGGCTTTATATCAATAAAAGCAAAACTATTCAAATGTAGGTGAGAAGTTTTAACAGGAACTCTCCAAAAGAAGATATCCAAATGGCTAATAAGAAATGTGTGAAGACTCATTAGTAATCAAAGAAATGCAAATTAAATCAAAATAAAATGTCACTGCATATCTACCACAAAAGACTGACAATACCAAATGTGGTGAGAATGTGGAACACATTGCTGGTGGAAATGTACCACATTGACAAACTGGCATTATCAAGTGAAAAATGATGGTAGCTTGAACCAGAGCGGGCAGTGTGGGTGGCAAAAGGCAGTCAAATTCTGCATCCATTTTTGAGAGGACAGGCAATAGTTTTGCTTTTGGAATACATGGGGCGAGGGAGTGAAACAGCAGAGTCAAGAATAATTCCATTCTATCTGGTCTGAATGAATAGATAGATGACGTTGTCATCAATTTGTGTAGCAAAGGCTGTAGAAAAACCTTGTTTTTCATGCAGGAGAGGATGGTTCAGTAGTTCAGTTTTTTGCCATGTTAATTTGAAATGACACTTTAAATCCAAGTGATGTCAAGTAGGCAGGCATTATATGAGTCTGGAATTCAGAGAAAAGGTCTAGGCTGGGAAAATACCCTTGGAAGTCCTCAGTGAAGAGAAAGTATTCAAATTATGTAACTGGAAGGCAATGAACACAGATGATGAAGAGGGTATATCAAAAGACTGATCGTTGGCATTAGAATGTTTGCAGAAGAACCTTCCAAGGAGGTTAAGGAGTGGCAGGGAGTTAGGAGGGAAAGCAGGAGATTGTGGTGATCTGAAAACCAAGTAGAAAAAAAAATATTTTTATAAGAACACAGTAATTAACTGTTACACACTGTTGATAGGCTGGGCAAGCTGAGGCATGAGAACTGATTATTGGATTCAACAAGGTGGAAGTCATTGGTGACCTTGAAATGAGCATTTTCAGGAGCCTGGTAGAGATGAAATTCTGAATGAACTAAGTTCAGCATAGGCCAAGAGTGGAGAAATCAGTAGTAGTGAATACAGACGACACTATAGAAGAGTTTTGTTGGAAGGGAAAGGAAAGCAAAGAGCAATAGCAAGAGAGGGAAGTAGGGTAGAGAGACCAGATTATGTGTGCTCTCATAGTAGAGTTCTAGTAGAGAAATAAACATTAATGATACAAAAGATGGCAGATATAATTATTGACACAACATGCTATACTGGGGAAGAGGAGATGAAATCTCACGTGAAAACTGACAAACGTTTGTTAGGACAGAAGTAACACATTTATGATAACAGGAGGGGAAGAAAGTCACTGGGCCCACTGCTGTAGATCGGTGTCAGATGTAATGATAGAAGTTCATGAAATGTCTTTTCTAATCAGTTCTATTTTGTCAGTAAAATAAAAAGGCCACCCCTGTACATAGAAAAAGAAGAGAGGGGTACTGGGATTTTAGGAGCGAGAAAATGATATGAGATAAGCTTCCAGAAGAACGGGGGAGTGAATGGGCATGGGAGTTGTTACAAGAGTGCCAAGAAAGCTTTCAAATACTAATTCGCATAGATTTTTACATAAGTATTCTATAATGTAACTTTTAAAATCAGAAAACAGCACTTTTTTAATACTAATATAATTTGTTATGTTGTGAAAATCCTTGATGATACAAATAAATATGGTCATTGTCTTTAGCGTGCTTATAAAATTCTGCTTCCTCTAAGATGGTTTCCTTGGAAAGCTAAATAATTACTTTCATTATTTCATTATTGATAAAAATAGGTGTGATTAATCCCTTAGATATTCATCCATAACTTGCACATCCTGTGACAGTCAGGTGATGTGAGGTTGCTATCAAAAGTAATTCTTTAAAGAGATTCTCGTCATAATTAGTGAGTAGCAATAACCTACTAAAACCATCATTGTTTACAGAGAAAATTATTTTCATATACTTACCATCTGTCTTTTCACCCTATCAAGGAGAGGTATACAACTCTACGTATACAACTATACAAAAAATGTCATGTTATATATATTTCATTTTAAAGAAAATTATATTCATGTTGTTTCAAACTAAATTATATTTCCAATGCTTATTTTCTATCTGTTCTCTGGATTTCAGTGGCAAAGAGTGCAAGAAGACTGTCTTCAGCACCATTCAGTCTTCAGGTCTTTATAGTGAGGGCACTTGCTAAGATACCAAAAAGCGTATGTTAAATATGTTGATAAAATAATGAAATTAAGACAGTAAATCAGGATATACTGTATGAATAAATACCTGAGGAGGGAAAAGAATCCTATATATTTTCTATTTCTATATCCTACACTGCTTTGTCAAAAGTGGAGACTTAATAAAATTTGGATAGATTTGATTAACCTATTCAAAATATTTTGACTGTAAGATATATGTAGCATTAGAGTATCATAGGAATACAATATAATGAAACTCACAGATAATTTTATTAGACGTTAAGAGATTAAGAAAAGTTTTTAGCTCATTGAATTTCAGTCTTCAGCAAATAAAGAAAATGTCATTAATTATTAATAAAAGCCTTTTCATTTATTAATCTGTGAACTGTATGTGCAGTGATGAATCATTTGTTAATAACAAAATGTGAATATAAAAGATAACACACCCAACCATCAAGTTTGCTGAACAAAGGGAAGTTCTTCCCTCTTCTGGGAACACATTTCTTTATGAAAAATGAGTATGTTGAGGATGGAGAAATTGGACATGGATGAGAAAGCTGTGACACTGACACATATTCTTCTATAAATACTGAGATTTATTCTGTTCATCATTCAATAAATGTTTGTTAAAAATTGAGTTAAAGAATCTCATATCAGTGATCAACAGAACATAATGTGAGAAACATGATAAATTAAATGATTGATTGTTCATATTTTCATGGCTCACACATCTACTGATACTGAAAAAAGTGGTTTATTTATTTAGGATCATTAATTACAAACTTCAGAACCATTTGGGCATAAAAAAACAACTTGCAAGTTAATCTTCTGCTGTCAGTTTTTGAATAAATTACTAAAGAAAACTAGTAAACTGGTTAGCTGTGGAATTAAATTTCGAGTTACTCATATTGACTTTAATGTGAGTTTACTTATTCATTTAACAAATATAAGCTGTTGTAGTAAATTATCTATTAAATATAAGCAGGTATATTATTTTAAAATTAAAAACATCTAAATATGTATGATTTTGTTGAATTAAAGTAGATATATTTTGTATTATCAAACATCAGACTTCAATATAATTGTAATTGGTTAAGAGCTATTAAAAAATTTGCTAACATAACTAATTCTATCATACTGATTACTTAGTAACTAAAGATTTTGCAAATATAATTTACTTTGTCTTGGTGCTAATCCAGATAATATTTTGAAGTAAACATACAGTTCTCTGTAGAGGATACCTCTCCCTGATAGGGTGAAAGACAGATGGTAAGTATATTAAAATAATTTTCTCTGTAAACAATGATGGTTTTAGTAGGTTATTGCTACTCACTAATTATGACTAGAATCTCTTTAAAGAATTACTTTTGATAGCAATCTCACATCACCTGATTGTCATGGGATGTGCAAGTTAGGGGTCATTCACCTTCTTTTTAGTCTATTTTCTGTAAGTGGGGCTTTGTAAGGGTAGATTATATTGCCAAGATCTCCCTAGGCTTTCATTTAAGTAGAATGTTTAAAATTATTCATCTATATATTTAATATGCCCACCACTACACTCAGCACTTCTAAAAGGATATTGTCTTGCTCAGAATTTGTTGGACTGTTTTACATATTTTTGAATGCCTGCTCTATACTGAGCTGTCATGTGTTTCTGTTTGAATTAGCTCTTGATTTTAGGTCTCGCCTTTAAGTCTATAGAATCAGTAGCACAGTTTCACACGTATGTTGTAGAGCCTACTCTATTTTCCCATAGTATCGTCACTTTGTTGATTAAGTAGAGTTTAACACATTGCTCCAATATAGGCAGAGATGCTCTACAAAGACCACTTGACCTTTCTGTTACTTCTTGCTATTGACAATTCCCCCAAATGAACTTATTCCCAAGAACCGCTATATCACCCTGACCCTCATGAGAAAGAGCCTGTGCTCTGTGCACAGTCAAAAGCAATGAAATGCATGTGGGCTCTGTGGTTAACCTGTGTCTCCAAGTAAGAGAGTAAGGGAGGGTTGACTACCTGAATTCAGGTCCTCTCTCAAACTCAGCAATATGAGAACTTAATCCACCTCTATATGAGAATAGTAAAGAGCAAGATTTAGTATAATAATGATGCTTTAAACCACATAAGAAAACACTAGTTTGAGATGAATTATCCTCCCTCAAATATTTCATGTCTTCCATCTCTTAATTCACCGGGTTTGGCCATTAAGCTTATGGTCAACCAAAGACATGGTTACTCTGAAAGTAACTGTCATTTATGCTCTTCTCTCATGAAGCCACTTGCCCAATAATAAAACTATCCTCCTTGGTTATCTTCCTAAAACACTGCTGGAGAATATAGATCTTGTCCCTACAAACTAAAATAGATTATACATGAATCACATCTGCTATAGAGCCATACTGTAACCAAAGCTGGGATTGTTCCTGCCTATTTCCCATTCCAAAATATTTTAAGCCACTTTCCAAAGCACTCTATCGGAGGTTCTGCAATGAAATCAAATGACAGCATCAAGATTGATGCAAATGCCAATAAAGACATAGCTCCATTTAAATGCAAATAGCTATTATAAGATTTTCCAAAATAAAATTATGTACAAAGCCTGAGAAAATTAACAAAAATATTTAATTTTCAAGTAAATCTTAGAAAATGTTAACTCTGTTATCATTTCTTATATTATTATATTTAATCCTGAAAACATGAAGTTAGGCATTTTGGTGTTCCTTTAAAGGGAGAAAAGACAAAGGAGAAAGAAGAAATAGGAGGGAATAAGGAAGGCAGAAGGAAGATGATGATGAGGAGGAAACATAGGGAGAAGAAGAGAAGAAAAATAGACAAAGAAAAGGAAAATGAGCATGTTCCTATCTCATTCTCCAGAACAGTTCATGTAATCACACTGACTGAGGATGCAGCGTCAAAATCTACTTTTTTCAGTTGCCCATACTCTGGCCCTAGCAAAGTTCCAGAATGGGAATAATGGGCCACCCTATCATCGGTCCTGAGATTCCTCAGAGCATCCAAGTGCCTAATTTTCTATTATCAAGTTTTCTTTCTCCACTCTGTGTCCAACACATTTCTACTGATGCTGTTTTCTCCTGACAGTGGGGTGTTTATATTGATGACATGCAATTCTACTGGCAAAATACATTGATTCATAATTTGGACAACTTCAGTTATTTGCTCTCCAAATAGTGCTTGACATCATTCAGTCATATTTGGGTGTCTTCAATTTCCTGATGTCCCTAAACACCTATCAACCTAATTCTGCCTGTTTTTCCAACTTGGATGTTGCCCTCCCACTATTCCTTAGGGCTCTTCTTGATTTATAAATGTGTCATTGTTTAGATGGTTGAGAAAACAGCCATGCTTAATTTTCTCTGTTGAATGCTCTTTTATGTTTTTCTTTATAATATATGTCTTAGAGTCTACTGGGGTCCTCCATAGCAAGAAATGTGTTGCTTTCATTTCTATTTCTGTCAAAATATTTCTGCCTTGTTATCCTGAGCAGTGTAATTTCATCTAAGAGTTATTCCTTTCTCAATCCAAAATGTAGCTCCAGCCTGGGTACAACTTGTTGAGATCTGACAGTCTCACCCTGGTTCATATCATTTATTTTTTATCTTGCCTCAGACTTGTAATTTCATAAAATTACCATAGCATA
This sequence comes from Ateles fusciceps, assembly GCA_036589455.1. Classification (NCBI taxonomy): domain Eukaryota; kingdom Metazoa; phylum Chordata; class Mammalia; order Primates; family Atelidae; genus Ateles; species Ateles fusciceps. The sequence continues at coordinate 2,471,618 of JAZHEH010001737.1, forward strand.
TTGCCTGATAAAACACTTAATACCTGTGTCTCTACTCACAATGATCGATTTACCTTGAAACTCACTCAACAATAATTTCAGGATTTTACACTGTTACCCCTAGCCTTTTCCTATTGCATATGTTAAAATAGTATAGAATCTGTTGTTATAATTATTACAATATTTAAGAAGGTAGTTTTCCACTAGCACTTAATGTGTACTTTATCATTGCTCTGAAGTGGCATTTTAAAATAATTTTCGGATTCTTAGATCTATCCAGGAAAATTATTTCAGCTTGATCTCAGACGTCATTATTGTATTCTTCTGTTAGGTTTTCTTAAGCCCTGATCACTTTTGCTGGCCCTGTTATGAAGAAAAAATTTTCCCCTTGTTCAGCTAAAATCTTTAAAGTAGTAAAATATTAGTATATAGTGTCCTAAGTACATTTTTATATCACTTTCATTTGAATCATGGCCTTTAAAACCTTGTGTTTGAAATATATATGTTTATATAATTTCTATATGTATATGTTTATATATGTATTATATATTTACATATGCATATATTTACATAAATGTATATATACATTTATATATGAAAGAGAATATATACATATTATAGAGAATATATGTATTATATGTGTGTTTTATATACATTTATATGTATATATACTTATATATATTTATATATATTAGAGAACATATATATATATTTTTTTCTTCTTATTTTCCTAAATTGTCCTCAGTCATTTTGAAAGACTTTTCTTAAAACGCCATCTTACATTCATCTAAAGCATCCTTCAATTTCTCTGCCACTTTCCTATGCCCTGAGACTGTCCCTGTACCAGGCCAATAGTCCCAAGATTAACTCACCCCAGGTGTAAAATTTCTTGAAAAATAACCTTTGAAGAGGTGGTTTAAATATCTATGATCTGCTCTCCTCTACCTCTATCCAAGTGAAGGCTATATATCCAAACCTCGTAGGAGGCTTCATTTCTGTTTTATTCAGTTAATAAAATTTATCAAATTACTGTGACTAGGGCTGCTATTTGGATCTCGAATATTTACAAACATAATCAACTGATAAGGAATATAACCTTAGGGCTATGTTAATACAAAAATCTAAACAAAACATGTTATTTCCTAATCGATCTTGCCTCAGCCCTGGTGAAGGATGGTAGCTACGATCTCAAAGTTTATTAAAAACCTCTTAGTAATCTACATACCTGGATGAAAAATAAAAGTTTCCTAAGTACACAGAATTTATTCTAAACAAATATGAAAGCAAAGCCATGAAGATAAGATACCATGTGCCCTGGATTCTTCAGTATTCATCCATTTGTAACATTATTCTTCACAATTCTTCTTCTCAAGGTTTACTACTCTCATGTGAGGACATGAGAACACATTACTAAAACTGCCAGCCTTACTAATGGAGGGAGCACAGTCTATTCCTATAAATCTAGTGACACTGAGTAGAGTAACTGCCAACTTCCAGAGAGAAAGGAGAGAGAAAGGAGGTGGACCTTACATGCTCATTATCATCTATCAAAACTTACTAACAAGGTCAGTTCTCCTTCCTGTCAGAGGGCAAGTGAATGCCAGGAGTGTTATGCTGGTGAGGATTCTGCTATACAGATGGAAATAACAGGATGGGCCCAGGAACAGGGGGGTAGGGAACTGCTCTGCTTTAAAACCTGTAAACAAACTTATGTTCTTCAAGAAAAGGCTTTTGGCCAATGGAGGGGAATTTTCACCTTAAGCTCTACTGTATCTTCAAACTCCTTGTATCAAAGAAAATGCATTTGGGGCTTCTACTAACAAAAATATAAGAGAAGAAAATTCAATCATAATGAGAGAACCTGTGGCCATTGGATCCTGCTGCCTTTTTAGCGTGACCCAGAGCAAGGTCTTCTTACCTGTGTGGATTCTATTCTGAATTTTTATGATCCATTTAGAGAGAAACCTTCATTTTACCTGCTGGAGCCAGCTATGCATCTCTGCTGCTCTGGGAGCTGTTCATAGTGGTAAATATAGATACAAACTTTCTTTCATCTACTCTATACTGCTCATTGTTGGATAATGTCTTTATTGGTAAGCAAGCAAGCAAAAAAGCAACTACACTGAACATATGGACATTTTGTTTTTTCTTTTGTTTCTAGGTAGGAAGTATGGTATGAGATTTATATAAACTGAACTTAATAGCAACTTCCTTTATTTTGACTAGCTGGTATGTTATGTTATTTCTCAGATTCCAGCAGCTCCTACTGAGTTTCCAGAAATAAAAGGTAGGGGTCAAAAGAAAGATCACTGCAGAAAGATTATCTCTCCTATGGTTAAGAACTAGAATAGCAGCTCATCACACTGTAGGGATAGGGTAGCCTTAATTGTAAATGTATAGTAGGTCCAATATATTATGGAAAAGAAAGCTGGCATTTTTTTTTCATCTGAGAAATTATTAATGGAAGAAATGCATTGGCATGGTCTGTGTGATTGTCATCACAATATAGGAAGCTTAGTGTCAGTGCCTTGAGAGTCATTTTCAGTTGGTTTTGATGTCTGAGATTTTCCACTATGTGTGCCTTAGACATAAATACCAGATGTGGGGATTATCATTTCAATATCTACATCCAAGAACTGATCTCTAGACCACATTTAGAAAGGTAAAATTTGTGGTCTTGGAGATGGTAACTTTGAGACATTATCTTCCTAGATAAGTTCATGTGTTTTTTATAACTTTAGAAAATTTTTATATATTTAGGGGGTACAAGTGAAGCTTTGTTTTTCTTTCGTTTTTCCCCAAGACAGAGTCTTGCTCTGTCACCCAGGCTGAAGTGCTGTGGTGTGACCTTGACGCATTGCAACTTCCGCCTCCCAGGTTCAAGTGATTCTCCTGCCTCAGCCTCCTGAGTAGCTAGAATTATAGGTTTGAGCCACCACACCTGAATATATATACATATTTTATATTTTTAGTAGAGATGGGGTTTCACCATGTTGGCCAGGTTGGTCTTGAGCTCCTAACCTCAGGTTATCCACCCACCTCGGTCTCCCAAATTGCTGGGATTACCAGCATGAGCTACCACGCCTGGCCCAAGTGCAGATTTCTTACATGCATATATTGTATGGTGGTGAAGTCTTGGTTTCTAGTGTACACATCACTCAAACAGCAAATAGTATAGCCAATAGATTGTGTTTCAACTCCCTTTCAAGTCTCTTCCCACCTCCTAGCTCTTGGAGTCTCCAATCTCTATTAGTTCACTCTACATGTCCATGTGTACCCAGTGTTTAGTTCCTACATATAAGCGAGAACATGATGTATTTGACTTTCTGTTTCTGAGTTATTTCACTTATGGTAATGGTCTCCAGTTCAATTCATATTGTTGCAAAGACATTATTTCACTTTTTATGGCTGAGTAGTATTCCATAGTACATATGCCACATTTTCTTTATCCAATCTTCTATTAATGGACACTTATATTCCTCCCATATCTTTGCTATTATAAATAGTAGTGTGGTAACCATACTAGTGCAGGTATATTTTTGATATATATATATTTTTTCCTTTGGGTATATACTCAGTAATGGGATTGAGGGATAGAATGGTTCTATTTTTTGTTCTTTGCGAAATCTTCAAACTGTCTTCCACGAAGGCTGTACTAATTTACATTCCCACTAACAGTGGATAAGCATTCCCTTTTCTTTGCATCTTTGCCAACATCTTTTTGTTTGTTGTTGTTGTCTTTTTTAATAATAGCTATTCTGACTGGTGGAAGATGGTATCTCATCGTGCTTTTGATTTTCATTTTTCTGATGATTAATGATGTTGAGCATTTTTTCATATGTTTGTTGGTTGCTGTTATGTGTCCACTTTTTGAAAAATACCTGTTTATTTTCTTTGCCCATTTTTTAGTGAGATTATTTGCTTTTTTCTTGCTGAGCTGTTTGGGTTCCTTGTAGATTCTGGGTATTATTCCTTTGTGGGATGCATAGTTTGCAAATAAACTTTTTCAACTCTGTGATTTGTCTGTTTACTCTCTTGATTATTTCTTCTTTAGTGGAGAATGTTTTATTTTAATTAAGTTCCATTTGTCTCTTTTTATTTTTGTTGCATTAGCTTTTGAGGACTTGGTTGTAAATTGTTTGCCTAGACCAACGTCAAGAAGAGTCTTTCCTAGATTTTCTTCTAGAATTTATGTACTTTTAGGTTTTATGTTTAGGTCTTTAATCAATCCTGAGCTAATTTTTTTATATGGTGAGACGTATGGGCTCAGACTCATTCTCAACATGGCTATACAATTTTTCCAGCACCAATTTTAAATAGGGTGTGCTTTTCCTGAGTTTATATGCTTGTTGACTTTGTCAAAGATCACTTGATGGTAGGTATATGACTTTTATTCAGTGTTTATTCTGTTTCATTGATCTATGTATCTATTTTTATAACACGCTGTTTTAGTTACTATAGTCTTGTAATATAATTTGAAGTCAGGTAATGTGATGTCTCCAGGTTTGTTCTTTGTATTTAGGGTTGCTCTGGATATTTGGCCTCTTTTGTGATTCCATATAAATTCTATAATTTTTAAAATAATTCTGTGAAAAATGACAATGGTAATTTGAAGGGCTTTTGTTGAATCTGTGAATTGCTTTGCGATGTATGGTATTTTTAACCATATGTGTACATGATGATACATGAGCATGGGATGTTCTCCCATTTGTTTGTGTCATCTATGATTTATTTCATCAGTGTTTTGTAGTTCCCCTTATAAAGATCTTTGACCTCCTTTGTTAAATATAGTCCTAGGTAATTTGTTTTTTTGTAGCTACTCTAAATGGCATTACTATCTTGATTTGATCCTTAAGTGGATCAGTATTGGTATATAGAAATTCCACTGGCTTCTGTATGTTAATATTTTATCCTGAAACTTTACTGAATTAATTTATCAAATCTAAGAGTTTTTTGGTGGAGTCTTTAAAAGGCTTTCTAGATATAAGATCATATCCTCAGGCTAACAGGGATACTTTGACTTCCTCTTTTCCAATTTGGATGCCTTTTATTTTCTTGCTCTTGCCTGATTGTTGGTGAAGATTTCTGGTACTATGTGGAATAAGAATGGTGAAAGTGAGCATGCTTGTCTTGTTCCAGTTCTTAGAGGGACTGATTTCAACTTTTTTCCACTAAGCTATGGTTTTGTAGTACATTGTCTTTATTATGTTGAGGTATGTTTTTTCTATGCCTAGTTGTTTTAAGGGATTCTAATCATAAAGGGATGCTGAGTTTTACTGAGTGCTTTTTCTATGTCTATTGAGATAATCGTATGGTTTTTGTCCTTAACTCTATTTATATGATGTATCACATTTATTAAGTCAAATATGTTGAATAATTCTCGCATCCCTGGAATAAATTCCACCTCATCATGGAGTATTATCTTCTTGATGTGCTGTTGGATTTGTTAGTATTTTGTTGAGGATTTTTGCATCTATGTTCATCAGGAATGCTAGTCTGTAGTCTTCATTTTTGTTGTATCTTTATCTGGTTTTGGTATCAGCTTGCACTGGTCTTGTAAAATAAGTTAGGAAGAATTTCCTCCCCTTGAATTTTGGAATACTTTCAGGAGAATTAGCAATAGTTCTTCCTTGTAAGTATGGTAGAATTTTGTGCTGGATAGTTTTATTGGGAGATTTTTTTTTAAATTCCTGATTCATTATTGAATTAATAATGCTACTCTTTATTGGTCTGCACAAGGGTTGTATTTCTTTCTGATTCTATCTCATGAGATATGTTTCCAGAAATTTCTTTGTTTCCTCTAGGTTTTCTAGTTTGTGAGCATACCATTGTCATAGTAGCCTCTGATGATCTTTCATATTTCCGTGGAATCAGTTGTAATGTTCCCCTTTCCATTTCTGATTATGTTTGGATAATCTCTCTTCTTATTTAGTGTAGCTCATGGTTTAATAATATCATTTTTCTTTTGAAAAACCAACTTTTTGTTTAACTGATCTTTATTGTTTTTGTTTGTATTTTATTTAGTTCTGCTCTGATCTTTGTTATTTCTTTTCTTCTACTAACTATAGGTTTGGTTTGTTCTTGTTTTCCTAGTTCCTTGAGCTATGATGTTAGGTTGTTAATTTGCGATATTTCTACTTTTTCTTAATGCAGACATTTAATGCTAAAACCTTTCCTCTTAGCACTGCTTTTGTTTTATCTCACAGGTTTTGGTATGTTTTTATTTTCATTAGTTACAATTCAAAAAAAATTTCATCTTAATATGTTGATCCAGAGATCATGCAAGAGCAACCTGTTTAATTTCTATATATTTGTACAGTTTCTAAAATTTCTCTTGGTATTAATTTCTATCTTTATTCAACTGTGATCTGAGAAGATACTTCATATGATATCAATTTTTAAAAATTTGTTAAGACTTGTTTTGTGGTCTCACATGTGGTCTATTTTGGAGAATGTTCCATGTGCTGATGAAAATAATGTTATATGGTGTAGTTGTATAGTAGAATGTTCATTAATGTTGGTTAAATCCATTTGTTCAATTTAAGTACAATGTTTCTTTGTAAATTTTTTATCCTTATGATCTGTCTGGGGCTGTGAGTGGGGTGTTGAAGTCTCCCACTATTATTGCCCCTTTCTTTAGATCAAGTGTGTGTATGTTTTTGTGTGAATTTTGGTATTCTGATGTTGGGTTCATTTATATTTAGGATTGTTATATCTTCTTGCTGAATTGAACCCTTTATCATTATAGATGTCATTATCTTTGTCTTGTACTACCTTTTTTGATTTAAGTCTATTTTGTCTAATTATGCCTACTTCTGCCAACTTCTGGTTTTCATTTGCATGAAATACCTTTTTCCACTCCTTTACTTTCAGTCTATGTGTGACTTTATCACATAGAAAGGTAAGTTTCTTATAGGTGGCATATAGTTGGTTTACGTTTTTATTTAAATTCATTCTGTCAATCTGTATCATTTAAGTAGAGCATTTCATTCATTATATTCAATATTAATAATGATATGTGAGGCTTTGTTCCCATAATATTGTTTTTACATTGATTTATGCATTTTGCTTATTTCCCTGACTTTTGTTCTTGTGGTTTGATGAAATTCTGTCATGTTGCCATTTGATTTATTTCTCTTTCTCCCTTGTGTGATTGTTTTACAAGAACTATAAAATTTATATTTCCATGTGTTTTCATGATGATGAATATTGATCTTTTGTTTCCATGTTTAAGACCCCTTTGGGCATTTCCTATGGAATTGGTCTTGTGGTGAAAAATTCTTTCAATGTTTGCTTGTCTGAAAAAGATTTTATTTCTTCTTCATTTGTGAAGCTTATTCTGGCAAGATATAAAATTCTTGAATAACAGGTTTTTGTCCCCTCTCCCCCGCCCCCTTTTCTTTTAGCACTTTCAAAATGCAATCTCATTCTTTTCTGGCCTGTAAAGTTTCTGCTGAAAAGTTTGCTGTTAGACTGATGTAGTTTCCTTTATGGTAGGTAGATGCCTTTCTCTTAACAATTTTAGAATTATTTTGTTCACTTTTACTTTACACATTCTGAATGTAATATTCTGGGGTGAAGTGCTTTTTGCAATCTATTTGCCTATGATTGCTGGGCTTCCCATATCTACATGTCTGACTACCTTTCTAGATGAGGCAAATCTTCTTAAATAGGCTTTCTCAACTTTTTGATCTCTCTTTTTCTCTTGGAAATACCAGTAATTCCTATGTTTGGTAACTTTATTTAGTGTCAGAAATCCCAAAGATTTTGCCCATTCTTTTTAATTCTTTTTTTTCCCCTATTTTTATCTGGATTATTTCCAAAGTCCTCTCTTCAAATTTTGAAATTTCTGCTTGGTCTAGTTTATTATTGAAGCTTTTGAATATATTTAATATTTTCTAAAATGAATGTTTAGATAGAGAATCTCTGCTTTTCTTATATGAAAATCTCTGTCTCCTTGGTAAATTTCTCATTCATATCCAGAATGGATTTTCTGATTTCTTTGTATTGGTTATTATATTTCTCTTTATCACATTGAGCTTTGAGCTTTTTCAGATCAATACTTCAAATTATTTATCTGGCATTTTAAGGAATTCTTTTCGATTATAATCTGTTGTTGGAAAATTGTTGTGGTCCTTTGGTGGTGTCACATTTCCCTGCTTTTTCATATTTCCTGTGTCTTTTCATTGATATCTGTGCATCTGGTGTAGCAGTCACTTGTTCCAATTTTTTGACCTTGCTTTTGTAAGGAAGAAAGGTCCCCTGAGGATGTATATGTCTTATTGGTTCAGTAGGATAATTTGGCTTTGATTTTGGGTACCCATGGTAGTGCAGTATTCATATGAACTCTTTGGCAACACACAGGGTCAGTGGTATATGTGATTTCCTTGGTGGCATAGGGCACAATTATTACTTGAAGTTGTGGTTAAGTTTTGTCGGGGACTGGGACACCACTAGAGACAGTCTTTGGGCCCCAGTGTTGACAGCACTTGGTAAATGTACCTGTTGTCTGTTCCCGGAGAAGCTTATATGGTTTCAGTGTTAGTGGTTCCCAGAGGGCTGATTCTGGTGCTTCGAGGTGGCTTTGTTAGAAGCTAGTAGTAGGAACAGTGGGCCACATGTACGGGAGAGTTTTCAGGCCACTGGTCAGCTGGTGTGGTGCAGGTGATGGCGGTAGCAGTGGTGGAGCAACCCACTGGGACCCAAGCAGTAAATAATAGTGCTCCTGATAGCTGTGATGATTGGCGCAGGCTAGTTCCCGGTCCCACAACCAACTCTAGCAGGGAAATAGGTATTGTCCTAAGTGTGCTTAGGAGTGCTTGATCTCCGCTGTCCTTTCTTCAGCTGTTTGGTGGGTGCAGCCATGTCACCTCAAACTTAGCCCAAGTGTGGGGCATAGCCAAGCATTAAATACTCAAAATGGTGCCAGATGTGAGCTTGTGACCAGAGAGGGTGATCCATCCCTCAGGCCAGCAGCATGGGCAAGAAGCTTTAGGGAGTGTGGTCTGTTCAAGTCTCAGTCTCACAGCAGCTTGTAGCATGGTGGTGGGTAATTGTTCTAGATATGCATAGGAGAGAATGGTTTTATTGTCCTTCCTCAGTCAGGTGTTGGCCGCATCCGTGTCAACATGAACTCAGCTTGAGGACAGGGTGCAGCCCAGCCCTACTCTCTCACAATGGCTCCTTGGTTCAGAAACCAGGGAGAGTGGGACCCCTCCCAGATAAGCAGTGTGGGGGAGAAAGCTGTGGGGAGTGCTGTCAACTCAGATCTCAGTATCACAGCAGCCCACTGCAGGGCCGTGGTAATTGTCCTAGATATATGTGAGAGAGTCTGGTTCTCTGTTTGTCCTTGGCCAGAAGGCAGCTGCAACAGAGTCAGGCTGAAGTCAGCCTTAGAGTAGGGCACAGCCTAGCATTAAACTCTCAACTCTCAAAATGGTGCCTTGGGGTTGGGACTATCAAAGGCAGGGTCCCTCCCAGGTAAGCAGTGTGGAGAAGAAGCTGTGGAGAGTGTGGTCCACTGACTTCTCAGTCTCAACAGCAACTTACAGTAGGGTGGTAGGGGCCTTGCCAGTGGGCGTGAGATTTTCCAGTCTCCTCTCTCTCTCTTTTGAGCAGTGTAGCAGCCGCAGATGTGCCTGTAGATCCCCCGTACCTAGGCTCTCAAAATGGTGCCTGGCTGAGACTGTTCCAGATTTGAATACCTACAGGATTTTGTGTGAGTTCCCTTTCTGGAGCAATGTCTTCGTGCAATATTTAGGCAACTCTATGTGTTACACCCAAGGCTCTAGTGGGTCCAGGATTTCTCCTATAGCCAAGATCATAAATTCTTACCATTTCCCTGTGTCCAGAAGCCTCTGGCTCTCAGTAAGTTCCCTGTGGGGGATAAGTGCCTTGAACCTTCTCCTTCTAGTGCTTCTGTCTCTTCTCTGGTGAATCCTAGCATTCTTTCCTAGACAATCTATTCACAATTTGAGTATCTATTTACTTTCCTGGATCCTCCCTGTAGAGGAGGCACATAATACCTAAGGCTTGTCAGCCATACTAATTTAAAGATGCTCATATATATATTTGGACCTAGGTAAGATTTGGAAAATCTCATCATCAGCCTTGAAGCTATCTTTGACTGTCAGAGAATGGCCATTTCCCAGCAGGTGATTTCCTAGCACAGACTTACAACCCATGGGTGAAGACAAAGAAGGGTTAACAACCAATGTGAGATTATTCTTTATATAGAAGTGGAGAAATTAGGAGCAATAAAAATCCTGGATGTCCTTTGTCAGGCGTTACAGTAGTTTCCCTTTATTCATGGGGGATATGTTCCAAGACATCCAATCAATACATAAAGCCATGGATAGTACTGAACCCTATATATACTAATATTTATCCTCTACATACATACCTATAAGGTTTAAGTTAATAGTAGAGATGGTACTCTTGTGCTTTGGGGCAATTATTAAGTAAAACAAGGGTTACTAAACACAAGCACTGTGGTACCATGACACGAGATCTGATCACCACAATGGCTACTGACTAACAGGCAGGGCACTTAGACAGCTTGGAGATGCTGGATGAAGGATCCGCATACTCGTAAGTATGGAGCAGCATTGTGTGAGATTTCATCACACTACTCAGGACAGCATGTGATTCAAAACTATTTGATTGTTTATTTCTTGAATTTTCCAGTTAATGTATTCAGACTGCAGTTGACCTCAACAGATAACAAAACCATGGATAAGGGGGACTACTGTATTTGACAACAATATAGTCCTTTTATGGATTGACATCCAGTAATCTGGAGAAAAATTCTTTAAAGTTTCAGTTTTTAAAAATAGATGTTGTAAAAAACAACAGATAATAGGATGTGTTTTTTTTTCTTTTCCAGTCAAATACTTGGTATCAGGAAAAAGTAGGAAAATCTCTTATCTTAAGCATTTTGTATAATTATCTAAAATTATCTAGATTAAACTTGAATATATCTACTGTATCTCATTAAGCACACTGTTCCACTGCCTGCCCTTTCTATCTGAAAATGTTCTCTCATTTTCAAATTGAATTTCTCCCCCATTAACTTGCTGCTTAGGTATATTTTAATGGCTTTCCTTTCAACATGAGCCCACTTGTTTTGGCCAGGAAATTATCTCATTTCATTGTATAAAGCCCAGTTTCATTTCTAATTTTCAGTAATTGTGTCCATTTCTAGGTGAATAATGCATGCCCAAACAAAAGGTCTCTTAAAACTGGCCTGTCATTTTCAATTCTTTCTCTCCCAGACACTGGTTGTTAATTTTCCTTACAATAATGCATGTCTGTTCTCCCTCTCCAATGTACTGTTATAACTAATACAGTGAAGCATCTGCACCTTGCTGTGTGAGGTCATCTCGTGATAGGAAGCTGACAGCTTCACACAGCAATGGGCAGTGCAGATGTAGTGGCTTTCAGGAACCTATCATCCATTTGCCTTCCGAGTAAAAGCCTAAGGAGAGGCACAATCATGTCCTCCATTTGCCATTAACTGGAAATTCACAGGCTGAAAGCTTTGTCATTAAGAAACAGGAAAAAAACTATTTTCTTTTAATCCTCAATATATATCTTCCCCTACAGACTATCTCTTACACATAGACACACTGATAGACATACATGTGTATGCCTGCTCATTCATATGCATACACTCTGAAAAATTACATATATTCAAATATTATGATACATTTCATACACACACAAACACACACACAGCCTTTTAAAACTTATCTGGAAGATGATCTGCCAGTATCTTTCAATCTTTGATATGTGTCGATTTGCCAAAGGAGAGGGGGGAAATGGTAGATGGCATTTCAAATAGAGAAACAAACTTGTGGAAAGACACCATGTGCTGAAAGGACCTTGAAATTTTGTAAAACTTGGAAAGGTAAGTATATCTGGAACAGCACACACACACACACACACACACACACACACACACACACACACACAAGATTATAGCTGTCACGTGGAGTGAAACTGGAAAGAATCTGTTTGCCAACCCTGAGGTGACTCTGGAGATGATCCGAATATACTGTGTGAATCAAGCATCTGAAATTAATCCAAGTGATACAAAGGACATAAAACCATTTCAAGTAAAACAAAATGTATTAACCATTTTTACAAACACATACATAATATTATTAGTTAAGATGCATTTACTTATATTTTACTCCTTCACGGTCATAAAACACAGGTAAATTTTAAAACATGAAACAAAACAAAGATCTGCTCAGCAGTAAGGAGAGGTAGTAGGTAATTATTATTATTAGAATGCGGAAACTAAGTGAATTTTCAAGCTCATACAACTCCACTGAGTTTATGTCTTTGGACTCAATAGCTTGCATGCCACTATACCAAACTGGAGAGGATCACTTAAGAGTTAGCAAAGAGGAAGATTAGCCTATATAAATGAGTCGCAATGGAAGTGCACCAAGTTATTCTTAAGTTTCCATTAGAAGACCAGGCACCAGTGTAAAGGATCACAGGAGTGTGAAATATTAATGTAACATCCAGATTTAGGCAACTATTTTGACAGAAATTATCGCTATTGGATTATTTATAATAAAAATGAAAATAATGTATGTTACTAAATGTGCATTTTACATTTGAATATCATGTGGCCATTAGAAACAATTTTCAATTAAATGGGAAAGCTTTCCTGGATAATGTTAAACACACACACACGCGCGTGCGCGCACACACACACACACACAGGAGAGAGAGAGAGAAAATAAAAACAAAAAACTGTACACATTATCACATGTAGTATGTTTTCAAACATAACTACTATCATCTAGCTACTTAGCTCTGTATCATCTCTTGATCTCTGGAACTGACTATACTTTCTACCTATTTACTACCTATTTATCTAACAGATAAAAATAGCATGCCAGAAGAAACATACCAAGTAGATATTGGGTGTTTTTCTCTTCTTTGTTTTTCTGGTACATTTTCCAATGTGGCAGAGAGATTTGGTGAGGGAACACATACTCCACTAGTTTCTAGGGTAGATAATTTTGCCTTTTCCATAAAATGCACATAGTTACTTTGTGGCTTATATTCAGATGGCAAGGAAGAAATGTTGGCACAAAAGACTACCAAAACAAGAACAAGTCAGTAAATATCTGTCCTGTGTCTATGAGGAGCTTGGCAAGAGAGATGCCCAGTCCTCATGGAGTATAGTGGAGTCTGTAAATGATAAAGCAGTAACAATGTAAATGTAATAAATGGTATAACAGAGTAATGCAAAGTATTTTGAAACTATATACTTTAAAAGTAGAAGATGGTTTGGAAAGAAGTCATAAAGTTTTTAGAGGAAGAGATATTAACACTGAAGTCTTAAATTGTGTAAGAAATATTACTTTAGAAAGAAAGATCAAGGCATGTGAAGGCTCTAAAATGAAAGACCCTTGCCATATAGAGGAACTCAATGATTTTAATAATGTTTAGACTATGATATACATGTATTAGGGGGATGGAGTGAAAGATGAGGCTGCAGAAATAGTCATTGGCAAGTCCCAAAAATATCTAAAAGCAAATAGAGGAAATTGGGATTCAGCTCTGGGGCAGTGAGAAGGTATTGAAAGATTTCAAGTTTCAATGAAGCTAGTTGAGGGGTAGAAGTGGTCAGATTAGCAGTTAAGGGTGTTTATTCTGGCTGTGTGGTATAGTGCTACTTGGTTGTCAACTATATTACATACAGAGACATCTGTTCCAGAGGCCATTTCAGTAGTCCCAGAAAGATTATCTCGATTCGTGTAGTAATAACATAAATGAAGAAAAAAAAATGTAATAATCTATAGAACTTAGATATAATGATGAGGTGAGGACCCAATTATGACTGAATTGTTTTCTTGAGACAATTGGGACAAGATATAAATGGCAAAAGGAGAAGAAACACATTTTTCCTATGAAAATTTAAAATTATCATTTATTCCATCATGGATGGTAGTGTTCACTTGATAAAATTTATAGAGGCAGCAGCCCTGAAATGCTGAAAAGCAGCTTTCCCTTGTGTGTGTGTGTATACAGATTGGGGGGGAGATTAATTTAGAAATTGGAAGGAAGAAAAAGAAAGGATGAAGAACTATGGAGAACTTTAGAGAGCTGTAGAAAGTACCCCTTTTGTGCATTCTCAAAGAAAATAGTGGGGTTGGTACTTAGAAGTCTATGTTCTCGCTTATGCTGGGGAAAACATTGTAGGAGATAAAACTGGAAGTACTTTGAAAATGCAATTGTGGCATAGATGCAATGCATACCTACTTCTAAGTGACATTTGGGTACATCTGTATTTTTCAAGTTTTCTACAATAAGCAGATATCATAAGACCCTTGACATTTACAAGGGATAAATCCCAAGACCTTTGCAAATTTCTTGCTTTACAAATACAGAAAAGTTTGCACAGTCTGACTTTCTCAAAAATTATATTTCCTTCAAGGAAAATAAATTTTCAGTGCATTTCCCTAGATGATCAGCAAGTTTCACTGCCTCTAACTACAAAATATATGTGGAAGCCATCTGACCTTATCATCTGCACTACTACCACGATAGTCTACACCAGTGGTTTCCAACCTGTTTGGCACCAGTGACCAGTTTCCTGGTTTCCACAGATATTGAGGGTTGGCAGGCAGGGGGATTTTGGATTTGGGATGAAACTATTTCACCTCAGATCAGGCATGAGTCAGATGCTCAGAAGGAGCATGCAACCTAGATCCCTCACTTGCACAGTTCACAATAGGGTTTGGTCTCCTATGAGAAGCTAATCCTGCAGCTGATCTGACATGAGGTGGAGGTCAGGTGGTAATGCTCGCTGGTATGGGTCCACAGTCTAGGGGTTAGGGACTCTTGATTTAAGAACATCATCTTTTCCTTAGAGAACTGCAACAGCTGCAAACATTGTTCTCCCAGTTTTCATTTTGACTTGTACATAGCCCAGAATATGAATAAAATGTATATCATATGTCACTCTAGTTATTAATCTTGTTCAATGTCTTTATACTGCTTTTAGTAAATAAAATTTACATTCATTGTCATGACTTGAAATACTCTATATCTAAACTTTCTAAATATATAACTCCTCCTGAGCTACCCCTTTAATATTTAATACATTGAGCCACATCTGCCTGTGGGAGCGCAAATTAACTGTCATTAGCACATTACCTCACTGAGAAAAAGATAAAATCATCCTTAAAATTTTTTAATTAATTTTTTTCTTTTTAAATTTTACTTTAAGTTCTGGGATATATAAGCAGAATATAAAAGTTTGTTACACAGGTATATATGTGCTGTAGTGGTTTGCTATACCTATCAACACATCATCTAGGTTTTAAGCCCTGTATGCATTAGGTATTTGTCCTAAGGCTCTCTTTCTCCTTGCCCTCCACCCAACAACAGCCCTGGTGTGTGATGTTCCCCCCCTCTGTGCCATGTGCTCTTGTTGTTCAGCTCCCACTTATGAGTGAGAACATGGGGTGTTTGGTTTTCTGTTCCTGTGTTAGTTTGCTGAGAATATGACCAGAAATACCATTTAATTAATTTTTTGATTGAGAAATAAAAATTGTATATACTTATCATGTACAACGTATTTTGAGATATGTATACATTATGGAATGGCTAAATTGAGTGAATTGACATATGCATTACTTCACATACTTATTTTTTTGTGATGAGCGCACAGATCTACTTTCTTAGCTCTCTTCAAGAATGAAATACACTTTTATTAACTGTAGTTACCATGTTGTGCAATAGATCTCTGGAACTACATATTCCTCATAACTAAAATTTTTATCTTTGACGAATATCTCCCTCAACCTCTGGCCTCTGTCACTTTCTGATAACCACCATTCTACTTGCTGCTTTTATGAATTCAACTTTTTTAGATTCCATACGTATGTGAGATCATGTGATATTTGTCTGAGTCTGCCTTATTTTACTTAACATGATGTCTTCAAGTCCATCTGTATTGTTGCAAATGACAGGATTTCCTTCATTTTTGAGGGAACAGTTTTCCACTATGTACATATTACCACATTTTCTTTATTCATTCATCCATTGATGGACACTTAGATTGATTCCATATTTTGGAATTATGAATAATGTTGCAATGAACATGGGAGTGAAGATATCTCTTTGACATACTGACTACATTTCCTTTGGCTACATACCCAGCAGTGGGATTGCTGAATCATATGGCAATTGCATTTTTAATTTTTTGAGACACCTTCATACTCTTTTCCGTGATGGCTGCACTAATTTACATTCCCGCCTAAGGTGGCAATGCAAGGATCCCCTTTTCACCACAGCCTCACCAATACTTATCTTTTGTCTTTTGGATAATAGACCTTCCAACAAATATAAAGTGATATCTTATTGTGATTTTGGTTTGCATTTCTCTGGTAACTGGCGATGTTGAACATTTTTATCATATATCTGTTGGCAATTTGTATATCTTCTTTTGAAAAATCTGTATGGTTCTTTGTCCATTTTATAATTGAGGCATTTTTTTTCTTACAATTGAGTTGAGTTCCTTATATATTTTGGATACTAACTCACCAGCTGTATGGTTCAAACATTTTTTTCATGATATTGATTGTCTCTTTATTCTGTTTATCCTTTCTTTTGTTATTCAGAAACTTACTAATTTGACATCTCACTTACCTATTTTGCTTTTGTTGCCTCTGCTTTTGAGGTGATATCTAAATATTCACTGCCGTGGATATTTTCTCTGCTTTTCTTCTGAAAGTTGTGTAGTTTCAGGTCTTACATTTAATTCTCTAATCCAGTTTGTGCTGATTTCTGCACATGGTGAAGGATAAAGGTCTAATTTATTTTTCCACAGATGGATAGCCAGTTTTCCCAACACCATTTATTAAAGAGACTGTCTTTTCTCCATTGTGTAATCTTGACTCTTTCTTTTTTTAAAATTTGTGAATTTATTGCTGGTCTATTTTGTCCCATTGATCTATGTTTCTGTTTTCATGCCAGTACCCTGTTGTTTTGATTACTGGAGCTTTGTAATATATTTGAAAGCAGGTGGTATGATGTTTCTAGCCTTTATTCTTTTTGCTCAAGATTTCTTTAAGTGTGTGGGGTCTTTTGTGACTCCACACTAATTTAATTTTTTTTTCTATTTCTGTGAAAAATACCATTGAAATTTTAATAGGGATTGCATTAAATCCGTAAATATCTTTGGGTAGTATGGACATTTGAACAGTATTAGTTATTCCAATTCATGACGAGATATTTTCCATTTATTTGTGTCTTCTTCAATTTCTTTCAACAATATCTTACAGTTTTTAGTGTGCAGGTCTTTCATCTCTTTGGTTAAACTTATTCCTAAGTACAGTCATCTCTTGGTATACATAGGTGATTGGTTTCCTTAACTGTAACCCTAACCCCAAACCTAATCTTCACTAAGACTTCCCATTAATACCCAAATCTGTGGATGCTCAAGTCCCTGTGTATTAGTCTTTTCTCAGGCTGGTAATAAAGACATACCTAAGACTGGGTAATATATAAAGGAAAGAAGTTTAATTGACTCACAGTTCCACATGGCTGGGGAAGCCTCACAATCATGGTAGAAGGTGAATGAGGCACAAAGTCACATCTTACATAGCAGCATGCAAGAGAGCTTGTTCAGGGGCATTCCCCTTCATACAACAATCAGATCTCATGAGACTTATTCACTACCACAAGAACAGCATGGGGGAAACCACTCCCCCTGATTCAATTTTCTCCACCTGGCCCCACCCTTGAATATGGGGACTATTACAATTCAAGATGAGATTTGGGTAGGAACAAAGCCAAACCATATCACTCTGGTATAAAATTGCGTAGTTCAGAATCCAGAGACCCTTTGAAGGAATCAAATTTCTACTGCAGATCCCATGGGACAGCCAAGAAACTGAGCCAGCTAGCTTTCTCACCTGGGGCAAGTTCTCAGCCCTACTCACTGGTACCTGGAAACAATCCCAATGCTGTTAGAGGAGCACAGTGGGAGTGAGACCAGTCTTTTGGGCTGTGGGCTGTGTGGGAGCTGGGTAAGACCTGGGGCTGCCAGCTTTCCCCCACTTCCCTGGTGGCTTGTGTGACACAGCAGAGGCAGCCATCATTCCCTTAGGAACATGACTCCATTGGCCTGGGAACCACACCCTCATTCCCCACATCAGCTGTAGCAAGCCCCACCCAAAAGAGAGCATGCACTCAGACACACCTAATTCTGGGCACATTTGATGGACTTTCTCTACCTGTCCTGGAGCTGAAGACAAAGGACAGAGTCTCTTGGGAGCTCTATGGCCCCTCCCATGGCCTGACCCTAAGGCAAGCTTGTATTTTCACTATACTACTGCAGCTAATGCACCCTTGGTAGCACCACCTCCTAGTGGAGGCCAACAAACACAAAACCAGCACACTTAACAAAAATACAACCAAGGACCCTCACAGAGTCCACTTCACCTCCTTGCTACCCACAACCAAGCAGTTACTGGTATCCATGGCTGAGAGACCTGAAGACAGATCATATCACAGGACTCTTTGCAGACACTCCCCAGTACCAGCCTGAAGCACATTAGCTCCACTGGGTGGCTAGATCCAGAAGAGAAATAACAATCACAGTAGTTTGGCTCTCAGAAAGGCCCCTCCCTAGGGGAAGGGGGAGAGCACCAAATCAAGGGAGTACCCCATGGGACAAAGACTCTGAACAACAGTCATTGAATCCCATATTTTCCCTTTGACATAGTCTACCCAAATAAGAAGGAAGCAGAAAAACAATCCTGGCAATATGACAAAACAAATTTCTTTAACACCCCAAAAATATCACACTACCTCACCAGCAATGGATCCAAACCAAGAGAAATCTCTGAATTGCCAAAAAAAAAAAAAAAGAATTCAGAAGGTAAATTATTAAGCTAATTAAGGAGACAGCAGAGAAAGGTAAAATTCAACTTAAATCAAAAACATGATACAGGATATAAATAAAAAAATCTCCAGTGAAATAGCATATATTAAAAAACAATCACAACTTCTGAAAATTAAGGACACACTTAGAGAAATGCAAAATGCACTAGAAATTCTCAGGAATAGCATCAAGGAAGCAGAAGAAAGAATTTCAGAGCTCAAAGACAATGTTTTTGAATTAATCCAATTCAACAAAGACAAGGAAAAAAGAATTTTAAAAAACGAACAAAGCCTCCAAGAAGTTTAGGATTGTGTTAAATGACCAAACCTAAAAATGATTGGTGTTCCCAAGGAAGAAGATAAATCTAAAAGTTTGGAAAACATACTTTAGGCAATAATCGAGGACAACTTCTGCAGCTTTGCTAGAGATTTAGATATCCAAATACAAGAAGCTCAAAGAACACCTGGGAAATATATCACAAAAAGATGAATTACAAAAAGATGACCTAGGCACATAGTCATCAAGTTATCAAAGGCAAGATAAAGAAAAGAATCTTAAGAACTATGAGACATAAGCATCAAGTAACCTATAGAGAAAAACCAATCAGATTAACAGCAGAATTCTCAGCAGAAATGCTACAAACTAGAAGGGATTTGGGTCCTATCTTTAGCCTCTTTAAACAAAACAATTATTAGCCAAGAATTTTGTATCCAGTGAAACTAAGCTTCATAAATGAAGGAAAGATACAGTCTTGTCCAGACAAACAAATGCTGAGAGAATTTGCCACTACCAAGCTAGCACTCTATGAACTGCTAAAAAGCACTCTAAATCTTGAAACAAATCCTTGAAATGAACCAAAATAGAATCTACTTTAAGCATAACTCTCACAGGACCCATAAAACCATAACACAAGGAAGGAAACACAAGGTATTCAGGCAACAAATAGCATGATGAATAGAACAGTCTCTTACGTCGCAATACTAACATTGAATGTAAATGGCCTAAAAATGCTCCACTTAAAAGATACAGAATGGCAAAATGGATAAGAATTCACCAACTAAGTATCTGCTGTCTTCAAGAGACTCACCTAACACTTAAAGACTCCTATAATTTTAAGATAAAGAGATAGAAAAAGATATTTCATGCAAATAGACATCAAAATGAGCAGAATTAGCTATTTTTACATCAGGTGCAACAAACTTTAAACCAACAGCAGTTAAAAAAGACAAAGAGAGACATTATATAATGATAAAATAACTAGTCAAATAACTAGGAAAATATCGGTCTTGAATATGTATTCACCTAACACTGGGCTCCCATATTTATAAAATAATTACTATTAAACTTAAGAAATGAGATAGATGGCAACACAAAATAGTGTGGGACTTCAGCACTCCACTGACAGTCCTAGACAGGTCATTAAGACAGAAAGTCAATGAAGAAACAACTTAAACTATACCCTAGAACAAATGGACTTAATGGATATTTACAAAACATTCTACCCAACAACTACAGAATATACATCCTATTCATCAGTGTTAAAATGCACATGCTGAATGAAGAGAACCTCCCCACCTCCCCAAACAGGCTTTGTGTGAGCAGCATGGCTATTTATTCACCTGGGGTGCAGGTGGGCTGAGGCCAAAAAAGTGTATCAGCAAAGGGCAGTGTGATAGGAGTTGGTTTTATAGGTTTGGGGTGGACAGTGGAAAGTTACAGTTTAGGGCGTTTTTTGCAAGCTGGGAGGGTGTTGTAGGGTGTGAAGTCATGAGGTTGACCAAGGTCAGTTACAAAGTCCAATGGCCTGATTAATTAGGGTGGGAATAAGGAACAACAGAGAAATTCTCAAAGTTAAGTAGGTGCCACAGTGGTTGATCATTTCTTTGGTCTGCCAGTTACTTTAGATTTTTCAGAAACTCATTTAGAGTGTCTGTGAAGGTCACAGAGGTTAATATGGCATCCATGGGGCTGTCAGTCAGCCTAAAAGACCTTACAATCAGCACATGGAACATTCTCCAAAACAGAGCATATCCTAGATAACAAGTATCAATCAAGGCCCAGGCTGGGGCCGTCACCAGCCATGGAGGTCCCCAGTAGGCAAAGTGTCCAAGAAAAGTCCTGCATCAAAATCAAGATGGAAATTAAAATTCTGCACCAAAATCAAGATGGAAATTTAAAATATATATATTTGAACTGAATGATAATAGTGACAGAACCTATCAAAAGCTCTGGAATACAGCAAATGCAGTGCTAAGAGGATAGTTCATAGCATTAAATGCCTACATCAAAAAGTCTGAAAGAACACAAATAGACAATCCAAGGTCACACCTCAAGGAACTAGAGAAACAAGAAGACACCAAACTCAAACCCAGCAATAGAAAATAAATAACCAAATAACCTCTACAAGGTGAAAAACCTCTGCAAGGAAAACTATAATATGAAACACTGCTGAAAACATCAACAAATGGAAACATATCCCATGATCTTGGATGGGTATTATCAATATGGTGAAAATGACCATACTGCCAAAAGCAATCTACAAATTAAATGCAATCTCCATCAAAATACTACCATTATTCTTCATAGAACTAGACAAAACAATCCTGAAATTCATATGGAATCAAAAAAAGAGCCTGTGTAGCCAAAGCAAGATTAAGCAAAAAGAACAAATCTGGAGGCATCACATTACCTGACTTCAAACTATATTATAAGGCCACAGTCACCAAAAACCACATAGTACCAGTATAAAAATAGGCATATAGACCAATGGAACAGAATAGAGAACACAGAAATAAAGTCCAACACATACAGCCAATTAATCTTTGACAAAGCAACAAAAACAAAGTATGTGTGATGATTAATATGGTGTGTCAACTTGAATGGATTAAAGAATGCAAAGTATTGTTCCTGGGTGTGTCTGTGAGGGTGTTGTTAAAGATTTACATTCGAATCAGTGGACTGGGAGAGGCAGACCCACCCTCAACTCAGGGTGAGCACCCTCTAATCAGCTACCAGTGTGGCTAGAATAAAGCAGGCAAGGGAAGATGAAAGAGCAGACTTGCTGAGTCTTCCTGCCTTCATCTTTCTCCTGTGCTAGATACTTCCTGCACTTGGTGAAAGGGCAGGACCAGGTTCTTCAGCTTTTGGACTCTTTGGCTTACAAGAGTGGTTTGCCAGGGGCTCTTGGGCCTTTGGCCATACACTGAAGGCTTCCCTGCTTTTGAGGTTCTGGGACTCAGACTGATCCACTACTGGCTTCCTTGCTCCTTAATTTGCAGACAGCCTATGTGGGACTTTACCCTGTAATCATGTGAGCCAATTCTCCTTAATAAACTCTCTTTCATATATACATATATCCTATTAGTTCTGTCCCTCTAGAGAACCCTTACTAATACAGTGGGGAAAGGATACCCTATTCAACAAACGGTGCTGGGATAGTTGGCAGTCCACAGGTAGAAGAATGAAACTGGATCCTCATCTCTCACCTTATACAAAAAACAACTCAAGGTAGATGAAGGACTTAAATCTAAAACCTGAAACCATAAAAATTCTATGAGATAACATTAGAAAAACCTTTCTAGACATTGGCTTAGGCAAAGACTTCATGACAAAAAACCCAAAAACAAATGCAACAAATATAAAGATAAATAGATGAGACTTAAACTAAAAAGCTTCTTCACAGCAGAAGAAATAATCAGCAGAGCAAAGAGACAACCCATAGAGCAGGAGAAAATCCTCCCTATCTATACTTCTGACAAAGGACTAATATTCAGAATCTACAAGGAACTCAAATAAATCAGCAAGAAAAAAACATACAAGCCCATCAAAAAGTGGGCTAAGGACATGAATAGACAATTCTCAAAAGAAGATATACAAATGGCCAACAAACATGAAAAAATGCTCAACATCACCAATTATCAGGGAAATGCAAATCAAAACCACAATACAATACCACCTTACTCCTGCAAGTATGGCCATAATCAAAAATCAAAAAGTGATAGATGTTGGCATATATGTGGTGAAATGGGGGCACTTTTACACTGTTAGTAGAAATGTAAACTAGTACAGCTACTGTGGAAAGAGTGTGGAGATTCCTTAAAGAACTAAAAGTAGAGCTACCATTTGATCCAGCAATCCTACTCCTGGGAATCTACCCACAGGAAAAGAAGTCATTATACGGAAAGGATACCTGTACATGCATGCTTATAGCAGTACATTTTGGCAACTGCAAAAATATGCAACGAGCCCAAATGCCTATCAACCAATGAGTGGAAAAACAACATGTTGTACATATATATACCGTGGAATACAACTTAGCCATAAAAAGAAACAAAATAATGGCATTTGCAGCAACCTGGACAGAACTAGAGACAATTATTCTAGGTGAAGTAACAGGAATGGAAAGCCAAACATCAATGTTCTCACTCATAAGTGGGAGCTAAGTTATGAGGATGCAAAGGCATAAGAATGATACAATGGACTTTGGAGACTCAGGGGGAAAGGGTGGGAAGGGGGTGAGAGATAAAAGACTACACATCTGGTACAGTGTGCACTGCTCAGGTGATGGATGCACCAAATCTTAGAACTCATTATAAAACTTATTCATGTATAAAAATAAGAAAAATATTGCATACTTTTTGCATATTACCTATGCACATCCTTCCACATATTTTAAATCATCTCTAGATTACTTATAAAATATAATATAAATGGTCTATCAATAGTTACTATCTCCATTATATATTTTCTATGAAATCCAATAGCTACTATTATGTATTGTCTGTGAAATCATTGCCAAAAAACCTCTGTTTGTACATTTTCAGAACAGAACATTTTTTTCTAAGTATTTTCAATTCAGGTTTGGTTGAATTCATGCACATGGAACCCATAGAGTGCCAACTATATTTTATTTTTTTGTAGGTATCTTAAATGATATTGTTTTCTTGATTTTTTGGGGGGGTAGTTCCTTGTTAATGCATAGAAACCCTACTGATGTTTATATGTTGATTTTTTATTCTGCAATTTTACTGAATTTGTTTATTAGTTCAAACGGTTTTTTGAAGGAGACTTTAAGGTTTACTATACATAAGTTTATGTCACCTGCAGAGACAATTTAACTTCTTCATTTCCAATTTGGATGCCTTTTATTTCTTTCTCTTGCCAAATTGCTCTGGCTAGAAATTCCAGATCAATACTGAATAGAAGTGGTAAGAATTGATATCCTTGTCTTATTTCTGAGCTCAGAGGAAGAGCTTTCAACTTTTCAACACTGAGTATGATATTAGCTGTGGACTTGTTATATTTAGCCTTTATCATGTTGAGGTACATTCTTTCAATATCTAATTTGTTCTGAATTTTTATTGTGGAAGGATATTGAATTTTGTCAAATTATTTTTCTGCATCTATTGAGATGATCATATGGTGTTTGTATTTCAGCCTGTTAATGCGGTGTGTCACATTTATAGATTTGCATATGTTGAACCATCTTTGCATTCATGATATAAAACTACCGGGTTATGGTGTGTGATCCTTTTCGTGTGATGTTTAATTTGGCTTGCTAGTAATTTGCAGAAGATTTTTATTTCTATGTTTATCAGGTATATTGGCCTGTAATTTTCTTTTCTGGTAGAGTCATTGTCTGGTTTTTGTGTCAGTGTAACGCTGGTCTGGTAAAATTAGACTCTGGGTCTAGAAAGTCTCACTGGCAGCTCTCCTCTATCCAGCCTGTAGCACTTGAGACTTGGCCATCTCAACAGGAAGACTCCTTCATAAAAGTTACAGTAGTGAGATAATGAGATAAAAAAGTCTCTGGGTCTTTTCACTGTCTCCACTTGAAATGATGCATTTTATTAGCCAGAACTAGCCACATATGTTATGTAGTTGCAAGAATGTTGAAGTACAGTTTCTTTTTTTCTTTTTTCTTAAGATGGAGTCTCACTCTGCCACCCAGGCTGGAGTGCAGTAGCACGATCTCAGTTCACTGTAACCTCTGCCTCCCAGGTTCAAGCATTCTCTTGCCTCAGCCTCCTGAGTAGCTAGGATCACAGGTGCATGCCAGCACGTCCAGCTAATTTTTTTTGCATTTTTAATATAGATGTGGTTTCAACATGTTGGCCAGGCTGTTCTCAAACTCCTGACCTCAAGAGATCTGCCTGCCTTGGCCTCCTAAACGCTGGGATTACACGCATGAGTCATCATGCCCAGCAAGGAAGTACAGTTTCTGTAAACCAAGGAAGGAAAGGAGAACTGGATACTGTGAGCACTGGTAAAGTTTGCCAGTTTGTTCCTTCAGTTCAAATATGTTAAGTTTAATTTTTTTTGCAAAGCACACACCCCCTTGCCAATGAAGACCACCCAAATCTTAACCTATAACAGCTCTAAAGTTTAGGTGTTGTACAATAGTCTACCATGTCTAGATGTGGCTCCTCATGAACTGGAACCTATGAACTCTGAAGACAATCATTTGTCCCCACTCATATACGTAGGGTATAATAGTAAAATAAAGCTAGAATAATTATAACAAACATCCTGATTCTGAACAGAGAAAAATGAGGAATAGACAGAGGGCACAGATCTTTAGAAATTTTTAAATCCCAGCAGGCAGACATTATGTGAACGGCCCTGTGGTCTCAGCTGCAACCTGAGGGTAGAAATAATTTCTCATGGGGCCCTTAGTCTGCTCTCTGGGAGGAAGTTCCCTTTTGCATTGTCCCCAGAAGCCTCCTAATTCCATCTTCAGAAAGTTGTTTCTCCCTTTTTTTCCCACTTACATTATTCCCTGTGCTCATTTTTGAAGTATTTGGGGAATACGTCCTTCTTGGAGGCTATGACAGTTTCTCAACCCACTACCTGCCCGTAGAAGCATGGAAGCCCAAAAATAATTTTGACAGTAAATGTTAACATTTATTGGATGCTTTCTATGTGGCAGAAATTATACTAAGCAATTACATGCATTTAATCTTCACAATGGCCTTTTGAAATGGCATTATAATTATTTCCATTTAAATTGCCCAATGTTCCATAGCTAGTCCATAATGGAACTTGGATCCAAATCCAGCTCTGTCTGATACCAATCTGCAAAGTTTCCTGCATAGTCCTTTAGAGTCCTCAGTTAAAAGGATTGTTTCAGGAATTGTTGGAAGGCATTCCTGGAGCGGGTGAACATAATCAATATTTTCGACAAATGCAAAGATCATTTGTTAGTCTCAAAGAATCACAGGCTTTTTCAGCGGGGTCTCCAAGTTTCTGTAGCAATACAGTACTATTTAAAAACAATAACAACAAAAAACACTGTAGGACTTTTACATGCTTGAATCAATTCAGATCCATGTACCTAGGAACCATACCTGCAGTTGCTTCAAAGACCTCTTTTACATGTTCTCAGGTCCAGTATGTTTCTTTGATTTTATTTACTTTATGTTTTCTTATATTTCTTTATCGACTTTACTGAGTCTATTTTGAATTGTAGATGAAAAAACATACCCTAAATCTAATATTTACCTGAAGATATTTTATGTATTAATATTAATTTATTGGGCATTGATTCTTAATCTGATTTTTTTGTTTTAAGGTACTTAAGTCTTTTGAGAAGTTTTAACAAAAGGTGAAATGTTTCTTAATTTAATCATTGTTTCATGGCTGAGTTCTTACAGGCATTTTGACTTTCAAAGTCTAATATTTTAATCACTTAGAGTTTGGAATTCAAAAGCAATTACTTTCATCATTGTTGCAAGACCTGGATTGCTTGTAATTCTGTGATTCTGTTCCACGGCCAGTTCTTTGCTGAGCTCATCTCGTTCTCCAAATGCCCTATAAAATGTGGTCAATTCCATGCAAAACACCGTCCTAAAATTTGTTTTCCAAACTTTTTCTCTAGACTCCCAGATCTGGAGGACAAGTTTATTATCTATATGATCTAATTCTCAAATTAGCCTAAACAAGTGTTTTGCCACTGTATCACATATGACAAAAATTCTATGACTTTATAATACAAATCACCATCCTTTAGACCTCCATGACAGCAGTGAGAAATATTTCAGGTTTTTATTATGATATGTCCTACTTCCAGTATTAATTTTCTGTATAGATTAGGGAAGTGTCTCAATAGTCCCAAAGATCACCCTAGGTTTGATGATTCACTAAAAGGACTCACAGAACTTGGGATTCACTTATGGTTATTGTAGTGAAAATTTACAAAGTAAAATCAGCAAGTGATGAATCAGGCAAAGTCTGGAGAAACCCAGGAGTAAGTTTTAAGAGATTTCTCCCAGAGCGGTCACTCAAAGCACACTTAACTCTTCCTGCTATACATTTTAGCAACATAAGTACAGTGTGAAGCTTGCTTGAGCCTGAGTCTGGGTTTTTGTATCAGAGGCTGATCACATAAGCACTCAATGCCTTCATGACTGACTGCAGTTACATCAATTGCAGACCTCCAAAAGAAAAGCAGATGTTCACCACAAATCACATCATTTACACAAACTATCTAGACAAACGGATATAGCTTCCTTCAAGGCTCCAGGTATGCACAACAGTCTTATCAGTTTGAACATTCCCACCACTCAATTCTCAGAAGCCCACCAGAAGCCAGTCAAAAAGAACTAGGCCCTTCTGGGAATGTGCAAGTTTTATGCATCTCAAATTTGATGAATTAACTTTGTCCTGCACATGCCTGCTATACTACAATAAACAGCTTCATAGTAATATTGACTTATTATAACAAAATCTCCCTCCTCATTTATGCAACGTTTACCACAAATCTGGGACACTCTCCTGGACACTTGATCTCTACTCAGTAACTCAGTGCCACTTTGATCTTCTGGTTCTGCCATATTGGCACAGGACTTGCTGGTCAGAGTTGCTGCAGAGGAAGAACTAACTGTACAATCCTGCAGGGCTCTTCATTGCATCAACCAAAAACGCTTGCTATTTTTATTTACATTTCATTTGTTATCACATGGCCCCACTTAATTACAAAGGGGTGAGAATTTTAGACTCATGTGTGTGCAAGAAGGAACAATGATCTAGTTATTAGTGAGTACTACTGGTGTTTACCATATTTACAAATTATCCACATTGCGATTGTTACTCTTTGAATGGCATAGAAGTAATACAATAGTTTCCTCCTAATCAGCAGAATATAAAAGATACTTAGAAGCATAAGTGGCAAACCAAGAGAGCAAATGGTAACAAAAGGAATCTCTTGAAATAGAAAAGTTTTTTATTATTTTTATTCATGTCAGAATCAAATCTTTTGAAAAGGAATAGCATACTTTCCCCTAAGTAGAGATGTATCACATAGTGATAAAAATACAAATATTTCAATGTCCCCGAGAGCCTTTGGAGAAATTCCAATCTTCTAAGGGAAAAAAAGAATTTTTCCATAGTTTGCTGGTGTAAACCCTCCAATGGGCTGGGGTGATACTTCTACCAGTTTTGAACAGTGCAGGTAGCTATTCAATGCTTTGTATGATCCTGACACTTTGGTAAGAAATGTACATATATTAGGTTTTTTATTCCTTATAAGAATCTTTTGAAACATTCATTTTTTCATTCCATTTTAGAGATACGGACTAGGTAAATTAACCAGGTCATAGCTAGGAAGAAGTCGGAGTAAGAATGTGACTCCAGGTTTGTCTGGCTCTGAAACACATGCTCGTAAGTACTAGACAAGTTGTTTCTCAAAGGAAAATGACCATAGAGACTTGAATGAGGCTGTTTACTAAGCATGGACAAACAAAGCAATCGAGACTCTCACTCACTCAATTTTTTCTGTGTCATTCATCTTTCCAGCCATTGTCATAAAAGTGATGAACATGTATCTAGATATAAGAAAAGCCTATTTATAATACTATAATTTCTCCTATTTTTATGCCGAGCTATTATCGAGCTTATCTCAATCTGTAGAGAACAGTGGTCCAAGTTAGGGCAGGGGAAAAAAGGATGCAGGAGGCAAAGGCAAAGGCAGGCAGGCAAGAGTGTAGAAGGGCAGTAGGCACAGTAGGACAGAGAAGGGCGGGTGGTATATGGGTTAGGAGCATGGGAAGAGAGGGTATAAAGGAGGGTAGGGGACATGGCAGGATGAGTGTATTAGTCCATTCTCACACTGCTATAAAGAAATACTCTTCTGGGCATGGTGGCTCATGCCTATAATCCCAGCACTTTGGGAGGCAGGCAGATCACTTGAGGTCAGGAGTTTGATACTAGCCTGGTCAACATGGTGAAACGCTGTCTCTGCTAAAAATACAAAAATTAGCCAGACATGGTGGCACATGCCTGTAATCCCAGCTACTTGGGAGGCTGAGGCATGAGAATCCCTTGAACCCGGGAGGTGGAGGTTGCAGTGGTCTGAGATTGCACCTGGGCAATAGAGTGAGACTCTGTCTCAAAAAAAACAAAACAAACAAACAAAAAAAAAACCTCAAGACTAGATAATTTATAAAGGAAAGAGGTTTAATTGACTCACAGTTCTGCAGGGCTAGGGAGGCCCCAAAGAAACTTACAATCATGGCACAAGGGGAGGCAAACAGGTCCTTCTTCACATGGTAGCAGCAAGAGGAAGTGCTGAGCAAAAGGGGGAAAAGCCCTTTATAAAACCATCTGATCTTGTGAGAACTCACTATTACAAGAACAGCAGCATGGTGGTAACCACCCCCATGATTCAATTACCTCCCACTGGTCCCTTCCATGGCTTGTGGGTATCATGGGAATGATAATTCAAGATGAGATTTGGGTGGAGGTAATCAGGACAGGAAAAGAAGAAATAGACAAGATTAGTGTCCTAAAAGGTCTTATTACTTTAAGAAATTCATAAAACCAGTTGGGAGTATCTCAAACCTATATATTTTCTCATAAAAGTCCAACTGCTGATCAGAATAGGATGCCACTCAAAGAAGAAAGTCACTGTAGTCTACTTCACAGAGCATGTTGGAAATTAGCCAATTAGGAAATAGGACAAAGAAGGGTCAGTATGGTAAAGTAAGTAGAACATGGAGTTCCAAATCAGATTTGAAGCCAAATTCTTCTTCTTAGTAGTTATGTGACTGTGTGACTTTGGTTAAGTCATTCCATTGTTTTTAGCCACAGTAGATTCCAGTCAAGTCAGGATGACAACTATTCTTTCGGTTTGGCATGAGGATTTAATGAAAACTAATGCATATAAAATACCTAGCATCTGTCTTTAGCATAATGTAGGTTTCAGTGTCTATTTGTTCTTCCTTATCCTTTCTTCAGATCTGGAATTATCATTATTTTTCTGCCTATCAATTTCTAATTAAAACTTATTTACTGAATTCCTACTGTTCCAGTTGCTTGGGATTGAGCAATGAACACACCATATTTCAGGAGTTCATATTCTAATATGAATAATTATATATGCTGATTTCAGATGTAAGTGAGTTTTATAAGATTGTTAAAAGTACAATAAAAAAATGGTAGGAGGGTATAGCTGGGAAAATTTCACAGATAAGTTGACATATGAATGAAGGGAACTGGAGGAAATAAACTTCCAGCAACAGTAACATGTAAAAACATATAGATTAGATGGATGAGCTTCAAGTTTCGGTGGAATGAACCAGTGGCCAGACCTATGTAAACAACAGGGAAATAATAGGATAAAGGCTGGTAAAAGCAGGATAGCCCAAATTATAAAGGTCCTTTTAAACCTCAGTGAAGGGTCTGGGTTTAATCTCAAGGCTCCTCCTCCATGCCAAGGAGCCAAGGAGAAGATGGTGAGGGAGGAAGCCTGTGGGTAGATGGTGAGGACTCTGACGGCCATGCTTATGAATTTAAACAGTCTCACATTACTTCAAAAACCAGATGCACTCTTCCCAAGCATCTCAGTACCCTTTTTCTTGCTTGACCAAATGTGATCATTAGCAGATTCACCTTTTTTTCCAACCAATTTCTTCCAGGCCATTGACCCATGTAGTCTGGTCCAGCCATGCTGAATTGTCATTCCAATGAATAAACTCCCCTTCACTGCCTCTCTGACTGTCCCTTGTGCAATTTCCCTGGATGTTTCCTCCATTTGGTTCCTAGTCATGCCTCTGTTACTGTTTTCATTATTTTAAAAATGGAGAGGATGTGTTTCTGCTGAAGTTGCCCAATCTAGTTTTCACTCTATTGGACTCCAAAGTGTGCTGTCTGGATTCAGGCAGATGGATGAGGCAGAAAAGCCACTGATTTGATTTTTCTCTTTCAATTTTCAAATCTTTTACTGCTTGCCTGGCTTTGTTTCCTATTCTAACAGAGCATCTAAATATGTGTTGTTGTTTTCTCTCTCTCTCAAGGTAAGCTTTTTATTGCTTTCACCTGTAACATTTGTCTTTGATGGCTTCTGGATATGTGTTGAGGATCAAAGATGTTCCTTTGCGTGCTTAGTTATCATGTCTGTGCATTAACTTATTTTCCTTTTGTACTGTGATTTTCTGGGTTATTTTTCAACTCTTTCTTCTTAGAAATTTCGTTAGAGTGTCACAATAATTTTTTTTTAATAAACTTACTGGCCTCCAGAATTTTTAATGTGTCACATGGTATCCTATTGTTGGTATTTGGAAAGAGAAACACAACCTCAGAGGAGCGCAACATTCCCGCATGGCTTCTGTGGCTTTACTCTCTTTTCAAATACCTAACAATTAATTAGTTGGTAAACATTCCCTGAAGCAGGTGTCCATCCAAGCCAAAGACAGCTACTCATTTATCTGTCAGTGTGCACTAAATCTAAGATGCTAACTCAAATAAGTGTCTTCGGGAAATTTAACATTGTTTCTTAACTGTTGTTGATCCCTTACTTCCCAGAAATCACAACAACCACAGTAATTTGAAATTACGTTGTTTGTCTGTGGTAGGGGCAGGATGCACACAATTGCATGATTATGAAAGGACATCTTCCTGCCTAGATATCTGAAATATCTAAATTTGTTTAATGTCATCCTTTATAACTTACTTCCCTGGTGTTTATTTTTTTTACAACAGTTAGTTTTTGTTATTAGAGGAGTGAATTTAACTTCAGTTATACACAATTTTTTTTTTTTTTTTTTTTTGAGATGGAGTCTCGCTCTGTCACCCAGGCTGGAATGCAATGGTGCACTGTCGGCTCACCACAACCTCCGCCTGCTGGGTCCAAGCAATTATCCTGCCTCAGCCTCCCAAGTATGGGATTACGGGTGCATGCCACCACACCTGGCTAATATTTGTATTTTTAAGTAGAGACAGGGTTTCACCATGTTGGTCAGGCTGGTCTCGAACCCCTGACCTTGTGATCCACCCGCCTCAGCCTCCCAAAGTGCTGGGATTATAGGTGTGAGCCACCGTGCCTGGCTTATACACACTTTTTTGGTAACAATATGTGTAGTATTGGTTTGGCTAAGTTATCTGAAGTTTCTATGCTTTAATACAGTTTGCAATGACATTAAGGTTGGTGTCTATAGACGAGCACCATTTCTTTTTTATGTGTTTCCTTCCATATTGACTCCAGATTTCAAGTACATATTTAAACATTTTAATAAAATATGTCTTAACTGTTCTGTAAGTAGGTCTAAAATTTGCTGCTGACACAATAATAGACATTATATATTGGCTTCATATTGCAGTTTGTTTAAATGTATATGTTGATCAGTATACAAACGGTACAACCACAGTAGAAAATTATGGGAAAGCGAGAAAAGGGAACCACGGTATCTTACAGTAATCTTAATATCTTAATAGAAACAGTGGTTGCCCTTTAGAACATATAGGTTTAGTTCCTAGAAGCTTATGATACTTCCTACATGGCCAGCACTGGCTAGGTCCTGAGAATAATTAGAAGAAATGTAACAACACCCTCTGAGCTCACAAGGAGTTCCAGAGTAGGCAGCAATATAAGAAAACACCATTTTAAAATAACTTGTCACAATTTAGTATTGCAAGATATCTAGGGGGACCCATATATGTACATAGAAAGGGGGCAGAAAAAAATTCTCAGGAAAGGTAAATCCTGTACTTTACCTTAAACGATAAGTTGCTTAAACAAAGACAAGAAGAATGTCATTCCAGGGAAAAATTAGCATAAATGAAGGTACATGCTACAGCTTCATTTGGACTATTATTTGTAATTCACTATCGTAAGAATACAATTAAAGTGGTGAGAAATGTAAGAAATTAAATTTTTGGTTAATTGTATTCTAGTATGTGTATCATTATTTGACCATTGTTTTAATCAAGGAATATCTAGATATAGAGCTTTATTCATTTTCATAAACATATTTATGCATACATGTATGTATATTTCTATAGTATATTAAATATGTCATAGTGTTACATTTTATTTAACAATTCTTTCTAAATTATTCTTATGGCTACTTATTAAATTAATATCATTAATCATGCTTTTGATCTTTTTCTGTAACTTTGTATTAGTCCCCTTTCTGTTGTTTGTAATAGAATACGTGGAACTGGGTAATTTATAAAGAAAATAAATGTAATTTTTACAATCACAGAAGCTGAGAAGTCCAACATAAAGGGGATGCTTCCAGTAAGAGCCTTCTTGCCAGTGGGGGACTCCACAGAGTCATGAGGTGGGCCAGCAGTCCCCTCCTATGATAACCCAATAATTGATTAGCCCATTAACTTCTTTATCTATGTATGGATTAATTTATTTATCCATGAATGGATTAATTCATTCATAAGGTCAAAGGATTTGTGATCTAATTACCTCTTAAAGGCCCCATCTCTCAACACTACCCCACTGGTGACCAGGTTTCAAGATGAGTTTTAGAAGGGACATTCACGCCATAGTAAACTTAGATTATTCCTTTAGAGTATGTTCCTAGACTTGCATAGAGTCTATCAAAATATAAAGCAGCTTTATGACTCTTGATATATAGTAAAAATTACTTAATAAAATTGTTATTAATTTAACCCCCTGCCTACAATGAAAGTTTGAATGCATGTAGTTTCCAATACTCACTGCCAACACTGGGTGACTTTTTTCTCCCTTAAGTTTTGCTAATATATTCAGCAGAATATTTCTTAGTCTTCAGTATCATCTCCTGTGGTACACTGAGAATTATACTTATGTCTTAATGATGTTATGAGGATTAATTTAAGTAATGAATGAAAATTGCTTAGCATACTGGCATATGTAAGTGTTTGATAAATTATAGCTATCATGTTATTATTATCTCTCCTACTAATAAAGACCATCATGATCTATTTTTTTCTGTCTTCTTGGATCTATTAATCACTTAATGAATATTTAATGCTCATGTTAGAAAGCATTTTTATTTTATACTAGTGATTGACCACGAGCACACAAAGCCTACAGCTATTATGGGGCAAAAAGTAATGTGATAATTCTACCTCTCTCAAAAAATCAGTTCAAGTAGACAATATAGTTTTTAGTACAACTTAGTCAAATTCTTATGGTTCAAATAAACAAAAAAATACATTAAAAAATACATAAGGTAACCCAATGGACTCATTCAATCCCAGGCAGGGAAAATGAGTCTTAGCTCTATTTCTTGTGCCCAAAAGCTGCTCTTAAATGTAGTAGAACCTATCCAAAAGTGAAAGTGAATTAGTATCTTAACTATAAGATCTGTTCAAGTAGAAGGGAGAAAAAAAGTAAAAATGAATGTGTACTTTCCAAATATAAAAGGATTGAACTCTAAGCAGCATTGTATAATCTGAGTGTTGTACAAAAGTGTGGAGCTGCAATATAAAAACAAAACAAATAAAAACAGAACACTCAAAAAAAACTACCCTATGGCGTTCATTACAGTCAGGCTGAATTTTGTTTACTTTTCTGAATAGATGAATTTTTTTTATAAAGTCAGCTTTATTCAAATGTAGTTTATATATAGTAAAATTTACCCTTTCAGGTGTACCTGTGAAAGCATTTGTCCATTTTACCTATATTGTCCAATTTGTAAAATACTGTTCATAATATCCTTTTATAATTTTAATGTCAGTAAGATCTAAAGGTATAGTCTCTCTTTTATTCTTCATATCGATAATTTGGGTCTTCTCTTTTTCTTTGTTAATCTGTTATCCAGAGATTTGTCTATTTTTACTGATCTTTTTAGAAGACCAGATTGGTGTTATTGATTTTCTTGATTTTTTAAAATGTTTTAAATTTCCCTGATTTCTGCTCTTTGTTATATCTTCACTTCTTGTGGCTTTGAGTTTAATTTGCTCTTCTTCTTCTAGTTTCTTAGGCTGACCCTCCAAAGATTCATTCGAAATACTATTTTCTAATACTATATATTTTTTCTAAGCATGACATTACCTGTATTACATAAATATTTATATGTTGTGTTCTTACTTTTAATTCAAAATGTTTCCCTATTTCCTTTTAGTTTGTTCATTGACATAGAATTTATTCAAAAGTATGTATTTAAATTTCTAAATATTTGAGGATTCTTTAAAACTCTTCTATTAATTTCTATTGTCACTCCATTGTGGTCTGAATACATATATTATGCAATTTCATTCTTCTAAATTTTTTGAGAATTTTTGTGTCATATAATATGGTCTGTCTTGGTGAATAGCATATGTGCACTAGAAAATGTGTATTTTTATGTTGTTGGATTTTTGCCCTCTGACCTATAAATGCCAATTAGGTCAAATTAGTTGGTACTGTTGTTCAGGTATTCCACTATCTTTTTAATTTGTACCGTACTCATTCTATCAATTACTGAGACATCTCTGACTACAGTTGAGGATTTTAGAGTAGTTATTTTGAAAACACCATGTATAATGGCGCAGATACTTAATGTCCCATTAGTTTGAAGCCAGATAATTAACCAAAATGTGTCTGCTGATGCTTAAATGTAATTTTGGCTGTAGTCAAAATAAGAACATCAGATAGTTGTCACTGAGCAGTGCATAATAACAACTATGTACATGTTCATGCATAATGTAATCAAAGATATATTTTGACATTTGGGAAGCTATCACTATTTAAGATATTTTCTAAATACTACTAATCAAAAGGCAAGAAACTAGAATTATTTTGGAATTAAGATTCTAGGTAATCATTTGTAGAAAATTCCCATTTTAAGACTCAAATGCATTGTCTATAATAGGGTAAATGTTAGCCTAAATCAGATTTAAGAATCCTTCTGTGACATCATTCTCATTATCATTTTGTGGCGAAATCAACATATTTATTTTATTCGCAATTTGTTTGATTTAATATGTTCTTTGGAGGTGTTGCTCCTGCTTTTCTCTGTGGGTAAGTTGATAAATTCAGCCTCACACTGTCAATCGTAAAATGGTACAGTAACCACAGCCCTACCTATATACCAGGAAATTGTAATAAATGGGAAAAAGAATAGAAAATGCATTTGGTGATAATAAAGAATTGTACATAATCAAGTTGATATTGTTATAATGAGTATTATTAAATTAAAACAGTGACATGTTACTGAAAGTTGCTCTTTCCTCTGAACCAGAAAAAGCACATCTGCCCCAGAAACTTATCATACCTGTGCTATCACATTGTATAAGCCTTTGAATAACCTTTATTGTTTCTAACTCAATATTTCATGATCTTTCCTTCCCTAGGCAGCTAATTAAATCAGTGACTGAACTCTTCAATTCATAATAAGGCAATCAAGAATTTCTATTTCTTCTCAACTAGTTCCTGCACATTAATTGCATATTTCCTTTTTTTCCCTTAGAATCTGAAAGAAATGAGATCTAAAGGACCTAAATGGGTTGCTCTCAAAGCCACAAAACAGACATTTATAAGATGTAGGCCAAGAGGTATCAAAAATGACCTGGTCAATGTAACAGCGTGGCTTTTGATTAATCTACACCAATGATTCTGAATTTGCGCCATCTACTTTAAAAAGAAATCTAACTTGTGAAGCATGATTTCCTATTTTTTTATCCAGAGAGAATTGGTGGAGAGAAAATTAAGTTTGCTCATCTAAGTAAGTACCTCAGGGAACTATTCACCTATTAATGTATGGGAGAGTTTCAGCTTGTAACTTACCCAATTTCATTAGCATTAATGGGAATTCTGTGTGAAATCCTGTGTGAATCGTTGGTTTAGGAGATGTATAAGTTTGTTGATTACTTTTATTTTGTAAGGCTTTATTCTCCAGCTCAAATTTTTAACACTTTACACTTGTAATAGAAGCTAAATGTTGAAAGGAGTCAAATTTGGACTTTTGAAGGCAATTAAATCAGAACAAAATCACACATATAATTATTCACCTTTGTGAATGCTGACACGTTACATGTTCCCTACCTGGATGTTTTACTGGCTTACTGCCTTTGATATATGAAGACCCAAGCTTGAATTTTAAGTTTTCAACAATTATGTTCTACTATGTATATAATATTCTTATTTAATCCAACCTCCCCCCCTTTTTTAACCCCCTCTTATTACTGGGCTATGAGTTTTGTACTCACTTAGATGTCCAATCCTGGGAAATTTTGAAAATGGAAGGCAGAATTAGTGGGAGGTAGGGGGCAGGGTGGGGAAGACCATGGATGCACATGCACAGATGTAAGTGCTAGCATCTGCTGGACCTTAGCTTCCATCTCTCTCCCATTAGGAGGAAAAGCACACACCATGAAGAAACCTCAGAGAGATGATCTCCCTCTCTGGCCTGTGCCGACATGTGTGACTAACAACATAATGGAGCAAGAAGTCAAGCCTGAGGGGTAGCCTTAACCCCTCTAACCTAAGACTTACCACTTTCGCCCCTACACCCCTCCCAGGAGGCTTTTCCTTCTCTGGACCTACTGTAAGCACCCCAGTGGCCAGAATGGAATGGTTTCCAGTCTGGAATGGTCAACACTAAGGCCTAGAGAGTAGGGGGTCCCACGTACTTGGTGAAAAGGTGAAAGTAACTGGGAAGCCTCGAGGGACTTCCTATAGGCACAAAATCTCCCCCTACTCCTTAACTTTGGGAAATGTACATTACCAACAGGTTTGTGTCAACTCAAAGTGCTTCAATCACCTTGCAAATTTCAGTTTAGGAAGAGGAGATCTTGGTGAGACCAAAGCCACTGCTTTTAAAATCGTTCAGAATTTTAAAATTTTGCACGCAAATGGGATTCATATTATGAATGTGGACTTCTTGGGCATTTATGGATTGCAAGTTAAGAAATTCTGCACTAGAGATATATAGAGCACAGTACAGAATATAGTACACAGAACTTTCTGGGATAGAGGCTATATTTTACTTTGGCCAATATCTTATGGTTAAACTGTTATGTGATGGGAAGCAACAGCATATTATCTAGTGTTCCAGTAATCTTCTAGGGGATTTGTTCGGCATGCCAACTTTCTCTGAAAGAGCACAAGAAAAAATATACAATGATCTATAGAAACCTGGTGTTGGTCATTCCACAGGAATCACTGGATTCAGGCACAACTTGATGATAGAGTGATCAAAGGGACCCTGAATAAGAGCTAAAGGAATAGAAACTTCATCTTCAAATTGGAGTTTTAAACCATCTAACTCATCTGGAATGGGAGCAATTAGTGAGGCAAGGAATGCCAACATGATTAAGAACTTAGATCCAAGAACTTGTGACATGAACACAGAAATACTTATGATATAGGTCATAAAAGTATTTTGGAAATTTAGAGAAAAAAGAGATGACTTCTGACTAGATGAAAATTCAGATTAATTATCTAGTAAATGACAAAATGCCACAAATCTGATGGTACTCTCCTTCCTTTAACAAAACCTTTGCTTTATGGGTAATACAGGTTGAATATTTCTTATTCTAAATGCTCAGGACCAGAAGTGTTTGGACAAGAAATGAATCCATCTAGGCCAAAGCAAATGACTTGAGGTCAGGAGTTCAGACCAGTCTGGACAACACAGTGAAACCTTATCTCTACTTAAGAAAAAAATAATTAGACAGGCATGGTGGCACATGCCTGTAATCCCAGGTACTTGGGAGACTGAGGCCTGGAGGTAGAGGTTGCAGTGAGCTGATGGTGTGCCATTGCACTCCAGCCTGGGCAACAAAATGAGACACTGTCTCAAAAAAAAACAAAAATAAAAATGGATTCCTTCTATCTCATTTCTCCAGTGAGCATTTCCCTGAGTGTCATGATGGTGCTCAAAAAAGTTTGGATTTTGGAGCATTTCAGATTTTCGGATTAGGGATATACAACCTGTAAGAGAAATATGTTGTGAAAGAAGCAGTAGCAGTGAATTGACAGAGATGCATCATATTGGGATCTTAAAACTGGTTTAAGTGAGCATTCAGCTGACTGGTGGGATCAGGATTCAGTTTCAGTTCAATTAATTGTAGAATTTGAATCTCTCAGAGTTTACAGCCTTAATGAAGAACAAGAATTCTCAGATGAATGTGATGAGGTGTGTTAAGCAACTACATATTAGACATGGAGAGAGTGGTACAGATTCACCTGAAGAAGGTCCTAAAATTTCCTTAGCTGACTTAGAAATGTGCTTCATTAAATGAAATTGATCCTCCCCTTCTAGGCCACTGCAACAGGCATTGGGCCCTTTGTGAGAACTGACTTCCTGAAGATAAAGGGAAAGACAGAGGGAAAATAAGTTCAGCCTGAGTAGAAGAGGGCTTTGGTGTTTCTGATTATAAAATCAAACAAAAAACCTATAGTGAATTACTCCAAAGAGTCATGTGTTCATGTGTGGAGGAAAATGATGAGAAAAATCACATCAGCCTCCCATTCCCAAGAGAATGAGCACTGTTGTCAGCCAGCAACTTCTAATAGCATCATTTAGAACAGTCAAGAAAATGTCAAAGACCTTGAGTGGAAAGAAACAAGTAAGAAAGAAGAAAGTATGAATCTACTTTTCTCCTTAATACCATTGAATTTTGTGTGCTTTGCTAATATCAACCTAAAAATAGTTGCATCATCCATGGCAATAAAGGGCATCTAATGCATCTGATGGAATGTTTCATGTGTGCAAAAAAGCTTAAAAAAAAAAAGAGATGAGTCAGTATGAAGACAGCCAGTTCAAATAATTGTGTTTACATCCCCTAGTTGGCCGTTTCATAAAATATATTTCTTTCTATATAACCCTAAAAATTAGACCCATAACAAGTACTATTAGTTTTTCTACATGTAACAAAGCAAAAAGTATCTCAACCCACGTGCATTTATTTTCTTTTATTCAGTTTACCTACATTCCTGAAGGGGGAGGGTGGAGGGTGATAATAAATATTTTCTTCCTTTTAGGAAAAATTTTATTTCTGTTGATATTTGATATTTGGGGCTCAATGTAATTGGAATTGGATATATAGTTAGTCCTTTACACTTAAGCCCCTATATTTTAAATCATGTCCGCTTTCCTTTAAATGATAAGTATCTGATTTTTGAAATATGTATGTGTTGGGGGGAGCATTTAAATGTAACTTATTTAATACATTTCATGTAAGAAGGAGAAATTTCTGTGAAAGATTTAATATTTAAATTTTAGACCTTAAATCTTCTGATCTTTAATTTCTCTGCTCTTTCAGAGGCTCTTAAAATACGTTTTTAGATAAAAAATAAATTGGTAGTTACATTTGGTGCTATGAAAGTAAAAATGTACTTATTTTCCAGTCTCTTCAGTTTGGTAAGGAATAAGTGGTAATAATGGTGTCAAATCAAGATGTCTGAGAATAACCATTATTCACCCATAAGATAAAGACTTTTAAAGACTCTCTAACAATATGGAGTTGTCCTGGGGGGTTCAACCTGGCATCCAGACCCTTTGTCACACCTAATCTCAGGATTTAGTGAAATCTATTGTTTCTCCTAAGAAGGAAAACATTTCTAAGACATTTGAAATTTATTGGGCTAAGTTTCATAATTCCTGGTAGTTGCCTAGATTTCTGACCTTTACTTAAGGCAACTTTAGAAGCCAGTGAATTCAGAAAGATCAACTTAGAAATCTGATAAACAAAAAATCTGTTCATTTAAAAATTAGCCGGAAAGGTTGTAACTTCTCTTTAAGTGAATTACAAATTACTCATCATTTTCCTTTAAGAATGATAGGTTCAGAACATAGGATTCTAAAATATCTCTCAAACTGTGTAGATTAACTTATTGACATATTTATGTATGAATCTTCAGCAAAGTAATGGAAATAACCAGTGTGATTTTGGGTCTCATTATTTTTCCTCCATATATAATCTTTGCATATATTCAGGGGCAGATAATAACATAAACTGAGCTATAAGTTTAGAATAGAACTGAAGGATAGTTTCACACGCCCAAATTTGTGTGCCAGTTACTAACAATACATTGTTATTACAAACTTAAAAAATGAAAGCCACACAAGTAAATGCCTTACATATGTATACATATTTATGTAGGAGATGAATGGTTGAAGAAAACAGAACTTTAGGCAAAGAGTGGTCCTTAACTACAGGAAAGCTTATTAATTTGAAATTTATAATATTTCAACTAGAACTAAGTAAAATTCTCCCAAGAAGAGGTGGTAGTATAAATGAGATTATAAATGATGTATATCCTGGCTTTACATTGCAGTGATTATGCCATTTACAAAACATTCAAATCTGAGTGCAAATGTAATGTTATTACACATGCTTATGGATTACTAAAGTACTCTCAATTGTCTACACTTTTAGGTTTAATATACATATATTACTTATTGATTTACACATAAGCAGTTTGATATGGTTTGGCTGTGTCCCCACCCAAATCTCATCTTGAATTGTAATCCCCATAATCCCCACAGGTTGTGGGAGGGACGTGGTGGGAGTAATTGAGTCATGGAGGTGGTTTCTCCATGTGGTTCTCGTGATAGTAAGAGCTCTCATGAGATCTGATGGTTTTATAAGCATCTGGCATCTCCTCTACTGGCACTCATTCTCTCTCCTGCCGCCCTGTGAAGATGTGCCTTCTACCATGATTGTAAGTTTCCTGAGCCCTCCCCAGCCAACTTTTTGACATACTCACTCACAGTGGTACACTCCTAGTTCTTATCATCTGGAAAAGTTCTACTTATAAAATATAAACACTCCAGTTTTTTACTACAGCTTTCTATCCTCCCAGCTCTCCTGCAAGTTTTATCTCTACCTGCCTTTCTTCTGACCAAGACTTCCACCTTCTATTTGTCATATGTTTTCATTATTTATCTAAATCATAATCCACTCTCACCCACATCCTTCTAAATCTTAAGTACATTTTAATTTAGCCACTCTCTAACATGTTTTTACCAATTGTTCTATTATTATTCTCAAGAATCCATCTCACAGAACAAAAATTCTGGATCAAGAATTGTCATCCTTCCCTAATCAATGAGGTACATTTTTTAGAGAAAAATTAGAGCCTCAAAAAGTACTCTATTTCATATGTATTTTCTCTAGCATCAAATTGTCAATTAAGGCTGAAAATCCTGTTTCCTCAGTACAACATTTCTCACAGTCAGTACAGTGGCTATTTTGAGTCTCGGCCATCTTCCTCAAGGCTTCTACTCATCAACTCTGTAGCCTATTTGGAAATGATCATCCAACTTTTTATTTCTGAAAAAAATATGCTATTAAACTATGATATCTGTCAGCACTAAACCCACAAAGGTAAATGTGCCTGTTTTGTCTCTTATATTCATGTGTGTGTGTGTGTGTGTGTGTACATATATATATACACACACATATATGTACACATATATACACACATGTTTATATACACATATATCCACCTGTGTGTATATATATACACATATATTCACCTGTCTGTGTGTGTATATATATACACATATATTCACCTATGTGTGTATATGTACACATGTCTATGTATGTATATATGCATATATGGGGACACAGCCAAACCATATGTATATATGTGTATATATGCACACATAGACATACATATATGTGTATATATACACACACAGAGGTGAATATAAGAGACAAAACAGGCACATTTACCTTTGTGGGTTTAGTGTGTATATGTGTGTATATATATATACGTGTGTGTGTCTATATATATATATATATAGACACACATATGTATATACACATAGACACACACACATATATACACATATACACACTATATATGTGTATATATGTATACATATATAGAGAGACACACAGGTTAATATATAAACACACAGACAGGTGAATATATGTGAATATATGTGTGGGTATATATGTGAATGTATATATGTGTATGTATATATACACACTCATACACATACATATGTGTATATATACACATATATACACACAGCACACACATATATATACATATATATGCATATATACACATATGCATGCATACAGTGTAAGATAGTCCTCCTTCCTTCAAAAGATTCATTTACCTGAGTCCTAGAGTCTATAGTCTTTCATTTCCCAAGGAAACTTGTTACAGAGATTTTTTTCCTTTTTATGCAGTGTCTTCAAAGAAAAAAACCACTAGCTAACATTGGTTAAGGGTATTTTGACACACATTTACAGATGAAGAAACTGAGATTTGTCTTAGAAATGTCCCCCAACTGAGAAATACCAAAGTCTTGCTCTGCTTGAAAATGTAAGAACTAGAATTAAGATTGAAATCAGTGATACATAGACAA
Organism: Ateles fusciceps; assembly: GCA_036589455.1. Classification (NCBI taxonomy): domain Eukaryota; kingdom Metazoa; phylum Chordata; class Mammalia; order Primates; family Atelidae; genus Ateles; species Ateles fusciceps. The sequence goes on from JAZHEH010001737.1 coordinate 2,515,043, forward strand.
AAGATTTGTTATCACATATTGATTGAATCACACAATCATTTAAACAGCTTGAAGTACTTCTCCTCCTAAATAAAATACCACAAAATGATCTGGGAGTAATTGGCTCTATATTTCACATGTCCCAACAATCTGTCTTTACCCTGCTCTGTTCCTCTGACACCTTGATTGTGCTCTGCTTGTCTGTGAACTCCTTGTTGGCAATAACACTTCTTCTTGAAGTTTTTAATCACTCACTGTTTTAAAAATGTTATTTCACTGAGTTCCACTGCCCCACATGTTTTGTCTTTCCTGCTACCTCTTTGGTTGCTTCTTCTTAGTTTCCCTCATGATGTTCTCCTATTTCCTTAAATCATTCTCAATTATTGATTCTCAATAGGATTTGTTCCGTGATCATGTCATCTATTGTGACCTTGATGAGGATTTGTTTGCTGATACTTCCCAGAAGCACTGAGGAAGGTTTGTTCAAGCTCTCATTCACCACCCTCACCTCTCACTTCTTACCTGCACCAATAGCTATTCTTTTCTTAACAGCTCATAGGTGACTTGTGGTGCAAACTTTTGAGTTAGTAAGTGGTCTTGTAACTGAGGAAGATGTTGGTTGCCACAGTCATAACTGTAAAATATGTAAGCCCTTTGGTTCTTCAATGTGCTGGGCTTCCTCATGCCCACTTGTGAAGCAGCCTGATAAACAGATTTTTACTCTGGTCCATTTTAATGCTTCATCATCTCCCTCATTGTTATTGGTCTAAAGTTGAAGCTACTGTTTTCTGCATTTGATGTTGTAGATGTCCAGATAGCTTAACTGAAAATTCTGCCAATTTCTGAGTTAAATGGAAGAGTAGATAGTTCCCAATTTTATAGAATCTATTAAACAGGAGTTGTAAATAACAATCTTCAGAGTTTCCTGATTGAAGACTGAGGTCTGTGGATCCTCTAAGTGGCAAAGCTGGAAACTCTAATCTCTTGCTTGCATTCCTGGCTTTTCTCCAATTTGAATTTGCAAATATCAAGGGCTCTGCAACGGAGGTACTCTCTGTGGTAAGTCAGCAATAAATAGTATTAAATCACTGAGTTACCTTGGTTTACCTAGTGAGCAGACCTGGTTTCAAAATCAGCATGTGTATCTCTCTCTTTTAGTGGCTGGCAGAGAACCAGTATGTACTATAGTGAACAAGTGCTGGATATATCATAAGCACAATTTGCTGCCATGTTCTTGGATTGGTCTTGTGGAAAGGCAATTTAATACTCATTAAAGGAAGAAAAGGTCTAGGTTAGAGTGCACTTCTGTTTAATTTGATGCTGTTTTTCATTTTCTGCCCATGCTTTGTCCTTTCATTTCCCCATTATACTATTTTAGTTACTATAGACTTAACACAGAATAAGGAAGAAAGGGTGTGTTTAGTGAAAGTGGAAGAGGAAAGCACAGATAAAAGCTACCAAAAAAAAAAAAAAAAAATAGTGTCCCGGAAGTTTTTACACAGACCTCTGTGTAGTAACTACATTACTGCACAGATCCATAGTTACTTTCCAGTAAGTACCTACTTTTTGTTGTTGGTTTTTGTTTGGTGTTTTTCTTTTGGTTTGGTTTTGTCTTTTTGAGTTAGGTTCTTGCTTTGTTGCCCAGCTGAAGTGCAGTGGCATGACCATAGCTCACTGTAGTCTCAAACTCCTGGACTTAAGTGATTCTCCCTCCTCAGTCACCAAAGTCATTAAGATTACCAGCATGAGTCACCATGCCCTGGGATATACTCTGCACTGTGTATATACACACACACACACACACACACACCCACAAATGTGTGTGTGTATATGTATTATATTTATGTGTACATATCTGTATATGTGTATATAAATATATGTATGTATGTATATACATAACAATTAGGGGATGCAATAAACCACTTTGGAAATGAATTTTAATATGGCAACATTCACCAAGATTTTCCCCAAATATATACACATTTTGATCCAAGAGTTCTTTGATAGCTTATCTTTGAGCTATTGAGAAATGCAGACAAACCTTTATCTGTAAGGATGTTTATATTGTATTGTTTATGATACAAAAATCAGATAAATACAAACTTAATAACTCTAGTATTTAATTATAATATACACATATTGTTTAATACAATCAGTTCTGCCTGAAAATCAGAATAAAAAATACTAAATCATTCAATAATGTAATTTTATGTGAAAAAGCAAGCATATACAATTGTTATGCCCATAATTAAAGTTAGATATTTTGTTTTTATTTTATCCTAGCTTTTCACATTTTTTTCTTCAGTAAAAGCATTTTATTTTTATAACCAGAAAAATTAAGTAATTTTTAAAGAAAGACTAATTGATAGTTAAAATCAGAAACATCTAATAGAATAAAATATAATGGGGCTGGATATAAATATCTATGTTTAGGTATAACACAGAGGAGGCAAAAAAAGATTTAATAACTATTCATGATCTTAGTAAGTCAAGGTCATATTTCAGCTTGATCTTAATAAGTCAAGTTTTAGACAACAGTAGACAATGTCTCCTGACAAGATAAATGCAGTCTTTGAATTATGTTAATATTTCTATTAAGAAAACAGAAAGTACAAGGCCTCTGCGCTCTGACTTGGTCTGGCCACATTTGGAGGATCATGTTTCATTCTGAGAACCATGTGTTAAATAAGATGAACGATTTATAAGCAAATGTGACCAAAATTACATGTGACTGCCATGTGGAAAACAGATTTACAAAGTCCTCTAGGGTAGTAGAGCTGGTGCAGGTATTTGTATTGTTTAAATACAAAGTTGTATTTCTCAAGATTAAAACTATAAAAAGCAGAACCAGTTTTTCTACCATTATTTTTTTCACAAAGTTAATGGAACAGCATCTGCATGGCCTTCTTTACATGAGTCCTGATCTATGAATAAAACAGATTCGTTCCACCCACCATCCCTCCAAACCTGCAGAATCCTGAGGTCTGTAAGGCGAAACAATCTGGGTGTTTTCAAGATTTAGACAATTCCTTCATTATAAGGATTCCTTTTCCATTAATAAAACATGGAAAAATATCAAAGAAAAGGAGATGAGTATGAATCACAGAACATAATTACTTTTGTAATGTGGCATGTTATAAGACTATTCAAGCAGATGTACATGCAGTTTGCCAAATTATTATACAGTAATATTATAAAATATTTTTGTCAATGAAAAAAGTTGTGGCTATCAACCTAAGAAAATCCTTTTAGAGTGTATGTGTTCAAACCTGTCTTCAGAAGCTACTTAATATGTGAATAATTACTTATGGGTCTATTTAATGTCTGGCTTTGAATTGCTTTTTCTGTAATTCACAAAAAAGTACAAGTATGCCAGATGGCAAGGCATAAGATAAGAATAATTCAGTGCTTTCATTTAACAAAGTACTGTAACTTGGCCGTCTTTGAAATAAAAGTTATTTTTAAGGATAAGTCAATCTTCACATCTAAATGTATATATGTATGTGTGTGTGTATATGTGTATATATATAAATGTATGTATGAATCTATGTAGAAATTTTTATATCTGTATCTTGTTTAGTTACTCAGTAAATTTTTGTGTATTCATCGATGCAACTTAATAGGCAAATACTGCACAGTGAATTTTGTTTATATTGTGTTTGTTTGTTTTCTAGATACACATTACTAAATAGTGGTGAGAAGATCAGTCTGATAAAAAAAAATAGTAAAAAAAAATCTGTATTAAAACCCATATTCAACAAATGCAATATGGCTATTGATCAAAACAAAGATATTACTATGCATTAGGGAAAATATATTCAAACCTTTTCATTGAAACTTTGTGGACTGCACAGTTTTGAAGCCAATTTACCAACAAAATGAATCTGAAATTACACAGCATAGACATGTTAAGTAATTATGTCTGTGCCACAAAACATGTAATTTTGCTTATCCTTGACCAGTAATAAAGTTAATTAAGATTATATATTTTTTAGCATAATAAAAGAATAACTATTTAAAATCATTGAACAAAACAAGAATCCTGATTTATCTGTTCTTTGTTATATATGGCTGCAGATTTTTAGCCAACATTTTATATTTAGCTGTAGCATAACGAAATCTATTTAACTTTCAGCTAAACGCAGAGAAAGTCCTCAAAGTACTTTATACTTCCAATGCATTGCTATATTCTACCTTCTAGTTTGTAATTTCACAATAATCAAAATAATCTCATAAAGGTATATTATTTTAGTGTTTCTCAATAAAACCTGAATCTTTTCTATGCAAAATCAGTGATCTCAGCTAAAATTACAAAAAAACAAGTTTCTTTTCCTAACATTTCATGTAAAGCAAATTAACCTATCCTCTCCTACTCTCATCTCCTTTCATTTATCATAGCTTCTTGCTGCCAGTTGGTGAGTATCTGTCATTCCAATCCATTTTATATCATTTTTGCTCTCCTCTGGGTCTTTTTTATATTCAGATTCAAGTATATATATTGAATATATATTATACATATTTTAAATTACTAAAAATGTATTGAATGTTTGCATACTGTAGCTTAATTCCAAGGTATCAGTTATTTTCAGAGATTCTGTCTTCCATAAACAGGCTTTGTTACTTTGCCTGAAGCTGTGCTGCCCTTCTCTAAAGTTTCATACTTTTAGGTCTTTTCCATTGAATTTCAAACAACTCAACCTTACCTTTCTTTTTAATTCTAGCTCACAGGGCTAGCCTTCCTTGGATCTTCAGCATCCAGTGGATGATAGACAAATAAATTGCCCAACATTTGAGTCAGAATTGGGTAAAGAATCAAAATAATCTTTAAAAAGTTTTTTCAACTTATGTAATTAATGGCTGTATAACAACAGGGTATTGAATTGGGCTCAATCTATCCAAGTGAATCAAAAACAATGATGGCATTCCACATACTTAGAAGGCTCGGCGATCATGTCTCTCTTGCAAAATGTAGGCATAGAATGAAGGTTCAACCTGCCTACCTAGTTACTTTTGCATTTCGGATTCTGGAATCACAGTAGAAAAAATAGGTATAGTGATGCCTCCTTGGCATTTGAAGTCACAATGCCAATCTGTCACCATTCGGTAAGCAATATATAAATTCTTCCTGTAGCTGCAAAAGGGCTCCTGTCTTCAGTACCCACTTCATTTATTTGAAAGGAAAGCAAAAAACCTCGCTCGACACCTTTTACAGATATGGTGACTGCTGTTTCTGCAATTAATTAGGCTCCATTTGTTTACATAATATTAAGGAGTATTGCAGGTACCAATCTTTCATGTTGCCAACACCAAAACACATTGTTTTTAGTTTCTTTAAATGTAATTAATCTGTAGACTTCTGTGCTGGGTTAACTGAATCAATTTTTTTTCCTGCCCCCTCCCTCTTTTGTCACTTGACAGCTTGAAACTGGGCTTGGAGAAGCTCATTTGCATTCCTGCAGCAAGGCTGGTGAATAAACCGAGCAAACGGGTCTATTTGTGTACTTCAATATATGACTGTGCTTGCTTCAATCAAGACTTATTTTCAGCATCATGGCCAACAAAAGCATTAAACGAGTTTTCTCCAACATGAATGATAAGCTGTAGAATGTATTTCTTTAACATATTTTTTTTTCTGTGACACTTATGGAATGCAATGAAACACAGAAGCAAGAGTGCAAATCTCACTAGACATTCACAATGCTGCCTTGCCATTTGAACTCTTCTTGTTTCCTGACATGTTAAGTGCCTTCATTATAGTTTAGGTTGTACCTGATTATAAGTTTAAAAGGTTACAGTTGTATCTCAAAAGTAATTATTTTAAAAAAATTCAGGATTTCACACTGAACTTCAAAGATTGCATTCTCAACCCAAGATTGTCATTTTATATACTGATATATTTTGGGAATTGATGCTGGTGTTGACCTCTAGAATGAGAAATATCTAGCACATATGTTTTCAGGGATTAGTATTGTTTCAACATAATCCCTTCTAAATACTTCTAATTCTTCTCCTATGAAAATACTTGGTATATTTTCATTTAAATTATTTTTTCTTTAACTGTCTCCCTTCTTGGGGTCAAACACTTAACTGAACCCAATTATTTTTTGACTATAAACTTATGTGATTTCAACTATAAAGTCAACATCTGTATGTGTGCATGTTTGTGTGTGTGTGTGTGTGTGTGTGTGTGTTTGTGTATGTGAGATATATCTTTGTGTTTCCGGAAAAGTATGAGTGAAAGAAGAAAATTCACTTTCTCTGTGTTTCATGTAATGCTGTCGTATGTTAATGACAGAGATGATGTTCTCAGTTATTTCAGTCAACACATTCTTCTTTTCATAACCTAATCTCCTTCATCTGAAAGAGAAATATATTTTTAGCCAACTCTCTGGGACCAAGTCATTGATTTATGAATATAAAGTGAAGGACTTCATGAATTTTTTCCTGACCTCCATCTGTCATTTCCTTAGTCATATCTATTTTAAGAAATATAAAACAAATTGTCCTAATGGGGCACATTATCACCTTGATATATCACACAGGAAGGACTCCCTCTGCTTCTTATCACATCCTTACAGAAAATAAGCTTTACAGTGTCCTGAGCTGATTTTCTCTATATTCTTTATTATTTTATACTGATGATGACATTCATTACTCAAATGCTGATTCACTCTCAATATTCTTATAAAAGATTGGAGTAATTCTGTTCAAGTCTTCTGTAGATAAGAACAGACAATGAGAAGCAATTGTTACTATATCTGAGAATATCTGAGAAATTAATCCCCCAAAGCTGCCCAACATCTCATTCCTCCAACTGCTAATAGTTCCTTTACTATGTGTGAGTTCACATTCTCCCAAAACTATCAGTTATGTCTTTGAGAGACATCACAACTGTTAGGCCTCAAGCCTCATCCAAAATAAGCATAAAAAACAATCACTTTGCTTTTTAAGGACATACAACCAGATAAAAAACAAATATAAAACTTTTGATATATATTTTGAAGAAACTCCATGTAGTCTTATTTTATAGCAATTTGTAAATACATATAGAAATTAATTTTTTCTCTATAGGCTAACACATTCTCTATCTCTCATATACACACACATACACACACACATACACACACACATTGTATGAACTACAAAGAAATTCTGGATGGAGAAAAATATGAGGACATTAGTAATGACAATTTATTATCTTGGTTAGATACAGAGTAAAGATAAGCCAATATGATACTCTAAAAGAACAAATTAGGAGTTGACACAAGATTAGGGTCCATTTCAAACAAGATGCAATGTGATTTAGGCAAACAGATGGTAAGATGATACATTTTCCTTATAAGGTATTGTAAGATTTATTGTGTTGACTTGGAAACCCCAATAATACACTTCCCAATGGGAACTATCACCTTAATTTGCACGCAGAGATTTGGAGCTCTCCTTAGGGGTTGGCCATGTCCATTCTGTAGGAATAAATGATAGTTTATTGAGGGGACTTGATTTAAGTGAGGCTTGTTAAAAATAAGTTAGCAACTAGGGCTTTGTTATTAAAGTCAACATGTACAAATAATGACTTTTCTTTGTTTTTGTTATAGTTGAGTATTTATTTAGTCTTACTTGGAATCTTACATTTTAAGAATACTGAAAACTGAAGTTTTGTTAGAGAAGGGTAATCTGGAGGGTGAAATATTTAAATCCCAGCTAGAAATGAGAAAGAGCTATCGGTAAGATAACGACTTAGTGTGGATACATAGGAAAGTCATTGTGTTGTTCTACATCTGAAGCACTACCATAAAGAAAATGAATATCTTCATGCAGTATAACTTTAAGGGCAAAACTAGGTTGAATAACATCAAGTTGAAATATGTTAAAGTTTGTCACATTTTAAGGAAAAGTGTTGTAACAATTAATAATATCTAACCACACAGCATGAGCCTTTTGAAGAACTGTTCTTCTTGTCACTGGAAAAATGCAAGTAGAACTGTCAGCTATGAGAAGCAGTGCCAAAAGGAATCCTGCATTGGTAGAAGTAGGAAAGTGAGATTCTAGAGCTATTTCTAGACCCAAGATGTTAAAATTCTAATAAATCAGATACCTTAGAAATTTCCAATTATCCCTTTGAAAAACTTTCATAGTTAGAAACATATGTGAATGGGCCAGACTCTTACCACTTTTAATATTAAAGGATAAAAAGGTGATTTTAAGGACATTCAAAAGTGGTAATGATCTTGAATCAGTCCATATTACGTTATGACAAATCTAGGCAAAATTTCGAACAAAGTTTGAAGAGATATGAAGAAAGCTTATGTTAAAGTCACCATGTCAAGTGCTGAAGTTAACACAAAAATTACCTGGTTCTTCTCAAGGATATTTTTGTCTAAAATGAAGACTGAACAAAAAGCATAGAGAGATGAACCTGGAGGTAGAAAATCTTAAGTTGCTCAAGTATATACTCAAGATATTAGAGAAAAGAATAAATGGGCTGAGGTAAGTATAATACTAGAATGGATATATTATGTAAAGCCAAAACACTCACTAGGAAATTGTGTTTCCAAAGAGAGCTAGAAGGCACATCATTCACAACACCAAAAGGATACTTTTGAGGAACACCGGAATTACTAAAAAGTTAAAGTGTGGCTCTCTGCAGATCCAAGGGTGATGGTCAGAGAAGTGATTACAGAGCTATGTTCATTGACATCTATGATGATTATGAAGCTCTGAAGTAATAGATGATGTCCCTTGACCACCAGAATCCAAGAGGTTACAATTCTCATGATGCCTGGCAAGATCACATGAATAGCTATGGGGATTTTTCATAGGGAATTAGAAATACGGTTACTAGAACTGGACAGTCAACAGGGATGATGCTTAACATATATAATACAAAACTGAAAAAAATAACACAAGAAGGAGAAATAAGTGACTGAAGATTGTCACCCCACTGATTTTCAGAATTGGAACCCACTGGCTGAAAGGGTAGCCCCATCCCTAGGATGAAGGACTCTACAATTTTATGACAAGTAATTGCTGTGTTGAATCCCCCAGACTTAATAAAAATATAAACTGCTCAGTTAAAACTGCATTTCAAATAGACAACATATTAATTATTTAGTATAACTATGTCCACAAAATTGCATGGGACATATATATACTTAAAATTTATTTATCTAAAATATACATTTAAATGTATCTTGTAAATAATCTTATATCCCTACTACTTTGAAATGTAAAGTGTCATCATGACTCTTCTGTTAAAGTGAGAGCTTTCCATAACAACTGGGGTTGTGACTAAATTCTGTCTCAGAGAGGGCCCACTTGTCTACTTTTAGGCCCACCAACAAGTATATTCCCAGACTCCAATGCTTAATTGAAATTTATAAACATGGTAGAGTGACTTATACATTGGGTCCCTGGTCTGTGGATTAAGAACTCTCATAGAGGCGAGGGTCAAATGAAAAGCTATGAAAAAGCTCTTCTTCACCCAAGATAGTGTAACAAAAGCAATACTGTACTCACAGTTGACATCATACTCAATGGTGAAAGATTAAAAATGTCTCCCCCTAATATCAGGAACAAGACAAAAATGTCTACTTTCACCACTGATATCCAATATTGTACTAGAAGTTCTAGTCAAAAAAAAAAAAATTAAATAGATACATCTAAATTGGGAAGGGAAAAGTAAAAGTAGGTGTATTCAGAGATGACATCATTCTACATAGAAAAAAAATTCCAAAGAATTCACAGAACAGCTATTAGAGGTAGTCAATAAATTCAGCAATGTTGCAGGATATAAGGTCAACATACAAAAAAACCTCAGTTGTGTTCTACACAATGGAATAAATTAAAGCAAGGATGTGAAAAACTTGTACACTGGGAGAGAGATCCAAGATGGCCGGTTAGCAGCAGCTCAGGATTGTAGCTCCCACTGAAAGCGCAGAGAGTGAGTGGACGCCACATTTTCAGACGAATTTTCATAGCCCACGGACCTCCATTTGCCAACCAAATGGAGATTCTTGGCGGAGGAGCCCCACGGGTCACCAGCGCGACCCTTTTGGAGGGCGCGGCCATTTGCAGGCGCCCCCGACGCGGCAGTTCTCAGTCCGGAGTATACGGGACTGAGTGCCCTTTGGTTGGCGTTGGAGCTCCGGGAAAGCAGAGTCTCCCATTCAGCTGATTAAAAAGCGGACTGAAGTGGGGGAACCAGACTGGGAGATTCCTGGGCAGAAAAGCGCCACGAATCTTAACGCTGCTGTTTCAGCCGGCGTAGTGGGTCGCCGCAGGGGAAGGGTGGTACCCCCCTCCACAAAAAAAAAAAAATAAAAACAGCGGTTGGAACTGCTGAAGATTGAGAGTTTCACAGCAAGTGCAGCTGAACCCGGGAAGGTCCAGCTCTGTGGGGGGAGGGGCATCTGCCGAAGGAAAATTAAGAAATAGAGGAAACTTTATCACAAGCAAGCTGGACGTCCACTCAGAGACCTAGTCTGAAGGTCAGCAATTACACAGACGACAGGTGGATAAATCCACGAAGATGGGAAGAAACCAGCGCAGAAAGGCTGAAAACACCCGAAGTCAGAATGCCTCTCCTCCTACAGAGGATTGCAGTGCCTCATTACCAATTGAACAAGGCCTGATAGAAAACGAATGTGAGGAATCAACAGAATCAGGCTTCAGAAGGTGGATAATGAGAAACTTCTGTGAGCTAAAAGAACATGTTCTAGCCCAATGCAAGGAAACTAAGAACCTTGAAAAAAGGTTTCACGAAATCTTCATGAGAATGGACAATTTAAAGAGGAATATAAGTGAATTAATGGAGCTGAAAAACACAATATGAGAACTTCGAGAAGTATGCACAAGTTTTAACAGTCAAATTGATCAAGCAGAAGAAAGGGATTTCAGAGGTCGAAGACCAACTTAACGAAATAAAACGAGAAGACAAGATTAGAGAAAAAAGGGTAAAAAGGAATGAGCAAAGTCTCCAAGAAATATGGGACTATGTGAAAAGACCTAATCTACGTTTGATAGGTGTACCTGAATGTGACGAAGAGAATGAATCCAAGCTGGAAAATATTTTTCAGGATATTATCCAGGAAAACTTTCCTAACCTAGCAAGGCAAGACAATACCCAACTCCAGGTAATACAGAGAACGCCACAAAGATATTCCTCAAAAAGAGCAACCCCACGGCACATAATCATTAGATTCATCAGGGTTGAAACGAAGGAGAAAATATTACGGGCGGCCAGAGAGAAAGGTCAGGTTACCCACAAGGGGAAGCCTATCAGACTCACAGCTGATCTCTCAGCAGAAACCCTACAAGCCAGAAGAGAGTGGGGGCCAATATTTGACATCCTTAAAGAAAAGAACTTTCAACCCAGAATTTCATATCCAGCCAAACTAAGTTTCATAAGTGAAGGAAAAATAAAATTTTTTGCAAACAAGCAAGTACTCAGAGATTTCATTACCACCAGGCCTGCTTTACAAGAGCTTCTGAAGGAGGCACTATGTATAGAGGGGAACAACCAGTATCAGCCACTTCAAAGGACCCATCAGTAAGCTGCATCCAGATCCATCTTACATGCAAGGATATACAGAGACTCAAAACAAAGGGATGGAGGAAGATTTGCCAACCAAATGGAGAGCAAAAAAAAAAAAAAAAAAAAGCAGTAGCTGCAATTCTCATCTCTGATAAAATAGACTTTAAAGTAATAGAAACCGAAAGAGATAAGAAGGACATTGTATAATGGTAGAGGGATCAATGTAACGGGAAGAGCTAACGACCCTAAGTCTATGCGCACCCAATATAGGAGCACCCAGATACATACGGCAACTTCTTGGTGACTTACAAAGAGACTTGGACTCCCACACAATAATAGTGGGAGACTTTAACATTACATTGTCAATATTGGATAAATTAATGAGACAGAAGGTTAAGAAGGATACCCGGGACTTGAACTTAAACCTCAAACAAGTAAACTTAATAAACATTTACAGAACTCTCTACTCCAAATCCACAAAATATACATTTTTTTTTCAGTAACACATCACATTTATTCTAAAAGTGACCACATGGTTGGGAGTAAATCACTCCCTAGCAATTGCATAGCATTTCATAGGTTTAAATGAAATATTGGTTGGCTGTTTTGTTATTTTCCTCCCTTATTCCTTCCTGTCTCCATTGTATAACACAATTAGTAGTATAAAAAAAGTTTTTAATATCCATTTGTAGACTGCATTCTAGCCTGGGCAATAGAGCAAGATTCCCGTTCTCTCTCCTCTTTTTTTTCTTCTTCTTTTTCTCTTTATTTCATTCTTTTTTTTCTTCCTTCTCTCTCTTTCTCTTTTTTCTCAAAAAATAAAAAAAAATAAAAAAAAAACTTGTACACTGAAAACTAAAAAATATTTTTGAAAGAAGTTAAAAAATAACTAAATAAATGGTAAAACATCTCATTTTCATAGATTGGATGACTTAATATTGTTAAGATAACATTCAAAGTAATCTACAGAGTCAATGAAATCCCTATCAAAATTCAAGCAGTTTGCAGAAATAAAAAAGTGAAACATCAAATTTATATTTAATTGTGAGAGCCCCTGAACAGCCAAATAATCTTAAAACATAAGAACAAAGATAGAGGATTCACATAAAATTAACCAAAACACCATGATGCTAGCATAGAACAGTCATATAGACCAATATACATCCAGAAATAAGCCTATATGAATTCTGTTGTGTCATCCCCTAATAAAGAAAAATATGTTAAGGTACTAGTCCCCATTTCCTCCAGATGTGTGTTTTTTTTTTTTTTTGAAATAGGGTGTATGAATCCATTCACTGCTATAAAAACATATCAGAGATATGGTAATTTTAAAAAAAGGGGTTTAATTGATTCACAGTTCCATAGAAATCTGGAGGCCTCAGGAAACTTACAATCAAGGTGGAAGGGGAAGAGGCACATCTTACATGGTGGCACACAAGAGAGAGAAGAATGTGGAGTGAAGAGGGAAGAGCCCCTTATAAAACCATCAGATCTTGTGAGAAGTCACTCACTATCATGAGAAAAGTATGGGAGAAACCACCCCCATGATCCAATCACCTCCCAGCAGGTCTCCCTAAACATCTGAGGATCATGGAGATTACAGTTAAAGATAAGATTTGGGTAAAGACACAGCTAAATCATATCATAGTGTTGCTGCAGACATAGTTAAGATGAGGTCATACTGGAGCAGGGTAGGTAGTCATCCAATATTACTAGTATTCTTATAAGACAACCATATGAAAACACAGACACAGAGAAAACCATGTGTTCTGTACACCATGTCTGAACACTAAGTAATGATGAATACAGAGACTGGAATTATGCAGCTGCAACCAAGGAATGCCAATGATTGCCAGCAAACCACCAGAAGCTGGAGAAAGTCAAGGTAGGATTCCAGTACAGCTTTTAAAGGAACTAGGGTCCTGCCAACACCTTGATTTAAGATGTCTAACCTCCAGAACTGTGAGACAGTAAATTTCTCATGTTATAAGCCACCGAGTTCATGGTATTTTGCTACTGCAGTCCTAGAAAACTAATACACCACATATGTGTGGCTAACTGATGTTTGACAAGGTATCATAATTCAATTAGAATAGTTTCTTTAACAAATGGTGCTAGACAAACTAGATATCCTATCTTACTGTATGCAAAAATTAACTTAAAATGGATCAGCAACTTAACTAGAAAAGTTAAAGCCATAAAATTTATAGAAGCAAATGTGAAGGTGAATCTTCATGACTTTGGATTAGGTAATGGACTCATAGATATGACATCAAAAACAGAAACAAAAAAAAATAGCCAAGTTGGACCTCATTGAAATTAAAAACATTGTGCATCAAAAAATATCAAGAGATATTTTAGATACTAGTGCTTATTACAGAATGCAAGAAAATATTAGCAAATCTCATATCTAATAAGCGCTAGTATCTAAAATATATAAGAAACTCTTACAATTCAACAACAAACAAACAATCTAATTTGAAAATCAGCTAAAGGCTCGAATTGACATATCTCCAGAGAAGATATTCAAAGGTCAATAAGCATTTAAAGGGATGTTCAACATTATTGTCATTATAAAAATGCACGTCAAAACTACCAAGAGATACCACTTCACATCCACAAGGGTGGTCATAAATAAAATAAAATGAAAAATATGTATTGGCAAGTGTGTAGAGAAACGGAAACTCTTGTACATTGATAGTGGGACTGCAAAATGATTAATCTGCTGTAGAAAAGGGTTAGGTGGTTCTTCACAATTAAAAATGGTATTGCCAGGTGACCCTGAAATTCTACCTTTAGGTATATATCCCCAAATTGAAAATAGACCCTCATACAAATACATATATAAGCATGTTTATAGGAACACTATTTGCAATAATCAAAAGGTGAAACCAACCCACATGTCCAACCACAGACACATGGATAAATAGTGTCATATACAAACAATGGAATATTCGTTAGCCATAATAAAGGAATGAAGTACTAACATTGCAACAGGAATAAACCTCCAACATATAAGGTCACATATTCTGTGATTCAATTCATATGAAATATACATTTACAGACAAATCCACAGAGACATAATACATATTGTTGCTTACCAGGAGTTGAGGGAGAAGGTAAAATGAGGAGAACTGCTTAATATATTTTAATTTGGAGTGTTAGGAATATGTTAAACTAGATATGTTGGTTGCACATTATTGTGAATGTACTGAAAGCTATTTAATTGTTTTTAAATGATTAATTTATGTTTTGTGAATTTTGCATCTATAAAATTTTTAAATATTATATTGATATTATATTCTGGAGGAGACGGCAGAGATTAGTTCAACTTTTAAAGACCTCAAATATATAGGTGTGGTGATTCCATTTATGTCTTCATTTAATTCAATAATCTGGCCTCTGTAGAAACTGGATGAATCACGGAGAATGACTGTGTTCTGTGACAGACTTAATTAAGCAGTAGCCCCAGTTGCAGCTGCAGCGCTGGATGTGGTATTATTGCTGAAACAAATTAATAAGACCTCAGGTATGTGGTATATCGCCATTGATTTGGCAAATGTGTTCTTTTCCATTCAAATTAGAAAGAGGATCAGAAACAGTTTGCATTCATGGGGTACGGAACAATATTTATTTACAATTATGCCTCAGGACTATGTTAAGTCTCTTGCCTTCTGTCCTAAGAGATCTAGACCACCTGGACATATCAAAGACATCAGCCTGCTGCATTACACCAATGACATCATGCTGAGTTGGCAAGATAAGACAGAAGTGGCTACTACTCTGGAGGCCTTTGTAGGATATGTAAATTGCAAAGGAGAAAAACAAATCTACAAAGATTCAGGGACTTGACACTTTAGTACAATTTAGAGGGATTTGTTGCTCAGGAGATTGCCATGATATTCCTTTCAAGGTAAAAGACAAATTGCTGCATCTTGCATCTTCCACCAAAAGCAAGGTAACAAAGTATCTGGTAGACCCCTTAGGGTCTACAGGTAATATATCCACACTTGAGAATAATTATTAGAAAACATGAAAACCTCTCAGATTTCCTGGAGTAGAGAACACTGCAGCAAACTCAGGCCACAGGCAATGGTGCCTCTTGGGCCATGTGATCCTGCTGACATGCTGTTGAGAAATAATGTAGTATGGAGCTCATGACAAGCTCAAGTGGGAGGATCACAATGCCATCTCGTGGGATACAGGGCCTTGGTATCCACCACAGTGAATTAAAGCACTTTAAGAAATAAACACGAGTTTGACATGTCCCTGGGCCCTATTCAAGATAGAACACTTGAAAACAGGACACAAACTGGAAATGCCTTTGAAACTCCCCATTATGAGTTGGAGTCTATCAGATCCACCAAGTCATAAAGTCAGATAGGCCTGGCAGTAGCTGCCCATCATAAATGAAAATGGCACATCAAGGAATGAACCTGAGCAGGATCAAAGGGCCCAAGTTATGTCCATGAGTGTATACTTTCAGATCCTATGTCATCCGCTAGAGTTGCACCAGTGTCTCTCCATCTTCTTGCACTTAAAGCCATATGGGGGTTTCTATGCAACCAGCTGAAGGAAGAGGAAGCAGCTGTACTTGATTTATGAATAGTTCAGCTTTGGTAGGAGAGCACAAACTGAAAACGGTCAGTGACAATAGATCCTCATTCAGTGGTGGCCCTTAAAAACAGTCAGGAGTGATAATTTCCCAAATGGACTGAGCTATGAACAGTTAATCCAGTCATCTATTTTTGTGGAATGAGAAACAGTATCATGTCAAGGGCATAGGAGGACGAGAACTAGAAGACTGGAGACATCTTCCAGACAGAAGCATGTGTATGGTCATATAGAAGTGGGTATAAAATGATATTTTTGTTACACATTAACCTCATTATGAAAGAATAGATCATAGAAAAGACACTGAACCATTAAATAGACAAGGTGACTTAGCCTTTGTCATCAGCCACCCCACAATGGGCATGATGGGTACATGAATAAGGTGGCCATGGTGACATGGTCTCAGGCTATAAATGGGTCCAAAAAAGATGAACTCCCACTTACCAAGACAGATCTATTGTCACCTCTGAATTTCTCCTTTGCATAAACACCAATGCATAAATACCCATTATTGGCAGTATTCCTCAAGGAGATTGACTTCTTGGTGGGAAATTAATTACACTGGGTAACTTCTATCCTGAAAACAGTGCTACTCATCCTCACAAGTATGATCAATGCTTGTTTTTAGGTATGGTCTTACTTCTACTCACAAAGCCATAGCCAGCATCATTATCTGGAGGCTTAGAGCGTGCTTGTGGTTCACACTCTATAAGCCTCCCATACGCATATCAGCAGATGGGGGACTGACATGAAACAAAGGCAGTGAAGGAGATGATGGAGTGGACCATGACTGGGTGCCCTTCTCTGGAACACAGTGTACTTATTAAAACAAAGATCTCTCTATAGGGTGTCCTGTCCCTGTAGGAAGAATACATGTGTTCATAAACCAAAAGATGGAAGCACGGATAGCTCCACTTAGCAACACTCCTTATGATTTCATGGAAGAACTTTATGATTTCTATCCCTGTATCTCTAGGCTCTGTAGAGTTGAAGGTCCTGGTCTCCAAACAGGTACACTCTTGCCAGGGAACACAGATAGAATCCTACTGAACTAAAAGTTACATCTGTTACCTGGGGCACTTTGGACTTCTTCCTTCCAGGGAACAGCAGGCAATGAAAGCAGTCACCATACTGGCAGGGATAATTAACCAGAAGCAGCAGGAGATAATGCTCCTTATACACAAGATGGGAGTGGGGGAAATACCTGTGGAACCTAGGTGATACATTGGGCACCTCCTGGTACTTCCTTGTTCCACTATAACTGTGAATGGATATGTGCAGCAATGTAGATGTGGAAGTAGAATGGCTATCAAAGCTTCAGAGCCCTCAGAGATAAAAGTGTGAGTTGCACCACCCGATGAGCCATCTAAACCTGCTGAAGTGATAGCTGAGGGTGAGGGAAATATAGAGAGTGGAGAAGGGAGGGAATGAGTGTCAGTGATGACCTGTGACCATCCACAGCAACGGAGCCCCTATTTAATCAGATCCATTTTGTTTTTCTGAGTTTTAACTAAGATAAGAGGGCCACAGAAGGCACATGGAGGAGCCTCCTCCTCACACCCATGTAAAAATGTAGATCTCAACAGTACAATGGGAGGAGTGTGGCAGCCATAAAAAATGTACACTGTCCTCTGACCACAGAGAGCAAAACTGACTAAGGGCCTCTGCAGCTGAATGTTGAAATCCATTGCTAAGATGTCCTGAGATCACGCCTCTCTTGGGCTGATTCCAGCCAATGACAGACAGTGGCACAGGAGTACTGAGGACTTCTACATATCAATATTTTTAAAACTCAATAGAACAATATATTAGGGAGATAATCAGGCACTGATTCAGAAGGGAAAATAAATAACAACATGTAAAACTACCAAATCATTAATAATCAGGGTTCTCAGAGACAACATTATGCCATTTAACAGTAATTGAATTGACAGATAATAGTTATAATAATTATAACGAGGATGAAGAGGAGAAGAAGAAGTAGTAATATCACAACCTCAAATGTTGGTTAGGGTATGAGGAAACAGAAACTCATATACTGGTGGAATAAATTGATCCAAGTATTTGGACAAGCAGTATGACAAAACCTAGTGCAAAGATATCTAATTCCTAAAACCTGGTGCTTCAGCCATCGTTCAGTTGAATGCTATGAAAACACATCTAGATATATGAAACAGAAAACAATTCAAAACATGAATGTAGGGGCATATAACATTTTCAGAGAGTATAAAGAAAGAGACTCTGGGCATGGCTTTTGAGAATGACTCCTAGGCAATGCCTCTTATCTGGCTCACCAGGGATGCTGCTGTCCCTGCCACAGTGAGTTCAGTGGGGAATCAGGATGTGGCCCAATGAAATATACTACTAGATAGCTGTTATCCCAGGGGCACGATGCTGTCACCACAGTGTCAGCCCCAGGACCACGACACATCAGCTAATTTACAGGCAAAATAACATGCTCTGCACCCTGCGTGTGGGAGGGACAGTGGAAAGTGGGACATTGTCTGATGCTGGAAAAAAATAAATAAATAAGTAAAACACCTCTGTACCTACTTGTTAGCAGAGCAGCCCAGCCTTCACCTCATTTTTTTTCCTTCCAAATCTCCACCTGACCATCCAACTGGGAAATCAAAAACACATCTGCAACTACAGACAGAAGTGAGTATGTAACTTTCCAGGTATTGTGAGATGGCGAAGTAAACAAGAGAAGCTTGAAATGGAAGGTAAGCACCAACCTAACTAGATCCACCTAATTCAACAATTTCACTTCTATGCACACAACCCAGAGCACTGTTTATGCACAAGGAAAGTTTTGTTGTTTTGGATGGCTAAAATTTCATGTTTTGGATATTTATTGTAGGATGTTAAGGATCCCTTGCCTTCTAGTACCAATTTCCAGCAGCATCCCTCAGCCGCCATGATGAACAAACTGAACATACACATTCTCAAACACCTCTGAGGAACACAGTTGCAATAATCCAGATGTGAACTTTTTCCATTAAGGATTTCCATCATGTTTACCCCTGGAGATTCACAGCAGCATCATCAATTACAGTGAAAAAGTAGAGAGACTAACTGTCCATAAATAATGGAAAAAAATAGACATATTCAGCTGCATAACTTTAAGCAATTAAAATGAATAAGTCATCTGTGTGTATCAATAAGAATAATCCTTGAACAGATAATATTTTGAGGGAAAAAAAAAGGTTGTAAAACAGTTGCTATTAGATTGGTACAAAAGTAATTGTGGTTTTCGCTGTTGAAAGTAATGCTTGTTTTGGGGTATGGGATTACTTCTACTCACAAAGCCATAGCCAGCATCACTACCTGGAGGCTTAGAGAGTGCTTGTGGATCAACACCGAAGTAAACATAGCTTCAAGATACCTGGACAAAATTAGCCTTTTAAGACAGTATGGGTCCTGTCTCCAGAACAGAAATCCTCTCACTACATTTTTTTTGAAACCAAATAAATATAAATTGTTTATATTTATTATATATGGTATGATGTTTTGAAATATTGTGGAATGGCTAAATTGAGCTAATTAACATATGCATTACCTCATGTACTTATTTTTGGTAGCAAGAACATTTAAAATCTTTCTCATCAATTAAAAAATAGTGTGTTATTACTAACTACAGTCATCATGTTGTACAATAAATCTTTTGAACTTATTCATTCTATCTAACTGAAATTTTTTATCATTTGATCAACATTTCCTCAATGCCCCCCCCCCCCCCCCCCCCCCAACACCACCCCTGGGAAACCAATATTCTATTCTCTGCTTTTATGAGTTCACCTTTTAGATTCCACATATAAGGAGGATCATGTGATATTAATGTTCTGCCCTCCAGGTTTATAATGACCTCCAGTTTCATCCATGTTGATGCAAATGACAAGATTTTCTTCTTCGTAAGGCTGAATAGTATTCCATTTCGTATATGCCGTATTTTCTTTATCCATTCAATGGTTGTGGGACACTGAGATTGATTCTGTATCTTAGCTATGCATATAGTGCAGTAACAACATGAAAATACAGCTATCTCTTCAACATACTTATTTCCGTTTGGACATATACCCAAAAGTGAAATGCGGGATTATATGGTAGTTCTATTTTTAATTTTTTGAGGAATCTCCATACTATTTTCCATAATGGCTGCTCTTAATAACTTACATTTTCACCAATAGTGGGCAAGGGTTTCCTTTTCTGCACATCATTCTCAACACTTATCTTTCATCCTGTTTATATCAGCCATTCTAACAGGTGTGAGGGAATATCTCATTACAGTTTTAGTTTGCATTTTCCTAATGATTAGTGGTATTACCCATTTTAAAAAATATATCTGTTGGCTGCTTGTTGTCTTCTTTTGAGAAATGTCTATTCAGGTCCTTTGCCTATTTTTAAAATCAGGTTTTTTTTGTTTTTTTGGTAATGAGTGGTATGAATTTCTTATATATTCTAGATATTAACTCCATATCAAGTGTGTGGTTTGGGTCCAGTGTAGTAGCTCATGCCTGTAATCCCAGCACTTTGGGAGGCCAACATGTGAGCATTACTTGACCCTAAGAGTTCAAGGCTGCAGTGAGCTATGATTGCATCACTGTACTCTAGATTAAATGACTGAGCAAATCATGTGTCAATTTTTTTAAAAAAAGAAGATAAATGGTTTTCAAATATTTTCATCCATTATATAGGTTGTTGCTTCATTCTATTGGTTGTGTACTTTGCCATGCAGAAGCTTTTTAGTGTGATTCAATCCCATTTGTCAATTTTGTTCTTGTTGCTTATGTTTTGGGGATCATATTAAAAAAAAAATTGCCCAGACAAAAATCATGGAGCTTTCTCCCTATGTTTTCTTCTAATTGTTTTACAGATTCAGGTCTTAGATGTAAGTCTTTAATCCACTTTGAGCCAATATTTGTATATGGTGTGGAATAAGTGTTTCACATTATTCTGCATATGAATATCCAGTTTCCCAGCACAATTTATTGAAGAGATTGTCCTTTCCCATTGTGTATTCTATGCATCTTTGTAAAAAATACATTAACCACAGATGCATACATTTGTTTCTGTGCTATCAATTATGTTCTGTTGGTGTATGTTTCCGGTTTTATGGCAATACCATGCTGTTTTGATTGCTATAGATTTGAATTACATTTTGAAATCAGAGACTGTGATGTCTCCAACTTTGTTCTTTTTGCTCAAGATTGTTTTTGTTACTTGGGGTCCTTTGTGGTTTGATATTAATTTTATGATTGCTTTTTCTATTTCTGTAAAAAATGTCTTTGGAATTCTGATAGGGTTTGCATTAAATTTGTAGATTACTTTGAGGAATTTAATAATGCTCAAATGAGCATTTTAATAATATTAAACCTTCCAATCCATGAACATAGGATACTTCTTTTCATGTATTTTCTGTCTTCTTTAATTTCTTTCATCAGTGTTTTGTAGTTTTTAGTGTACAAGTCTTTTATTTCCTTGGCTAAATTTATCTGAAGTATTTTATTTTATTTTGTAGCTACTATTGCAAATGGCATTGCTTTCTTGATTTTTTTTTCAGACAGTCATCATTAGTGTATACAAATGATACTGATTTTTCTTTGTTGAGTGTATTTTTTGAAATTTTTACTCAGGACACATCTTACTTGTAACAGTATTTTTGTTTTTTGTTTTTGTTTTTTTCTGTGGAATCTTTAAGATTTTCAATATATAAGATTATGTTGTCTGCATTAGAGACAATTGAACTCCTTTCTTCCTTATTTTGATGTCTTTATTTCCTCCTCTTGGCCAGTTGCTCTAGCTAGGACTTTCAGTACTGTGTTGAATAGAAACAATGAGAGTAGGTATGCTTATCTTGTATTACTCTTAGAGGAAAAGCTTTCAAATTTTCACCATTGAATATAATGTTATCTGTGGGTATTATGTTAAGTGAAGTAACTCAGGCACAGAAAAATAAATATCATATGTTCTCACTCATATGTGGGAGCTAAAAAACTTGATCTCACATAGGTAGTGAGAAGCATGGAGATGGTGATAAGAAAGATGGTCACCAGCAGCTGAGAAGTATAATGGGGGAGAGGGGATTAAGAGGTTGGTTAACGTGTACAAAAATACAGTTAAATTGAAGGAATAAGTTCTATCATTTGATAGCACACTAGGGTGACTATAGCTAAGTACATTTATAATATAATTCAAAATACATAGAAAAGAAGATTTGGAATACTCCCAGCACAAAGAAATAATAAATATTTGAAGTGATGGTATCCCAATTACCCTGATTTAATTATTACACATTGCATATATCAAAAATGCATGTATCTATAGATATGTACACCTATTATCAATAAAAAAGAAAGATTTCAAATAGACAAGCTATTGTTATACCTCAATTAACTAGAAAAATAAGAGCAAACCCAGAGGAAATAGAGAAAGGAAATAAAAGGGATCAGAGCAGAAATAAATTATATAGAGACTAGAAAAAACAGAAAAAATATGGGAAACTAATATTTGGCTTTTTACAAAGATAAACAAAATTAAAAAACCTTTATGTAGACTAACAGAGAAAAGAGAAAAGGCTAAAGTCATGAATGAAGGAGGGACATTACAACTCATACCAGAGAAATGCAAAGGATTATGAGACAACTATGCACAATTACATGCTAAAATGTGGGATAACCTGTAAAAAAAAAAAAAAAGAAAGAAACCTGTTAATCCCTAGACACATACAAACTATGAAGATTTTTAGAAAATCTAAGCAGCCTAATAATGAGTAAGGAGGTTGAATCAGTAACTAAAAGTCTCCCATCAAGGAAAAGCCCAGGACCAGTTGGCTCCACTGTTGAATTCTACCAAATATTTTTAAAAGGACTAATACTTAAGCTCCTTCAAAACAATTGAAGAAGATGGAATACTTCCAAACTCATTTTACATGGCCAGAGTTACCCTGGTTTCAGAGCCAGACAAGAATACTATACAAAAAAAAAAAAAAAACAAAAAAAAAAACCACAGGCACTGATGAACATAAATGCAAAAATTCTCAACAAGATACTAGCAAACTGAATTCATGAGTGCATTAAAAGGATCGTTCACCATGATCAATTAAGTTTTATTCCAGAGACGTAAAGATGGCTCAACATAAACAATCTATAAATGAGAAACACTGCATTAACAGAATAAAGGCCAAAAATCATATGATCATCTCAATAGATGCAGAAAAAGCAATTGACAAAATTCATCATCCTTTTATGATAAAGACTAATACAAATTAGGTATAGAAGAAATGTTCTCATCACTGTTTTTTTTTTTTTCCAGGTCTGTTGACTTCAAAATGACTAGAGTTTACAAGGTATCACAGAGCTTAACAATATTGGTACACACCGAATATGATAATATTTGCACAGTACACTATGGTAATTTGATAAGGCTGTTTGAGGTTAGAGGTGACAAGCCCATGGGCTTTGGTTGCCTCTAGGCCTGTCCTAGTCTTCACAGGGGATGACAGGATCAATATTGCAAGCAATGTTAACCCATTGGATGCACAATCTTTGGCAAGATCTATATTAATTAACAAAGATCACATTGGTCTCACATCTTATTCTGCCAAATAAGACTATTTCTCAAAGTAGTTGTGTTTTAGAGATGAATGCAACCAATATTGCCAAATAAAATAAATACATATAGAAGAAATATTCTACAAAGATCACCCCCGGCCAGGCGTGGTTGCTCATGCTTGTAATTCCAGCTCTTTGGGAGGCCGAGGCAGGTGGATCACCTGAAGTCAGGTGCAGTTGTTCAAGAGCAGACTGACCAACATGGAGAGAGACCCTGTTTCTACTAAAAAAAAATACAAAATAAATTACCCGGATGTGGTGGTACAGCACCTGTAATCCTAGCTACTTGGGAGGCTGAAGCAGGAGAATCATTTGAACCCAGGAGGCAGAGGTTGCAGTGAGCTAAGATCATGCCACTGCACTCCAGCCTGGGCAACAGAACGAGCCTCTGTCTCAAACACATACACACGCACGCAATCAAAGGTCATCCCCAGGTAAATCCACTTTTGGATAGGCAGCTACTTACTACCTGCAAGCCAAGCAAAGTGCCTGGTACACCTAAATTTGTGTTGATGTTAATGGAGTTCTGTTTTGTTATAGGTCTCCTACTGAGTGCCTTTTAAATCCCTAGGTTCAAGTCACAGTCTTCATTATGAAATGATGGGAAGAACAGAGAATAAAAGATTTCTGACTACAGAGTATTCACATAAAAGAGTCTTGCACTTAAAAAGAGGCCTAGGGCCCTCTGGTGAGCAAATACAAACCATGAGGCTGTTTCTGAATCCAGAACATTCTCCCCAAAACCCTGAAGACAGTCCTAGTCTTATCAATGACTGTGAAACCATATCATCTTGTTAGAGAATAACAAGTATACAAAGTAAATTTAACCTGCAGGATGTGTTTACAAAACTGCTACAGGGCCGGGTACAGTGGCTCACACCTGTAATCTCAGCATATTGGGAGGCTGAGGTGGGCGGATCACGATGTCAGGAGTTTGAGACCAGCCTGACCAACATGGTGAAACCCTGTCTCTACTAAAAAATACAGAAATTAGCCAGGCGTGGTGGCATGTGCCTGTAATCCCAGCTACTCAGGAGGCTGTGGCAGGAGAATTGCTTGAACCCGTGAGGCGGAGTTTACAGTGAGCCGAGATTGCGCCATTGCCCTCTAGCCTGGGCAACAGAGCAAGACTCTCAGAAAAAAAAAAAAAAAAAAACCTGATACAAATTCTCTATAAATTCTTCCAAGCCTGTTATAAAACAAAAATAAAAATACAAAAAAGGAAAGGAGGAAGAAGAGGGGGAGGGGGAGGGGGGAGGGGGAGGACAGGAGGAACACAAGCAACAACTTACTTTTCTGCTCTGCAAGGAAATTAGAAAACCCATGTTGGCATAATGCCTTTTTGTCCTTTGAGCCAATCACAGAGTCCTAGAAATTTTTTAATTTCTTTTATGCAAATATCCTTCCTTCCCTGCTTGAAAGGAGTAATACACTCTCCTCTTCATGTTGGTTGGGATTAGTGTGCTTATATTGCACCCTCTGTCCCACCTGATCTCTGTTATTTGCTGAACCTTAAGCCCGGGAAAGAGATGGCCACTGAAGCAGTGCAAATGTTGGAACTCAGATGCAATATTGCTCCCATCATTGCTTGATCCCTCTTTCTTCCCAAAGCTCTATTTCAGTGCCTCCTGCTCGTGAATCAAATGTTTTCTGCCTCTGAACCTCATCATGCACCTGCCTGAAGCGCTGCTTAGATTTTCTCTCTGGGGTACAGTTTGTGTGAAGCCCACTGAGTTGAAAGCCCTTCAGCATTCGCTCGTTCCGACACCCGGGAGGCAGAGCCGCAGCAGACCGTTTTGTATTCTAGCCACTAGAATGTTAGAAAGTCACATGGAGACAGAAAGTTCAAGGCCTGGCCACATTAAGCTTTGGTATCATAGTACTGCACACTTCGACTATCATTTGTGAGGCAGGAACACTGGCTTTAGAAACATTTTACATTTAAGACATAAGAACAGCCAAATCCTCTAAGTTTTCAATTTTTTTCATTCACCAGACAAAAATCATAAACCCTGTCACACACACAAAAAAATCACTTGTTCTGAGGCAGTGTCCAAATGAAAGGGCAGTTTTGTTATGTTTATAAGGAGACTGAACATGGATTCATTCTGCTACTAGAATACGAATGTGAGCAAAAGGGTCTGGGATAGTATGTCCAGATCATTGTTTTGTGAAAAGGCTGCAGGGATGATAACACCAGTGGGAATTCAGCTCTGATATGGTAAAACATTTATCCTGAAATCCAAAATGTAGAAACTCAAATAACAAGATTTTTCTCCAAGCGTCATAAAATGGTAATTGAGGGAGAAATACCCTGACCTGCTAGAAAGAAACTAGGCTTTAGATTAGCATGGAGCGGAGAACTGGAGATCAATACAGGCTCAGCTACTTTCTAGCTGTAGGAACTTGGGGAATTATTTTACTCTCTCTGAGCTTAAGTTTCCTTAGCAGCAACATGTGGCTAAATCCACCTGACCTTCAGGATTATTTAGAAATTTATTAAAAATATACTATGTGTGCCTAATTATGACCTTAAGCACCATAAATTTCTTAATAATATGTCTTACGAAAATCAAACACAGCGTTTTCTCCTGATGATGTAGTGCATGGTGTCCTGCATGCATTAAGAAATCCCAAGCCTTCCTGAAAGCCAGACCTCTGCAAATCTGCATGGACTAAATGTGTTCTTGCTTAATTCATGTATTTACTTAATATAAACTTAATTGCTCACCAGGTTTTCAGCATCTAACTGAGAACAGTTTAGTGGATGATCAGTCCTCCGAATCTATACATTAATTCAAGTATTTCAAAATGTACGTCAAGATTTTTGAGAAGTTAAAAAAACCAACATAAAGATTCTCTTTTAGTAAAAATTACAATCATGAATATAGTTTGTAGAATTTTATGAGTCTGATCATTTTTAAGCCAAATTCACATATTTTGAAATAATTTTAATACTTTAAAGCAAATATATATTAAGATAATTAAAATTTGCTGAAATATTCTATGAGCACAAAGGAAATTTAGGCAGGTTTTCATAATGATTGGATGAAAAAAATGACTCTACCTCCAGTGGGTGGAGCCCTGAGGAACAGCTCAGCTCCAGGCAATTAAGCACTTACAGACTGAAAAGGAAACTTTGGAAGCTCATTAATTTTTATTAGTAAAACCAAAGTGATATCTCACAATAAAATGGGAGGCTGCTGCAGCCTTTCACCCAGGAAGTTTTAAGGCTCTGCTTTTAACTCCTTGACATCACAGGGACTTTACCAGTCTTACCTTCAAGTTAAACATTTCAGAACCCTCAGCTCTAGTTACAATTTCCCATTAGTAAAAGGCCATCTTCTCTGAGAGTCTTCTGAACTATGCATTTTTAACTACTCAATCTGCTCTGACATTATGTCTTTGCAATTCATACTTCCCATTCAGTCACTCTGTCCCAGGGGCCGCTACTCCCAAATCGGCCAAAGTTTTTACAATTATCCACCTCTCTCAGGAAAGGCTGGGTGCAGAACCACTTATCTGCCAGTGCATATTTGTGTGGAACCTGTATTAATTGCCCAAGGGAGCTCCACTGAACCCTTTAGAGCAGTAAATGTTACGCTTACAAGAATTTCCTTCTCCTCCCTAATTGTACATGCTAGCTCACCTCTCCTTTCTTACTGCTAACACTGATGTCTTAGCTTTGACTCTATTTGTAGCTGGAGGAGAATGGCACGGAATAAATTCAATTCTTGTCTCAGTTTTCCTAACACATTAAGTCTGTCACCCCCTTTTAGTGTGTGTTCAATCAGAATCTCTTAGGTCTCCGTTTCTAATTGTTTGGGCAATGCATCCTCTAGTGCCTTCTACCCTTAGGTTATTGAAGGAATGGAAAGTTTCTCTCCCCTGAGATCTGGGGCAGCATTGTAATGATGGACAATGAAATTTGTGAGGACATACCAGAGTTGAACAATTTATGTGAGATAAAAATAGAGAACTTTGTAGTGTTTCTTTATCTGACAGAGAGGAGCAATCATTATTAATAAAGTTTACTTGTATGAATTATTCAAGGCTTTAATGAAATGTTAGAAACTTGGGCATAATACTGTGGATTATACAGCTGGCCTTGGAGCCAACTGAGTGAGCTTTATAGTAAATGTAAGCCTATGGGCTAGCTGAATAACTGCTATTTAAACCTTTTTCTGTTCATTTATAATACGGGGATAATAATTCCTATTAAAACTTGTTTCAGTGTTGCTGTGGGAATCAAATGAAAATGCATTAAAATATGAATTGAAATGTGAAAAGCATAACCAAATGGCAATTCAATAATACTATTAGATCCTGAAATTTGTCATGTTAAAAGAGGAATATGTATCACCAGAAAGAGCAGCTTTCCTTTAGAAAAATTATTACTCTTCAGTCAGATAGAAACTTACACATTGTGGATGAGCAAGAAAGATACATTGAATTGAAATCCATGTCAGTGGTAAATAAATTCAAGACTTGTTTAATAGTTACGTGAACAGGAGAGAGTTGTTTGGCTTCTCAAAGTCTCAGGGTTTTTTTTTTTTCCCCATAAAATTAAGATTACTTGAGTATGTACTTAATAACATTGTGAAAATTAAGTGAATTTTATGGTATGGATGTTCGTGTCCTCCCAAAATTAATATATTGAAAGCTAATCCCCATGGTGATATTAGAAGGTGGGGGATCTTTGGAAGATGATTAGGTCATGAGGGTGGAGTCTTCATGAGTGAGATTAGTGCTTTTATAAAAGAGGTCCCCACCCTTTCTGTGAGGGCACAGAGAAGTTGTGATCTTTGAGCAACGGGCCCTCATTAAACACTACATCTGTTAGTGCCTTGATCTCAGACTTCCTAGCTTCCAGAGAAATAAATTCCTATTGTTTGTAAATTACCCAGTCTGAGGTACTTTGTTATAGCAGCCTGAACAGGCCACGGCAGTGAACTAACACATGCTTCACACGGTGCCTGACACATAGTACTCAAAGAATAATTTGAAATATATATGCCAATTTGGCCACAGGGAGGAGACTATATAATTTCTTTTAAAATACCTCACTGAAAGAGAAACATATCAAACTTTCAAACATGATTAAATGGCTTATTGGTTTAAGGCATGGTTAAAACGAGTAGCTCCATCATTGTTGGGATGCAGTGCACTTTTTTTCCCTTTCTCTAGCCAATGAAGTCATTAAATTGATAATTATTTCCCAAATGCACTTAGTTGTTTGTGTATTTGTGTCAGACACTGAAAGTATAAAATTTAATAAAATTTGCCTCCTAATGTGGGATAATTAAAGGTTTCAATGTAATTATAGCATCTGAACTAAGCATCTTATTTTTAAATTATTTTTTAGTTCTTCAGTGTTTAAAATTGAGATCCAACTCATATACTATAGTGGGTTGAATAGTGTATCTCCAAAATTTTATGTCCACTTGAATCACAGAATGTGACCTTATTTGAAAATAAGTATTTGCAGATTTAAACAAATATGTGAAGATAAAATTATCCTGTATTTAGAGTGGGTCCTAAGTCCACTGACTGGTATCTTTTTAATAAAAGGAGAAGGATGTGTGTTTGATGCAGACAGTGACACATAGTGATGACACTATATGAAAATGGAGGCAGAGACTGGCATCATGCTGCCACAAGATATGGAAAATCAGGAGTCACCATAAGATGAGAGAGGCAAAGAAGGATTCTCCTATACTTTCAGAGCAAATATGGCCCTGCCAATACTATGATTTTGACCTTCTGGACTTCAGAACTGTGGGAAAGTGAATTTCTGTTCTTTTAAGCCACCAAGTTGTGGTAATAAGTTATGACAACCCTAACAAACTAATACATACTTTGGTACTGGGAAATGGGTTGCTTCTGTAACAAATACCTACAGATATGTAAGTGGCTTTGGGATTGGGAAATGGATACAAACTGGAAATACTTTTTGATGCATGATGAAAATAGCCTTGATTGCATTGAAGAGAATATTGGCAGAAATATAGAAAATACAGGCAATACTGGTGAGGGCTTAGATGGAAATGAGGATCGTGGTAGGGAAATATATTGTCTTAGCGATAAGATATCATTGTAAACAAAATAATAGATAAAAATGAGAACCATGTTATTGGACACTGGAGGAAAGGCGATTGTTATAAAGTGAGAGAAAACTTGGCTTAATTACATTTTACAGTTGGATGGAAAGCAGAACTTGTAAGTGATACAATTTTATATATAGCTGAGGAGATTTCCAAGAAAGGTGTGGTCTGATTTTTCCTTTCTGTTTAGAGTAAAATGTGAAAAGGAAGAGATAAATTGAAGAAGGAACTGTTAAACAAAGAGCAACCATCAATTTGAGACTTGTGAGATCCTTGGTCTATCCAGATTTCAAAGGATGCTAAATTAGGAAATGTACTGTTGACAAAGCATACTCTGGGGAGAATGCCAAGAATGTGGCTGGACAGCTGTCTTAGTCTGTTTTCTGCTGCTATAACAGAATACTACAGACTGGGTAAGTTATAAAGAACAGAACTTTATTTGGTTTATCATTCTGAAGGCTGGGCAGTTCAAGAGCATGGTGCCAGCGTCTGGTGAGGGTCATCTTATGGCAGAAGGAAAAAGGCAGAAGCTTGGGTGCTAACCAGGGGAAAAACAAAATGGGATCTAAAACAATCTTTTTGTAAGGAGTCTACTCCTGCAATAATTAACCCCCTTCTGAGACAAAGGCATCAATCCATTCGTGAGAGTGGAAACCTCATGGCCTAATCACCTCTTCAGGGAACCATCTCTTAATATTACTACAATGGCAACTATCTTTTCAACACAGCAACTTTTGGAAGACACAACCAAACCATAGCAGCAGCTTTTTGTTGAAAGATTAAGGTGTGTCACTCTTGGATCCATTCAA
The DNA here is from genome assembly GCA_036589455.1 of Ateles fusciceps. Taxonomy (NCBI): domain Eukaryota; kingdom Metazoa; phylum Chordata; class Mammalia; order Primates; family Atelidae; genus Ateles; species Ateles fusciceps. The sequence continues at coordinate 2,545,692 of JAZHEH010001737.1, forward strand.
CCATTTTAGCAGAAACCAGAAATACAAACAGCATTATTCAGAAAGGATCACTGAAGAACCATTTTTGGCATTTATCCTCTTAACATATATAGGAGGATCAGTTATTAAAAACATTATCCTGGGGGAAGGAGGAACACAAGGTGTACCTGGACTGACAGAGACAGAGGTAAAATAACAAATGAAAGTAATCAGACTTTCAAAATTCTATAGGTAGAAAGCAGGCTGATAGAGCTACTCAGCTGTAACATATCTTTGGTATCCAAAGATTCCACAGATCTTGGAGCTAGGCTTCAAGAAAAAAGTGACATGGTTCTAAAAACAAAGCCTTGGGCTCAGAGAGTGAGGATGCCACCAACACAGATTCAGAAGAAGAGCATCAAGCCACAGAGGATTATTTTCAGGCCCTGAAACATAACAAAAATTGCTCTGTTAGGTTTCAGTCTTGCTTAGAACGAGTGACCCTTACAACTTCCAATATCTCCCTTTTGGAGTGAAAATGTCTATCATATAACCATCTAGCCATTGTATTTTGGAAGCACAAAGTTGGTTTCTAATTTCAAAAACCACAGACAGAGAGGGATTTTGTCGCAAGGGGGATCATACACAAAGTTGAATCCGTACCTGATTTAGATGAATTAGACAATGAGATTTGGGACTTAGTGAGCAGATGATGTTATATCAAATTTAGGGGTTAGAGTTGATGCTGGAATGAGTTAAGACTTTTCAGGATATTGAGATAGGGTGAACATGTTTTGCATACATAAAAGAAAGGAATTTGAGGAAGACAGAGGGCAACTTAGAGTGGGTTGAATAACATCTACTCAAAATTAATGTTCTTCCAGGATCTCAGGATGTAAATTTGGAAATAGGACATTTACAGATTTAATAAGAATCTCATAATCAACTATTCTGGATTAGGGTGCACTGTAACTTTCTGTTTTGAATTTCTCAATTTAAGAACCATGAGAAAATAAATTTCTGTTGTTTTAAGCCACAGAGTTGTGTTAAATCATGATATGGTGGGCTGAGCATGGTGGCTCATGCCTATGGGAGGCTAAGGTGGGTGGATCACAAGGTCAGGAGATAGAGACCATCATGGCTAACATGGTGAAACTCTGTCTCCACTAAAAATACAAAAAATTAGCTGGGCATGGTGGCATGCACCTGTAATCCCAGCTGCTCAAGAAGCTGAGGCAGGAGAATTCCTGGAACCCAGGAGGAGGAGGTTGCTGTGAGCTGAGATCACACCACTGCATGCCAGCCTGGGTGACAGAGTGAGACTCCATTAAAAAAAAAAATGATATGGTTTGGCTGTGTTCCCACCCAAATTTTATCTTGAATTCTAACTCCCACAATTCCCACATGTTGTGGGAGGCACCTGGGGGGGGGAGGTGACTGAATTATGGGGACAGGTCTTTCCTGGACTGTTCTCATGATAGCGAATGAGTTTCACAAGATCTGATGGTTTTAAAAATGGGAGTTTCCCTGCACAAACTCTCTTTTTGTCTGCTGCCATCCATGTAAGATGTGAATTGCTTCTCCTTGCCTTTCACCATGATTTTGAGGCTTCTCCAGCCAAATGAAACTGTAAGTCCATGAAACCTCTTTCTCTTGTAAATTACCAGTCTCAGATATGTCTTTATCAACAGCTTGAAAATGGACTAATACAATAAATTGGTACTGAGAGTAGGGTGCTGTTGAAAAGATACCCCAAAATGTGGAAGGCACTTTGGAATTGGATAACAAGAAAAGGATGGAACAGTTTGGAGAGCTCAGAAAAAGGAAAATGTGAGAAAGTTTGGAACTTCCTAGAGACTTGTTGAATGGCTTTGACAAAAACGCTGAGAGTGATATAAACAATAAAGTACAGGCTGAGGAGGTCTCAGATGGAGATGAGGAACTTGTTGGGAACTGCAGCAAAGGTGACTCTTAGGTTTTAGCAAAGAGACTGGTGGCATTTGCTCCTGCCCTAGAGATTTGTATAACTTTGAACTTGAGAGAGATGATTTAGGGTAAAAGAAATTTCTAAGCAGCAAAGCATTCAACATGTGACTTGGGCATTGTTAAAGGCATTCAGTTTTATAAGGGACACAGAGCATAAAAACTTGGAAAATTTGTAGTCCAAAAATGCAATAGAAAAGAAAATCCTATTTTCTAAGGAAAAATTCTAGCCAGCTACAGAAATTTGCACAAGTAAGGAGGATCCAAACATTAATCCCCAAGACAATAGGGAAAATGTCTCCAGGGCATGTCAGAGGTCTCACAGCAGCCCCACTCATCACAGGCCCAGGGGTGTAGGAGGAAAAAATAGTTTTGTAGGCCAAGCCCAGAGTCCTTATGCAGTGTGCAGCCTAGGGACTTGGTGCCCTATGTCTTAGGTGCTCTAGTTGTGGCTGAAACGGGGCTAACACAGAGCTCACGCTATAGCTTCAGAGGGTGTAAGCCCCAAGCCTTGGCAGCTTCCATGTTGTGTTGAGCCTGTGAGTGCACAGAAGTCAAGAATTGGGGCTCGGGAACCTCCACCTAGATTTCAGAAGATGTATGGAAATGCCTGGATGCCCAGGCAGAAGTTTGCTGTAGGGGTAGGGCCCTCATGGAGAACCTCTGCTAGAGCTCTGCAAAAGGGAAATGTGGGGTTGGAAACCCATACAGAGTCCCTACTTGGGCACCACCTAGTGGAGCTGTGAGAAGAGGGCCACCATCCATCAGACCCCAGAATTGTAGATCCACTGACAGCTTGCACTGTTCATCTGGAAAAGCTGTGGATATTAACACCAGCCCATGAAAACAGCTGGATGGGAGGCTATACCCTACAAAGCCACAGAGGCAGAGCTGCCCAAAACCCTGAGAATCCACCTCTTGCATTGACATGACCAGGAGATGAGACATAGTCAAAGAAGATCATTTTGGAGCTTTATGATTTGACTGCCCTGCTGGATTTTGGACATTAATGGGGCCTGTAGCCCCTTTGTTTTGGCCAATTTTTCCCATTTGGAATAGCTGTATTTACCCAATGCCTGTACCCCCAGTGTATCTAGGAAATAACTAACTTGCTTTTGATTTTACAGGCTCATAGGAGGAAGAAACTTGCTTTGTCTCAGTTGAGATGTTGGACTGTAGACTGTTGAGTTAATGCTGAAATGGGTAAAGACTTTGGGCATTTGTTTGGAAGGCATGATTTGTTTTGAAATGCAAGGACATGAGATTTGCATGGGGCTGTGTCCCCACCCAAATCTCATCTTGAAGTGTAACTTCCACAATTCCCACATTTCATGGGAGGACTCCAGTGAGAGGTGATTGAATTATGGAGGCAGGTCCTTCCTGTCTTGTTCTCAGGATAGTGAATGAGTCTCATGAGATCTGATGGTTTTAAAAATGGGAGTTTTCCTGCACAAGCTCTCTTTTTGCTTGCTGCCATCCATGTAAAATGTAACTTACTCCTTCTTGCCTTCTGCCATGATATGAGGTTCCCTAGTCACATGGAACTGTAAGTCCACTCTTTCTCTTGTAATTTGCCCAGTCTCAGTTATGTCTTTATCAGCTGTGTGAAAACAGAGTAATATAATCAGTTTTGACACCTCTAGGAAACAAATACATATGCCAAACAATTTACCCCTTTAAAGTGTACAATTCAGATGGCTTTGGTATTTATGCACAAACATGTGCACTAATTCCAAACATCTTCATCACACTTCCCATCACAGACACACACACACGCACACACACACACACACACATACACACACGCGTATTCTACCTTTGCTCTCTTAAGTTTATTATCACAATTCTGTGTCACTTGAATTTCTATGTGAATATTAGGAACAGTTTGTCAGTGTCTGCAAAAAAAAAAAGGCATTTGAGATTTTGATCCAGTTTAAATTGAATCTGTAGATTAATTTGGGAAGCACTGTTATTTTAACAATATTAAATCTTTTAATTCATGAAGATGGGCTTCGTTTTCTTTCATTTAGTTCCTTAATTTTCTTCAATGACATTTTGTAGTTTTCAGTGTAACAGTTTTGTATTCCATTTAAAAATTAATTTCTAATTATTGTATTTATTTATTTATTTAAGACTGAGTTTCAGTCTTGTCACCCAGGTGACAAGTGGTGAAATTTTGGCTTACTGCAACCTCTGCCTCTGGGTTCAAGTGATTCTCCCACCTCAGCCTCCCAAGTGGCTGGGATTACAGGCAGGTACTACCATGCCCAGCTAATTTTTGTATCTTTAGAAGAGATGGGGATTAACTGTGTTGGCCATGCTGATCTTGAACTCCTGACCTCAGTCTCACAAAGTGCTGGGATTACAGGTCTGGGCCACTGCACCTGACCTATTGTATTTGTTTTATTATTATAAATTTTACTGTTTCAAATGGTATTGGTTTCTTAATTTCATTTTTGGAGTGTTTTTTGCTAGTGTATAGAAATAAAATATATTTTTGTGTTTTATGACCTAGATAAACTTTTTAACCTCTAACAGACTTGTTTTCTTTGGATTTTCTTTAAATAAGATCACAGTCTGAAAACAAAGAGTTTTGGTTCTTCTTTTCAAATATGTGTACCATTGTTGTCTTCTTATTTCAAAAGAAAACTTTCACTCTTTCACCGTTAGCTACAATGCTAGATATGAGATTTGTGTGGATGCCTCTTCTAAGCTTTAAAAATTTTCCTTTTATTTCTAGTTTTTTGAGTGATTTTAAAGGGTAAGCTTTGTCAATTTTTTTTCTGTATCTATTGAATTGGTCATTTTTCCTTTATTATATAAATACAGTACATTTCATTGATTGTTTTTATGTGTTAAACACCCCTTGCAATCCTGGGATAAATTCTACTTGGCCAAAGTGCAAAATCACTTTTATATATTACTGAATTCAGCTTACTTATTACTTTCTTGAGAATTTTGTGTATATATCATAAGAGATATTGATCTATAGTTTTTTTCTTCTGTTCTTGGGATGTCTTTGTGTAGTTTCAGTATTAGTATAATAATGGCTGTATAAGATGAGTTGGAAAATGTCTCATACTCTTTCATATTTTAAAAAAACTTTGTGAAGGATTGATATTAATTGCTTTTTAAATATTGGATAGAATTCACAGATTATATTATTTAATTCTTGGTTTCCCTTTGTGGAAAATGTTTGACTATTAATTCAACCTATTTTTATATAGGTCTATCCAAACTGTTTACTTCTTGGGTTGGCTGAGCAGTCTATCTTTCTAGAAATTTGTCCATTTTACATGCGTTATATATTTTGACAGTTGCATTGATAATGTTATTTCTATGAAGTCAGCGCATTGTCCACCCACTCATTCCTGATTTAGAAATATCTATATTAAAAAAAACCTATCCAGCTAAGAATTGTTCCATGTTTTTGCTATTTCCAAAGAACAAACTTCAGTTTTTCTCTGAATTCTTTGTTTCCCATTTATTTTAATTAAACCCTAAGCTGCACATTTATTTCCACTTCTTGCTCTGTTTTCTAGTTTCTTAAGGTAAAAGTTAGGTTATTAATTGAGTTTTTCTTTGCAATAAATTTTTCTTAGAACTGTTTTAGCTCCATCACATAATTTTGAATATGTTGTGTTTCCATTTTTCTTCAGCTCAAAGTATTTTCTAATTTTATTTGTTGTATCTTTGAATCATTGGTTATTTTGAAATGTGTCATTTAATTTCCACATATATGTGAATTTTCAAAATGTCTGTTATTGATTGCTAATTTGATTCCATTGTGGTTGGAGAACATACTTTGCAGAATTTGAATCCTTTTAAATTTACCAAGACTTGTTTTATCTCTAATATATAATCTATCCCAGAGAATATTACACATATACTCAGCAGATTGGTGCATTCTGCTGTTGTTGGTGCCGTGTTTTATAGGTGCTTATTATGTCTAGCTGGTTTACAATTTTCAAGTCTTCTATGTTTTTGATGATGTTTTGTCTACTTTTTCTAACCATTATTGAAAGTGGATTAGTGAAATCTCTATTGTTGAATTGTCTATTTCCCTCCTCAGTTCTGTTTTTGCTTTATTCATTTTGGAATTCTATGATTAAGTATATATGTGTTATAATTGTTATGCCTCTGATGAATTGACCCTTTTATCTGAATATTTGTTTTGTTTCTATTAACAATTTTTGTCTTATATAGTAACTATTTTACTTAGTTTGTATAAAGTATATTTTTATATCCTTTTACAGTCAATATTTTGTGTCTTTGAGTCTAAAGTGTGTTTTGTATAGAGTATATAATTGAATACTTTTAAAAGTATCAATTCTACCTTATTTGCTTTTTGAAGCATTTAATCCATTTTGATCTAATATAATTACTGATAAGGTATGATTTACAGATGCTATTTTGCTATTTTTCTATGTTTTTCTTATATCTTGTTATCCTGTTTTTCCATTATCACCTTCTTTCAAAGGTTTTTTTAAGTGTAGCATTTTAATTTCTTTGTTGTTTATCTTAATATGTTTTTGATTTTCTTAGAAATATCCTAGGGATTAAATTAACATCTTTTATTATAACAATCTAGTTTAAATTTATACCAAATTAATTCCAATAGTATACAAAAACTTTGCTCTTACATAACATTATTTCTTTTCCTTTTGTCACACAATTTAAATCTTTGTGTTTTCATCTTAGATATGAATTTTTAAAATGATTCCTTTCTTCAGTTGCCTTTTAATTAAGCTAGAAACACACACACGGTGTTGCAAACAAAAATGTGCTTATACCTTTAGTTTAATGTTGTAGTTACCTTTATGGTGTTATTTATTCATCTGCATGCAAATTATTGTCTTGTGTTCTTTTTCTTTCAGCCTGAACATTTTCTGTATTATTTCTTTTGGGGAAGATATCTGAACAAATAGTTCTTTGAGTTTTGATTTTTCTCAGAATGTCTTAGTTTTTCCTTCATTGTTGAAGAATAGATTTGCTGGACATTAAATTACTGGCTGGCAATATTCTCTATGTTAGCACCTTGGATATGCCATCCCAGTGCCTGCTTGTCCCCAGGGTTTCTGTTGAGAGATAAGCTAGTAATCTTACTGAAAATGACCAATATATAATAGACTGCCTAACTCTGGCTGCTTTCGAGATTTGAATTTGTCATTGTCTTTTGACATAGTATGATGTATCTACATGGTGATTACATTTCATGTTTTGCTTAGGGATTTTTGTGCTTCTTGGATCCATAGATTAATATTTGTTTTTAAATTAAATCTATGGAGTTTTCAACCATTTCTTCAAATATCCTTTTTTTTTTTTCTCTCTCTCTCCTCTCCTGGATCTTCCATTCTGAGTATGTTGGTGTACTTGATGGTGACTCATAGGATTCTGAGGCTGTGTTTATTTATTTTTAATTTAATGTAATTTTTTTTTTTTTTTTTTTTTTTTTTGTTTGAGATGGAGTCTTGCTGTGTCACCCAGGCTGGAGTGCAGTGGCATGATCTTGGCTCACTGCAACCTCCACCTCCCACATTCAAGTAATTCTCCTGCCTCAGCCTCCTGAGTAGCTGGGGCTACACATGCATACCACCATGCTCTGCTAATTTTTTATACTTTTGTAAGTATAAAGATAAGACAGCATTTCACCATGTTAGCCAGGATAGTCTCGATCTCCTGACCTCACGATCTACCTGTCTCAGCCCCCCCAAAGTGCTGGGATTACAGGTGTGAGCCACCTCACTGGGCCAACTGTGTTTATTTTTATTCGTTTTTTCTCTCTTCTCAGATGAGATATATCAATTAATATGCATTCAAGAGCATTCATTTTTTTATTCTGCTATCTCAAATCTGCTATTGAGCCACTCTACTGAAATTTTCATTTAAGGTTATTAGATCATTTTGCTCTAGAATTTTTATATGGTTTCTCTTTTTTTGTTAAAAAAATCAGTTCTATTGCTTGTTATTCTCTACATGGTGAGACTTTTTTTCACACTTTAACATATGTTCCCTTTGCTTATTTGGAAATTTAAAAAAATAATTGATTTAAAATTTCTATTAACTCTATGACATGGTTTTTCTCAGGGAAAATTTCTATTCATGATTTTTCCTCCTGTGCATGAGTCATACTTTCTTACTTCTTCGTATTTTTGTTATTTTTATGTTGAAAATTGGGCATTTTAAATAACACAATTTTGCAACTTAGCAAATTAGATCCCTCTCCTCACCAATGTGTATTGTTGTTTATTGTTTCTTTTGTTAGTTTTGTTTAACCATAAAAAAGGAAATCTTACAATTTAAACAACACAGATTAACTGGGAGGTCATTATGTTAGTGAAAAAGTCAGACGAAGACAAATACTGTACTGTTTCGCTTATTAATATACATGAAATCTAAAAAAGTTGAACAAAATATTGTTTTTGTAGTTTTTGCTTTGTTTAGTGAGTTTTCAAAACCAATTCTCTAAAGTCACTAATCTTTATTATGTGTGACCATTTAAGTTTCTGGTCAGTTTAGTAGTCAAGTACAGATTGGACAAAGATTTTATTAAATACCCTGAACTTATAAGTTCTCTAGCTTTTGCCGATGGATTCTATTTGAGTACTGAAGTGTGTTTTTATGTGCTCAGAGTGTTTACAGCTCTGTCTTAGCATTTATTTCTGTTCTTTACATAATTCCAAGACCAGCCACAGCTGAGCAATTAGGGTCTTTTAAGAATTTTTCTAGGTACACATATATTACTGCAGATGTAGGTGGTCTTCTAGATTCCCAGAAGCTTATCAAAGATTTACAAAACTTCCTATGAACATTTCATATTCCAGAATTTTCATTTATGTTTGGTTTGGTTTTTATTCGTCCCATTTGTTTCAACTGGGATGTTGAAACAATTGTTGGGATGTTAAACAGTCATCCCAATGTTAAACAATTGTTGAATAAACTGTCCAAAACTTACTCAAATGAGCAAACTTCGAGTCAGGACAATTAAAGAACACCCCTGTCAGTGGAGGTTTCCAGGAAACCACAGGATGGTTGGTTCACTACCATTGTTTGGGGATTGCACTCTGTTATCTCAAAACTTGCTCTCCCCCTTTAGTGCCTGCTTGTCTACTGCTTTTCATGGGTACAGTGATTGTGTGGCTATTGACTTTCAAGGCTTCCACAGGATGGGAAGAGGGTGTGAGTATGTTTAACTGTTGCAATGCTCGCTGTTCTTACAGAGATTTGATCCCCTTTTAAAATAATCCCCCCTTGGATTGTTGTGTGGCCTGTTAATTCTATGTACTGAAAAGCTGACTTTGACTTTTTGCCATTGTTCTTACTGCTTTTATGAAAGAGTGAGTTTTTGGAGGTCCTTTTCTCATTCCATTGTTGCCAATGTTACATGGATAGTTACTTATGAAGCTGAGGTGTATCTGTTAAAATTTTTTGGTTGCAATTAACAGAAATTCAACCTGGCTTAAGAAGTAAGATAATGTTTAAGAGGGGTTTGGGCGATTTTACAGAGTAAAAAGGATAGCTGAAGCACCATGTACTGTGAAGAAACAAATACTGAATGTTACACAATGTAACCAGAAGAAATACTCACAAACACTAGTAAGTAGGGAACTAGCCTAGGGAAATTTTTCTGAAAGCTGCATTTCAATTGCACTTTCAAAATATTGAAAGGAAAAATATGCATCATCTAAATAAATGAAAAGATAAGCTGATTTAGATTTGAAAGGGTCCAAAATACCACCAACCATCCTTTGGAAGTCAACCAGTATCTACGTAACAGGGGCTAATTGAAATTTTTCCCAGAAATCTGTGTCTCGGTATATTGACTCCAACAATCCAACAATTTGTGATCATTTTTAATCCTCAGAATAAGACTTAAAAGTTCTAAAATAAAACATTCAATTGACCTACTGTGGAAATCAGAAGTAAGAACACTGGGGACTAATAATTTAAGGTTCTGACTCCAAAATAATAACAATGGGTTCTGAGTGACAAAGAACAGTACATATAGCCACTTTAACATACTGACATAAATGAGGATGTATAAAGTTTCCCAATTCTAAGTAAAAACAGTATCTAAAAATTTTCACAATTATCAAATTGTACTCTTGCTTTTATTTTGTTCTTCACACAGAAGCTAAATTGATCTTTGACAGCAACTTCAATCACTGTAATCAAATGTTAAAAATAATTCCATAACTTCCCATTTTACTAGGACAAAGCCCTATATCATCTAGCCTCTTTCTCCTTCACCATGTTTGTCGTTTTCTCACTTCTCTTTCTTCCTAGCATTGCTCTTTGGTTGAACCCATAGTGTTCCCACATCAAGCTTTCACATCTGCTATTTTCTCTTTCTGGAATGTTCACCACACTCTCTTTTCAGGAGTCATTTTCTCTTTCTCTTATTAATTTTATTAAGCTTAAATATTAACCCATTAAAGTATAATATTTAATTATTTTTATTTATTTTCTTTCTGGACCCCATGTTTTTCCTTCATATATTACATTTGTAATTTGTTATTTGTTTATTTTATATCTTATCCTCCATGGAAACAGATTCAATCTGTTTTGTTCACCATTATATATGCATGTTTTGTAGCACGCCAAGCACATATGGACCAAATGTTGCTCAAATAAAGAGATCAATTAATCTACTTGTATACTCAAACCTACACAAACATGAAATGTGCCTTCTCATAGAATGTTTAGAATAAAACTCTATACCTAAATATATTAATAAAATTTTGTTGAACATGAAACGGATGAAAATAATATTGAAAGTAAAATTTTGTACTTTATGAGTTGTGACTACTCAGAAATTTAAAAAATAACTGACAAAGTTGCATTCTTCATGTGAATGAGATTTTCTTTCCTTGAAAGAAGCATCATTTCTGTACACTGTGCCTCCAATGATGGTATAATTCTCTAACTGGTAATTCCTACTTTTGTTAATACCAAAGCAAATTTGCAAGACAAAAAGAATTGTCTTATTATCTCATTTCATACTGGATTTCAGTCCAAAATTAGAAATTCTTCCAGCTCAGATTGAGGATAGAACCCCACCATGATTATTTCTTCTCTTTGTAATCCCCTCTATGTTTTTTCATTCACAGACATTCACAAGTAAGTAGAAATCATTAAGCATTTGAGAAAAGAAAAAAGTTTGAAAGAGAATGCCAACAATGTATGAGTTAAATAAATGACCCCTGAAGAAAACAGACAAATCAGTAAACAAAAGCAAATGCTTAAAAACATATTCATGAGGTGGGAGTATTGCTTGAGCCTAGGAGTTCTAGACTACCTGGGGCATTATAGTGAGACCCCATCTCTAAAAAAAAAAAAAAAAAAAAAAAATTATCCAGGCATGGTGGAGCACATCTGTAGTCCTAGCTCGTCAGAACCTGAGGTGGGAGGATCACTTGAGCCCAGAAGGTCAAGGCTGCAGTGAACCATGATGGAACCAATGCACTCTAGCCTGGGCAATAGGGAAAGACCTGTTTCAAAAAAAAAAAAAAAAAAAAGAAAAAAAACCCCCACAAAAACAAAGCAAAACAAAATAAAACAAAAACAATGTACTCATAAACAGAAGAAAAATATTTTAAATGAAGCAATCTGAGAATTAAAAGTGCTATATATGTGTACATACAAATACAGATAACATAATTATACAATGTGTTATATGTTAACTCTAAAATATGTATTGACAAATTGCTTACATTTCTAAGTAGATAATCTGAATCACAAAAGGACATGCTTAGGTTTGAGGGGGCTGTTTGTATTAATTCTATTTCGAATAACATAGACATTTCAAATCTGACATGAACAAAAATAAAAATAAACATTTGCAAAATGCAGTTGAAATAAATCTCCATAATATAGAAAAACAAAAGGACAAAGCAACTGAAAAAGATCAAAAAGCAAACTTACTGAGAAGGTATTGTACATACAGGTTCCTAGCCTAATCCTAGTAAGAGTCCCAGGATGAAAAAGCAGAAACAACAGAGAGGAGGACAGAATCAAAGAAACAATGGATAGAAGGGAAAATATTGTCAGATTTGAAATGTCTATGTTATTTGAAATAGAATTAATACAAACATCTCCCTCAAACCTAGGCATTCGTTTATGATTTTTCACAACCACAAGGATAAAGAGAATATTATAACATCTTTCAAAAGGAAAACCCTATACTTTATCCAGACTATCAGACTTTCTATCAAGAATGCTGGATCTACAGAATAATCAGATTATCAAACACATTTTCATAGATTTCTATATCCAGTCAAACCTCCAGTAGGCATATGATCTGGGAATAAACGTAAAATGAGTCTGTTCACATGAGTAGAAGAAAGATTGGCAGCTGAACCTGATCCAGAAACAAGAGAATCTATCAGTTAATGACACTCAGTAGAGTCTTCTTTTAGCAGTAACTTTTAACAACATTAGGTTACATTTTCTTCATTCTATTTAGTTCTGTAATGAATTGGCCTTGAAGTTTTAAATTGATATTAGTTTTAGAATATATGGTTTTAGAATCAAACTATAGACACAATAAAAACCCAATTATAGATATAGAGGAAAATGTAATGACATAACTCTTGATGCAAAAATAATAAAATGGCTAAATGGGAAAAAATTAATAAGAATATTAGTAAAAGAACATTAGGTGCCCCAATTTCACATCTTTCATACAGGAAGGGCTACAGATTCTGTTTCAAGTTGACAGAAGTACTGATATGTGCAGAAATGATTTAAACTTAGTTAATTATGTCAACTACACAACAAATGAAATACTTATTGACACAAGTACTAACAATTGGGCAGTAAAATTGGGAAGGTTAGCTGTTTAATGCTACAATATAATGCATCCTAATTTTCATTGTTATTTCAAAACGTCTATTGGTAATATCTTATAAAACAGATCTGAGTTCATTGTTTAAAGATAAGCAATATCCATTTTCACTATATTGATTCTTCCTAACCATGAGCATGGAATGTTTTTCCATCTGTTTGTGTCCGTATTTCCTTCAGCAGTGGTTTGTAGTTCTCCTTGAAGAGGTCCTTCACATCCCTTGTTAGTTGTATTCCTAGGTATTTTATTCTCTTTGTAGCAATTGTGAATGGGCGTTCACTCATGATTTGGGCCTCTGTTTGTCTATTATTGGTGTATAGAAATGCTTGCGATGTTTGCACATTGATTTTGTGTCCTGAGACTTGCTGAAGTTGCTTGTCAGCTTAAGGAGATTTCGGGCTGAAACAATGGGGTTTTCTAAATATACAATCATGTCATCTGCAAACAGGGACAATTTGACACCCTCTCTTCCTATTCCAATGCCCTTTGTTTATCTCTCTTGCTTGATGACCCTAGCCAGAACTTCCAATACTATGTTGAATAGGAGTGGTGAGAGAGGGGCATCCTTGTCTTGTGCCAGTTTTCAAAGGGAATGCTTCCAGTTTTTGCCCATTCAGTATGATATTGGCGGTGGTTTGTCATAAATAGCTCTTATTATTTTGAGATACAATCCATCGATGCCTAGTTTATTGAGCGTTTTTAGCATAAAGGGCTGTTGAATTTTGTTGAAGGCCTTCTCTGCATCTATTAAAATAATCATGTGGTTTTTGTCTTTGATTCTTTTTATGTGATCGGTTATGTTTATAAATTTGCAGATGTTGAACCAGCCTTGCATCTCTGGGATGAAGCTCACTTGATCCTGATGGATAAGCTTTTTGATGTGCTGTTGGATTCAGTTTGCCAGTATTTTATTGAAGATTTCTGCATCAATATTCATCATGGATATTGGCCTAACATTTTCTTTTTTTAGTTGCATCTCTGCCAGGTTTTGGTATCAGGATGATGTTTGTCTCATAAAATGAGTTAGGGAGGATGCCTGCTTTTTGTATTGTTTGGAATAGTTTCAGAAGGAATGGTACCAGCTCTTCTTTGTACCTCTGGTAGAATTCAGCTCTGAATCCATCTGGTCCTGGACTTTTTTTGTTTGGTAGGCTATTAATTCCTGCCTCAACTTCAGACCTTGTTATTGTTCTATTCAGGAATTCAACTTCTTCCTGGTTTAGTCTTGGGAGGCTGTAAGTGTCCAGGAATTTATCCATTTCTTCTAGATTTACTGGTTATCTGCATAGAGGTGTTTGTAGTAATCTCTGATGGTAGTTTGTATTTCTGTGGGATCAGTGGTGATATCCCCCTTTATCATTTTTTATTGCATCTATTTGAATTTTCTCTCTTTTCTATTAGTCTGTCTAGCGGTCTATTTTGTTGATCTTTTCAAAAAACCAGCTCCTGGATTTATTGATTTTTTGAAGGGTTTTGTGTCTCTATCTCCTTCAGTTCTGCTCTGATCTTAGTCATTTCTTGTCTTCTGCTAGCTTCTGAATGGGAAAGCATTTTTGCAATCTACCCATCTGGCAAAGGGCTACTATCCAGAATCTACAAATAACTTAAAGAAAGTTACAAGAAAAAACAAACAACCCCATCAAAAAGTGGGCAATGGATATGAAAAGACATTTTTCAAAAGAAGATATTTATGCAGCCAACAAACATATGAAAGAAAGCTCATCAACACTGATCATTAGAGAAATGCAAATCAAAACCACAGTGAGATATCACCTGACACCAGTTAGAATGGTGATCATTAAAAAATCCAGAGACAACAGATGCTGGAGAGGATGTGGAGAAATAGGAAGGCTTTTACACTGTTGGTGGGAGTGTAAATTAATTCAAGTATTGTGGAAGACAGTGTGACAATTCCTCAAGGATCTAGAAATAGAAATACCATTTGACCCAGCAATCCCATTACTAGGTATATACCCAAAGGATTATAAATCATTCTATTATAAAGACATATGCACATGTATGTTTACTGCGGCACTGTTCACAATAGCAAAGACTTGGAACCAACCCAAATGCTCATCAAAGATAGACTGGATAAAGAAAATGTGGCACATATACACCATGGAATACTATGCATCCATAAAAAGGGATGAGTTCATGTCCTTTGCAAGGACATGGGTAAAGCTGGAAACCATCATTCTCAGCAAACTGATACAAGAACAGAAAACCAAACACCACATGTTCTCACTCATAAGTGAGTGTTGAACAATGAGAACACACAGATACAGGGAGGGGAACATCACACACTGGGGCCTGGGGGTAGGGGAATAGCAGGGAGTGCAGGGATTGGGGAGGGATAGCATTTGGAGAAATACCTAATATAGATGATGGGGCGATGGATGCAGCAAACCACCACCATGGCACGTGTATACCTATGTAACAAACCTGCACAATCTGCACATGTACCCCAGAACTTAAAGTATAATTTTTAGCAAAAGGCTAAAAAAAGATAAACAATATCCACATACAATCAAAACAAAAAGCTGTTAATGCTATCTGTCTATAGGGAGTTATATTGGTGTTAGGTAAGGGGAAGAGACTTTTAGTTTTTATTTCTATTTTTCTTGGGCAGGTTATATTTTTATCCGGGTACATTTATTAGTTCTCTAATATACTACAAGATTAAAAAGATAAATTTTTTAGAATTGTGTATCCTGGGCTAATCTCTTAATGTATTTATCATTACTGAACCTGAATGAATTGGCACTGGTTCTAAGAAATAAATCTGCTCTTACAGAATAAATATTCAGCATTAGAGAATATTAAAATACTGTGAATATCAGGCTTAGGATCTCACCCTTTCAAGATCCTAAGGTTAAGGCAGAATGAGGCTACAAAATCTTAGGCTATGCTCATATCACAGCGTTAGTATCACCTAAATGGAGTGCACATTTTCAACCACCTCTAATGAGACCTTATGGAGAATGCTGGCTTCCGTATTACAATGTCTTCTTCCATTTCCATTCTTCCTTCAAACATGCCTTCTACTAATCTCAAGAAAACTAAAGCAACCATGGATTCATAAGTAGAGGTTTTGATATTTATCTTCACCAAATCCTCCATCACTTCATTTTACACGTCAGAATGTTGCCACATTCTGTATTTCCCTTTGCTACATCATCTTACGTAGCAAATACAAGGCTATACTAAATAAACCAACAGAGCAAAAACACAATCTATATAAAAATTGAAAGGCACTTAGCCTTATGGAAGAAATAATCCAACTCTGGTACCTATATTGAGAAAAGAATAGCAGGAAGAACAATGCAAATCAACACATTTCTATTTTTCAAGGTTCCAAAATTTTCTACTTAAAACAGTAGATGTCAATATGATTAATGTTAACTCACCATAGCATTTGTACATATAATACTCATCCTCTTATACTAACAAAAAGTGTTTCAAATATTTCTTGCAGATATAGGTTTTATATCTCAGCATCTCAAAAATAGTGTATGCTGGGTCTATTTGAACAAGTTTCAGATCCCAGAGGAAGTCCTCAGACTGAATCTGCTGCAAGGCCCCAACTTTGTAGGACATACTCTCATTAGATGGATAAGTGTGGGACTGTCAACTATCAAATA
Organism: Ateles fusciceps; assembly: GCA_036589455.1. Taxonomy (NCBI): domain Eukaryota; kingdom Metazoa; phylum Chordata; class Mammalia; order Primates; family Atelidae; genus Ateles; species Ateles fusciceps. The sequence continues at coordinate 2,562,120 of JAZHEH010001737.1, forward strand.
CACTGATAGTTACACATAGGGATTCCAGTGTCAATTGACCTGTTTCATTGATGCTAAATGAACAACCAAAATAAAAGTGCATCTTGTTGGCACCAAATTGGTATGCATTCTATTTCTTAAAATCATCTCCAGCCTGGCACCAGAGAAGAAATTATAACCACCGGGTATTCCTGGCTTAATTGCAAATTTGGAATAGAGTTAAATGTATTTCATTTTATATTTTAACTTGTGACTTGTATAAAAATAAAGGTTTCATAGCCTTCAAGAAATGGGTACCTTGAGCAAGTGTTCAATACTGTAACCAAGTTTCTTCAGCGTTGCTCACTTACGCAGTTTAAGTGGTTTAAAACACAATGCAGAAATACTACTAAGTCTAGTAAATGGAATTGTCAATGTGATTTTGCTCCTTCTCAAGTCAAGACCAACTCGAATCCCTTCCCATCTTTCATTTCTTAATCATTCCTACTCCATCAGATGTCCAAGACCTGAAATAGCCTAGAGTCCATCCTATTCATAAATCAAACAATATAGTTAACATTTCCAAAAGCATATTAATTTTATTCATTATATACTTATAAATGCCAAAAAGATCAGAGGCCAGATCTTTATTTTAGAAGTTCAGAAGATTAGACACAGAAATTAAAGAGGTATGGAAAGGACTACATGGAACAGAAACAATTGGCCCAGAAGTCTGAAAAGGTTTCAAAATCAGCCTGGTCTAAAAGGGAGATCTTAGGCTGAAAGCCAATATATCTCTAGTCCAATGATCCAGAGCACACAGCAGGCCACATCTTGTCCACCACTCCTAGTTGGGATGACAGCTACCTCCAAATCTAGTTTGGAGTCTAGTGACATTGGCACTTAGAATATTACAGTAGTGTCCAGAATATTCTGATCTCAAAGCCATGTTTCATGGTGCTTATAAACATCTAAGGCCATTAGATCCTTGAGCTATGATAACTGTTTTCCAGCTCTTTGTCCTTATATTAGTTAATCCCTTTTTTGGTGATTTTTCAAATGCTATGTTGTAATCAGGGTCATTTCCTAATTTTATTTGAGAATACTATCCTGGGAAAGAATAAGAGCAGTGGATTACCAAGCATTGCAAGCCTAAAGACATGGTGAATACTTTAGTCTAAGGAGAACCTTCGACTCATTACGCAACACTAATGGCATCCTACTTTTTAGACTATCAGTCCTGAGAATGTATACCACATCTAGGGTATCTTCTATCAGATAAATATGAACTTCACTCTTTAATGCTTCACAAATAAATGATCTAATCACGAAATAAAGCTAAACCATTTTGTCTTAGTCTATATTTCTTAACTGGTCAGAACTTGATCTGTAGACATTCTTGAAACTCCATATGAAAGTAAATCACAACAAAGCAAAATGATCATGCATGCTTAAGACCCTTAGTTTCCATCTGTTTTCTTTAAAATGACCCACACTGAGAAAATTGCTTAACATGCACAAGGTAAGCCCCATTTTATAAGCTAGTAATGGAGAAACTGCAGTAACTAATTAGCTCCAACCAGTACAAGTCAAACTGTTATTAACAAAATCTGAAAGTTAAATAGAGGTTCATTACTTCCCTAGTCATTGGCTCCCCCCTCCCTGGGGAGTGTTTAACTGTGGCAATGGTTTTGGCTTTGCTTGATTAAATCTCATTAGGAGAGGGGGAATAAGCACTTGTGTCCAAGTCTGAAGGAACTCAGAGGTGTGCCAAACCTGCCATTAAGCTGTGCAGAAAGTAGATGGTTAGAAATTGTCATGCAGAGACTTCTCTTCCAAATCAGTCTGAAGGATGGTAAGAAATACTGTTCCAAGGCTTTTGCATTTCCCCCAATGGGTTCCTTTGAGACCACACTGAAAAAATGGCCCTTCTGCATCTTTCTATTCAATACAAACATTGTTAAATAGGTTTGTGTCACTTCCCATTCTTCTAAGGAGCTTTCAAGTGAATACAGGGTTTACAATATTGGACAGTTGGCAGTAAGAAGAAAGCAAGACAGTGTGTATAGTCAGTTTTCCAAAGAGAGCAAAGGCTAAGGCAGGCATGTAGCTTAATAACTATGCATTAGCCTTGTAAGCAGGAACAACCCTGCAGAAGTTAATCTATTGCCTTGTCTCCCCTCATATTCAGCAGTGTAAGGTGAGGTATTAATGGACAGAACTTCCATGTACCTCCATTTCTGTCCCCCTCTCCACTTTGAACTAGAAGGAGTATCAGTGCCCATATAAAACATGAGCTACCTATGAAGTTTGATTGATTTCTACCAATTGACTAAAAATAGGATTGTTAAACTGTGTGGCTCATAACATTTCATTTGATCTTTTTTTGATTTCAATATTCAACTTTGTAAATTAAGTTTAATATGCACTTTTCTGGAAAAACATCTTACAACTTTTAGAGTTGGTCCCAAGAAAATTGCCTTTTTGTTTTTTATTCCAGTAACTTGGGTGAATTCCATATGACTGCCATGACTGTTCCCATCTGTGATCTTAACTAAGAATATCCCTAACTATGGCATAAACAAAGGTAAGCAGGTGTCTTTGTTGTAGGACTTTTCAGAATTTTAAATTATATGTTAAAATAAGGTTTTAAATACAATATTCATAGAGATTATTCAAAAGAGAATAAAACATACAGTACTACCCAAAGGGTATTTTTTAATCACAAGTCTGTTCTTCATTGTACATAAACATTCTGTGGGACAGTTAGAGAAATGTTTGGCTAATGCAGAGTTTCCTAAACTTGACACTACTGACATTTGAACCAGATAATTTTATGTTGTAAGTGATGTTGTGTGTCCTGTAGAAAGCATACCCCCTGACCACTGGACGTCATCAGCATCCCCCAGTCATAATAAAAATAAATGTCTCCAGACATTTCCAAATGTCCCTTGGGGGCAAAATCATTTGGAAAAACTGATTTCCAGGGGTCTTTCTCTCTGGCATGTTCAGAAAAAATGTTCTACAAACCAGTAAGAGGTAGTATGAGGTAGTCATCGACACCACAGATTCCACAAATTAAAAATTTGTGGTTCAAGTACAAAGTGTACTTGTGTTAAATACTATGGAATTTAATACCCAGAAGCTTTAGTTTCTGTATCTGTGAAATGGTAATAATAATAATACCAACTACCTATACAGATGTTACAGGGCTTAAAGGAAATAATGCTTGAAACGTATTTAGTACAATGTCTAGTACTCAGTAGAGAAATATCAGCTCTCATTATTCTCTCTGGAATTCAGTATCTATTAACCTTGATTTACTTAGTTGCTAATTATTTCTAAAAGTCACTTGCTTTTTTAGAAGCAGGCTATAACTCAAATAATTCCCTTTTTCTTATTACTTCTTTCATTTATTTCCCTATCATATTTCATACATCCATTCATCAACTTTATTTTTGAGTCTTTTTTGTTGCACTTCTGTGCTATGTTTCTAATAATGGGTTTCTGATTCACTCGGAGGAATAGAAAACATCTCTGTCTAAAGTTGTCAGTCCTAGAGCTTATATTATAGTCCTTTCAAAGAAATTCCTTGACCACAGAGATGAAATGCAAGAAAACAAACCACTCTAGGTTTTTCAAGTACAGTGGGATTAATACAGAAATCACTGAAAAGGCTAGAGAGCTGACGTCAGGGGCTACTACTAAATTTGCTTTTCAAGGTGACACCTTCAGGACACAGACTCTGTGGCAGGAACTATCTGCTTTTATACTACCCCCTGCTGTCACTGCCACAGCTGTCTCTAACCCACGAAGCTGGTGACAAGCAAATGAATCCACTTCAGACACTCATGTCTGCTAGAGCTTGCTTGTCAGCTAGCAGAGACAGAGATGGGTTTGTTGTTCTAATCTCATATGAGTGCATTTAATTGGCAGAAATTAATATCCAAAATCCTAGCTACAAAGTTGTCTAGAAAATACAGAGTTGGTGCAAAAGAAATTGCAGTTTTTACTGTGTAACAGTAAAAACTGCAATTACTTTTTCAATAATGTAATATTTACCTTTCCAAACCTTTCCCCCAAAAGAAAAGTGAAATTGTGCATGTGAGTGCATTTAACTGGCAGAAACTAATATCCAGAATACTTACAAAGTTATCTAGAATATATATATCTATGTGTGTATATATATATAGATATATAGTAAGATCCAAGCAGATCTTATATATATATATATATATATATATATATACACACACACACCATATATAGATATATATATGATATATCTATATCTACATAAGACATATATATAAGATGTATCTATATATAAGATAGACATCTGAGATAGATCTATATATCTGATATATATCTTATATATAGATATATATCTGATATATAGATCTATCTCAGATATCTATCTTATATATAGATATATCTATCTTATATCCACTTGGATCTTACTATATAGCTATATATATATATACACACACATACATATATATACACACATAGATATATATTTTCTAGATAACTATGTATCTATATAGGGACTATATGTCTACATAGTAAGATTCACGTGGTCCTTTCTAGTATAATATAACAGTCCCTTGTACAAAGAAAAGCCACTTGTTCCTTCCCTTAAAGAGGAGACCCATGTTTCCATCAGTCCCTCCTTCTCTTCGTTTATGTAATTCATTCTTCATCGTCAAAATTCCACCCTAGATACAACCTAAAAATTAAATCATAAAGTTCAAAATCAACAGCATACTTTATATAAAAGAAAAGAGAAGGAATTAGTTTAACTATAATAATATGGCCATAACAAAGAAGGAAAGAAATACGCATTGCTGTTTTTCTTGTTTCTGCAGTTGATCATGAGGCTATGTCTGATATTTATAATTTCCACTTTTCACAATATATTCCACGATTCCTTTACCTTGAGCCAGCGCATCAGATTGTTAAGGGTTCTTTGCATTTTGGACAACTGAAGCTTCATTCCTGAAGAGTATGAGCACTGGTATTGAGTTTCTGAAGTCCTCTAAAACACCTCATAGACTCTCCTGTCCACACGTATTCGCCTGACTCCTACTGTAGAGCAGCAAACCTATTTTTCCTTAATAATCAGCATCCTTCAGTCCAGTCAACTTAATAACTGCCTTCCTGTTTACTAATCTACACCAACAGGCTCTAATGAGACATCACAGCTATCAACTTTCTCTTCACTGGCATAAAATTCACCCAGGTGTAGTCATTGAAATTTTTGTTGTTTAAACCTGATCATAACTTGCTTCTCCATGGAACTGCTGTGTGAGTTCCCAGTACTGGGATATCGAGGGGCTCAAGGGAATGAGAATAAAGTGGGGTTGCAGCTGCAGGATGTTCCAAGCCCCACATAATCATTTCCTGTACCCTACTATCCGCACTCCTGGCCAATAGCCAGGGCTTTTCAGCAATATAGATGCCAGAGGACTCCTGAGTTATCAATGACAAAGTTATATCCTAAAGTCACAATTTTAACTACTAACATCTTCAAACAACATTTTCCATATGGAATTATTCAGACACATTTATGTTTTTCTCTACTTTCCTGTTTACCTTTTTCTACAGTTATTCACTCATATTTACATAGCAAACGATATTATTGTTAGCATTATTGTAACTATTTTAATTGCCATTTTAAAATACTTATCTAGGTGCTGTGTAAATACTCTACCTCACTTAATCATTTCAATAATTCTGAAGATAATTGCTAATACATTTTATACATAAAGAAACTGATATGAAGGTTTAAGTACCTTCTACAACCTCAAACAGGAATAATTATGGAGCCTGCAACTTAGACTTTTTAACCCCTTCGATGGATACAAGAGCAGAAATGAACCACTTAAGATTTTCTCAAATCTTTCATAGCTTTTGATACAGATTCCCTATTTTTAAGCAACAGTATATGTTTTCTTACCTTCATATGGCTCACTGGAAAATGAAATTTATTATTACATTTCTCCCTTTTTTTTGTTGTAAGGAGGTAATACCCTAACAGTTCTGTAAGGACCCAAAATCAGGATAGTTAAAATTCTGTTTCCTTGAAAATATGAAAAGAAATTTTCTTGAATTTTATCTCAATTTATCAATAACTAACAGAACTAATTTTGAATTCCATTTTTTCCTCTCTCAGAAATTCTACAAGTACTTTAAATGGAACTGTCACTGTGTATCCAAGCAAAGAAGCAATGATTGATTTCTGATTCGCCTCTGATATGGCTACTTTTGATCAATTATTGAACATCCCAGGAGTACACAGGACTCTTGTATTGAATGTCCCGACAGCCCTGTGTGATTTGGCCAATCCATTATTCTTAACACCTTTGGTGTGTTCCTTGTCGTATTAACAGCTCAATATTTCTAGAGCTTATATTCCTAACAAATCTCACTCTGTGGGCATACTGCTTGGCTTTCTGTATTTCATGACCAATTTGCCTACAGTTAAAGAAATGTTCCCCTAACTATCACTGATCAGTGGAAAAGAGATATATCAAATAACTATAGCTATCCTAGAGGAAAAACAGGTGTAAATCAGTTAAAATGTTAGTCTGGAAGCCAATATTTTATCACCTAAATGATGATTTCTTCACATTTTTGCTTTGCACTGAGACACATAAAACAATTTCACGTGACAAAATGACAAAATGACATGCTCCCACACCGGATCCTCAACCTCTCTGAGATTATGATTTAGATATATTTTGCATTTGAGATTAACACTGAGAAACCCCCAAATTTATAACTACGGTATTCATACAACTCCAATTTTATTCAAGTGAGAAAATCCATATTACTTAACAGAGACTGTCCTATTTAACAAAATCTGAGATGACTAACTCTCTTCATTAATTCTGACAGTTCATCATGAGGGTTGCTTCTGTTGATAAGATCTCCTCTTCATAATTTTCATCTGCCATGAACCTATTTTAGGCTTTTCTGAAAAGCACACTGTAAATTTGTTTTGGTTTGAAAACCACTGTCAAATTAAATAATTGTTTATATAGTGTTTAGTTTTTCATTCATCCCTTCATTTGATCATTCAAGAAATTGATTGAATGCTCACTCTGATTAATACAGATGTATGCTGCAAGACACTTTAATGCTGACTTTGAATCATATTCTAATGCAAGATTAATCCTGATGTCAGTAGAGCGATTCTGCCCCCTTCCAATCCATTTTCCACATAGTAGCCAGAGTGATTTATTTTGTTTTCAAAAACACATAAATGGATCAAATCAACTTCATCTTGTGATACTTTTCCCTGCCAATTTTCTCCCTTTAAGCTGGCCCTGTGATTCCTAAAACACAAGGTCTCTTTGACCTGCCTTAGAGCCTTTGGGCTTGCTGTTTTCTTGTTGCTTATCTTCATTCCTTTGGTTTTTTTGTAGGCCTCTTTTTTTTCTTCTCAGGTGGGCCTACCCAAACATCAGTATTAAGAAAGGTACCCTCTGATACTATCTATTGAAACTCTAAGTAAATCTTTACAGCACTTATCCAAATAATTATTTTATCTCTCCCTCCCTTTCTCTATCCTATCTATCTATTCATCCATTCATCTACTCATCATTTCCTGTGTATCCCAACCATGCCTTCATGCTCTTGCTCACATGCAAACACATACTAGATTTTAATTCCATGGTGTAGGGAACTTGTTTGCCTCAGGAAGACAGAACAGGCTCATATTTCACTAGTCCAAAACACTTGCACATGACACAATGAACATTTCTCCTACACACATTAGCTTCTGTGCATGGCCAAGTGACTTTCCTAGTGTCCCCCTTTTCTCTTTTCCCTCCTTTCCCCATTAGCTCTTTCTTTTCTATCATCCTCCCTAAGAAAGAGACAACAAAGGAAACACCAAAACAAAAATATTTTTGATTTCTTAAGCAAAACTACTCAGTTCAGTTCTCTGTAGCAGCTCCCTCAAACATCATTCAAGACCTGCTTTTCTTATTGGAAAAGATTTAATTTAAACTTTTAAAATGTATGACTTCACCAAATGCAGTTCTCTTCCCAGTTTCTGCCTGTGGGTGCGAGAGATTCACACTTCTAGTTTTACTAGCAAGATTGACACATTTCTATTATAGGATTAGCCCCATATTTCTAATTGTTTTTGCTTATTGGATATGCAGTCTGTACCGAATTTAGAGAATTTTAAAAATTACCTCCTAGTTGGCAAAGCAGCACTATGGTTCTTATTGCAAGTATGATAGCATTACATAAAATCAGCTTTAAAAAACACATTAATGTATCCACTGACCAACTCAGACCATGAAGTGTTTTAGGGGATCAGCTTAATCATCATAGCAATTCCTTAAAATTCCTTTAAAAATGAAAGAAAGATTGTTGCTCCTATTGACAGATGGACTGGGGAGATTAAGGGCTTTCCCAAGCAGCAAATTCACAACTAACACGAAAGGTCACTATACAAAGAAGGATGGAGGCAATGAGGATGAGTTAGAGAAGCCACCCTGTGTCCAGCACAGTACCTCTCACACGTGCTTTTCCCCATTCCTCTTCCTTAGGATTACTGGTGATAACTATGAATGTTCACATCTATAAAACTCAACCACCTGGGTAGAACTTGACATTCAATATTATCACATTTCCATCTCAGAAGGTGATGCATCTACAATCCCATTGATATATACTGATAACTGGATTCTTAATCCACTTAGATGAGTATTTTCAAATTGTTAGGTCTTCCTACAAGGTAGAATGTGCGGAATTTTCAAGTGCCATGAAAATAGGGAGTAGAGAGCAGGAGTTTTCATGTTTGAACTTTCAGGCATCAATGGTAGAATCAGCTTTAACCCACCCTCCACCTCTAATAGGAACATGAGCTCTATGATTTACATGTCTTTACTGAGCAACCAGCAATCATGGCCACACTCAGCTGGTCTCTGTCTCACCCTGCTTACCTAAGGTAGCAATAATACAACATGCACAAAGTCTGTATCCCTGACCCTGTTTATTTATCTTTACTCTCATGGCCACAAAAATTCTCACATTTCTACTAATCAGAAATCATCAGATTAACTGAAAGTTAACATGGTTCTGGAATGAGTACTCAGGGAGAATCTTTGTTTCAAATGGTCTTAAATGTCTCCAACCAATGGAGCATCACTGTCCTTTGATCAGTGGCCTTTGTTAACAAGCATGCCCTGAGCATGTCCATGTCTCCCTGTACAGACCAACTTGTTTCTAATCAGCGAGTATTGATCTTCTCTACAGATTTGTTTGTTAAACTGGCATCTACAACAAACGTCAGACATCAAAAATAATATCCACCATTTTGCTATATCATCTTAATTAAATGTCAAATTCAAGAAATGCCATTTTCAGCAGTAAACAAAAGACCCTACAATAACATGTGGTGAAAATTTTCTCCCAGTTAATCTCTACTGTTTCCTCAAAATTGTTTATACCATTATCTCTGACCCCTTTATTTCACTGTTAGCAGCAAACCCTGTTCAAGCTAACATAGTTACCAGTTCATGTAAAGCACAAAGAAGCCCCTGACTCCATTAAAATATAATTTAAAAACTCTTATATTAGTGTATGTGGAACCATAGCATGCATCTCAATCACTTAAAAACATCTGCCTAAGAACAACTTAAAGTTTCAGAGAAATATCATAAGGTCTATTTGTGACTTAGAGCTCTATAATCAGTAATCATCTAATGAGATCTCTCTGGACTAATATAATCTGAATCAATAGAGTGAAGAAATACTTTATTTCTTACATACTTCTCTGTGAAATCTATGAAGCAAATGCTGATTTCTTTGTCCAGTCCTCTGCAATGCAGTGTCAGTTATTTTTTTTCCACATGTCACAGTATAAATACATAAAAGTACAGAATAAGATCATTTGTATGTGGTTATTGTACACACAGAATCTTCCAGGAAAATTTCTGCTCACGAGTGAATCAGAAAAATAGAATTTATACTTTCTCCTTTAAAATGGGATTGTGATATATAAACATTTTAAAGATACAAAGTCATAATTGATAAAATGGTCAGATTCCTTACATTACATTGTAATGTCTCTCATACTCTATCCTGGCTAGAGCTTGAATGTATGTTGGGTTCTCTGAGCAAAATCACTCCTCAGATTCTTTGCACAGATGGCCAGATGTGGAAGGTATTCTTATCACTATCTTCCTTTATTGTTTCATATATTTTTTCTCAAACCAAGAGTACTTTGAGAATTATATCTACATATATAGTAATCATTCTTAGTGCTTTCAAATAGCAATTAGGAAAGGAATACCTTCATTCTTTAAATTTTTCTTGCATTTTTTTCCCTTATTTGAATAGTCCACTCTGTTTGTTTTTTTTTTTTAATTTAAATGTTTATTTCAGGTAATCCAGACATCTTGAATTGCTATTTTTAATATAAACAATTTAAGTAATCATTAGTAATAATTTTATAATAAATAATAAATTGAGTTTTGTGTTACTATGACTAGTACAACTGTTGATATTTAAGAAGTTGGTAAGAAATGAGTTTACCAGAGTACCAGGCAAGGAAACTTGCAGAAAGCCATCTAGTTCTCATTAGAAGGCTTCGATCATTGCAGAAACCATTATGGTATATTCCTTTGTTCTCATTCAACGAAGAAAACACACAAAAAAGAACACAAAGCAAGGCCTTTAAAGGTTGCTTTGGAAAGAAAGAATAAAATCAGTTTAGTCCTTCTTGAATTTATAACTGCCAAATCACGAATATAGGAAGGAAATACTGTAGCATACTAACTGCTGCACCTGCCATTGTAGCATCAACTCACTATTGGGGGGAAATGATGCCAGAAATGTAATAAAATAGACACATGATAATGACTTTCATCTTACAAAGTAAGAATGTAAGAGTAATTTACTTTGAAAGTTTCTACAGGGAAACTGTAGAAAGATAGCTGTAGTTACAAGGGGAAACTGTAGTTAGAGACCTGTAACTCCTCTCCTGTTCCCCATCACAGGGCAATCCCTACTTCCACTCTCAGGCCATGGAGCTTGATGTGGGAACATGGGATCACTGGTGAAAGGCATCCAGAGGGAGCCGAGTCACATGTCAACTATGGCCCTGGTACAGCTATACTCAGCATGCCCTGCTGAAGTTTAGAGTCTCAGATTTTATTAAAATTTAATGCACATAATTTAAAAATCAACAGTTAAGTCAAAGCAGTTTTTATCTTTCCAGAGATTTATATTACCTTTAAATAATAATATTTTATTTTCCCATTTTCCTGCCTTACCCTATTGGCTATGATGTAGGACCCTTTTAAGTAAGTTAGGATAATGAAAAGACTACTGAGTACCATTCAGCCATAAAAATGAATGAGATCCAGTCATTTGCAACAACATGGATGGAACTGTAGATTATTATGTTAAGTGAAAGCAGCCAGGCACAGAAAGACAAACATTGTATGTTCTCACTTATTTGTGGGACCTAACAATCAAATCAGTTAAACTCATGGATGTAGAGAATAGAAGGATGATTACCAGAGACTGGGAAGGGTAGTAGGGGCTTGTGGGAGGTAATTAATGGAAAAAAAAAAACATGTTAGAAAGAATGAAGAGGCCTACTGCTTGATCATACAGTAGGATGACTTATCAATAACTTAATTGTATATTTTTAAATAAATTAAAGAATGTAGATTGTAACTCAAAGGATAAATGCTTGAGGGGATGGATACCCCATTTTCCATTATGTGCCTATTTCACATTGCACAACTCTACCCCAACATCTCATGTACTCCATAAATATATTAACCTACTATGCACCCACAATTTTTTAAAATGAAGTGAACAATAATAAAGCAGAAAGCAGTTAATTTTTTTAAAGAGTATTGAAGTGTTTTTTTTTTTTTTTTTTTTTTTTCCCAGCAATGGGAACGATATCTGGAGAACTGAGGGGCTGGATGTAAGTTTTTTAGTTCAGAAGCTACTATAGTAGCATAAGTATGACATCTTAATACCCTAGCCCATGATAAGAGGAAGGTAATAGAAACAGAAAGGTGTATCTATCCCGTATTCTAGATTTTAAAATTTGTGATGGTAGGAGGCAGAATAAAAATAACAAAGCCTCTAGTTTCAAAACTTATGACCAAGCAATTGACAATATTTTTTAATTGAAGTTCAAGTCTGTTGCAGATTTTAAATTAATAGAGTTGAAGTAAAGTAGTTATATGTTTCAGTTTAAATGCAGTTCTAAGATAATGCCTTCAAAAGAAATTGCCAGATATTATAATTGTCTACCGTGTTTCACTACTTAATCCAAGTACATATAAAATGTCCTATAACTTAACATTTCTGTGATTTCTAGCTTTTCCAGTTAATAAAGTAACTTTATGCTTACTGTCTTATTGGTGTTACAATAGGTAATAATAGAAATACCTTTTGTATTTGCAAAGTACTTTTATTATTTCAATGGCTAATCATTCAATGATTTATTAACCACATCTTATTAACTATAGTTTAGCCCAACAGAGGCCAACCACTAAGAAGAATACAACAGCACACACCCTTGCACAGCCTAGAGACACACACAATCTGGGAATGCCAGAGGACCTCTGGCCACCTTCTGAGCAACTCAACTACTTTGGCTGAGGGTCCTTGAATAAAAACTAGAGTTTAAACAACACTATACCAAACCTACTCACTTAGTTCTACTCTCCTACAGCAAACACTGGTCATATCATTAATAATTAAAAACAACAGCTGCTAATGCCTTGGAACAAGATGGCTAATTTACATATTCTGAGCGCTGGCAAGGGTTCTCCAGCACGTTCTGCCAAACCCGTGGAGGATTCTGTTTCTCTGAGGCAGGTAAAGGGGCAGAAAGGCATCTACAGCTCAAACAGGAATATTAATAAAGTTGTAAAGGAGCATATAATTAAACCATATCAATTATTTATCTAATTATGAGGTTATTAGTCATCTAAAATTACTCAGCAAGCAACTCCAGAGTCTGTGGTGTACTAACATGCAAAGTGTTGTCCAAAATCATCGGGCCTGAGAAACTCCATCTGACAATACTGCTTCAACATTAATTAGCTCCAAGAGCTGAAGGATGAGTAGAAGAAGGGGGATATGGTGAAATATTCTATTAGAAAAAGCCATGTCTTTGATGGCTGGAGGTAAGAGAAAGCACGGTGTTTTCTACTAAATGAATACTTGTCTTCTGAAGTTATTTCATTTGGGGAAATCATATCTTTATTCCCTGAGTCCAGTTGGTTCCCTGGGTCTGGAGCTGTTCCCTGGAGAATTTTTGAGTGCAATCATTTAACACTGAGGTAGGATTCTCCATTTACTGCAAGCCTCAGTGGGTGTCCTAATATCTGCATGCAGGTAATAAAGTATTCACTGTGTAGATGGAATAGTGATCCCCCAAAGACATTGACATCCTGATCTCTGGAATCCCGTGAATATGTTACCCTAAATGGCAAAAGGTACATTGCACATGTGATGGGGTAAGAATCTTGAGATGGAGAAGTAAGCCTGTATTATCCAAATGAGCATATTGTAATTATGAGGGTATTTATGAGTGGGAGGGAGGAAGGTCAGCCAGCGGAGATGTGACAATAAGAGCAGAGGTCAGAGAGGTATTCAGAGAGAGATTTGAAGATGCTGTGGTACTGTTTGTCTTTAAAAATGAAAGGAGAGATGACAAGCCAAGGATACAAGGGGCCTCTAGAAGCTGGAAAAGGCAAGACAGCAGATTTTCACCTACAGCCCCCAAAAGGAATGCAGTCCTCCTGACCCATTTTAGGATTCTGACTTCCAGGACTCTAATATGTTTTTGCGACATTTACATTTTAAGCCACTACTAATTGTTACAGCAGCAAGAGGAAGCAAGTCCATTCATCACATCTCCCCCGGAATCAATTCACCAATACCTTACCATTTCACATTTCTATTCTGAGGCATAAGGGATCATGAGCTGATTAAATAACACAACAGTTGTGATATTTCCTATTCACATTTAAGACAAAGTCATTTGTTTAAACAAATTAACAAATAAAAAGAGTTTTGAAACTACCCTTATGAAAACACGAAGTAATCTAAATGTGCAAGAGACAAATTGGGCTATCCAGCTGGCCTCCCAGATTCACAGGAATATAAATCAAAGCCCAAAATAAAACAAAACTATTCGTATGGAAGGGTTCCATCCATAGAAATGATGAGAAATTCCTGTAAGACATATTACCATTTACGACAGAGAGAAGTTTATAATAAACATTGTAGAACATAAAACATCTGAATAAAAAATCTATTAGGGGAGAGTGAATGGAGTCCCTACAGAAAGGAATCTACTTATACAGCCTACATCAGGATGACAAAGGCTGAAGGCAACTAAGGAATTTGGTAATTGACCCTTTAAGAACAGCCTTGGTTCCTGGGTCCTGGGTCCTAAGTCTCAGTGACTGAGGAATTTTCTTTGGCTTACCCCTGGCCCTAACAGCATTCTAGATGAAGCAGAAGCAATATAGTAGTTTCTCAGTGAGGGAACCTGGAACTTCGAATGAAATCATTTCCACTTGTAAAAGCAAGTACCTTCTGACTCCAATTCCTCTAGAGCTTTCCCTTTAAAGGAAATGAAAATGACTCCAGTCGCCTTATACTGTACTGTAGAAATTTCAGTATTCTTCCTAGCATTTCTGAAGCTACCTGGAAACGGGGTACATTATTTTTTCCTTGGTCAACCTTTATACCATAGGTCTTCTGAAGGCTACTCTCACTTCAGGGACTGTCCTTCCTCCTTCATTTCCTAATGTGCGATTAATAAAATTCTAGTGTTTGCAATGTACTACTTCTGAAGATTTGAATATAACTCAAGCGTTCTAAAAGTACAGCAAAGAATTTTGAAGAATTTAAACGTTAGGCATAACGATATTGAATTTTCCAGGTCATCCAGAGAAATTTTCTCACTGGTCAACCTTCTTTGATTACATCAAGACACCAAGAGTGCCTTTGTTTTCCAAAGGACATTTCCTCCCACCTGCCTTAACCTCCCCATTCAGGATCTCTCTTTTTTCTTTTGCTTGTTGTCTGTTTTGGTTTTGTCTCCTCCAAGGAACAGGTCTAATTCTTGTTACTCGACTATACAGAGCTACTCACCTTCTTTTGATAGTCTCTCCTACCAAGAAAGATGGAACCACCTAGAAAAATACCCTCTACGGTGTTTTCCAAATAACAATACATCCCCTATGAATCCGAGCTGCTTCTTAGGCCTCAGGTGTAAACTGCAGGCAGCTACTAGGTTGCCTCCAGCTGTAGTTTATTTATTCCTCTCAATGAGCAACTGAAGCCCATATTTATAACAAAAGGCTATAATTGACTTCAACATCTGCCCCTTCTTTGGGGCTTAAAAGATTTCATAGGAACTCACACCACTCTGACGGAACCAATCCTAAATCTCAATATTGGGCACACAGAGCCCGCTGAGAAAAATTGCAAGATACATTAGAACACCCTACACTTCAAAAGAAGGCAACCAATATGAAAAAAGAATTAAATTCTGCTCTCTGAAAACAATTAAAACCAAATAAAAGCAGTTACTCTATCGAAGAGAGTTTAGAAATTACCTAATTTCTACTTGCAAAGACATTTAAAGGGATATATTTACGAAGCTAGGGGGAATTACTAATAAAAGTGTAGTGACTAGTAAAACATTTTTTCTCAGTATCAGTAAATGCCATAAAACTGAAATTGTCGTAAGTTGCTTTGTTAGTCTGTTTTCATACTGCTATAAAGTACTTCCCGAGATTGGATAATTTACACAGGAAAGAGGTTTAATTGACTCACCGTTCAGCAGGGCTGGGGGAGGCCACAGGAAACTTGTAATAACGCCAGAAGGTGAAGGGACCTTCTTCAGAAGGCAACAGAAAGAGAAATGTTCAGCGAAGGAGGAAGAACGCCTTGTAAAACCATCAGATCTTCTGGAGAACTCAGTCACTCTCGCGAGAACAGATGGGAAAACTGTCCGTCGTGATTCAATTACCTCCACCTGGTCATTCCCTTGACACGTGAAGATGATGGCGATCATGGGGAATTACAATTCAAGGTAAGGTTTGGGTGGAGACACGAAGCCTGACCATATCAGTTGCTGAGGGAAAAATGTTCATTCCCAATTATTATATATCTAGCCAAACTTTCATTTGTACTTAATGGCAACCCCTGAAATTTGTTAAAGATGAAAAAAAAAATTTAAAGGATATCATGTACATTTAAAAACAGTACAGAATATTCAAATTCATGGAGAAAAAACAAAATAAGAAAATGAATCAATGCTACATACAAAATACTTGATGATGAGCAAAGACATTAGTAAAACAGAGCAGACAAACTCAGTGATTCTTAATCTTGGCTTCACATTTTGATTACCTGGAAGAATTAGCAGTAAAAATAAATACACACAAATATACATGTATAAAATAATAAATACAAAAAAGTGTTTCATAGATCACTTTCACAGAGAAGTGATTGAACTGCTTTTGGGTAGGCCCAGACATAGGAGCTTTGTAGGGAGTGCTCCGTGATTCCTACCTACATACAGAGTTTTAAACCCTAATTTAAGTAATTTTGGGGAATGTGGGCTTATGGACATGGGAGAGAAAGAAAGAAGAGAGTTGGAGGACATAATTTTAAAAATACTATATTACTCCTCTGATAAAAATAAGAGATAATAGTTAATGTCTCAATTATTTGTTTGAGCTAAGAATACATTGAAAACCTACCATCTTCAAGACTTTTTGATAAGCAATGGGAATAACTAATCGTCAAGATATGCCAAGTCCTGAAGTTCAGGGAACATATAGTCTATCAATAGAAATCGATAAGAAATAGATGGACACAGGGCAATGGGATTGGGGGAACCAAGTAGAGAACACTAGGGAAGCACCAGAGAATCAGAGCTGCCTGCCCAGAGGAGCTAATACCTGATCTAAACTAATACCAAATCTGCTCTTGACTTAGAAGCAATCTGTTCAGGCACAACTTACAAAATCATTTTCTATTATTCTAGTTTACTGTTTCTTGTTTTCTTATTCATCGCTAACTAGAGTCAATAGGTTAGAAAAGGAAGAAATATCTAGAGGCAGGTCTACCCTTTGAAAAGAAGTGAATTTAAGAGCTGACACGAAATAATAAAGCCAGTAAGACAAATCAAAACAGATCCCCAAATTAGCACAATCTCAGGACATTTTAAAAAGAAAAACCATCTTGCATATCTCAATCTTTTCCCAAGGCAGTAATGAGAATTCAAAATGCCTACAAAAGACATTTAATGAAAGGCTAAACATTGCTGTCACTTCTTGTTAAGTACATAGGAAGTATAATCTTGTTGATAGTTTCACTCCCTGTAAGGATGAATTTCCTACAAGGTATTTGAGAAGAGGGAGTTGTCTCCCTTTAGCCTTTGTGCTATGTCCCTGGGCTGTTACCTGTCTGTCTTAAGAACATCTGAATTCAGCTTTCGGGTGGTTACTAATACTAGCAAACACCTAGAACTTCTATTCCACAGTTCTTCTCAATAAGATGTCACTTATTCCTCACAGACTTTTCAAAACAGGAAAGGAGAATATGGGATAGACTGTACTTCCATTAAACGTCCATTGCTTGATTTTCTACAATACTGTTTACATGTTTTAATGGAAATATTGATTTTACAGAGGAGTTTTGATAACAAAAGGAAATTGAAAGGTGTTGAATGTTCAGAAATAAAAGAGGCATGCTGCATCTGACTAAACTTCTAGTCCAAAGTGTGATGAGTGGGGCACGAAATGGAAACCTTTCACATGATTTTGTCTTGGGATATACCCAATTCCCAACTTGCTCCCCCTCTCCTGAGACCCGTTGCCTTCCTGGAGAGTGCCTTCTTGTTCACACGTTAACAAGGAAAATCCCATCTCCTTTTAGAGCAACCCCAGTTGCTTATCTGAGTGAGTTTATCAGACATTAGAATGTATTCATCTCTCCCCCTCACCAAGAAAATCTACGTGCAAATTTGCTTCCATACATGTTCTAAAGCATAAATAATTCATTCTAGAATAATATCGCAGCATACATAGAAAGGGGGAGAATGGCTGGAGAACAAGCCAAGACATACGTGTCCCCCAGTGCCAGCTCAGATCCTGAGATTCCTCCTCATCAGTATTGGGTACAGATAATGCTTTTTCACTCTGCTTGATCATCCAAAAGGTAACTATTGAGTCAAACACAGACAACACTTCTAAAGGAACACCACGCATCTTCTGAGACAGTCAAGACAAAATCCACATAGAAGAGGATGAACACTTTCTTGACTGCTAGCTCATCTGTTCAGCTGCTGAGCCTCCTGTGGAAGTTAACATTTTACACATATGTCAGTCCATGCTGAGCAGGGCGGCTCTCCTTTGTTTTACACTGCTTGCACATGGCACATCTGTGCCTTTAACACCAGAGATGTGACTTGTTACAAAGGCATGCATGTTTCCTGCTCTGTTCTCTTCCACTAATATATATCCAGTAAAGGCTTTAAAAGCAAACATTTTATTTTTTCCCCAATATAGCTTTTAAGACTATTCAATATTTTGGTCATGGCTTTCTGAAAGGTTCTCTTGCCACTGTGATGGAATCCATCGTGCTTTGGATTTAATTTAAGAGGGTAAAAGTATGTGACTTGTCACATTCTTCTGGCTGAAAAGATAAGTATGTACATATTGGCCATTCCAGGAGATCTTTGAAATTATAAAGAGAAAATTAGGTTTCAAGGGAAGGGGGAGCATTCAGAATCTTGGGATAGGCCAAGGGCCATGAGATTCCTAAGAGCTGAATATATGCTCTCCAGCAGAAATAATGTGCCTTTTATTGGTTAAAAGGTACGGCTAATCTCAACCTCAAAATCATGTGCAATGGCCTTGTAAACATCTTTAACTAATGATATACAGTAGAGCCTTGCTGGGAATCAAGAGATGGTCTGAGAGAGAGAGAGAGAGAGAATATTGGAAGCTCACCCTCAGCAGGTCTAACTCTTTTTGTTCATGCATCAAAGACTTCAATTATATTAGGCCATAAAGGAGCAGCTAAATCTTTTCTTTGCTGAGTTCTTCTCAGAGAGAATCCTAGTAGTAAGGAAAAAAAAAAAAGAGAATACCCATCAATTTAGCAATCTATTAAATTAGATTTACTTAATATTATACTCTTAAAGGGTTAGTTGCACTGTAACTTTACTGGAAAGCTCTTGGATATAATCCTAATTATTATTATAGAATTCTGTTTTCCTTAACCCTTTAGCACTGCCTTATTAAGTTAATTTGACACATATTTTATCTTTTAGGAAAAGGATATATAAAATAATCATAAGAGCCTTACAGCAGTAAATGCCCAAAATACAAGGTCCAGAATTGAAGAATATCATGTGAAATCTGTATGAAAGGGTGGTCTGGGATTTGGTAGAGGAACCATTCGGCTACAGCCTGAAGATAAAGAGATACAGAGGAAAATCAAAAGCCAACTGGTAGGGAGCAGTATGCAAATAGGGCTGTGAGTTGGAGACAGCCTTATTAATTTTCAGGAGAACCTTGTATACAATTTCATGAACAAAGAACACTCATATTACAGATTCTGTAGAGATTCACTGAGGAATACAAAAGAAAAAAGTAAAACAAAAAACAAAAACACAAGCAAGCGCAAATCTAGTGCTGTTAAAGGTGTGTGTGTGTGTGTGTGTGTGTGTAAGAGAGGACATATTCACATTTACACTCACACACATATTAAACCTTGATGCTGTCTGGAGCATATACAATACCTATCACTAGAAATCTGTTTACAGTTTTCTTTTTCTAACACAACATCTTTTTGCAGAGAGCAGGCCTCCTGCATTATTTATATTCAGAAGACTTGTATAATAAGGTGCAGGTACATTTCCATTACATTGCATGCATTTCTGTAAAGGTACTCAATAGCAAAACTGATGTGGAGACTAATGAATCTTGGCCGAGGAGGGTGGCTTGGTGACTAAGTTAGGCTGTGTGTCATTTTTACATATCACTACATTATTTTTATTGCCCACTGTTATTTCCTAACATTCATTTTAAAGAATAAGTATCCATGCTCTTATTTAAGGTTTTCCATCTTCTCAATGATTCTCAGGATTATTCAGCTGCAAGACACTTCACAGACTTCCAGAAAAACAATTTATAGACCTGAATTCATACTCTTAAGATTGCCCTAAGGTTTGTCCTACAAAGCATTTGTTTGACGAAATGAAACAAATGTGTATGTAGGGAGAGAGATCATAGGATAGGACGGGGCATCTATATTCGATTTTAGACATCATTTTCTTGTCCTAAATGCCTTAGATGTTCTTCGTCCTCAAGATCCGTCTGTTTATTGTAGAAGCTTAAGAGATATATCTAGCCCCAAAAGTAACAAAAATAACCTTTGGAGAATTAAGTTAGTTTTACTTTAAAATTTTTTGTGGGTAAATAGTAGGTGCATATATTTATGTGATACATGAGATATTTTGACACAGGCATGGATTGGCATAATAATCATATCAGGGTGAATGGAGCATTTATCCTTTCTTTGCATTACAAACAGCCCAATTATACTCTTTTAATTATTTTATTTTATTTTTAAATTTTCATTATTTTTATGTTTTTTGAAGCAGGGTCTTGCTCTGTTTCCTGGGCTGGAGGGCAGTGGCACAAACACAGCTCACTGCAGCCTCAATTCCTTGAGCTTAAACGATCCCCCACTTCAGCCTACCCAGTAGCTGGGACTACAGGTGCCACCATGTCCAGCTAACTTTTGTATTTTTGGTAGCGATGACATCCTCCTGTGTTATCCAGGCTTGTCTTGAACTCCTGGACACAAGTGATCCTCCCACCTCAGCCTCCCAAAGTGCTGGGATTACAGGCATGAGTCACTGCACCTGACCTTGTAGTTATTTTTTATTTATTTATTTTACTGCTTAATTTTTATTTTATTAACACTAAAATTCCAATTCTTTTTTTGTTATTTTACTTTAAGTTCTGAGATACATTTGCCAAATGTGCAGGTTTGTTACACATGTATACATGTGCCATGATGGTTTGCTGCACCCATCAACCCATGACCTAGGTTTGAAGCACCGCCTTTGCCATATCCCAGAGGTTTTGATAGGTCGTGTCACTATTGTTGTTCAGTTTGAATAATTTTTTAATTTCCATCTTGATTTCAGTTTTGACCCAATGATCATTCAGGAGCAGGTTATTTAATTTCAATGTATTTGTATGGTTTTGAGGGTTCCTTTTAAAGTTGATTTACAGTTTTATTCTGCTGTGTTCTGAGAGAGTACTTGAAGAATTTCAGTTTTCTTAAATTTATTGAGGCTCATTTTGTGGCCTATCATATGGTCTATCTTGGAGAAAGGCCCATGTGCCATTGAATAGAATGTATATTCTGCAGTTGTTAGATGGAATGTTCTGCATATATCCGTTAAGTCCATTTGTTTCAGGGTATAGTTTAAATTCATTGTTTCTTAGTTGACTTTCTGTCTTGATGACCAGTCTAGTGCTGTCAGTGGAGTATTGAAGTCCCCCATTATTATTTTGTTGCTGTTTATCTCATTTCTTAGGTCTATTAGTAATTGTTTTATAAATTTGGGAGCTCCAGTATTAGGTGCATATTTGTTTAGGATTATATTTTCCTGATGGACAAGGCCTTTTATCATTATATAATGTTCCTCTTCATCTTTTTAACTGCTGTTGCTTTGAAGTTTGCTTTGTCTGATGTAAGAATAGCTACTCCTGCTCACATTTGGTGTCCATTTGCATAAAATGTCTTTTCCCACCCTTTTACCTTAAGTTTATGTGAGTCCTTATGTGTTAGGAGAGTCTCTTCAAGGCAAAAGACAGTTGGTGGGTGAATTCTTATCCATTCTGCAATTCTGTATATTTTAAGTTAAACATTTAGGCTATATACATTCAATGTTAGTATTGAGATGTGAGGTACTGTTCCATTTATAGTACAATTTGTTGCTTGTATACCTTGGTTTCTTGTTTTGTTCTTTTTGTTTTTTAAACTGTATTTTTGTTTTATAGGTCTTGTGAGATTTATGCTCTATAGCTCCAGGCTTTGTTTCAAGATTTAGAACTCCTTTTAGCAGTTCTTGTGGTGGTGGCTTGGTAGTAGTGAATTCTCTCAGCATTTGTTTATCTGAAAAAGATTGTATCTATCTTTCATATATGAAGCTTAGTTTTCCTGGATATAAAATTCTTGACTTTTGTTTTGTTTGAGGCGACTAAAGATAGGGTCCCAGTCCTTTCTAGGTTGAAGGGTTTCTGATGAGAAATCTGCTGTTAATCTAATAAGTTTTCTTTAGAGGTTACCTTGTGCTTTTGTCTCATAGTTCTTAAGATTCTTTCGTCTTAACTTTAGATAACCTGATGTTAATGTGCCTAGGTGATCTTTTTTGCAATGAATTTCTCAGGTATTCTTTGTGCTTCTTGTATCTGGATGTCTAAGTCTCTGGCAAGGCTGGGGAAATTTTCCTCAATTATTCTCCCAAATATATTTCCAAACTTTTAGATTTCTCTTCTTCCTCAGGAACACCAATTATTCTTAGGTATGATCATTTAACATAATCCCAGACTTCCTGGAAGCTTTTGTTTATATTTTCTTACTTTTTTCCTTTGTTGTTGTTGGACTGAGTTAATTTGAAGATCTTGTCTTCAAGCACTGAATTTCTTTCTTCAACTCGTTCGATTCTATTGCTGAGACTTTCCAGAGCATTTTGCATTTCTATAACTGTGTCAATTGTTTCCTGACGTTTTGATTGTTTTTTATTTATGCTATCTATTTCATTGAATATTTCTCCCGTCACTTCTTATATTATTTTTTTGATTTTCTTACATTGGGATTTGCCTTTCTCTGTTGCCTCCTTGATCAGCTTAATAACTAATCTCCTCAATTCTTTTTGAAGTCAATCAAAGATTTCTTCTTGGTTTGGATCCATTGCTTTGAGTTAGTATGATTTTTGGGGGGTGTTGAAGAGCCTTGTTTTGTCATATTACCAGAGTTGATTTTCTGGTTCCTTCTCATTTGGGTAGCCTCTGTCAAAGGGAAGGTCTAGGGCTGAAGGCTGTTGTTCAGATTCTTCGTCCCCCCCAGGATGTTCCCTTGATATAGTACTCTCCCCCTTTTCCCATGGATGTGGCTTCCTGAGAGTAGAGCTGTAGTGATTGTTATCTTTCTTCTGTATCTAGCCACCCAGCAAGTCTACCAGTTTCTGGGCTGGTACTGGTGGTTGTCTGCACAGAGTCCTGTGATTTGAACTATCTGTGGGTTGCTTAGCCATGGATGCCAGCACCTGTCCCAGTGGAGGTGGCGGTGGGGCGGGGGGGGCAGGGGGGTAAAATGAACTGTTGTTCAGTTTAAAATATGTTCTAATTTCCCTCTTCTCTAATCCCTAGATTATTTAGAAGTGCATTATATAGTTCTAAAATGCCTAAGGATCTTCCAGAGAGACTTCTATTATTAATTTTAATTTAATGTGATTGTGGTGTGAGAACATACTTTGTGTGACCTGGATTTTCCTAAAATGTATTGTGCCATTTTTTATGTACTAGAATATAATATACAATATAGTACATAAAAAATGGCACAATACATTTTAGGAAAATCCAAGTCACACAAATCCAGTGGCACAATAAATTTAGGAAAATCCAATATTCAGTAAATATTTATGTGCTCTTGAAAAGAATGTATGTTCTTTTGTTGATATAAGTGTTCTGTAAATGTCAATAGATAAGTTGGTTGATATTGTTAA
The DNA here is from genome assembly GCA_036589455.1 of Ateles fusciceps. Classification (NCBI taxonomy): domain Eukaryota; kingdom Metazoa; phylum Chordata; class Mammalia; order Primates; family Atelidae; genus Ateles; species Ateles fusciceps. The sequence goes on from JAZHEH010001737.1 coordinate 2,585,914, forward strand.
GTCTTGTATATTTTTGATGATTTTGTATATACTTGTTCTACCAATTATGAAGATAGGGTTGTTGAGATCTTGAGCTATAATTTGGTTTTGTTTCTTTCTCCTTGCACTTACGTCAATTTTTGCTTCATGAATTTTGAAGATCTGTTATTAGGTACATAAACATTTATGAATGTTATGTCCTTTGGATGAATTGACTCCTTTATTAGAATAAAATGACCTTCTTTATCCCAAGAAATATTCTTTGCCCTGAATTCTGCTTTGTCTGACATTAACATAGCCACTTTAGATTTTTTAAAAACTAATGTTAGTAATGTATATCTTTTCTATCCTTTTCCTTTTTTGTCTATTTGTGACTCTGTGTTTAAAATATTTTATTTGCATATAGCATAGAAGTTTTATGGTTGAATTTAATATGTTTTCAATTAAAATGACAATTTTTGCCTTTAATATGGAAAGTTTAGACGACCTACCTGCAATATGATAGCTAGGATGTAGTAAGGTTTGAGTCGCTCATCTTACCATTTGTTTTCAACTTTTCCCATCTTTTCTTATTCCATTTTTCTTTATTTTCTGCTTTCTTTTATATTAACATATGTTTAATATTTTAATTTAATACATTTTGCTGCTTCTCAGCTATAACCCTTTGTTTTGTTGTTTTAGTAGTTGATTTAGAATTTATATTACATACAATTAATTTATGACAATTTGCTTTTAATTGAAGTTAAGCCATTTCACATAAAAGAATATTAAAAAGCTATACTTTTTTTGTCCCTTTTGAATTTTATGCAGTGTTGTCACCTTTAACAAATCCCCATTACTTTGCTATTATTTTTGTTTAAACAATGATCTTTCAAAGAAATATAAAAAAACATAGATATAAATATTTAAAAGAAGCATAAATGACACACACATATATATATAAACATATACACACATGTACGTAGCTGCCTATATCATTACCATATTCAGTGTTTCATGTCTGTTGGTGAAGATCCCTATTTTCATCTGGTGTTATTTTACTTTGCCTTAGGAGCTATCTTCAACATTTCTTGTTATACACATCTGCTGATACTTTTTTTTTAACCATTTCTAGTTATGAAAAAGCATTTCATGTTTACTTTTGAAAAATATTTTCACTGGATATATAGGGTGAACATATTTTATTTGACACTAATTTTTTTTCTGTTTTCTTGTCAGTTGCATTATTTCTGATGAGAAATATACTATAATCATCATCTTCACTGTTCTGTATGTAACATGCTGCCTTCCTCCACTTCCTGGCTATCGATATAATTTAGTCTGTATCACTGTTTAGTGATTTTATTATGTTGTGTTTTTGTACAGTTGTCTTTATTACACTTGGACTATAAAAAATTCATTGAACTTCTTTGGCCTGTGGATTTATAATTTTCTTCAACTTTATAAAACAATATTTCTACCAATATTGTTTCTGCCCTGGCTCTTTTAAGAGATTACAATTATTTAGTCATATACATATGTGTGTGTGTATATATATGTGTATATATATATATATATAATGTTATTATATCATATATTATGTAATAATAATTATATATTTTATATACATTGTAATATAGATTATACAATTATTTTAATATAGAATATAAAAATTATATAGCCACTTAAAGCTATCACACAGCTTATAAATATCCTGTACATTTAAAGATTATTTTTCTCCTCTCTATTTCACTTTGGATAGTTTATATTACTATGGGTTCAAGTTTATTAATCTTCCACTTGTAACACCTAATGTGTCATTAATCTCATCTGTACTTTCCATCTCAAATATTATACTTTCCACTTTAGAAGTTGATTTCATGTATCTTCCCCATCTCTATGTAAGTTTCTGAACCTCTAAAATATAGTTCTATAACTTTTCTAACATCTGTATTTGCTTCTTATAAGATCTGTTTCACTTCTGTTCCAGTTTCAATTGATTTTCTCCTCATTATGAGTTGTATTTTTCTCTTCTACATATTCAGTAATGTTTGATTGAGTATCAGATGTTGTGGTTTTACATTATTTGGTACTAAATTTTTTTATTTCTATAAATATCACTGAGCTTTTTTTTTTTTAAAGATGTAGTTACTTCAAAATAACAGTTCTTTTGGGTCTTACTTTTCAAATTTGCTAATTAGTCTATTTACTCTACACTACCGAGGCAAGATCTTTCTGAGTACTCTACCCAGTCCCATGCCTTTTTCTGGTATGGCTGATGAAAACAGGCACTATTGCCAGTCCTGTGTGAATGCCAGGCACCTGTTTGTTCTCATTCTCTCATATGATCTTTTCCATAGCATTGGACAAAGCCACTCTACTCAGATACCAGCATCATGATCTAATTTTCTGAAAACCCCCATACCAAGTATAGAGGTCTTTTTTCAATCCACGTAGAGATTTTCATAACTACTATGTATTAGTCATTCTTCACTTTAAATGAAAAAGTTGAAGATAGTGGGGCCACAAGACGGAAAAAAACTGGTTTACTGAATCATGATTTTCAAGAGTGTTACTCACAGAAGCACTTGTATTTAAGCAAGTAAGAATTGTGTGTGTGTGTGTATGTGTGTGTAGCCAAAATTTGAAAGTTTTTCTATTTAAGGAACTACTGTTCCTGAAATTAATACATACTTACTGTTATCACTATTTTATAACCTAATAAATTGAAGTTTTGTAACCAAGAAAATAAATCACATATATAGCCAGTAAGGAAATCAGGATTCAAATCCAGGCTGTCTGACTCCAGTCCCCATTTTTTAAATTCACTTTTTATTTTAGTAATTGTAATTTTATAGAAAAGTCATAAATACAGTACAGAGGATTGCTTTATAACATGCCTAGTTTCCCTTCTTATTAACGTCTTATATTAGTATGGAACTTTTATCACAATTAATGAACCCACATTAATGGATTACTAGTAACTAACATGCATATTTTATTCAGAGTCCCTTAGTTTTTCTGTATTTTTTATGTTTCAGAATCACTGGATACCATAAGAAATCATATGATATTTACCTGCTGTATCCCTTTCGGCATTTCTTGAATGAGACAGTCTCTTAGAATCTCAGCTTTTCCTTGACTTTGATGACTTTCATAGTTTTTAGGAGTACTGGCCATATATTTTATGCAATGTCTTTCAATTTGGTTTTATCTGATATTTTTCTCATGATTAGACTGGGGTAATGTGTTTTTTTTTTTTTTTGGAAGAGCATAGATGTAAAGTGTTGTTCTCATCATATCATGAGTGCATACTGTAGACATGACACAATTGTTTACATTAATCTCAGTTATATGGCTGAGTTAGTATTTGTCACTTCTCCCCATGATAAAGGTACTCTCTCTTGCCCTCAGTTTTTGTACTGTTTGTAAGGAAGTCACTGTGTGTCATCTACACATAAGAAGTGAGGTGTTATGCTCCAACTCCTCAATGGGAGAATAGCTACATCGATTACATGGAATTCTGTATGAGGGACTTGTCTATTAACCACATTTATTTATTATTCAATAATTTATTTATATCAGCAACAGACTCAGGGAAAATTGTTTTATACCTTAGGTTATAATTTAATACTACTTTATTTTATTTATTTTTTCAAGCTTTGGCCATTTGAAGCTGTTACTATTAATGCCTGTGTTCCTTCAACATACTTTCGTTATTTTATTTGGAGAAGGGGACACTTTTTTACTTTCTGGCATTATACAATGCTTCAAACTGATTTTGTATATTTTCTATTTCAGTCATAAAACCAATGATTTCTCCAAAAAAAACCCTAGTTTCCTTTATTAGAGAATGGTACTAGAGACCAAGATCTAAGTTTTATAGTTTTCATAGTTACTGTTTATAGCCTAAATCCTTCTAAATAGGAAAGGCATAATAATGAAGTTAACCATAGAGAACATTGGAGAATACCAAAGGAGAGCCCTTAGAGTAGGGAAGGACTTAAATACCATATAAAATAGAAATAACAAGAATGGATGATAGATCAATCATAATATTTAATCAGCCATCAAATATATAACCTGATGCACAACTTCACTAGAAAATAGAGAACTACAACTTATCAAGGAGAAAACTCTCTTTTCCAGCTAAGAAGTGTGAAGGTAGTTTGTGGCTGAATAATGCTGTCACTGAGAACAACTAGGAAAAATGGATAAAATAGAAAAGAAAATCTGACTTAAGCTATTAAAAAGTTTCTGAGGCAGCTAGAAATTGAGGAAAGCAGGATCTAACAAAAGAGAACACTTCAGAAAGGTAAACAACATTCAGTAGCTGCATATTTTAACCTTGGGGTCTTTGTGAATTCTGGATACTAGGCAAGAAGCTAAGAATCTGCAAAGGGCCCAGAAAGAGCATCTGTTACTAAAGGCAGAGAAACCAGTGTATAACTGGAACTTTCAAGGAATTAGTGAGAAAACCCAAGTTAACAAACAAATTAAAATTAAAACCCAGATAGCTGAGGAGCTAATGTTTTGTTGAGAAAGTAGGAGACTATCACTGTGACTTACAAATACATATTTGCAAAATTCTTAAGTTGCACGTTACAAGACATCAAGAAAAACTTCTCTGAAACAAAGCTGAAGATTGGCAGCCTTTGGTGATAAGGAAACAAAGATTAGAGTTTAGGATCCAACAGAAGAAATGGCCCCAGGCAACACCAAAGGCTATGCCCCTAGAGAGGCAATAAATCGCAAGTAGAAGAGACTTACCTAAATTCAAGTTAGTCTCAAGTAAACTTATTTCCTAAGAACTTATATGAATAGGATCTCAGTATTTCTGCTTAACAGAGAAAGGGTGAACTTTCTCTTGAAAATGATAATATCATCCATATCACCTATAATGTTTTCATTATACTATTGATTATTCAATTATAATTACTGGGCATATTGTAAGACAGAAGTAAATTACCAAAACCCAATATGATAAAGAAAATATTAGAAATAGAAATGTTTACCCAGACATTGGGGTTAATAGATAATGAAATTTAAAGTAATTAAGATTAATATGTTCAATATACAATAAAATGAAATAGTTGGAAAACAGAGTTTTATCACAAGGCAAAATCTGTAAAAATAATCTAATGTATATTATAAAACTGAATAAAAAAACCACAATAAACAAAACCAAGAACTTAGTAAATGGGTTTAACCACAATTAGACACAGCAGGAGAGAGGACTCGTGACATGGGAATGAAGTCACTAGAAATAATTAGCATGAAGCAGAAGGGGCAGAAAAATACATAAGACCAACCTTGTAACAAAAATATAAAATGCAGCACATTTAAAAAGTTCACGCAATTGGAATCACAAGATTAGAGTTCCAGAAAGGGAGTAAGAAATGGGAAGAAGCAATCTTTGAAGAAATACTGGATGCACAATTAAAAAAGAAATCAATCCACAATTCATGAAGTTTCATGAAACTCTGCAAATCCCCCAGCAGAATAAATGCAAAAAAAAACACACCAATACACAAATAAAGTAAAGCTCTTGAAATCTACAGGAGAAAAAAGGAGCAATCTGAGAACAGTGACATTTGGGGAGGGGATTGCCTTCAAAAGTATAACAGCAGTAAGGTTTGTATATAACTCAACAAAAATTTTGGAGACAGAAAACAACATGGGTAAACATAAATGAAATTTAGCCAAAAAACCATATTTTATATTTTTAAACACATGTGGAATTAAATTTATACTAATAGTAATATAAACCACAGGAGTAGGTAAATGAAGTTAACATATTTGAAGCTTTAGCATTATTGAGAAAGTGGTAAAAGTTATACTGTATATTAGACTATAATAAATAAAAAATGCATGTTTTGATCTTTAGGGTTATTAAGAAAATAATAATAAAAACTAACCTAATTTATGAAAGGAAAAAGCACAATAATAATATCAAAATATGTGATAAGATATAAAAAGGCAAGAAAAATTAAAACATAGAACAAAATTCCAAATTTACTTTCATTATATTTTTTAAGTGGAGCAATTCCAAGTGTTAATAAGGATCAGGAGAAATGAAAACATTCATTTAGGTTTATAAGAAAAACATAGATAATGCTTCAAGACACAGTGTTGAATATTACATTATGAATTATATAAAACACGCATGTACACAAAACACTATATATTCTAGGATAAAACCAAGGACACACATTAAACACTAGAAAGGATACTAATGTATGTGGGGGTAGAATTAGAAAGGGGGTAAAATATTTTGTGGTATGCATTAAAAAGATAACTAACTTTCTGTACCAGAAACTTCAATTTGAAATAAATAAATAAATTATAAAAAGCTGCAGTTCAGTGTAATAACCACTTTAATAAGTCTCTCTTTGTGGGCTGCTCCACAAGTTCTGGTACAAATATATGCATATTCCACCTGAATATATATGTATACATGAATGTAAGTAGGTATTCATTTATTTATGAATTCAGTTATTCAATTATTTGTTATAACCCAATGCCTTGTTTGAAGAATATCTAGTGTCTCCCTTTGAGTGTTTATTCCTTCCAAATTGGTGTCACTCCTTTATTGAAAGTCAAGCAATAATGATTATCTTAATCAATCTATTATGAACATTGTTTGTTGTTGATGACGAAGCCAAAAACGTTCAGTCTGTACCGTGCTTCTGGGAGGCTTCTCATTCTAGGATGCAGTTGTCTTTAATGAAAGGACTGGAGCTTACATATTCTATCATCTACTTTCTAAGGTGCCAGAAATATAAATTCCAAAGATTAAAGCTATTTAGCTTATACTGGCCATTCCGAGAGTTCAAAGAATGAAAAGTCTTTCCAATATTTCCATGCCATAATGCCATGCCTGAATACCAAACTGGACTTTATGTCAAGCTTGGGAAGCTAACCTTAACTCTCCCCTGACTCAAGGTAATTTTATTCTCATTAGTCTCATTTCTTACACTTTGGATTTGTTCAAAGCCAGCCAGGTCCCCATGATTTAGGTCATCTCACTTTGAATCTTAGGAAACAGGAGTAGGTTATTAGGCCCTGTTCCTTCTGGAGTTTGTTAGAATACCTGTATATTTCAATCCACCTATTTTAAATCCAGAGATTAAATTGAAATTCCATTTCTCTCTTTAATCCAGAAAGAAATCACCTCTGCATGTTGCATATTTCAAACCAGAAAAGGGAATTTTGGCTTTCTGTGTCCAACACAATGGCTATCTAAGTGTCTTGTGTTGTTGTAACCAAAAGTTTCTAACACAAAATTTTGAAAGATCTCTTCTAACTGACTCCATTCCTAGATTCAGTAGGTGCTGTCATTCTATGTACTCTCCTTAATGGAAGAGTAAATTTCTTTTTTGAAAGATCACATAAGAAGACCAACTCATCCAGGAGTAGAGAGCCAGAGAAGATTTTCTGGAACACGTGATATCATAACCTGGACTCTGAAAGATGAGAATGAGTCAGCTTTCTCTAAGGATGAAGTCAAACTGTACAGGTGAATACACTAATGTTAAAAAGGGCGATTTACATTCAGTAACACATCTGTGGTTCTGTGCAATTGAAAGCTAGAATAGTAGAGCATTCAGAGTATCACTAAGACATTGACCTGAAGGAAAGAAAGGAGAGCCAGATCATCACTGGTGGAATTCTTACATTTTTTATGAGACAGAGTCCTGTTCTGTTGTCCAGGCTGGCGTGTAGTGGCACAATCTTGGCTCACTGCAAACCTGCCTCTCAGGTTCAAGCAATTCTCCTGCTTCAGCCTCCTGAGTAGCTGAGATTACAGGTGACTGCCACCACACCCGGCTAATTTTTGTATTTTTTTAGTAGAGACCGGGTTTCATCATGTTGGCCAGATTGGTCTTGAACTCCTGACCTCAGGTGATCCGCCCACCTCAGCCTCCCAAAATGCTGGGAGTACAGGCGTGAGCCACTACGCCAGGCCAAATTCCTACTTTTGTTTGTGCTTCTGAGTGCAAAGGAAAAGGAGTGCATTAGAGATACTGGGTTAATGTTACACAAAGAAAGGTAAACAACACATTAGGAGTCTTGCAATACAGTTGTTTTTGAACAGAATTCTAGAGTTATTATGAGAAGCAAGCTCAAGTCACTCCACCCTCTTCCCACTCTACAACCAAAGAATGTAGAATATCTGTCTAAATTGGTCATGTTCATAGGCATTGATTAAATGCTAATGCACTAGAAAATCATCTCTCCTTTTGGTATGAAGTCTTTCAGGGTTCTCTGTTTCCCAGGACTTACAGAGATGAAGACATGGCCCAGTGTCTGTTTCTTTTTATCAATAGACAGTATCATTCTCTTTCTACAAATCAACCATACCTCATTGTCAATCTTTCTCTTTCTCAGTGCTTTTTCTTCTACATTGATGACCCAAATAATCTATGCTACCTGCTAAAACGTTTCACTCCTGAAATCTCTCAGTAGCTGAACACAATGAAAATTTATTCCTGGTTCATAGAGAGCATGGTAGGAAAGGATGTATGATTTGTGGAAGAGAAACAAAAGAATGGAAGAATTACCCTGGTTCTAACTGCCTCTGACTGGTATAGACACATGTCACTTCCACTCACAACCACTGGCCAGCTTCAGCCTCACTGCAAAGGAGGCTAGGAAATATGAAGGAACACAGAATATTACTTTTCTCTGCCAAAGAGACTTGTGTGGCTACTATAGAGTCAGTTTCTCTTTCTCTCTCTTCCCACCCATTTCTTACAAACAGATGTTTGTTTAGAAAGTTTTGCACTTTCTATTGTTTAAGTATTTGCACACTCATTACCTCATTTAATCCTTTCAACAGCCAGGAGCAATCCGCTTTGATGAGTGTGAGTAATCTATGCAAAATCACAGCACCGCTAAAGGGGTGACCCAAGACTATAACTGAGATTTCCTCCTCTATACTCTCCTTATGGTAGTTCTCAATCTTTGGCCTACATCAGAATCATCTGGTGGGTACTTTAAAGCACAGATATGGAGCTGTCCTCCCAGTATTTCTGATTCCATGGATTCGCATTTCAAACAGGTTCACTGGTGATGCTGATGCTTCTGGTCTTGAGACCAAATTTTAGATACAGGGCTGTCCTATATCACAGCAACTTCCATTAGTGAAAAACAGAAAGGCATTATTACCTATAATGAAGTATTGAAACAAAGAACTCTTTCCAGATCAGAAATAATTCCTAGAGGATAGGACATGCTGTGAGTAATGTGTTCAGATTCTTCATAGCTGCTTTCCTGACAAGTTTTCCTTCCTGCTCCCCAAGACGCAGAGCAGAGGCTAGCTCTGGTTTCAGAGGAAATAAGGTCCATGGAACTGCCTCCTCTTCTTCTGGAGAAGGCACTGCCAACCTTTTTCTCTAAGCATCCCATCTGCCCCAACCCACATTGAGCTCTGGTGTACGTGTTCCCTGTTTAGAGGGGAAAGAGAGCAGAAACAGTTTTTCATTTCTTTCTGCCCATGCCTCTGGCAGGCATAACCACAGCCCATCTGTTCTTTTCTCAGATTCAGCCCACCCTTGATCTTTCTTTTTCTTCTAGACTTCACACTTCCCAGAAGGACAGAATTATTAGCAGGTACTCCTCCTCAGCTCTCAACTTCTCAGACTGTCTGAAATGCTCCCTCCCTCGACATTGCAAACGATTTCCCAAAGTAAAAGTCCCCAGGGGCTGGCAACAAAATCACTGATTTATATATATATGTATAATGAACGCTTCTTACTGATACACCTGGTTTTAAAGTAGTGAATGAATAATGATAAATAAATATGTAAGTAATTCAATTGTTTCTGTATCCAAACCAGTTTATTCAAACAGGTACCATGAGAGAAATTAATAGAGACTTTTGTGCCTCCCTTCATGCCTTCAAAGTCACTTGCTATCAAGAAATACCATGATTTCCAAGAAGAAATATTATCTGATGAATCTGAGAATTTGCAAACCATTTCCCAAAATGTGTTTCCTTACCACCCGATTTTACAACTCTGGTTTTAGATAAACTCCCAGAAAGCTGAAGAACAGATCCTTTGTGTGAAGGGAGCCAGTGTAGACACAGTCCCCAGGGTCTAACAGTGTTAGACTGAGTCAATACGTAGCCCCTATACTTATGCACAGGTGCTAGCGTTCAGGTAGTTTGGAAGTTCAGGAAAGAGGAACCATAGTCCTAAAAGGGCTGTAGAAGCTCCACCTCCCAATAAAAGGTGATTGCTGTGTTCATTAGTGATGCCTGTGGCAGCATTGCCATACTGAGTCTCTGTCCAGCCATTTGTCACATGAGAGAGAGTAACTCCAACAAGAAGGATGAATCACTTAGGCATATCCTGGAAATGGACAATGCTGCATAGAGAAAAGTCTGAAAAAGTCATTTTTAAAAAAGCTCAACTGGTTGCATTTCCTGTACCAGGAATGGAGTCAGGTAACTATGAGACAGAAACAGAGGCAAGGACATATTTACATGAGATTGGGCTGGCTTTTGCTCACACAAACACACACAGAGAACTTTCCCAAACCTTCTAATCTTCCTAAAAGGTAACAGGCCACAGTCCCTGGTCGATTCAAAGGAGGATGCTGTGGAGCTGTCACTCATGCAAGCGGACTAATTCATTCAGACAACAAGACATTTGTAGTAGGAGGTGAAGCCAATTTGCCTGGGTGGCGAGTTAAAGGGTGAGTAGAAAAGGGAAAAGATAATTTTTAAACATGAAATTCAATACCTTTCTTTTCAAATCTGAAATTCTTCTATGTCTTCATTTAGGTAACACACACTGAGTAATCAGCACTAAGGAAAATGCAGGCTAAAGCAAGGATGCTGGGCTTACCTTACTCACAGGCAGACATGGGGCACAGTACATACACATGCAACAGTATCAAATAGAGAAGTGTATGTGTTCTTTAAGAGGGAGACAGACAAGTTATGGAAGATCCTGAGGAGGAAATCTCATTTGTAAGTTTCAGGGAAGATTTGTGAAGGAAGTGATTCTGAGCTGAGGCTTGAGGCTTAGGTGACACCTTCAGCCACAGAGGTCACCAAAATGAGGGCTGGTGGAGGAAATCACCTAAGAAGAGATTAAAAAATATAGGATAGCATGGGGTTGATTAGGGGGAAATGTTAAAAGTGCTATTAAGCTAGAGAATCTAAGAGAGAAATGGGATATATAACTTGAAGAGAAAGTTGGGGCTGACCTTGAATATTAAAATATGGCCTAGAGTTGATGGAATATGTACTAGGGGGGATATCAAAGATAATAGGGAAGGAAAGAGCCTGCCAAATTCTTCCTTGGAAGGTAATACAAAAGTGTGATGAAAGGGAGAAGATTTTAGAACTAAACTAACCTTTCTCAATGGCACATGTGCATATTCATGCAACAAATACTGAACCGTTGCAGGGCACATGGAATAGGTGTTCATGTTTTACTCACTGATTAATCTGTTCAAAAGCATGTCTTGAGAGTCATATTCAATTCTAGGTGCTGCGTATAGAACTGTAAACCAGCAAACAAATACCTTGGCCCTCACAGAGCATCTCCTTAGAGCAGGCCCTGATTCTGCTCAGCCTTGGGGATCAAGCCTTCCTTTCCTCATTGATGTTACTATCTGAAACATGTGGATGTAAATGCTGCTTGTGGACTCTCCCGTGTCTCTTGGCACAAGCATGTAAGTTCATGGATGAGGCACTTATGAATCTTGTTAATGATAGAAACCCACTCATGACAAACAGGCTAGAAAATAAGCACACAGCACCATATAGACCAGCAAGTATAGACTTCTGTGATTCAGAATAGGAACTAGGACACCAGCCATCATGTACATCCCCTTTTACTATTATTAATACTTCTAATAACAAAGTAACTATCATTATTATTAATGATGATAATTCATTCTATGAATCATAATATCCCATTAATAATGAAATTAACTAATATTTGTTGAGTATATAGTGATTGCTGCTATTTTATTCAATCCTAATAACTCTGACTCAGAAAGGTTAAGTGATTTACCTAAGGCCATAAAACGGACAATGGATTAAGCCTAGATTCTGATATAATTCAATATCACACCAAAGGTTGTCCTTTTGCATATTTACAAGGCTGGTTTGTTTCTATCACAAATCATACCATTCCATGTTGAATTTCTCTGATGTATCAGGCAGTACTTACCATGGTGCCTGTCAAGTGGCCTTAGTCCTGGCCTCCACTATACACAGCACCTAGAATAGAATCTGACTCTGAAGAAATACTTCTGAACGTATTAATCAGTGAGCCACTCTGGCCTCCACAGCAGTTATATAGTTCATACCACAATTTGTATAGTGTACATCTCTTTATTTTTGCTTTTAATTTCATCTGGATCCATCTTGTTCCCACAAGTACATAATAGGATATACTAATAGCACATCTGCATAATTTGTTATAAATGATAAACACTTTTGTGCACGTAATGTCGGTGGTGTTTTGCAACTGTCCTGGAGGTGATTCAGTTCAGGTCTGTCTTCACATTTTACAGTCTGGAGACATAAAGGTGCACACACACACACACACACACACACACACACACACATTTATGAGCTATATATGTATAATATTTTTCCATATATTTCCAGTTCTATCAGTTCTATGTTAGACATTAGGAATAACAAAAAACCTTTTAAGAGGCTTTAATCTGTCCTGAAGATCTCATAATCTGTGAGTATTGAGGGACATCTGAGCAGACTACTTTGATTTGATAAGTGGTAAGTGTTCTTGGGGAGGTAAAAGTTGACACTTTATCATAATAATTATTATTATTTTAGATTCAGGGAGTACATTTGCAGATTTATTACATGAATATATTGAATAATGCTAGGGTTTGGGCTTCTAGTGAACCCATCACCAAAGTGTGAACATTGTACCCTATAGGTAATTTTTCAACCCTCAACCCCCTTCAATCCTCCACTTTTTTTACCTCCAGTGTCTATTATTTCCATCTTTATGTCTATGTGTACCCATTGCTCAACTCCCACTTACTTAAATGAGAACATGCAGTAATTGATTTGTGTTTCTGAGTTATTTTACTTAGGATAGTGGCCTTCAGCTGCATCCAAGTTGCTGCAAAGGACATGATTTTTGTATGGCTGCATAGTATTCTATAGTGTATATATACTAGATTTTCTTTAGTCAGTGAGCCACTGATGGACACTTAGATTTATTTCATGACTTTGCTATCATGAACAGTGCTATGATAAACATACAAGTGTAGGTGTCTTATTTATATAAGGGTTTCTTTCCCTTTGGATAGATACCTGGTAGTGGGAATGTTGGGTCTAATAGGCCTTGCAGTGAACCTCCCACATAAAATGTTCCACTTGAAAACATTATGAAGAATGTTGCCAGAATAAAAGAGGTTGTGATATTTGAGTTGAATCTCCAAGGAAAAATCAAAGACCCTTAGCTAATACTTAAAATTTCTAGCTGCCTTAGGAAAGAAAGCCTACAGCTATAGAAATTCTAGTTTGGGGTTTTCCCTCTGCCAGCTGATTGAGGTGGGCTTTCCTTCAAAATATTTTAATCTTTAAAATGGTAGAACTTATTTTTATTGACAGTAATTCCAAAAGGTGTGAAAATCAAAGCATCACATGTGTTTAAAATGTGCAGCAGCAATTTTAATCTATTCTAAACATCCTTTTTTGAAAACCCAAATATTTAAGAGATGTGCAAATATAGCTCAGACCACCTAAGACTAAAGTAGGGGTCAGTAAACTGCAGCACATAGATCGGATCTGGCCCACAGCCTGCTTTTGTCAATAAAATTCTATTGGAACACAGCCATGCTCATTAATTTCCTTATTGTCTATGGATGCTTTCATGCTACAGTTGTAACAGACCATATGGCCTGCAAAGCCAGAAATATTTGCTATCTAGACCCTCTCAGAAAAAGCATGCCAATCACTGGTCTAAAAAGCAGAAAAAGAGGTGGATATTAAACTTAACATTGTTATGGGCCTGAAAGTAGTGCTACCCAAAGTGTGGTCTATGGAAAGGTGTCCTCATGTGATGCAATAAACACAGAAATTGAGAGTAAAAATTTAAAAATGTCTGCAGCAATGTGACAAAGTATTTTAATGTCTGTTTAATCTATAATTAAGATAGTTGACTTGTATTTTGCATTTCATTGTACGATTTTTCATGTTTTAGTTATCCTTCCTTTACCATTTATGTTTTATTTTGCACCAATGCCTTATGAAATGAAAATTTTAAAAATAATTTTCACAACAAATAGTTTGAGAAACACCATCCTAGAGCATAGGTAGCTAAAGCTATCCATCAAGTGGGCCAGAATTTACCAGTACCAAAGACCCATGGTGTGATATTTTTCTTGGGAAAAAAATACGTAATCTGGAATATGCCAATACTTCTGTCTTTTGGTAGCTGAGAAAGCATTTATCTCAGCATTCAGTCATCTTAAAGCTTCATCATAACATCAATAAAATTCACAGTGAGCAAACAGAAAAAAGCGCTACTCTTCTCTTTAAGTATAAAAAACAATCTTACAATTTGCAAGATAAGAAATGTTGATTCTGTGAGTCTAAAAATTACTTAGCAGTCACTCAAAGTCCCTTCAAAAGCTCAGTAGTCATAAGCTTTTCTTGCCCGTTGCTATCAATGTTAGTGGTTTAATACATAGTGCAGAATGAATTAATAACATCCAGTTAGACAATAACCCCAAAAGTGACAGCAGAGTACAAGAGGGATTTGTCTTCCAGGACTCCTGCTCCCATTGCAATATGCACATCTTGCATCCTAATCTAGCAGATTCTCTATATGCAGTTGCCTGGATTCATTTCTGCACACCAAAGCCTTCTACAGGGAGAAAGTCCTTGCTGGGCACTGCTAGTAAACAAATTAGAGAAACTTCATTATGTTGTATGAAAGGCCTAGCATTTTTCTCTTGCTGATTGTAGCTCAGTTCATCTAAAGGTCAGCTGCAAAGGGCCCTCTGCAATCATGGCTGCTGTATATGGAGGAGCTTAGTCATATTTAACACAGCAGCTTTGCTGTGGATAGTTCCTAAGGACTGGAACTCAGCCAGCCCTAGGACTAGATTGCTCTGTGTCTGTGTGCGTTTACTGTGCATATGTTCTTCAATTCACATCACTTGCAACAGAGGAGGAGAACGGAGGGAAGTGGGGTTCTGTAGCTGCAAACACAGCTGCTTTTGAGGAAGCAATTTCCAATTAATTCACTGTTAGGAGTAACTACTTCCCCCTACTCTCATGAAATAAACCCCTTGTAAGTTTTACATAATTGATATTTTAAAAATTGTTTATAAGTGCCAAGTTAAGGTAGCATTAGGCAAGTACTTCCAATTCAGATACTTATAAGATGACATCAATTGTATTAAGAGCACCTCTAGGCTTGATTGAGGAGCCCTTTAAATTTCTTGGTTGAGTGTCCTTCAAGCCAAGATGAGCAGCTCATACTTGGATCTTCACAAAGTGCTCACCTAAAAGCTGATGTCTATCATCTCTCCTCATCCACTATTCAGAGGGCTTCCTAACCCACTACAGAGATGATTCTAAGACCTGACTTGAACATTAAGATATATGGGTAACTTCATATAAATCTTTTAATCCTACTGGATCACTTCTTCCTTCGTGTAAAATAAAGAATTGCTGCTACTGAGTCTGTAATTAGCTGCTAATATAGTTAAAATCATCCTAAGAGAAACAGTTTTGAGAGGGTAAGGGGACACTGGGATAGCAGGACTATATCAGGATTGTTTCAGGCAAACTGAAATATATTACCCGCTTTCTACTGCCAAGTATTTAAGGAAACTACGATATTTAGATATGTTTTTAAAGCCCTATTCAACACAGTCTAACTTCACTCTCATTATCATCCTTATCTTCTTTTAGACCCCTTTAATTAGTTCCTCTCTTAAAAGCATAGTGCTGGCCGGGTGTGGTGTGGCTGTAATCCCAGCACTCTGGGAGGCTGAGGCAGGTGGATCACCTGAGGTCAGCAGTTGAGACCAGCCTGACCAGCCTGACCAACATGAAGAAACCTCGTCACTACTGAAAATACAATATTAGCCAGGTGTGGTGGCACATGCCTGTAATCCCAGCTACTTGGGAGGCTGAGGCAAAGAATCACTTGAACCCTGGGGGTGGACGGTGAGCCGAGATCATGCCATTGCACTCCAGCCTGGGCAATAAGAGTGAAACTCCATCTCAAACAAAACAAAACAAAACAAAACAAAAACAAAAAGTCATAGTGCTAGGCTAGAAATAATAATTAATTCCAACAGAGGAAGAAGTCAACTATGTAAAAAATAATAATCAGAAGAATTCCAGGAAATGTATAAAGCTATGAATAGCCATCTTATTCAAGAAAGTCTCAGAACACTTTTAAATAGAAAGGGTGTGTGTGTATGTGTGTATGTGTATATAAATACATATCCCCCTGTCCTTGACAATCAAGTTCATTAGTACAATGCCAAAGTCCTAGGTAGATTAGAGAAGCTGTAGCATCAATGCATTGATCTGGATCCTCTATGCTTTGCTACCACAACAGTTCCTGTTGCATACGATTCTACATTAGGAAGTAAGCTGAATTTTGTGGTAACTTTTTGATTAAGTAGTGCATAGAGTCTAGACCTTAGCTCTTTAGGTAGAAAGAGTACTTTTCTAAACCTGAGTTCCAAGATTCTGAAATCCACACTAGGGCTACTTCATGAAAGATGTACTTCACAGGTATACTCCAAATGGTCTGTTATTTTTTGTAAATGTTAACATCTCACATAACCACGGCACATTTGCCAAAACCATGAAGCAAACATTGGTATATTACTACTCACTAAATTACAGACTTTGATTAATTATAATATTTAAAATTCTCTTTTGTGTACTTTGGCTCTCCATTAAGTATTTGTTTTTAGAAATATCTCGATCTCTCCAAAAGTTCTTTAAGCATATCTGAAATACAGGGAGAAGCAGACAACAGGAACAAAATAGTTAATTTCAATATCAGGAGAATCGCTTTTTCCTGCTGAGATCGCTGGCATTGAGTATGTACGTGTACGTGTGCACTGGATGAGGGGTGGTATTTGTTTTCTCCCCCTTTAACCAATTTCACAACTGAATGAGCCTCAAGCTTATCTCTTGCCTCAGCAACTCAGAGAGACGCCCACCACAGAGCTGTACCCAGCACTTACTGATAATCTAAGTACTGTATGTAATGGTCCCCTGTGTGTTCCCAGGGGACTCTCTACAGAGTTGGGAGGTAGTGACGCACAGCCTCTATTTCCAGATACAGCCATGCTTGTCTTTAGTCAAATCGTGCGTTCTTTATTTTTTTTTCTCTTTCCCCAAATCCTGCCCATTTCATCTTCCAAATCCCTGTCTTTATGGCTTCCTTTACAAAAAGAGCAGAGCAGACTCTCAGCTCTGAAGTGGCAAGGAACTAGACACCAGAACTTGTGGCTAGAAACCTATTTTAGCTGCATAACTATTGTTATGAGAATATATTTACAGCTATCAAGAACAGTAACACTTGGCTCCCTGGCAGGCAGTAGCAGTGGAAAGAACACTGAGTTCAAAGGCTCTCAAACCTGAGTTTCAATTCAGGCTTGAACACGAAGCCACTGTGTGGCCCTCAGAAAACGGCCTACCTTCTCTGCACCTCAGCATCATCTGGTGTTACATGACAATCGCAATGCTCACTTGTGGAATCGTGAGGAGTAAGTCAAATGGTGTGTACTCTTGTTTGGCAGATAGTAGAAGCTTTCCATACATAACTTTTCTTCCTTAACCAGGCCCAGAGCCAGGAAAAATAAAAAAGATGCTGAATTCATATTCAGTGAGGGAAGGGACTTTGTTGAATCTCTGTTTTTTTGGACACCATCTCTTATTGAAGAATTGTAGCTCACTTGACTCCTGTGGCTGTCAGTTACAATTCTTAAACTTATTCTTGAGCCACAAATTGGCAGTTCTATCTAGGACACACCCACAGAAAATGATCGGTGTCCGATCACTGAAGGTTATGGATTTGACCCCCAAGACCAAGCAACTGTCTTCACGCCCACGCTTAGGTCTGTGGTTCCTGATCTTAAGTTTTAGCCTGGTTTCAAGACCTGTATGACCCATGCCAACTGTACATAGACAAACCTCACCTCCACTGCTCCTCATCACACACCTGTCTCCCTCGTCTACTCGGTTTCTCCTGTGAGAATCTGCAAAATAATCAAAAATTATTTCTTTGGCAGGTCTGTCTGTCTGCCTCCCTAGCTCAATTCTCGAATCCTCCCTGAGGTCTCCTCTACCTCCCCCTCTCTCCTGACTGTGAGTGCTCCCCAGAATTCAGCACTCAGTGCTCCCTTCGTGCTCCCTTTATTTCTTCAGTCTCAGTGTAGTCATGATAACCTTGGTAATGTCTTTAGACAAGCCTCATTCTCAAGTCCTAATTTAAAGAAATATAGTTATTTCCCTCAACCATTTGAAGTTATCCTGCCCTTAGCTTCTAACAGATAGTATTGATAATGAGAAATCTCCTTTCATTCTGAGTGTCCTTTCCTTATAGAAATGACAATCTGGCTAGGGTCAATACCCTAGATGGATGGTACTCTTTTAGTCACTATATACCAAAAAATGCATGGTTTAGTTATTTTTTACACATGAACAGGGTTTTATTCCCTACCAGGCATAACAAGCATTTGGCATCTGTTTCTTGGTTGGCATTAAAAATTGGACCAGATCGTCTATATATGGTCCTGACTTCCTATAGATACTTTGGCTCCAGACTCTCTCTCTACTACTCATAAATTTTCACTCATGATTTTGGATATAGATTATATCTATAGACACAGATACTTCAAATTTTTAAAATGTATTTTATCTATCATGTCTATGTGCTTTGAATGGATGGTTATATTTTACATGTACTTAAAATTCCATTTTGTAATTTTCATTTTTAAAAAATTTAAAAGGCAACATTCCTGAGCCATTATTATTTTAATGTGTATTATTTCCTACTTATAAATGTACTCTACGCTATTTATAAAAATTAAAACATTACTGAATTACATTTTCTTAAAATGTTTCCTGAAAATAAAGCACTTTTAATGACATTAACATGGGATGCTATGATCCCAGCAATGATCATTCAAGCAAATAATGCAAAGACATTTAAAGAGCAATTGTATGTTAACAATTTTCTTCTATTTTTTTTTCCCCCTCCAATTCCTTTAATCAATCCGGCACGTTTTGAGTTTGTTCTGATGGTCACTGATGCCTCATATTCCATTATTCAGGCCAATTTTGTAGCAATATTGACTGACAAATCACACGTTTTGATATGCTATTAATATTTACAGAGCACCCAACCCAGGTTTATCACTAATGTCACCTTGAGTGGAAAAATGATGCTCAAACATTATTTAAATTTATGGCAACAAGCAAAAGCAATTACTATTATTTTTATTTTAGAAACTGATGCAAAGAGTTCATCTCAAATGGCTATCATATAGAATATTCATAACTCAGGATTGCTGTCAACTTTTCTTTGAAGAAATGGAATTCAGGAAAGCTAATATCTATAACCACAGATAAAGCAGGGGCCCCAACAGAGAAAACTTTACTTATTCTCATCTTGCTCTCCTGGAAATACATTTTTATTCCCAATACTCTTAAAAGACCGAGGGAGAAAAACCTTGCTTTCTTAGTTGCACCAAACCTCGGGACATGGTGAGAGGGAGCGGGCCCTCTGCAGGAAGACAGGCCAGGAAGAGAGAATCACTTCCCAATGGGCTGGTCCAGATATGGTTCAGCTGCTGCTATTTTCTTCAGGATGACCCAAACAGAAAGAAGGAATTAAAACACACCCCCTCTTTCTTCTTTCTTTCAAATAGAACAGCATGTATGTCCAGACTTTTTCAACTGAACATTATAACACTTGAGTTTACAAATGTATATGTAGTTAATGATAATTAGTGAGCTCAGAAACTCTGAACTCTTTTCTGGGGGAGTAGCTGAGTATTAGAAAAGAATTGAGGTCAGTTTCTGATTTAAGTCAGTGTTCATTCATTTTGTAAGAAAAGCCTGGTCCTGAGGAGCATGTTTGATTAAACACATGACAGTGGGATATAAGTTGTAAAATGGGAACTGTTTTGAACAGTCTGGGGAAAGTGGCCATCGCAACCAGCGGCCTAAGCGTTCCTCTTGACATTCTGAAGCTATGTGCCTATTTAATCCCATGTGCATTCCTGGCTCTAAAGATGTTCCCTCATCAACTGAAACACGAGTAGGCAACATTAAAAATGCTGCTGATCAGTAGTAACATAATGCCAACCTAGCTTATGGAAAACTGTTCTAAAGCCTCTAATAAACCTCCTTGAAGACTCAAGCAACCAGTAATAACTACTCTCTCTCCCACCACTTTGGTACCATCTATAAAAGTTCTGCTTTCATAAACCAGCACTTAAAAGTTCATGCTTTAGTAGGACACTGTCAATTCGATGTTTGAACAAAGCCTCCTGGCCCCTTATCCCATTCCCTAGACATACAACTACCTGGTTTGCAGACAGGCTCAGCAGATTCTTTATACCACATTCTTAGTTTGGTAATATATGTAACATAAGAACATGACTTTAAAACCCCTCTTTATATCTGCCAACTAGTGAGGTCGTTCTTTCATTTGAATGATTCCGTTAATTTATAAATGACATGTTTGTTTTATACTATACAGCATTTGTATGTGTTCATATTGGGACTCTGCCTTGTTTTCTGCCCTGTTACCAGATCTACTTTTACTCTGATAATTAATGGGGATTTATGTAAATTAATAACTATATATTTTCTATTTCTTGCATTTCTAATTGGTTATTGCCCTTTGGTTCTTTTTCTCTTTTATTTATTTAACCATTGTATCCATGCTATTTTTTAAAGTTGATTTCAGGTCATTTGTAATTTATAATCCTTGGTGTTTCCATTAGTTTGGGCTTCCATAACAACATACCACAAACTGGGTGGTTTAATCAACATACATTTATCTTCTCACAGTCTGCAGGCTAGAGTCACAGAATTCAAGGTGCTAGAAGAATGATCTCTGGTGAAGCCTTTCTTCCTGGCTTACAGACAGTCTTCACATAGCATTTCTTCTATGCCTATGGAGACAGAGGGAGAGGGAGAGAAGGAGAGAGAGGGAGGGAGGAAGGAAAAAGAGTATAGAAAGGGATAGAGAAAGGGAGGTAGGGAGCGGGGGAAGGAGGGAGAAAAAACTGATCCATGTTTCTTTCTCTCTTATAAGGACATCAGTCCTATTGGAGTAGGGCCCACTCTTATGAAATAAGTTAATTTTAATGATCTCCTTAAAGGCCCTGTCTCCAAATACAGTCACAGTGGGGGTTAGGCCTTGAATATATGAATTTGGGGGAGACACAATTTAGTCCATAACCGTGTTCAAAACTTTTGCTTTATTCAGGTTGCTGATTCTTCACTATGGTGACTTATTTCCTCCAGACAGAATATAAATTAAAAATTAAAAATCTGAAACAAACTTTAAAATGGGTATAATTATAATGTTCAAAGAGATAAAGAGAAAGGATCAAAAGGCAATAACTAAATAAAGTTTCTAGAATTGAAAGATATACTTAATTACTAAGTCAAATAAATGCACATTTGTCATTTTTGGCTGAGAGCTCATTTTTAGTACTGGCCCCCATCCACCATCCCCCGTGTGCTCTGGACAATGGAGAAATCACTGCAAGGCAGTGTTGCACTTTGCTTCCCAAGGCTCCGTGTGTTTCAGCCATTCTGTGTGTTTTCTGATTTGGATAATTTCTTGTCCAAGTTTCCTACAAGACATAGGTTTTGTGTTTGGGAAACACAAGACCTAAAATTTGAATTTCAATAGAATATCTGATAAAAATTGATAAATATATATATGAGTATGTAATTTATATTATCTATACAATATTGTTAAATAGTATGTATTTCTCCAATCACTTTCTTAAACATTCTTAAGCAACAAAGTCTCTTTAAACCGTGCATATACATTTAAAGCACATGTATCAGTTTCTTAAAGAAATCCAGCTGAATTCCATAATTCTAATGAAGATGTTCCTTCCATACCCTTCAGTTTTGCTGCTGCAGTGAAAACAAACAAACAAACAAAACCCTAGCAATTGTACGTGGAGGAAATTTGCAGCGTATTTATGATGATAATGTACTGTATAAAATGCATCTTTTGTGTGGCTGGTTACTGAGCTTCTCCATTTAACTGATTATACACACATGTTAAAGCTTTAAATAGCAGGAGGTCTGTTTATATTTGACCCAATGTTGACTTTGTGGTCTTTTCTCAATGCAAGTGTCAGTAAGACTCTCAGTCTAAGCTGTGTGGGGATGCAAATTAACACACTGAGGGTTGATAATGTGTGACAGATACCAGAATATATGCTTAAAACTCTTCACTCACTTTATATTTATAGCAACTCTTTGAGGTATTTATTTTATTTTACAAATATTACAAATCAGGAAATTGAGTCTCAGAGCAGTATTTGGGATCAAGTCATCCAGCTGCCAATGCAAACTGATATTTGAACCTAAGCTTTTACTCCAAAATACATGCTTTGTACAGAAGATCATTTTTGTTTCAGAATTGAATGCTCTGTTAGAATATGCTTTTAATAATAACATGCATCTCCCAACATACAGCTTCTTAATTTAATCACCTTTTTGCAAGTAAAAATATTTCATCCAAATCTTTTTAGTTTTGTTTCTCAATAGCTGCTTGCAAGAGTTACTCATCTTGGTTAACAAAAAACAAAATTATGGAGGAGAAACTCCTTTGTTTTCAAAGTGAGAAAGAAATGTGTAGGTGAAATTCTGAGAGAAGCTGCATCTTGAAATTATCTTAGTTCAAATGATACAAGAAAAGACCAATTGTATTCTAAATACAAAGGAAATCATTGCAAACTAGACTATATTTGATGTATTAAAATGTATCCTCTGCCTTGAGCCCACTAGAAAAAGTGGAAATAGTATAATAATCTATTAAATTTAATATCTGATTCAAAATGTTTCATTTTTTCGTAGAAGGAAAGTCTCTGTCACAAAAGTTTTTCATAATTCAGGTTGGCATTATGTTTCTACTGATCACTAGCATTTTTAATGTTGCTTTAGCATGTCCTAGTTGATGGGGTGATATCTTTAGAGCCAAGAATGGACATGGGATTAAATAGGCACATAACTTCAGAACACCAAGAAGAAAACTCAGGCTGTTAGCTGTGATGGCCACTCTCCCCAGATTGTTCAAAATATTTCCCATTTCACAACTTATGCCCCATTTGTCATACTATATGTTTAATCGAACATGTTCCTCAGGATCAGGACTTTCTTAAAAATGGAATAAACCCAAGTGTATCCCCTTAAAGAATATTAATTAAAGAACTGAGTAGGTATTATTTAGAAGGTCTATTCAAACTTTTGAGTTTCTTGGTCAACATGAAAACCAATCCTGTAGAAGCATCTGTATCTCATTGAACTGATCCAAATCTCCTATTTATATACCTAAAGCAGGCAGCTGAGTGTGCGTCACAGAAGTAGGTACAAACAAATGGCTATTTTAAGAATATGATTTTCATTCTGAGGAATCATCTGCTTTTTCAGGAAATGTATAATATACATTGTAAAATACTAAGAACATAGAGCATGTAAAATTTTAATGTGCACACAAAAGTCTTTTACAACCTTCTCATTCACTAAGTGGTCCCACATTAAAATAAAATAAATCTTCACCCAAAGAGAAAGCACTTAAAACGTGCAGCCTTTTCAGATTTTAGTTCCCCAAAGAATTCATTTTTCTTAATTGTGTCAGGTATAATAAAATTATCGGTTCCCAGGAAAAAAATAATTAAAGCACTTAGCATGATGTTTTACTTTCAGTATCTAAAAATCACTATTTCTTATGATCAGTCATTTGGGATTCCATTAGATTTAATGATATAAATACAGATTTACACAATAGATACCAGTGACTCTGGACTCTAGACACCTGTTACTTAAGTCACAAACCAAGATATCTTCCACGAACTTTTAAAATTATGCAGAGAAGCTGAGCGCAGTGGCTCATGCCTGTAATCCCAGCGCTTTGAGAGGCTAAGGCAGGTGGATCACGAGGTCAGGGGTTTGAGACCAGCCTGGCCAACATGGTGAAACCCTGTCTCTACTTAAAAATATAAAAATTAGCTGGGCATGGTGGCGCACACCTGTAATCCCAGCTACTGGGGAGGCTGAGGCAGGAAAATTGCTTGAACCCAGGAGGCAGAGGTTGTAGTGAGCAGAAAGTGTGCCATTGCACTCAAGTTTGGGTGACAGAGCGAAACTCCATCCCAAAAAAAAAAAGTTATGCAGAGAATGCAAAGTGATCAGAAAGTAGGGCATAGACAAAGGAAGAACACAAATCCCACCAAGTAATATTTTGCATGTGTTTAAAATTCCTTCCAAGCCAGAGCCAGGTTTATACAGAAACAGCCTTGGTTGATGTGTTGTTTCTATCAATTTATTTTAACATATTCATTTATTTAAATATGTTTTGAGTGCTTCCTGTATATGAGGCACTACCCCTTTGTGCACTGGGGATTAAAAAATAAAAACGCACAGTAAAAAGAAAAAAGAACTCCAGTCCTTGCCCTTAAAGAGCTGAGAAGCTAATCAGGGAAAATGTAAAATAAAATAAGTATAGTTCAATGCACTAAAGCAATGTTACTGTATGGGATGGATAGTGAGCTCTGGGAAGGACCATGTATTCTGCTGAGGGTGTTCTGTGAAGATTTTGCAGTTAGTCAAAATGAACCAGTGGAAAAAGGAGAGCATTCAGTAGAGAAGGGGAAGTGCATATGGAGGCAGTTACCAGGGCTTTGCTGGTAGAACGTTATTTAGATCTGTGTTTCTCAATATGTTTTCCTTCAAGAACCAAAATCAGAAACCACTTAAGTATTGTATAGATTTCCAGATTCCAGCTAGAACTACTGAATCAGAATCCCTAAGGATAGGACTAAGCCACATGCTTAACCTGTACTTAGGTAGAACTTGTGAGCAGTATCAGATGCACAGGAGGTCAGTGACATACCACCAAGGGCTAACAATAGTTTCTTAGGAAGTTACCATCATCTTGTCCCTCTAGGCTACCACTTACAATATCTTCTAAAATTGCATTGATTAAATTGTTTTCTAAACACTATAAAACAAAAAAAAAATCTTAGTCAAAGCATTGTTTATAAAGGCAGGTATTTATTATGCTTTCTTAAATAAAATGAGCTTCCTAAAACCCATCTCATTTTTCAGAACTGTGGAAATGGCTCCACTCACTGCCAGTGGGTGAAGAGAGACAGAAAGCATTAGTACTAGTTGGGAGCAGTTAGGTTTCCAATGAGCAAAAACATCTGTGAGGTCACTGAATAGCACGCTTCATAGTTACACAAATTAGTCCACATCAATATCTCTGTTATGATAATAGTAGTAATAACAAATCCCTACCAATATTTGTATACCACATTTAAGATAAAATCTAAAATAACGTTTAAAGTAGAAACACCTGGCTATAATTTGCAATGGCACACAATGAATTTCAGCTGTTATCTATTACTCAATAATGTAAATCTGATTATATCATCCTGATTTAAATAACAAATTTCCTCCAACTCTTTCTAGTCTAGAAGCCTTCTAATCATCCTTCATTTCAGTGATAAGCATGGACAGAGAAAATATTGTTCTACTATAGAAAAAGTAAAAAAACAAAATAAAAATACCGTAAGTGAACCAGATGCTGTATTTAAATGGCAACTTAAGTTTTCAATGAGGATTTGCATTCTTAGCAATCTTACAATCACTATATTGTTCTTTTGCTTCCCGGGGTAAAACTACTTTAAAAATAGCTTTCTTAGGCTAGGAGTGGTGGCTCACGCCTGTAATTCCAGCACTTTGGGAGGCGGAGGAGGGGAGGATGGATTATCTGAGATCGAGAGTTTGAGACCAGCCAGGTCCAACATAGTGAAATCCCATCTCTACTAAAAATACAAAACTTAGCCAGGTGTTGTGGTGGGTGACTGTAATCCCAGCTACTCAGGAGGCTGAGGCAGGACAATTGGTTGAACCTGGGAGGCAGAGGTTGCGGTGAGTCAAGATCGTGCCACACTCCAGCCTGGGCAACAGAATGACTCTGTCTTAAAAAAAAACTAAAAATAGCTTTCTTGTGGCTGTTGTTTAGTTCTTCTTCCCATCTAATTTATGTATACTCAGAGGAAGTATATCACACTTTGAAACACCATTGTTCTATCTTCTTATTCTCACCTCCAGCAATATCTGAGACATTAATAAGAGCAAAAAACTAAATTTTGCTTATTAGTTAAAAGTTTAAAGCCTGCTTAAAAGCTTTTTCATTTGAAATTTCTTGAGACTTGTACTTTTTCTTTGTCTGGCAGTTATAAAAGTACTTATTAAAACAAAACCATGTTTCAACATGCTAACACCATACTTTTAGCACTTTATCGATTCCATAAAAACAAATAGAGATAAGGACCTGTATATCTGCCATATAAATAAAAGTATATTTAGGGCAAGAAAGATGGCTGCCAAATAAGTGCTCAGTTTTTTACAGTATTGCACCCACCTTCTTTCTAAAAGGGCAAAAATCCAAAACCAAATAAATAGTCCAAATAGCAACCATTCTTATCCAAGCCCAAAGAGATGACGATAACATTTTACTATTTAACAAAAAATAAAGGTTTGACAAATAATGTTGTTTCATTAATTTCAGAAATGGCTATTAGATGTCAAAAAATCTTTGTCATGTAACTGTGCTATAAATACAGCATATGCTTTATGCAGGTCAAAATCTAGTCTTGGGCTTAAATAACCAGAGGAAAATAACTTAGACCATGAACTTGGAACTTCCTGGTACAGTAAGTAACTTTGAGTGTTTATCTTTTTCAGGTTTTGTATTTACCTAATTTGCCCCAATCCTTATTTTACATCAATATATCACTGCCTATGATGTCCTTAGTTTGTTTCCTTATAATTCAGTTCTATGATTTCTGTACGGTGCTTCTCCAAGTTTGTGTTGACTCATAAAGATGAATTCTTGGTCCATTCAGCGCTTCATTCAGGTGAGAAGCTCTGTGATTTATAAAATGCTAATTCAAGTTTGGTGGTCCATGGATCATTTTTTACTACTTTCCAACATTCTCTAAATTAGCTTTTAACTATACACATTTCCAGACTTACACCAGATGTAGACCCAAAATAACCTCAAAAGCTCATAAACACTTCCATTTACTCTTATAAGATCATAATGTTTTATAATTTTGAAGTTCACTTTCTTGTTTGAGGAATTGGAGTAAATTGAAAGAATAAAAAAACTATGTACAAATGTAAAAGGCTTAAAAAAGAGCCAGATGTCAGGAAAATTGCAGCTACAGTAATCAGATTCTAAAGTATATTAGCAAAATTTTCTGGAGGGAAAATTTGAAGAAATAAGAAAAATTTCAGAAGACACACCTTAACCTCTATAACTAGTTAGCCTCCTGACTGAGGAACAACTGGTTACCCTAGCTTGTAAACACAACATACCAGTACCAGTTAGTTTCCAGAGAGCTGAATGAGAATTGAAAGGTTCACAGAAGGTGCAAAAATATTGACAAATGAAACTTTATTTGCTTATTTATTTTTCTGTTGATTTACCTGTTGAGCAACATGATTTGTCATTTAAACTTTTCTGTTAGCATTTTAATGAGGAACCTTAGTTCATCCAAACCTTAACCTCATTGTCAAACTAGTCCAGCCTTCTAGAAAATAGAGGAGAGAACGTCACAGCACCCTTGCCAAGTTATTATGTATTGACTAAGTAAACAGTTTCAGGGAAGAGAAGTCACAGTTTTGTGAAACAATTCATGTTAATGTGTGACTAATAACTACCATAGATCTTTTTTTCAGTCCTTATAAATCATTGCCATTTATTCATCCAACAAATATTTATTGTGTGTCTGCAATATGCTAGGGACTAGAAAACAAGTAGGGAAGCATATGAACAATTCCAGACTCATGGAAAGTGCTACAAGTAACATGAGAAAGTAAAGTGATAGAAAAATCACACATTGGAGTGAACTAAGATAAGGTGGTGGTGGGTTCAGGTGAGACCTGAGGAATGAGAAGGAGCAGCCCTATAAGAATCTAGAAGCACGGGGTGGTACACCACAATCCAGACAAAACAGCTTGAAAATGCAAAGCCTCTGAAGTGGGAAAGGACATGGCAAAAGGACATTCGTAAGATGAGATTGGAGAGAAAAGAGAACAAGTTATGCCGGGTCAAGTAGGCAGCCAAAGAAGAGAGTTTAAGATTTCGTCTAAGATGAGTATAAAGCCACTTATGGTTTTTAAGCTGGGGAATAACATGATTTTACTTATGTTGAAAAGAAAAAGCATAAGTCTGGTTGTCATGAAGAATCTGGATCATGGTGGAGTAAATGTGAAAGATCCATCAGGAAGCCATAGGAATAGTCTTGGTGAGATATGATTGTTTCTGAGAATATAGTCATGGAAGCAAGAGGAAAGGGTGGGTTCAAGGCATATTCTGTAGGAACAGTAATGAGTTGTCAATAAATTCGATTTGTGATTGAGATAAAGAGAATAATCAAGGGTACGTTTAAGGTTTCTGATTTGAACCAGTGAGTAATAATGGTACTCTGAAAAAGATAAAGAAGGATAAGGAAGAAAGAGTTTTTGGAAATATTAAAATAAGTTTTGCCCATGTTTAATTTGAAATGGCTTTGAAGCACCCAGATATACATATATAGTCAACAAGTTTGAATACATGATTTTAGTCCAGTAGAGAAGCCTCAGCTGCATAAATTTTGTACTTGTTATCACAGATGCTGGGCAAAGCCACAGTGAGGAATGGACCACCTTAGGGGTAAAAGTAGAGATAAGAGGGTCCTATATTACTGTGGAACCATCTCTGATTTGCGCAAATAAGCGAAGGAGAAATTGGTCAAGGAGAGGAATGAAAAGAGCCAATTGAAAGTAAGGAGGAAGGTATGGTGTCAAATAGGTCTCGAGAGAGAGACATCGTTCATAAAGCAGAAACTGCAGAGATTGGGTAAGACAAGGACAAAAACGTGTCCACGGACAAGAGCACTTTCAGTGGAGCAATGAGAACTGAAACTGCACTGGAGGCAAGACCAGCAGGTGAGGAGCTGGAAACTCTGTGTAGGGGAAACTGTTTAGAAAGGTGCAGCTCTAAAGGGGAGCAGAGAGATGAGCATGCAGGCCAGGCAAGGTGGCTCACGCCTGTAATCCCAACATTTTGGGAGGCCGAGGCAGGCGGATCACCTGAGGTCAGGAGTTCAAGACCAGCCTGGCCAACATGGTGAAACCCCATCTATACTAAAATATAAAAATTAGCCAGGCCTGGTGGTGGTGGCAGGTGCCTGTAATCCCAGCTACTAGGGATGCTGAGGCAGGAGAATTGCTTAAACCTGGGAGGCAGAGATTGCAGTGAGGTGAGCCGAGATTGCACCAATGCACTCCAGCCTGGGTCGCAAAGTAAGACTTCATCTCGCACAAAAAAAAAAAAAAAAAAAAAAGAGAGAGAGAGAGAGGGAGGGAGAGAGAGAATGCAGCCAGAGGGATGTGAGGGGAAAAGGGATGTCATTTTGTTTATTTCTATTAATGAGAGACACTGAAGGATGTTTATTTATAGAAATAAGAAAATAATAGAGCAAAGAGTGCTGGAACAAAAGAAATTAATAACTGAAAAAGTAAATTTCACAAGGCAAGAGGGATTGAGATCCATGGTGTAAAGAGAGAGACTAGCCTACCAGAGGGATCTTTAGTTAGACAATGTTTTTTTCACAGGAATTGAAATCTCTTTTTGTCTAAATTAGGCCTGAAAAGCAAGTCATCTAATATTTGCAGGTTACCAATTCATCTTGAGGAAAATGTTGTTCTGTGTGCAGAAGGGAAATGCATTTGCTTTTTGCTTCCCAATATCCCTGAGGGAGAAGTTTGTTGTGGCTCACCAACACCTACATTCAAGAGTTGCCTACATGCAAGACAAGTAAGAAGCATGCTTGGAAAAATAACAAACAATCCTCAGCGACTGAGCAGAGAAAAATCAACGAGTTTTTGGAACAAGACAAATGAAAGTTAGTTAGGTTTTTATTTAACAACTGTATAGCAATTCTAACTTGGTGACATTCAACAGTGTAAATAAAATCCTAGAGGACAATGTGATACCACTGCCTATCACAATATAAGTTGCAATTCGGGGGAAAACCTAATCTGAATAGTTCTAACAATGAAATCTGCTAGGATCTGGATATTCTAGGGGCATTTAGGCATTCCTTCACTCAGGGTCCAAACAAAGTAATCAAGCCCTGCTCTTTCTCTCCCTTCATAAGTCCAGTTTGCTTTCTCAGCGTTGCTTCAGTTCTCATGCAGGCTCTCCTCACTTGCATAAGATGACTGCATACAAATTTTTTAATGCTCATCAAAAACACTATAAATAATGGAAAAAGACAAGCAGTAAACTGGAAGAAGGCATTTGAAGAATACAACAAACCAGTAATATCTAACATGCATGCTTATAAAACTCCAATAAATTAATAAGACAAAAATAAACAACCTAATACAAAAAAATGGCAAAATGCATTACTGTCACTAGGAAACGAAACACAAATGGTCTCAAAACATTGAAGATATTCAACATCATTTAAAAATA
This sequence comes from Ateles fusciceps, assembly GCA_036589455.1. Lineage (NCBI taxonomy): Eukaryota > Metazoa > Chordata > Mammalia > Primates > Atelidae > Ateles > Ateles fusciceps. The sequence goes on from JAZHEH010001737.1 coordinate 2,616,657, forward strand.
AAAGAATTACTTTAGGAGGCCAAGGTGGGCAGATCATGAGGACAGGAGTTCGAGACCAGCCTGGCCAACATCGTGAAATCCCATCTCTACCAAAAATATAAAAAATTAGCTGGGTGTGGTGACACGTGCCTGTAATCCCAGCTACTCAGGAAGCTGAGGCAGGAGAATTGCTTGAACCTACGAGGCGGAGGTTGCAGTGAGCCAAGATCGTGCCACTGCACTCCAGCCTGGGCAACAGAGTGAGACTCCAACTCAAAAAAACAAAAAGAAAAAGAAAAAGAAAATCCAAAAAAAAAAATTATAATGACTCTATTCCATATGCACTGGGGTAACAAATTTTAAAAAGTGGTGGCAAGGACATGAGGCAATGGGACAATGGAATTTCATATTTGCTAGTGGGAGTGTAAATTGTCCCAGTCATGCTGGAAAACATTCAGATTTACCTAGGAAGGCCGAAGATGCACATATCTATACCCTGCCCTTTTATTATCAGTACATATTCTACAGGAATTTGCCACTAGGGGTCATGTACAAAAATGTTCATAACTGCAAGAATGATGAAAAAGTTCATGCGCTGTTGGCAAGATAAGTCAACATATTAATAAATTGTGGTATAGAATCCATTCACACAATACAGCGCTATAAAGCAATGAAAATATCTGAACCTACCAAACCAGTCACAACATGGATCTCGAGAATAAAATGTTAACTAAAAATAGTTGGTCAAAGGAATATATAATGTAAGATTCTGTTTATGTAAAGTTCAAAGTGGGCAAAATTCCACCAAGTATTATTAGTGGATACACACATACTAAATTTCTACAGAAAAAATAAAGAACAATACAACATTTAAGCAAACAGCTATCTCTGTGATGGTATGGATCAAGAGATGAGACAAAATAGGAGGGCTTCTAGGTCACTGGAAATTAGTTATTTATTAAGCTCAATGTAGGACACATGTTATTAAACATCATTTTACTTTCCTGAGTATATTGTATATTTTTAGCATGTTTAATATATTTCACAATAAAAATGTTAACCAAATAATTAAACAACTAAATTGTTAATTCTATTTATATAGCCGGTAATGAGCTGTTGAAACTGGTATGCTGATACATAGCTGCTAGAATTGTAAATTGTCACACACCCTTTTGCAAACTACTTAGCAATACATATCCAGAGCTATAAAAATATTCTTTTCCTTTTGACCCCGTAATATTACTACTTGCATTTTATTATAAAGAAAAAATAAATAAGATTAAGTTATTGCCTCTCTTTCCGAATTCATTTTCCACCACTCTAACTTAAACACTTTAAGCTATTTAACACCAAACAACCTGCTCCTTCTGATTATATTTCTGTGCCTTTTCATAAGCTTTGAGCCTCTGCAAAAGCCTTACTTCATTTCTTCAGCATAGGCTCCTTCCCCACTTTGCCTTCGTACTAAATCCTTCTGCATCCTTCAGACTCAATGCAGGCATTATTTCTTTGTCTCAACTGTCCTTGATCCATATATAATGGTTGTGTCCCTTTGTTGAATTTCCGTATTTGTATAGTCATCAATTATGGCAGTATTATATAGTCATGCAATTTATTATGAGATTGTCAGCTTCATGAGACCAGGTAAAGGCTTATTCACAACTGTGTCTCTCACCCACAGAAGGTACTGTAAATCATTGTTTAATGAATATTTCTTAATTGAAAGATAAAACAGACCCCATGTTAATGGCAACATTCCTCATCTTAACAAAAATTCCAGAATAATAATGTACAATAATGCGGGAATAATCCGTTAATTACAGGATATCTATTTAATGAAGTATTATACACTCATTAAAATGCTATTTTGAAGTCAAATATACTGAAATACTGAAGCATCTTAGGATAATGGTAATTAATTCATAAGAAAGAAGACAATTTCTAAATATCTATGTCAGAACTATGCAAAAGTGTACAACATGAACAGGAACTGGTAGGCAAAATGAAAGAGCTCACCTATCACGGAGATATGAAAATGCTTGATTGTCAATCCTTTGTTGAAATTTTTCTTTGGAATGAATGATTTGTTTTTTTTAACTATATTTTAAAATGCCTTATTCAAGGCAATCTCTGTTTCCCTTCTTAAAGCACTGCTTAATGTTTCGTTGGAAGCCAAACAAGTGGCTTCAGCTGGACACCGAGACACAACTTCTAATCCCAATCAAGTGATTATGAGCTTTTTAAAAATAAACTTTTAATAATGAATTTTCAAGAATAATCCTTGTTCCCAACTAGTAAAGAAAAAAAAAAAAACACCTCTCAAAATATAAAACTATAAGCTGTTTTAAGGACCTCATAAGATTCAAAAATGGCTTATGAATCACCCAACTTAAGTAGCTATGATTGCACTAATTACCAACTCTCATTTCTTTAGTCACAGGCCACATATAGGACTGCTTGCCATCTGGAATCGTAAAATTACAAAGTGAGCACTATTTATCAACCTTGCCTATGTTACACATCTGAATCGGCTCTGGAATATTATAAATACAAATTTCTGGACCCCAGCCCAAGGGAGTTTGGAATGGCACTCAAAGCTTTCCTAGTTTTAAGAACTCATCAGAAGATTTATATGCATAGCCCAAGAGGAAAAACACTTGCTTAGAGCATGAAAGTCATTTTTAAGGTCAACATAAAGCTTAGTGAAATAGGAGACACACTTTTTACACAATGTCATTATATACACACTCACTTTGGCATAACTATGGGCAAACAAGGGCTCTGAAAATCAGATGATCTCCTTCATTTGACTACGTGTTTGTGGCACTTGAGTTCAACATATCTGAAATCAATTACTCTCTCATCTTTCACCTCCACTACTGAGTTGGTGCCTCCCACCCAGTATACTTCACTTCTGGCATGCTATAATATTCATTTGGACTCCTAAAATCCACTCTCCCATTTAAATCAATCCTGAATTCCATTGCCAAATTCATCTACTTTGGGCAAAACCATGTTGATCAGTCTTCAGTAAGTTCTCACTGATCACTGGATAAATCCGCATATCCCCCAACTGTCACTAAAGGACCTTGAATATGTGATTCTAGATAATATCTACCACTTTCTTTTTAAATTTTTCTTCATATATCCAATATATCAGCCAATCCTCTTGGTGCTCTGTGTACTTATCCCTACTTTTCCCCACATATGTGATTTTTGAAAAACTTCTTAACGGAATGCATCATCCAATTTACACGTATTCACATCCCACCCACCCTCCAATTTCAACTCCAGTTTTATTTATTTCCCAGCGCTTTCCCTGACACCTCTCTCATTTAAAAGTCTCTGCTTAATTAATCCAATTATTATAATCATTTGTACTTTTGCCCCCCATAACTTTTTATTATGCTATTATCTTACTAGCTACAGAATATATAAACCCTTTAAAAATAGAATTTCTGTTTCACTGGTTGTCTTATTTCCTTCAGCATCTTGCCATTGTTTATTCCCCAGAAACCTTTATCAGATTAATATATGCATTAAAATACCTTTGACAGGAAATTCAAAATATAAAACCATATAAAATTATCTATACTGCTTATCCCTTCAACCAACAACGACAAACTATGTCCTGTGCCTTCTGCCTGCTCCTGCAAATTTCTGAAGTATTCATTAAGCTTGCACAAAGTTCTCTAAAAGTTACATCTGATTGTAACAAAACAAGAAGAAATACTTTACCTTAGAATCATATGATCAGAATGTCAGGGTCTATGTGTTAAGGGTTGAGATAAATAAGTAAACACATATTTTATAATATATATAATTTTCATTCATATTTCATTCATTCATTCATTCATTTTATTCATTCATTTTATCCATTATATTTAATTCATTCATTCATTTTATTCATTCATTCATTATGTTTAATTCATTTATTCATTTTATTCATTCATTTCATTCATTATGTTTAATTCATTTATTCATTTTATTCATTGTGTTAAATATAAATTCATTATATTTAATACAAGATGCTTATATATAATATATACTTTACATTTTTACATGTCCACAGGAGCATAGACATGGTGATTTTGATTTAACTGGGATTTCAGTAGTGCTTACTTGTACCCTACTTGGTCTTGAGTAAGTGCTGCTGGGGTATCTTCTCCAATGTCCTATTTTATCTCATCCTGAGCTGATCTACCCAGCCTGGGCTGTCATATTGGCTTCTTCCCAGATTCCATTTCTTCCATTTTGGTCTCCACACTCACTTACCAAAAATTATCTAGTGTAGGTGAAAGATGAGAGAACAATGGATCCTATTCCATGCATGCTGTTCAGTTCATAAATCACTGATTTTGATTTGAGAAGGTAGGCAGATGTACACATTCTTCTGTGCTCTCCGGAAGACAGACCACTTGTTATCCCCTGTAATTCTGATACTGAGTGACTTTCCATCATTAAATGAGATTGAACAGGGGAAACCCCATCCCATTCTTCTTTTGAAACCAAGACCCTTCCAAAATGTCTGTTTCTCTTTCTCATTCTTTTTTTTCCCAATTCTCTAAAGGTCTCAAAAACCTGAAAAGCCCTGCGCCAAGTTTTCTTTGCTAGGAAAGGACCAATGTTAAACCACTTAATTACCAATCAATCTTAAGTAAGCCAGCAAAAGCAACATCTGACCCAGTTTGTTTAGAAACTCATTCATTCAGCCTTGCGGCTTCTCTTCCATGCAGGAGACCTGTCAGATTGAAATCAAGAAAAAGGCTTATCGAATGTTAATGTTGAACTAATGTCGCTTCTGCAGTCACCTGCATCACAGGGATGATGGGGAGTCTGGGAAAGAAGTGAAAAATGGTCTTTCTCTTTCTCACTTTATTTTTCTTTTGCAGAGTTCAAACGTTCAGTCTGTCCTTTCTATGAACCTACTATTTATGGCAACCTTTTTAACCTATATATAATGCATGAAGAAATCTAAGCAGAATAATATTGCACATAGGCACTCATATGACTGATTGCATTGAACCTTGAAAGCTTTTGAATGTCCGGATCACGATATTGTCAGGTCCTCTGCTAACTTCACCTGCTAAGGCAACTCTTATTAACCCTCAGAACAATTATGCATACATTTATAGAATGAGGTAGAATCTGTCTCGATGCAGGGAACTTGTATGTCTTCCTCACGTCTCTGCATTATTTTTCATAATATAATGCCTTCAATAGGGTTTCATTAACGCTTTTCACAGAATGACAGACTCTATAAATTTGTGCAGTGATTTAAAGAACATCTGTGACATCTGAACAGGAGGAAATACCCTAAATGAATACTGATTTTCTCATCTCCTCTTTCCCAATTATTATAATAGCTAGTTCTTCTTCTTTACCCCATATCTCACAGTCTACTTAAGGCAAAGAAAAGTAAGACAAGGAGTAAGTAAGGAGGGTAGATGCTAGTTCTAAATTAGTAACTGTTCTAGTTCTGCCTCAGTGCTCAAGACACCTGAACCTTCATTTCTCACAGCATACTCATACAAATGACTGGGATCAGTGAAAGTAATTCACAGTAGCCTGTTGTCCATTTTGGCTATTTAATTTCATTATTATATTTCCAACATGTCCCACACTATGTTTGGAATAGCTAAACTTTTCCATCGCTTCTGGGAGTTGCTACTTCTTTTTTAAGAAAGATCCATTGCCCAAGTTTGGGTTCATCTAAAACAAAACCTGAAACAGGGACTTAGGTAGAGTAATTTATTTGAAAGTAGGAATGATAGAGCAAGGAGAACAAGAGGGAAAAGGAGAAAAGTATAATAAAGTGCACAGGTTATCACTGCAGACAACTGGGACTTCATCCCACAGAGAAACCTCTGAATAGCCATGCAGAATATATGTGAAAAATTGTTTCCTGAAATATTGGGAGTCTCAGCTCTCTATCAACCAACTTCTATCCTACATTGTTTAAGGTTGTCATCCTCCGATTTCTTTCCACTTTCAGGTTTCCTGGAATATATGATTTTGGACTAACACAGTTCCTAAGTCTCTGGAAAATAAATTCATAAGGCAAGAAAACAAAAATATTATATGGGCTAAAAGGGAGGTGCTAACATGAACCTGATATTGGGGTATTTGAAGAAATGCAGTGAAGATCACAAACTATGTGCTGTATCCACTACCCTTTAGGGCTTTTCAACCTCAACACTATTGACATTTGGGTTGTATAATTTCTTGTTGTTGGAAGCTTCTCTGTGCATTGTAGAAAAGTTAAGCAGCATGCCTGGCTCATTCCCACCAGATTCTGGTAACACGCCCCTAGTTGTAACAAACATGTCTCCAAACTCTTCCAACTGTCCCCTGGAGGCCAAAAGTGTCCCTGATTGGGACCACTGACCTGAGACAGTTTTCTAAAAGTAATTTGAGATATCCTTCTGATTGTCTGCAATGCCAGAGAAAACAAGAACTCAGATAACAGATAATCCTTTAGGTACCCGTATCCAACGCAAAAAATGATGGGATCAACTCATTCATTTATTTCATCTTTCATGCATTCAAAGACATTTGAGTACCATCTGCTATCTCCAGGCACAGTGATTGAAGGCCCTAAGGATGTAAATCTGAGCAAGAAGCAAATTTTTCCCTGCCTTTAGGAAGTCTGATTCCCGAGATCAGTTAGAATCCTACAACCCTTTATGCCAATTTTATAACAAAGGAAATGACACTTTTTAAAAAAGGCAATGTGGCAAATTGGTCCTCCTAGGCAGATCTCAAGATAGTGAGTTTTGTTACAGAAATATTGATGACAACATAATCAATCCAGGCTGGCATCTCCATGATGTTCAATAGAAGAAAAAATCAAAAAAGAAAAAAACACACTCTTAAGAGGGTTATTTCTAGAAGGCAGTTTACAATGGATGCTGCAGAAAAATAAATCCCAATAGTAAAAAAAAAAAAAAATTCCAGGAAATGATGAATATGATATTCTTTTTGAAGAAACTCATATATTTATACACATAAAGAGAACATATTCATATATACATATACATTGGGAGGACCACTAAACTCTTAGTATCAGCATAATAAGGATTTCGCTAAGTCTATTTTTTAAACAGCCTTGCAGACCCTGCAGACATTGAAAGATTAATAAAGAAATATTATCAGCAGCTCTATACAAATCAATGCAACTAAGATAGAACGAACCAATAATTCATAAAACACCAACCAACTACCACAACTTGCTCAATACAAAATAGATAATTGAATATTTGCACAAATTATTAAGGAACTAGAATTTCCAATTCAAATAAAATTCCAAGAAAGAAATCTCCATGCCCAGATGGTTTCACAGGAGAACTATATCAAACATTTAAGAAATTATAACCAATTTGATGCAATCTCTGCCACAAAAATAAAAGAGAAGGGAGCATTTCCCAATGCATTTTATGAAGCTATTATTATCCTCATTCTAAAACCAGAAAAATATAATGCAATGAAAGAAAACTGTAAGACCAAGATATATCATGAATATAGATGCAAAAATCCTTAAGAAAACATTAGCAAGTAGAATGTTCAGGAATACATGAAAAATAAGAATAACCCATGACCACTTGGGGTTTATTATAGATATGCAAGACTCTTCAATATTCAAAAATCAATCAATGTATTTCACTATCAAAACAAAACAAAGGATAAAGATGACATGTTTTTATCAAAAAACACAGAAAAAACATTTCCCAAAATTAGACACTTATTAATGGAAAAACTCTCCTAAAAATAAGAGCATACAGTCACTTTCTCAATTTGATGAGACATCTACAACAAATTCAGATCTACTGTTATACTTAATGAACAGATCCCCCTAAGATTAGGAACAAGGCAAATGGATGTCTACCGTCACCTCTACAGTTCAGGGTGGTATTAGGAGTTCTAGCCAGTGCAATAAGGCAAGAAAAGAAAAGACACACAGATCAGAAAGGACAAAATAAAATAAAATAAAACTATCCCTGTTTGAAGATGATGTACTTTTCTATGTAGAACATCACAAGAAATCTACCATAAAAACTTCTACAACTAATAAGGGAGTTTAGCAAGGTCACAGGATGTAAAATAACCACATAAAAGTCTATATGATAGCAATGAGCACAGAGACACTGATACAAAAAAGGCAACGTCATTTATAATCACTCAAAAATGATATACTTGAATGTAAAAATAACAAAAAAATGCAAATGAAGAGACATTACACTGTACACAGATTGGAAGGCTCAAAATAGAAAGATGCCAATTTTCCTCAAATTGATGTTCAGGCTTAACACAATCCCGATAAGAATTTCAGTAAGACACTTTATAGATATAGATAAATAAATCTAAGGGCAAAACAGCTAGTAGAGCTTAAACAATTCTGGAAAGAAAATGAAGTGGGAGGAATCAGTCTTCCTGAATTTAACATTTCTTAATTTATTTCATACCAAAACGGTGTTTATGTCCAAAGTAGCATATTTAAATATATTGTATAGGCAGAAATCAATTTTTTCAATACCTTTGTATTTGTTCTTTTTCTAAAAAACTTAAAATAATTTCTTAAAATTTCTATTTTCATAGACTTGTAAACTCCTATGTGAAAATTATATTATAATTATCTAAGCATCACCCTGCTCATTTTATATACAAAAAACTAAGATTCAAAAAATGAGTCAATTATACCAATACTAAAGACTATCTGAAATAAATAAACCCTACTTAATTAATTTTGTAATTTATTTTTTCAAATGTGTAACAAAGTCTATGTCTTCCCTTAAAATAGCACTTATTTTCTAAGAATGGCTAAGCTTAATTTAATGCTTCCAATGAATGATAAAATCTTTCTAAATAATAAATGCCTGTGGACTGAAAATCAGATAATACTAATTTGAGTTGATACTAGCTTGCCACTTATCCCATTTTAAAAAGATTTTCAAATATGTCCTAAATGTCTTCATCTCTACGCTGTATAAAAATAATATACAGTCTTTCCTCAGCATCCAGAGAAGATTAGTTCCAGGAACCACTGCAGATACCAAAATTTCTGTGTACTCAAGTTCCTTATATAAACTGGCAGAGTATAGGTTGAGTATTCTTAATCTGAAAATCTGAAATCCAAAATGCTCCAAAATTTGAAACTTAAGGGCCAACAGGATGTCACCAGTGGAAAATTCCACACATGTGTACTTAATACACAAAATTATTAAAAATATTGTATACAATTACTTTCAAATAATGTGTATAAAGTATATAGAAAACATAAATGAATTTTATATTTACACTTAGCTCCCATCCCCAAGATATCTCATTATGTACATGAAAATATTCCAAAATCCAAAAAAAATCCAAAATTCAAAACACTTCTGGTCCCAAGCATTTTTTATAAGGCATACTCAACTTATGTTTGCATGCAACCTACACATATGATCTTATATACTTTAAATCATCTTTAATTACAATACTAAATACAATGCAAATGATACATAGTTATACTGTATTTTTATTTATAGTATTTTATTAGTGAATTGTTATTTTTTTATTGTTTTTGTTTTTTTAAAAATATTTTTGATCTGTGTCAGTTGAATTTGCACATGGGGAATCCATGAATACAAAGGGCCAACTTTATTCACTCACTGACTGATGGCATTTGGGCTGACTTCATATTTTTGCAATTGCGAATTGTGCTGCTATAAACATGCATGTGCAAGGATCTTTTTCGTGTAATGACTTATTTTCCTCAACTACAAATTGGATTCAGTGTATACCGCTCAGGTGATGGGTGCACCAAAATCTCACAAATCACCACTAAATAACTTACTCATGTAACCGATTACCACCTGATACCTCCAAACTTATGGAAATAAAAAATTTAAAAATAAAAATGAAACAATAAAAGTTACCACTGGAAAACAACAACGACAAAAACCAAAGGGCTAACTTTATTTTGTAGATGAATATTAGACATCTTCCTAAGTTTTTCTCAAGATTTGGTTTGTATTGCTTTATTAAGTACTGAAAACAAACAAATATTTATATGTCTGAAATATATAGAGTAAATAAAATGAGCACCTATTTTGCTTCCACTTTTTTTTTGAAACATTGACTGAAAGTTACCATTATCTTGGAAGCCCCAAATAATACTTTGTCAGTGTTATTTTCTTATCTTCTTACTCAGCAGTAATTAGTATTCTGCATTTTACTATATTTTTAATTTTTTCTACTTTTAATTTTATGGGCATATAGTAGGTATATATGTTTATGGGATATGTTTTGAATTTTGTGTTTATCATCCTTTATTTCTCTTCAATAATCTTTCCAAACACATTTGAATTATTAAATATATGTTACGTTTGACATGTGATATGGTCTGAATATGTCTTCCCACATTTATATGTCTGAAACTTAATCACTAATGTAATAGTATTAAGAAGTGGGACCTTTAGGAGGTAATTAGGCCATGAGGGCAGAGCTCTCATAAATGGAATTAGTGGCCCTTACAAATGACGTGCTAGGCTATTCGTAATAGCCAAGACATGGAATCAACTTAGGTGCTCAACAACAGATGAATGAATAAAGAAAATGTGGTATCTCTATATATACAATAGCATAATACTGATCCATAAAAAGAAGAAAATCCCTATCATTCATGGCAACATGAATGGAAGTGGAAGACATTGTGTGAAGTGAAATAAGCCAGGAAAGGAAGTTAAAAAACTGAATGTTCTCACTCATATATGGAAGATAAAAAGTTTATCACATGGAACTAAAAAGTAGAACAAAGGATACTAGAGGATGAGTAGGGTAGAAGTAAGAGGAGAATAAGGGAGAGATTCGTTAAAGAAAACAAAATTACAGCTAGATAGGAGGAATAAGTTCTAGTGTTCTATAGCTCTATAGGATAACTATACTTAACACTAATATAGTGTGTACTTACAAATAGCTAGAAGGGAGATCTTGAATGTTTCCAACACAAAGAAATGATGACTGTTTGATATGATGGATATGGTAATTATCCTGATCTCATCACTATACATAATATGCAGCATCACTATGTACCCTATAAATATGTAGAATTATTTTGCATTAATTTTGAAAATTAAAAATAAAAAGAATAAAAAGAAGTGTGAGGAAATTATTTCCTTCCCCTTGCCCTTCCATCTCTTCGGCAGTGTGAGGGAGGACACAGCACTCATCTCCCTCTAGAGGGTGCAGCAACAAGGCACCACTTCAAAGCAGAAAGCAGCCTTTACCAGACACCAACACTGCCGACACCTTGATCGTGCACTTCCCAGCCTTCAGAATGGTGAGAAATAAATATCTCTTCTTTTAAAATTACCTAGTATCAGATTTAGTTAGAGTAGCACAAGTGTACTGAGACAACTTGTTTTTACCTATACAAATATAATCACATTATATGTATTCTGCAACTTCCATGTTTAACATTATATTCTTGATAGTAATTTATGTTTGGTATAGCAGTAGTTCATTCATTTTTACTGATGTAAAAACTTTTGTTGGTGAAGCAATACCAACAACAAAAAAGCAAATACCATTATATAAACATGCCATGCATTTGTATTTATTCTTTCCAAAATCAGTAGTTAATCCATTTTGTTGTTACAGCACATAAGGCTGCAATACGTATTCCAACCTTTATCCTCAGAGCCACTGTGCAAGAATCCCACTAGGCTTAATCTAAATTCTTTAAATTTATTAGATGAAGCCAAATTAATTTTCATGTAGTTATTCCCATTTAAACCTCCAGTAGCTATGTTTAAGGCCTTCTCCAATAATTTATATTTTTAGATTATTTTTATACTGTTTTATGAATATAATATAGTATCTTAAAGTAATAATGTGTGTTTTTCTGACAACCAATTAGATCAAGCACCTTGTCATATCTTTACTGGACATTCATATTTCCTATTCTGTGAACTGCTATTGACTTATTCTTTTATTGCTTCTATTTTATTTTGAAACGCAACATGACTTTGCATATTCCAAATATTCATCATGCCTTTACACAACAGAAATACATTCTTCTAACATATAACTTTACTGTTAATATTCTTAATGGTGTGTAGTAATGGAGAAGAGGTATTAATTTAAAAATATTAATAGTTAAAATTTACAGATAGTGCTTTTGTCTTGTTAAAAAACCCAAAATCAAAATACTTTTTCATATTCTGAGGTCAAAAATATCTTTTAATTTATATTATAATTTTAATATCATTTTTCATATAAAGATTTTACCCAAAATAATAACTGGAATACAATTTCTTTTATTAATAGGGTCAAATAATTGCCAACACAAATAATTTAAAATTCTTTCCTTATTCTAGTCATCTGTATTGCTATCTTTATCATAAATCAAATTTTTCTATTTGACATTTTCTGTTCTATAGAGCAATATATTTTCTCTTCCACTTATACAACAATCTTTGAATTACAATAACATAGTAATAATTCTTGATATCCAATAAGGTGAATATCCTAATCTCATTCTTATTTAGATAAGTCTGCCAATTTTGATCCGCTGTTCTTCCATAAATTTTAGATTTATTTTACCAAAATCTACAAAGTAATTACTTGATATTTGATTATAATTGCACTGAATTAAAAATTACTTGGGGGGGAGAATTGATATATTTTGAAAATTGAGTCTTTGTATCCATTAACATAGATAATCTATTTCGTTGGCTTTCCTTGAATATCATTTAATACAAATGTATATTTTTTCATAGATGACTTACCACCCTTTGGCTATATTTGTTTCTAGGTATTTGTATTTTCTGGTGGTTTATTAACTTATACCACTTAAATTATTTTAGCTAATTATTTATTTCATTCTATAAAAAGCCAATTAATTTCTTTTAAGATATATTGACACTTTAATGCAACCATACCAAATTATTTTATTAATTCTATTAAATATGTATATCTTTCCTGTTTTATAGCTAACTGAATCATCTGCAAATAGAGATAATTTTCTTCTTTCGTTTAAATCATTATCAATTAATTGACTTACTTATTTATTTCTACATTTACCATGCTTTACAGGCCTGCCTAGGATTGCCAATATGAAGTTAACTAGAAGTGGGGATAGTTTACACTTCTTCTTGATCCTGATCTTCAATCATTTGCTTTAAATATTTCTTCTTGAAGAATATTTACTTAGGAATTTAATATATACTTTATTATATTAAGGAAGATTGTTGTATTTCTTTTATTTTTACTTTGCTAAATTTTTTCATTATGAATAAATGTTGAATTTTATCAAATGCTGTTCCTAAAACTGTAAACTTAATTTTATGGCCTTTGTACTCTTGTATGGTGAATTATTTAAATAGATTTTCTATATCTAAACACTAATCCAAGTATAAAATCTAAATACTAATTTTCTAAATATAAAATTATAATCTTGTACTTATAAGAAAATTCAATTTGGTCATGATATATTATTCATTTATATTTATTCATTATAGGTACTATTTTTCAATATTTCATGTAGGGTGTTTGCATATATATTCATAAGTGAAATTGCCTAATAAATTTCTAGACTTGTTACGTTTGTTAGGTTTTGGAATCAGGATTATCCAAACTTCAAAAAATGTGTGGCAGAGTATTCCCACTTTTTCTCCTTCTTTATTCATTTTGTAACATTTGATTTACTCATTCCCCCAGTGTTTGAAAGAATATGCCGTAAAACATTCTATCTGATGATTTTTTTTTATGGGAACAATTTTAACTAAACACAGATCATTTTTGGTGGTTATAGAACTGTTCAATTTTCTACTTCTGATTGAGACACATTTGATAATTTACATTTTTCTTAGATATTTGTTTCACTTAAGTTTTGAAATTTATTACTATAAAGTTATTCATTATATGCATTAACCTTTTAATTTCTGAATTAACTGTAGTTATATCTTCTTATCCATTCTTAATATTGATTTTTTGACCATTCTCTTTTATTCTTGATAAATCTTATGGGTGGCTTACAGTATACATCCCTCCTTACTTCTCTTTATTATTTTCTTTTTGTTTTATTTGATGTTAGTCCATTTTTTCTCTCACATTCACCATTGTCCAACTCCTCAGATACTCCCTCAAAAAAAATCTTATGTTGAATGCTTAGTTCATTAATTATCAGAATTTTATTTTCTAATTCTTACAACATTTAGAACTACACCTTTCCATCCAAGTACTACTGTAATTTCTTTCACAATTTTGGTATGTAGCATATTCATTTTGTAATTCTAAATATATTCTAACCTCCATTAAGATTTCTTCTTTAAGAGTATGCTATTTAAAAAGGAAGTCTCTAATTTCTTAAAATAATGTTTCTAACAATATTGTTATTTCTGCTTTCTAACTTACATTCAGAGATCACAGAATATTACTGGTGCAAAACCGCTATTAATGTAGCTAGTTAGGTTACCTTTGGATCAATGAAGTAAATTTTATTGTTAAATTATTCTGTAAAATCATTCATTTATTTTGCCTATATAATGAAATAGTAAAATAAGTATATCTAACTTCTCAGTAAGATTATTTATATAATTTTAGCCAGTTATTACATTATACAAGTTCAGTACTGTTTTATATTCCTTGTGAAGTAAATATTTTAGTAGGATGTAGTGACATTTTGCATATGTTAATCATTTTACCTGAATATATTTTGGATATATTTCTTGTAAATGAAATATAGTTGTATTTTAGTTTTTGTTTAAATCTAGTCTAACAGTCTTTATCTTTTACTTGAAATATTTAATCAGTTTATATTATTATAATATCTAATATACTTAACACTATTTCAATATTTTCTATTTACTCAAACTTTTCTCTTTTCCTCTCTTATCTGCCTGATTTTTAACTGCCTTTCTTATTTTCCTTTCCATCAGTTTGGAAGTTACATAGTCTATTTATTTTCTTGGAATGGTACCTGTATAATAAAACTACATTTGTGTCCCTTAATTTTATAAATTTTTTTAAAGTAAAAGTGAAACTAATTTGAGATGTGTGTATGTGTGTATGTGTGTGTGTGTATGTGTGTATGTGTGTGTGTGTGTGTGTCTTTAACATTCCCTTGTTTTGAAAATATTATTTTGCTGGATGTATTGTAACAGCTATTTTCTCTCATCTCTCTGATAATATCGTTCCATTATTCCCTATACTGTAGTGCCCACAACTGTTGTTCTGTTGTCATTGTTGTTTTCCCTTTGCTGTTCTTTGATTATGTTCTTTATGTCTAGGTGTGGAGACCTTGTTTTAGCCTGCTTAGGTTTCCTATGGATTGCTGAGTCTGCATTTTTCTGATTAATGGAAAATGGTTCAGCCATTATTTTTCCTCTTATCCAGATCTCCAGTTGACAAATGTTGGATCTCCATATCCCAGCATCACTTTCTCCCACATTCCTCATGTCTTTGTTTCTATGTACTGTATTCTGGATATATTTTATAAAGCTATCATTTAGGACATGCGTAATTCTTTCTTCTGTTTTTCCAAATACTTTACATTCATTTTATTTCTAGAAGTTCTGTTTGATTCTTTTGCATTTAGTTTTGTTTTTTTTTTTTTTTTTTTTTTTTTTGAGACAAAGTCTCACTCTGTTGCCCAGGCTGGAGTGCAGTAACTCGATCTCAACTCACTGCCACCTCCACCTCCCTGGTTCAAGCACGTAGCTGTTTCCCTCGAGTAGCTATGACTACAAGCGCTGGCTGCCACACCCAGCGCTTTTTTTTTTTTTTTTTTTTTTTTGTATTTTTAGTAGAGACGGGATTTCACCATGTTGCCCAGGCTGGTCTTCAACTCCTGACCTCAGGTGACCCATCCGCTTAGGCCTCCCAAAGTGCTAGGATTACAGGCATGAGCCAGCACATGTGTCCTGGATATCTTTCTTAAGGTACTGACTTCCTACTGCTGAAATTACTTGATTGCAGACAAAGAAAAAAAAAGAACCAAGATGTTAGTAGCCAATGATGACTTACTAACCCTGAAACAAACATGAAGGCAAAAAAGGCAAAATGCTCACCCCTAACATAATGTTCCCCTGCAGGATAATATTGAAATAAAATCAGAGAATTTTGACTGAAGTTATACCCTTGTTTGGCATCTTTCCCTTTTCTGCTCTGCCTCACCTGTTTACTTGCACATTTTTCTTGGGGATATTCCCTTAATAAAGTACTCACATAAAATTTCAATCTGAGGATAAGCTTCTGTGAAAACTGACCTAAAGAGCTGCCCATACCCTAACTCAATCTCTTAACCTGTCTCTAACTCAATCATACAAAAAGTAACAAGTCAAAGGCAACTTCTTCAGTATAAGAAGGAGTACGGGCATACACACACCTACAGATACACACACATATGCATGGAGGTGCACACACACATCAGTGTGGGAGCAATAAAGTTATGACAGGGAACTACAGGAAACTTAGGACATCCAAACTTTAAGTCACCCGTGTTTTACACCATGTTTTATTTAGTGTAAGAGAAAATAAAAATAAACTTGAACCTTGGGAAAATCAAGGATACTGTCTGTTTTTACTTTTTTTTTTTTTTTTTTTGACAGAATCCTGCTCTGTCGCCCAGCTTGGAGCGCAGTGACATGATCTTGGCTCACTACAACCTCCACTTCCAAGTTCAAGCAATTCTCCTACCTCAGCCTCCTGAGTAGCTGGGATTACAGGTGCCTGCCACCACGCCCAGCTAATTTTTGTATTTTTAGTAGAGACAGGTTTCATCATGTTGGCCAGGTGGTCTCGAACTCCTGGCCTCAAGCGATCACCCACCTTGGCTTCCTAAAGTGCTGGGATTATAGATGTGAGATATCCTGGGGAGGACAGAGCAGATTTGAGAAGAGACAACTAGCACTCTTCCACAGCTGTTATCAGTATACGGATTTTAGGTATACTTCTGGGATGGCATGGGATGGGGTTACCCAAGGAGTAAAAATAGTTTGAAAAGGAAAGAGACTTGAAAAGGAAAGAATGCCAGTAGGGGCCAGGGCCAGTGGCTCATGCCTGTAATCCCAGCACTTTCGGAGGCTGAAGTGGGTGTATTACTTGAGCTCAGGAGTTTGAGACCATCCTGGGAAACATGATGAGATCCCATCTCTCCAAAAAGTAAGAGAATTAGCCAGGTGTGGTGGCATGCACCTGTAGTCCCAGCTACTCTGGAGGCTAAGGTGGGAGGATCACCTGAGCCTGGGAACTCAAGGCTGCAGTAAGCTGTGATCACATCACTGCACTCCAGCCTGGGTGACAGAATAAAACCCTGTCTCAAATATATGTGTATATATACATACTAATATATATGTATATACACGCACATACACACACACACACACACACACATATATATATATAATACTAATAGAGATAGCACAGCATTCTAAAGCCTGGCAAAGCAGAAGACTAAGCCCAGGTAGGTAGCAGTTGCTGACAATGTGATAGAAAAAGGTAAACTAGGAGAATGTGGCATTACCAAAGCCTGGAAAAGAAAATGTTTCAAGAAGGATGAAGGGATGACATGCATATTCTAGAGATATTCTAGACAGCAAGAAGACAAGGATAAGACATGAAGCCTGTTCTCATGGGACTGATATTGGACTGTGTTTGGGTGACAGTGAACAAAATAGTGGGTTAAAAGTGGGAAAAGAAGGCACAAGTTGAGGATAGGTGAGAACACAAGCAGGGATAAAAGATGGGGGGAGGAAGAATTTTGTGCTTTTTTCAGAAAAGAAGCACAAGGTTGCCAGGTGGAAAATAATGAAAAAGGACTTTTTGGTTAAATTTCTCAGGAGGTTCTCATGGCCCTTCTTTTCCCTAACCCTGAGATCCATTCAGCGTCTACCCATGCTGGTGTAGCATGCCAATAGCAACTTCTTGTGCTTGGAATGTGTTGAAGCAATCAATCTCACCATCCTGAAAGAAGTGAGAGGAAATTCAAGACCAAATTTGGGAAAACAACTTGTTAAGACTGAAATCATTTACAGTAAAGCCACAGTATGGAGAATTGGCGATTAGAATTTAAATTTGATCAATTAATTTTTGTCAAACATCAAATGAGAGGGGCGTGGTGGCACATGCCTGTAATCCCAGAACTTTGGGAGGCTGAGGAGGGTGGGGCAGATCACTTGAGGTCAGGAGGTCAAGACCAGCCTGGCCAACAAGGTGAAACCCCGTCTCTACTAAGAATGCCAAAAAAAAAATTAACTGGGCATGGTGGCACATGCTTGTAATCCCAGCTACTTGGGAGGCTGAGGCAGGAGACTTGCTTGACCATGGAAGACAAAGGTTGCAGTGAGCCAACAGCACACCACTGCCCTCCAGCCTGGGTAACAGAGCAAGCCTTCATCTCAAACAAAAACAAAACATCAAATTATCTTGGAAGTCAGGTACTTTAGAAGTTTATTTTTCTGCTTGAAATAAAAATAAACACACTTTTAAAATTTATTTATTTGTAAGTTTACATACATTAAATGTCACTACTTTGGGGTACAATTTTATGATATTTGAAAAATAAATGGAGTTGCATAAGCACTGCTACAAGACACTGAACAGTTGTATTACTCAAAAATCCACTTAGCAGCCCCGTCATATTAAACCAATCTTAACTCCCAAATCCTGGCAACTCTTGATTGTTTCATCTCTATATTTTGTTTTTTAGAGAATGTTATAAAAGTATAATCATATGGCATAAATAGCCTTGTTGGTAAATCTCTCTTATAGAAATCTATATGAGATTTACCCATATTGTTTCATATATAAATAGCTCCTTCTGCAATGCTTTGGAGTATCAGATTGTGTGGATGTGCTAAAATATATTTATCCATTCACCAGTTGAAGGATATTTGGGTAGGAATGTCAGAAATGAAGCTGAAAATAAACATTCATATACAGGTTTTGCGTGGACACAGGTTTTATTTCTCTTGGTAAATATGTAGGAGTGGTATTGGTAGATTACATGCTAAGTATCCATCAACTATACTCCAAAGTGGTTTTACCAGCTTGCATTCTCATCAGCAACGAATAAGGGGTATTCTTGTTCTGTGTCCTCCACAGAAGTTGGTACTGTCAATTGCCTTTGTTTTTCACTTTAGCCATACTAATAGATGTGTAAAAGTATCTCTTTGTGTTTTTAGTTTGCATTTTTCTAAAGACTAATAATGTTGAATTTTATTACTTTTGTGATCTATTCATCTTCTTTGGTGAAGTATCTGTTCATAACATTTTTACTGGATTTTTGTTTTCCTATTACTGAGTTTTGAGAGTGCTTTATATTTCCTGAGTACAAGTCTTTGTCTACTACGTGATTGGCAAACATTATCTTCAAATATCTGCTTTGTCTTTTCAGCCTCTTAACAGTGTCTTTCACAGAGCAAACTGTTTTAATTTGATGAAGTCCAACTTCTCAGGTTCTTTTTTTTATGAATTATGCTTTTTGTGCTATATCTAAGAATACTTTACCCAATTCAAAGTCATAAGCTTTCCCCCATGTTTTCTTTTAAGTTTTATAGTTCAAGATATTACATTTAGATATATTGCCTTTTTTGTTGTTATTTGTTTATATACTGAGACGGATGGTTTCAGTTCCATTTTATTTTGTAAGTTTGGCTTTGAACTGATAACAGAGAGAGAGGAACAGACAAGTTGAGCCCTGAGATTGCTGCAGTTTACTACTGAAGAGAGTTTGCAGACTGCGGCCCAAGAAAGGGAACCCATCCAGAGGGTGGCAGTTTCCCAGAGTTGAGGAGACTAAGATACAACTTCAAGAGGTAGACCAGGTGGGAAAGTTTGCAGGGCAGAGTACTGAAGAGGAGGGAACTACACTGCCATATGCACAGACACACAAACTCACACAGAGCACTCTGGAAAACTGCAGAGGTTCTCCATTAAGTATTAAGCAGAGGACTGATCAGCCCTTCCCTCAAGGAGACTACCTGAGGCTGGGAACAAAAAGATGCAACACCCAAAATGATTAAAGGGAACAATGTGCAGAGGCTGCTCACAGGACTAGGAATAGGCTGCCTTCTCACCATTTTAGGATCCTAGAGTGGAAAACTACGTAATTCTCCAGACATCGAAGAGAATACTCAGAGGGGTGTTTACCTGAATAGCAAACTAATATTAGCCCTATACCAAAGGCTGCTCTGAGTTGCTCATTACAAAACTTAAGCAAGGCTCAAAAAGTTCTAACAGCGTCTGAGTAGTTGAAATGCACAGCAGGACAAAGCTCAATAATATGTATATGGATGCAAAAATATCCACACCCCAAAAATCCACAATACCTACCATTCAGCTAACCATCATGGTTGATCGATTAACCATCATGCAAAAAGCAGGAGAATACTATAAATCAATAAAAACAGACTGATAGGAATATAAATTGATACAGCCATTATATGAAACTGTATGAAGTTCCTCAACAAACAACAACCAAAAATGGAACGGTAATATAATCTAGACATCCCATTTCTGTGTATTTACACAAAATATTTGAAATTAGTAGTGTCAATGAAATGTTTGCACCCCTATGTTTATTGAAGCACTGTTTACAATAGCCAAGATGTGGAAGCAATTTAAGTGTCCAACAACAAATTAATGAATAAAGAAAGTGAAGTATATATATATATATATATATATATATATACATACATACATACATACATATATATATAGACACTGGTACACAACTCAGTTTTGATAAAACAGAAATTTTGTCATTTGCAACAACTTGGATGGAATTAGAGAACATTATGCTAAGTGAAACAAGCCAGAAACAGAAAGACAAATACCACATGTTCTCACTTACATGTTGAATCTAAAACAATGGAACTCAAAGAAACAGAGAGTAGAATGGTGGTCCGTCATCAGAGGATAGGGGATTGGGGTGTATGGGGAGATGATAGGTGAAGGGTATGAAGCTTCAATTAGACAAGAGGAGTATGACTTTTTTCTTTCAGATATATTGTGTATCACATAGCCAATAATAACGTATTGTACACTTCTAAATTGCTGAGAGTAAATTTGAAATGTTCTAGACAAAAATAAGTATTTGAGGTTATGGATATGTTAATTAGTTTGATTTAATTATTCCACCTTGTATTCATAAATCATAACATCACTTTCCCACAAATATATACAACTATCATCTGTCTGTTTACAATTTAACATGTTTTAAAAGACTCAGAAATGACACAAATAATAGAATTAGTAAACAAAGGCATACAAATAGTTATTATCACTGCATTCCTTACATTTATGGTGGTAGAGGAAATTTTGAACATGTTAGAGGTAGGAAAGACAAATATTAAAATAAAACTTTTTGGGTTTAAAGTAACATAAAAACTGTACTGGACGAAATTAACAGCAGATTAAGCACTGCAGAATAAGATAATTCATTAACTTAAAGACATGGGGAAACTATCCAAGGTGAAACCCAGAAGAAGAAAAAGAGCTGAGAAAAAAATAAACCGAGCATCAGTGAGATATGGAACAATGTCCATAGCCTACTCGATGTGTAATTGGAGTCCTTAGAAAGTTGCTTTTTATATTTTGTCCAGGGTTTTTCATAGTGATCAGTGAGATAGACAAATTGCATCAGACTTATTCCACCTGATTGAGCATCAGGCAAATAATAGCCTTTTACAATCACTCATAGAACTCAATCATTCTTGTTACTGACAACTCATAAATATTTTTTCAGTTGACCAGTTATGAAGATGGTCAACCTGAGCCATTAATAATCTATTTTAAAAACTAGCATTATATATATATATATGATATATAATTAATGGCTGCCAACTACATCCATATCTATATCTATATCTATATCTATATATGGGCTTTGCCAATTCATTTCACTTTTCCCTTTTGTGTGTTTGCTCTATGAAGAGTATGAATTTCCCATTGTAGATTCTCTCACCTTCAGTAGAAAAATTATGACTTGCCTTAGAATAAAATTAAATAAGTAAAATGAAGAAAAGCCATTGAATGACATACTTTAATGCTAGACTTAAAGGAAGAGTGTAGCTAATTTATTTGATGTATTGGTCTGTAATAAAAAATCCTTTGATATGATTCAAATTCCTTAATACTCAGAGTTTCAGTCTGACTAATCACCTTTCATAGTAAACATTTGGCAACCTGTACTAAATTTTTTAAATCTTGCTATTCAAAAATCAGTTCCTATGTGAGCTAGTATGTTTAGTTGTCACTTAAACTAACCAAATAGAATTGACTAAAAAGAATCAGAAAAGTAGTTTTCATTAATTCTCACACAGGGAATGCAGGATTCTCCAGAGAGAAATTTTAAATTCCTGGCAGGAGTGTGAGAGCTAATTCCATGGTGATTTGTTGGCATACAGAGCTTAACTACCACACTTCTTGCATCCTGATTGGATGCACATTTGGCCATTTTTGAAATGTGTAATATTCTGGGGACCTATACAGGCAAGTCACCTGTGTATAATCCCTAGATGGATTCAGGTCTTACAGTCTCTTACTTAGATTACTGCAATGGCCTCTTAACTGGACACACAACCTCAAAGCACGACTGTATTTAAACCCTTATGAAAATGGATGCAGAGTGTTGTGTGTTTACTCTCTCTTTAAAGTCATGTAATTTTCTGGTTTCCCCAGGACTGTATCCACTGTCCTTAGCATGACATTTTTTTACCTAGTTCTCACCACTAATGTATTCACTTTCCCCATCACACACAGCAGTGTTTATAAGACACCGTTGTGCAAAAGTTTCACCTTGAATGCCTTTTTAAATTCAGGCTTTATAGTGGGAAAGGGACTCAGGAGACTGTATTTTTAACAAACTTTCTGGGAATTAGTAATGTAGGTGGTCCAGGGGCTTCAAGAAACGCTGCCTGATATCCTATCCTCATATGTCTCAATTATAACTACACATTAGCATTAACTGAAGCACTTTAAAATGTTCCATTGCTTGAGCGCACCCTATTCTGGTTCAAATGGTTTGAGGTGGAAGCTAAGGAAAAAGTGCTGTTTCTGTTGTTGTTATTGTTGTTTATTTGTTTTAAGCAATTCCTTTTTTCTTTTTTTGAGATGGAGTTTTGCTCTTGTTGCCCAGGCTGGAGTGCAATGGTGTAATCTTGGCTCACTGTAACCTCTACCTCACCGGGTTCAAGCGATTCTCCTGCCTCCACCTCCCGAGTACCTGGGATTACAGGCATGCCCCACCACGCCCTGCTAATTTTGTATTTTTAATAGAGTTTCTCCACGTTGGTCAGTCTGGTCTCAAACTCCCGACCTCAGGTGATCGCCTGCCTTGGCCTCCCAAAGTACTGGGATTATAGGCGCGAGCCACTGTGCCCAGCCTTTAAACAATTCTTTAAGAGGCCTCTAATGTGCATCCAGGTCTTAGAGTCTCTGTGTTAACCACAGCCCTCTAAACATGACTCTGTGAAGTTATTCCTCTTCCTGACATCTTGATCTCTTTCTAACTCAACAAAACTTTACTCAAGCATCCAGGCCTAGATGAAGTGTCCTTGAAACATACTTCCAGATCTTCCCAACTTAATGAAAGCAGAGTTAATTGCTACTCTAGAATTCAGCCTAATATACTAAGCATATATATATTTTACACATTTGCCCTCTGTCCGACTACGAGCACCTTGAGAGCAGAGACAATGGTTTAATTCACCTTGGCATCACCAGTGTTTAGAACAGCACAAAATGTTCCTGGGAGCTCAGTACTGGCTATAGAACAAACGAATCACTGCATGACTGTACCAGTCCCCTAGGTGAGCTCAATCAGCCTCAGGGCTTTTAACACCATCTGTATGATGGCAATGCTCATATTTCTGTCTTTGGTCCAGATTTTGCCTCTAGACTTCACACTGTTCCATCCAGCTGTCAACATAGAATCTCAGTTCAGATACCATTTGAATGCATGGCAACATTGAAGAGGCTTTTGCTCCAACCTGACTGACAACCTACCGCCAGTCTGTCCCATCTAAGTTTCATGGAAGCTTCATCTTTCCTGTTGTTCAGGCTGAAGACATGGCAACATAACTTTTCCCCACTCTTTCACTTACACTTCGTATATTACCGATCTATAAATCCTATTAAGTCTCTCTATGAAATATATTACATGTAGATGAGTTTCCAAACCTTCTATTTCTCCATTCTGTCCTAAGCCATCTTCATGTTTCACAGATTTATTGGACAACACTCCTAAGCAATGTTGATATTCCATTCTTATCCCAGTACTCTATTCTCCTAAAAACAACCAAAGCGATGCTTTCAAAAATTAAATCTAAGTTTGTCATTCTTGGTCCTTATATGACTTCCCATTTCATTCAGAATAAAGGTTCTTACACTGACTAGTAAGGCATTGCACGATATTCCCCCACTTGACCACATCCTTTACCACCATAGCTCTTGTTCACTCTATTGCAGCACACAGGGTCCTCAGGACTTGCATATACTGACGCCATTGCCTAATGCCCTCTTCCTACAAATGGCTTCACTTCCTTCAGGTCTCTGCTTAAAGTTCACCATGGAAACAATGCCTTTTAGAAAATAAGAGTCCCTAACACCATGCTGAAATTCCTTATCTTTCGTAGCTTGGTTAATTTCCTTTTCATAATACATATTACCACCTAACATATTATCTGTGGTCGGCTGAGTAATATCTCCAAATGTATCAGGTCCTAAACACCAGAATTTGTAAATATTACTTTATTTAGATTAAAAGGATCTTTGCAGGTAGAATTAAATTAAAAGCTTTGAGATGAGGAAATTATCCTGGAATAGTATGTAGTCCCCAATTATAATCCCAAGTCTCCTTAAAGACAGAGGAGGAGGAAGATTAGATGTGCACATACGGAAAGGAGAAGGCAGAGACTGATGTGGCAACATGTCAAGGAATGCTGGCGGCCATTGGAGGCTGGAATAGGCAAAGAACTGGACCTCCCTTAGAGAATCAGGATGAAGTGTGGCCTTGAGGAGACCTTAAATTCAGCTCAGTAACACTGATTCCAATGTCTTACCTCCTGAAAACTGTGAGAATTAAGTTCTGCTGTTTTTAGCCATCCAGTGTGTGGTAACTGGTTGTAGCAGCCACAGAAAATGAATACATTATCTAATAGTATTTGCATCTTATGCATTTATTTAGTCTGCTCCGATCACATACACACAAGAATGCAGAGCTCACAAATGCACAGACCTTTTCTATTTTGTTCACTGCTCTATTTTCAATACCCCAAAATATGCCTGACACACAACAAAATTCTAATAAGTATTTTGGTTGAGCGTGTTGGTTCACACCTGTAATCCCACCACTTTGAGAAGCCAAGGTGGGAGGATCACGTGAGGCCAGGAATTTAAGACCAGCCTGGACACATAGTGAGACCCTGCCTCTATAAAAAAAAATTATTCAGGCACTATGGCTGCGCACCTGTTGTCCCAGCCATTGGGAGACTGAGGTGGGAGGATCGTTTGAGCCCAGGATGTTGAGGCTGCAGTGAACCATGGTCACCCCATTGCATTTCAGCCTGGGCAACAGAGAAAGAACTTCTATGGGAAAAAAAAAAAAAAAAAAAAGAAAACACATACTTTTTAAAAAAATAAATAAATGAATGTTTGTGTCAAAGATATTAACTGCCAAAGGAGCTCAGAATGAGAATAAGAGGACATCAATGGGCCAGGTGTTCGAGGAAGGGCTTCTGAAAAGTGAATAAATAATGTCCTCCAGGAAGCAGTGATCACCACTGCTAAATGTTGGTTGTGGAAATGACTCCTTTGTTCTCTTAATTTATGCTGAGCTTCATTTCCAGAAATTGCTCTTATCTCCTGAACAGAGGGCAATGGCCAATATGAATAATTTTCCATGGATTTATTGTCACATGGTCACTGGCCACAGTTGTGCCTAAAAAAGCATGAATGGCAAAATGTTCCTTGTTCCTGCATGATCATCCTTCGTGAGGTTGATAGTATAACAGGTGACAGCACATAAAACGTGCAGGTCTGGGAGACCTGCGTTAAATCCTGGTTCTGTCACTTCTAATAATAGTGAACATTTATTCAACACTTAACCATGTGTTGAGAACTGTGCTATGTACTTCTAGGCTGACTCCGTGCCAGTTGTGTAAACTTCGACAAGTCATTTAACTTTGTATCCCTATGATGACTGTGAAAAGAGAATATGTTCATCCCTTTAGTATAGCTTCTGTGCAGAAACTGAAGCATAGGTTGCTGAGGATACCTGCCAAGGTCATATAATTAATAATTTTTGAAACGGAAATGCATGTCTCAGGTCATTTTGACTCCAAATTCCATTTACTTTCTGGTATAATCCATGCATCTCTCTCAGCTAACTTAGATCTGATCTTTTTTGAGCCTCAGTTGCTTTGTCTATAAAATAGAAATAATTTCACAGGATGGTTGATGAATTAAAAAGTCAGTGGATATAATGTAAAACGTTCAACAAAGAAACCGATAACTTTCTTAATAAAAAGTGCAGTTGACCTTGGGTTTTACAATATAGCCAGCAAACCTCAGCTCTGGTGTTCTTACCTTTGTCTTTTCTGAGGTTGCTGTCTCCAATCTCTGCCTCTTCTCTATTCAGCCAGCTTTTCTGCTATTCTGTTTCTCACCCTGCTTTCTAGAACAATGGATCAGGTATTTCTACTTTAATGTAGGGTTGTCATCACTTTGCCCATGCTGAGGGATTTGACTTTTAAGCCATCTCTTAGTTTTTTTTTTTTTTTTTTTTTTTTACCAGAGAGGGATGTGGAGGTGTAGGTTCTGAGGTATCAGCAGGTGAACCAGTAGTTTAGGAAGCATCAGATTTTTAGGGTTCCCTAAAAACATATTGCCTTTGAATAAGGCTCTTCTCAGTAAGCGAAGCAGCCTCCTAAAACCCTAGCTATGATCTTTCCAAGGAAGCTTTCTGAGGCCTCTGAAACTGAACATCAGCATCTCCACTGGACAAAGGCAAAGCATTTCAGACCAGTTTAGACCAGTTGTTTCTCTGCAGATAAGACCAGTCCACATTCTTGCCACTTTGCAAGCTGTGCAAACATGTGTGGGCTTGAGGCAGCTCAGTTCTGAGACAGCTCTTCATCTGCTCTCCTCCTCCTGTGCAGACACAAGGCCAAATTCTGAACTGGTAAATCCATATGACAAAGAGGCCTGTTGGGGAGATGCGGTGTCCCCCAAGCTGATCTTCCTGCACACATGACCCAGAAACACAATTCTTTCTTTCCTCAGAGAAGCGGCTCCATGCCAGTGTCTCTAACAAAACCCTCAAGGGTGGGGCCGACATCTCACATCTTTTGCTTTCAGCAGATGTTCCACAGGAGTGGTTGCCAGGGCATTTCTGTAGCCGGGGAAGGTGTTAAAACTTCAGGCCGTCGGAATATGTCTGTGCTGACAGATTGGGGGAAACATGCTAAAATGCTTATGGTGATGAGCATGTAAAAATAGGGCACAGATGTCTAATTTAAAAGACAAGAAAATTTCTTGGCATTTACATCTTATTAGTCATTACTATGTTGTTCTTGTATTTTATTCACACATTTAACTTTGGGTGTTCCTCTGATTCACTTTGCCAACTGCAAGCTACCATCCCATAAACGAAAAAAAAAAAAAGCCACCAGTACTATACATTCCAAAAGATCATTAAGAGCAATGGAAATTTCCAGTGATCTTTGCTTCGCACCTCATTTAGGTTTCCATGTAACTGTATTCAAACTGAAATATCCACACATTGGGCCATCTTGACCTGATTTGGTAACAAGGAAGGAGCTTGGATGCATGCAAAATATGTCTATGAGAAGAAAAAAAAAAGACTTTGAAAATTACCTCCAGAAGGCTTCAGAAATAACCTCTCTTTGTTTTAACCGTTCAGCTTTATGTTAATGTATATGATGACTTTAATAGTTTTACCCAATTCACATCCATAGCGTGTTGAACAAAATCTGAGTGGAATTAAAAAGAAATAATAGTTCTACAGCTACATACACAGTTCTTATATTCATTAGTTTTTTATAAGCCTTACATTTAGAAAAAGACACTGTCTCATGGACTACATGGAGGGAAAAGATTTAACTCAATAGACAGGAGGGCTTTGGAATTTTTAAAATTCTAGAGCAGCTAGCTGTGCTCATATACAACCACAAAACAAAAGCAGAGAAACCTGATATCTGATGAATTGTTTTCCCTTTCCAACACACCTTAGGGCCAGTTTTTCCGAAGCACATAGAAAGATTCTAGTCCATGCTGATAAATATCTTAGAGCAAAAAAGAGAAAAATACTGCATGTTATCAACATCATCAAAGCATGTGCTAATTAAATGTCTAACACCACCTGGTGCTGTGAGGGGGCTGCCCCTTTCTTTTGGGCTCACAATACAAAGGCACACACATGCACACACACACACAGTGGAGATGAACAACTGATTAGAGTTGTGAGTGATCAGTGGGGACATTACAACAAACTACCAAATTACGCAATTAATAGTTTAAGAAACTCTATAAATACTTACACAGCTAAATCTCAGCTACACTACACATTGTCTCTGTGGCATTGGGGAAATCAAGAACAGTCTTTAAGCTTCAGCTTCCTTACAGATAAAGTGGGGGATCATATCGCCAACTTACTCAAGTGCTACAACATGTGTAAGATGCTTGTCACATTCCCAGCAAATTCTAAACACTCAACAAATAGTAGCTATTGTTCATTGATCTTCTTGGATCAATCTCTTTAGAGACAAATTCAAGGATAATCAATAAGTAAAGCAGAATCCTGTTTTTTAGCTTGTGTATTTATCACAAAAGTTTCTATTAAGTGCACATACCTGTCTACCTTTGCACAAGCACTTGACCTTTGCAGAAGCCAATAATAGACCCGAATATGCCAGATTCAGGACAAAGCAGAAATAAATATTGCTGTTGTTTTAATGGGTGGTTCTGAGCACGGGCTGCTCTGAAGTTTGTGCGTGAGATGAGCCTCCTATTCCTGCTTGTGGAAATGAAGTTCCTGTGCAGTGGGCCATGAAGAGTGCTCAGAGTCTGTCATCTCAAAGGTTCTCCACTTGTCTTTAGGAGGATGCACTGCAAAAGTTTTGTCTTCATATTGGAAAATCCTCATTTCTAGAAAATATTTTGTTTTTTGAGACAGAGTCTCACTATGTTGCCTAGGCTGGAGGGCAATGGCACGATCTCCGCTCATTGCAGCCTCCACCTCCCGGGTTCAAACGATTCTCCTGCCTCAGCCTCCACCTCCCAGGTTCAAACGATTCTCCTGCCTCAGCCTCCCAAGCAGCTGGGATTACAGGCTCCTGCTACCTTGCCTGGCTAATTTTTGTATTTTTGGTAGATGTGTGGTTTCCCTATGTTGGCCAGGCTGTTCTCAAACTCCTGACCTCAGGTGATCCACCCACCTCGGCCTCTCAAAGTACTGGGATTACAGGTATGAGCCACTGTGCCAGTCCCATACCTAAAATTCTAATAAGATATTTCTTCAGTTAATTCGCTCCTCTGGTAACTTTCTGGCATACCCCCTCAGAACTCAGGGAGGGTCCTTTTTCTCATTAATCCACATGGTCAAAATATTTTTAATTAGTTAAGATAATGTATATGAA
The DNA here is from genome assembly GCA_036589455.1 of Ateles fusciceps. Taxonomy (NCBI): domain Eukaryota; kingdom Metazoa; phylum Chordata; class Mammalia; order Primates; family Atelidae; genus Ateles; species Ateles fusciceps. The sequence continues at coordinate 2,646,275 of JAZHEH010001737.1, forward strand.
GAATACAGCACTGTTCCTGATGCATGCTAAGCACTCAATAAACAATAGTTATAATTATTATCATTATTATTAGCCCATTTATAGAAAATCAGTTTCTAGCACACTTTTAAAGCAATCATTAAAATTAAAATCATGAATGCAATCACTATTTGTAGTACCTAATTTTATTATGATTATCTTTATCTTAATAATCCAAATATTACTAATAACTCACAGTTATTTCAATTATCATTAATTACTTCTAACGTTATAGTAATCTATAAAGTAATGGCAGGGCCAGCCTTCAGCTAAACACTGAAGTAGACATATTGCTGTTTGCTTCCTGTCCTCTACTCCTGCAGTATTCTTTTTCTATCTTGTGAAGACTTCTTCCTAAAAAGGTCTAGATAAATTAGTCCTCAATAAGGAGAGTTGGCTAATACAGCCTAAGGTGCGGCCCTCTGCCTTTCCCAGTCCTTCTCCTGTATCATCCTCTCTCTGGCCTGGCTTTCAGTGGCTGCCCACAAACCCCTGGTGGGTGACAAAGAAACACTTGGCCCTGTTTATAGTCACTGTCTCTGAAAAAGTCCTCTGAAAGGCCAGAGCTAAGTTCAACCAAGTGGATTTCAAATGACAGACTTCATGCCAGGAATTCTAACTGAGAACATCTGGGAAGGGCAGGCATTTTGAAGAGGGATTCTCAGTGTGGGGAGAGTTTTGTTTTGTTTTGTTTTTATTCGGAAACCTGTAAGAGGCCATAATGCTGAGTGGCACCGATTCACCTAAAAGAAGGGATAATGAAGCCCAAGTCACACTGTCAGTGGCTGCCTGCTTCTTTTACAGGAATAGCCTATTAGTAGGGGTAGCTTCTTATAGAGGGCCTTCGTCATTGTCATCAACACTTACAGAAAACATGTTCTGTGAGTTAGAGAAGAAAATTGGTCAAGTTGTCCCCAGTGACAGGACTTCAATTACAGAAGCTTATCACAAGGGTTAGTGATCCTTCAGGAGTCAGTACGCTGTTTTTTTTTTTGTTTTTTGTTTTCTGCAGAGGGCTTGAAATTTCCCTTTCCTCCTCCCCGTTTTTCTCCTCCTTTTCCTTTTTGTTTTCCTTTTAAAATATGTAAAACACATCCTTAGCTCAAAAGCCACAGTTTGCCACCTTTTGCAAAGTGACTAATAGAGTCATGGGGATGAATATTGTGGGCTATGGCATAATTTAAAAAGGCTTCTGGAAAGAAAATGACAGAGATGTGGCCTCATTCATCCACCTCCTCATCTCCAAACCCTATAGATGTGACAATTATTAAGTTAGTGGATTATAGATGACATCAGTGTAGACAAACTCTACAAATAGAAAATAAAAACAATATGAAATTTGAACTATACCCAGAGGTCTAATGAAGCCAGTTATCTACTGAGCAAGAAAGAGGAAGGGGCACCTTTCTCTCTGATTGAGCCCATTCTTTTTCACCATCTAGCTGAAAGGATAACACAGGCAAAATGACCTCTCTAAAAATGTTAGCAGACAACAGACAGCAATACGGAAACTAACAAACTGGAGGAGCTGTCAGGAAGGCAATGTGCCACTAGAGTTATGAACTCATTAATTAAATATCAGTGTATCAAATGGGCTATGAGCTATTAATTCGAAAGCTATTACTGGCTTTGAAGTTGAAATTATAAGCAAAGCAATTAAAAAGTAACTTCTCAATAAGAGTGCAAAGAGAGCATCATATGTGTTTACGTACCTCAGCTCTTTAATTGGGGATTGAATTGCTCCCTTAAAACTAATGATTACATAAATGATCAAACTACCTATTTTATTGCAAAGCCTGGATGCTATAGTTAAAAGAAAATCTGTACTCTTCCCCTTGCTGCAGTTGTACCATGCCATGAGTGATACTCTCTCTTTTCCACATGAGTAAATATGGATCACTGTGAAAATTACAAATCAGGGAGAGAGTTGAAACATTTAAGATCCTGATATTTGCTTTGGCTTACTTTCTTTTATTCACCACAACTGCAAGAGGGTCAACTATGATCAGATGATAGATAGTTTTGCAATTCAGATGTGGATTCATTTTAAAAAAAAAAAAGGATATTCTAACTCATGAGTCTACAACATTGTTTTTTGGGCTTTGGTGTTTTGTTTTGTTTTTGTTTTTGTTTTTCCAAGGCAGAGTATACTCACTTTGTTATCCAGGCTGAAATGCAGTGATATCTCAGCTCACTGAAACCTCCTCCTCCTGAGCTGAGGGGGTCCTCCCGCCTCAGCCTCTGGAGCAGCTGGGACCACAGGTGCACACCATCCACCCGGCTATTTTACTTTTTTATTTTTAGTAGAGATGAAGTCTCTGCCATGTTGCCCAAGCTGTTCTTGAACTCGTGAGCTCAAGCAATCCACCCACCTCTCCCCTCCCAAAGAGCTTGGATTGCAGGCGTGAGTCTCCACGCCAGGCCTGATATTGTTTTTCTCAACAGACATAGTATTTTTTACTCATATCCTAATAGTCAACTTGTAACACTCATCTCCTTTAAAGCATAATGAAATTCCCATTCACATCCTTCAGTTCACATCCTTCCAAACTTCTGTATCTTTTCTTCTCTGTTGTACTCACATAGCCCTGTTTCCTCTCCCCTTACACTTTTTCTCCATCATTTTTTCATGTTACCTTTATTTTAAATATACATATGCAAGCCAAGCAGTTATTGGAATCATGTGGAAGTCAGATGTCTCCCTAAATTTCATCCTTACTAGAGAAAGATTAATTAGGAAGAAACAAACAATCTCTATGAAACAAGTTGTATTTTGGGCAGAGTTACCATTCTGCTTGTTTAGACCAAGACATCCTTTTCCTCCGATCATGCATGAACCAACCACTGCTGGTAGGGGTTTTATTAAGGACGAAAACTTAGTGGATTGGAAGCAGAAATGTCTATAGTTTATAAGGAGTGAGGAACTACTCTGAAAAAGCAGCTAGAGACTTGACGTCTATTTAGTTGTGGCTTGCAGAAACTTCTGCCATTTGTTTTTTTCTCCATGAATTCTAAAAGGTTCATTTATTCTTCCAAAGTGTGACCTTTTCTTTTCTACAACAAAACAAAAATAGTGGTGGGCAGTCCAAAGCTGACACTGAGGTCACTTCGACCTGGAAGATCCATTCACTCAGCAGCAATTTGTTGAGCATCTTCATGTGTCAGGCACTGTTCCAGGAACTTGAGATACAGTATTGACCTGAACAGACAAATAACCCTGCCTCCAGGGAGCTTACATTCTAGTATTCATCATATTTTAATTAAATGTCAATATTGCTATGTAACAACAGCATTCTCAGCACATAGTGGGCTAGAAAAACTTTTTTTTTTTTTTTCTTTCAGGTGGAGACTCATTCTTGTCATCCAGGCTGGAGTGCAGCGGCACAATCTTGTCTCACTGCAGCCTCTGCCTCCCGGGTTCCAGCGATTCTCCTGCCTCAGCCTCAAAAAGCTTTCTTTTCATCACTTAGAAACCTAAAACTACTCACCGGTTAACCTCAGGCATTACTATGGACTGAATGTTTGTCTTTGCCAAAATTCCTGTGAGAAAGCCCAATCTCCGGTACCACGGTATTAGGAGGTGGGGCCTCCCTAAGGAACTGATTAAGACATAAGGGTGGAGCCCTCATGAATGGAATTAACGATCTTATAAAAGGAGACACAAAGGATTCCTTTCTCTACTCCACACCACGTGAGGACATGGCAAGAAAATGGCCATCCCGTACAAAAGATGACCCTCACTAGGGACGGACTATGTGGGTATACTGATCTTGGACTTCCTAGTCTCTGGAAATATGAGAAATAAATTTCTGTTGTTTAAGCCACCCAGTTTATAGGATTTTGTTCTAGCAGTCTGAATTGACGAAGACAGCCATCAAAGGAAAGTAATAGAATCTGGAGGGTTTCAGGACTAATGTCACCCACAGAGCAGCTCTGGGAAGCAGAGTATCACCAAGAAACAGGGGGCTCCAATCCCAACCTTTTCATTTAAAAGATATACGTTAATAAAAATCTAACTCTCCCTGAGATTCACTTTGATCATTTGCTTAACGAAGCCCCTACTCAAAGGCTCTGTAAGGATATATGAGGATAATATATGTAAAACACTTAACATAGTGTGTTTGCCTCAGCAAGCAAAGGTGAGTATCCCCAGGAGGCTTGTGTTTGTTTTGACAGCCAGAAGCCTGCTGAAGAAATGCTGGCAGACTCTCTTTCATCCAGGTGCAACCAGAACTTAGCATGAGAACATGGCGAGGGGAGAGAAAATCTGCCTGATGTCTTCCGTTGGGCTCATGAAAACACATGGGTAGTTAGTGTCTCCTGGGCCAGATGCAGAAGTTTTGTAAGTTTTATGAGAGTGTTGGGTTCTGCAATAATATCTCACATTTTTCTCTACAGCTCTTCTGGAAATAATTTATACTGTTTATCAAAAACAGAGCCAAGACCATCAGATTAGCAAAATCCAGGATTTGTATTTATCCTGTTGTTAATGAATGATGGAACAGAAGATACAGCCACAAATATCCCATCATAACAGATTTGCCTCATTTCTGCCATGTGCTAGACTTTTGATCATTGAAACAAATGGAGAAAATACGTAGCTGCATTCTTCATAAGTTTTCCTAGTGCATCAATATTCTTTCCCAACTACACTCCTGATTCTTTTAATGAGGGGCAACCAAATCACAATCACAAAGGTATTAATGTTCATAAAGCTTAAAATCTCTTGAATCTCAAAAGAAATACTTGTTGTAATTAAAAAATGAAAATCTATCATTTAAAAAACAGTTTGACAAGGCATATTTGTATTTGGAATTATAATAGTTAAGACTCTGATATTTATTTGTGGTTTACCAGCTGAAAAGACACAAGGGAAGGCATATCTACATTCTCACTCCAAATTTGTTATTTTGCAGCAGGAAGTGATTATAAGAGAGAAAGTATCTGAGGGAACAAATGTGAATATATGGGTTTCAGGGAGGGAGGTGGAAAAATCACATGAAATATGAGAATGCTCATATCCTGATCCATAAAATGAATATGTTCTAACTTTACAGTTTATCTCTTCCCCTGAAAAATCGTATTGTTCAATGAATCTACAAGTTTAAGATGTAATTCAACCACGGCAGCAAGTAGAGGTCATCTCCTCTAGGTCTAACATAATTAATGAAGGCAAATGGGCAGTCCAGAAGGGATTTAAGAAATTAATTTAATAAGTCTTTGTGAGAATATTTTACATGGCTGACTCTGTGCTCAGTGCTGTGGGAAATGCAGAGCTCGATAATACAAGGTCACTTGCTCAAATAAGGCATACATCCAGGGCAAACACAAAGAAATGATAGGTTTATTAAAATACTAACAAACTTTAAAAATCTTTATTAAAATGTTCTACAATTGAGCCAAGATAGAATACTCATAATCTATGGATTCCATCATCTTACTTTTTTTTTTTTTGACTTGAGTTCGGTGTCACATTTATATTCCAATAAGCTTATATCTTTAAATGACTTGTACCATTGCTTTAGTATATCATGATATTCTCTTGCATTTTGCAGCCACTATACAACTTTAGGTAGTCTGATTATGTGATAGCATGAAGATCAAAGACAATGACTAAGCAAATATCACCAGAACCGCTTCGGGACCAAAATGTGCTTTTCAATACATAGACCTTTATTAGCATAATCCAATCATGTATCATATTATATAACACTATGGAAAAAAGTCTACTTCTATTGAATACAGTTTGGGGCACTGACTTCTGCTAGGCCCTGTGCTTAGCACTTATAACTGTTGGGAAAACAGAATTAGTTCTATATTCGAAGTAAGAAAGAGTTTTGTGCTTGTTTATGTGAAAATATATTTTAACTCATCTTGTTGTTTTTTAAACACATGTAAAAGTAGACAGAATGGCAAAATAAACCCCCATATGTGAAGCCTTAACAGTGGTCAACTCCTGATCAATCTCCTTTCCCACATATGTATCATGGGGATACACCATCCACATACATATCAGTATGAATGAATAGAAATAATTTTAATATAGTGTTCTAGAAGTTACAGAAAAGTTGGAAGAGATGAGTGAGTGAAGGTCAGAGAAGCTACTATAAGACTTCACAACATCTGAAAGCCTGGGCAGCCACAGGTCAATCCCTGGAAGATGCGCTCAGTTGCCTGTAGTAGGGGCATGGAATTTGAAGGAGCTTGTTCAAGGAGGCTGTGGTAATTGATCTCTACTGAATGCAGGAGTAAAGTGAGTGGTTTGAGGGAGTTGACCAGAATGGGACCCTGTATCTTGCATCTGTCTTTTGTTTACAACTTTGCCTGCAGCTGCCTTTACTTCCACATTGACATCTCAGACCATTGTTTCTCATTGGCAGACTCTTATTTATTTACCCCCTTCTTTTTAAATTTTAGCCTACAGCACCTGGTATTCCCAGGTACTCTCTCATCCAAGTACTAACCGGACCCAACCTGCTTAGCTTCCAAGACCACAGGAGATCAGGTATGCTCAGGGTGGCTTAGCTGTGGACCAGAATATAAAAGCATACTGGAAAAAGATTCTGGGAAATGTAGCCCCAGCTTCTCCACCATGATGCAATGCACAATAAAGATGAGAGTGGATGTGAGGCTGAGCTGATGACAATTTGGCATAGCATCGTATATATATTACTCTATTTAAATGTTCAACAACTTTAATAAACATGTAATCTTCTTTTTTAAAACAAATTATTAATCTCATTTTTACAGAAGAGTAAATTTGTGCATAAAAGGTTCAATAACTCATCCAAGGTCACGCACTTGGCAAAGCCATGATGTAACCCTATGTTTTGTATAAAATCCTAAGTCCTTGGTCCTCTTCACTACACATACTATTTCCCAGCATTATGTCAATAATAATATCTTCAAGTACCCATTCTATGATTTATTTTACTCTACCTAATGCATTTCATTGATCTGCCAGGTTAGTTAACTTATTAACATAGGAAATTAGTATAAATCGATATGGCTTATTATTATTATTTTTTTTTTTTGGCGGAGTTTTGCTCTTGTAGCCCAGGCTGGAGTACAATGGCGCCATCTCAGCTCACTGCAACCTCCGCCTCCCGAGTTAAGTGATTCTCCTGCCTTAGCCTCCCAAGTAGCTGGGATTACAGGTGCCCACCACCACGCCCGAATAATTTTTTTTTTTTTTAATAGAGATGGGTTTCACTGTGTTGGCCAGGCTTGTCATCACCTCCTGACATCAGGTGATCCACCTGCCTCAGCCTCCCAAAATGCTAAGATTACAGGCATGAGCCACCACGTTCTGCCAATATGGCTTATTCTTAACAAAACCATATGCTACTTCCCTTTCTGATCACTTAAACATTTTCTTTTTAATATCCAATTCTAGATTCTGGCTCAGTATCCATGCCATGGTCATCTTTCAAAATTTAATTTATCCTTATGTCTGCAGTATGAACTGAGGCTTCCAGTTAAACATGAAGATTTAAACTCATTTGATTACTTTTAGTGACTCCCAAATCCTCAGTGACAAAGCAAAAGGAAAAGTGGGCACAACAACAGCAACATGACAAGGTAGAGAATAGATGAACAAATAGTAACTCACTTAACAGACTCAGAGGATAAACATGTAAGCTTGTAATGACACTAACAAGAATCATGAAGATGTGAATATATGCCAGGAAACCCCAGGAGAAAAACACACATTAGCGGTTGAATAATTTCTAAAAATGAGTTCCAGTAAGGCTATGCAAAATGGACTGAAAGTCTATAGGAGAAGTTAGGTTCTCTAAGAAACACTCTTATCTCATTGACCAAGTCAAACTGGGCATTGCCACTCTCCTTTAATGGTGTGTGACTCTGAGTTGTGAACATCGAGGCCAGCTCAGGGCAGGGGTGCTATGTTGAAAAGGTGGAATAACCAAAACCGTACAGAATGAGTTTGAAACCCCAAACTTCTGTACGCAACTTTCTTCTCCTTTATCCCTGGAAGCAAGGTTTATATTCTTAGTCAGATATGATGTCCAGTTTCTGAAAAACTAAAAACTAACTTAGTCAAGTGAATAGAGTTACACATAGTAATGGCCATGGGTTGTCCAAGAAGCAATCTAACCACCTCACCCAACAATGACCTTATTAATATGAAAAAAGAAAAACACTCATGAACACAGACTTCCTCAGTGTTTCGCTATAAATATGAAAGCAGAGACAAGAATCAGTGGAAAGGGGGAAATAAATTAACAGAGAAAAGGATATATAAGAATAGATGAGAAAAGACAATGCAGAAAGATAAAATCCTAAGACAAAACAAAAACAAACAAAAACAAAACAAGCCACAACCGTCTTTACTTTCTCCTGTCTTCACAGCAACAAAAAAAGGTATTCTGTGCATGAACAAGAACAGAATGCCGTGAAAAGAAATGTCTGGAGAACCACAAAAAACTCTTGAAGATTAAATTTACTGGAAAAGATTCAAGTTAAATTTAGGAAATCTCCCAGAAAGAAAATAGAAAAAGACAAAGATGGAAAATAGACACGGTAAAACAAAGCAAAAGATCATCAAAGGGTTAGCCACTTTGTTCAACAAGCAAATAAGATAAATTCCACAAAAGGTGAGCCAAGAAATTAAAGGTAAGAAAAAGAAAGGCAGAGCCTGACAGTGAGAGCTGGCCAGGAATTCCCAGCCGGGCCCTAGTGTTGCTGGAAGCTGACCTAGCACTTATGGTTGTCTAGGCCTTGTTCTCCTGTCCAACACACACAGCTTTACAGAAAATTAACATCAGACAAGGGCACTCTGTGTCCATGATGGAACAAGGCAAAAATAAGGCTACTTCATAATCCTGATGAGCACAGACAGAAACAAGAACATTGTCTAAACCACGAAAGTACCCAAATAGCCCTTTCCTAACCAATGGGGAGTAAGTGCTGCTTTTTTACCAATCAGAATGTTAGCAAGCTTCATTTCTCTCACCTTCTAGAAAGGAATGATTAAGATGCCCCGTGTAATTGCCCCTACTTCCTGAGAACAGAACCCAATTCCTTCAATCCTTCCCAAACTCACTTACTACAAGACCAAACTCTATAATTAGTCCTTTAGTGAACCTTATTTCTGAAATGGGCCATGGTTTATCACAGACGTTGTCAAAAACGTTATTAAATATCTTTCTCAAGAAAATACTACAAAGTGAAACAAAACAATGGGTTATCAAGACAGATGGACTTGTGGAAAAGGAAATTCATCCCAAAAGATAGGGTCATAAAATCCAAAGATGTTGGTGAAGGGAGACCTCAGAACAAGAGCTGAACAGCAAATCTAAAGAACAACTCATCAGAATGGAGCGAGAAGACAGAGAACTTCTCCGAGATAAACTAATTCATTAAATTTAACAAATCTAAATTGAGAAATTCCCTGATGTGCTTAAATATGCCAAGAAGAAATATATATTGTCGCCTGAAATCTTAAGGATGAATTAATAGTAACTATAATAAAAATTAAAAGATAAGGGAATTATTAACTCAAGGAAAAACAAAAACGTCATTAAAATGTACAATCATCTATACCACATGGCTGAGCCACAAATACTATTTCATAGGCAAATAATAAAAATGCTAAAATTAATTTAAGCAAAACCTGATAGAATCATATTTTAGGATGGAAAAATGAGAAGCCTGTGTATAGAGTAATGTATGATGAATATTTATTTTCAACAGTATAAATGCAATGAAAGTTTCTTTAAAAGTAAATGGTAACAATGTATGCATGTCACTTAGAATTATGGAGTTGATTGGTAAAACCACAGGTTTAGAAAACCATGTATATGAATAACTCTTATGAAAATAAAAATTAAACTAAGAACAGGATAACGATGACAAAATTGCTCATGGAACATTATTGTGATGGAGGCTTGAGGAGCAAAGCATAAAACCATGGCAGAGGAGGCAAGAGAGATAGTGAGGGCCTGCACCCTGCTAGGCCTTCCAGTTCTGCTAAGAAGCTCGGCAGCCAGGCTGCTTGCAATGGGAAGCCACTGCAGGTTTTTAGCTGAGAAGCAATAATCTCCAAATTCTATTTTACATGGATGTTTGGACTACAGCCTGAAGATCACCTCCAAGAGGGCCAAGACGAGGAGGACGAAGGTCGGAGGCTCTTGCACTAGTTCAGGTGGTTAATGATGGTTTGGGAATGTGGTGGTTGGTGACACGAGAGCATTAATAATATTTAAGATATATTTAGGAGGGAAAATCAGCAATGTGTAACGATAATCACTATGAGTGGGCAAGAATAACTGAGATGTTTCTGGTCTGCGTAACTGAGGAAATACGAACACAGAAAAAAACATGCTTCCACTATAAAAAGAGATAATTGGAAGTTTTTTGTTTTTTTGTTTTTGTTTTGAGACAGATTCTTGCTCTGTCACCCAGGCTGGAGTGCAGTGACGCAGTCTTGGCTCACTGCAACCTTCATCTCCCGGGTTAAAGAGATCCTTCTGCCTCAGCCTTCCAAGCAGCTAGAGTTATAGGTACCGGCCACCATGCACAACTAATTTTTATATTTTTAGTAGAAACAGGGTTTCACCATGTTGGTCACGCTGGCCTTGAACTCCTGACCTTGGGTGGTCCACCCACTTCAGCCTCCCAAAGTGCTCAGATTACAAGCGTGAGCCACCGTACCTGGCCAGAAGTTTAGTTTTGCACCTATTGAACTAGAGATGAATTTGAACACAGCTGCCAAGTAAGCAGCTTCAAGGAGAAATCTGAGTTGCAAACCTCACTTTAAGAGGCAGATCTACATTGATATTGGGATATATAAAAGTTGACATGTCAAGCTTGATGTAAAATGTTGGTTATGAGATAAAATATAAAATGGAAAGAAAGAAGGCCTTTTTTTGAGGGCAGTCTTAAGCGCAATGCTTAAGAAATACAAACATTTGAAGAAATTCCATTTGACCCAGCAATCCCACTACTGGGTATACACCCAAAGGGTTATAAATCATTCTATTATAAAGACACATGCACACGTATATTCATAGCAGCACTGTTTGCAACAGCAAAGACCTGGAACCAACCCAAATGCCCATTAACGATAGACTGGACAAGAAAATGTGGCACATATACACCATGGAATACTATGCAGCCATAAAAAATGATGAGTTTGTGTCCTTTGTAGGGACATGAATGAATCTGGAAACCATAATTCTCAGCGAACTGACACAAGAACAGAAAATCAAACACCACATGTTCTCACTCATAGGCGGTGTTGAACAATGAGAACACATGGACACAGGGAGGGGAGCATCACACACTGGGGTCTGTTTTGGGGGGCCAAGGGAGGATATTAGGGGTGCAGAGGTCAGGGAGGGATAACATGGGGAGAAATGCCAGATGTAGGTGACGGGGGGATGGAGGCAGCAAACCACATTGCCATGTGTGTACCTATGCAACAATCCTGCATGATCTGCACATGTACCCCAGAACCTAAAGTACAATAAAAAAAATTATTTACTACCTAGTATAATTTTGAAACAGTAATTTGGATAAGAACTCTCAGACATGGGCATACATACATTTTAAAAGTCGTGTGAAATTAAAACGGAAAAAGCAAAAGTAATAAATGCACCATAAAATTTTCATGAATTGGTACAATCAGTGGATATATTTTTGGGAAACATATCACTAGAAGAGTCATAAACTTTGCAATAAAAATGCAATTGTCAAAAAAATTACAAACATTTAAAGGTTTGTTAGAGAGGCAAGAATTAGCATAGAAGAGTGTGGAGAAAGCAGGAGACAGTTTAAAAGGCTGCGGCAAGAAGAAGTAAGGTGAGGACAGGAAAATGTCCTTAAGATTAATGTCTGTAAATGCGACAGTGCCAACGCAGTGACAGGAGCAGAAGCCAGGCCAAAGTGTACTAAGAAGTAAGTCGAGGGTGACCAAAGTCAATAATAATATAATTGTACATTTTAAAATAATTAAAAGAGTGTAATTGTTTGTAACACAAACAGTAAATACTTTGGAGGATGGATACCCCATTTTACATGATGTGATTATTATGCATTGCATGCCTGTATCAAAACATCTCATGTACCCCATAATATACACATCAACTATATACCCACAAAAATTAATGTAAAAAATTTAATTTTTTTTAAAAAATAAGAAGTCGAATGTCAGGAAATACAGACAGCTCTTAAAAGTTAGACTACTAAATAGGAGATAAAAGAGAATTCACAGTCATTCTCAAGTAGCAGTTTCTCTTTCTAGGTCATCTTCTTTTTCTAGACAAAGTAACTACATCTTTTGCTTAGGATAAGTGGAGCTTACCATTGTTCATAGCTTTCAGCTCCTTGGGGGTTTTTAGTATCCCTGTCATCCTTCTTACCATGTTATATTTGTTTTTGCTATGTGTTGCTTTCACTTCCTTTCTCACGCCCCTTGCAGATCTGACTCAGTCTATTAGTTCTTTGGCATCTTTTTAGGAACCCTGGGGCATTTCTGTCAGTGTTGCTCATTAGAATCATTTACCACTATGAGCTCGAAATTCATTGCTGATATCTCCCCTGCAAGATTAAATCACTTCTTCATTTAAAAACTCACATTCTTGGCCGGGAGCAGCGGCTCACCTATAATCCCAGCACTTTGAGAGGCAGGGGTAGGTGGATCACTTAAGACCAGCCTGGGCAACATGGTGAAACCCTGTCTCTACTAAAAATACAAAAAAAAAAAAAAAAAAAAAAAAAAAAATTATCTGGGTGTGGTGGCACATGCCTGTGGTCCAGGTACTCAGGAGACTAAGATGAGAGGATCACCTGAACCTGAGAGGCAGAGGTTGCAGTGAGCGGAGATCACACCATGGCATTCCAGTCTGGGCACAGAGTGAGATCCAGTTAAAAACAAAAACAAAAACAAAAACAAAAAAAAAACCTCACATTCTGAAATCTGAAATCTTGTATACTTTTTCTCTGAATTTTCAACATCTAAATACCTCAGGTCCAAGTCCTGTTTCTTCTCCTGTCATAAATTATGGGCATGATGGTCTCCTTTTTCTAAGATACCTTGGCTTCCAATACATAAACCACTTCTTTTTTGTCAGAGATAGAACTTTGTATAAGGCTTTCCTTTTGGGAGATTAATTTTTTAGTAAAGCAAAATTATAGATCATTAGATGTTTTGCCTTTAGCTGAGTAAAACTTCCAGCACATATATAGTAACTTGAAACCTCTATCAGTACATTCTCCCTCAGTACCACACTTGAGGCCCAGTATTGAAATACGTAATTTCTTCCACTGAGTTGAGTGGCTTGGAGTATACACATATGCGCATCCACTCAACAAATATTTATTTAGTGCCTACTGTGTGCCAAAACAATACGGCTTGTTTTGCTTTCTCTTATCATCTGTTTTTCATAGTATATTTCAAACAAATTCTCTAAAACGAAGACTGGAGTATTTGAAAGGATAAACAAATCAATAAGATACATTAAAATGCTCCACTCTCGCTCAATTCAAACCCCAAAATAATTTTAAAATGCTGATCCTGTGGCCAACCCAATTTTAATGCCATGAAGTTTGATAAGAAATACACTTTAAACTAGCTACCACATCTTCATGTTTACCACGCTCCGGTAGTGTGGCAGGCATTTGTACATATGCACATAAGTCATCCCCAAAACAACCTTAGGATATGTTTTTCTTTTTTTAACACATGGGAAAACTAAGATTAAAAAAATCAAATAAGTTTGCTGGTATTACACAGTAATTGGTCAACCTGGCTTACAATTCAGATCTGTCAGACTTCAAAGTGCCCTTGAGGAATTTACAGTGTAGTTTTGGGGTATAGAGACCCCTGTGGAGAAGTCATTGAGAAAATGCTGAAAAGAACAAAACATAAACCACAAAGAAAACAACAACAAAATGGCTTCCAGTAAGAATGACACTAGCTTCTCCATCCATCCAATTTCATTTGAGGCTCACATTTTGAGGTTCACACTCTGGTCCTGGCCCTCCACTGACAATTACTTTCACTGAATTGCATCATCAGAATATATGATTATATGATAATTTTTTTTTTTTTTTTGAGACAGAGTCTCGCTCTGTCACCCAGGCTGGAGTGCAGTGGTGCAGTCTTGGCTCACTGCAGCCTCTGCCTCCCGGGTTCAAGCGGTTCTCTTGCCTCAGCCTCCCGAGTAACTGTGATTACAGATGCCCACCACCACACCCAAATAATTTTTATATTTTTAGTAGAGACAGGGTTTCACCATGTTGGCCAGGCTGGTCTTGAACTCCTGACCTCAGGTGATCTGCCCACCTTGGCCTCCCAAAGTGCTGGGATTACAGGTGTGAGCCACTGTGCCCAGCTGATATGATGATCTTTAAGGTCACTTGGTACCCACCCATGCATGTAAACATACAAAATGAACCTCCTTGACCAGGAAGGAACCCTAATAGCTTTCAGAAGCTGAATTGCTTCCACTACCATCTTCAAGACAAATTTCAAGTATAAGTTGGATTTTACTGGGTCTTCTAAATGATTTTTTGGGGGGCAGGAATTATCTGACACAGAGAACAGATAATGGTACTAGGCAGCTCTAGGGTAAAATGTGAAGCTTTGTAAGAAGACTAAACTAGGGATTGACTGTTGTCCTTGAGGTTTTTTTGGCCTTCCTCTGTCCAGGGGTGTCAGAGGTTTGAAGCACTTGAGTTCAATGATTGAGACTGACATTCTGTCAAATAGGCAAACCAGAGGGTTTTCTAAAAAATACTATATTTGGGTGAAATCTTGATGAAAAAGGTAGAAAATATGCTGTAATAGAAGCAGACGATCAGACCACTGAAACCCCTAACTCCTGTGAATTAGTGGTTATTACATGTGGAGGGAAACACAAACTTTGTTAATACTTTTCCCATCTACTGTGAAATATTGAAACTCAGCTGTGTTGTAGCATTTAACTGCACATCGAATCAAGAGTCCAGTAATAGAAATTGCCTTTTTGCAGTAGAAAACAGGGTTAGAAGCAAACCAAAATAACACATAAACAGATCTCCATGGAGAAAATTGAAGGTTGTTTCTAGCATGTAAAGATCGAAAATGCAATTCTTGTTCTGTGAAAAGCTTTTTTCCTGGGGTTTTAAATTTTCCTCTTGATTATGTGTGGAATCAAGGGGTGTCTGCATGATTGTACCCATGCATGACTCTGAGGAACAGAAATGGGGCAGACACAGACAGATGGTGACAGGCTCGTTTTTAAGCCCAACCAGCAGGGAGAGAAGTCAAGAACGGAAGGCAGATCATACAGTTGGCACTAAATTTTCATTTCCAAATTCTACATCCTCAACTGGTTAAAACTAAGCTTACTTTACTGGTAAATGATAAATTCAGGAAAAAAAAATAGTAAAAATGAGTCCTTTATTGAACTAGCTAATTTTAAAATTTAAAAATAATCATTCATACTCCACGTTAACAAGGGTACAGGAAAAAGAATGTTCTCTTGCACTGTACTTGATTTGAAATGGGAACAGTCTTTCTAGAAAACAATTTTATATACAAATCATTATTTATAATGGAGAAGAATGACAAACAATCCTACTTTCTCAAAAGTGGAAGACTTCCATATCCATTAGAGCACATCAATAAAAATTAGGTTGTCAACTAATTTTAAAGACAGAGAAACCTGGACATTATACCATGTTTTGCAAACCAAATGAAATACAAATCAAATATCCAGTATAATTCTCATAGATGGATATATAGTGAGTTTTTTTCCAAAAATACATGATACACTCAAAATGTTATCAATTATAATCTTAGTACTAAGTAATGAGTTATTTTATTTTTACTGCTACAGCACATTTTTTAAAATTTTACTTTATAATATGTAGTATTTTAGTGAAATGTGTTTAAAAACAATATATTTTCTCCTTTTTGAATGCAAATCCTTTTGCATCTGCCAAGGCATTTTTCAAAGTATATCCCCGTGTTATCATAGGAAAAGAGCTCTCCTCAGCTAGGAGAAACACGTCTATATTGGTTTTGTTGAGTCTGGGCTCATAAACCCTTTCTTCTACTGTGTGATAGGACCACACAGTAGAAGGATCACAGTGTGTAAAAAGGATCACAGTGTGTAAAAATGATCACAGTGTGTAAAAAAATACAAACACATATTGCTCCATCTCTCAATTACTTCAACTCTCCACAAGACAAGGTCCACCAGAGAACAATGGCCAGATATTCACGGAGTACCTTCCATGAATATACTCTCTAAAAAGCAGGTGTCTACCAATGGATGTCAAAAGAGAAAACAGAAAAGTATCACAATACCCAACTTGCATAAAATGAATCTTTGATTACTTTGCTCAGAGACTCTCACTGCTATGTTCTAGTAACTTCTCAGGTCATTGAAAGCCTACTATAGTTGTCTGAAGGCTTCTTACTCTCTTCCTTCTTGAATCAATCCATTCTCCTTAAACACCCAAATCAACTAAACTTTTGTAATACTTCCATCTGTATTTGTTGCTCAGTTTTGTTAGTTTCTGCATATACATTCATATGACTTTATGTAATTAATTTGCTATGCTGCAGACACTTTTCTATGTGCGTATTCTCTCTCCCTTTTTTCTTTTTCTGTTTCAATTCATCTAATCAGCAAAACCATCTAATAGGCAACTAATATTAGCTCTAGTGTGCCTAGGAGAAACACGGAACAGAAAAAGACTAATTCTCCCAGGGATGCATGACTAATTCGTAGTGAAGTTAGGACTCAAATTCAGGCAGTTTAGCTCCTAACATTTTTCCTTCACCCCATTACTGTACGCTGGCTGCACCAGACAGCTCTGTGTAGATATTGTTTTCTTACTTGGTTTAAACACATGACATATGACATATGACAATTTATCAGGCTTCAGAAAAAAGTCTGATCACAACCCAATATGCAATATGCCTTCTCAGGTTAGCAAAAACGATTTAAAGTCTAGAGTAATGATCCTCAGAATATTTGCAGATCAAGTTTTCGTTTCACCTGTAATAATGTGAAAACTAGACTAGACTTTGTAATCCCCACCTCCCCCACAGATTACTGCATCATAACCTCCAGAGATTTATATATACATATATATACACATACACATAATTATATATAGGGTATGTTTTATTATATATCTTTTATTTATAATATTTTGTTTTTATATAAATGTTTATATGTATGTTTACATATATAAATGTTTTATACATACATATATATATATATATGTATATAAGGCAACTAATATTATTAGCTCTAGTGTGACTAAGAAAAACATGTAATAGAAAAAGATTGATTCTCCTAGGGATGCATGACTATGTGTATGTGTGTGAATGTCTGTGTGTGTGTGTGCATATATATATATACATATATGCATGATTATGTATATATAAAACATTTTGAGATCTGAATGGGAGTTTCTTAGCTGGTCTTTGGAAAGCAGGTAATATATAAAATGTGCACAATTGGAAAAGTATACAAGGTGGCAAGCAGTATATACATGTACATATACATATATACATATACATATATATATGTATATGTTCTACAACTGATTCTCATGCAGACTGAAGTTTGCTACCCATTAATCTATGGAATTGAGGGCATTTCCATCTGGACCATTTGGATGGTCATCAGCAGATAAAACAAGACTGTTTATAGTCAAGGGACAACTAGGATTCTTGGCTTAAGATTTCATCCAGGCAGTGTTTAATATCAGGCCATCTTCCCCTTAAGCTTTAAGCACTTTCCTAATTTTGACATGCATTTCTTTAGGACAATTTAAGTACACAGGTATGTACTTTTCTGGAGGGATGTATGAACAGATGGATGCAATTCTTCATATTTGTATTTGGAGGAAATATATATAGCATCAAATCTAGAAAAGATTAACCATGTTTTTCATCATGCTTATCGCTTTTCATCAGAAAAAGAAAATACATATGTATTATGTTATTGATACTTCCCTTTCCACTGCTTCCTAAATAAATCAATAGACATTATTCTGCACACTTATGGTATTGTGGTATCAATTTTGTAGTGTGGTGGATTTGGGGGCCTTTTGCATTGCAATGATATTGAAAGTGAATTCTACTGAAGTAGTCATTTCTTCCAGTAGTAGAGTAGTTGAGAATATTCTGTGAAGCCTGATTAGAATAACTGCAAATGTAGCTTTGTCAACAATTCAAATAAGACACCAAATGACAGTCATAGACTGTGAAAAGAGTGTATTCCTTATATCTGACATACATTTGAGCTATTCGAATCTCGATCTATCACTTAAACTACTTTGACCCCTGTTTCCTCATACTTCATAAGGTTGGTTTTCATCTAAATTTTCTAATAGGGCTCTTCTAAGTTTGAGGACTGTTGAGTTCATCTTGGCTACTGTCACTATAAATCTGAAGTTTATTTCATTCTAGAAACTTTATTGGCCAGTAGTTAGATCAATAGACTGTAAATTTAAAAGCTTAGAAATATTATCTATATGAATATTTTGACTCATTTAAGATGACCCCTGTGGGAATGTTTTCTAATCAGCTAAGTAAAAATTATTATTCAGCCAGCATAAGGCTACTTTCTTTAGTCAAGACAATGAAAAATGCATTTATCACTTTCCCTAGAAAATAAGGCTTTTGCATGAAAAAAAATTATGACATACTCACACAGAAATTGTTCATGGGGCACAATTTTCAAATAAAACTCTCATTATATTGATAGACATTGAAATCGCTGCTTGTTGAGCAGGGACATAAATATCCATTCTGCCCAAAACAAATTTAGCAAAATCAAAATATATAACACTAAGAACATTTCAGCTTTTCTCTAACACATGGAGCCAGGCTTACATGCCAACCCAGTTCTATCGCCTCTCCTCATTAAGCCTGAAAGCATATTTTGTGTTGCTTTTAGCAGCTCCTAAAATTTCTTTGTCTCTTCGCACAGCACCATAAAAGTTCCCACCTGACAGATCATAAATCGTCCTCACAAAGCAGTCTGTCCACTGGCATACACAGGCTACACCCTATTTTCCAGATACATTACTAACAGCATTTATGCACTTTTGCACAAAACTTAGTTTCAAGATCTGGAAAATGCTTGACCCTGTCCTATTAATTCATAGCAGGGAATGGCCCACTTTTGACAGAGCATTTATTCACACTGAGAGTGAAACGAGAGAAGGTTTTCTCTGTGATGAAACACATTCAGAACAATAAAAAGTGTGTTATCTGAAGTCAAGAATATCTAGACACACAAATATGACCTGGATATTAGGATTTTCTCACACACTCCAGGATCCATATTGGTGGTATCTTTAACCCTGCCTCTAGATGACGTTTAGGCTATGTAACTTGTATGTCACTCTATTATTTGTACCTTCATTCCCCAAGCAGTTTTTTGAGAACCTACCAGATTCTAGACACTTTACCAAATGCTGTCTCAAAGACAGAAGGAACATAGGCCCACCACAGCTGTACGCAGATTTGTGGTGGCGCATGTAGCTCGGCAGGCATATTTGGTGAAATAGAATAGAGGTGTTATGAAGCAAGGAGAAACTTACTCTGTGGCAGAGAAATAGGAGTCAGAAAAGTTTTTATAGAGAACATGAAATGTAAGAAGAAATTTGAGATCCAAATGGGAGTTCCTTAGCTGGTCTTTGGAAAGCAGGTAACATATAAAATGTGCACAACTGGAAAAGTATACGGTGGCAAGCAGTATACACACATATATATCTCCAGTATATAAGGATATATCCAGTTATATATATATATATATATATATCTCCAGTATATAAGGGTATATATATAAAGCATATATATAAGGTGGCAAGCAGTATATATATGTGTATATATATACATATATATATATATATCCAGTATATAAGGATATATCCAGTATATATATATATTCGGTATATAAGGATATATATATGAAGTATATATATAAGATGGTAAGCAGTATACATATATATATATATCCAGTATATAAGGATATATCCAGTATATATATACATATATATCCAGTATATAAGGTTATATATATAAAGTATATAAGGATGCCAAGCAGTTCTGAATGAGTATAATCCATGTTCTACATGGTAAAGGCGAGGTGAAGCTAGAGAGGTTAATAAAGTCATAGCCCAGAAGGCTCGAGATGTGAGTACAAGAACCCCCTTTATCTGCGGTTTTGCTTTCTGTGATTTCAGTTTCCCATGGTCAACTGTGGCCAAAAATATTAAATAGACAATGCCAGAAATAAACAATTGATAAGTTTTAAATCGCATGCTCTTCTGAGTAAAGCGATTAAATCTCGGGCTGTTCTGCTCCATCTCAGATGGAATGTGAATCATCTTTTTGTCCAGCATCTTTATGTTGTATCTGCTACCTGAATTCAGTAGATTTCTTGTTATGAGATCCAGTCATTATCATAGTGCTTGTGTCCAAGTAACATTTTTTTTTTGAGATGAAATTGCACTCTTGTGGCCCAGGCTGGAGTGCAATGGTGCCATCTCGGCTCACAGCAACCTCCGCCTCCCAGATTCTAGCCATTCTCCTGCCTTAGCCTCTGCAGTAACTGACATTACAGCCATCCACCACCATGACTGGCTAATTTTTATATTTTTAGTAGAGATGGGGTTTCACCATGTTAGCCAGGCTGGTCTTGAACTCCTGACCTCAGGTGATGCACCCACCTCAGCCTCCCAAGGTGCTGGGATTACAGGCATGAGCTGCCGTGCCTGGCCAAGTAACATTTTTATACTTAATGATTGTCCCAAAACACAAGGGCAGCAATGCTGGCATATTGTTATAATTGTTCTACATTATGTTATTGTTGTTAATCTCTTACTGTGCCTAATTTATAAGTTAAATTCTATCATAGGCATGCATGTATAGAAGAAAACAATACACATACAGGGTTTGGTATTATATGAGATTTCAGGCATCCACTAAGGGTCTTGAAACATATATTCTGAGGATAAGGGGTGACTACTATACAAAGAGCTTTAGCTTTATTTCTTTGTTAATAGACAATAAGTGAGGATATGGCATAGTGAAGTTAAACTGCCAGATGTTGACACTCTTATTCAAATATCAATAATACAAATAACTATAAAAATAATAACCAGTTTGATAGAATGCAAAAATGGCCACAAATTCTCTCCATCCTTATATATTTGATCCTTTGCAAAGTGCCTCTTAAGCTTCTCCCATCCAAGGTCCAATGGGTATCTTTATTCATATAGTCTTTGCTTTGTGACGTCCTTTGCTCGATGGGAAAATAGCAAACACACGCCATCAAAGATTTGACGCTTTTCCTAGAGAGACTTGCACTCACTTGCTGTTCCTGAAAACCTCAAACTGTATGTAACGCAGTCTGGACAAGCCTCCTGAGTAATGACAGACATACTTCCATGTCATCTTCTGGCTCTGCCTAGCAGCCTGATAATAGGCTGACATGTGAGTGAGGCCATCCTAGATCACCTGGTCACCAACCTAGCCATGATGTGACCTGACAGCTGATTATAGAAATATCAGAGGGAAAGAACCAAGAAAGATCAACTCAGCTATCTCAGACAAGAAAAGCTATACAATCAACTCAAATAATTGGAGTTAAATAAATGGTTGTTTTAATCCACTGAGCTTTAGGATAGTCTAAAAAAAAGTGTAACAAATAGCGC
Organism: Ateles fusciceps; assembly: GCA_036589455.1. Taxonomy (NCBI): domain Eukaryota; kingdom Metazoa; phylum Chordata; class Mammalia; order Primates; family Atelidae; genus Ateles; species Ateles fusciceps. The sequence goes on from JAZHEH010001737.1 coordinate 2,667,992, forward strand.
TATTAAATACTGATAGAATTACAGTGACAATTTGAAAATTTTATGTCCATCGCCTCATGGAATTCTATATAAAACCTTATGAGTTATGATTTATGTCCCAGTTTTATGGATAAGGAAACTGATCTATAGTCATTCTTTTTGAATATTGAGTAAAATGAGCTACAGAGAAGGTCAAATAAGAAATCCAAACTAAACTAACAAATCAAAGAGTAAAAGAGAGTAATTCCTTGATTGGTGATGGTGATGTGTGTTCCTATACAAATTCTATTTGCCTCCAGAGATTTTATAAAACTATCTAGACAGCCTCTGTGAGACATATCCATTATTGTGTACCTGGTTTGTAAACTTAATTTCTGACTAAGTACAGTCAGGAATACGAATGAATGGAACAGAAGTATGTTGGATATGAGAAGAAAACAAGGTAGAGCACATACTTCTTTTAAAATAGGCAACCTACATCTAATTGTCATCGTGCAAAATGTGGGCCCAATATTTTCATACCTTCTAAGTCTTCAGGAAAGCTGGAAATCTGAGCTTAATGTGAAATATTCTAGCACAGTTGACAGGTTTGAACTGTGTAGGTCCAGGTCCACTTACAAGGGGACTTTCTTCGTCTCGGCCATCCCTGAGACAGCAAGACTAATCCCTCCTCTCCCTTCCTCTCCTTTCTCCTCTTTGGCCTCCTCCATATGAAGATGATAAGGATGAATAAGTGTATGATGATTCACTTCAACTTAATAAATAGTAAGCGTATTTTGTTTTTCTTATAATTTTCTTAGTCACATGTTCTTTTCTCTAGTTTACTTCATTGTAAGAACAGTATATAATACATATACAAAATATGTGTAAATTAGTGATGCTATTGGTAAAGCTTCTGGTCATTAATAGACTATTGGTAGTTAAGTTCTGGGAGAGTCAAAGTTATATACAGATTTTTGACAGCATGGATGTAGGCACCCCAACCACCATGTTGTTCAATGGTCAACTGTTTTTAAATAATTTTAACAAATTCATAGCAATGTAAATGCCAGGTGGGAAAAACTAAATGTTTGTGTTCCCCCAAAATTCATATGTTGAAGCCCCGACCCTGAATGTGATAATATGACACAGTGGGGCCTTTGCAAGGTAATTAGGTTGAGGTCATGAGGGTGGGGCCCCCATGGTGGGATTAGTGTCTTTATAAAAAGAGGAAGACACATCAAAGCTTTCTTTCTCCCCCCAGGTGAGGACACAGCAAGAAAGTAACCTCTGCATGCCACGAAGAGGGTTCTCACCACAACTTTACTGTGCTGGCACCCTGATCTCAGACAACCCGGCCTCCAGAACTGAGAGAAGTAAACATTTGTTGTATCATACCTGCCGAATGGCATTATGTTACTGTGGCATGAGCTGACTAAAACAGAAGGTGTGTGACAAACCAAACATCTTTGCTAGCAATTGGCTGGTGGGCATCCAGTTTGTGATCTTGAATCAATAGCTTGGCTGAAGGTAGTGAGGACAGGTTGGCCTGTGGATTTTGAAGCTCCTGAAGTCGCCAGCATACTTCTAAGTTCAGTGTGGGACTGCTGATTTCACAGGGACAGCTTACCTGGAGGACCCGAGTCCATTGGTCCAGATTTTTACTCAAGAAAAAAAAAAAAAACACCATTTGGGCACTATTCTGGCCCTAGAAATGGTGAAAACTTAGCACCTCGGGCTACTAAACTGTACCTATCAAGATTTAGTGTTTTAAACGTTTCCTAGCTACAAGACAGAAAACATTTCCAAATCCTGGTCCTTCAAAGTCCTGCCTTCTAGCAACTAGTTTCCTCCCACTGCCCAATGTGCTAGAACGTCTTGCCAATTCTGTCATCTCCCTCATTCACTCTGGAAGTGTGTTCAATTACTCCTGGTTTGAAGTCATTTAGTTCTATCCACACTTTCCAAAAAACAGCCGTGTTATTTTCTTGGAGCTCTGCCTGTCTGTCTCTGGATGGTTCTTGAAGTTCTGTTTGGTTTGCATCGATGAGAAAGCTAAGAAGGTTCCCTCCTCATTCCCTATCCCTGCAGGGTGCAGAAGGACAGAGGCTTGTAAATTAAGCCTATTGTTTAGTGAGATCGCCTGCAGGTCACATTATGGCCAGAAGAGGGCAGCATTGAGAAAGGCCAAATTGCCACAGCAGGGACCACTCAACTCCGATGGAGACCCCCTGATTTATAAATTTTATTGTATCTTTTACCAACAAATCTTACTTTCTCTTTGATACCAGGCTGCCTGCCCTATGCAGGTGACAGTGGCAAATGGGGCCAGAATTTCAATGTCTTCTTTGTATTGATTTCCATTTATTTTGATCTTTACACTCTTTTCTCTTTGCCAGAGAAAGTTTTCGACCAAGGGAAATGCGATTTAAACTCAGCTTCTTTCTAAATTGTAGCACTTTAAAACACACAGGTAAGTGATAAGACAAGTGACAGATAAGGGTCAAGAGGACTGATCAAGGGTAAGTTGTAGGAAATCACATCAAGGCAGAATTTGGGAGAAAAGGAAGCCCTCATGTGCAGGTCCATGTTTTCCTCTCTGTCTCAGGCTCTGAGAATAATTGTACCTTTGGACAAGAGAATTTGGCTTTGCATAATTTCAGCTGAGGAGCTCAAACACTACAAGATTAAGCCAGGTTATATTTTTGAATTTGCTCTGATCTGTGCAACAGGACTAGAAACATGAAGTGTGCTTATAACACCTGTTCTAACACCTGAACCCTGCTTCAGTCACCTGCCAATAGTTGAGCTCCTTAGACATAAGGTCGTGCCTTTCTTATTCCAGGTTTTCCCGCTGTACAGAGATGTGTAAAACCAAACCAATTTTTTGAACCTCGGATCTATTGTGAATTTTTCCTAACGTCGTTTTTCTGCTTAATTCTTTACATATATTATTTTCTAAAATTCCTCATTCCCGTGTCTAGCATTTTTCCTATTTTACCACTCTACCAGCTGACTTTTTATGGCCTATCAGGGAGTTGGCTGTTCATCTACTTATCACCTGGATGTGCCCCACCTTTGACCTCAAGGCCTTTTTCCATCTCTTTTCAGATTTAGCATTCTTGATCTGCTGCCATTTTAACATGCTGTAAGTGTGGATTCTTTTCAATTATTCTTTCTGGGTAGAATGCAGTAGATCACATCAAGTCAACAAAGTTTGTTTGCAATAGCTAATAAAAACAGATGACTTATATATACCCTATTTTAAAAGACATGGGAGAGCTGCAAAATTAATGAGGACTAAATGAATTAAAATTCAGGGAGAAGTGAACTTGGACTTTTGATGTGTTGAAATTCACAGGAGATCTTCTCCCTTGAACGTATTTTTCCATTTTGGATGTGGGCCAATAATCAGACTTGTCAAAAGCTGAGGGTGTCTACTAAAGGAAAGAGAAAACAATGTTTTGTTTTTGTTTTTTTTAAATACACAGGTTGATAAAACAGATTAGAATATAGTAGAGCCCCCAAACACACAGCTGGTTTCTCCACAGGGCATTTGGGGTGGCACGGGAGTATGGATAGCTAGATCAAAAACTGCTAAAAACAGCAAGAAATCTCTTATGGTCTCACAGTGTTTTAAAAATAAAGTCCAACCAGAAGGACTCAACCTATGACTAGTCTCTCCTGAAGAATTTGAGTAGGAAACTAAAGAACTAAAATTAAAACTCTAGAGGGTAGTAGTGAATCTCTCTGTTTTCCAAAGTGAGATCAAAAGCCCAGGGATGCCACATTCTACAAACAGAGGTAACTTAAAGCTGCCCAGAGCCTTACAGAGACCCCAGCTATGAAGAGAACATGCAAACCCCTGACTGTCCTGATCAGTGGCCCACATTCTCTGCCGACAGGTTAAACATTCTCTGGGGGACATACAGCATCATTTAAAGTTTCTTTTTACCCTAAAAAAAAATCATAAACATGAACATGTTTACGTGGCAGGAAAATGTGTCTGAAAATCAAGAGAAAAGGTGCAATGGAAGCAAACTTGCAGATAATCTAAATAGTGGTTTCAGATGACAGACTGTTAACTGTCTATTTTAAACACATGAATCTTCTTAGGATTTGTTGAGCTTTTTTGGTATCTGTCAATATTTCTGGAATTTTTTTTCACCTGTTGTCATTTCAAATGCTACCTTTTGCCCATTGTCGCCTCTAGAACTCTGTTCAGATATGTGGCGGTCTACTCTCTTTGTTGAAATCTTAAAATCCAGTCTTACTGCCCAGGCATAATGCACCTCTCAAAAGAAAGATTCTAGATTGTTATGATGAGTTGCATAATGACTGCCTAGCTCACACCCGCATAGCCGTGAAAACACAGGAGTAGTGGGACTTTTCCTCTCTTTGAAGCTGACCATGAATGGAAGAAGAGAGGAGAAAGCACTCCATTGACTGTTATAGTTTTGTTTTGTTTACTCTTTTGTTTTCTAAATGGACTAGCTGCTGACATGACTGGTTCTGCAAAATGCTAAGTAGTAAACCTGGTGACAGATGTGGGGAAGAGCGAGGGTGAGGGAAGAGGGTTGGTTGTTCCGTGGATTTTCCCAAGAAAAGTCTACGCATCAACAGTAGCCTGCCCAACTTAGAAAAGGAAGAAAAATGCATTTTTTTGCCTAAGCAATGCAAAGGAGGCCACCGGCTCACTATTTCAGGACAAGAGAGGTGCAGTGTGAGGTCGTATCAGTTTCATTGAAGACGACAGTTTACCCCTGGAAAGGGGTACACAGGTGACCTACACACCAATTTTTTCAATATCATGGGTGTTAGAAATGCCAGCTTTGCTTTGACTTTCATGACACGTGCTGTTCTTTTTCCTGCAAGGGCAAAAATTTGGAGCAAGGTATTATAAACAAGACCCTTTCTCCAGGATGATCCTGCAAAATGAACTCACGGTTGCTTTAAAGGTGAAAACAGCACTTCAAAGAGGTAGTCTATGGAATTCTTAGAACTGTCATGAACAAAATGGCCTTTTCATTGGAATATACGAGAGAGATTATTCAACTCACAATGATGGGATTTTTCTTTCAGCCATGTCTAGTGATGGCAGCCACATTGCCTAGCCTGTGTTCTGTTCTGTGAGGATCTTGGGTTTTGTGCAGACGTTTATGAGATGAGACAGCAGAGTCGTACGTGTGGACACGGATCTCAGGACAAAGCTCTAGTGTGCCTGTTCACATTAATCAGCAGGCAGTAGAAGTGGTTTATCAAAGATGCAGCCCTACATTTCTCTCCCCATACCCTTCCCATACCTTTCACACTTTCCGTAGAGAATGCTTCTCCTCTGGCTGCAGCTATGCGTAGCCAGAGGCCCCGTGTATCCTTTCTCACCTTACTTTGCACATCCAGCTGAGCAAAGTTTATTCTGTTTATGTACCATAATCTGTCATGGCTGAGTTTGTTATAACAAGATCTGAACAGATGGGGAATGGTTTGCTCAAGAATTACTTGCATATGACTGACCTATAGAAAAAAATTGGAAGCTGGAATGCAATCCCTGCAATAAAATCCCAAACTCGTTATCCTCCCCGCAGGATGCCCGTGTGTCTCGCCCCCACATGAAGGTGTTAATGGCTATTCCAAAGACCTATAAAGGAGTCTAGTCCTCTGGTAGATAGCACACACACAAACAAAGGAGTAATACAGCAACAGAGAAAGGCAGCAACAGTTTTTTGTCATGACTTGTCTTTCTAGTACATATTTTTTTCCTGTCAAGTGACACATACTTGAAAGATACAAACACAATCAGTTAACAAGGGAATGAAAATACTACAAATAAAGCAATTTCCTGAGAACTGGAAAATCTCCAGAATTAGATAGATTCTCATCAGCATTTAATAAACATTTTTTAACACCTACTGAGTCCAATTTCGTAGTTCTCCAAAGTTCTTGCTAAGCATAACAGAGAAGATAATCAGAAATCCTTATGGACAATATGCTGTCTAAAAGAGTATTAAAAAAAAAAAACAGTTCAGGCAATAAGGGTGCCATTAATCCTCTAATCCAACTGCCTGTATTTATGTTGATCTCAGGAAAAAAAAAATGCCATATTAAGTTGTTAGTGCCCTCTACTCCGAAGAGATCATACAAATACATTTTAAAAATCCATACTAAACCACAAGTTCTCTGTGGTTTAGTATGTTTTGCAGTGACTGCTCAATTAGATCCAGCCTGAAGCCATTTCTACATTTAAAAAATTACAACATTAACCATATGATCTTTCAACAGCATTTATGGTCAAACTACATATTCTCTGCAGGACCTAAAATAACATGAATGGAGAAAATGAAGAAAATAAAGAGAAAATGAAATTTTACTTTTTATGAGATTCTTTCATGGACTCCTCCTTTTGAAATGTACTATGTCTTTTAATCTACTTACCCACAACTTAGATATTTTTCATCTCTATCATAACTTCTCTAACATTTCTTTTTTTAAGACGGAGTCTTGCTCTGTCACCAGGCTGGAGTGCGGTGGCGTGATCTCTGCCCACTGCAACCTCTGCCTCCCAGGGTCAAGCGATTCTCTTCCCTCAGCCTGCCTAGTAGCTAGGACTATACGTGACCACGCCCAGCCAATTTTTGTAATTTTAGTAGAGACAGGGTTTCACCATGTTGGCCAGGATGGTCTCCATCTCTTGACCTCATGATCTGCCCACCTTGGCCTCCCAAAGTGCTGGGATTACAGGCTTGAGTCACCACAATCAGCCAACACATCTTTTTCACATACCAAAACTAGGGCATCATTTTTTCCAGTATCTCAAAAGCTAACACTTGAATAAGCTATACCTCTATTGTCTTTTTCTGTTTTAGGTGATATAATTTCATCTGTACAAGTAAAATGGATTTCTTGAAAGTAAGAACCATTGACTTTCATCTTCTACAGTTAACCCTAAATATGATGAAATAAGTTAGTGCTAACTTCCATAGTTAATACTTAATAGAAGATTAATGTCTAAATTTCCTTTCTTATGACCAAACACTTCACACCATGCCTCCTGAAAAACAGCACAAGGAATAGAAAGCTGTTTACTGAATGATTAAAACTGAAGATTTTTCATGAGTTTTGGTAACAGCAGATTTGAAGGTGCACTTTCTAGATTTAGTACTACTCCACAGGTAGGTTAAGACCTTCTGAAAAGTTGAGTTTCAAACTTAGCATCCTGAAATTTTATTGGCTCTCTACACTTTGAGTTCAGCATGGTTAGAAATCTAGAGTTTTAACACTGGAAACTTTCCGCACTGTGACTCACAAACTTTGCCAATCATATTCCAAAGCTACTCTAAAAAGTGAGTCACCAGGGTAATGACACTTAACATTTCAACAGCTCTTTATCCCTGTTAGTTAATTATCCTGCAACACAAAAAATCACAGTGGTTCTTATTTAAGAGGAAAATGAATGGTTTTGCTAACGTTGAGCAGGTTGGTGAAATTGGACCCTAGAACGCTGGGCATTTTGCCTCATATATTCCTGGGGGGATATATTTGCCTCACCCCTTTATTCTCTCCTCCCTAGCCATCCTAGCAACAACTTTTCCACTCAGCTATGCTGGCCTGTATTTACCAAGAATTCAGGCAATTATTCTTTCATCAAACTTTTCTCTGCTGCATTGCTTCCATGAACGAAGTAAATGACAGTGAGCAATTGAGGATCATCAGACCAGTGAATCTCAGCTTTGCCTAAAATTAGGCAAACAATCATGGCTTGAACAGAAGAAGTAGCTGAAGGAAAAATCCACAGGGGTTTGCTGGTTTCCCACCAAATCTTTCACCTACCGAAGCAGCCACTTCCTCATCAACCCACCATCATCACCATCCCCATGGTTACACACATGCACATATAGATACCATTAATTACATATCAAGGGCTTTCAAAATGTGCTTTGAATGTAAATACTTAGTATCATATTCTATGTATTGTTTTATAACTCACGGTTTTCTTAACATTATGCATTTTAAATTTCTCCAAAAGAAAAAGGAGAGAGAACAAGAGAAAAGTGAAAGGAAGGAAAGAAGGGAAGGGAAGGGAAATGAGGCAGGAAATAAATAAAATAAAGGAAAGAAGGAAGAAAATGTATTTATTTCAAATGATCTAAAGTACTTCATTGTGAGACTATGTTACGTTTTATTAATTAAAAATTAGTGTCCTAATAATTCATCATTGGGCTTGTTCCAGGTTATTTTTGTGATTGCATACAATGTGTCCGTGTTGGATGTAATGTGTGACCTTTTTATTCCTGCATCATTTATTAATTTATCTTTACCTCACCGATTTACTATTTTGTAAAATACTATTTTGTGGCATTATCTTTTTAAATATTCCTTCTTCCCAGTTCTTATTTACCTCATGTTTTTGAACTATAAGAAGTGTTTTGGGTTTTCCTACATAACTTCTGCCTCTTCTAATTTCTTTTACATTTCTTCTGTCTCTTTGTATTTTAGGCTACATTCTTGATGATTATTCAGATCTATGTTCTAGTTCATTAACTTTTTCTTTATCTGTGATATTTTCCCACTTAACTCATATTAACCAATGGAACAGGATAGAAAACTATTAACTATTATTTCTTTTCTTCTTGTTTTAATTTAACTTTCTTTTAAAAAATTTCAACATTTATTGTAGGCTCACGCGGTACATATGCAGGTTTGTTACATGGGTATCCCGCATCCAGGTAGTGAGCATAGCACCCAATAGGTAGTTTTTCAACCGTTATCCCTCTAGTAGTCCCCAGGTCTATCGTTCCCATCTTTATGCCCATGTGTACTCAATGCTTAGCTCTCACTTCCAAGTGAGAACATGCAGTATTTGACTTCCCGTTCCTGTGTTAATTCATTTAGGATAGTGACCTCCAGCTGGATCCATGTTGCTGCAAATGACATGATTTTGTTCTTTATTATGGCTGCGTAGTATTCTATGGCATATACATACCACATTTTCTTGACCTAGCCCATTATTGCAAGTCTTCTAGATTGATTCCATACATTTCTTGTTGTGAATAGTGCCATGATGAACATATATGTGCATGTGTCTCTATGGCAGAATGGTTTTTATTTCTTTGGGAGTATACCCAATAATGGAATTGCTGAGTTGATTGGTAATTCTGCTTTGAGTTCTTTGAGAAATCACCAAACTGCTTTCCCCAATGACTGAACTAGTTCACATTCCCACCAGCAGTGCATAAGCGTTCCCTTTTCTCTGCAACCACACCAGCATCGGTTATTTTTTAACTTTTTAATAGTAGTCATTCTAACTGATGTGAGATGATATCTCATTGTGGTTTTGGTTTGCATTTCCATAACAATTAGTGATGCTGAACATGTTTTAATATGTCTGTTGGCAGCCTGTATGTCTTCTTTTGAAAAGTGTCTGTTTGTGTCCTTTACCCACTTTTTAATAGGGTTGTTTTTGCTTGTTGAATTGTTTAGATTCCTTATGGATTACGGATATGAGACCTTTGCTGGATACACAGTTTGTGAATATGTTCTCCAATCTTTAGGTTGTCTGTTTACTCTGTTGATAGTTTATTTGCTGTGTAGAAGCTCTTTAGTTTAATTAGGTCCTATTTGTCAATTTGTTGTTGTTGTTGCTTTTGAGGACTTAGCCATAAATTTCCAAGGCTGATATCTAGAATGGTGTTTCCTAGATTTTCTTCTAGTATTCTCATAATTTTAGATCTTACATTTAAGTCTTTAATCCATCTTAAGTTAATTTTTGTACATGATGGGAGGTAGTGGTCCAGTTTTATTCTTTTGCACATGGTTAGCCAGTTATCCTGCCACTGTTTACTGAAAATGGAGTCCATTCCCCCATTTCTTGTTTTTGTCAACTTTGTTGAAGATCAGATGGTTGTAGGTGTGTGGCTTCATTTATGGGTTTTCTATCCTATTCCATTTGTCTGTGTGTCTATATTTGTATCAGACTGAAGCCTTGTGGTATAGTTTGAAGTTAGGTAATGTGATGCCTCTAGCTTTCTTCTTTTTGCTTAGGATGACTTTAGCTATTATTCAGGTTCATTTTTGTTTCCAGTCAATTTTAGAATAGTTGTTTTCTATTTCAGTAAAAAGTTATGTTGGTGGTTTGATAGAAATAGCACTGAATCCGTATATTACTTTGGGCATATGGTCATTTTAACAACATTGATTGTTCCAATCCATGAGCATGGAATGTTTTTCCATTCGTTTGTGTCATCTATGATTTCTTTCAGGAGTGTTCTGTAGTTGTCCTTGTAGAGATCTTTCACCTTCTTGGTTAGATGTATTCCTTGGTATTTTTTTTTCTGGCTATTGTAAATGGAACTGCATTCTTGATTTGTCTTTCAGCTTAAACATTATTAGTGTACAGAAATGCTACTGATTTTTGTACATTGATTTTGTATTCTGAAACTTTACTGAAGTCATTCATCAATGTTAGGAGCCTTTTGGCAGAGTCTTTAGGGTTTTCTAGGTATAAAATCATATTATCAATGAAGAAAGATAATTTGGCTTTTTCTTTTTCTATTTGAATGCCTTTTATTTCTTTCTCTTGCCTGATTGCTCTGGCTAAGATTTCCAGTACTATGCTGAATAGGGGTGGTGAGAGTGAGCGTGCTTGTCTCTCCTTCCAGTTCTCCTGAGGAATGCTTCCAGCTTTTGCCCATTCAGTATGATATTAGCTGTGGGTTTATCATAGATGACTCTCATTATTGTGAGGTATGTTCCTTCAATGCCTAGTTTGTTGAGGGTTTTTATCATGAAGGGATTTTTCTTTTTTTATTTTATTGAAAACTTTATCTGTGTCTGTTTAATTTTGCTTATGTGGTGAATCACATTTGTTGATTTCCATATGTTGAACCCATCCTGCATCCCAGGAACAAAGCCCCCTTGATCATGGTGAATTAACTTTTCAGTGTCCTGCTGGATTTGTGTTGCTAGTATTTTTGTTGAGAATTGTTGCATCTATGTTCATCAGGAATATTGGCTTGTAGCTTTCTTTTTGTGTTGTGTTTTTTTTTTTCCCAATTTTTGTATCAGAGTGATGCTGGCTTCACAGGATGAGTTGTAAAGGAGTCCCTGCTCCTTAGTTTTTTGAACTAGTTTCAGTAGAATGGGTACCAGCTCTTCCTTGTATATCTATCTGGTAGAATTCAGCTGTGAATCCACCTAGTATGAGGCTGTTTTTGGTTGGTAGGTTTTCTATTAATGATTTAACTTTGGAACTTGATATTAGTCTGTTCAGGCTTTAATTTCTTCTTGATACAGTCTTGAAAGGTTGAGTGTTTCCAGGAATTAATCCATTTCCTTTAGATTTTCCAGTTTGCATGCATAGAGGTGTTCATATGGTCTCTGAGGATCTTTATTTCTGTGGCATCAGTTGTAACATCACCTTTGTCATTTCTAATTGCAGTTATTTGGATATTCTGCTTTTCATTAATCTAGCTAGCAGTCTATCAGCCTTGTTTATCCTTTCAAAGAACCAGATTTCGGTTTTGTTTGTCCTTCATATGGATCCTTGGGTCTCACTTTTATTCAGTTTTGTGAATGCTCCAGATCTTGTCTCTTATCTATTTTCCTTTCAATGGCTATATTTGTTATTGGTTGAATTTTTTGCTTCTAATATCCCTAATAGGCTCTACTTTCTTTATATCATTAAAAATTAGAAACATACTTTTAAATTTTCTCTTTATTGTTGTTCATTTAGCTCTGGTCTTTGCTTGTAAATTTTCCTGTTTATTGAACTTTATTACTTTTTGCCCAAATCAATGGTATTTCTCATATGTTTATAATTTTTTCTCGAGAGCTTTTCTTGGTAGAAGATATTTTGCTTGGGAATAGGATTCTGAAGTAAATTCCATACTTGTCCTTTCAAGTTTTGAATCCTGGAGAAAAAGTACATTTGTTTTAACACAAGTGACTTATTTTCCACTCTTGGCCCAGGCCATGTGACTTGCTTTTACAGTGTGTTCAAATCTCAGTGGACAATGTTTCTTTATGCGACAATATCAAAAGGGCTGTCATTTATACAGTACGCCTCATTCCCACTTCTTTCTTGATACAGTGCCTGCAGTTTTGACACCCACACCAAGATAGGCAGACATCCTTAAGCATGAATCGACAGTCCTCTTGGTGCCAATGTCTAATCTCCACAGATTTAAGCTTCTTCTTCATTTCTGGCACTAGAAATTTCTTTTCATTAATTTGGGTGTCTTCTATTCATTTAAAATTGGATGTGTGTGATGGAGGCTTCCCTCCCAGATATACATGGTCAGTTCTTAGTCTCTTTTCTTCCCCACATCCTTATATAAATCATATACTGTTTCCCTATAAATGCCTGGATCAGCCTCTTAACTCTCTTTTTCTTTCCACTTATGTATTGGTTAACCTTACATTATAATCACAGTGTTTTAATTAACACATTACATAATATCTTAATATTTAAAAGGGCAAGATTCATTCATCTGGCTTACTTAAAATTCCCTTGGCTATTCTTGAACCTTTAATTCTCTGTAGGAATTGTGGAAAAGTCAGTTTGTGGTAGATTTATTATGATTATGGTAACCATTACCACCAAGGTTTAGGAAGTCATACCCAGATAAACATTTGTTGATGGCACTGTGACCAATCCCACTCATAAGACTGCCTCATTACTAAATTATAACAACAGGCTACTGTGTGTTGTTCAGCTGGGACTTTCTAAAGCCAATGGAAGTTCCACTTCTGTCTCTTGCTCCTTAGAGACATAGCCAGAGTGGTACTGAGACAAGTCAGCAGGTAGCCTATCCATCAATGGAAAGATGGACCTTTCAGAAATGAACAAATTCTTCCGATGGAAAGGTCAGGACCTGAAAGTGCCAAGGCCTCAAAGAGCAACTCTATGGAGGAGTCATTGCCATATCCACTTATTAAGGAAACACAAACACCAGGATTATCCTCAATTAATATTTCTGAGCTTCTAAGTTAAAGCAATAACTGAGATTTTGGAACCCAAGAACAATTCTCGTTAAGTGCTTGGCCATTTATAAAAGAAGTCTGGACTGCGAGGTGAGGGAAGTTTATTCCTTTCACTGCATCACACCCCTTTTTCCCTGTACTTGTTCAACACAAGCTGCACAACATCTTCCAGGCTGTGACAGTAAGAAAGGCATCAGCACGCACTGGGGTTACAAGTAAGGGCTTTGTTCAGCTCCCAGAGCCCGGTTAATGTCTTAGTTCTAGGACAAGGCGGGGTGTGGGGAGATGTCAAGAAGGAGAATGAATCACCACACAGATCTTCATCAATCTTACCCATGGCTCTTTAGCACATATAGGAGCAGGTAACTGTGGTAACTCTAACCATGTTACAAGGACAGTGTATTATCACAAAATTACTAATTTGTTGAGGCGACAGTACAATTTACACATCTCCAGTCCCTTCTCTAATTGTCTGACACTTATTTGGTGCTGAAAAGAAGCACACAGCAGGAAAGGGTCTGAGAGGCAAGCCAAACAGGGACAGCTTTCAGAAGCCACAGTGGGCTTGCAGGGTTTCCCAAGGAAAGGTGGCAATGGGGAAAAAAGCCCCATGTCTGATGCGACAAGAGATTTTTGAGACAGAAAGCACTGTTTGACAGAAGTAATACAGGGAACATTTCTGCTTTTTCTTATGCATAGGGCTGCTGTGAGGGAATTTGAGATCCTGGAGAAATGCTTTATAAATCCAGAGTGTTGAGATGTGAGGGAGGCAGACGTATTTTGGGGCCTATGTCATTCATCAGGGCTGGAAGGTTAGCAGCTTCTCCATCTTACTGGATAATTCATTGATTCCATTCTTTCCCTTGCTTTTTTTAGTTTTTATCTTTTAAGATCTCTAAGTCACTGATCAAGCCCAGGCTTTCTGCTTTTGTCCTGTAAATATTTTGGCAGACATGCAAAAAATGACAAGCGTGATGACAGCCATCTTCTGCTGTCATCTGGGAGCTTCCCAAATTAATGGAATCTCACCCTAGTCTAATTCAAGTCAGACTGAGCCATATGCAACAAAGAACACTGCCTCCTTCTCGGCTCCCCAAAGACCCCAAAAGTAAAGGGGAACAATAAACTTGGAACATCTCACCTTAGGAGTTAAATGCAAATGGCAGCCACTTAATGTTGTAAGGCAGAGCAATATTCAAAAACCTATGACAATGAATTGCATGAATACTTGGTGGAATTAAAAGATAGCCCCTGCTAACAAAGGACTTCAAATATCTTACTGGAATGTATATACACGAGAATGCACACACATCTGTGTGTAAAGAAAATTAACATGACAAAGCAATATTATACTTGATCAACTGTCAAGTATAGGATGCTCACCTGAAAACATGCTCTGAAATTTCAGAGAATGAGGAAAATTTTCTGCTGATGAAGAAGCAAGCAAATGAGGCTTTATGGAGGAGGCCTCAATTAAGAAGATCTTGAAATACCTACTTATATGTGTTATTGTTGTTTGTTTCTTATTGTGTCTCCTAGAATATATGTATGTGAATATATAGCAATATATATTCCAGGAGACACAAATAATAAGAAACAAACAAAACAGAAGGCATTTAATGTCATGTCAAGGAATGGTAGTTTCCTTGAAGGAAAATTAAGCAGAGTGAGAAGACAGAGGGTGACAGAGTCAATGTGATAAATAAGATGGTCATAGAAGGCCTGTGTAACATTTAGGAAGAAACCAGATTGATACATAAACAAAAGAGAGAGGAAGGGAGGGGAAATATATACAGATCACTTGGAGATATTATTAGTGAGAGCTCTACAGTGAGACTGAACAAAGCTTATTAAGAAGATAACGGGATCATGTAAGTGGGAACAGAGGATCTGTGAAAGATAGAAGAGCAAAATTTTGAAGAGTTATTTAGTGAGATTGTGGAGCATCCTCGTAACAGGATACAAAGAAGAATAAAAAGAATTAAGGAATATATTAGTCCTTTGTCAGATGCGTAGTTTGCAGTCATTACATGAAAAAGACACTTACACACCCATTGTAGTAGCACAATTCACAATTGCATTGCGAAAATATGCAACCAGCCTAAATTTCCATCAACTAACGAGTGGATAAAGAAAATGTGGTATATATACACCATGAAATACTACTCAGCATTAAAAAGGAAGAAAATAAGGGCATTTACAGCAACCTGGATGGCATTGGAGACCATTATTCTAAGTGAAGTAACTCAGGAATGGAAAATCAAGTATGGTATGTTCTCACTTACGAGTGGGAGCTAAGCTATGAGGACAAAAAGGCCTAAGAATAATACAATGGACTTTGGGGATTCAGGGAGAAGGGTGGCAGGGGTGTGAATGATAAAAGACTCCACATTGGGTATGGTGTACATGCTTGGGTGATGGGTGCACTAAAATCTCAGAAATTCCACTAAGGAAATTATCCATGTAATCAAATACAACCTGTTCCCCCGAAAACTATTGAAATTTAACGTAAAAACAAAGAAAGAAAGAATTAAGGAGGAGAGATTTAGTCATCATACACAGCATTAAACAGTCCCAGCCACTGGTGGCAGCTAGTGAATGAAAGGAAGATGAGATTCAGGGCATATTAGAATTGTTGCTTTACCCAGAGGTTGCTGATCAATCATGTGTGAGTTCAACTAAACGTTTGTAATTTATTGTAACGCTTAGTCTTTCGATAGTTCTTATCAAATAAGTTTGTCGACAATATGCTTTACCTGGTGACAATTTTGTTGAATCATTTTTATTTATTCCGATTCTATAAGAGAATAAAGACTCTGGAGGAGTCTGCAATGGGCATGACTTGCCATAACCTCAACAAGATTTTAATTCACTTAGAAGGAAACTGTCAAAAAAACTAATTGGAAAAATAGTTTACATCTACCTCCTATCAAATCATTAGTCATCAAGATAATTGATATTAAAAAGCCAGCATGATGCGTAATCTAGGGAGATATATGTAGGTCATTGTGACTCCAAGCTCACTCTGCATTTTGCTATGCATAACACACTTTTATAGTGGCTGTGGGCTAGGACTGAATAACTAATTAAGTGGCAACTGAAAAATCAGAAACTATTCAATCTGTACTGGCTAGATCACAACCATTAACTTGGTTTGCATTAAAAGATACACGACACTTCAAGAATAAACCAAAAAAAGTATGATTTCAACAATGGAAAACAAAATCTAAATGTTAATTTATTAGAATTGTTTATCCAGAGTTATCCAATAATATTTATCAAAAATATATATAAATTTAGCTGAGAAAACCTAAGCAAATGATGAGCCTCCTCCAAATAAAAGCTGAGAGTAAAAATGATATTAAATATTGGGAACCAAATTTTAAGCTACATACATACTTTATCCATAGATTCATTCATTCAGTAAATACACACTGGGTGCCTATTATCTAGAATTACTGTTTTAGGTATTGGACACACAGCAATGAACAAAAATAGTCTTCACAAGAAGCTTATATTCTAGGAGACAAAAATAATAAGAAACAATTAAAAATAAGGCATTTATGTCATGTCAAGGAATGGTAAGTTCCTTGAGGAAAAATTAAGCGGAGTGGGAGGATAGAGTTTGAGGCATTTTGTTAAATAAGTTTAGTCTAACAAGGCCAGTGTAACGTTTAGGAAGGTACCAGACTCAAGAGGGGAAGGTGGCCCTGAAAATACTTGGGGGAAGATGATTATAGGCAGAAGTGTTAGCAAGTGCAGATATCGTCATAGGAT
Organism: Ateles fusciceps; assembly: GCA_036589455.1. NCBI lineage: Eukaryota > Metazoa > Chordata > Mammalia > Primates > Atelidae > Ateles > Ateles fusciceps. The sequence goes on from JAZHEH010001737.1 coordinate 2,684,705, forward strand.
CACACTTGCTGCAATGGAAGAGAAAAAAGGCCAATGAAGCTGGAGCAAAATGAGGAGGTAGAGAGTGGCGGATGAGTTACCCGGACGCCCAAATATGGGACACTGAATTCATGTTAGGACCTGGAATTTGAATTTAAATATGGTGGAAAGTATCAGGAAAGTTTTATGTAGAAGACTTGTTTGATTCTTTCCATTGTAGCTTTTCTGTGAAAAATAAACTGAAGAAGGCAAGTATGAAAGTAGAGAAATCAGAGATTACTGCCATAGTCTAGGTAAGAGGTTGTGGAAGCTTGAACTGTGGGGGTAGCTATGGATATGGTGAACGTGCTAAGTTTGGGAATAGATTTTGAGGTTAAGACTAACAGAACGGATTGCATGCTGAGGGAGTGAGACAAAGAACTGATACCAACATTTTTGGTTCAAACAGGTTGTGCATATTTGGTTGGGAACCCTGAAGGAAGAGATAAAAGCGGGTGTGGAGGGAATTGGATGCTTGTTATGAAAACGTTAAGTATCTTGGAGAAAATACTCCAAGTGTGCTCATTTCTGAATGTATTCCTCTTCTTTGATTTTTGTATCAGTCATTCCATTGCTTTTCATATATACCTGTAAGACATCCAAGTGGACAGACTGAGTAGGCCCTTGATTATAAATCTGGAGGTGCCTAAAGGTCTTGGGTAGATAGAAACATGTCAGAGACTTCAGCATGAAGGTGCTAATTTAAAACTATCCAATTGGTTGAGAAGACATCTAAAGTAAATGTAAATAGGGAAGCAATAAGCAATTGTGTGACCAAACCCAGGCATTTCAGAATTAACAGTTTGCAAAACTGAGAAGTGAGCCAAGGACAATGCAAATGTACGCCAGAAAATTAAAAGGATTGCTGAGAGAGGTCCCAGAGGCCAGGTGAAATGCTTCAAGAAGGATGATGTGATACATTGCACCAACTACAACTGATACGTCAAATAAGAGAAGACTGAGAAATAATGACCCAGTCTTTAAATGAGAATCACAGGTATAAGGGGAAAAAAGTATCAGTAGAAAAGTGAGTACAAAATCTGAGCGGAGTGAGTTCAAGAGATAGTGAGAATGGAAAGGCCAGGAAGATTTTATGTGATAAAGAGAAGTGGGAAGACAACTGAAGGCAGAACTTGTTTTCTGATTTGTTCTGTGTGGAAACTGGACAATGTATTGCACTGCAGTAAGTGCAAGTGTATCTAATCAATTGGATAAAAACCCAACCCAAATTGGCTATTGTTCAGATTACAGTAATGAATATACAGGTATTCCTTTAAATTTATTTTATTATTAAATCTATCAAACAGAAAAGTGAATATATGTATATATATTTGTATATGCATCACATATGCAAATGCACATACATTTATATAGGTATATACGTATATATGTGCATTGTGTGAGACAGAAATGATGTATTCACATTTTAACGTAAATATAAACACCATTAGCCAAGCATGGTGGCTCACGCCTGTAATCCCCGCACTTTGGGAGGCTGAGGCGGCCAGATCACCTGAAGTCAGGAGTTTGAGACCAGCCTGGCCAACAAGATGAAACCCTCTCTCTACTAAAATTACAAAAATTAGCCAGGGGTGGTGGCAGGTGTCTATAATTTCAGCTACTCAGGAGGCTGAGGCAGGAGAATCACTTGAACCCGGGAGGCAGAGGTACAATGAGCTGAGATCATGCCACTTTATTCCAGCCTGGGCGAAGAGCAAAACTCTGTCTCAAAAAATAAATAAATAAACAAAATTTAAAAATAAATACCATTTACCTTTCTCCCAACTTTAGGAATATAATCTCAGCAGCATCTAAGATAGTCCAAGTGTGCTCATTTCTGAATGTATCCCTCTTCTTTTTGATTTTTTGTATCAATCATTCCATTGCTTTTCAGAAATAGTTTTATCACATATTAATTATTTCCAAAACAATGTTATTGTTTAGTTTGGCTTACTATAATTTTACTTAAATGAAAATACTCTATGTAAGTTGACTTATGACTTACTTTTCAATGGACATGGTATTAAGATTAATCTAATTATAGCTATAGCCCATTCAGCTTCACTATATATAATATTTATTGTGGTATATAAACATAGCCATATTTATGTATCAATTTTATCACTAAAATTTTTCAGTTGCTTCTAGTACTTTTCCCTGCAAAAAAAAAAACAAAAAATGTTGCTATGTACTGTTTTGTACATAGCTTCTGATACACATGTACTACTTTCTCTTGGGTTTATACCTAGAAATTAAATTGAAAGGTCACAGAATTCACCCATCTTCAACTGTTTGGTAACAACACACTGCTTTTCAAAACTGCTGTAATAATTTACAGTTCTCCGGGAGTTTATGATGGTTCTCATCACTTCAAAACCTTGCTGGCACTTGGTACTTTCAGACTGTAATTTCATTCCTTTTGTAGGTGTGAAATAGTAATGCAAACATAACTTAATTTGCATTCCTCTTGGTGTTGATGACATTAAGCATCTTTTCCTATTTTTATATCCCATTCAGGTTTTCTATTACATTGTGCCTGCTTTTCTTCCCCCTCATTTTTCTCTTGGGCTTTTCGTTTTGTGAGAATTCCTGTAATGATAATATCTAATCGCATTAGGAATTATTCTGTCTCCTACAACTTCTAAGCACAGTAAGGGTACAAGTCTGTGATAATCCTCTACAGGAAAAAAGGGGAGGGGCACTGGAAGGTTTTGCTTTGCTGTTTCATATTATTAATTGGGATAGTTTCAACTCCCAGAAAGAGAGAAGCAAGGCATAAGCACTCGCTCATACTTATTGACTTCATGGGCTCTAAGTGCAGTGGGTATTAACCGAGTGGATTGAATACAAGATTGCAGACTTCTCGTGCCTTGCACTTCATCACTCCAAACGATGTTATTCCCAATGCAGGACTGACAGGCACTCATGTCCAGTCTCGGCTCTATATCCCTAATCCATTAGTATTGGCTCGGGGTCAGCTTTTTGAAGACAAGATCAATTCTAATATAGTTACATTGACTTCTTTGTCTATCAGGGAGTAGAGAGAAAGTTGAGAAGGATCAATACATTCCAAACAACAAATCAGAAAATACATAGCATATATAAGCCAGTTAGCATGCATGGATTTCTCTGTGCTGGTCATTGATTCAAATATAGGTAGTCCAGAAATAATGTGCTTGGATCCATATCTGAAAGCCAAAATGGAAATAACTGTTCAAGCTATGTCTTTAGCTGAATAGAAAATAGGAAATGACAAAATCCTTGGCCTTGAGCTCAAAAATCTTAACTTTTCTGGGTCTGTGTTACCATTTCAGACCTAGTTTGTATCTTTTTTTCGAGTGTTTTTCTCAGGCTAGTCTAATTTCCTTGTACAAGAGAGTATATGGTCCTTTGTATGTATTTTCCAGACTTCACAAATGATCGCCCTCTACCTGTCAACTCCACCATCATCATAAATTTCCTTCCCATCCCTTTTCTGCCTGTAGAAACCATCCTCAAACAAAGGTCCTCTCCAAATCTGTGTCTTCTATGAAGTCTTTCTTCAACTTCATGGCTCTGAACAGACACTCAAGCTGCCAAAATCCTGTAGCACTTATTATCATTAGCACTCATTTAGAGCATGTCTGCCTTATTGTTGGTGCCTTGAATGGTTAGTTTTCTGTTACCTACCAAAATAAGGAAACCTGAAAGTCTGGGAAGGTGTCTGACGCATTGATGTATGTCTGACCCACATAGAATATTGCCTGAATCATGTCGAACTAAAACTCATTCTTTAGGGTAGACATGAACTTGCTCTCACACCTCTCAATGATAGCATGTTAATCAAAGTTGACTAATCTCCTCCACTAAGATCCTGCTTTCCTTTTTAGCTGAGGACCCAAGCCTAGCAAGTTCTATATGCCTGTTCTGTTCTTCTTCTACCCATGCAGACTATAGTTTTATCTGATAAGGTGAGTATTCTTTATTAAACAACGAGTAATAAAGCTAAAATAGCCTATGTAGTCCTGGCTGAAATGTTTGACCTAACAAACACCCTATTCCTTCCTAAGGTCCAGTGGCACATCTTGGTATCTCAGAGACTCTAGTTTCTTATTTCTAAATCTCATTTCAGATATCCTAAACCCTTCTAAAGATCAGACAATCAAGTTCTTGTAGAATCCTGAGCTGTCTTTGAGTCTGATAACTTATGGAGATGATCATTACATTAATAATTAACAACTTCTTTAGAAAAGCCTCATATAATGCTTATTATATACTAGGTACCATTCCTCATGCTTTAAAAATATTAACTCATTTAATTTTCATTAAGAACGCCATGAGGCAGGTACTAGTACTGTGCTGAATATTCCAATCTCTCCCATTCTTCACCTGCTTCAGCCCCCAAGAGCCTGACCTCATCAAGCAGGCTGCTTGGTTCTCTGACTTGTCATTGAGTTCAGCCTGTAGGAGACACCAGCAGTATATGGAGGGTGGGAGGAGAAAAAAGCCACTATTTTACTTCATTAGCTTCCTTTCTGCCAACTGCACTTTGACAATAAATACTTTTCTCTGCCAAAGTCCTCAATTGCATAGCTAACCCACTCCTACAGTTACAACTCTCCTGAGATTCTATTCACCTCTCTCCACCCTTGCCTCTTTAGACCTAGGCAGGCTAAGATGTTTTTATTGTCAAAGCACTTTACGATTCGTTATTAGTTTTTCTTAAGCCTGCTCACAACTTTGTGAATATTCCTTTTATTAAAATATCTTACATTGCTCCCTTTTAGTATAATATCTGACTGAACCCCAATCATTACAAGTGAGGAAACTGAGGCACAACAATATTCAGTTCCTTGCTTAAGATTATACAACTAGTGAGTCGCAGAGTAGCATTCAGATCCTGGCCGTGTGGCTCCAAAATCTGTGCTCTTACCAGTACGCTGTGTTGTCTCTGAGTCTGTGTGTCTCCACATTTAGCCAAACAACTGTCTTTCAACCCTGATATAGGCCTCTAATTTCTCTTTGCCAGCTAAAGTCAAGAGTAACAGCTTCTTCCTTTGCCAGGAGAGAAAGATCATCCAATCTATTTTAGAAAAATGCATGAGCAGATTTAACCATGAAAAAGGAAAGTTTCCCTTTGGGCAGTGGTTTTCTTATAATCGTCTGGGTCCCACTGCCACCTGTTTTGCATTTAAACAGGAGCGATAGGAATGAATTTAAGAATAATTAAGCAGAGTACAGAATTGAAAACAAGAGACAAGAGAGTCATAGAGAGCTAGAGTTGAAAGTCAAAATCCCAACTGGACACGTCAAAGGCTCAACCAGTCCTTAGTTCAAACTAAAACTAATAGTGAGGTTGAATTTTAATCCAGAAAGGGACTTTGGAAAGGAAACTTTCATGAAGTTACTCAAGGTGGCTGATGAAACCCTCCATTCAAATCCTACAATATATCCCTCAAAGTCTACAATTAAATTACAATGAACCACTGCAAATCAGTCGCAGTGGTTCTTCCTGCAATTTAGCAACAAGACAATACTGTTTTAATGCCACTGTGTATTAAATGCCTACTCCATGCGAAGAACTTTATCCACCTGCTTATCATTGTTAAATTTCTCTACAGTGTTGAAAAGTATATAAAATCAGCCCCACTTATCAGGTAGGCAGTGGAGGGTTGATTGATTAAATTATTTTCTTAAAATCAAAATATGAGCACAGAACCAAGGATTCAAAATCAAATATGACCTTAAATATCGTGTTGTGTGTGTGTTGATTATTATTATACTCACAGATGTAGAAGTACACAATCATTCCAAATCTGATGCCCTGGGAAAGATGAAAATCACCGTGAATTCTACTTAAGCCTTTCCCAGTTCTGCAGTACATATGTCATTTTGCCTGACTTTTGAGATTATGCAAATGCAATAAAATGAATTTTTTATAGTTCCCTGAAAACAACCACAAGCGAGGTAAGAATGAAATATTATTCCTTGTATATAGTTGAAATCTTCACACCTGAAAGCTGAAATAATTAAATGTGTTAACTCTACCAAACTCTGCCAGTTATAGGATATACTTGGCTTTTTGCAATGCACAGGTCTCTGAAATCTTTTATGACCTGAGATTACAGGGAAATCCTGTCCTTTCTCTGAAGACTTCTGAGACCATTTAAGAGTGAGCAACCTCAATTTTTGATAGAACTCCTCTCATATTCTTTCCATCTTCTTTCCCTCCTCCTTGGCAATGTGCTTAGCAGTAAATCAAGTACTTTATTAAATGTCATTTAATAAAAAATTATGGTTAGCTAGACATAAGTCAAGTGTCTACATTGATTGTTCAGTTTTGAGAGACTTCAATAAACATAACCACAAGATCTAGTACATGGGCTTTTTCTTGCTGCATACAATTTTCTACGCAGAGGTAGAGAGATTGTAGACTTCTGCTGTTGTAGGCAGGGCTGCTAACAGTGTTTACAAAAATGGTTGAGAAAACCCATGTCTGTCTGACAGCTTTTTACCACATCAATTATAAATGCATTTTCCCTTGGGTGGTATTATCTCTCGCCCAAGGAATTTTCCACTGTCCTGGAGCATTTGCTGAGGAGAATTGATTAGGAAGGCGGCTTCCCAGTAGATGGAGGGGAAACTGCAAATGCTACTTTTTGTTGATGCTGTTGCCCTCGTAGCGTAAGTACTGCAAGAATGTGAACAATTACAGTCGAAAATTCAAGTGGAAGCTGCTATGGTAGAATTGGCAATTCACCCCTGCGGAGTGGAACAGACCCAGATATGTGAAGCTTGAATATATCTACCTGAGTAAAGTGATATTTGCTGGTGAGGGAATGATAGACATCAGTCATCGGTAGGGGCAGGAGAAAGGCACGTGTTTTGTCTGGGAAGGGATGGAATTATCTGGATTGGCCACACTGAATGATTTTTCTCTGCTTATGCTTGTATAGACCGATTTTTCTTTTATTTTTAAAATTATGGTCATGTGGTTTTACTGTAAATTAATTATTATAAAGATGAGTTTATATAAAAGTAATTTAAACAATTACCTGTATATTTTTAATGCTTTCTGTTTATATATGTGACTTTTACAATTAGTAAATTTATTTACTTACTTGGATGATAAAGCTAAGTTGAATTTGATTCTATGGTAAGGTAATTGCATCTCAGCCTTCCTTGCCACTCAATATTGGATTAGGGTGGCAAAATTTTGTTTTATAAGACTTTCTCTGTAACATGTGGCTCAGGATCAATACATAGTAAGTATTGAATAAATTATCTTTTAAAAATGCAGCTTAAGGTCATTGACTTCCTTGGAAAAATGAATAAGTATGAAACAAAAGTCTTGAAATTGTTCAACTTTTAAACTAGTAATCCTGTGACTATGAATTTCTCTTTAGGAAATTCTCCAAAACTGTTGCCCAACACAGTAACCACAAGCCACATAGAGCACATGAAATGCAATTAGTCTACATTGACATGTGCTATTAGCATAAATACTGAATTTTAAAGACAACATTAAAAAATGTGAAATATATCATTAATGATTTTTACTTTGATCACAGTGGGAATGAAATATTTTGAATATATTAGATTATATAAAATATGACATGAGAATTAACTTTGCCTGTCTCTTTTTACCTTTTTTAAAATTTTTTTCTGTTGAGATAGAGTCTAGCTCTGTCACCCAGGCTGGAGTGCAGTGGTGCAATCTCGGCTCACTGCAACCTCCACCTCCCAGGTCCAAGCAATTCTCCTGTCTCAGCCTCCTGAGTAGCTGGGATTACAGGTACCTGCCATCATGCCCAGCTAATTTTTGTATTTTCACAGAGATGGGGTTTCACTGTGTTGGCCAGGCTGGTCTTGAACCCCTGGCCTCAGGTGATCCACCCACCTCGGCCTCCCAAAGTGCTGGGATTACAGGTGTAAGCCACCACACCTGGCCTCTTTTTACTTTTTTAATGTGGCTATTAACAGTAGGATATTAAAGGAAATTTAACATTAGGTATGTGGCTCATATTTGTGCCTTGCATTTTATTTCTATTGAATAGATGGCCTAAAGGAAAGGACTACATACATATCAGGATGCCTGCTATTACGCTGTCTATGATGGAGGCATTTTAGCATGCAACTAAAATATTTATCAATGAAAGAATGGCTGTGAGTATTGTGATACTGATATACTGAATAGTATGCAGATAATGGGAATGGTAATTTAATGACTGCAGCAATATGAAACGTATATAAGATGCATATACAAGTGAGAAAGTAGAAAGAGAACTTGTATGTAAAATAGTCATAGAACTTTTTAAGAATATGTTTGTGAACAGAAAAATACCAGAAAGAAAATATAAATAATATTACTTATTATAAAGTAAAGTTTGGGAAGAGTTGCTTTTCTTTTTAGAAGCCCCATTATTGGTATTATACTATCATTTCACAAGTAAAACAAATAGAGTGAAAAGATAAAACTGATATAGAAAGGTGTTTTAACCACAATAAAATCTTCTGGGTTAAGAGTTTTCAAGAATCCTGCAAACCTGGGTAGCCAATCATTCCTGCTGGGGGAGCAATTGGTGCTTCTGGTATTGCAATGCAGTCTACATTTTGTTCACCTTTGGGCTTTATTGTGGAAATGCTAACCCTCCACATCACCACCAACATACAGTTTGAATGTTATAGAAGAAATCACATTATCTTCACCCCCGCCAAACACAAATAAATTGATCCATTTTAACCACTAAACCAACAAACACAAGTTCTTCCGCTAGCTCTCTCCACTAATCATTTCTATTTCAATTGCAACCCTATATTTAAGCCCGATTATCCCATTGTCTCATGTTTTTATGACTTGATAGTAGCCTTCTCACTGAGCTCCCTGGCTCTATTCTCCTATCCCTCCAGTGTCTCCTAGACATTACCCAAGATCAGTTTCCCTAAAGTACTTCTCTTCCAAAGTTTTCCCCTTGCTATTAGGAAAAAATGATGAAAACACACATAACAAACACTTTCTTGAGACTCAAAACCAGCTGCCTTTCTATGGGTTTTTATTCAGTATCACCAATCCTGTGCTCTCTCATAATGATTGCACATAGATCCCAGTCTCCAGCTAACCGGGTCTAACGATGCTGGTCTACTTTCTGGTCTTCATGAATTAACACAATTTTCATCCCTTAAGGCCTAGCCCCAGTGTCACCTTTTAATAAAATATTCCATCTACTACATACCAGTTATTAATATTTGGGCAGAGGTATAAAAATGAGGTACCTAACTTTAACAAACACACTGTATCTTCATTGCTGAAATCTATTCAGACCTCATGGTTCAAATCTGGAGCTCAAACTGCATTCTGCCTTCTCCTCTGATAAGTGCCCTTATCAACGTACATTATTTTCTGTTGGTTTTCTTCCGAAGAAGCCCTCCATTTTGTCTCTTCATCTCTACTTTTTCTCTGTTTTACACCTATCATCTTCACGATGCCTGGATTCTGACAACGGCCTCCTAAAGGGTCTTACCTCTTCTGATCTTGTTGCATCAGCCAAACCACTCTCCATGTAACCACTAAATAATTATTCCTAAAACACAAGTCTGATTAGTCATTTCCCTCATTGAAGACTTTTATTTTCTCTAAGTCACATTCATATGTGAGGTTTATAGTGGTTTACAAAGCTCTTCGTCGCCAGCCCTAACTATCTAGCCACATCTCTCAGCACTTGTAGTTTAGGCTCCGGCAACACCAATATGCTTGCTTGTTGCTAAATACAGAGCGTGGTTTTTAGGTTTTGTGTCTTTGCTCCTGATCTTCTCTATGTCTTTGACCTTCCCCTCTCCCACTCCATACAAACAAACTCTGCAGGACTTATTCCTGCTTATCATTTGAAATTAAAATGAGCATGGTTTTCCCTTGGAAATGATTAGAAAATCCGTTCTGATTGATACTGACAGCTGGTTTCACTGCATTTCCTTTTTTCTCGAAACCTGCAAGTACTTATTCATTTCCACAACATTTCAAAATTATTTGTGTTTATCCCCTGACAATGAAAACCTTGAGAGGAGAGAATACATTGTATTCACTTTTCTTTCATCAGTTCCTAATATGTGGTGGGCACTCAATACCAGTTTGTAGAATGAGCTAGCAAAGAAGGCCAGCCTGGCTCATTGCACATAATAGGGTTATAACAACAAGAGTTCAACACAGTTTTTATTTGTATGTTTCCAGTGATGAAACTGATATTTGTTTATTTAATTGCAGGACTCTTTTCTATTAGAGCCAAAATATTAACACTAAGGTGGACAATCATTTTGGCTTCTCTGGCATGTTAGGTTTCATATAATGAAAGATCTTGACACAGACTACCAAGAGAGACACAGAGGGAAGGGGTGTGCAGGCAGAAATCACCTTGCATCTGTTTGGCAACTTTCAAGTTTATAGGCTCAGTCAGTTGCAGCTTGCAAAGGTGAATCCAGGTCCAGGTAAATGTTAGTATTAGATATTTGAGTTTTGCAAGAAAAACATTTTCCATTGGGTTGCTCCTTTTAAATACCATGACCAGAAGTGTCTACGGCCCACAGGGAAATCAAAGAAATGTGTTTGCCTTTACTTCTCCTTGTATATGTGCTATCTATTCCAGGATTGCGACATTGGACTGCTTTTGTTTGGTGAGTATGAATTTTCTAAGAGGCCCTGGTATCTTTTTAAATACCAGAAAGTAAATTGCCATCTTATACAATTAATTAAGAATTTATGTTACATTTACAAAATGCATGTTGAAAGGACTTTTTAAAAAATCTAGCTACATTTACATACATTTTCCTCTTCTTATACAATTTATTGTAATAGGAACTAGAAATAAATGTTTCCATGAAATGAGTAAGTAATGCAATAAGACCTGGTTCTAAGTGACACAGGGGGTATTTCAAAAGAAAACAAAATATATCTTGTCAACTAAAAATATATTTAGACTATAATTCAAAGCTACATGTAATCGTTAAGTGGCAGGTTTTGATAGTTTGATAATTTCCTTTGTAATTCTGTACTAAAGGATTGGTCACTCTTGAGTTTTATCAAATAAAAACTGAAGTGAAAAATGTATTGAAATATTGATAAGGTACAGCATTAATTTTTAAAAAGAAATATTTTCTGAAGACCGTGACCCTGTATTTTAAAAGTGAGTTTATTCTGTTTCATGTGTTGTCCTCAATAAGCTTGATCATTGACCAGCTAATTGACCAGAAAGCTTTTCAATGTCTATTGCTATCAGGCTAATGTGCTAGGATATAAGAACTCTCAGAAGCACACCAAAATTCAAAAAACTTTTTAAGATGATTGAGACAAGAGTCCAGTGAAAATACTCAGTAAAATCACAAAGACCACTTGAGAGATTTACTTTAAGGCCACAGAACATCTAGATGTCAATGAATGGCATTAATAAAATAATTAATACAACCCAGTAGTTTCCCCCATTCACCAAAAATGTATCCTAAATTTAGGTTGCCATTTAATGTACGTTGGCATTTCTCATTGAAATGTTTTAAAATGGAGAGAGTACAGTGAAGAGTGAAAATAAAATCATTTAAATATTTTAAAGTCTGTCGTTGCCAAGCCCAGCGTGTGTTGTGGGGTGGGGAGTCATATGCTGTTGGCAGAACAGAATCAGGTGTAGGAGTGATCCTCTCCACAGCCCTGCTCTTACAGATGGTCCATTCCAGACTGTGGAGCAAATGCTGCCCTTCTGGCCAGTAGCCACCCCCTGCTCTAATGCCATTAGATGGCACTAACGAGGGCTTTGCATAGCCGCTGATGGCCAAATAATCCAAGTGTAATTAAAAGTCATGTTCAGAAAACAAAGAGAAATCCCCGCAGAGCAGTTTCCAGGAGGAAAGCTATCAGGCATCCACATGGAAGGCCAAATACAAAGGATATATGAGCCAAAAATGACTTCAGAAAGAAAAGGGACCTGGCTAAAGATGGAAACATCAAGGAGAGAAGCTGGAAACTCAGAGACTCCAAAAGCAATGGCTGCTCAGAGCTGATTAGCTCACCTGAAGGCTACAGGAGAGGAAAATAAGAAAATTCCCTGCCTTGGACCTGAAACAAGAGAAATGCCCTAAGCTCATTAGCATCAGGAAGCCAAAAGGCTTTGTTCCCACACAAAATTAGCAGAGAGAATTACAGAATAATAAGCGTCTTTGGTAAACAGATTTAATGCATGGACCTAGCTCTCGTGCCCCAGGTCCACTATTTTTTCTGTGGACAAAAAGGAGCATTTCTATTGAAGTCTCTGATGTCAACTAACAAGCTTGGCTGGATTTTCCCTAGGGGGGCATGAGGAACTTATTGAAGCAATGAAAAATTATAAAGTGGTAAAATAACTTTGACAGAAAAACCCTTTAGAAGAAAAAATACCCTTCCTTCATCAAAGCAAGTTTCTGTGATTTGGGTGAGAAAATAAACATGTCAAATGTGTATTCCAGGAAAATCATATTACCTGAGTCTTCTTGTTGGGCAAGTTTGTAACTAAATACTGAAGGATGCCTCTTCCGGACACCATTTTTTCTGGATTATCTCAATTTTACAGAAGACATGATCCCATAATGAAATATTTATGCTGTAGTTAGGGAAGTAAATTTGCCTCTGTATTAATAGAATCATTATCTAAAATTCCTATCCAACTACATGATTTCTGCCTGTTGAAGAGAAACAGGGTTTTATTTGGATCACCTGTCATACAGAGCAGAAGCTGACACAGAACCTGGACTGTTTGCACTGCAGAGTGCAGTATGGTAAATCTGGGATTTTCAAATTGCTTCTTTTAAATATCTAAAGAGTACCTAGAAACTATGCACACGAAGTTATTATTTTTCACATAATATTGTTTCAGACCAAAAAGCTGGATAAGTTGGTATCACATTTGAAGAATGTGTTTAGGGTGGTCTGGCTTAAAATATAAACTGTGTGACATTCATGATATTCAAGTGTTTTGGAGGCTCTAAAAAAATGTCACTTATCTCTAGAGCAGCTGAAATTAAGACCCAATGAGAGGCTTCTATTACTGTCAACCAGGAAGGAGGAATCATTATAATGGCTACAGCAGTGAAGCAGGGTGGGAAATATAAAAATATAAACCCAAACTATGATCTTTCGTAGACAAGTTACGTTTCCACTCTGGAAGGAAAGACTCTATATAAATTCAAATATTTGAGGAAGCACCTCCATTGGCTATAGGCAAGAGCAGAGAAGTCTTTTCTTTTCTTGAATTACTCTGAATCATACATAATAAAATACTGTGTATAGAGAAAACGGTGTAAATTCTAGGCTGGAAATTACAAGCACAGATATTTTAAATCACAGGCAATGATGTATGCATGATCTAGCTGTTTCTTCATATGGGCAACTGTAGCATGAATGGCTGTATTCTCATTGGGGTTTTAAATGATACTTAAATTGTCTGAGGAAATCCTATAGACACCATATATTTTAGAGTAATGATATTAGTTTTGTTGAAAAATACTTTATATTGAATAGGACCACAGGATTCTCTGGTACAGGTAGGTAGCTCCTGGTTTTGGTCTGACATATGCATATAGATATTTCCATGGGAGGCATTAAAGTATAGCAGATAAGGACAATGATTATAAAGTAAATAAATCTAGAACAAAATCCTGCCTCAGGCTGCACATTACTTAATTTTTCAGAACTGTAATTTCTTCATTTATGAAATATACAATAATAATAGCACCTACATTAAGAATTATGATAAGTATTAAATGAGATAATGTGTGTTCCATGCTTAGCACAGCATCTGGCAATGGATAATCATTTAAAAGCTACACAATAAAATAAACAAAATAGACTCAATAAATCATGAATGATTTTCTATTTAGTGAACTGCTTTGGAGATTAACAATGATTGACATTGAATAAAAGGTTTCTTGGACAAGGAAAACTGTTGAATATAAAGTCTTATTACCCCATGGAGATGTAAGATTGCAGCAACTACCATTATTATAAGGATACCCAAGAACACAAATGAGCAGAGTTACTTTATCTGCAGCCCTCTCTTTCTCTCCCTGGATTTCTCAGGGTAGTAAAAGCATCAGACAGTACCATGCAGTCTTCCCTGTTCTTTCTGTTGTTTTGACAAGTTGCTTTAGTGTGCTTCTTCCAAGACCTCGACAAGGCCCACTATGATGTCCAAGTAAATTTTAGGTAATTTATTTAAATCTCAAAGCCAAAGGGGACAAAACAAAATAGCATGAAAAGCCTCTTCTACATTTACGTGATACAGTGAAGCTTGAAATTAAGGGAATTGAGAGGAGGCAGAGTTAGTGAGAGGTGGGATCTCACAGTTACTTAAGGAGGGCTTTATCTCTGAGTCAAGCAAGAAAAGGCATTTCTTGACACCTCCCCCTCCCCCGCCACACCTCGGCAGCCTGCTGGATACCATGTGACACTGTAGTTTTCCCATCCAAGTGGATTCTTCTAAATTAAGCTGAGACACCCTAGACGGCACATATTTTCAGAAAATGCAATAATTATCTGTAAAACATGATTTTGGTGCTTTGGTGAAGAAAATTTATTGTTATTCATTGCTTTCTAGAGCCACATAGTATGATTTAAACAAATCTTGGCTTATTGCCACACAAACCATTCTCTTCACGGGCCTTAGACCTTAAATCAACACTATTTAAGATGACTTTCAAGAAATTAGAGTAGAATGTGAATATTATTACTGTGCAGAAATTATTTGACTTACCAGGAAAATTCTTAAAACATATGAATGAGTTTCAAGTACATTTGTCTTTTTTTTTAAGAGAGAGAAAGAGAAAGGAGAGAAGAGGAGAGAGACAGAGAGAGAGAGAGAGAGAATATGTATCTCTTAAGGCATACTTGGCCCTGTGAGTAAAGCGAAAATTTCAGTATGCAACCTGGAAATCATTGTAATAGCTACAGCAGTGAAGCAGGGCAGGAAGCAAATTATAAAATATAAAAGTATGAAACAAAACTGAGATCTTTCTTGGAGAAGTTATGTGTTTCCACTCTGGAAGGAGAGGCCATAAGATTTCAAATATTTGAGGAAGCACTTCCGTCGGCTATAGGCAAGAGTAGAAAAGTCTTTTCCTTTTCTTTTTTTCTTTAATCACTCTGCAATCAGAAGTCAGTTATATCTAAAAACAACTTTTAGAGGTTACATTCTGTTAAATAATTTCAAAATTTAGATAGATTTATAGAGGAAATAAATCCAGGTAATACATTGTAACAATGTATCCAGGTAATACAGAGGTAATAAATATAGGTCACATCAATGGTGCAGACCTTGCCAAAGTTACCTAATTGACTCAAGGACAAAGAAAGAAAATACTGGCACATGAATTCAACCTGGAGGATTTTAAGGAATTCTCTTATTCCTTGAAGAAAGCCTGCTTCCGTCTGCAGTGTGAGCCATGAGAACTCTGCTACTCTTTGCTTGTCCTTAACTTTGTGAGTCAGAGCTTTCAGTATTTGTTGGTATCAAAACAAAAAGTCAGAATCAGCCGGATGTCAAAGTTGACATCTCATTGAAATTTACTTCTGAACCACAGAATGGGTTATATTCTGTTTATTTTTTACAGTTTGGGTTTATTCGCCCTATTGAGGAATAAAGCATTTATTTTTGCATGAAAAATGAGAAGCATAATATTTGTGAAAATTTTTGTGGCCGATATATGTGAAGGAAATATATTCCCAATGCAAAAATAAGTTGTGTGAAAAAAATCGCCAGCATGTTTATGTGCATTTTTCTGTGAAGGAATTTTATAGATTTTTATCAAATTCTCAAAAAGTTCTAAGAGTCAAAATGTATTGAACACATTACCTATCAGGAAACTATTCTGAATAGTTTAAAAATACATTGAATAAGTGAGAAAATAAAAACAGGAAGTTTAGATTTTGAAGAATATTAGACTTGTAATTCATGTTTTTAAGTGCTCTTATTAATAGAAGGAAGGAGAAGTGTGAAGGTTATCCTTTCTGAAATTACTTAGGAAATGTCATGGGTTAGAGCACTATGTATCGAATATCTCAAATAAATCAAACCAATTAACTTTATTCTTTTTTTGAGATAAAGTTTCACTCTTGTTGCTCAGGCTGGAGTCCAATGGCTTGATCTCGGCTCACTGCAACCTCTGCCTCCCGGGTTCAAGCAATTCTCCTGCCTCAGCCTCCTGAATAGCTGGGATTACAGGCATGCACTACTAGGCCCAGCTATTTTTTTTTTATTTATTTTTGGTAGAGACGGGATTTCTCAGTGTTGGTCAGGCTGGTCTTGAACTCCCCACCTCAGGTGATCTGCCCTCCTTAGCCTCTCAAAGTTCTGGGATTACAGGCATACAGCACCCAGCCAGAAACCAATCAACTTTCTATGAAGAAAAATACTTTTTTCCAGGCTACATTTGAATTTGAAAGTATATCCTTCATTAATCAGAGACACAGAATCACCTAGAAATTATTAAAATGCCAATTCTGCTTTTGCAAGTGCAAGTAGGGCCTGAGATTCTGCATGTTTAACGAGTTCCCAGGTGAGGACACTATTGTTGCCAGGTCACGTATTGAGTAGCAAGGCCTACAGCTAACAATAGATGTTGTGGTGGGCAAAGAATATGTTGCAGTGTGTTTCTTCATAGTGCAGTTTTCTTTGCCTTGCTGATTTATCTTGTCTTGATGCTTGGTTGACTCTTCTCTATTGCCTAATACCTACAGCAAGCATCATTAACTTATATCTACATTAATGCAATGAATGGCCTACTAACTGTTCTTCCTGCACCCTATCTGTGCCTCTTCCAAAAATAATTACTATGACTATTACTGTTATTATTATTATTCATGCTGTGTGCCAGGTACTCTTTTAAACATATTGTAAGGATTGACTCATTAATTCCTTCTGCTGTCACATTAATCAACATATCACATTATTCTTAGCTTCTGAACTTGTCATTAAGTTCCTATAGTTATTTAGACCTGGTGCAGATTTTTCCCTTGGACTTTCCCAAACATCACCATTATTCTAGACTCACTCAGCTTCCTTACTGAGACAAATTTCAAGTGACATAAATTTGCAAGGACTCATTGCCAACCTCGACAATTCAAACTAACTTATTTAGAATTTCAGACCCTTTATTATATTATTGGTCAATGACTCAATCTCATTTAACATAATTTCCCAAATTTAATCTGTGCTTAGTACAGATAAACCACCTTGGAATTCCGTTAAGTGTGTCAACAGTTTTATAACCTCCATACCTTTCCTGAAGCTATGAACCTGAGCTGATATAATCCGCCCTCTCCACTAAACACATCCTATCCATTCTCTAAATCCTCACTAAAGTTGCATCCGTGTTTTGACACTCTTTTCTGAAAGATCTTATTTCCTTCTGAAATGGTGAAGTATATCCAACCCAAGTCAAGGGTTTTCTTGACTTGCCTTCTCAACTAGTTCATGAGAAAAATACCTGCCTTAAACCACTTGAACACCTATCTCTAAGCCCTGTAAATATTCAAATTCTGATTTCCCCAGTGCAGGCATGCTGAGACTCAATCAAGGTGGTGCTCCCTACCATGTGACCCAGCAGTTTTTCTTCTGAGCATATACCCAGAGGAAATGAAATCACTACCTTGTAAAGACATACACACTCCCATGTTTATTGCTGCATTATTCACAATAGGCAGGATATGGTAATTCCCTCAATGCTCATCTACAGGTATAAACTGTTTTACAGAAAGATAGATAGATAGATGTTAGACAGACAGGTAGATAGATAGCAATAGGATAATATACAGCCCTAAAAAGAATAAGATCTTGCCATTTGCCACATCACAGATGAGCCTGGAAGATATTATGCTTAGTGGAATAAACCAGACACAAAAAGAAAACTGCATGAGTTCACTTAAATGTGGAATCTGAAAAAAATTCAGATATCCAGTGATAGAAAATTGTGGTTACAGGACAGGGAGGGTGTTTAGGTAGGAAATAGAGAGATATAGGTCAGAGGATACAAAGCAGCAAATACATAGGATGAACAAGTCTAGAGACCTAACACACAACAGGAGGGCTATGGGTTATAAAATTCCACTACATACGGGTTTCATAGTAAATGAGTAGATTTTAGCTTCTCTTGCCACAGAAACAAAAATAAATGGGTAACTGTGAGATGATGAATATGTTAAATTGCTTCATGATAACTTTTTTACTATCAATATGTATTCCATAACATCACATTTTATTATTAAATATATACAATTAAATTTATTCTTTTAAAAAGACACAAAATCTTAAATTATAACACAATAGTACCGAGGCTGAGCAAATTAACTCAGTCAATTGATCCTTCTAAAAATAAGTTACTTATTTAGGTCTAAAAAAAGATGATATTTTCTTTTAATGCAGAAAATCTTAATACATTTAGTTTTTCTTGATTAGCAGCTTTCTAAGGATAATTTAGGGGGTTCAACATCTGAACATATGGGCATGGTTTTCTTACTCTCTGTTCATATACCAAACCCTGGCAGATACAGAGAGATGTACTTCATAGAGGAAGGAAAGCAGGAAGGCAAGACTTGGATGTGAAGATGAACAAAAAAGCAAAGAAAGAAAAGAAAGAAAGCAATAGTCCTGGATATCATCTGTTAGACACATGTCATGGTGTGAGTCATCGCTGTGCAAACAGCATGTGCTATGTAGAGCTAAGGTTGAGGAAGAATCTAGTTGTGAGTTGGAACTTCTCTTTTAATTATACGTACAATTATTAGCCACCTTCTGGGACATACATTTTCAAATTGCTACGTCTCTCCTGGAATTTTAAGGTAATTATTCTTAAATTGTAGCATAACTCTCTAAGGAAACTAGGATCCATGGGAAGACCTCCTGCAGGCGCAACGAAGAATCACCGCTGGATTGGGTTCACTCTTGTGGCAGTGGCTAAGGGGGCTGCAGTGTTGAGGTGATGGGTCACTTACTGATACCTAGAATTCTGTAGAGTGAATTCACATTCGGTTAACATTCATGTCACTGATTATTCCCAATTATATCCTTGTGCATCATTTGCGATAACCATATGGATTATCCTTGTATTATGACCTGAATGTTAAAGAGAGAATAAGGCTTCTAAGTAAGTAAATTAGCTGACTCAGAAAATGTTACATAAGGGAAACTAGCAATTCTACACTCAAACTTTGAATGGAAAAAGTCCATGTGATGCTATCAGGAAAACCTTAGAATTACCACTAGAGAACAAATGATAAAGCATCTTGCATTAGGGTATTATGAGAGGGGAAAAGCCTGTTTAGACGATAGGCTAAGTCCCATCCACAAAACCAGCAAACAGGAGGAGAACAGCCTTTCTGCCCTTGGCCTTTGTCATGCAGCAGAGCAGGAGACACTGCAGGATGTGCTGGGTGGAAATCTCCATCCTCTGTGGGTGACTGCTTTGCCTTGGAGAGTATGCTATCCTATGAAAACCTGTCAAAGGAACCTTATCTAGAGGTAAAATACCGGGATTGTTTTCTCTCCTCTGTTTTCCATGGTATCTTTCTGCTGCCCTTGTTACAACATTCATCGTACTCTTATGTAGTTGCTTATTTACTCCACCTTGATTCTGAGTTATCTAAGGTAGGAACCTTCTTTATACATTTGCTACATTCAAATACTTCACCAAGTGTCTGGTATTTATAGATTCCCAGTCATATTTGGTACACAAATAAACATAGTCCTAACTCAACATTGGCTTTTCCTTGGCTTACTTCACAATCTTAGGGTTTCCAAAGATACTTCATAAAAACTCTGGAAGATATTATGACCACCGTTTACCCTAATTACTAATAATGCAACTGTTCTTTAGGCCTGGACATTTCCATTGTAGGGGCTTATTAAAAACTTCTAATTTCCCTATAGTTCACAAAAAAAAAAAAATGGAACTATATAATGTCATCACAATACTTCAGGAAAACAGAATAAAAATTGTTCTTCTAGTATTTGGTCATAAATTAAATAATACATCAATATATAATGAATAAAACAGATATGCAAATATATCTTTTAAAAAAGCTTCCAATGAAATTATAAGGATAACTGAATACACTGACATATTTAAGAAAGACTATATTGTCTAGGAGTATTGGTCCCCAAAGTGTTCTTCATGTTCACATGACCCAGAATTATTTTCTGAAGTTCTATAACTTACTTGGATAGTTCTGTGATTGTCAACCGGCTTCCAGTGCAGGACTTCCTACTGAAAGAAGCTGACACTTTCCACAGAAGTTCTGACTTGTCTCTGACCATGCTACTTCTCAGCACATTACTGGGCTCCTTGTTTAGATATAAGTCCCCAAAAACTTCTTATTGTGAGGTCTCTGAAACATTGAACTGCTTTCAATGTGGTGGTGAAATCAGGTCTCTTAACCTGCAAATATGAAGCCCATGTAGGTCACTCTACACTTTAAATTCTTTGACATCACCCCTTTCCTCTTCAATATCACCATTCTCCCCAAATGCTTTAACCTTTACCCTGTCACCCTTCATGTTATAGAAAAAAATAGAACTCCTTTATCTCCTCTACTTGAATCTCATCAATCCTAATTTACTTTATTTTATACCCATATTTTCATCCTTCCTTATGGTATCTATGTATTCATGCATGTATATGTGTGTATGTATCTATCACTCTCACATATATGTATATAATCTTTGTATGAGTATAAATATGTGTCTATGCATATATGCTTCCATGAATGTATCTGTGTGTATCGACTATCCTTCTACTCTTTTAAGAGTGAATACTGTCACTGTGCTTTTAATTCCATTCTATCCCTTTTAACTGGATCCCTTGTGTTACTAAATTTTGATTCAACAAATTTTAATCAAATGCTTGCTACATTACAGGTAATATTCAGAGTCACAAATTTCTTCTTATCCGCATTACAACCTTTCAAGGTCAGTATTCCTATCTCAAATTTGCAAAGAAGGAAATAGTCACAGCAAGATTAAGAGCAAGACAGATGGTAAGTAGCACAGCTGAGATTTGAAACCAGGCCATTCTAATCCATAACATTTTTTTCTTGTTTGTTTATTTCTTGTATTGCTTTTTTCTTCCATGAGAATATTGGCTCTGTGATAGCTGGGCTCTAGTCTTTGTTGAGAATGAGTGTGCCTCAAACCTTAGAATAGTGACTGGCACATAATATGTTTTCAATTAAGCATAGTTGAATAAATTTATGGATGAATAAGTGAATTCTCCTTCTACTCTCAAGGATACAGAAGCTGAGGATCTGTTCCTTTGCTCCTTTTGTTCTCTATAACCACTCTACTCATTACCTTGTAAACAACATGATTCTTCCTTTTTCCTTGGAGTAGATTAACTTGGCCAAAATATGGCTGGTTTTCATTGATAGTTTCCTTTTGACTTATTTCCAATTATTTCTCATTTTGAAAGATTCTGGCCATTTCTGACATGGACTGTGCAGAAGGCTTAAGGGGAACAATTTGGTGCCATTTTCAGCCTTGACCTGACCTTGTTGTTTCAATCACCCCCAAGCCAATTCTAACGTATCTTTGCCCCATGGGCACATATTACCCAGTTTTCAGTATTCAGTAGCTTGGTGTGTCTTAAATCAAAGTCCTTTAATAACAGAACCTCTACATTCAAATAACTTCCTCACCATATTTTCTTCTAAGCAAATAGGTTATATTTTTGAGGATAGAAATAGCTGGTAGGCATGCCTTCTTCTCAAGTCTCCTTCCTCTACCGCCAAGAGCTATTGAACTATGTTTCCACAGGACCATTTTCCATCTCTTCCTTACCCCCTCCCTGATCCTAGATCTCATAACAATAATCAATAGATTATTAGATATGCCTTTAGGGAAATTTCTAAGCTCCCAGAAGTCTGTAATCCCATCTTTCCTCATATTATGCTGATTATTTGGGGCCAGATTCAGGGATTAGCACATTGCTTTAAATGTTTGCTCCATGGAATTTGGTGTCACTCTCCCAGTCTTCTTTGCCATGACTTTTTGTATTTTATCTAGTAGCTAATATAACTTATTAGAAATGTTTGTTGTTGCTGCCGCCATTTTTAAAATACAGAATCCCAGGGCCTACTCTTGGAGAGTCTGACCATGGATCTGAAGTTGCATCTAAAGAAGCACATTTTTAAATGCTCTCTAAGTGATTCTGATTCATGTATTTTCTCAGTAACACCTTGCTACTGAGATAAATGTTCTTTATAGTGATGAGCAAAAAGGAGAATGGGTCTATTATTGCTCTCTTAGTTAGAAATTAAATTCTTATAGGGGTAGATACCTGGCTTTTTCTTCCTTTACAACACATTGCTTGTGAAATAATAGTTAAACATCTCATCAAAGCTTTCACGAATTTACTGAGGCTCAGGTTTCTGTATAAATAAAGAGAAAGAATGGAAGGTAACAAGTTAAGTCAGTTTTCACCTAAACATAAATGGGGTAGAGGAAGAGAAAGCGGGGTCTGTCCTTGGAGATTTTAAGGACTTAAATGTTAGCACTAACATATTGAACCTAATTCTCAGCTTCAGAGGTAGTCAGGGCAATCACCCAAGAGATCAATGCCTGCTCTCCCCTGAGGATGAATGCACTCCTGCCTTTCCTATTCCATACCCCAAACCTCATTTCTGACCAACTGCTCAAGACAGAGAATAGTTGTTATTTTGTTCTTCTTCTTTTGCAGTGAAAAATTCATTTAGGACATAACATCATAATTCTCCACTCCCACTCATTTTTCTTCTATTGTAAAAATCAATAACCTATGGGGCTGGATTTTATTAAAGCTGCAGCAGTTAGAAGAAAATAAAGAAATGAATCTTCTGGCTCATTATATTTCTCACACCCACCTGCTTACTGCCTTTGTGCCAGCCGGAAGATACTCAGGGAACACTAGGTATGGATGCCATGCGTCTGGGCAGTATGTGTGACAGAAAAGACAAAAAGCAGATCCACCAAAGAGAAAGAGAGAAACAGAGACCCAGACACAGAGAAAGCCAGCCATGATCTGAGATGCCTGAGTTCTGATTACAATGCGTGTTCCAGGAGTAGATGCCAACCATTAAATATATGTTGACTAAGTGGCTGCTGACTTAATAAATGAATGAATAAATTAATATAGAAATAGATATTTGGTAGTAAATGACAGAATTCCAGCTGCAAATATACTAGCAAGACACCAGAAATCTCAACTTTTATGTTAATGGTCTAGAGAGAAATTTTACTTCTCTTATCTTAGGGTGCTGTGTCAAAACAGTGTTGAAGGTTCCTTAACCTGGCAGAGGTGTGTAGGATGTATTGGACTACGTTATATTAACAACAAGCAGTCCCGTTTGGAGAATAGTTTTGTGCTCTAGGCATGTGATGAAGACAGGTCCGAGTTTAAGGATCATAACAGTGAGATGTGGGCAGTAAGAGGTAGTATATTAGAAAACAAAATGAGATGATTTAGAAAAATATTAGCATCTGAGATGAAAGACAATGAAGAATCTTGTAAGAAGACACTTCCCTACAATTCAAGAAGTTATCATCCCTTCTGGGATAAATTTTCCATATGGTTAATTACTACCTTCTCTGGATTTTCACTGTCATTTATACATGTTTTGTGTAGAGTTTGCATTGTAGGTTTAATTTCTGTTGATTTGCTTTTATTTTTATTTATATTGAATTGCTGGCTTTTGGGGGAAGTTTATCTTGTCACAAACAAACAAGAATCAGTGCACTGGTTCCACGTAGGGGTCCTAAGATAGTTATTAATGAAGGACAAGACTTGCTTAGTATCTGTCAAGTGTTTCAAAAATGGAAACAGATTGATTAGAGGGTAAAAATACACAGTTTGGTAAAAGAAGTAAGACCTTTGATAGGTCAGTAGGGTGTCTATGGCTTAAAATAATCTATTGTATATTTCGAAATAGCTAGAAGAGAATAATTCAAATGTTTCTAACATAAAGAATAAAACAAATATTTAAGGTGATGGATATCCCAATTACACTGATTTGATCTCTACAAGTTACGTAAGTGTATTAAATTACTATATGTATCCCCAAAATATGTACATCCATTATGTATCAGTAAAACATAAAATTAAAAACTGAAAAGCCAAAAGACATGTTACAAGGGTGAGTCACAATTTAGATCTAAGCATTAGAATCCAGTGGAAGCTCCATTGCAGAATCAGAGTGAACACAAGATAGAAGGTCTATGTAAATAATGATGATCATATGTTTTGAGCATATATGGTATGTGCCAACACTATGCTAAATACTTCCACTGGTTAATTCTCACATCAATACCAAGAAAATATATTCAAATAAGCAAGCCTAAGTAACAACTTTTGTTTTACCACTTGTGTTTATCTCCTCCTCTCTCTTCTAAAGCCTATTAAAGTTACCATAAAGACATCTGAAAACATATCAAAGGGAAGCATAGTGAGTAAAAAAGAATGCAGGAAAAGGTAAAACTCTCTGCATTCATTTTTTCAATTATGGGAAGAGGTTATGATCTAAGTAGCTAACTCCAGAACTCTCTGTCCTTCCCCCATCATGCTATGTTTTCATCATGGAACCAGAAGAGATTACATTGCATGCTAAGCAATGGACTCAAAGGTGTTTTCAGGTGATCCTGAAGTAGCATATTATAGGGGAAATTTGGGGTTGTCTCATGCAACCCCAAGTTCGTTTTTTAACTTCAAATTGAGTATTTATTGTATATATTTTAGACAGAGTCATACATATTTCTGAAGACATTCCATTCTAGTTGAAAAGTCAGAAATATGAAATCAGGGTTGGCATGCAGAGTGATGAAATCCATGAAAAAGGAATCTGCAAATTTGATAGTAGCCCAGAAAAGAACCATCTAATCAGACTGGGAAGGCCACTGATATTTGTGAAGATGTGATTTCTGAGCCAATTCTGGAATGCCCTGAGTTAAATAAAACCCATGAACAAAGAATCCCTTAGAGTTATTGGCAGAATGACAGATTTGGGAAAGTACAAATAGTTTGTTCTCTTTCCAAACTGGGAAGTTTCTCCTTCATCATTGTTGAGAAAGTCATAACATCTACAGAAGTCCACCAATGGAGTGTGAGACAAGTTGTTTATTTGATCCTATCTTTAGCGTAATTGTTAAGAAAGATGATTTTGCCTTCACTAGTATGCTGAAGCCATAAAAAGGATGTCATTTTATAAGATTAAGAACTACATTAATTCTGTTGCATTTAAAAACACAGAATATTGGTACTGTAACACCAGTGGCTCAATCTAAGTCCTATTGGTCATCATAGAAAAAGCCAATCACTGAGACAATGAATATTCCCAGGGAAGAAAGGCTTTATTCAGGAGACATCAGCTGGACAAACAGAAGCCAAACCTCCAATGTCTCTCTCCTTCACAACCAATGTTAGGAGGCTATATATAACAGGGAAGGAATGTAGCTATGTACAGAAATTCATCGATAAGAAGCAGATGACATTTTGGGAGCCTGAAGAGGGCAGATCATCTGAGGTCAGGAGTTTGAGACCAGCCTGGGCAACATGGTGAAACCCCATCTCTACTAAAAATACAAAAATTAGGTGGGCGTGGTGGCAGGCGGCTGAGGAGGCTACACAGGAGGCTGAGGCAGGAGAATCGCTTGAACCTGGGAGGTGGAGTTTGCAGTGAACTGAGATCACACTACTGCACTCCAGCCTGGGCAAGAGAACAAGACACTGTCTCAAAAATAAATAAATAAATAAATAAAAAGAGGTAGGTGATTGGTTAGGCAGTCATAGGGGTGAGGGATACAGGGTCTCATCATACAGATGCGGTGATGCAATGGGCTTCAGTTCCTTGAGATTATCAGAGAGACCTGAGGGTCAGTTTCCTGAGAAAAGAACTTGGAAAGGACAAATGTAAGTTTCAAGCTTTAAGACTGAGAGGGACAATTTCTCCATTTATTTTTAAAAAGAACATAAACATCAGTTCTGTGGGGGAAATTGAACCAGTTTCAATGTTTCTAGTAAATAACCACAAAAACTGTTGTACAACTTTTGCCCTAATCCCAAAGCATTCCTTTGTTTTATGGTGAGTTTTGGTTCTCAGTCTTTTGTGTTATGATATTCCTCAAATTATTTGTAACAGGCATTCACTTGATTCTACTGGTACTATTAGGTCTATCATATTTTTCTAAGTGAGTGTCATCATCCCCCAAATTTTTATCCTTGGGATTGAGGCATAATTTTCTTTGAATGAGGGTGACTTTTCGGGGTGAGAAAATGACACAGATTTGGTTCACATAAAAAGGAAATGCCTTTCTGTTCTACTTCTTGAATCTTCTTGCCTTCTCCAGGCTCCTGTATGACCACTACAGCCTCCACTTTGAATAACTAACAGCTCATAATTTGGCAATGAGACCAAAGATCTAGGCTTTTACAGATTTGACTAACTTAGGCCTGCAGAAATGATTATTTTAAAAATATATTGCCCTTCTTGAGGAATATCTTTGTGGTGTTTTCTGTATTTCCTGGACTTGAATATTGGCCTGCCTTGCTAGGTTGGGGAAGTTCTCCTGGATAATATCCTGAAGAGTATTTTCTAGCTTGGATTCATTCTCTCCGTCACATTCAGGTACACCTACCAAACGTAGATTAGGCCTTTTCACATAGTCCCATATTTCTTGGAGACTTTGTTCATTCCTTTTTATCCTTTTTTCTCTAATCTTGCCTTCTCATTTTATTTCATTGAGTTGATCTTCAACCTCTGATATCCTTTCTTCTGCTTGGTCAATTCGGCTGTTGAAACTTGTGTATGCTTCGCGAAGTTCTCGTGTTGTGTTTTTCAGCTCCATCGATTCACTTATATTCCTCTCTAAGTTGTTTATTCTCGTTAGCATTTCATCAAATCTTTTTTCAACGTTCTTAGTTTCTTTGCATTGGGTTAGAACATGTTCTTTTAGCTCACAGAAGTTTCTTATTACCCACCTTCTGAAGCCTGATTCTGTCAATTCATCACACTCATTCTCCATCCAGCCTTGTTCCCTTGCTGGTGAGGAGTTGTGATCCCTTGTAGGAGGAGAGACATTCTGGTTTTGGGTGTTTTCATCCTTTTTGCACTGGTTTCTTCCCATCTTTGTGGATTTATCCACCTGTCATCTTTGTAGTTGTTGACTTTCAGATTGGGTCTCTGAGTGGACGTCCAGTTTGTTGATGATGAAGTTATTTCTTTCTGTTTCTTAGTTTTCCTTCTAACAGTCTGGCCCCTCCGCTGTAGGACTGCTGAGGTCCACTCCAGGCCCTGCTTGCCTGGGGATCACCTGCAGTGGCTGCAGAACAGTAAGGGTTGCTACCAGTTTCTTCTTCTGCTATCTTTGTCCCAGAAGGATACCCGCCTGATGTCAGTCTGTGCTCTCCTTTATGAGGTGACTCTTTGGATATACGGGGGTCAGGGAGCTGCTTGAAGAGACAGTCTGTCCTTTATAGGAGCTCAAGTGCTGAGCTGTGAGCTCTGTTGTTCATTCAGAGCTGCTGGGCAGGTATGTTTAAGTGTGCTGCAGCAGAACTCATAAACCTCCTTTTTTTTAAGCCACCATGATCAAGTAGGCTTCATCCCAGGGATGCAAGGCTGGTTCAACAGATGCAAGTCTATAAACGTAATTCACCACATAAACAGAACTAAAGACAAAAACCACATGATTATCTCAATTGATGCAGTGAAGGCCTTTGACAAAATTCAACAGCCCTTTATGCTAAAAACCCTCAATAAACTAGGTATTGACAGAACATATCTCAAAATAATAAAAGCTATTTATGACAAACCAACAGCCAATATCATACTGAATGGGCAAAAACTGGAAGTATTCCCTTTGAAATCTGGCACTAGACACGGATGCCCTCTCTCACCACTCCTATTCAATATAGTATTGGAAGTTTTAGCCAGAGCAATCAGGCAAGAAAAAGAAATAAAGGGTATTCAAATAGGAAAGGAGGAAGTCAAATTGTCTCTATTTGTAGATGACATGATTGTATATCTAGAAGACCCCATTGTCTCAGCCCAACATCTCCTGAAACTGATAAGCAACTTCAGCAAAGTCTCAGGATACAAAATCAATGTGCAAAAATCACAAGCATTCCTATAAACCAATAACAGACTTAAAGAGAGCCAAATCAAGAATGAACTGACATTCACAATTGCTACAAAGAGAATAAAATACCTAGGAATACAACTAACAAGGAACGTAACGGACCTCTTCGAGGAGAACTACAAACCACTGCTCAATGAAATAAGAAAGGACACAAACAGATGGAGAAACATTCCATGTTCATGGATAGGAAGAATCAATATCATCAAAATGGCCATACTACCCAAAGTAATTTACAGATTCAACGCTATCCCCCATCATGCTACTGATGACCTTCTTCACAGAACTGTAAAAAACCACCTTAAACTTCATATGGAACCAAAAGAGAGCCCACATAGCCAAGTCAATTCTAGGCAAAAAGAACAAAGTGGGAGGCATCACACTACTGGACTTCAAACTATACTACAAGGCTACAGTAATCAAAACAGCATGGTATTGGTACCAAAACAGAGATGTAGACCAATGGAACAGAACAGAGGCCTTGGAGGCAACACAACACATCTACAACCATCCAATCTTTGGCAAACCTGACAAAAACAAGCAATGGGGAAAGGAGTCCCTGTTTAATAAATGGTATTGGGAAAACTGGCTAGCCATGTGCTGAAAGCAGAAAATGGACCCCTTCCTGACACCTTACACTAAAATTAACCGGAACATAAGACCTAACACCATAAAAACCCTAGAAGAAAATCTAGGCAAAACCATTCAGGACATAGGCGTAGGCAAGGACTTCATGACCAAAACACCAAAAGCAGTGGCAACAAAAGCCAAAATAGACAAATGGGACCTAATCAAACTCCACAGCTTCTGCATGGCAAAAGAAACAGTCATTAGAGTGAATTGGCAACCAACAGAATGGGAAAAAATTTTTGCAATCTACCCATCTGACAAAGGGCTGATATCCAGAATCTACAAAGAACTAAAACAGATTTACAAAAAAAAAAAAAAAAAAAAACAAACCCATTCAAAAGTGGGCGAAGGATATGAACAGACACTTTACAAAAGAAGACATACATGAGGTCAACAAACATGAAAAAATGCTCATCATCACTGGTCATTAGAGAAATGCAAATCAAAACTACATTGAGATACCATCTCATGCCAGTTAGAATGGTGATCATTAAAAAATCTAGAGACAACAGATGCTGGAGAGGATGTGGAGAAATAGGAACACTTTTACACTGTTGGTGGGAGTGTAAATTAGTTCAACCATTGTGGAAGACAGTGTGGTGATTCCTCAAGGACCTAGAAATAGAAATTCCATTTGACCCAGCAATCCCATTACTGGGTATATATCCAAAGGATTATAAATCATTCTACTATAAGGACACATGCACATGAATTTTCATTGCAGCACTGTTTACAATAGCAAAGACCTGGAACCAACTGAAATGCCCATCGATGATAGACTGGACAGGGAAAATGTGGCACATATACACCATGGAATATTATACAGCCATCAAAAACGATGAGTTCGTGTCCTTTGTAGGGACATGGATGAACCTGGAAACCATCATTCCTCAGCAAACTGACACAAGAACAGAAAATCAAACACTGCATGTTCTCACTCACAGGTGGGTGTTGAACAATGAGAACACATGGACTCAGGGAGGGGAGCATCACACGCTGGGGTCTGCCAGGGGGGAAATAGGGTAGGGACAGTGGGGGGGTGGGGAGTTGGGGGAGAGATAACATGGGGAGAAATGCAAGATATAGGTGATGGGGAGGAAGGCAGCAAATCACACTGCCATGTGTGTACCTATGCAACAATCTTGCATGTTCTTCACATGTACCCCAAAACCTAAAATGCAATTAAAAAAATAATAAATAAATCAAATAATAATAACAAATAAAAATAAAAATATATTGCCTTTGGATATTACTCTTCATGCAATGGTGGTTTTGTACATTTTGGCATGAGCTTCATTCCTAACAAATAAGGCAGGAACTTCAAGTTCAATGATCATCCAGTGTATAGCAGGAAGAAAAACAGTGGATTACGTTGGCATGCAATTACGGAGACAAGTTAGTAAACTTGGAGAGAAGCTGCTAAGTACTCACTTCCTCAAGACTCAGTTCCAGGCTGCTTGAAGCAGAATGTTTTTTTTTTTTTTTTTTATCACAGGGCTCTTCAAAGGAAGCAGAATGTTTTTGAAAATCTGACATTACATCATGATTCCCCATTCTCTCACTCATTCTAAATTGTGTTAGGAATTTCCTTTTTTATAAACACAATCCCTCAGACTTTGGGGTTAGCCACAGTATGATTTAACAAGGGTAAAATAGAAAGAGATAAATAATGTATCTTTCCTCTCATCTAGCAGATCAAATTTTGATAATTTTGTATATTTTTTCTGTATTTGTCATCTATACACAAATTATCTGCAATATACTATTTGGAATATCAAAAAATTAGATATCCCTATCACATCAAAAAGTATTTTGTTGGAAAAAGCAGAGACTACTCAAAAAAAAAAAAAAAAAAGAGAAAAGGTATATGTATCTTTTGCCTTTATTAAAAATGTTTGTTTCTTCCATATCCTAATCCCATTATCATTGTTAGGTGGTTGCATTCCAGGTCAGGGAGGCAGTTGTAAATAAAAGCAATTAGATGATTTGAGAAGTCGCTGTAAATACAAAATCTTTGGTTAAGGTTAATTTTGTTGTATTTACAAATTTTAAAGCCAAACAAGAAAAATAGTACCTAAATCATACATTTCTATGTCTGGAGGATGACTCATATGTCACTTACTTTCACCTTCTACTATTATTTCTGATAACTCACTAATATCCCTAGCTAGTCTTGGTATTTTGCAGTGATGAGAAATCTCACCCCCACTAAGGAGGTGCAGTGAAGATGGGTTTAAATTGCACATATTTTATTTCTCCTTTCTTGACACTGAGTTTATTCATTCAGTCATTCAACAGACCTTGATTAGTGCCTCTTCAGCAGCAGGGCTTTCTCTTAGCATGAGAATTCATACATAATGAGTTTTAGCTAATAGATGATTCAATGACAGTTTCAACATTGACAACTCTTCCGGTCTACATCCACATCTTCTGTACAAGAGTTTTGATGATTTTTAGCCATAAAGAATCTCCTGTCCAAAGAGATCTCAAGTTCAAAGTAATATCATAGAATTGAGATTAAAGCAATCTCTACTATAATACACCTCAAGATATATTCATTCAATAGAATGCCAGGACAGAAAGATAAATATTGCATAATCTCACTTACATGTGAAATCTAAAAAATTGAAGTCACAGAAGCAGAGAGTAGAATGATGGTTACCAGAAGCTGAGGGGAGTGGGAAAGAGAAGGGTAGCAAGGGTACAAAGGGTACCAAATTTCAGATAAACAGGAGGAAAAAGTTTTGAGATCTATTGCACAGCAGGGTGACCATAGTCAATAACAATATATTGCATTATTTCACAGTTACTAAGAGACAAAATTTCAAATGTCTCACCATGAAAAAATGATAAGTAAGCAAAGAGATGGATATGCTACATAACTTGATTTAATCATTCCACATTGTTTATATATTTCAAAACATCACATTGTATCCTACAAATGTATGCACCAAATTTGTTAATAAAAGCATTACTTTTGCTCTGGTGGGTACAGTGATCTCAAAGGCTTTGAGACGCAGCCCAAAATTGCTGGAC
The DNA here is from genome assembly GCA_036589455.1 of Ateles fusciceps. Classification (NCBI taxonomy): domain Eukaryota; kingdom Metazoa; phylum Chordata; class Mammalia; order Primates; family Atelidae; genus Ateles; species Ateles fusciceps. The sequence continues at coordinate 2,716,528 of JAZHEH010001737.1, forward strand.
TGTGTTCCTAGAATAATCTTGGTTACCAGCATCTCCTTTTGCTCCCCAAAATGACCCTGTTTGAATGGCTAATTTTATGGGCACCCTATCTATACCCTGATTTCCATAGAACTTGCAGAGTGGGCAACAGGCACCCATTTTCTTATTAGCCGAGTCCCAAGAAAGCCATGAGGATACATTGAGGTATAGCTGCAGAAAACCAAACAAAACTCCCTAGAAACTCTGTCCTGGGCAAAAAGCCCTCCTATGGTTTGAAAAGATAAGCTGTTATCATGTTAGTTTAGCTTCATTCTAGCAGATGATATTTGTCCCCACATATATTTTGTTTGTGTTCTTAGCAGTTATCAGCTGTCTCATGTTTAGATTAGAAGCTTCTGGGAAACAGCTATCCATGTAGCATAATCAAGATGATGCCAGTGACGAGGAGTGGGCATGTGTCTCATTTTGTCCTTCACAAAGAATCTATGGCAATTATTTAAAATGAATCTCAAAATTCTGTGAGTTATTTTAATTTTACAGGCAAAGAAACTGAAGCCCAGTTTATGATTAAGCATTAGTTGACATTGCATTGATGGGGCTAGTACTAAATTCGGTCCTCTGAATACAAAGTTGGATCTCTCTCTACTAGACTACCCCTCACTGTTTTTGTTGATAAGAAGTATGGTTACAACCAACACCATGATAGGCATCAGGAAACCTATTGGGCTGCACTTAGTGGCTTTTTACATTCTCTCAAGGTTTCTTCGCTTGCTGGCCCCTGATGCTCACCCAGGTTCTTCTGCCAGTTGCTTGATCCAGCCTGAAAAGATCTTCCTTCACCAGCCTCACACCTCCCACTTGTTATTCACGTCCTCACCTCCTCCAAGAAGCCCTCATTGTTGCCTCACATCCATGGAATGTCTCTTTTCCCTGATTTCTTACTCCATTGAATTCTAGGACTCACTTAGAAATTCAGTCGTTGACTATTTTTATGTGACTGTTTCTTACCTCCCTAGTATCATTTAAACTCACTGTGAGCAGAGATTGTGCCTGTTCATTGCACATTATGACCAGGACTCAGAGACTTGCCATGCAGAGTAGACACAGGCAGAAAGTGTTTGACAGTGATGGAATCCTCTGGCTAAACTCTAGCAGTACTGTCTCCCACTGTAAAACTCATTTCCTGAACCAAGATCAGGCTTCCTGATGGGATGTGCAAAGGAATAAATCAGGTTCAGGGACCCAGCAACAACGTAGGCACTGCCCTTTACCCTCTCTAGTCCCTTCTACCTCTGGGATCTAAAAGGCTTTTGCTCAGGGCAGAGAGAAGCAGGGAGGCCTGAACAGATCTCTGCATGGAAACCTCTTTTCCTGAGGCTGGAACGTGTTAATAACCGTGACAGTTTCTGAGTTCTCATGGGTTCAAGTCTCTAACCATCATGAGGGCTAAGCCTTCTTCTGCCACAGGCTGTGGTATCCATTCTTGTGGGGTTTCACATCAATCATGACAGGCCCTACCATTTCAAACCTATTAATTTAATTCATATTTCAAAGAGTAGGAGGAATCTCAGAGGAAGAGAAAGAGGCAGGGAACACAATTATAAAAATCTGTTACATCATTTAAAAACTACATACGTAAGTGTATTCCTATTTTAGAGGCTTTTCCTGGATATTTTCTCTTCCTGGGATACTTGTCCCCAGAAATCGGCATGGCTAAAGTCCTGTCTTCACAAGGAGTCCTATCTTTACCACTAGACTTAAAATTACTAGTGCCTCCATCCTGCTCTCTCTCCCCAACTCTCTCTTTTCTTCACCCTGCTCCTTTTCTACATATCTATAGATGTTTCTATAAAATATCTGTATTTGTTCTACATATTAATTATTGTTTCTTCCTTTACTGAAATGTAAAACTCTGTGTGGGCTGGAATTTGGGGCTATTTTTGTTTGCTGATATATTGCAAACACTTCAGGTAGTTCCAGGCACTTAGTAGGTACTCAATAAATTATTCTTCTATGAATAGAAAGAATGAATGAACATTCATCCCTACTAAACCTTGAGTATTTAAAGACTAGCTCACCTAGAGAGAGTACAGTAAGAGCAGGTGTCAGGAGACCTCCAAGAGCACAGTACTACCTGGGAATAAGCAAGTCACTACAGACATACGGTCTCTAAGAATGGGTCCCAGAATCCTCCCTGCAGTATGGGACCCCACTGGGATCTTTGCTGTTACAAGCCGTGAACCCAGCTAGGAACATGTTAGCACTACGACTTTCTAAAGACCCAAGCATATGAGAAGTTAAACTTGAAAAGTTGCACATCATCCTCAGCTACCTCTCATGGACAGGGAATATGTGTCATGTTCCTCACATTGGGCTCTACTTTAATGAGGAAAAATGCAAAAGGGCAACCATTGACCCTGATATCAAGGTATCTATGGTTAGAATACAGGAGACAATAAAGGAGTAATGAGAAATGACATGGTAGGGAAAGTGCACAGAACCCAAGCATTCACTAAATCTCTATTATGATTCAAGCTGAATTTGGATATTGGGCATATGATGAGGACAACATAGGATTTCTGCCAAGGATCTAGGGAGGGCCGTAGATGCATCACTACAAAGCAATGCTATAAGATTTGTGTCTAGAAAGTGCTTTGGAACACAGAGATGATAATGAATACATTTTCCCATAAACGTAAGGAAAGCTATAGTGATAGAGTCACATTTTACTTGGGCGTTGAAGGATAAATAAGTGTTTTCCAAAAGTGAAAGACATTTCAGGAAAAAAAAAATGGTGGAGGCAATGTACACATATTAGCATGAAGTGGATTTGGGAAAGGCAAGACCCTCAATGTCCTGGAAGAGCCTTCTTTACTCACAGTGGCAGAGCATGTCTGTTTCTCTCGGTCTTGGTCACAGGACATTGGAAAGTGCCTGCTTCTCAAGACACACCCAAGTATAAATTTAGTAAATGAAAGAAAGAATAAAAGCAATCAGGTCCTAGGCAGATCGTCAATCAGGGATCCTAGCCCATGCCCTAATTTTAACAGAAGGGCTTTTGAAAACCCACTCTTATAATCCACAGCTTTATAAATCTATGCTCTGACTTTGCCACGATTCTTCTCCATTTTGAAGGTGAAATGATTAGCCCCTGCAATCAGGGGTCACATAGCTGCTTCTGACCCTGGAGGGCTCGGCACAAGTCTGAGCATTTAAGCATGGGTTGATCAGTCAGAAAATGATATAGAGGAAGAACTATATGGAGAGGCATTAGAGAGTCAGACTACTCGAACCCTTCCCCCTCCAGATGCCAGTGTGTGGTCTTGCGTAACTTCTTAATATCACTATGACTCTATTTGTAACACATGAATAAAAGAGCCTAAGTGCTAGTGGTAAAGATTCAAATGGATAATACCATATGAATGCTTTGAACAGCACCGATGACTAAGATAGGTCCTTGGTAGTTAGATGTTGTTATTAAGTATGACACTGATTTGATACCTCCTTGCCTGCAATGCTGCTCTGTCAGATGTCTCATCAGAGAGAAGGATCTGTGGAGCAGGAGTCAGGAGGCCTCTGTCCCACCCCCTGTTTGTGCCTCAAAGTAGCCATCTCATCTAAGGGAAATAATTCTGCCCTTTGGACCTCAGCTTCTTAAGGGGGTTATCGTTAGGCTCAAATATGACTACAGGGATAAAAGAACTTTGCACACATTTCATAAAGCTCTGGGTTTTCAATTTTTTTCTAGACTCCAGGACAGGTGCCAGAGTATTGATTAAAAAGTTCCCCAAAGGACTAGTGCTTCTTTACAACTGGCTGAGGAACAGGGCACAGAGAAACATCCCGAACTCTGGTCTAAGAACCTGGCACTATGCCCAACAGAGTATGTGTGGAGGCTTCATTGTCAGCCCCCCTGCTGTGGTTCAACTGGACCTTGGACCAACTAGGCACAGGGAAAAGCAACCCCCCTCTGCTCCTGACATGGTGCTAAATGCAGGAGAAACTTCCTCCCAGCAACAAGCACAAAATGATGGGAACGTGACAGTTAAAGTATCTGTCTTCCCCCTCCATCGAGGCACTTAACTTTTTGAACTATAATTGCAGGATTTACTTATCTGTGATTCCTGCCAGATCATGAGCTCAGTAAGGGCAGGGACTGCGTATTATTTGGATCTATATCCGTAGCATCTTGCAAGGTACCTGAGACAGTAAGTATTTGTTGAAAGGTAATACATACATGAAAAAGAAGTAATACAGTAGTATCCACAAGAACAAAATTAACTGCAGCATCGACTCTATGTTAGTCTGTGCAAACCTGTATTATGTGCCACATACTTTGGTGCAAGACTATGAGGTGCATACAACTATCCCTGATTCAGGGATGGGAAAAGAAAGGTTCAGAAAGAGTAAGAAGGACCGACAAGTTTACACAGCCAGCCATCAGAAGAACCAAGATTTACACTGATGTTTGCATGAATCTGAAGCACTGGGACAGTCAGAGGTAAGGTATTTAGCATGTGAAGGGACTAATCGAGCCCCCACACCTAAAGAAAACCTCCAACTGAGCTAAACTTAGATGTCCACAATTTTCTTCTTTTCCACCTATTTTTTTTTTAAAGTAAAGCACATATGCTAAAGTCTTTGAATTCTTAGTTTTTTCAGCACCATGTCTCTATGTGGTTTTGTTGGCAAGTTCAGAAGGCAACAGCCAAAATAAAACCATCATTGGCAGCCACTTCCAGGAGGTCAGACCATGTCCATCTGGGGGGAAAGGTTAGGGGATTCTGAGCACTGAAAAGTCCACATAGGCGCTTTGCTCTTTCAAACACTTCTCTTCAAAAATCCGTCTAACTGAATCTTAGTTCAGCAACATGCTGCAAATCAGTTGAACTGGAATTGTATGCAATGCTCTGCAAAGTCCACTCTGGTAAGAAGCTGATTTTCATCCTAAAGCCAAAAATCATTAGTGTCCTATTTGTTAATAAGACTATTAACTGGACACCATGCAAACAATGGGGCTCATTAAAGCAGTGATTTGTTTCTTAGGTGCCTCGTAATTGCTGACACTGGAAATTCTAGACTAAAGTAAAAATCTACTGACATGACGGACTAATTTAATCTTAGGGCAATTAACTTGATTAATCCCAACTGAGAGGCTGGAGGAAGAAAGAAAGAACAAAATGACCCATTTTTAAAGAACTTATAAAATAACTGATTTGGGACTATTTATTTGCATAGTCGCATTATAATCTCAAAAGGTAATAAATGAAACAAGAATTATTTCTTGGGGTGTTGTTTCTATTATGATTTTTATGTGGACTAAATATGGGGAAGGGATTGACAACCCCAGAGAATTAAGACCCACAATGTCTCAAAGGATACAAGCAGAGATGCAACAGGTGCTCCAGAATAAAAGGAGTAAGAGAGAACTCTCGGGAGAAGTGGGAAGATACACGGTTGTGCTCAGAATTCTCTCCTGCCCATTAAGGAAACGGGGCTCTGCTTCATGGGCTATATCCAGATTGCAGAATATTAACTTCCCTGGGCTAATGCCGATCAGTTGAGTAAAATCTGGGTATTGAAGAGATGAAATGTCCAAAAGCCCTAAGCATCAAGACAGGCAAAGTGTCAACAAATCTAATTAAGGGTATTACTGAAGGAGAGATAGCTACAACCGAGGGAAAAACCAAACACTAAAGGAGGCCTTGCAGGTCATGAGAAATAAACTCTAAGTTAGGAAAACACAAGTGGAGGCCTCAAAAATGAGCACGATCAGCACACCCACTACCCAGCCTGACACCATTTTGGACATGAGTCCCAAGTTCGTTTGTGGCTGGCTATTGATTTGTCAGGGATAAAAGCTGAGAATAAAACAGTAAACCACACATAAGTGGTCCTGTTTCTCCTGAAGTTGATATTGTAGTGGAATACACAGGAAACACAAAATATAAAGATAATTGCAGGTTGGGGTGAGTGACTCCTCACAGGTTAATTAGCCTTATTGTTTCTCTTCCCTCAATATTTGAAAATGTGGAAATAATAATGCCCACCTTGGCTAGATCCCAGTGTGGAGTGAGAACCAAATGGAAAAGCTCCTGTTAACAGTTCTATTAACATAGATGTTTGTTCATTGTTTTAAATCGCTTTGAATAGGATGTAAAAGATAACGGCAATTAAAATAATAGAAAAGATTCATGTAGTTACTGGCTTGGAACAATGAATGCCTGCAACGATTGAGAAGAGAAAAGAGAGAGAGAGAATATTCTGGAATCAAATGAAGAAATCAGGCATCTAAAAGGGTGAGAGATGACTCGGCTAAAACCAGTGGCCGAATTTTAAAGCAGCATATGCTTCCTTCCACGGGAGAGCTGTCACTTCTGGAATCTCTGTGTCTCTTTGTGCCAGTGGGAAATGACTGAAGAAGAGAATTTACAAGGTGGCCACACACCCAAGATTGGGAGCCAGTGTTACCAGGAAACGGCCATAGACGGGCTTTTATTAGTCTGTGTGGTGTGAGATATCAAGTACACCAGAGAACGGAGAAATGAAGAAAAGAAGGCAAGAAAGCAAGAAAGGATACTTATAAGAGTAAGGTATGTGTGCACGCGTGTGCTAGGAGAGAGAGAGAGAGAGAGAGAGAAATGGAGAAAAATAGGCCAAGTCAAGGAATATCCATTAAGAACAGCTCTGTGGGACAGTAGTAGTCACTGATAAGGTGTTTAGTAGTGGGTAATAGAAATAACGGAGATGCAAGAGACTACACAGGTTTGCTTTACATAGAAAATACTTGCAAGATTAAAGGCCACACTTTTATAAATCACCTAGAACAGTATTTGACCCAGAGTGTGCACTGATAATACGCCGGTTTCATTTCATTTTCCTCTCCTTTACTACTGTGAGTAAATTGCAATCAGATGTCATCTCTCCCATATCTGAATGTTTCACAAGATCTTCACCACTGCCATACAAATGCTTGTTATTTTTGGGAGAGTTTGTTGAGTTTCCATAGCCAAGCTTCTCTGCCAGGCAACAGAAGTCTAAAAGCCTGCAACATCTTCAGTAAAAAGAAGAAATGTAACTCCAAAGCACCTCAGACGACAGGAGATTGGGATGTAATGTTTTTATATCCTGAAGGAAGAGGAAGTGGAAGTTGAGGTGTTCTTGAAGGTTTTACTAAAATAAGTGGAAACAGTGTTTGTTAAAATGAGGTGATGGTGGTTATATGAATGTACACATATAAAAACTTATCATGCTATTTACCTAACCTTTTTGCCCCTTTCACAGGACAAATGGAAAAGCAACTGAAATATGTTAACTGTATTATTTCACTGTATGTAGTTAATAACTAATAAGCATGTACTAGAAAGAATGTACTAGAAGGTCAACACCATTTCTGGTTTCACAAAATAAACTGGGTTACTGCTACAGGTAGTCCATGGAAGAGCTGGACACACCTTAGGCTATATATGACTATCCCATGGACAAGACAGCATTTGTCAGGAATGAGGGGGCCATCTAGGTGTGAGCTAGTGTCACCAACGCAGCATGGACCCAATGTGTGTGCACTGTTGACACCAAATACTCTGAGGGGGAGGAGAGAGGAAACCACCAGCATTCTAGGTCTTACCACGTGCTCTGCAAGTTGAACGCTCACTCTATTTAACAGGTGAAATCACTGCAGTGCATGCAGAGGGCCACATTTTCCCAAGGAAGTAAAATGCCAGGAAGAATCAGAGAAGAGAATGTCCCCGGCAGAAAACACTTCTTCATCCCAAACTAGGATACTGTGTTTCTCTGCTTTTTATTTTTCTAACTTGAGTGATTCCCAAGAGATTCTAATGGTGGTCAGAAGACGTTTCTTTTATAGGTTGTTGTCTACTCTGGACTGTTTGTTCCTTGTGTTACTAAGCAAAGCAAACTCTTTCTCCTGGAGTGGAATACCTGTGTCACAGCCGTTCCCCAACTCAACTGCCTCCATTACTCACCAGATGAGAAATATTGTAAGTGAGGAAAACACAGAATGGAGGCTGGGAGTAGGAGCTTTAATTCCTCCTCCATTCCCGTGCACAACCCCCATTAGTAGTAATGGTTGTGGTATGTATGGGCCCAGGGAATACTCTACTTCATTAAGAGGTAGTGATACATACATAGAGTAAAATGAAACAGCAGAATTGCTGTTCGTCAGCCAGGAGCAGTGGCTCACACCGGTAATCCCAGCACTTTGGGAGGCCGAGGTGGATGGATCACCTAAGGTCAAGAGTTCGAGACCAGCCTGGCTAACATGGTGAAACCCCATCTCTACTGAAAATACAAAAATTAGCCACGTGTGGTGGCGCATGCCTGTAATCCCAGCTACTCAAGAGGCTGAATCAGGAGAATTGCTTGAACCCAGGAGGCAGAGGTTGCAGTGAGCCAAGATCGTGCCACTGTACTCCAGCCTGGACAAAGGAACAAGACTCTGTCTCGAAAAGGAATTGCTGTTTGTCTACGGAAACTCTTTATCGGTGCATATAAATGCAAGTAGGTGCTTAAAGAGATTACTAACGCATGGGTTTCGTGCGCCACGCTATCTGATTGAATCAAAGCCAACTTTTAAAAGAGATGGCTTTTAAAAGTTGGCTTTTTCCTACATTTGTGATAAGAATTTCCCAATCTTAGAACCAGGATTCTACTGCTTAGTATACAGAGTGGAATGCAACATTTCTGGCTCTTAAACAAATCTGGAAGGCAAACAGCAAAATGCGGTGAGCAAAGCATGTTTTCTCTCACCTCTAAGCAAAATAAGTTAATGAGTCAACTCATCTCCAGCCGGCATGTTATGTGCCAATTGCTGAAATCAAATGAGAAGCTCTTTCTAGTGCAGGACCCAGGGCTCATGTGAAAGTTGTCAGATTTGATAAAGTACATTTGTTTTAGAAGAAAACACTCCCTTTCTATTTTCTAGGATACATCTGTTTGCCAGAGCACATTTTCCAGCTAATACCAGTTTGTCAACAGAATTTGCAATGAACATTAATTGTGTGCTTTACCTGACAGTCTTAATTGTAATCTGACTTCCTTCAGGTAGCAATCAGCTGAGTGAAATAATCATATCTCCCTGAAGGCCATAAATACTACCACCTGCACCTCTTCTGTTGCATGTTCCTCTTTTTAATTCCAGCGTCATGTGGAGAGGCGATACAGAGCCTGAAAAGGTACAGCACACTCAAAATAGCTGCTATTTTCCTATCATTACAGTGGTGTATAATTAAACACAGAGTAACTGAGGACAAAAATAATCCTATCATTTTAAAATTGTAATAGTAAAGCTGCTGTATAAGCAGAGATCGCCTTTTTTAGTAGGGAAGAAATTGGTTCTAATTCATGCTCGTGCCTGCCTTTGTAGGTTTCTCTGGAAGCTCCTCTTGGTATGTGGTTTTCTGTCTGAATATTAGGAGCCTTCCCTTCATCCTTCTCATCTTGAACCTCCACCCTGTTCCCTATTCTCTATTCCCACTGCTTACTTCCCTGATGCTCATTACTGCTGTCACAGATTCCTGAAAAGGATTGTAGTTGGTCTCCATGTGTGCAATTTATCTCTGTCCAAACTACACCACTTGCGATACTTGAATAATCTTTCTAAAATGAAAATCATTTCAGGTCACAGATCCAGGCAGAAACATTCAGTGAGCTGAATTGCCCGGAAAGATGACACTGTAATTACCAGTTTACAAATTATCACCACTCTCTGCCCAAACCCACAGAAATGACAAAAAAAAAAAAAAAAAATACAAAGGATCTAGAAAAACTTTGTCAGGGTGAAAACTAATAAATAGACCCAAACTGATACAAAAATCACGGACTATCAATCCCATTCTTATAATTAAATGCGTATGTAAAATATAGGCATTTTAAAAAGAGAACACTACCTAATTAGCATCATGAATTCATCTATGTGTATTATACATTCTTAAATTAGATATTCATCTACAATTAACGGCATTTTACTAGTTGAATGTGATATAATTGCCTTTCACAGCAATTTACTTAGGCAGTTTCCTTTTTTCAACATTTGCTTTTTCCAATGTTCAGAAATAGTAGAGATAACAATATAGGATTAAAAGTTTTCAAGCCTAATCAATTATTTCCTGAGTGAAAAATTTCTTAAGGCAGGTGAAAGAACAGGCATATAGTTGAAATTGATCTCTAGAAAAAAAAATGCTTCAAGCAATACCAACCAGTGTGTTCATTTTCTTAGATTAGGATTGAGATTCATTATTTCATTTGATTATTGACCATTTCTTTCTATATCTATTGTGTGTGTGTTTATTGTAAATACAAATTCTATCTCATGTTTTTATTGGAATGTTCATCTATTTCTTGTTAACTACTGGAACTCCTGATATATATATATACATAGCTGTATAGATCGTTATATATATATAGTTTTATACAAATATAGTTATATAAATGCCATTAATTGTATGAATATATATAACTATATATAAATAGTATATATTTAGAACTCCTTATATATAACTCCTTATAGATAAATAGTAATTATAATGTATTTCTCTAGTCTATTAACTCTCCCAATCTTATAGCTGGCTATCTTAGTTATTTTTCATTTTGGCAAACCTACCATGCTTCCTCCACTATCCTTACTTTTACTCAGTGTCCTTACTCCCTAGTTCATGGAAAACCTGAGGCAATTAGAAGAGAACTTTTACAAGTCGCCATGTATGAGCACGTACCAATGTCTGCACTCACACAAGCAGCCTTCTCTCCCCTTACTACAGATAGACTTCCTGCTTTCAGCTAAAATCAGTCCTTTCTCTTCTGCGCCAGCTCTTAATTCCTTGAGGACTACTCAAAAAGATCACATGAGCAATTTTTATTTATCTCCTGATAACCAATACTGGATTACTCTGCTAGTACATAAAAGTTCTCTTTTTATTTTTCCCATCTAAAAAAATGAAAAAAAAAAATCCTGTTTTCTGTTGTCTTCATTTCCACCTCCAGCTACCAGTTCATATTTTTTCTCCCCTTTCCAGCAAAAGTCCTTGAAAAGTTGTCTCCATTTCTATTTTACTGTCTCCAAATCCTGTTCTTATAGTATTTCTTAAACTAAACCCCAGACTTTCTTCCCCACAACTCCACCATAGTTTTGACATATTAGTACCATTTGAAATTCTCTTTTGAAACATTTTTGAATAATATCTCATGTACCGCAATCTTCTGATTTTCCTCCTTTCTTATTGACTCACTCATTAGTGAAAAAAAACTGAAGAACTTTACATTTTTGTATTTGCCATGCCACAAGCCTCAATCTTTTTTTCTTTCTTTCTTTTTTAACCCTCCCCCTCTCCTCTCTTGTCTGTTAATACTCAGCCTCTCTCTCGGAGAGTTCCTCAATTGCTTGGCTTTAAAATATGTGTGAGGGCTGAATAGTCTCAGGATTATATCAGTAGTTCATACTCAGATTTCCAACAGCCTCCTCCATCTGGAGATTAAGTAAGCATCTCAATTGTAACAGGTCAAAATTCGAGCTTGTGTTATTTCCCCCTCAAACTTGCTTTTTTCAAAATCTTTTCTAGATCTGTTACGGCATTTCAATCATTCCACTTGCTGAGGCCAAAACTTTCCTTGTTTCTCTCTTTTCTCTTTAACCCACATCTAATTCATCTATATCCATCTGGATTAGATGTGGGTTAAGAGAGAAAAGGAGGAAACAAGGGGTCAAATTCACTTGACCATACCTCAAAATATGTTAAGAACCATACTACTTCTGATAGCCTCCAAATGCGACTACCTGTTTTATGCTGTTATCATCTTTAATCTAAAATAACAAATAGCTTTATAACTAGTCCCCCTGTTTTTTATCTTTTATTAATTATTAACAGTAGAAGAATCAGAATGATCCTGTGAAACATAAATACAATCAAGAAACTCTCCTACCAAGTCTGGCCAACATGATAAAACCCCATCTCTACTGAAAATACAAAAATTAGCTGGGCGTGGTGGCGTATACCTGTAGTCCCAGCTACTTGGGAGGCTGAGGCAGGAAAATCGCTTCAACAGGGTGGGGCAAGGTGGAGGTTGCAGTGAGCTGAGATCGCATCACTGCACTCCAACCTGGGTAATGGAATAAATTCCTATCTCAAAAAAACAGAAAAAAGAAAAAAAGAGACACTCTTCTACCCAAAACCCAGTGGTTGACCATTTCTTGTAGATTATAATCTAGAGACTTTTAAAAGGCCTGAAAAGTTTGACACTAGACCTGTAACAGGTCTCTGACTCCATATCCTGCTACTATCCTACTTTTCTACGTCTCTACAACCATGGTGACCTCCTTGCTTGTATTCAGATGTGCCAGATACAGTCCTATAACACAGCTTTATAATTTGCTGTTTTCTGCCTAGAACCTCCCTCCCTATAGATATGCATTGCTCACTTTCTCAAATACTACCTCCACTATGAAGATTTCCCAACCATGTTTCTCAAAATTTCCACTCCAACAAAAATTTCCACTCCAAATGTGAGTTTCCACCCCACCCTTTCTGCTTTATTTTTCCCATAGAGTTGTCATTATATAAATTGCTATGTAATTTACTAATTTAATTTGTCATCCATCCAACTTTCCAAATTTGACTATAAACTCCATGAAGACAGGGTTTTTCTCTGATTTAGTCATTAATTTATATCCAATATCTAAAACAATACCTGGAACATAGTAAAGATTCAATAAATATCTGTTGAATAAAAAATGGGTAAATTAAATAGATAAATTAAAGCCCCTGAGTACCCACCTCAACGTGCACACAGAGGCCTATTGTTTGAAATTGCAAAATAAATAAATAAATCACTGATAGGCAGAAGCATTTAGAAGCTACAAGGGAGAGAAAATAGATCTTCAAAGACCAACAGTCTGATTGACGCCACTCTCACTCATTAGAACAGTAGGTGCCAGTGCTTGAAGGAATAACGTCTGAAAAGTACTAAGAGAAAAACTGTCACGTTTAAATTCCTTAATCAGCTAAACTACTATCTGAAAGCATGAAGTGGAAATAAAGACACTGATGACATCAAAACTCTAAAGGAAGTGAAATAATCAAAAATCTATGTAAATGTTATTATTCCTTTAGGGAATATCATTAGCAAAATTGTCCCAAAGATAGTTGGAACTTCCCAGACTAAAATTCACAGAAACAAGTACAAAGGCAGTTGTAGCTTTACCCATATGATAATATTATGTCCAGTTAATTTCTAGCAAATAGATCATTTCAATTAATAAAGAAACATTATTCGACTCAAGACTCTGGTATTGTGTGTTTCCTAATTGTGTGACACTTTCCAAGTTACTTAACATCTTAGGTGTTATTTGATAATAAGTGGAGAGTTATATTATTGTTTCATCAGGCCTATTGTAAGAACTCAGTGAGGTTATATATGCAAACCTTTTAGCATATTCTCAAACTTTGGCTGTTTTAGATCAATATTATTATTAGAAAACATAGAAGTCTCTTTACTGCATTTCAAAAGCTTACCCTAATTCTAATATTCATCTTAGCTACTAAATGAAATAAAAGTATATTAATTTCATATATAACTCTAGATGAAATATTGTAGATAAAATAATAGCAAATCAAATATATAGTGTGTCATTACCACACCGGGTGTATTCCAGGAATGCAATGCATGAATGGATTAACATCAGGATATCTATTAATGTAATTTTGTATATTAAAAGATTAAAAGTGAACAACTATATGATTATCTCCATAGAGTGCTGATAAAATGCAACATTCAATTTTGACAAAATTCTTAGTACACGAAGAGGAACTTTCTTATCCCGAAAAGGCTTTCCACCATACCCATACAATCTGGAGTGGGATTCCCTCAATCCTGGATTCTACTCTCTGTTAATGCTGTGCAACACGCAAGTTACGTCTTTATTCTACACCTTTTCCTCATATGAAATGTGGATGCTCTATACTCAGAGTATCATTGAATAGTTATGAAGATTAAATAAAACGCTAGTAAGTATTCCCAAATGATGGCTTAAGCTGTAATTGTAAAACATGACTTCCACTAAATTAGTGATGAAGGCAACTTAATGTCAATGACTTTTTAACGTATTATTGAAGGTCCCAGAAAAGGCATGAAAATAAGAAAATAAACAAACATTGAAAATGAAAATTCGAAATTCAAAAAAGTCCCAAATTGAAGCCAATATAAATATTTACAAAAATTCTAAAGATCAACCAACATACTGTTAGAACTAATATGAGAATTTAATTATCTGAATACAAAATTAATGTAAAACATTACACAGTTAAATTAGTGATCATTTTGAGAATGTGATTTTTAAAATCCACTAACAAAATCTATAGAAAGCTATTCATTCTTAGAAACAACATTAACGAGAATCAAACTAGATATCTGTCAAAAGTAATATAGACAATTACAAAAGGCCTAAATAAAGACTTCTCATTAGGAAGATACGATATTGTAAATCTGTCGATTTCTTCCATACTCATTAGCAAATAAATCCCAGTACATTTTAAAATATATCTTTTTGTGCTGATTCTACAGCTGATAAAGAAAATGCACAACAATAAAGAAGTTTACAGCAAAGAATAATTAGGTAAAACATGACCCAATTCAAACTATAGAGTAACTTACAAAAGAAATGGAGATGTGTACCAATAAAGTTCAGATCTAATAGAGTTTTACATCTTTAACTTAGGGAAGAAAAGATAGACAATTTAACATGTTTTGGAGATAATTGGACATGTTTTTTGCAAAAAGCAGACAAGAATCTCATCTGCTTGCTTTCCTACACTTCTACCTCCATACTCCATTTCCCAACAGCAGCAGAACAGTCTTTTTTTTTTTTTTTTTTTTTTTTTTTGAGACAGAGTCTCACTCTGTCTCCCAGGCTGGAGTGCAGTGGTACAGTCTCAGCTCACTGCAAACTCTGCCTCCCAGGTTCAAGCAATTCTCATGCTTCAACTTCCCAAGTAGCTGGGATTACAAGCGCCCACAACCACCCTTAGCTAATTTTTGTATTTTTAGTAGAGGCAAGGTTTCACCATGTTGGCCAGGCTGGTCTTGAACTCCTGACCTTGAGTCATCTGCCTGCCTCGGCCTTCCAAAGTGTTCGGATTATAGGTGTGAGCCATGGCAACTTTTAAGATGCAAATCTGACCATTTAGATTTCCTGCTGGAAATCCTCTAATTGCATTTTACCACACTTAGAATAAAATCTGAATTTGTACTTATATTCTGGTTCTGATAGCCTCCAGGCTGCTATTCTAGACCATGTTTCATCTCCAGCACTCTGCCTGTTTGTTACGCAGCTCCAGCTTTCCTGGCCTTCTTGCGGGTGCTGTGCCTGCAGTTTCGTTCCTCCAGATCTTATCATGGCTGGCTAATTCATCTCATTCTGACCTGCACACAAATGTTGCTTCCCCAGAGAGAACTTCTCTGTAAACTGTACCTAAAATAGCTACCTTTATCACTGATTCATTCTTCTTGAGTTCAATTTTTACTAAATCATATCATATCATATTTTATCATATATTCACTTTTTATTGTCTGACTTTCTGATGTAGTTTTGTTCTGTGTTCTCACCCAAGTCTTACCTTGAATTGTAATAATCCCTATGTGTCAAGGTTGGGATGGGATGGAGATAAGTGAATCATGGAGGGCAGTTTCCCCCATGCTGTTCTTATGATAATGACTGAGTTCTCATGAGATCTGATGGTTCTGTAAGGGGCTTCCTCATTTGCTCGACTCTCATTCTCTCTTGCTGCCCTGTGAAGAGGTGCCTTCTGCCTTGATGTAAGTTTCCTGAGGCCTCCCAAGGCAGGAAGAACTGTGAGTTAATTAAACCTCTTTTCTTTATAAATTACCCAGTCTCAGGTACTTCTTCACAGCAGCATGAGAACAAACTAATACCATAAATTGGTACCGCAAAGAGTAGGGTGCTGCTATAAAGATACCCCAAAATGTGGAAGCAACTTTGGAACTGGATAACAGGCAGAGGTTGCAGCAGTTTGGAGGGCCCAGAAGAAGGTGGGAAAATGCAGAAAACTTTGGAACTTCCTAGAGAGTTGGAGGGCTCAGAACACAGGAAGATGAGAGAGTTTGGAACTTCCTAGAGACTCGTTGAATGGCATTGACCCAAATGTTGACAGTAATATGGACAATTAAATCCAGGCTGAGGTGGTCTCTGATGGAGATGAGGACATTTTTGGGAATTGGAATAAAAGTAATTCTTGATATGCTTTAGCAAAAGGACTGGCAGCATTTTGCCTCTGACATAGAGATCTGTGAAACTCTGAAGTTGAGAGAGCTAATTTAGGGTATCTGGTGGAAGAAGTTTCTAGGTGGCAAAGCATGCAAGAGGAAGCAGAGCATAAAAGTATGAAAAATTTTCAGGGCAATGCAATAGAAAGAAAAATTGATGTTGGGGGGAGAAATTCAACTGGCTGCAGAAATTCGCATAAGTAACAAGGAGCTGAATGTTAGTTACTAAGACAATGGGGAAATTGTCTCCAAGGCATGTCAGAGAACTTCAAGGCAGCCCCTCTCATCACAGGCCCAGAGGCCTAGGCAGAAAAAGTGGCTTTTGCCTCAGGCCCAGGGACCACTATTGCGTGAAGCCTAGGGACCTTGCATCCTGCACCCCAGCTGCTGCAGTCATGGCTAAAGGCAGTCAAGGTACAGCTTGTGCATGGTTGCAGAGAGTGCAGGCCCCAAGCAACCAAGGTACAGCTTGTGCATGGTTACAGAGGGTACAAGCCCCAAGCCTTAACAGCTTCCATGTGATGTGGAGACTACAGGTGCACAGAAGTCAATAACTAAGGTTTCGGAACCTCTGATTAGATTTCAGAGAATGTATGGAAATGCTGCATGTCCAGGCAGAAGTTTGCTGCAGGGGTGGAGTCCTCAAGGTAAACCTATACTAGGGCAGTGGGGAAGAGAAGTATGGGATCAGAGTCCCTACAGAGAGTCCCCACTGGGACACTACCTAGTGGAGTTGTAAGAAGAGGGCCACCATTCTCCAGACCCCGGAATGGTAGATCCACAAATGGTTTGCACTGTCTGCCTGGAAAAGCTGTAGACACTCAATGCCAGCCCATGAAAGCAGCCAGGAGCAGGGTTGTACCCTACAAAGCCACAGGGGCAGAGCTGCCCAAGGCCATGGGAGCCCACTTCTTGCATCAGCATGACTCAGATGTGAGACATGGAGTCAAAGGAGATAATTTTGGAACTTTAAGGTTTAATAACTGCCCTACTGGATTTTGAACTTGCAGGGGGCCTGTTGGCCCTTTGTTTTAGCCAATTTCTCCTATTTGGATTGGGTGTATTTACGCAACGGCTGTACTCCCATTATATATAGAAGATAACTAACTTGCTTTTGATTTTTATAGACTCATAGGCAGAAGGGACTTGCCTTGCCTCAGATGAAACTTTGGACTTGGACTTTGGGGTTAATGCTAGAATGAGTTAAGTATTTGGGGGGACTGTTGGAAGGGCACGATTGTGTTTTGAAATGTGAGGATGTGAAATTTGGGGGGGGGGGCCAGGGGTAAAATGATATGGTTTGGCTCTGTGTCCCCACCTAAATATCACCTTGAATTGTAATAATTTCTATGTGTCAAGGGCAGAACCAGATGGAGATAATTGAATCATGGGGGTGGTTCCCCCATGCTGTTCTCATTATAATGAATGACTTGCCATAAGATCCGATGGTTTTATAAGGGGTTCCCCTCCTTCACTTGACCCTCATCTCTCCTGCCACCCTATAAATAGGTGCCTTCTGCCATGATTTTAAGTTTCCTGTGGCTTCTCCAGCCATGTGGAACTGTGAATCAATTTAAGCTCTTGTCTTTATAAATTACTCAGTCTTGAGTATTTCTTCATAGCAGTGTGAGAACACTTTCCCAATTATAATTTAAGCTCTATAAGAGCAGGGACCTTGTGTTGTTTTATGCTTCTGTCATTAGGGCCTAGAACAATGGAAAACACACAGTATGCCCTTAGTAAATAACTGTTGAATAAACAAATTAATTAAGTTCCCTTATGTCATATTTTTTAAAAATCTCTATTAAACTGGAGTAGAGAGTTAAATGTATAAAAATACAAACTCAAAAAAGGCTAGCATGGAATAGTAATCAATTAGTCTATTTTATAGTGGGAAAGGCTTCTGAATAGAAAACTCAGAATCCGTATAGGCAAAGGGAGAGATTTTATTTAAGGAAAAAAATGAACGAACAAATGTAAGAAAACCCTACACATTTAAATAACAAAGTTTATGCGGCAAGGAAGGTGGTGAAGTACAGACTGGAAAGAAAGTATTGACATCATATTTATATTGACAAGAAAATCATTAAAGAGGTTCACATAGGAGATTGTACATGTCAGATAGAATAACACAAACAATGGAACAGAAAAAAATAGATGAACACAATGTGTAGCTGATTCAGAGAAAAAGACATTGAAATAGCCTTTAAATGTATTCAAGTTTACTAACAAACATAAAAGTACAAACTGCCCACTAGCATAGCCAAAATTGAAAAGATTAATAATTTCAAATATTGGTAAGAAATACAATGAAGTAAACATTCACATATACAACTGGCAAAACTATAAATTTTATAATTAATTTGGGATGAATATTTTACTCTATTTTATTCAAAATTAAAAGGGCAAACCCTAAACATCCCTCAAAGACAGGAAAATTGATTATAATATATTCACATCATGGTATTCTATGCAGTTACCAAAAAGAAAGAACGAAAAAATCTTTAAAATTATGTCACAAAGAGAAAACTAAGTCACAAAAATTTAAATTATATGATAAATGATATTATGATACCTTAGCTATGTATATACACATATACAAAGGTAAAAATGAAAATCATTAAAAAAGACATGAACTATATGTATCAAGTCTTTAACAATGGTTATCTCTTGGTAAGAGGGAGAAAAGTGATTGGGAGGCTGACATGTTTTATTTTATATTTCCAAATATTTGCTGGAATTGTTATAATCATAAAATATGTATTTTTGTACTATGAATTCCAAAAATTTAAAAGTGAAAAGACAAATGTTTAAAGCAAGCAAGATACGAACACAAGAACTTGAAGGAAACTAGTATGTGCTTACTACTTTTCAGACCCTACTCTATGCTAGACACCACTGAACATTCTTTGTAACATTGAACATTTCTGCACCAACATCAACTTTCTGAATTAGGTATTTTCACTTTCAGTTTTCAATTGGTGATCCAAAGATTTAGAGAAATCCAATAACTTCTATATTCTAGTTCAAATAATGTTCACCTAATGGCAAAAACATCTGCAAGAGTTAAAGACGGCACCATGACGAGGAGGGCTAGGGAGAGGACAGGGACAACACTGCCTGGTATGTAAGAAGAGAGCTATGTGAAGCTGTGCTTGCTTCCCTGTCATCCATGTTGTTGTTAGCCAAGCATAATCGCTGGCCAGGGTCCTGACAAACATCTCCAGCAAATAGTTCCACACAGGCAGAGCAGACCAAAATTGTCTTGAAGGAGGACGGCATGGGCTTCTGGAAATGGAAGTTCACCAGACTGTCTCAAAAGAAACCGTCTACTCCTGCTCCCTCCATCCTTCACCCATACACCAGCCAGATCAGGGAGCCATGGAATTAAATTGCCTACAAAAGGTGAGAATTTTATTTCTTTTTATTTCCTATTATCCAGTATAATATTGACTCAGGTTATTGCCATTTGCAGATAATTAAGATAATTACTATCAATAAGTGTTTCTCAAAAACAATGGGGCTTCTCAAAATAAAATTTTGGTCCTTAACAGATTAGATATTTAATTCCTTTCTTCTCTAAAAGCAAACGAACATGCCAGGAATAATTTAACATATTAATTTATCTTCAATTATTATTATTATTTAAAAAATCAATTAAAAGTGAATGTTTTTAAGAGACATTTTGTAGCCACGTGTCATAAAAAATTTAGGGTGGTTTTATTAAAGATAAGAGATATTTGACAATTATCTTCTGGTGAAGGGACTTGAAAAGCAAAGGCTTAAAAAAATAAATGATTTTTGTTAATAGTGCTACAATAAACATACATGTGCCTTTATCTTTATAGTAGAATGATTTATATTCCTTTGGATATTTAGCCAGTAACAGGATTGCTGGGTCCAGTGGTATTTCTGTTTCTAGATCCTTGAGGAATTGCCATACTGTCTTCCACAATTTGAACTAATTTACATTCTCAGCAACAGTGTAAAAGTGTTCCTATTTCTCCACAGCCTTGCCAGCATCTACTGTTTCCTGACTTTTTCATAATCTCCATGCTGACATAAGATGGTATCTCATTGTGGTTTTGATTTGCATTTCTCTCATGATGAGTGATATTGAGCTTTTTTCATATGCTTGTCGGCAGGGTAAATATCTTCTTCGAGAAGTGTCTGTTGATATTCTTTGCCCTCTTTTTGATCAGGTTGTTGGTTTTTTGTTTTGTTTTGTAAATTTGTTTAAGTTTCTTGTAAATTCTGGATATTAGGCCTCCATCAGATAGGTAGACTGCAAAAATTTTCTTCTATTCTGTAGGTGGCCTGTTCACTCTGATGATAGTTTCTTTTGCTGTGCAGAAGCTCTTTAGTTTAATTAGAACTCATTTGTCAATTTTGGTTTTTGTTGCAATTGCTTTTGGTATTTTTGTCATGAAGTCTTTGTCCATGCCTATGTCCTGAATGGTATTGCCTAGGTTTTCTTCTAGTGTTTTGTGGTTTTAGGTTTTGTGGTTTGGGTTTTCTTCTAGTGTTTTGCTTTTTTTGGTCAGGTTTGTTGAATATCAGATGGTTGTAGATGTGTGGTGGTATTTCTGAGGTCTCTGTTCTGTGCCATTGGTCTATATGTCTGTTTTGGTACCAGTACCACACTGTTTTGGTTGCTGTAGCCTTGTAGTGTAGTTTGAATAGTGTGGTTTGTAGTGCAGTTTGTAGCATGATGCCTCCAGCTTTGTTCTTTTTGCTTACACAGCGTCTTGGCTTATACAGGGTCTTGGCTTATACAGGGTCTTTTTGACTCCGTATGAAATTTAAAATAGTTTTTTATAATCCTATGAAGAGTGTCAATAGTAATTCAATGGGAATAGCATTCAATCTATACATAACTTTGGACCGTATGACCATTTTCACAATATTGATTCTTCCAATCCATGAGAATGGAATGTTTTTCCACTTGTTTGTGTCCTGTCTTATTTCCTTGAGGAGTGGTTTGTAGTTCTCCTGGAAGAGGTCCTTCACATCCCTTGTTAGCTGTATTCTTAGGTATTTTATTCTCTTTGTAGCAATGATGAATGGGAGTACATTCATCATTTGGCTCTCTACTTGTCTATTGTTGGTGTAAAGGAATTCCTGTGATTTTTGCACAGTGATTTTGTATCCCGAGACTCTGCTTAAGTTGCTTATCAGTTTAAGAAGCTTTTGGGCGGAGACAAGAGGTTTTCTAATTATAATATCAGGTCATCTGCAAACAGAGACAATTTGACTTGCTCTTTCTATTTGAATACTCTATTTCTTTCTATTTCCTGATTGCCCTGGCCAGAAATTTTGATACTATGTTAAATGGGAGTGGTGAGAGAGAGCATCCTTGTCTTGTACCAGCTTCCAAAGGGAATGCTTCTAGCTTTTGCCCATTCAATATGATATTGGCTGTGGGTTTGTCTTAAATCGCTCTTATTATTTTGAGATAAGTTCCATCCAATGGAACTGCCATTTTTGGTAAGATTTTTTTTAGGTCCATTTACTATTGCTTTGTAAATAAGTTTTCTTTCAGAAAACATAATTCTTTTTATTTTTAATACTATTTGATTTTATTATAATTCAACCAGGTGTGGGTGTTCTATTCACCCTATTTAAGACTTGGAGGATTCAGCCAAACTAAAAAACATCAGACTTTCATGTACATGAGAAATTTTTGAGTGCTATATTTTGCCTTCCTTATTCTCCATCTTCTTTCATTTGAAACACCCTGATTTCATCATGTCTCCTAAAACCTCCTTTCCTTGTCCTTACCATTTTGTATGACCACAGCTGATTTCCTGCCCTTTATCTTACAATTAAGAAATTCACTCTTTATATCAAATTTCATCATAGATCAAATAGGATTTATTATTTTTATTTCAATAATTTTGCTTTGTTTTTTAGAAATGTGTTTGGTTGTTTTTCAACAGTGTCTCTACCTATACCATACTGCATTGTTCTTAGAACATTTATTTTTTATCATCTAAACATTTTAAAATTCATTTATTTTAAATTCACTTTTGAATTAATTATATCCAGTTCTCTTCTTTTCGGTACACTTGCTTTCTCTCTCTCTCTCTCTCTCTCTCTCTCTCTGTCTCTCTTCTCTGTCAATTTTTCACTTCATACATGCTTTATAATTTTTAAAATTTAAATTTCATCTGCATCAGGAGCTACATTCTGTGAAAGTTCTGTTTTTCCTGGGTTGTAAGAATGTCATTTCAGAGACAGTCAATTCTAATAGACCTTTTCTTTGAACTACTTTGGGGTGTGGATTGTGAAGTCTGACTTCAGGGAAGGGAAGAAAGCCTGAGATGATGATTTCTTTTGGGTCACTCTTTCTGCCCATGACCTCAGGCAAGCTTAAGATTTTGAGCCATTTTTCTCTGCTTTTAGGAGTTTGTATAGTTTCATAAAAGGGTCAGACCTTATGAACCTGGGTTTTATGCAGCAGCTCATTTCTAATTCTCAGCACAAAGAGTTTTCCTCACTTACAGTGGTAGAGTCGAAGGCTCAGCCAGTAATAATGCCCATAAGCCCCTGGGCATCAGTTTCCACTCACAGCTCCAATGTTAAGTTCCCTCTTTATGTGGAGATGTTTTTTTCTTGTTTATATTTGAGCTCAACTATATGTTTAATGTGTAGTTGATATATTTTAAATGGCATTTCTGTATGTTTGAAATAAGAAAGATGATTTTCTGGATCAGTTCAGTCCAGTTATTTAATGGAAATAAACTTCATATTTACATGAAATATTCTAATTGTCAATTTAAGCTTCAGTCTTCCATGAAGAATGATTTCCTTGAGGGCAAGGACTATATTGTATTGATCTATGTTTCTATTTGTTAAATGGATAAACTTATCACCTGTGTCCTCATCTTACTTTTGCTATTTTCTGGTGTTTCTAAATTTGGCTGGCAGCTGTTCATTTTCGCAACATTTAGTTGCTACAACACAAACATATGAAAACCACAGTGACCTTTACTGTTTGGTGGGGTTTAATGAAGCTTTGTCTGAATGATGGTTTGAAATCCAGATGTAGAAAGCAGACTTTCCCAGTCACTGTTATTAGGAGGAAATGAAAACAGAAGCATAATTATAATGTATGTCTTTAGTAAAGCTGCCGCCTGGGATTAAAAGTAGGCTTCTTTTTATTGAAAATGTTAAATAGTTGCTTCAAAAGTTCAATGAATCAATTAACATTTCTTCTTTGTATTTAGGTCTGCATTTTTGGGGGGGAAGAAAGTTGAAAGTATCTTGCATATATCCTATTCTTAGCAAGAAAACACAGGTTTTCATTCTTAAAATCGAGCAATATAATTTTATTAAATATTTTTAAAAAGTCTCAATCCAGTAGAATAATATTGTTTTAATTTGTCAACTCTAGTAGACATTTCTATGTTTACAGTTACCTATAAGAACTCCTGTGAAGGTTCAAAAGATACAGGCATAATTATCTTTTGAGTATAGCACGTGGCTAGATTGTGATTATGTCCCTTTAAATGATAAGTAGCAGTATAGTTTTATGCTTTTTCAAGGATGATGATGAAATGAGTACAATTTTCAGGTAACTACCCCCTTTAATTCTATTATAAGAATTAAATTAGAATTTCTCATTTTTTCTTAATCCACATGCCTTACAATGCCTTCTCAGTTGCATGCATGTTCCAATTAGCCAAGAAGGTATCATAGAGCTTTTTTTCTATAGCCTCTTTTAAGAAGGTGGGTATATTTTAAATGATTTTTCAAATTATGCCTCTGCCATCGCAGAATATTTTTCACAGGACTAACAGCTTTAAAATAAATGTCGTTGGATTTATACTGGAATATGACCCACCATAAACAAAATTTTACACTTTGCATCCATTAGTGAAACTTCTTTCAACAAGAATGGATAAAACTCAAGATCTCAACAGGCTATTCTAAATTTCTACTCTAACCAGACAAGAACGAATCTATTCTGAGATTGGCAAATGCTCAGCAAGACAAAATCCAGTCCATTGACTTTTTGTTAATAAAGTTTTATTGGAACACTGATATGCCTATTTGTTTCTGTAATAACTAAGGCCACTTTCTGGCTATATTAGTGGATTGAGAAGTTGCAAATGTTGCAACAGAGACTGCACGACCCACAAAGAAGGAAATATATACTATCTGACTCTTTGCAGAAAAAGTTTTCATATGCCTGCTTTAATTCACTTATGGCAACATTGGGGTCAAATTTCTTAAATTAATTAATGCATAAGGAACTCTTCCACTGGCATGGCTTTGTAATTCTAGAGTCATATTAGCTAACTGCTTGAACAGATGTGGTGACAGTATTATTGTTCAAAATATTTGCTGTGCCTTTCTGGGAGGAGAATTATATTTTCTGGTTTCTTTAACATCAACCCTGGTCATATAACTTCTTTGTCCAATGAACTGCGAATTGAATAATATGTTTCACCTCCAGGAAGAAGCTTTAAAATCCAATGCTTGACTTAACATGCACCTTTTTTTCATCTGCAAGGAGACTGGTGATGTCTTAGAGGTTGTTCTGTCAGGCTGAGCCCCCGGTGACAGTAACATGGAATAGAGCTGCAGGAGACCCACAATAGACACCAGCATGGATGAGAAATAAAACTTTGTTATGTGAATACCACTGAGACTTTGGGGTGTCACTATACAATAAGTAAACGAGAGTTGACTAATAACAAATTCGTAGAAAGAAGATTTTTTTTTTTGAGACAACAGAAAGCTAGAGACATCAAATAGGCAAATCAGCACCAAATAAATGAATGAATTTTTTTTAAAGTCTGAATCTAAATGAAAAATAATTTAAAACTCTCTTTTCAATCAGCCATTTTCATATCTACTAAATAGTATCAGAATAAATTAAAAGAGAACACAACTTTAACATGTATAACATAGGCTGAAATAAAAATAAGAATCGCTATGCTTCAACAATGCAAAGTTAAAGATAAACCTAACTTTTTACATGGCTATTGTACATATGCAATAAAGAAATATGTTCAATTTTGTTATTTGACTAGCCAGATTTGTGTCTACTTTATTCTTTCCTTATTCATATACTGGTATCTAAAAGAAATTTAAATTAATTTTAGAAATGTTACAAATGTAGAAGAGAAATATTTCTGGACCAATTGTCATAACTGATTTCAAAACTTTAAAAGTGAAAAATTAAAATAGCAAATAAATCTTTGAAAAGTCTATGTATAATAGATATATTAATTAATTAATGTGAAGATACCTATTTCTGCTAAATGATAGGATATAATCTTAACACTTAGTTTCAACAAACATATAGAAAAATATGTACCTTGCCACCCCCCCCCAACCATACATTGCTGGTGAAATGGTAAAATGGTAGAATCTTTCTGAGAGATCATATGATGTCTTATATCAGAGATTACTATAATGTTCATTACATTTGATCAAACAACTCTACAACTTGGAATTTATTTTATAGAAACAAACATATGTAAAAATATTAATTTGCAATTGATAATAAAAAATTGAAAATAACATACTATTTAAAATGTGGAACTGGTTAAATCATCATGTCAGATCTTTCCATGGAATTTTATTTAGCAACTACAAGTGAGATAATAGAAAAATAATAAAGTAGAACTAAAGTTACAGTAGATTATTAAACAAAACAATACACTAAGATAAAAATCATTTTATATATTCATAGTATGATTACATATTACAATTACATAGTATGAATCATAGTATGATTACATATTAGCATAGGAAGTACTTTGGAAGGTGTGTACAAAAGAGTGACTAAGGACTAATTGTGAATTGTTAGATTAAGGATGATAGTTAATTTCTTTTTTCTTCTCTTTATTTTCTAATTTGTCTTTAATGTGCAAAGTCTTTAGGTGAATAAATACAACATAAACTAGTAAAAACCAACAAAAGTAGTTAAGAGTGTAGCAGAAAAAATACATGTTACTAAGACCTAACACCATAAAAATCCTAGAAGAAAATACAGGCAATACCATTCAGGACATAGGCATGAGCAAGGACTTCATGACTGAAACACCAAAAGCAATGGCAACAAAAGCCAAAATAGACAAATGGGATCTCATTAAGCTGAAGACAAAGAAACTATCAGAGTGAACTGGTAACCAACAGAATGGAAAAAAAAAATTATCAATCTACGCATCTGACAAAAGGCTAATATCTAGAATCTACAAAGAACTGAAACAAATTTATAAGAAAAAAACAAACAACCCCATCAAAAAGTCGGCAATGGCTATGAACAAGACACTTCTCAAAAGAAGACATTTATGCAGCCAACAAAACATGAAAAAAAGCTCCTCATCACTGGTCATTAGAGAAATGCAAATTAAAACCACAGTGAGATACCATCTCATGCCAGTTAGAATGGCCATCATTAAAAAATCAGGAGACAACAGATGCTGGAGAAAATGTGGAGAAATAGGAATTCTTTTACACTGTTGGTGGGAGTGTAAATTAGTTCAACCATTGTGGAAGACAGTGTGGTGATTCCTCAAGGATCTAGAAGAAGAAATACCATTTGACCCAGCAATCCTATTACTTGGTATATGCCCAAAGGATTATAAATCATTCTGTAATAAAGATATATGCACATGTATGTTTACTGCGGCACTGTTCACAATAGCAAAGACTTGGAACCAACCCAAATGATACACTGAATAAAGAAAACGTGGCACATATACACCATGGAATACTATGCAGCCATAAAAAAGGATGAGTTCATGTCCTTTGCAGGGACATGGATAAAGCTGGAAACCAGCATTCTCAGCAAACTGACACAAGAACAGAAAACCAAACACCACATGTTCTCACTCATAAGTGAGTGTTGAACAATGAGAACACATGTACTTTGTTCAAAAATCCCCAATGGCTCTCCATTAAATACTGACAAACCTAAATGTCTTTGCCTACTCTTCAATATTTCCCAAATTATTTTTACAATTTTAATCCCTTTAGTTCCTTTTATGCATCCCAGTTCCCAGTAACAGCAATGTATTGCTTCTTATGCATTCCCTTTGATTTTTTTAATTGCTTTTTAATTTTTATAGATTTCCTTAGAAAAAGAGGGGAAATCAGTACAGGTACAGATTTCTGATATGCATATATTGCAAAGTAGTGAAGTCTGGGCTTTTAGTTTACCCATCACCCAAATGGTGAATCTACTACCCCAATCAGTAATTTTCACTTATGTCAAATATATCATGGTTAAAAATCAAGTTAAAAATATATGTACTACATTTGATAAATTGATTAAAAAAAACAACCCTTTTTGACATAGGACAGAACTAGGCAGTTCAGAAAAGATAAAATGTAACAAAGAGAAAAATGTTCAACTCAGAAAAAGAGGCATAAATTTAGATTGAGAATTATAAATATATTAAAGCAGCAACACATCTGATGGAAATCAATAAAGAACAGGTTGCAAACAGCTAGCAAGAAAATTCACATCTGTGTATATTATGAAGCAACCTTTCTGGAAGACAAATTTGGCACTATGTATCAACAGCCATGGCTACATAATACACCTACACCTAGCAATCAACAATATGGATTTTAAAAACACTTTAATATTTTCCTATGAAAATATATGTGTATGCGTTATCAAATATTGAGAATAATGAGAAAGTAATGAAAAATAGGAAAATCATTTGAAACCACGTCTGAGGTGTATTTATCACTGCCAATCTGTTAATAATATGATGCTTTTGCTTCTACCTCTTCATGTCTCTCCTTGCTCTTTCTGTTTATCCCCCAGCCTCTTCTCCCCTCCCTCCCTTTCTCTTACCTAGCCTTTATTTATATAGCATCAGATTATGAGCATTAATCTTTGTGATATGTCTTCAGATTTCATCATACAGAAGTATTACAATATGTAACCATTCCAACAATGCTCAATACTGTTGTTTTATCAAAATTTTGCTAACTGTAAATAACCAGCCAGTTACATTTTTGTACATAAATCTTTATTCATATCTATGCTTTCTGATAATACATTTTTAAAAGTGGAAATGCTGCATCAAATGGTCTAAATACATATTAATACCAAAACAGGTATAGCTATAAATACATACAAAGATAAATACACATATGTAGTTCTAAGATGTATCAATACATCTTGTTTATTTTGTTACAATAGAAAATGTAACAAGATAAAAAATCTCCCTCCTTTCCTCACACCCCATTCCCTTGTTTCTCTGTTACTCAATCATGCTACCCAGAGACAATTGTTTTGGACAGGTCCTTGTGTATTATATTATCAGAAATGTCACACACATACACATGCATGCACACAAGGGCTGATACAAAATTAATCAGTGGTATGTTTTCTGATCATAAAATGGGCTATTTTGTTCTTTTTCCTGATTTCACGATTATAGAACATATGGTTGTAGAATGATCATCCTTAATATATCCCACCTGCCTGCTGAACAGCACATTTTTAACTTCCCCTGCCATGTCGTCCCAAGATTTTTACCAATGCAATTACATATTTGAATTGCCAAGAAAAAGAGTATGAATGTTTCCTTGTACTTGCCAAATTTTTTTCATCAAGGTTGCCCAAATGAGAAACTGAAGACAATCTTCAAGGATTCACTAGGACTCATCGGAACCAGCATGTAGTTGTGTTTATGGCTAGGATTTCTTACATTAACATAGTGAGGGCACACAGTCGGAAACTGAAGACAAAGACACAGGTAGAGTCTGGAGGGATCCATGTGCAGGCTTCCTACATTCACCAATATTTGGCCTATTATTTATACATTTTTATTTCACTAACATTTTAATTTGGTTAAATATATGTGTGCTCATGTATACACTCCTAAGCATTTAAAAAGAAGAAGTTTGTTTTCATTTTTTTTAATGTTGTATTCATTTTTTAGAGGTAGGTATTTCAACAATTAAATATTTTTTATATTTACAACCTCTTATATTATCATTCTCATCAATTTTAGGAATTTACATTAAGGTAATACATAATTTTCTACATTCTAAACTAATAATGATTTTAGGACTTGCCATCAATTTAATATATCTTGTTAATAACATGTAACAAGCATATTAATTACACACACAGATTTTAAAACATGTCCTGATTTTAGAATAGTTAAGATCTTTAAAAATACTTACATTAGGATTGTTTATAGTCACTCATATGATGAAAACAGAATGAAATTCACAAAAATATTTATAGCAGAATTATTTAAAATACCAAATTATTTAAAATACAATTTTAGACATGATAATTAAATACATGTCTAAAATTAGAGAAACACCTTAGTAAGATATAGTGAGTCTAAATCTTATGCAGCAATATAAAATAATTATTAACATATAATCATAAGGAGAATATTTATAAAAAATCATGGAATGAAAAAAATAATAAAGAATATAACTATACTACAGATAAAACTCTCTAAAAGCCTGCTTGCATAAAGATAAACACTGGAAGGATATAAAAGAAAAAAATTGTAAAAGCATTTTAAAGGTTACTAGCAATAAGTTTGGAGGGAATTCTACTTTTTGTTTTCATACCCTTCAACCAAATTTGTTCTAAGGCTATTTGGCAATAAATAGAAATAAAGAAAAATGTTAGCAACTTCAGAGACATAAAAGCAAGCAGCAAAGCCAGTCTTATTTTATTTCTCTCCTTATTCTGCCTACGGCTGAGAAAAGGACAGGAGAAGAAACTGAGTGCAGAACTGGCTTTTCTCTCCTCTTGCTACCCGAGCCATCCAGACAGCATAGCTGCCCCACAGGTAACTAAGCTGTGTACATGTGGTTGAGAGCTCCATAGAACACAGGAGCTTTGTAGAGCAGGTCAAGTCCTAGATGCACTGGAAATAATGTAACTCTGCTTTTTCAGTGATTTTCTCTGCTAATAAGAACCTTTAAGCTAAAGACTGAAGGCAAATATAAAGAAGTTTTTGGGAATGGCCATAATTGTCTTTGTTATCCAAGAAGCAATTATTTCTCATGGTTGGCTTTCTCTAGAATCACTGATATCACTATACTTTCTTTCTCTGGTATCTCACTTTCTTTCTCTGTTTTATATTGCTATGCTTTGCATTTCTAATACATTTCATATCTTTGAGGAAAGGCTTATGTCTTTTTCTTTTTAATCAGCTATGTGCTTTTTAAAGGTTTGGTTTATAGTAGATACATAAATTATGTATATAGTGGATATATATAGATAGGTACATATAGATATAATAGATAGATATTGAATTGAATTAAATTTAATTGTGTTATCTCTTAATGAGCATTTCTATTTTCTTAATGGTCCCTAAATTTCCTCCAAATAACCGATTTTAAGGTGGAGCTTGAATCAAATAGTTCATTTTAAAATACCTATAGAATAATGCTGTTTTTTTCTTTTTTTTTAACTTGCAGCCATATTGAAAGAAGAATATGTCAATAACATCGGCTTTCCACCAATACCTCAACGTCTGCCCACTTTTCTCTTGTTGGCCTGTTTCCTGGCCTGCAGGTATTCTTATTTCATGTACTCCGTATTGACAAATTCATTACTTTCCCACTGACATCCTCACTGTTGAAATCTTCGTTTCCTCACTTGTCCCATCTTGTTTTAACTCAAACAATTACATGCAAAATTTAACCTGTACTCTTTAGATTAATCCCTACCCCACCCCCAGTCACACACAGACACATTTGGTTTTCCACATCAATTTTTAAAAAATCAGATATAATATAAAATATATTTTGGGGGACATTATTTCTGCATTTTCCAATACTTTTAAAACATGATTATACAAATTAAATATATATGAGTGTTACTTTACCAAAGTATACTTTTCAAAAAGCTAAAACAACCAATTGTATATAAACATAAAGTGAGCACGTGTCAAGGTTTTTTTTTAGTTCATTAATGACGAAACCACCAAGACACTAAAGCTGGTTCCCAAAGTACTGAAGATATGTATAGTGGCTATGAGAAAAACAAGATTTCCAGGTCAGGTACAAAATAGCTTAATGTTCCTAAAGCATAATAAAACTATAACCTTTAATCAAAAATTATTTGCATCTTGCACACAAAATTTATTTATATTGCTATTTGATGAGAATCATCTATATTGCTATCCCTTTTCTGAGGGTTAACATGTACCCTTGGAAAGTTATAAGGGTTATTATCCTGAGTAATAGTAAATAGCAAGTCAAATAAGACAGGAGAATTAAGTAATCCCTTGGCCAGGCTTCTAGACAATGTCTTAGAGGATATGGAAAAGAATGAGTAATCCGGCCGGGCACCATGATTCATGCCTGTAATCCCAGCACTCTGGGAGGCCAACGCGGGCAGATATACTGAGGTCAGGAGTTCGAGAACAGGCTGGCCAACATGGTGAGGCCCTGTCTCTACTAAAAATACAAAATATTAGCTGAGTGTGGTGATGCACGCCTGTAATCCCAGTTACTTGGGAGGCTGAGGCATGAGAATCACTTGAACCAGGAGGTAGAGTTTGCAGTGAGCTGAGATCACACCACTGCACTCCAGTCTGGGCAACAGAGTGAGACTCTGTCTCAAAAAAAAAAAAGGCTCAGTAATGCTATGTTTTGAAAAATTTTTCTTAACAGTGCAAATTTCTGAGTAATGATCTTTACTGATATAATAATCTACCTGTAAACATGCCCACATTTGGTACAAAAAGAGTGGTGTTTTCATGCCTGACTAGATTTAAAGTATCTCAAAGTTCAGGGTCTTTTTGTACTTCATCCACACAGCCAATCAGAATGGCATGGACTATTTCGAGTAAATATCCTTCCTCCAAGAGACACTTAATGGAATGCCTGCTATGTGTCAGGTGTTGTGTTACATGGAAGAATATTGAATTCTTCTCTTCAGAGCTAGAACTTAATTAGAAGAGAGAGGTACAATGAATTACGGTAGACTCTAACAAGTATTTGCAAGGTGCCATTGGCCCTTCGGGGTACAGCTCCTGATGTAAGGGCTTTGGAGTGAAATCTGCCTGAATTTTACCACTGAATATGTTGTTTATTGACTAACAAAACAACCAAAATACCCTTTATACCTCAATTCCAAGCTCAAAGATGTTTTAAAAAGTGTATGACACAATTCTCTGACTCTCTAACCTGGGGTTACAAAAAGAACTTAAAATGATGAGATAACTCTGGGTCATTATGCAAAATACACAATACTGTTCTGCACTGTCACTCAGCAATGACCCAGAAAGCAATGAGTCATAAGGGACATATTTTTCTTTATAATAAATAACCCCAGCCTGCTATGTTTTTAAATTACTGTATCTGATTTATATGGTTTTATGTCTCTTGCAGTTTTGTTCAATATCACTTTGATATGTGTAGCAAAAATATTCATCACAGTTATGTGGTATTTTGTATGAAATGATGTAAATATGTGACCATTGCACTGTGTTTTTTTTTTTTATGTCTTGATGAATTAGGTTAGGTCACAATACGAAGGATAAATTGTTTATTTCTTGTCTTCCTATCTGAAAAATGGGTGGACTGCAGGACAATAATGGTAGGATACTACACTATTAAAGAGCCTCAAAGAAGTTTGAAGAGTCTTCTGTAAGACATTATGATGCAAGAGCAGTGTTATTTTGGTTTTGTAAGGGATAATTATGTAGTTAATCTTGTTCTATATTACATTGAAAAAGCTTTCAACACTTCATTGTGTTCAGTTACGCTACTGATTACTCAGACGGAGAAAATTTGGGAAAGTTTGGAGATACTTAACTGTGAGTTGCTGATGGAGTGTTTTCTCACTGCCCTTATCTCCTAAAAGGGCAGGATTGGGGTTTTGGGTCCCCTTGCGGACCTCTGTGAATTTTAGTTATCATTTAAGCCCGTGGTAGCAGCCTTCATGAAAGATTCAAGGGCTAGTTTTAATTAAGAAAGGTTAATGACAGGTGGTGGCTCATGCCTGTCACCCCAGCACTGTGGGAGACTGAGGCAGGTGGATCACCTGAGGTCAGGAGTTGGAGACCAGCCTGGCCAACATGGTGAAACCCCATCTTCACTAAAAACACAAAATAAGCCAGGGATTGTGGCACATGCCTGTAATCCCAGCTACTTGGGAGGCTGAGGCCAGGGAATCTCTTGAATTCGGGAGGCGGAGGTTGCCATGAGCCAAGATAGCACCACTGCACTCCAGCCTGGGCAACCAAGGGAGACTCCATCTCAAAAACCAAAAAACAAAAACAAACAAAAAACAGTTTGCTGATGAGCTCGAAAGAGCTTCCTTTCACTCCAGATATCACTTGCAGCAGAGGCATCACTAGGCAAACTCAGGCAAGCCTAATGGACAACCGCACTCTGAATCTTCTCTGTATCTGTTTTTCTTTGATTTTTTCCCTCAGAAATCATACCACAGAAATCTACAGTTCCCTTGTTCTTTAAAGAGCAGTGGTTTTCTGTAGAAGAATATGTCAAACAGAATTCCATTTCCTGAACCACATTTCTCTTCTGTCTTCCATGATCTAACTAGAGATGAACTCATTTAGGAAAAAAAAAAAAGAAAAAGAAATACCACTTAAAGTGACCCAGTTTGATCTGGAATGCAAATACAAGCTTTTGGTCTATGATCTGCATTTCTGCCTGTTAAGTAGAGTGTAATCAAGAAGTTTGCATTTGCTTTCTCAGAGAGATAAAGCAATACTCAAGAGCAAGGGAAAAATGTAGGCCTTTGATTCATTCAATTCATTACTACTTTTTGTCAAATATGTAGATAGAAAGAGAGAGTTGTTGTCATCATTGAATTTATAGTGAAGGATCGACACTGGGCAAGGTTAGTTAATGCAATTTGTGCTTTGTAGGAGATGTACCAAGGATATGGGTATGAAGACAGCGATGGCTTAGCATGGCCTTAGAAAAAGGAAATGATGTGTTAGCTGAGGCACAAACATAAATTAGACAGTGAGTGAGGTGGATGTCTCTCTAGGCAGAGAAAACAGCATATGCCAAATTATAGTCAGTCTATCAGTGAAGTGGCATTTTTGGAAAAAAAACACATGAGGACAATTTCAAGAGAACAGTTCCAGGGAATTCCAGAACTGAGTGTGGGTCAGTAGGTGAGGGAGGACACTCCCAGGGACTAGGATCAACCAAGATCTAGGAAGAGCCTATGGCATAAGCCACAGTGAAACTCCTACTGAGTCAGGAAGCTCGAAGCACAGAGCTGTCCATCAGGAGTAGGGTCAGCGAGAGAATCATCCCTGACAGCCTTCTTCCTGCCATGTGCTCCTTCTGAAGCCCTGGGCTGGGACTCCAGGTCTCTTCTCAATGCTTCTTGAAGTGACAGGTGCCTAGGGCAAGCCATGGGAGTGGTGGCTGACATCTATATGTTATGCCTTAGTTACCTGTCACATATTTTTTTTAAAGATGAATTGTTTCTAAGGGCAGGATAGGTATTTTCTCTATAAGCACATAGTCAGTGCCTAATAAATATTTAATTAAATCAAGTATTTCAAAAGCCTCACTCTTGCTCTATTAGATATATAGGTAATTTTAGACAGCAAATTCAAATACACGTATCAACCCACCTTTCTAGCAAAGCTTTGGATGCAACTCCCTAGCAAAGCTTTGGATGCAAAATCAACATACTGAGAAGTCAACAGATATTTTTGTTTCTTGGAGGCAAAAATCTTTAGTGATTCACTGTCCTCTTCTACTTCCGCTTTTTCTTTCCTCAGCACACATCTCTTCTTTTAATTTTCATCCCTATAGATTACAAAACCTTGCAGAAAATTAGGTCGCTATATGCCTCACCCAAAGGGAAACTCCAAAAATGTAGAAAAGAAAATTAGTTCACCTTCAAGAAGCAATTTTAGCTTCAGTCTAAAATAAAAAGTCAGAACTTTATATTGACAAAAGAAAGAAGAAGCTTTCTCTCCCGTTAGTATTTTTCTCTATTTTCCCATGTTTCAGGACAGAGGCTGCTGCTACAGAACCTGTTCTTTGGGTCGTGGAAGACACTGTGCAGAATGTAATGCTAGAGGTTTGCAGGATTATTACTGACATCTTCCCACGTGAAACCTTGGCCATTTATTTTAATCATTGTTGCCTCTGTATCTCAAGCATCTAGGAATGAACAGTACACAGCAGACATTCAAGCAGTATTGGGTGAATAAATAATTGAGTGACGCATTATCAAACCAGTACCTACTAACTTTATAAAGTTTGGAAAATACGTATGTGCACCTGCATGTGCAATATTACCATACTGATTATCATCGTTACAATTTCAGTGAATTTTTTGGAAGATTCCATACTAATGTTAATGAAGCTCCTGAAGAGATCATGATGATAATTCCTGGAAAAGTTAACCAAGGCCATCAAGAAGCCAGGGACAGGCAAAAAAAAAAAAAAAAAAAAAAAACAACAACTGTGATTTTTAAGAGAAGCTGAGAGGACATATTAGGATGAATCTTTTCAAATAAGCTCAAGCAGACCAATAGAATCATTTACTCCAGAAAATCTCACTAAGGTGACTTTGGGAACACAATTCAAAGGAAAAGAAGATAGTCTCTGACTGTATGAAAAAAAAAAGCTATAGGTCGAAGTTTCTGTTTATGGCAGATAATATATAGCACTTGACCCTCTAACCCTGTAATTTATGAATCTCTGTTATTTCCCTTGATATGTACCAGCCTCAAATTTAATTCTACTTTGACTGGCAGTGAGAGCTGTTCACATTCCAATATTTACAGAAAACATCAATTTCCATAAGCCTAGATATTTATGAATTACGTTAGAATTATTCGTGTGATATATGGCAAATGTATTGCTGACCTAGTTAGAATTCTTTCAAAAGTGCTTTGTTAGTGCATTTGAGAAGTTTAATATGCAGGGTGGCCTGTTTAGAGTAGGTTCCACTTAATTCATCATGCCTAGCTATAATGACAGCTACTTTAAGTTTTGGGCCAAGAACAGGTTTATTCAATCCCAAATATGTACATCTATTTCTCCTAGAAAGTAACCTCATTGTAAGTCACCTAGCAGTGACCACAGCCCCCTGGGCTGAGCAGATTTCTTCCCCTTCTCCAGCAACCTCCCTTTGCTCATCACATGTCTGTATTCCCATTCCTGATCATCGCAGATCTACTCTAAACCTTCTTTCAAAATCCCTGATCCTGGCCAGGAGTGATGGCTCATGTCTGTAATTCCAGGATTTTGAAAGGCCGAGGCGGGTGGATCACTTGAGGCTGGGAGTTCAAGACCACCCTGGCCAACATGGTGAAAACCCCGTCTCTACTAAAAATACAAAAATTAGCCAGGTGTGGTGGTACATGCCTGTAATCTCAGCTACTTGGGTGGTTGAGACAGGAGTATCACTTGAATTCAAGAGGTGGAGGTTGCAGTGAGCAGAGATCACACCACTGTACTCCAGCCTGGGCAACAGAGCAAGACTCTGTTTCAAAAAAAAAAAAAAAAAAAACCTGAT
This sequence comes from Ateles fusciceps, assembly GCA_036589455.1. Taxonomy (NCBI): domain Eukaryota; kingdom Metazoa; phylum Chordata; class Mammalia; order Primates; family Atelidae; genus Ateles; species Ateles fusciceps. The sequence continues at coordinate 2,753,282 of JAZHEH010001737.1, forward strand.
TATTTTCTTTGGTCATCATGATCCCATCGATTTTCCAATTAGGGAGTTTCCAATGATAACTTCTCAGATTATTGTGCCTTGACTAACCAGTAAATAAATCTCCAAGCAAAAGAATGGCTTGAGAAAATGTGTGTGCTCAGACAGGGAAGTGCCTGGGCTTGAGAAAATATGTGTGCTCAGACAGGAAAGTGCCTGGCCACAGAGCCAAGGCTCAAAGATATTAAAACAATAAAGAAAAATAGAAGATAAAATCCACATCAGTAATTCATTCAACAAATATTAATTGAAGGCTTTCTATGTTCCAGATACTTGGGTCAGGGCTGATGGTACAAATAGTGAGCAAAACGGATGGAATCCTTGCTTTGAACCTCACAGTCTATGGTGGACAGAAATATCAATCAAGTAACTGAAAGAGAAACATAAAATGGCAAAATGTACAACAGTTTAGATGTGTTGGTACTATGACAGTATTTGAGTACAGGATGTGATATACCCATACAATATTCTAAAGGAGATGCATGTATTAAGACTATGGGAAATGGGGAACAGCATTGTGTGTTTGAACAAAGAAATGAAGGCTGGTGTGGTTGGAACTGAGAGAGATTAGCTTAGAGAGGAAAACAGGGACCAGACAAAGCTGGAGGTTTAAAGACATGTTCAACTACATGCAAAGGGAGGCCGTTGACTTGATTTACATAGGATCTAAAACTGTACCTTCAGTCACATGTTCTCCATGCTGTTGCTTCTTACTCGTTTGTCTATCCGTGGTATTGATACTTCTTTTATGTTAGAGATGCTGATGAAAGGAAATGCTTGAATGGAATTGGGGTGAGCTAGTCTATGTATTGAACTTCAACACAAGGTCCTGATATGAGTGGTTCAAACCCACTACCTTGCATTCCTCTTCCCATTTTGTTTCCTTTTATCTTAGTTTTAAATTTCAACTTTTATTTCAGATACAGCAGGCACACGTGCAGGCTCGTTACATAGGTATATTGTGTGATGCTGAGGTTTAGGGTACTCATCCAGTCACTCAGTTGGTGAGTATAATACCCAGTAGGTAGTTCATCAATCCACTCCCACCTCCCTCCCGCCCTCCCCGACCAGTAGTCCCCAGTGTCTGTTATTCCAATGGTTATGTCCATGTGTGCTCAATATTTAGCTACCACTTGTAGGTGAGAACATGCAGTGTTTGGTTTTCTGTTGTTGTGTTAATTTACTTAAGATAATGGCCTCCAGCTGCATCCATGTGGTCATAAAGGACATGATTTCATTCTTTTATGGCTGAATAGTACTCCATGGTGTATACGCACATTTTCTTTTTTTAAAAATAGTTTTCTGGGCCAGGCATGGTGGCTCTCCCCTGTAATCCCAGCACTTTGGGAGGCCAAGGTAAGTGAATCACGAGGTCAGGAGTTTGAGACCAGCCTGGCCAACATGGTAAAACCCCATCTCTACTAAAAATTCAAAAAAATTAGCTGGGCATGGTGGTGGGTGCCTATAATCCTAGCTACTCAGGAGGCTGAGGAAGGAAAATCGCTTGAACCCAGGAGGTGGAGGTTGCAGTGAGCCACGATCGTGCCACTGCACTCCAGCCCAGGTGACAGTACAAGACTCCATCTCAAATAAAAAAAAGTTTTTTGTTAGTCAGTGTACAGCGACATGTTGCTGCAACCACAAACAAATGATAACACACGTCGCTGTACATTGTCCTGTGGCATTAGCTAGAGTTGGCCCCTTGGAATTACTTATGTCTCCCAGTTGACAATCACAGTAGAATTAGCTTGAGACGTTCACAGAGATGTCCTGTCACATGATCTGATTTTCAGGAGGTCTACAGTTACTATGGAGGAAAACAGATTTGAAACTTGTTTTTAACTCATGTCTGGAAAAGTATAGAAAATATTTTATAATGCAATTAGCAGAATTTAAATGTTAAATGTGGCAAGAGCCTGAGGGTATTATTATTCAAAGTTTTGGAGAGAGAGGGTGGTGTGGTAAAACACAAATACTGCACCTTTTAGAGGCTCAGCCACTCTGATTGAGACTCACCCTTCAAACGGGGGTTTGTGGGAGGGTATTCCCCCATTCGCCAGAAAGGTGGAGCTGGAGAAGCAGTGGAAATAAAGCAAATAAGTCATGGAGGCTTAGAAGTGAGGAGAGTAACAATCATGAGGTTAGCCCAGTAGGACTAGAGAGACCTCTGCAGACAGACAGACACCCACAGCAAGGAAGCACTGCCAGTGGGAGGGGACATAGGAGTAGGACTGAAGGCACAGACTAGAGCTTGGAGGACAAGACAAGGAAACCTATCCTGTTTTTCCTCTGGGGACTCCAAGAGAGACATCAGGAAGAGAAGGTACATGATCTTGCTATGTGAGAGTAGAAGTTGTTGGTCTAGTATGTGCAGGAAAAAGTGGACACTTGTCATCCTCAGAACTTAGCTGCTAGTGGGATTTATGGGACAACCAGTTGTATTGCGCTAGACTAGCGCTAGGCTTGAAACATACTTAGATAATATTGGTCACGTGTGTGTATGTGTGTGTGCATGTACATGCATGTGTGCACAAGGTCAATGTACCAGGAAGAGTAATTTAATGGTTCGAAGATCCTCATCTTGGAAAATGTCTCATGCTATGAAGTTGAATACTGCATATCACCAGATATCAAAGTCCCATAAGAGGATAAAATCACCTTTAAATTGATAACTGAGGTTATATTTGTAGGCCCTCTTCTCCTACATCACCTTATGATATATCCCTTGTGCTAATTTGGATAAGAAACTTGCATGATAGGAGAAGACATGCTGAACCGGAAGGTCTGTGCAGTGTGGAGGGAGGTGTGCTTTTCATGTCTCCTGTACTCGTTGAACCGTGAGTGCAAAATGGCTTCACCTGTGCCACAGTGTTCGGCAGGATCATGATGTCAATTAGGTTTCATGAGATTCTGTAAAGCAAATTTGTTTACTTGCTCACTGAGTTATCCAAAGACAAAAGGAGGCCTGTGCCTCCAGCACAATAATTAATTATAAAGTCATCACACATATTGCATTAATGTTGGCTGGCTTCTCACAAGTCCCTCTCAGAGGGCAGGGGCCATGTGTAAGTATAACTCTATTTAGCATCCACTAAAAAGACACTTTGATTGGAACCTGTGTGATAATAAACTTCTTTATTAGATTCCTTGAAGTAAAGGATTTTATCTTTCATTTATTCAATAAATATTTATAACTTTATAAAGTAGTAAAAATAGAAAAATCTTCATGTGGCTTATGTTCTGTTTTTTAAATTTAATTATTTTTAATCGGTAAATAATAGTTGTTAATGTTTATGGTGTGTAATTTGTTATGACATAGGTATACAAGCGCAGAATGATTAAATCAAGCAATTAACAAATTCATCACCTCACATATTTATCATTTCTTTGTGGTGAGAATGTTTAAACCTAGAAAAACCCTATAAAATTGAACTTTATATTCTTTGGCCAACATCTCCCTTTTCCTCTTCACCGAACCCCAGCCCCCCAGTGTCTGATAATCATCACTCCACTCTTTACTTCTACTGAGTTTGACTATTTTAGATTCTACATATAAGTAAGATAATGCAGTATTTGTCTTTGTCTTATTTCATTTAATATAATGTCCTCTAGATTCATCCATGTTGTCACAATGACAGAATACCCTTCATTTTTAAGGTTGAATAATATTTCACTTGTGTATATATACCACATTTTCTTTTTTTATTCACCTTTTTCCTGAACACTTGGGTTGATTCCGTATCTTTGCTATTGTGAATAACGAAGCAATGAACATGAGAGTGTGGGTGTCTCCTAGACATACCAATTTTAATTCCTTTGGCTTTATACCCAGAAGTGGGATCGCTAAATCACATGGTAATTCCATTTTTAATTTTCTGAGGAGCTTGCATACTGTTGTTCTATAGTAACTATACTAATTTACATTCCCACCAATAGTGTCCAAAGATTCCCTCCCTTCACCTCTTGCTGATACTTATCTGATACTTAACTTTCATTATGTTGATAATAGCCCTTCCAGCAGGTGTGATAGGAATAGTTGGTTTCAATTTGCATTTCCCTGATAATTAGTGATGTTGAGCATGTTTAAGGGTGATATGTAAGTCCCTTTTTTTTCTTGAAATGTCTATTCAGGTCTTTTTGCCCACTTTTTAATCAGGTCATTTGGATGTTTTTTGCTATTAAATTCCATATCGATTTGGATACTGACTTATCGTCAGATGCGTTGTTTGCAAATATTTTCTCACATGCTGTGGGTTGTCTTTTCACTCTGTTAATTGTTTTCTTTTCAGAAATTTTTCAATAGGATGTAATCATCCCATTTCTCTATTTCTGCTTTTATGGCCTGTGCTTTTGGGGGAGTATCCAAGAATTCATTGCCCAGACCAATACCATGGAGCTTTTCCTCTATGTTTTCTTCTGGTCGTTTTACAGTTACAGGTCTTCTATATCAAATATTTCTCTAACACTTTTATAATGCTTACTGTATTCCAAGTGCAGGTCAAAGCTCTTGACATATACTAACCTGAAGCAACAACCCAATGACGCAGGTACTAGACAATTTCTATCTTATATATGGCAGGAGACTAAAGCAGAAGCAGTTTAGGTGTTATCCAAGGGTACAAAACTAGTAAGTGGTGATGTGGAATTTGTACCCTGGCAGTTTGGCTTCAAAGTCTACCTGCTTTTTCACTTTATTATATCTTTCCTTTTAAATTACCTTTTTATTACTAGTGCCTAGCATAGATCTATGCAAAGAATAAATGAGTGCTAATTGAACAAGCCAATGAAACAATGACATTTATCATGCTAATGGTGATAATGATGAAAAGATACTAATAATGATGGTTTATATTTATTGAGTTGCCTCTCGTACTATGTTTCATAATTTGTAAGCACCATATCATGTGATCTTTTATTATTATACTTTAAGTTTTGGGATACATGTACAGAATGTGCAGATTTGTTACATAGGTATACATGTTCCTTGGTGGTTTGCTGTACCCATCAACCGTCATCTAGGTTTTAAGCCCCATATGCATTAGGTACTTGTCCTAATGCTCTCCTCCCCTTGCCTCCTACACCCCCAGCAGACCCCAGGGTGTGATGTTCCTCTCCTTGTGTCCATGTGTTCTCATTGTTCAACTCCCACTTATGAGTGAGAACATATGGTGTTTGGATTTCTATTCTGTGTTATTGATGTTTTCCACCTTTATTCATGTCCCTGAAAAGGACATGAACTCATCCTTGTTAATGGCTACATAGTATTCCATGGTTTATATGTGCCACAATTTCTTTATCAAGTCTATCATTGATGGGCATTTGGATTGGTTCCAAGTCTTTGCTATTGTGAACAGTGCTGCAATAAACATATGTGTGTATGTGTCTTTATAGAATGATTTAAAATCTTTATAATATCCAGTAATGGGATTGCCGGATCAAATGGTATTTCTGGTCCTAGATCCTTGAGGAATCACCACACTGTCTTCCACAATGATTCAACTAATTTCCACTCCCACCAACAGTGTAAAAGTGTTCCAATTTCTTCACATCCTCTACAGCATCTGTTGTTTCCCGACATTTTAATGATAACCATTCTAACTGGTGTGAGATGGTGTCTCATTGTGGTTTTGATTTGCATTCCTCTAATGACCATTAATGATGAGCTTCTTTTCATGTTTGTTGGCTGCATAAATGTCTTATTTTGAGGAGTGTCTGTTCATATCCTTTGCCCACTTTTTGATTTTTTTTTTTTTTTTTGGTAAATTTGTTCAAGTTTCTTGTAGATTCTGGATATTAGACCTTTGCCAGATGGATAGACTGCAAAAAATTTCTACCATTCTGTATGTTGCCTGTCATTCTGATAATAGTTTCTTTTGCTGTGTAGAACTCTTTAATTAGATCCCATTTCTGAATAGCAATAGTGTTCAACACTTAAACCCTGGACTTCCTAACCTTAATAGCCATGCTCTTTCATTACAGCTAAAAGCCACCAATTCTGGGATCATTTCTGTCATTTGTTAAATGGCTTGAGAACAATTATTTATAACATCTTGTTGTACATAAATCTCACCTTATAAAATAAAATTAAAATATACTTTGCCAAGCAAAGAGTATTGAAAACATAAAAATCCTTGAATAACAAAATAAAAATCAGTCTCTCCTCTTTCTCTCTTTTCTCCACATACATACACAAACATACATGTACATACATATATACTCTTACCCCACAGGATAGAAAGTTGAAAGTCACTATGCCTCAACCATAAATCCCCATGGATCTCATTGAAAGAGTCTGAATGCAATTGAGATAAATATAGTAGGCGCAATGGATAGAATACAATTTGTGATTTAAGATCCATAAAACAACTCTAAGGGCATTGTGATTTATTCTATATTAAGCCCATTTCCCAATCCTAATATTTATGCCCACATGTTTTTAATATGCTATTTAACCACACATTTTACAGATATAAACATCACCATATGAGTTTTCAATTAACATTGATTTTCTTCCTGAAGAAGTGTCTGTTGGAATGAAATGGTAGGAATGGCTGGGAACTGATATATGTGGAGTTAAGGTGCTGTTAATTCAATTGCTTTATCTGATCCAAAGTCACTTAGATTATATTAAATTAGCCATCTGCTTGGCTTTCACCTTGGAATGTCTGCCAGATGCTGAATGTGTTTATGGAGTTCATTAGCAGACCCAACCTTAACAACAACTTTCTTGTGGTGTAACACCAGTGACCAGAAGTTTTCCTGAAAAGACATCATAGGAAAAAAAATGTATAAGCTACCCTTAAATAAATATTTTTATAATGAAATGTTTCCATTTGGAAGGGAATTTAGACAAAGCATTCCTACCAAATACCAACTGATCTTTTACTTCTCTTTTGACAGGCAATGACAATTGATCACACTCTAATATTAATAAAAATACCAATTTTTACAGATCTAGATATTATAATTATGTTAGAACTATTCATGAAATATACACAAAAGGGAATCTTCTTCCACTTTAACTTTTAATTTAATTTTGTTAAGTGAATTCCCATGAGCAGATGACTGTTCTACCTTGTAGTATGTTATGGTGCATTACAGTCCAGAGACAGAAATTTATATGTAAAATCTAATTTTATTACCATGACAAAGAAACTATTAGGTGAGGACTACTACACTTTGAAGGAGTTATAAGCAGCAACCTATGAATTGGATCTTTAACATTTTGGAATTAACTGCATGTAAGGCATCCTAGGGGAAGTAAACAATTATGAAAAGGCTTTTTCAGTTGGAAAGTTAATAATAGAATGTGGCAACTGGAGAAAGATGAGGCTGGAAAGACTCTCAGAGGCCAGATAATGAAGATCCTTGATTACTTTCTAGGAAATCTGGTTGTTAATTGATAGGCTATAAACAGGGAGCCACTGAATTAGTTTAAGCAGAGAAGCTACATGGCATAGCATGTCATTTAGAAACATAATGAAAGCATAAAATCTATGAAGAAATTACCCAAATCAAAGTCACCTAACTTAAGAGATTATTGTAAAGGTACAGGAGAATACATGAAAACCTTATCCTAAACAGAGAAAGTGGAGGTGGAAAGGGGAGAGATTTAATAGTTAATTAGGAAATAAATGCAATGAAATGTGTTTCACAATTAGAAATGAGAATATAAACAAAGATATTTCAGATAACTTTAAGATTCCTGATTTGTATGATAGATTATTATGAGTTGAAATTTGGGAGGAAGGTTATGGAAATTAGAGGGAATATGGGACCACGACTTTATCTTTGGATATTTTGGATTTAATGTGACTATTAGATATTCTTGGAATGATACCTGTAGATAATTAGCTTTATAATCCTGAAATTCAAGATAGCAATCTGAGCTAGAGATACAAAGTTAAAGTTCATCATAGATAAAAATTAAACAAAGCTATCTAGAAAGTATTATGTGTAATGAGAAGATAAGGATACTAAACATAAGACTTAAAATAATAATATTGTCTAAGGCATAGGAGAAAGAAAAGGTTGCAGGACTGCTCAAAGGAGTAAAAGGTAAACCAGAAGAAGGTATGATGGCAGAAGACATTGGAAAAGAGAGTAACTACAATAAGCAAAAAGGATCAGGAGAGTCTAATGTTACAAAGACATATTCTCGTTTACTTACAGTACTATACAACCTGATAAGTCAAATTAAAGTACTGAAGAATAGGAAGAGGAAAAAGAGGAAAAGGTGGTGGCAGCTGAGGAGGAGGAGGAGCAGAAGAAGAAGGAGGAGAAACAAAAATGAAAGAGAAGGAGACAGAGGAGGAGAACAGGCACAGAAATTAATGAAATGTGTTGAATCTATCCAAATCTGATTATATATAAAATAAATTCTACAAATTCTGAGACTAGGCTTCATGGCTTATTTACTAAGTTATTAATCCAGAATGAGAAAATCAGAGGTGAGAGAGTAGATAACATTTAATAAAATAAGAACAATATTAACATGTTTGATTTACAGTAGTAAAATGCCTTTCCAGTACATAATGCCACAGAGTTTAATCAGCATTTGCACTACTTAGAAAATTATTATTATATCATCATTTTCTTCCTCATTTTATAGTGAAAGAAATGAATACTTAGAAATATAAAAGTTGACCGGGCGCAGTGGCTCACGCCTGTAATCCCAACACTTTGGGAGGCCGAGGCGGGCGGATCACAAGGTCAAGAGATCGAGACCATCCTGGCCAACATGGTGAAACCCCATCTCTACTAAAAATACAAAAAAAAAAAATTAGCTGGGCGTGGTAGTGTGCACCTGTAGTCCCAGTTACTCGGGAGGCTGAGGCAGGAGAATTGCTTGAACCCTGGAGGCGGAGGTTGCAGTGAGCCAAGATCCCACCACTGTACTCCAGCCTGGTACCTGGCGACAGAGCGAGACTCCGTCTCAAAAAAAAAAAAAAAAAAAAAAAAAGAAATATAAAAGTTGAAAAACCTACTTATTCTCATACAGTCTGTGAGGAGCATCTTCAGGAACCAAGCCCAAGTGTCTTGGCTTCAAATTCTAATCTGTAGTAGAAAACTAAAATGCATTCTGAGTTCTGTGACAAACACTGCAACCGTCTTGGCTGATTGTACCTCTCCTTTGGGGGATAAATGAGAGACTTGAGATGAACTCCCTTCCAGTTCTGTGAGTCTGCATTTCAATTAAATATTCTGAAAGTTGTACAACTGTAAATGTCCCCCAGTATTAATGAATAGTTACCCAAACTTACAAAAATATTACTTTAAATTCAATTAATTTTCTAAAGAACTAAAGTTTATATCTCGGAGCAAAGTATTTCATTTTGATTAATTATCATTCAATATTTATAAAAGTTCACGTTTCTGCTAGGTTGGAGCACTAGCTCCGATAACAGGCTATAATAAATGATAATGGATAATTATTATTTCAATTACCTTGCTCCTTTTTTAGAGATATTCACTTGTATTACAAATTGGACAATGCCCATTCATTTTGATGCACTAGTTCCAAAGTAACTTGTAGGCATTCGTTGATAATGGTAATGTATTTGAGTCAAGGGATATTCAGAACTGAATTGATAGCCACTTACTCAACACATCAACTCTACACATTTAATCTGCTTTCTCTATTAATTTTTTAAAATATATATTAGTTTTTAGAACAGTTTTAAATTTATAGAAAAATTTAGATGGCGCAGATGATTCCCATGTGCCCCACACCCACAATTGACATTCTACAGAAGTATGTTACATCTGTTACAACTAATGATCCAATTTTGACATAGTATTAACTAAAGTTCATAGTGCATTTAGTTTCCCAATATTGTCATACTTTTATTAACTCAAGTCCATTGTTCATTCAAATTTCATTAGTTTTCTCCTAATACCTTTTTTTTTCTTTTCTAAGATTCTTTTCAGGATGCCACACTACATTTAGTTGTCATGTCTCTTCAGTCTCCATATGTTTTTGGAGGTTTTCTTGTTTTTGATGACTGACAGGTTTGAGGAGTGCTTCTCGGGTGCATCATAGACTTCTGCTTTATTGATATTTGTCTGATGCTTTTTCTGATGGTTAGACTGGGACTAGGGGTTTTGTGGAGGAACATAATGGAGGTAAAGTGTCATTTCCATCACATCATATCAAGGATGCAAACTATCATCATGACTTATGACTGTTGATGTTGACCTTGGTCACCTTTTGGCTGAAGTCATGTTTGTCGGGTTTCTCTACTGCAGTGTTACTCTTTTTCCCTTTTCCATACTATACTCTTTGGAAGAATGTCACTATGCAAAGTACAATTTAAGGGAAGGGAAGCTATTCTCCCCTTCTTTGCATGTGGAATGTTTAAATAGCTTATTTAGAATTTTTTCCATAGATTTATCTCTTCTTCTCCATTTAATAATTAATGTAATCATTTATATGTTTAATAATTAATGTAATCATCAGTATGTTCTGTTGGATATTTATTTAGTATTTTGACTAGCAATCCAGTACTATTACATTTATTGCTCAGATTGTTTCAGCTTTTGCCATTGAGAGATCTATTAGTTGGCTCACTTGCCTTATTTTACAGAAATATTAGTGTATATATGTGTGCTCTGGAAATAGCTAAGTAGGAGAAATGGGAAGAACTTAATAGGGGAGAAAAAGCGAGTGTTCAAAATTAAATATTCTAATTAAATAAACAAAATATGAACATGTTAAGTGAGTATGTAAAAAAATTTCCAAAGTATTTAAACAAATTTCAAATTTTAAGTTAATGACAGAATATAAAGATATTTATTTAGCATTATAAGTAATTATACTATATGAAAAATCTACCGAAAATTAGAAAAACATCAATATCTATGAATAACATAGCTTCATCCCTACAAAATCTAAGGAAATCAATTTTTAAAAACTGTATTTGATAAAATAATTTTAGTTAGACAAAATGAGTAAACAAACCTCAATAACATTCCTGTACAACAATGGAATAAACAAGGGATAAAATAAAAAATTCCATTTATTCTCAAAAATAAAGCATAAAATCTATTTTTATGTGTACACATTTTTGTTATCAAGATAACTAGACTTCTATTTCTAACTGCATGGCAGTAGACCAGATACCATGAATAGCCTTTCTTATAGCAATAATAAATAATAATAACACTGATTAAAACAGAAAAGTAATTATTAAAAACACATTGTCAGCCAGGTATAAAACTGTAAATATCTGCAAAAGCCAAAGACAAAAATGAAGAACCAGAACCATGATAGGTAAAAGGTACCCCAAAATAGCTTTTATCCAGAGAATTTCTGAAAATTCCTGGAGATCTTGAGTCACACAAATTTCTGGGATGGAGAAGGATGCCTAAGGCCATGCAAGACAGTCTGTCAGGAAAACCTCAGAGAAACCTGTATTCCTGATGTATACCCTCAGTCTAAATATAAAGAAAATCTAAACCTATTTAATACACAGGAATAGCAAGCATATTTTACACCTGTATTTTGAGGCCACACGTAGTGAGAACATCTTCATTCAGAAGTCCAAAAAGTAATGAGTTTATAATCCAAATTACCATGACTCCAAAACATTCAAGGGCAGAATTTTATTGAAATAACTCTCCAGTAACTCTAAGTGCCTGGGAAAGCTAAAAAGCGATTGTCTCTGGGGGGGAGTAAAACTTACATTTGATTCTCAAACATTTTCTACAAATGAAGTTTTAGAAAAAAAATCAGTTCATTGTCTACAATTTGGAAAAAAAAAAAGATAGAAAAAAGTTATCCATATTAGTCTAACATGTACTTCAGGTATTAAAAACACAAGAGAGAATATATCTTATAACGTGTTGTACTTTTTATAAATGACTTCATGAGCTAAAAAAAAAAAGCCATAAAAAAGGACACATTGATTTGAAAATAAGTAACAAAACTTCTATAAATTAAATTTCTAAGCACTTAACATAACCAGTGAGCAATAGATTAGATATAGCTGAAGGAAGAATTGGTGAATAGAAAACACATTTAATGAAATTATATATGAGGCAGCCTAGTGAAACTAAGATATAGAAAACATAAAGCATAGATGAAGAAAGTATAATACATTCCTCATAGACATTTAATAAGAAGACAGTGGTACAGAGAAAACAGCGGAAGAAACTGTGTTAAAATTAAGAACTTCTGTTTATCAACAGACACCATTAATAAGTGAAAGGCAAATCAAAAGTAGAAGAGAATATTTAGATTGCATGTGATACAGAATTTATATCAGACAGATATAAAGAAGTATAATACATATAATTAGTAAATGATTTGTAATCTAATTTTTGTTTAAATAAATAAAGGTTAAAAGACATAACAAGGCATTTTACAAAAGAATATATTAAATGGCCAAAAGACACATGAAAAGGTGCTCATTCTCATAAAATATCAGAGGGATACAAATTAAAACCATAATGAACATAAAACTGTACATTCACCAAAAAATAAAATAAAACAAAATGCCTATCCATACCAAGAGAAAAGCAAGAAGCAACTGAAACTCTTATACATTACTATATCAGAATTAATTATTTAGCCACTTTTTGAAAAATTGACAATATCTACAAAAGACGAATATATGCATAGTCTACGCTATCACATTTTCACTTATGGGTATACAGTCAGTACAAATATATACATATCTACTTCAGAAATTTCTATAGCTATGTTCATAGTACCATTTTTCCTAAGAATCAAAAACTGGAGACAACCCAAATATTCATCCATATAGATATATAAGTTACTAGAATCAGATAATATATGAACATAATAGCATCATCATCATTCTTGAACCAAAAAAGCCAGAGACGAAAAAGTGTACAGGATGATTCCAATTATAAAGTTCAAAAACAGTCAAAATTAACATATGTTACTAGAATTAAAGACAGTGGTTGGGATTTGTAGGAAGGAATAATGAAGGGAAAATTCCAAGTGGAGAACTTTCGTAACTAAAAGAGGGAAGAGCCCTGTTTCCATTAAAAAGGAAAATTATAATAGACTTGAAATAATGCTCTGCATGTGTCTGTGCACAAATTCTTTAAAGAAGAAAATTACATAATTTTGACAATATTAAAGAAGACCTAAAAAATAAGAATTCCTCTACAGGACAAGAAGACTGAATAAGAAAATGTAAATTTTCCCTGTTTTTATTTTCAGATTTAATGACATTCAAACCAAATATCTACAGAATTGTTCATGGAAATGACAGTTTTTCTAAAATTTGTATGATAATGCAAGAAGAACAAGTTTCTCCTAAAAGAGAATGGGGTGACTTGCCCTGATAGGTAGCAAGACTTATTATAAACTATAGTATTTAAAATTTATGCACATGTGCAAACAATATTTATAATTGAGCTGACCCTCCAGATCAGTGGAGATAAAATAATAGACTACCTAATTTTTCTTGAGTGGTAGGTTATCGATACAAAATAGTTAATTTATCTTCACCTCTCACCCTATAAATAATAATTTAAGTGGAATAAATCTTAAATGTAAAAAGCAACATTATAAAACTTTTAGGAAACAAGAAAAATAAATGTGTTCATGATCTCATGATAACAAAGAATTTCTTAAACACCCAAAATGTGTAAACATTAAGAGAAAATATCACACATTTATAAAGTTCTGTTGTGACCCAGTGAGTAAAAGGTAAGCTTTACATTGGAATGATATTTGCACATCATATGATAAATTATTAAACTTTTCTAATACAATATTACCTCAAAGCAATAAAAAAGCCAAATATTTTTACAGAAACATACACAGAAGGAAGAAGAGAAGAGTAAATAAGAATGAGCCACAAATGTCTGAAAATAGTTGGCATCTCATTGACAATGAGAAATATGTAATTTTAAAACATGGTATGTGAAAAAAAATTAGCTACCATTTTGCATCCCTGATTAGTAAACATTAAAAATTTGAACAGTACCTGATGTTGGAGAAATTCCTTAGCAAAATAAACTCATCTATTTATTGCAATGCAATTGTACGTTGGCACAACCACTTTGGAAAAGGGTTTAACTTTACGAGTAATGTTTCATTCCACTTCTAGGAAAACATACCAGAGAAACTCGTGACCACGTGCAGTGTGAGATATATACAAGAATGTTCATATCACCGTTTTTCACAAAAGTAAAAAATGAAAATGTCCAAATACCTATCAATGACAGATAAACTCTCAAATATTCTTATAGCAGCAAAAATGTTAATTACACTAGGACCACACAGTGACTTGTACCCACATGGATAAATAATTGAAGCATTATATTGCTGCAGAGAGGCAAATCAAAGAAGCATTCATGCCACATGTTCTTGAAATGTGCATGAATAGAAGATAAACTACCTTTAATAAAAGCGTGAGGCTGATGAACACAGAATCCAAAATTGTGGTTACCTGGGGGACAGATAACACTCTTCAGTCAGTAAGGGACACCCTGACCATTTCTAAAGTCCTGGTGACATTCTTTTTATTAAACTGAGTTTTGACTACGTGGATAACTACACCATTATTATTGAAAATTTACATATGCATTTTCTAAACTTTCTCTGTTTCACAAGAAATCATTTAAATTATTAAGAAAAGAGAAAAATACTATGCTTTTTGAATTATTTTAAAGAATTGAATAAAAGAACTCATAAATCTTTTAGACTAGAAGAGAAAACATAAAAGATGTCTGAGATTTCTATACAGATCTAAATTCCCAAAAACAATCGTTCTTTGAAATCTAAATATATGTGTGTGTATGTGTCTGTGTGTGTGTATGCAACTTATATATATATTATATATTATGATATATAATATATAATTATACATTAGATATATAATATATAATTATATATTATGATATATAATATTTTATATATATATATATATATATATATAATACCAAGAATATTCTGGGAAGACCAGAACGTCAGTATATTCCTTTCTGTGACTCCATAGATCTCCCCAGGTGGGAGTTTGAAGGGCTCAAGACAAAACCAGAAATTTTGCTGGGGTCTGTATCATGCCTCCATGGCAGCTGCTACCTCTTTTTCTCTCTGTTTTTACTTCTGCCCAGCTCACACTAAGTCCCCTCCTGTACTACTGCTAACCTCCTCTAGATCACGTTTCCTTTCCATCACATACTCCTGACCACACTGCCTGCTACCTCTTACAATCTGAAAGCCACCATGTTTAGCTAGAGGTGCACACATGGAGACCCTGATCTGTCTTTAATCCCTGGAGCATCCCAGGATTTGGGGTTGGGTGGTGGGGGAGAATGTGTTTTTTAATATGTTGCTAGCTTAGGCAGCTTGCCAGTCTCAGATGCCTATAATAACCCCTTTGTTCTAGATAGTTAACTATGTCTCTTCTCACTGTGGAATCTTTCAGAAGAGGCCCACAGAACAGAATTAAGCCTGTTTTCCTTTTTTATTACAGCTTTCTCCTTTCAAAGATACAAATTCAGGGAGTGCCAGGCCAGTGATGCTTTCATGGACAAGAAGAGAACAGATGCATCTGCACACTTTTCCTGTATCTCTGCATCTCTGAGCTGCTGTCACACTTAGCCTACTCTGATAATTTTTCTCCTCTTTCCCAGTGATGTTCTTTTCAGGGCACATTTGCTTCTTCATACACGTTGACTTTCCTTGCCACCATCCTTCCCCCACATTTGTCAAACACCTCTGCATCTGTCCATGCCAAAATTATCAAGAAATGGGAAAAATTAAAGACTATAGTAGAAAAAGTTACTCCAATATACTAGCAAAAAATTTACCTGAAAACACTAGATCTCCCTAGAAATACTATAACTCAAATTATAGCAAATGAGATAATGTTATAGAAGTATTAACAAATGAAGATAAAGATAATATAATTATCTAATGCAAGCACAATTACAGATAATTGACAAACTAATTGCAATGCCATTTAACATTAGTACTTTCAGAAAGCAAAATGACACAATATAAAGCCATAGAGATATTTGTAAAAGAAAATTATGTAATACACATATTATGTGCACACAATATATTTTGGGGAGGGGAATTTTACTGTAACCTATAAAGATGAAACATTTCACTCTAACCTGCTAAATCTAAAGCAAACAAAATTCAGTCTACCACCATCAACAATGACAACAAATTAGCAAAGCAAACTACCTATTTAATATTAAGATATTATAATAAATTGTGGCATATCAAAAATAAAGCATAATTTAAAAGTTAAGATATTTAGGAACAAAAATATGTAACCTATAAAATATTTATGGCATATAAATAAAAATTTGTAATTATAAATTTATAAATGCACATTCTGCATATCAAATCTGATGTACACATTTGAAAATATTTTGTCATGGGGTGCACTTGGATTACAAACTTTAAGCTATTTGCTCAAACAAAATGAAATTGCCAAGTTTACTGTTTTTGACCTAGATAAAAGGAAATGACATATGGTAATATCTACCATATTAAAAAGGCAAACTTTGAAAAATGAGGATACTATTTTGCTCTCAAAGAATGTATACCAAGAGAATCTATAAAGGTAGGAAGTGATAGATCCCACAGATTTCTTAATCCTCTTCAGTTGAATAGTAAACCTTTGACATTTTAAGACACATTTTAAAAGTTCTTTGAACCCATATAATTGTTTATTTGTTACATGACACTAAATATTTTCTAGTCTTCCCCTCACTTATGAAACCACGAGCATAAGACAGCGATGAACGAAGGGTAACTAATGACATGCAGGCCCATATTTCTAATAAAATTCCAGTGTGCCCTCTGGCACAGGGCTTCAAGCCCAACCTGCTGTCTTTTAGCTTCTCCTGCCTATGCAAATCCATTTGGTCAAAACAACCTGAGAAAACTAAAATTATTTGCAAAATCACTGCAAGAGAGTTGAAGCATGGAAGAATCATTATTCATAATTTGCTGCCTATGGTAAAAATCAGTACCACTCTGTTCATTTTCACTTACTTATTCCCTTGATAAATCATTGAGTAGACATGATTTTCAACCTCCCCCAAGAAAGACAAAATTCTTTCAGAAAATAATCACTCAATGATTTAGGCTGGAAATATAAATGTAGTGCACACAGTACACAGAAATCTCTGTCAGCTATATAAATCTTAGACACGTCCTCCTTCTCTACTGTGGTATGACAATGCTAAGAGACCAAAGAATGTTTATAAGCAAAGATTTTTAAAAATTCTCAATGTCGAGTTTCTCATGACATTTTCAAAAATAAGTTGGATATAAACTCCACCCAGTGAGTCAATTTGAGGAAAATGACTTTTTTTTTTAACTCTGGATGAGACCAGATTTCTGGTAGAGTCATTTTTAAGGGCTGTGGGTTGATAAGTCTAATTGACAACAAAAAGGCACAAATGAGCAGAAAATCAGATTTAAAATAGGAACAAAATGGGTGGGGGGAGGACAAAGGATAATATTTTTTTACAAATGAACAGAGACATAAGTGATGAAAGAGGAAATATGTGTATGAAAGCCCCTTGATTCTGCATTAATCACCTGTGTTAGGCTACGTCATAGTAACAAACGACTCCCAATCTCAGTGGCTGATGAGGACAAAGGTCTATTTCTCACCCCCTGTTGGTTGGAATCCACACTAAAGAAGCAGCCCGCCTGCATCTACGACATGCACTCTCACGGCACAGGGAGAGATTCAATGGGGAACTTAAGGAATGGTTCTTTGAACATCTCAGATGTGGTCTACTTCATTTCTGCTGGCCTTCTATTGGCCAAAGAAAGTCACATGGCCAAGCCTGACATCAGTGAAAGGTGATACATATTCCTCTTGCAGGGAGGGGCTCTTTAATAAAGGGTCTAATATAGAAGGGTAGCAAACACTTGGGAAGAATAATACAATATACCATAATTTCCTACAACTTCTACTATCTACCTCAGGGGGAAATTTCTAGATAAACTTAACTTAGATCAATAAAAATGGAATTGTTCAATTGTCTCAACGGAAGCTTATATAGGGATTAAAAAAAAAACTATTGTGAAGGGGCTGGAATTTTTTAACCATATAGCAGGCTCCTTAATTTGTTTACGTTCATATTTGAGACAGGTATTATAGTATGAACTAAAATTGATTGCTACCTGCATAACTTTATTCTTCTCACCTCATGGCTTATGGCTTGGGCTATAAGGAGCTGGTAAGCATTGCCCTTTTCTTCACTCCCTGAGATTGGAACCAATTGGGAAACATAAAAGACAGAAAAATAGAGATGAAAATATTAGCTGCATTTATGGAAAATCAGCTAGACAATGTAGCCTTAGTTCCTCCTATAAAAGAGCTTAATAATACTCACTGCCCTAATATTAAACAGACTGACTCAACTATGACTGAGAAAACTGGAAACGTTCAAGTCTCCACCTCAGACAGAGACACTTAAACGCATGGATTATTACAAACCAACCTTTACTCCTTCTACAGGTGAACCAGCCTGAAAGAGGAGACACAAGTTAGCCTTTGCAGAGCATGCTCAGCTACTACTTTCAAGGACATCAACCAAGCAATTTAACAACACAAACAAATTAGGCCAGAAATCTGAGTTTAGATGAAAGAAAAACATAAAGCGTATACAATAATTACCCCTTCATAACACTTCAGCTTTCTATTCACTTAGCTGTTGATCTTACATGTTGTCTATCGTTAAGCAGTGAAGGAGGTATCTTTTACTTGCATCTTCGTTAGAATGTTCCCCGCAGCACTAAGTGCCTGGTTTTGTATATCTTTTTCATACAACTGATGAGTTTAAATTGCTTCCAAGAAAGCTCCAAAATGAGATAAAACAGTACGTTAATTGATTTGAAGGCATTTCTGTATCTAAGGAAAAGAACCACTTCTCTTATGTGTTCCATCCCTTAAGTAAGCATTCAGTTGTTGCAGACTGGGATGTTACTCACTGGAAAGAGTTTTGTTTCTTCAGGACCACCTAAGTTGCTTTTGTTCAACATCACATTTCTTACATGCCTCTTGCATTAAGGAGTCCGAAGAATGTAGGGCTATCACAGTGCACATAGAAAACAGGCCAATTGTATCCCCAAAGGATTTGTCTGAAGCCAAATGATGTTGCCAGAATCCAGTACTTAATAAAGCCAAAGAGCCCTTTATCGGGAATGATAATAAACAAACACATAAATAAACAAACAAAAACAGGTCATAATGTGTCATCTTTAGCTGGGAAGTGCAAAAGGGGGAAAGAATGGCATAAGTTGAGCATGCTAAGTTCCTTCTTCCAAACCACCATTCTGATAATGCACCCCCTTCTCTTGCAGGGATGAGGGGTGGAGAGGAAAGCCGAAGTGTTAGTGAGCTGGAGAACCTCCACATGTTGATATGAGAAGTGAGGATTAAGTACTCCTTCCTAACACATAGATATAATTATATGGACAAGGTCTTTACAAAAAGTAAACAGAAGGATGGCTTTTCTATTTCCATGTCTTACTGAGATCTAAATAATTCTATGCATCTGCTCAAAGGTCCTTTGCAAGATACATCCTCTCTAACCATAAATTCATAGACCACAGATAATGCAAAGTAGACTCTAATTAATTCAGACCCAGCAGTGACTCTTGGGATTCAGTAAAGGCTATTAAGTTAGCAAGATAACTCCTCAGACAGAAATCAGAGTAAATTAAATATATACCATATTTATAAACACCATCTTCTTTAATAAATAATCTTCAATGAATTATATTTGAAATGTATGATAGATTATTGACATATATGGGCGTCAAAAATGACATTTATTCATATAACAAGGTCTTAGCAAATATAAGAGGACCGATGAAAAAACTGGTTACACTACATGTAATGATTAATTCACTTTTTGACCATACTTTAAGCATCTCAATTAATTATCATAGGTTGAGAAAGGCCTCAAAGGAAAAATTTTCTGCCATAGAACATCTGGTTCATAAGGCTATTTATTCTAGTCCATAAGTTTAAATTCCATCTATTGTCTTTCTATTCCTTCTATTATATTTCCACTGAATAGTCATTCAGACCATTCCAGTTAGCCATGAAGAATCCAATGGATCTCACCTGAAATGCTAAGTAAATATGTATGTATCTAAATCCTATCTGTGTTTCACAATCCACTGTATATCTCTTCTATACCAGGAAAGTTTCTCAAAGTCTCAAAACTTCATGGCCGGCTATTTATGCAATAAATTTTCATAACTAGATAACATTGTAAATGCGTATATATTTTGTCAGATGTGAGCACTGTACAGAAATAATGTATACTATGGCTACTTTCAAGATAATTTGAGGTCATTTATAATAAAATTACATTCAAAGTAGAATAAATAAAAATAAACATTTTAGAAAATATTTAGAAACTCAAGAACCATCAAGCCAAGATCAATTTGGTATCCAATGCTGAACTGCAGACATCTGTGTGTTTTTTACCAATAAGAGGAGCAGATGACAAAAAAGACATTCAACCATGCAAATAAAAAAGGCTGAATTATTTTCTTGGCTAGATATAGGAGCATCTATCAACATATTGCATCCATAGAAAAATGTGCTTTTTTTCCCCCTAAAGTTGTTTTTGGGGTCTATATATTAGAATGGGGTGGTACAACAGGGGTCTCAACATCTTTTTTTGAATCAAGTTAATCGTCTGCCATCTCAGAGTGACTTTTGTAGAACATATACATCTTGACTGCATACTTTTTTTTTCTAAATGAGTAATTGTAAAATCATTCCCTAGTAGATAATAGGTGGAATTCAATGTTTCTCATTTTGATGTTGGGGAATGGTAGGTAAAAATAAATTTTGTAGTTTTGGTCTAGCTGTTAAAATAATAAAATACTTTGTTGTTCTAATTGTTTCTCTTTACATTAGTAGTCAGAAGAAAAGGTAAATTCTGAAAAACATATAATTAATATCCCAATCCATATAGATATATGTTACTATATAAAGACCATATGTAAGGTGTTGGTCTTCAAAGATACAATGGATAAGAACAAAGGTTTAGTAAAGAAGTAAAACATTCAAATATGTAATCATAATAGAATGTGTTTAATTCTTAAATAATAGCCTTAAATATGGTGAAATTATGAATGGTCTACTGGAGGATTCTCGATTTTCTTTGTCATGACCAATAAACATGCTTGCAATATATCTAAAAGCTGAGTCATATTATTTAAGGATATGTTAATGTGTTAGGGATTTGAGGGAAAATCCTCACAATATTACTTTATAATTACATGCACACAGTCAATGCACTATTATTTCTCAGTCTGATTCTGGGAGATATATAAACATACAATCCTTAAAGCTACATTAATATCCTAGGAACTATGACTAACAGCCCATGTTATATCCTTTTCCTTAAATCCTACTTCGAGCTAGTCATATTGTCAATAATCAATATATAGAAATACATAATATATTTAGCAAATACACAAATATATACATAATATTGATTATTTATTGAATGACCTTTATAGAAAGTATTTGGATATTCATTATTATATTCCCACTTTTGTTTTAAATTCACCTTCAAGTATGTACAGGGAACACTGTGACAATCAAAAGCTCATTAAGAGATTGAATATGGATTATGTAAGTTACAAAGCAGAATATTAATCAGATTTTAACAGATTTGCCTTTTAAAAACATTGAATTACTTAGAGAATTCTGCATCGTGTCTGTTAACTTTCAAAGTGTCCTTCTAAAGCAATAAAATCAAGACTTAGAAATTTGCAGTGTACACAGTTATACCATTATTCTGGTTTGATCCAAAGATTTGTACTTCTTCAAATTAACTATTGTGCATTTAACCCCAACTGACACTCAATCCATAGCTTGTTAAGAAATGTTTGTCAAATAAAACAAGAACATTAATACCCTCAAGCCATCCACAGCCCTCCTTCTGGGTCACCATGGTAAGTATGGGGTCACAGAACAAGAAATCCCAGACTTGCAATCCTGGCCTCACAATTACCCACGAGCATTTTGGCAAGTGTCTGATGCATACTTGGCCCTATGCAAGCCAGAGAGGTGGGTGAGATATGATATGGTGCTTATTTTTATGGAGCTTAAATTCTTGATTCCTCTTTTTTCCTCCTCTAACATGAAAGCAATCATCATATTCATTGAATGATGGCTGTAAACCTTTCATAAAGGAATTCTATCATTCAAATTTCCACTTCTCATTATCCACATGAAGTATGTTTAATCAAAATTATTGATTAATTGTACATGTGGAAAAGTAAATGATTGACTGCAGCCACTGTGATACACTGGCATGCCCATTCCCCCTCAATTTTTCAAACAATGGATGCTTTCTAACTTGAAAGCAATAGCCTTTTAGGACGAAGATTTACTTGAGTATACAAATCATTGTAAAAGAAGAGTAAACGGTTCATTAATTTATCAGGTTACTATTAGTCTATGTTGGTCTTCATCCAGAAAACATTCACAGTGGTAGGTTATAAAGTATGCTTTTCTATGTCCAAATGACACATATACTCTATTAATCACTTAGAGCGGCCCTGGTGTGCCAGCAAACAATACTAACCATCACTCACAAGATCTGAGATGTGACAAATGATAACGAGCTAAAGCTCTGCTCCATCCCTATATTCAATTTGAGGATCTTTCTGGATAAAAAGGCTATTACATCCAGAGATGTCACTGCCATCACAACAGTCAATAGAAAAGTCATTTATTTTTAAGGAGCTTTGCTTCATATGTTAACCTTTCCAGATTTAAGTTCTAAATTCTCCAGGATCAATTAGAATTAATCCAAAGCATAATATCAGACTATTCTTCCCTTTTATTTATTTATTTTTAATTCTCCTACCAGAAACAGACAGGTACACCATTTGTGCTATTGAATAGCTCTATACAAAGAAAAACATTTCCTGCCTATGATCATTACACAGTGCAAATATTTTCCTGGAGAATCTTATAATTCATCCTGCTAAATAGGAAAATGGCATGGCCTTTGCGCGTCGACTATAAGTACCCGGAAGAAAGCTCACTGGTCTCTTGATGAGTTAGGACGGATGATGAGTTGGATAGGAGCAACTTCCTTCATCTCCATCTGCTGCCACTTCATTCCACTAGGGATTAATTGACTTGAACCAAATTAGCAGATACTGTCTGTGCAATTGCTTGATGAGTTGATGATAATTTCAATTCAACCACTGATTAACTTGTTGGAATGCCCAGGTGAAGTGATAATTGTTTTAGAAATCTGAATTTAAAATTTAAAACCAAATTTCTGCTGACAACATAGAAGAAACTGAACTCAATCAGGGAAAGCCTGCACTAATATGTATTTGCTGCAGCAGTAAGGAAGCTCAAAAGATTGGTTCTACCTTTGACGCATATGCTTTAAACACCAGTGGCATGTCTGCCATCCATTTTTCATTCTCCGAAAGACAGGAATGGTTTAAAATATTATGTAAAGAATGTATTGCAGATTTTTGAATCAACAACTGTGAAGAAACAATGTGAATAACCAAATTAAAGATGTGACAGTTGAGAAATTGGAAACAAGTTATTATGGAGCATGTGTATACTCAAGGTTCGTAAAAGGTTGTTAAAATAGAATTAATCCTTACAAGCCACTAATGTTTCTGTACTAGATTAATGCTACTATTCACAGAGGCTGATCATCCCCAAGGAAGTTCACAGTACATCAAACTAACACTGTTCACTAAAGGGCAATTATATTTGGTAGAAATAATCCCCTTGAAAGTAGAAAAGGAAAGGAAAATCAATCACTTTATGATTTAATGAACTACCCAAAGCAATGCTGGCCATTACCAAATATAAACTACTGTGACAATAATTAGAACTCACCTTATTAAGGAAAAACATTCACATTTTAGACTACTTTAAATTAAAACTCATTAAAATTTAGTTCATATTCTCTACAAAAAAAAAACACCTACCAGCAATTTTGAAAATGCATCACAAGTTCTAGATATCCATTAATGATGTGATTATTAATTCATTTAAGAAATATTTATTACCTTTAATAGGCAGGCAGTCATTGTGATACATATCAAAAACATTTTTTTTAAATGTGGATACACTGTCTTCTGATCAATGTTTGTCTCAATAATGATGGTTAAATCTTATGTTAACAAATGCAGGAACAAGTTTAATGGAATGGAGAACTTGTCTTTAACAACTTGTTTTGTGTCTATGAAAATCCTAGCCTTATCTCTCACCTCCCTTTCTGTATACCCTACTCAAAGTCTTCACCAAGCATATCTTATGCGGTGCATGCTTCCACTAGCTAAGTTCAAACCTTTGTTTATGTTCCCCGTTTATCTCTAAGATTCAGCATTTCTATCTCTACCTGATGGCCAGGCCCTAGTCAAGTCCAAGTAGAATTATTAGGTATTTTCAGTCATGGCTAGTATCTCCTTGAAGGGGGGCTCTCATGTCCTTGTATGCATATCTCCATTATAGCACTTTTTATACTTTTTCACAGCTGGGAATTTATAAAGGTTTCTTCCTTCTAAACCTGGAGATCCTGGAAGGAAGAGTCTACATCTTTGTTATCTCAGAGACAGAAACCTACGTAGAAAATTTGAATTAGGAAAATTAGTAGAGAAAGTTGCATATCCATTGGGGAAAGAATCCATCATCTCTCACTAATGATTTCAATTAGTCTGACTTTTTACAAGCTTAGAGCAAAATCAACAGACATAAAATATAATAACTGATCTCATCATAAAAATTTGATCTTTACCATATTTACATACCTAAAAGTTATATTTCTATGGAGGTTTTTGTAGTATGATTAGTGGTTAATGAATGTTATTCATGGATATAGAGTTCGAGATCTACCTATGCTACTTAATTACATGAATATGGAGAAATTCTGTCAACTCCCTAAGGCTCAGGTTCCTCATGGGAAAATGGTGATAACAATAGTGTTATTTCATAGGACTTTTTAAAAAATTAAATGAATTAAATGCATAAAAAGCAAACTGTATGGGGTATATTAAACATATACTATTACTAGACTGGAACTCATGAGTACCCATGCAGAATATTTGAAAGCATAAAGACATCCTAGTGAGTTTTGAAGCTATTACCTAAGAAGTCTTTGATAACTTTCTAAACTGCCTGAGGTATCTGGAAAATCTCCTTTTTCTTCTGTCTTATGGAGAAACAATTAAAAAAAAAAAAAAAAAAACTGGGGCCCAGATGGAGATTACATATTCTATAGTAGGTTTTCTGAGTATTTTTATTGATTATCATCATTTCTATCTCAAGTAACGACCTTCCAACTAGTAAAAGTTTTATTTCTAGTTGCAAAACCAAAGGCAGAGCTATGTTTACACTAGACAGCACAATCTAGTGATAACCAAAACTCTCACCTACTTCCCCAGACATGGATGGATTTTTCCAACTCTCCATATCTAATCACCCTGGTTTCTTTTTGCAATATGGTGGAATTTTAGTCAATAAGAAGAATATTCATTATTTACACCTATTAATATAAGGAAAGCAATTTTTATTGATTTTTATTTTCCAAACACAATTCCTAGATCTATCATTGATGCACATGTACTATAGGAACACTTTGGTAACATGGCAACAAAGAAAGTCTGAATAATTCTGGAATTAGATACAAAAGACACAATGCTTCAAAGTGTAAGTAAATCCCCATTTTCTCAATATTAAAACTTATCTCAACATTTCCATAGTTACAGCAAGCTTGAGTGATCTTGGAAAGAACTCTATGCACAGAGAGGTTTAATTGTTGCTTCCTTTAAACTGGGAGCCATTTTTCTAATTCTGGAAACACACATATCTCTTCAGCATTAAGATCCTTG
The DNA here is from genome assembly GCA_036589455.1 of Ateles fusciceps. Taxonomy (NCBI): domain Eukaryota; kingdom Metazoa; phylum Chordata; class Mammalia; order Primates; family Atelidae; genus Ateles; species Ateles fusciceps. The sequence goes on from JAZHEH010001737.1 coordinate 2,779,185, forward strand.
ATTTATGCTCATGCGTAAATCCCCTCCCTCATCTTCCCAATGAGTAAAGCCTGGTAGGAAATGGAACACATTTTGATTAATAGCGCTTTGATAGTTATCACTTCTTTGTTTATGAGAAAACTTGCTAGCTGCCTATTAGTTGCAAATTAGAAAATGATACTGCAGTGATCCAGTCCTCTCTAAGGTTTCTAAGGGAATTCATTTCTAATTAATTAGTATTAATGAACTGCAATTCTTTTCCTGGCACTGTATTTAGTGAGTGTAAACACAGGAATGAGCATGGTGCCTGCCCTGAAAAAGCTTATAGTTTAATCACAGAAATAGACATATGAACATGTAAATGAAATAGTGTTATCGAAATGCTGCTTCTATACACTATACAGACAATGGGAAAAGATGAGGCACTGTAAAGAAAGAAATATATTCTATTGGGAATGAGAATGTGTAACAAGTGAAACTTTCAAGCCCACTAGTTTGTGAACAGAAATGTGGTCATATCAACATATTAATCATCCTAACCTGCTGTTACAATAGCTCCCCATGAAGTCTCCTCAGGTATTTCTGGGAGTCCCCAGGTAGTATCTTACATCCTCCTAATATATATATATATATTAATTTTTTTTTTTTCTTCAGCTCCTGCTGTCCTGTTCATGTTCACTGTTCACAAATTGAGGAATCTCCTCCTCACCTACATGGTGAGAGGTGCCCTCCACAGGACGTCTGCTTTCCTGCCCAGCATGCCAAATCCACATGCCACTGGGACACTCAACAGCAATGGACGCTTCACACCCCACTCTGTGGGACACATACTGAGTTCTATGTCTCTTTCCAATCTCCGTATTACAGTTTCCCAGCTGTGACTAAAGCATTACTGCTTGCCTGATTTGCACAATGTCCTGCATGGATTTTCTTCTTTATATTTTACTTGTAGCCTCTCCCTCTAATGAATGCAATCTTAAACACTGGTGTAACACACACTCTCTAATTTCTAAACATCTAAACATCTAAACATCAGAATTTTCTCCACTAAGCCTTCTCTGCAACTCTCCTATGCCTTGATTATGAATGACGGTAAGTGTATGTTACGTGAGGAATACTAGCTTACCAGTTTGTCAGACACAGCCAGACCACGAATTCTACATGGAATTAATTCCTGCTTTTATTTCTAGAAGAGACGAATCCTGAATTTGAACTTAATGACTAGACAAGAAAGGTGGAGGAGTCACACAGACAAAGGACAGAATGTGAGTCAGCCCAGAGTGCTTTAGGAAATGTGAGGACGTGTAAGATGGATGGAGGGGGAGTGGGACCAGATCGTAGAGAGCCCTGAGTTCTCTGCTTGGAAATAACGACTCACTTGGGTTGATATTAGGGAGACATGACTCCATTTTACCTGAAGGGAATAATATAGTGTTGACTGTGCTGCACAATAATCAGTGTGATCTACAAAAATGCGGAGGGTTAAACAAAGACTGAAAATACTAGAGAAAGTTGGCATTTGGGAGACAATTATGATAATTTATGAGTGAGTAATTACTGAAATGCAGCATTGGCTGTGAGATAAATATAAGAGACTTTACCAGGATATAGGCAATTAGGAGAGAATAACATCATCACCAATTTTCTAGTTTATATAACTTAGAAAGTGTTAATACCGTTAACCAAAACAGAAAAATAATCTGGAGAAGCAGGTTTGCGGGTAAAGTTGGGGAGTGGGGGAGAATAATAAACATAATTACAGATGCATTGAGCTTAAAAAGCCTGTGGCACATTGTGAAGGGTGGACCTGTAAGATTCTGATATATCTTAAGCTGGATCCCGCCAGGCAACTGGGTTGGAGACACAGGTGTTTGAGTCATCAGCACGTACATGGGAGTTTAATGAGATTAGTGGGTCAGATTGCAAACCTAGGCAAAGCTTGAATGAGAATGAAGACCAAAAGCAGAACTCTTAGGACTACCAAAAAAATTATAACACATATTTGCTAGACTAGTACATGATTAAAAAGGAATTTGTCCTATATTGTCTGTTTTATTCACATGATTTCCTCTAAGACTCCTTTTCCTATTTCATTTTCTATTCTTTTGTCTTTTTTTTTCATAAAGAAGTAAATGTTGTGCTGTTACTTGTCCTAAAGATAAACATTCTGTTCAGAAATGAGGCTGGAAAAATTGTCCACAAGGTTGGCTATCTGGAAAATAACACTAAGTTTCATGAAGCTTGAACAATAAAAGGCGCTGGAGTTCAATACATTTCTACTGCACACTAATTGTCATAACAACACATGTAGATGTATTTATTGAAATAAAGTTACAAGGCAGAGGTGTCCAAACTTTCTCATCATGGTACTCTAGTGCCTGGTACTCTCTATACAGTGTCTGCACTGTGGGGGGTAAATTCGTGCACATCTGAAATTTGCCTAAATTGTTTTGTTGAGGAAAGAGATATGTCTTCAGGGTACTGGCCCTGGGTTAAGGCATAACATGCACTGATTAATTGTGCTATTTTGTAACAATGGGTCCAGGGATGTTTGTGTCAATTTGATGGCATGGTTTATTGATAAACAGTAAGATGATGGTTTGCCCCTAGTCTCAGTGAGAACCCCCTGGAGAGTCCTACCATTGGGGCCATTTATATAAGAACAAATAAGCCTAGATAACAAGCAGGGTATAAGAAACCATGGCCAAGCCTCCGTTTTGAACTCTCTGGTTCTGAGGTGCACATACACACAGTGAGATGGTCCAGATCCAAGAAAGGAAGTGTGTCCAGTATGGTCCTGAAGGAAGTGGACAGTTTGCCTCATGCCAGGTCTCTGCACACCCTTTGCTGTGGGGCAGCCTTTGGCTGCAAATGCACATTCTTATTTTAATGCTGTTTCTAAATTATATTATTTTTCTCCAGTAAATCATAGATTTGTAAATGTTGTCATTTTGGGTCCTACGAATCTTCCTTAAAAATTGAATCTCATCTGGCTGCCACCATTAGCACAGTGCCTCCAAATCAAATTAATTAATTAGCTAGGTCCAAATAATTTAACAAGCATTTGTTAACAACTTAGTTGTCCTTTGAAAGAAAACAATATGCAGACATTGAAAGAACGCATACAACTTTCATTTCATGTTTAAGTAACCACAATTAGTCACTAATGAGATATGTGCACCTGAGGATGCTGTGCAAGTCAAATCCTGGAATCAGATTGGGCACTGCCACCCTTGTGTCCTGTTCCATGATGATTTTCATGTCATGTTTTCTTTGTATCATGGCAACCTCTCAAATCCCAGCTGGCATCACCTAGAGGAAAGTTGCTCAATCTAATACTGAAACTGTGAGCTGCCTTGAGATAGTATCTTGTGGGATGTCTAACTAACATTGTTGCATTTCACTGAAACACTTAAACTATCCCAAAATACCCATGTGAATTTTCCGTGGCACCCAAGGGCGCTTCAGCAACTTTTGGGAACCACAGATAGAAGAGAATGACAGGAACAAATCCCTTGTTCACACAGTCTTCCTGTAAGAGTCAACAGCTAAGGTTTGGAGATGGCAAATTGACAAGGGTCAGTATAGAAAGACAATATTTTTTAAGCCCCAGTATTCATTTTCTAGAAACAGAGGTGAAAAGTGGCTGAAATCAGAAATTTAAGACACGCCTGAAAAATAGCTTATATGTAGTCTTGTCACCTAAACAAAACAAGTGTTATTTCCTTGTACTTTTTTCTCTGGAAAGGCTGTGGGTCATCTCTTTAAAGTGTCTTTGTAACATAAAGAAGCCAAATCTGTCATGAATAGGTGTTTTCAACAGGAGAAAGTCATATTCCAACAGACAGGGGTTTCCCTTTGTGAAAATTTACCTTTGAAAGATGGAGAAGGTAATTTTAGGTCTATAGATTTCTAATCTTTGAAAAGTCAATAGAGAAACTTTCTGAATGAGATTCTTTATTACGTAGTGTCTGGCTGGTTCCTGTCCTCCACGGCTCCTAAGAATAGCCATCAGCTTTTTCTATTCATTCATTCACTCATTCAGTCATTAATGTTCATTGACTGACAGCTTTAAACCAGCTGTACTATTCTAGACATTATGGAAAGTTCAAGAATGGGATGCTGAGATGTGATACCCTAAGAATTTAGAGAGTTGGCCACCTTCTGTTTTTTAAAATATTATGTTTAATTCTATAAACCTGAAGAAACCTAAGAGTTGAGTTGCCTCCAAAGGATGTTAAAAATGAATTTTTGGTTGGTTCAAATGCTCTTTGTTCATAAAAGTGTTTATGGACAAAAATCCTCATGGGCTTGACTTCCAGTGCAGTGATTCTGTGGCGTTAAAAATGAGTGCAGCCTGGGGCACCGTGACTCACACCTGTAATCCCAGCACTTGGGAAGCTGAGGCAAGAGGATCTCTTGAGCCCAGGAGTTCAAGATCATCCTGGGCAACATAGAGATCTCATGATCTCATCTCTACCAGTGGAAAAAAGAAAGTGCATCTGTGTGCTCTAAGGGTATCATGGAGGCACCAAAGTGGAACAGGAAGACTTTCAGCCCCACTGTAACTATGACAGCATCATCTGAATCTGTTCTATCTGTTGGACCTTAAATAGGTTTTCAAACAAAAGAATTCTCTTAATGAGAGGGTGAAAAGGCAAAAACAAAAGCAAACCAACCAACCAAAAAACCCGTTACTCTCTATTCTGCTGGCTTCCTTTCATTCAAGATAAAATAGTCTCCTGGCTGGGCGCAGTGACTCATGCCTGTAATCCCTGCACTCTGGGAGGACGAGGTGGGTGGATCACCTGAGGTCAGGAGTTCAAGACCAGCCTGGCCAACATGGTGAAACGCCATCTCTACTAAAAATACAAAAATTGGCTGGGCATGGTGGAGCACATCTGTAATTTCAACTCAGCAGACTGAGGCAGGAGAATCACTTGAACCTGGGAGGCGGAGGTTGCAGTGAGCCAAGATTTTGCCACTGCACTCCAGCCTGGGCAACCAGAGCAAAATTTGGTCTCAAAAAAAAAAAAAAAAAAAAGTCTCCCGTAGACAAGTTCCAAATAAATCACATTCCTCTGAGTTTTCACACTTTTGTTCACATTTGTTGGCAGTTAGGGTCACGTTATGCACCATCATGCGTGTCTAGTCAGTGTGCTTTTCTTTCTAGTTATGTGGAGAGAATTAGTATGAATTTACTACCTAAATCAAAGGAGCACAATATAGCAGGATCATTCTCATTTTATAGGAGGGGCATTCAGAAAAGTCCAACAAGAAACCATAGGCAAAAAATTAAGGCTAATAAATCACACCCTCACCTCTCTATCTCAGTTTGATTATATTTAAAGAGAAAAGACTCGGAAAGACAAAGATTAGTAAATCACATCTATTGCTGTCAAAGGCTGGGTGGGGGAATGTGGATTTAGGCCTGTTAACTAGGTGGACCCTTTAATACTATGTCCTTGAATGTAAATTACCCACTCCATTACAAGCATTGCGGGACACCATAGGCAACTCATCTGCAAGTCAGCACAACACATGGCCAAGCGTAGAGGGAAGCTTAAGCTCTTTGCAGGCAGGAATATCCATTCAAAGAGAAAAAGGAGAGTATCTTAAGTTAGTGCACTCAAAGTATTAGCCAGCATTCACTCCTATTCTTTTGGAAAGGAGTAATGAAGTGTCAGAACAAGACGCTAGGAGTGTAAAGGAAACATCTCTCCTGGTGGAATCCAGAGGAGGGGGAACAGCACTCCACAATGACCTCATGTAAAACTGCCTTGAGCTGGGAATCAGCATGAGAAGTCTGTAGAGGAGCGGAGACCTGGAGGGGATACGTGAATCAACCTCCAGATGGTCAGAAGGGTGACAGCATAACTGTAACACTGAATTCTGCAGCTTGTGCTCTCATACCTACAAGCAGCTAGATCAGCCGACCAAGTAACACCTTTAGCAATGTGATCATGAAGTCACAGGTGATAGAATTCTTGATAATAGACAGGCAGAGAGAGGAAACAGGTTAATACTGGGATTAACACATTCCAGTGCTACCCAGCAGTATCTCCAGAATGAATTTGTGTCTCAATACATTAAATTAGAAACCATCCTGAGTACATCCCTATAATTAAAGTAGAAAGAGTAACTACACTTATATTAAATGCGAAGGAAAACATTCAGGGAAGATGAGGAAGGGGATTGAAGGCAAGAATTGTACTAGGAAAGGCCCACTTTACCTTATTCTTTCCCCACATCCTTGACAAAACTCAGGAGTTTTCCTCATTTCTCATTTACAAGGCACTCTCTTTTGAGAAAGGAGGTTTTGTTTTTTTTAATAAAATTATCAATTTATCTTTAACACTACCCATTCCTTAGGTATAACCATTTTGTTGATTTACATACGTAACAGTCTATAAAGAAATCTGAGCCAAATTTACATTTCTTTTAACACTTGGTGGGATTTGTTTCCAATCTATAGAATAGTGCACTCCAAACGCACGTTTAAGGCCTAAAATCTCCAACTGCTGTCCAAAGGCTGATTCTGAAGGTAGGTCCAGAGGCACAGCTACATGTCTCTGGAGTTTCCTATGGCTGAAGCACAGTGCTGGGCACCCATGTTTATTACAGAAGGGCCTCCTTATGGCTCTGGACTTGGGCTATGGCTTTCGTGATGAGGTGAGCCAAAGGAGAAATGTGTACTTCTTGCTGTTCTTGATCTTGATCATCCAGGAGATGTTCAGGTTGAAGCATTAAACAAACAATATCTGAGAAATATGAAATTGCCCAGACAAAGGTCACAGAGCAAAGAATCTATATGTCAGCTTACAGAAGTAGTTCAAGACTTTTAGAAATTTCATTAAATCTATCTTTTAGTTTGATCCACTTATATTGCTTGTTGGGAGTAACTTCCCTTACATCAGAGTAAATGCTTAGGTTCTTTAAACTGTCAAAACCTCACCTGTTTTTTTCTGCAAAAGTAATTCAAACTTCCCACCTCAAATAGTTGCAGTGGGTACCAATGTTATAATGAAATGTGCCCGAAAGTGTTTTGCTAATGGGAAAAATTAAATGTGAAGAGGTATATCATTTCCTCCACACCAATCACAACATGATGTAAGGAAAATACGTAATAAGTGTCTCTACTCCAAATAGACCAAAATTCAGAGATAAGGTGAACATATAAAATGGTAAAAGTTACATATTTATGACATAGCTGAAATAGTTTCTAAGAGAAAATTATATCTAATTATATAAGTAAATTAATGGGAAGAATATGTATTTAGACTATATCTTTTGGCAAAAGTAAATGAGGTGATGTAATCTCAACGAAGACAGTTTTCCTGGTGAAAGAATCACTTGGACAAGGTCTGTTTTTTTTTTTTTTTTTCTTTTTTAGGAAAAAGAAAAAGAGAAAGAAGGAAGAAAATAAAGAGAAAAAGAAGAAAAAGGAAAAAAAAAAGGGGGGGGGGGGGAGAGAGAACGGGAATCTTACTCTATTGCCCAGGCTAGTATACAGTCTACAAATGGATATTAAAAGCTTTTTTTATACTAATAATTGTGTTATATAATGGAGACAGGAAGGAATAAGGGAGGAAAATAACAAACAGCCAGCCAACCAGTATTTCATTTAAACCTATGAAATGCTATGCAATTGCTAGGGAGTGATTTACTCCCAACCATGTGGTCACTTTTAGGATAAATGTGATGTGTTACTGAAAAAAAATGTATATTTTGTGGATTTGGAGTAGAGAGTTCTGTAAATGTTTATTAAGTTTACTTGTTTGAGGTTTAAGTTCAAGTCCCGGGTATCCTTCTTAACCTTCTGTCTCATTAATTTGTCCAATATTGACAATGTAATGTTAAAGTCTCCCACTATTATTGTGTGGGAGTCCAAGTCTCTTTGTAAGTCACCAAGAAGTTGCCCTATGTATCTGGGTGCTCCTATATTGGGTGCGCATAGACTTAGGGTCGTTAGCTCTTCCCATTACATTGATCCCTCTACCATTATACAATGTCCTTCTTATCTCTTTTGGTTTCTATTACTTTAAAGTCTATTTTATCAGAGATGAGAATTGCAACTACTGCTTTTTTTTTTTTTTCTCTCCATTTGGTTGGCAAATCTTCCTCCATCCCTTTGTTTTGAGTCTCTGTATATCCTTGCATGTAAGATGGATCTGGATGCAGCTTACTGATGGGTCCTTTGAAGTGGCTGATACTGGTTGTTCCCCCTATACATAGTGCCTCCTTCAGAAGCTCTTGTAAAGCAGGCCTGGTGGTAATGAAATCTCTGAGTACTTGCTTGTTTGCAAAAAATTTTATTTTTCCTTCACTTATGAAACTTAGTTTGGCTGGATATGAAATTCTGGGTTGAAAGTTCTTTTCTTTAAGGATGTTGAATATTGGCCCCCACTCTCTTCTGGCTTGTAGGGTTTCTGCTGAGAGATCAGCTGTGAGTCTGATAGGCTTCCCCTTGTGGGTAACCTGACCTTTCTCTCTGGCCGCCCGTAGTATTTTCTCCTTCGTTTCAACCCTGATGAATCTAATGATTATGTGCCTTGGGGTTGCTCTTTTTGAGGAATATCTTTGCGGTGTTCTCTGTATTACCTGGAGTTGGGTATTGTCTTGCCTTGCTAGGTTAGGAAAGTTTTCCTGGATAATATCCTGAAAAATATTTTCCAGCTTGGATTCATTCTCTTCGTCACATTCAGGTACACCTATCAAACGTAGATTAGGTCTTTTCACATAGTCCCATATTTCTTGGAGACTTTGCTCATTCCTTTTTACCCTTTTTTCTCTAATCTTGTCTTCTCGTTTTATTTCGTTAAGTTGGTCTTCGACCTCTGAAATCCTTTCTTCTGCTTGATCAATTCGACTGTTAAAACTTGTGCATACTTCTCGAAGTTCTCGTATTGTGCTTTTCAGCTCCATTCATTCACTTATATTCCTCTTTAAATTGTCCATTCTCATGAAGATTTCGTGAAACCTTTTTTCAAGGTTCTTAGTTTCCTTGCATTGGGCTAGAACATGTTCTTTTAGCTCACAGAAGTTTCTCATTATCCACCTTCTGAAGCCTGATTCTGTTGATTCCTCACATTCGTTTTCTATCAGGCCTTGTTCAATTGGTGATGAGGCACTGCAATCCTCTGTAGGAGGAGAGGCATTCTGATTTCGGGGTGTTTTCAGCCTTTCTGTGCTGGTTTCTTCCCATCTTCGTGGATTTATCCACCTGTCGTCTGTGTAATTGCTGACCTTCAGACTAGGTCTCTGAGTGGACGTCCAGCTTGCTTGTGGTAAAGTTTCCTCTATTTCTTAATTTTCCTTCGGCAGATGCCCCTCCCCCCACAGAGCTGGACCTTCCCGGGTTCAGCTGCACTTGCTGTGAAACTCTCAATCTTCAGCAGTTCCAACCGCTGTTTTTATTTTTATTTTTTTGTGGAGGCGGGTACCAGCCTTCCCCTGCAGCGACCCACTACGCCGGCTGAAACAGCGGCGTTAAGATTCGTGGCGCTTTTCTGCCCGGGAATCTCCCAGTCTGGTTCCCCCACTTCAGTCCGCTTTTTAATCAGCTGAATGGGAGACTCTGCTTTCCCGGAGCTCCAAACGCCAACCAAAAGGGCACTCAGTCCCGTATACTCCGGACTGAGAACCGCCGCGTCGTGGCACCTGCAAAACGGCCGCGCCCCTCCAAAAGGGTCGCGCTGGCGACCCGTGGGGCTCCTCCGCCAAGAATCTCTAGGTCCGTGGGCTATGAAAATTGGTCTGAAAATGTGGCGTCCACTCACTCTCTGCGCTTTCAGTGGGAGCTACAATCCTGAGCTGTTGCTAATCGGCCATCTTGGATCTCTCTCCCGACAAGGTCTGTTAATCAATTCCATTCATCCATTCCTCTATTACTCATCATTCTATTCATATATTAATTAATCTATTCCTCTCTTAATATATTAATCTCTTCCTCTTCATCAAGATTTTCAAAGCCTGCTTGATATAGTCCATCATCTATGTTTCCAACCAATGTTCCAAAAACCCCTGTATGAGCTCCCTCACACTTAGCTTTCCAAATAGGCTGGCACATGTAAACAAACTGAATGAATATTCCACAATCAAGTATTCAATATTAAAAAACTTAATTGGCCACATGGTAGATGTCTTAGAGTTTTAAAAGACTATGTAGAAATGAACAAGACACACATGACTTCTGTCCTCACTAGAGTCCAGATAGTCTATCTTACATATACACAACAAAACCTCATCAGGATATTACCCTATTTCAAATCCTTCAATGACTCTCCATTGCTTAAAGAACAAATACCAATTTCCTTTCTATGACATTCCAGCTCCTCCTTTTACATTGTAGGCTTCATCTCTCACCAGTCTTCTATATGCAGCCCAACCTATGAGCCACATTCAGTTACTCACTGTTTCCCATATCCATCATGTAATTTTATTGCTTTAGGTCTTTGCCTAGGGTGCCCCTTCTGTCTGAAATGCCAGTTGCCAGTCACTTCATCTCTTTCTGGCAAATGCTTATTCATTATTTAAAATTTCTAAATGAATAAAAAAGAAAGAGAAGTTGAAAAGGAGTAAAGGGAAATACATTCTCTTTCTAGTGTGTTATTCTTCACAATTCTGGTTGTCATCTAGACAATAGGTTTTTCCACTGCCACTCGCTCATTCAATGAATGTCTATTAAATACTATGAATTTCCTCAAAGATGACCACCAACACTTCTTCCCATCCTAGAACTGGCTGACCACTCCTTCCTTCCAGAGGTGGACTCCGTTACACTTCCACTCAAATCCAGGCTGGCTTTGACAAATGGAATGCAGCGAACATGATACTGTGCCAGTTCTGGGCCCAACCTGTAAAAGCCTTGGCAGCCTGAGCTTCACTCTCTTGGAACCCAGCCTCCGTACACTAGGGAAGCCTATCTAAGCTAATGGAAGAAGAGGTAGACCATGTGGAGAAATGACGTGCAGCCAACAGCCGACCCTGTCTGACAAATACATGAAGGAGACCATCTTGGACTTCCCAACTCCGGCTCAGCTCCAAGTTCGGTGCAGGACTGTGTATCAACTCACAGAATCATGAGAAACAAGAAAGCGTTGTTGTTTTAAGCTACTAAATTTGGGAGTATTTTGTCATGTAGCAATAGATAATTGAAACATTATGCCAGTCATGAAAGATGAAAGGTAGAAGTATATATTCTAGAATAACTCACTAACTAGCAGAAGAGATGACTGTATAAATATTTAATGATGTATTACAAACACAGGTATAAGTATAATGGAAACTGTCTTATTACTAACCTATTTTTTGGTGGAAAATATTAAGATGTATCTTTCTTTACAGCGGTGAGAAATTAAAAGCAAACAAATAAACAAGTGGTGAGATGGCTCAGAGACCAGTAGAGAGGTTTCCTGGAAGAATCCCATAGGTTTTCAGATCCATCTTTCTTTCCTTATTAAATAACCATGAGCATGGGTCTGAAAATCCCTTGTTAATTTTGTTTTGGCAGTGTGAGCAGGCAAAAAGAATTGTGAGAGAATTTCTCATTTCTCTGTCTTGCAGTTTTTCCAGAGTCCTCCAAATTAGGTTTTTATTAAATGATTATTAATATTTCCAATCAAGTCCTCCAGTGCCACGTGGAAGTTTTTGTTTTTGTTCAGTACATATGTGAAAGTCTGGAATGAACAGAATAGGAAAAAAAAAATCATTTCTTAGCTGGCATTGGCATCCTCAGAGAATGTGTTGTTCTCAAAAGTGTATCATGTTAAGTACCATCTTTATGCTCAGTACTGTGCTGGTCGTGAAGACAGAAGAAGAGGGGGAGATAAATATTCCAGAAAAACACATATGCAAAACTATCAGCAGATTTATCTGCCAGAAAGGGCTTCACCATGCACCTGTGATGGGCCAAGAATGGTGGAAAGGCATAGGATGGAATGAGAGAGGGAATCCAAAGTGCAGTAGGCACAGCCTTTACTCTCCATGACGTTACTCTCTAGTAGAGAAAACAGGACTTGTATGCAAAATAATCCATGTGTAGCTGCTATGACTACTACTACTACTAATTTCATAATAATAAGAATAATTTCATGGAAATGTACTTCACATTTTAAAATAAAACTAAAATTGCAGTAAATTCTATAGGAAAGAAAATTTACACTAAGGCAGACACTTTTGAAATTGAACCTCATTTCAGATAATATATATCTGCATTAATAAAATGCCGTAGGCTGGGCACAGTGGCTCACGTCTGCAATTCCAGCACTTTGGGAGGCAGAGGCAGGCAGATCACAAGGTTAAGGGATCGAGACCATCCTGGCCAACATGGTGAAACCCCATCTCTACTAAAAATACAAAAATTAGCTGGGCATGGTGGCACGTGCCTGTAGTCCCAGCTACTCGGGAGGCTGAGAGAGGAGAATCGCTCAAACCTGGGAGGCGGAGGTTGCAGTGAACAGAGATCACGCTACCACACTCTAGCCTGGCGTTAGAGAAAGACTCCACCTAAAAAAAAAAAAATTGTTACTAATGAGCATCATCTGTACCTCCCTAAGGATGGCATGCCTGAAAGGGGGCATACAATTCTACAGCTCTCCATGGACCTCAGGGACCTTCAGAAAAAGACAGATTTGACTTCTCAAGGGTAATGAAGGATTGAGCTGTTTAAGTTGGTGTCAGAAGGGCAGTATCTTCTGAGAGTTCACTGTCAGCATTTTAAACACACTTCTTCTGGGGTCTGTGTTTAGAGCACGTTCACGTTGCTGCTCTTTCACACCATCAGGGATTTTGCATTGTTCCTGCATGTCGAGGTTCTTCTATGGATTTTTGTTGTTGTTGTAGCCAGGGATTAAATGGCCTGTTATTACTATTTTAAAAAATCCAAACAAGAAGCCTGTCAGACACATTTAAGTTGCAAGGTATCAACATGACGCTTCCCTGCTTCTCTCATATTGTTTTTTTTTCTTCTCTTTCTCTTTACTATTAAAAGCCTTCAAATTTTAAACTTACTACGTACTCAGAAGGAATTAAAATCTGTTTTTGCCACACACAAAGAAAGTTTGAAAGGCTTTCACATCTTGTGAGGGTATTTAACAGAATTAATTAAATTAGAATTTTACGTGTTAAACCATAATTTTTCAAAAGACCAATAAAGACAAGACTTTTTTCATATTTGTAAAAAGAAACAGTCAAAACAGCACAGCTACAGGAGAATAGTGCGTCTTCAGAGTATCAGAGGCTTTGCTGCATAACAAACTCTCCTAACATTTGGTAGCTTAAAGTAGCAATTCTTTAGGCCAAGCATGGTGGCTCACACCTGTAATCCCAGCACTTTGGGAGGCTGAAGCAGGGGGGCCCAAGAGTTCAAGACCAACCTGAGCAACAGAGAAAAACCACATCTCTATTACAAAATACAACAATTAGCCAGGCATGGTGCTGCATCCCTGTAGTTCTAGGTACTAGGGAAGCCAAGGTAGGAGGATTGCTTAAGCCTGGGAGGTCAAGGCTACAGTGAGCTGTGATAGCGCCACTGCATACCAGCCTGTGTGACAGAAAGGGATCCTGTCTCAAAAAACAAACCAGCAAACAAACAAAAAGCATAAAACAATTCTTTAAGAGTTGACTTATGTGGTTCAGCAACTTGAGCTCGGCTCAGCTGGGTAGTCCTTCTTGCCTAGGCTTATTTTATTCAGTTGCTGTCAGATGATGGGCTCTTGGAGGGCTAGTTGGTCTTGAATGGGCTCACACGCATCTCTGGCATTTGGTAAGTTGTTGGTATGAAGTAGTGTTTCTCCCCTGTGACTGATGGTTGGCTTTAGGTCAACCGGGGTGATACCTATCTATATCCTTCATTATGCGACAGGTATTTCATAATCGAAAAAAAGAAAAAAAACACCTTTTCAAGCTTTTGCTTGTATCATGTTTGCTAATTTCCTACTAGCCAAAGAAATCCATAAGGCCAAACTAATATTCAATATGTAACGGGTAGAGAAAGAAAGAGCTTATCTATTTATTTATTTATTGAGACAGAGTCTCACTCCTCACTCTCCTCAGTTACTCTGTTGCCCAGGCTGGAATGCAATGGCAAAATCTCGGCTCACTGCAACCTCTGCCTCCTGGGTTCAAGCAATTTTCCTGCCCCAACCTCCCAAGTATCTGGCATTACAGTTGTGTGACACCATCCCTGGCTAATTTTTGTATTTTTAGTAGAGACAGTTTTCACCATGTTGACCAGGCTGGTTTTGAATTCCTGACCTCAAGCAGTCTGCCCACCTGGGTCTCCTACAGTGCTGGAATTACAGGTATGAGCCACTGTGCCAGGCCAGAGCTTCTTTCGATGAGAGAAACATCAAAGAATTTGTGGTCATTTTCTATATTTGAACAAAATACTTACACTTTCCTCTATATTTTCATGTCTAATTATAAAACATGCACACCTAGCATTTGTTTTACACCCAGCATGTTTCTTATTATGTGCCAAACAATTTTCTGTGTATTATCCTATGTCATTTTCACAATGTCATTCGATATTAAATGATTAAACTAAATGACAGAAAGTAAGCTGTCTAATATCATACAGCTTGTATGAGGTGAAGTCAGTATCCTGAACCGTGAAGTCCAAATCTAAAGTTCATTTTCTTAATCAGGACTCTATACAGAAGTTGAATTACTTATCTTTTCAGGAAGACACAAACTGAACACCACTAATATCACAAGAGTATTGGGAGTAACCCTTTAGTTAATTCTAAGATGCGTATTTTCACACTTTAATGTGTCCGAAATTAAATTCACCTTTTATATGCTGGCATGTCATCATGTAGTCAGTAGTGGTACTTTTTTATTTCTTAATGGTACATAAAAAAACGGTGTATTTTGCAATCTATACTATCTTACATTCAATAAACATGATAGTATTATCATATACTGCTTAATTTATAGCATTGATATATTCAGCAACAAAGAGGCATTTAGCAAAGAAAGCTCAGTATAAATGCAGAGGCTTAGACACTGCTTAGTTTACACTAAATTGTGAGTAAAATTTATTATATGCCCAAATATTGGCATTTCTTTGCGTTTTATAGTAAATGACATCATGTTTTAATGAAAATATTAGTTTTTGCAATATGCTGTTAAATAAAGCCAAGCAACTTTCCAGAAAAGGCATTTTTATGAACATATCATGGGTTATCTGTCTCTTTTATATACATCACTGGTTTATTCACGAAACATTTTGTTCATTTAAAATATTAATGAAAACTCAATATGTAAAACTAATGAACTAAAAACTTAGAGTTTGGAGATTATTTGGGAGGTGTCTGAACAACACACTAACTGCAATTCAGAGAGGAAAATGATTAGGATTGGGGTATCTGAAGTTCAATTTTTATTTGAAAGCTTCTTAGCTTGGACAAATGACTTTACTGTTATGCTGTAATCTCTTCATATGTAATATCTGCAGCTAATGGTACCTGACCCTTAGTTTCATTGTCTCAGTAAGTATCAACTACTTTTATTATTATTGATAACTACCTTCTTCTATATGAGAGCTGCTAAGGGGAGTATTTATAAACTATGGAGTGACATCTTTTAAAGTTAAGATTTTTGAATTACAGTACCATAACCAAGCCAACAATATTAGTAAGATTATTAAGTGGATGCTATATACTAAGCAGATAATGACTCTGTGCTATGTAGAGGAAAAATAAGTAAAACATAGACATTGCCTCAAGAGGCTTATAATAGCTTGAATTGTAGGCACGACATCTTTGAAGAAATGATCTGATAACTATACAGCCAGTGATGTGGTTTGGCTCTGTGTCCCCACCCAAATCTCATCTGGTAGTGCCCATAATTTCCATGTGTAGTGGGAAGGACCCAGCGGGAGATGTTTGAATTATGGGGTCAGGTCTTTCCTGTACTATTCTCATGATAGTGAGTAAGTCTCACAAGATATGATGATTTAATAAGGGGAAATCCGTTTCACCTGGCACTCATTCTCTCTCTGCCTGCTGCCATCTATGTGAGTTGTGACTTGCTCTTCCTTGCCTTCTGCCATCATTGTGAGGCTTTCCTAGCCACGCGGAACTGTAAGTCCAATTAAACCTCTTTTTAGTAAATTGCCAAGCCTTGGGTATATTTTTATCAGCAGCATGAAAATGAACTAATACAGCAAACTGGTACCAGCAGAGTGGGGCGTTGCTGAAAAGATACCGGAAAACGTGGAAGCGACTTTGGAACTGGGTAACAGGCTGAGGTTGGAACAGTTTGGAGGGCTCAGAAGAAGACAGGAAAATGTGGTAACTCCCTAGAGACTTGTTGAATGGCTTCAACCAAAAGCCTGACAGCGACGTGGACAATAAAGTTCACGATGAGGGAGTCTCACGTGGAGACAAGGAACTTGTTGGGAGCTGGAGCAAAGGTGACTCTTGCTATGTTTTAGCAAAGAAACTGGTGGCATTTTGCCCCCTGCCCTACAGATCTGTGTAACTTTCAACTTGAGAGAGATGATTTAAGATATCTGGCAGAAGAAATTTCTAAGCAGCAAAGCATTCAAGAGGTGACTTGGGTGCTATTAAAGGCATTCAGATTTATAAGAGAAGCAGAGCATAGAAGTTCAGAAAATTTGCAGCCTGACAATGTGATAGAAAAGAAAAACCCATTTTCTAAGGAGAAATTCTAGTCAGCTGCAGAAATTTGCATAAGTAACCACCAGAATGTTAATACCCAAGACAGTGGGGGAAAATGTCTCCAGGGCATGACAGAGGTATTCACAGCAGCCCCTCCCATCACAGGCCTAGAGGTCTAGGAAAAAAATGATTTTGTGGGCCAAGCCCAGTATCCCTGTGCTGTAGCAGCCTAGGGACTTGGTGTCCTGCATCCCAGCCACTGTAGCCATCGCTGAAAGGGCCAACATAGAGCTTGGGCTGTGGTTTTAGAGGGTGGAAGCCTCAAGTCGTGGCAGTTTTCACATGGTATTGAGCAAATGCACAGAAGTCAAGAATTGACCTTTGGAAACCTCCACCTAGATTTCAGAAGACATATGGAAATGCCTGGATGCTGTGGCAGAAGTTTGCTGCAATGGTGGGGCCCTCATGGAGAACATTTACTAGGGCAGTGCGGAAGGAAAATGTAGGGTTGGAGCCTCCTCATACAGTCCACTGGGGCACTGCCTAGTGGAGCTGTGAGAAGAGGGCCACCATCCTCCAGACCACAGAATGGTAGATCTACTGACAGCTTGCACTGTGCACCTGGAAAAGCCACAGAAACTCAATACCAGCCCATGAAAGCAGCCAGCGGGGGAGGTTGTACCCTGCCAAGACACAGTAGCAGAGCTGCCCAAGACTATGAAAACCCACCTGTTGCGTCAGTGTGACCCAGATGCAAGACAGGGAGTCAAGGGAGATCATTTTGGACCTTTAATATTTGACTGCCCTGCTGGATTTCAGACTTGTGTAGGGCCTGTAGCCCTTTCGTTTTGACCAATTTCTCCCATTTGGAATGGATATATTTACCCAATGCCTGTACTCCCATTGTACCCAAAAAGTAACTAACTTGCTTTTAATTTTATAGGCTCAGAGGCAGAAGGGACTTGCTTGTCTCAGATGAAACTGTGGACTGTGGACTTTTGAGTTAATGCTGCAATGAGTTAAGACTTAGACTTTTGGGAAGGCACGATTGATTTTGAAATGTGAAGATATGAAATTTGGGTGGGGCCAAGGGCAGGATTATGTGGTTTGGCTCTGTGTCTCCACGCAAATCTCATCCTGTAGCTACCATAATTCCCATGTGTTGTGGGAGGGGACCCAGTGGGAGATGTTTGAATTATGGAGGCAGGTCTTTCCCGTACGTTCTCTTGGTAGTGAATAAGTCTCACAAGGTAGGATGGTTTGAAAAGGGGAAACCCGTTTCACTTGGCCAGACTCATTGTCTTTTTGCCTGCTGCCATCCATGTAAGATGTGACTTGCTCCTCCTTGTCTTCTGCCATGATTGTGAGGCTTCCCCAGCCACGTGAAACTGTAAGTCCAGTTAAATATCTTTCTTTGTTAAATTGCCCAGTCTAGGGTATGTCTTCATCAGCAGCATAAAAATGGACTAATACAGCCAGGCTCACAGATTCAAAATGATCAGGTGGGGGGCAAATTAGTGGTAGTGGTAGTGGTAGTGGTAGTGGTAGTGATAGTGGTAAGGGTGTAAGTGTCAGACCACTTGATGTCATTTTCCCTTTACCTATACATTTTCCCCTTTGCTGCATAAAAGTGTATTTTTGATTTTTTCTATTTATGTTTCTTGGTAGAAAAAAAAAAGTTAACATAATTGACTTCTTTTGTTGCAACTTTCAATCTGAAAGGCAAACATTGTTTCATAGAAAAATAATCCTCACCAGTTTTTACACAATATATTCATCAGAAAGGTCCTGGCCAAGTCAATTAACAGCAGGGGGATGAGGTCAGGACTTTGGGGTTGATCCCAGAATATGGTCCTTCATAAAATGTTACGTTTTTCGTAGTGACAATTAACTTAGCAGAGCACTTTCAGGAAAGCGCAAACAAGGTCAATCTGTAGTTGGTTCTTTCTCCTCCATTAAATGACACATGGTACCTATATTTTAAAATTATGCATAGGAAGTAGCAGGCTCTTGAATGCATTCCAAAATATATCACAGACCAGGTGTTAAAGCACATTGCTATTAAGCTCAAAGCATGAGCTAAAATCATAGTACATAAAAGTCAGAGACTTTTCTATAGATATATAATATGTGGCATAATCTTTTTTCTTGTATAATACAGATAAAAAGAACCATCCTTCCAATGCAATCTGTTAGTGATAGCTGATGAAAATGGCAAATAAAAGTAAGACAACTTCTGTAAGTGTAGAGGGTATGAAACCTACAAGCCCACAGTGAAAGACACTGGAAGGAGCGAACTCTGAGGAACCAGGAAGCTGAGAAAGCACCTTTCTTGGTATAATTACTGTACATCATGCAGTACAGACATTAGAGTGGTACTTCCCAAAAAGATGTGTAGTCCAGGTCATCAGGATCCCCTGAAAAGAACATTTTTGTTTTTAATGCGGAATTCTCGGTCCCACCCTAGAATATTTCCTTTCAATATATCTAGGGGAGGCCAAGAGAGCTGGATTTATATCAAATATCTTGCATAAACCTAATTCAGAGACAGCTTTAGAAACCAATTTCATCACATTTCATTATAGGTGGACAATATATTTTATATACCTCCCTAGACTGAGTGCTGAAGTTCAAGACCTAAGATTTTCTACTCTTGAGACTGTCATAGTACCTCACACAGAATAGGTACTTGGTGGGTATCTGCTGAGTAAAGGAAGCTATACATAAAGTGAGTCGTGTCTTTCCCTTATGCGCTCCAAATGCTTATTTTTTCCATTCCTGGTTTAATGTCCCTTAAATTTTTGGGTTAGGAATTAAATATCAGGGGCAAGCCTGAGAAAGGTGCAGGGCAGGGAAGACAAATTACAGTAAGGTGGCAATAACCAGCAGCTAGGAGAACACAGAAAGGACCGTGCCTAAGGGTCTGCAGATTTAGTCTATGTGGGGGACATACACTTGGAGGACCATTGAGACAGACCCCGAGTATGCAGAGAAAGGTGATGGGCAATGTCAGTGAAGAATCCACTCATTTCTTTGCCTGGCTAGAGCCCTGCATGACGTGGCCTCATTTGGATAGCACCCGATTGTCAGCCCACTGTATTCCTCCTCTCAGATGTTTAAAAAGCCTCTACAATGGAACATTATCCAAGTTCAAGTATATTCAATCCGATTCTTATATTCTTCATTCATATTTATAGCCTCCTGCTTTAAGATTCCATTTTAAGACAGAATCCTGTGTCTTACTCAAGCCACTGACTTCAGAATTTCTTTTGTAATTTTCCCACCTCCAACGAGTTAAAGAACTCTTCGGAAAATAGAACTGAGAAAAATAATTAGTGCTCAATTTCCTGTTTTATCCATGGCTACATGCTGGATTTATGTAACTGAAACATCAATAAACTGTCAATTATGGTAAATGACTATGAGCTTTTCATTACACAAGAATCCAAGATCTACAAGTTTAAGAGTGTTAGGAAATCAGAAAGTTAAAGAATATCAGGAAATTAGAGCTTGAGTTTCGAATTTTTCCCATGAGCTCATCTTCAGTTCAGGTTAAAGATATGCCCAGGCATTAGGGGTAACCTGGACAAATGGGCACATGGATATTACAGGCAATCTCTCATCTGCAAGCCAGGGATTGAGCTGAGTAGAAATGTCAGCACATAGCCAGCCTTGTGCTTACATTATTATACCCTCATATCTAAAAATAAAGGACTTCTAGAAAATAAGTACATTTTATTCATTACTTTATGCTACTACCCTATTTTTCAATTTCAGAGACAGTTGTTTTACAAATATGGCTCTTTTCCATTGTAACCCTTGTAAGTTAACTTCTTTCAAGTTTACCACATCCCCTTACTACAGTATCAGCCAGTGCTTAACGATTATTAGCTGAATAAGAAAATGAAGAAGGAAAATGTTATAGTGTAAGCAATGAATCAGTCAGTTCCCAAATACTTATTAAATACCTATTAATAAAAAAATGTCTCTGTCCTCATGGGACCTGGAGTCTTAGGAAGAGGCAGGCAGGCACAGAGGTAGGAAGAGACAGAAGGAAAGAAGAGATAGGTAAACAACATAAGTTTATCAAGTGATAAATGATATGAGAAAATGAACTTTGATGCTGTTACAGAGTGTGACGGGGAGATGGGGTGCTTCTTTACATCGGACAGTGAAATAAGTCCTCTTTTAACCTTAAGATGATCTAGGAAAGAATATTCCAAGCAAAGGGTCAGAACTTAAGAGACCTCAATGAATGAGTGAGCTTAATAGTGTGTATTAATGAAGGACACAGTCTTTACCCTCCCAGAGCTTCTAAGCTTCTCCTCATTCCCACTAACTCTTATTTCCTTTTCTACATGGCTGCAGCAATTAGATCTTGCCTTGCTGCTTGGCTTCCTTGATTTCTGATCCATTTTTACTAATCCTTTAGAAAAACTGCATCAGATGAACAACAGTCTGATTTCCTCTGTCCCTGGAAGTGGGGGAGAGGGCATAACAAATGGCATTTCTAATGGCATCTCAGGGTGGAAAGCCATTGTGAAAGGCATTTCAAGTATTTCAGTGGAGTTTCTTCTATCTATCCTTGTAAGACAGATCTGAAAAATCAAAATCATACTGGGCCTGCTTTGGCCAAAGTTGAACTTAACTGATGGGATGTTTTTCATTTATTCATTGATTCACACATGTTTTCATCAGGCATTTATTTAGTGTACCAGACATAATTCTGGAAAGTTGAAATACAGAGATAAGTGGAATATTGCCCTTTCCTTGCAGAGGTACAGAGACAAGTCTAGGGATAAACAGGTAAGCACAAATCACAGCAATGTTATTTGTAGTCTGAGAGGTTTGCAAAGAAGCATAAGTACTTAATTCAGCCTGGGGAAGTTAAGATAGTCTCCTGAAGGAGGTGATACTTGACTTGAGACTTGAAGGTTGAAGAGAAGTTTGTTAGGTGGCTAAAGATGTGGGAAGGGATAGGCATACTATAGAAAAATAATGCCATTAGGTAACCTGGTGTGAACTTGCACAGTGTGTTCAGTGAGCTGAAAGCCTATCTACAAGAAGCAAGAAAACTTTGGGAAATACGAGGAGGCCATTGCCTCAAAGGCCAGTTTTCTGTAGCCACCGTTTTTTCACTAATTTCACAAATCTAACGGTTTGATTTCTTCAAGACAGTCATTTCATTAATGTTCTATTCTTGCCTGGGTGTAGCAGAGAGTGTCTTTATTATTGAATCTAACGGTCTCTGGTCCTCTCTGCTGTCTCAAAAGACAGAACGTGCCTCCAGTTGCCAGGGAACATAGAGAGTGCTCACCAGCCATTATCTCATATTCTGACTGTGCAAAGTGGTTGCCATTCTGAGAAAGGAAGTGAGGAAACTGAGGCTCAAGGGTAACACTGCCTTGCCTAAGGTCACACACCTAGGAAGTGGCATGGTTATGATTCAGTTTCAAACTTGGTGCTCATCCTGTAACACTGGGACAGAGCTGGTTATAAATCAGGCTGGCAGTCTATTGAGCCTGTGGTTTTGGCTGGTGTGAAGATGTTGAAGGAAGGTTTGTATTAAGATACTCTGTGATTTTGGCACAAGAGCTATGGAAGCATATGGGCCCCTGGAGAGGTTAGCAATATGAGCAAGAAATAACAGGATGAGATTCAACTGGAAAAATGCTAACGAATACATCTGGAGACAAACAAGCAGAAACACACATGGTTAATGGGAAGCAGAGCAGCAGGGACCATGAGGGTTTGGAGAAAGTGGACATTTTATCATAAAGACATTGCCAAAAGGAGATGGGAGCAGGCAAGAAGAAATCACCTGGGCTGTGGACAGAAAAGGCCTCAGCTACCCAAGGAGAGACAGAAAAGGCCTTTGGAATGCTCAGTGTTTTGGATCTGCAGTGCCATTTTCACTTTGGGTCCTCACATTTTAAACAGAAGCCAACCAATGCTGGGGAATTCAGCAAAGAGAATCACACACATAATTTAATACCAGAGGGGGATGAACTCAAGAGGAACAAACAAACAAGCAAAGAAGATCATCTTACATCTCTACAATTCTGAAAAAGGAAGCAGCAGAAAAAGGGCTGAAATGAAAATGCTTAAAAATGGAGGGGTGAGCAGGTAACATGGCTCACAGCAGTGTAACTTATGGCACTAGCGACCCGCAGTTACTTGATCTTCTGCCAAAGTCCTCTCATTGGGAACACTGTCTCCTAAGATATGGACGCTCCAAGCCTGAAGTCCAGGACTAACACTGTGAAGACGGATTTCATGCTGCCAGACGACAGCGGCTCTGGACCTCAGAGGGCAGCCTGTTGCATTGCTGATTGGCTCTCAAGTCTTACGTGATAA
The DNA here is from genome assembly GCA_036589455.1 of Ateles fusciceps. NCBI lineage: Eukaryota > Metazoa > Chordata > Mammalia > Primates > Atelidae > Ateles > Ateles fusciceps. Next base: position 2,802,149 of record JAZHEH010001737.1, read on the forward strand.
TCACTCATGAATGATACCTATCAATACCTTGTGGTGTTTATTCTGGATGTAATACAACAGACCCTAATTCCTGAGCTAAATTCATGGGGCAGGAAAATGACACCATTTCTCAGTTTTCACGCCATTTTCTTCTCCTTTTTGTCATCAGACATGGGGTGGATTATAAATGACCTGAGTGTGCTGTCTTAGTAATTCCTCAACCAAATGTTGTTTTCCAATAACCATCTATCTTGGAAACTGTCTCTCCCATTATCTTTTTCCTAACTGTTTGAAACAGATGGTACTTTATACTTCAAATTCATGTCCAAGTCATTTCAACTAACACTGCCCTGTGATTTGGGACTCTCTACCTGAGAGGAAAAAGCACATTCAAACTATGATGTATGCAAAAATGTGTTTGATTTTGTAGAGGAACAGAAGTTTCTAGAAATTTTGGTGCGTTGTGGCATGTGCCTCTAAGTAAATGAGGGTAATGTTCTTGGTGGAAATTCCCTGAATGAACCATACCAGTTCTATGTTTAAAATATGAGATTCCCAAATGGAATGCTGGCATAGGCTGATGTATCCTGTAACTGACATGAAATGAATTAAATCACCACCTGCATTCAGCATCTTCTCATTCATTTAAGGCTCTCAAACGCAAGTGTCTTCCATTGAACATAAGAAGCACTTAATAAACATTTGCTGACTGAACAGATGAGTAACCTCAATGGCAAAGCACGGTTATCACTTTGTTAGTTTGGTGCAATGAAAAGACCCAAGTTTGGATTTCAAGTCACACAGACTACATTAAAATCTGCCCTTGTTATTTAACAATTGTGTGATTTCAGAATAGTAACTTCAATTTTATGTCCTTGATTTTCCTCATTTTTTTTTTAAAAAGGAACAATTTTAGTTAACTCATGGGGCTCTTGTGAAGATTATATGCAAAATAGCACATTAGATGACTACTGTAATTCATGTATAAGTATATAGGGTATAGGAGAGATATAACAAAAGTTCTTTTGCTCCCGCTTTAGGACCACACTAGTGACATTTTTCCAGCCAACATCTCATTCCCTTAATTCTTATCCATGGCCCAGAACCCCAGAGCAACTTTCTTGAGGAAGTTTTTCTATATGGCTTTCCAAGAGCTTTCTCCAAGCTCTTTTGGCATTTTCTATCTCTACAACTCAGTCCGACACTATGCATGTTTAACCTGTCATACCACAGTATTTATTGAATTGTTATTTCACAGATGGTGTGGATCAGGCATGCGTCCCTGGGTGAGAATTTGAGAACATGGTTTGCAATAGGCTCATTCTATCACAATGCCAACTCCATGGGAGGTGCATGTAGAAAAGCCCCCCACTGAACACGATATGTCACTCTTAATCCTTTTGAATTGGAGAATCTTCATTTTAAAATAAGTATATGCTATGCAATCTATCTACTTTTTAGTTTGGTTATAAGAATCAAATGAGATAACACATATGGAAAAATTTTGTAATTCTTAAAGCTTTTATGAATGAATATAATTCTTCTCTTGTGATCATTTTATCTTATTTGTTATTTAACTGCAGTCGTAGGAGGCAAAAGAAAAGAGCTTTCATACTTAATTTTGAAGAACTAAGCTTAGGTAGGTAGGCATCAGATTAAGAGAGCATAGTTAGGTAGGCAGTATCAAATTCCCTATATCTAAACATCTAGTTTCCTTATATCCAAACATCTTTGTGCTGTCTATGCTTCTAGTGACCCTGTTATTAGAACAATACATCAAGGTATGCGGTATTTTCTTAAAGACTGTGTCAGCACAAAAGAGATCTATATTGCATGCTCCTTCCTTCTCTTCAAAACCCAATGCATATCTCTATTAATGGACTTGTTATATTTTATTGAAAAGACCTGTGAAGGCCTCTCAGCTGTAGCCCTGATATAATATTTATGAAAACATACACAAACAAACATTACCAAGTTGAAAAAAAAACAGTGGAAACTTGAGATTTGTCGGTGCTCTTCCAAAACCCTGGAGGGATTTTTGCTAACCAAAGCTCAGATAAAGTTTAGAGGGAATAAAAATGACCAGATGAAAGGGTCCAATGTGAAGATCTAGGAAAATGACAAACTTTCTGGGTTGTAGTTTTGATTTCTGCTTTATGGCAAGAGAACAATTACAGAATGAACCTAATTATTCAGAAATAAATATCCCCTTGTACCATCAGTTGATCAAACAGAAGAAACAAAATATAATTCTAAATAGAGTCCATGCATAGAAGTAAAATAGACCTAGACTTAGTAGTAGTGGGCTTTGATAAATTTACTTCATATTTCTAAAATTCAGATTTTTGATCTGTAAAATAAGAATAATACTAGTGGCTCTTTTGAGTTACACCTGTGAGAATACATGTGAAGTCCCTAGCATTGTGAATAGAATAAGGGGAAGTTTAATACAGACCAGTTATTGCTATTTAAATTATTATTACTATTATTATTATTATCAAATGCTGGTTTGATAATAACAACAATCAAATGATTGTTGGTACTTAGCATACTCAAACCCTAACCTTACAAAACACACTCTCAGGCATGTGCACAAACACACACACACACACACACACACACACATACACGTAATTTTCTCAAATTCCCTTGAGTTCTGACTTAGAGTCTATCAATAAAACTGCCTACACACAATTAGGAAGACAAGAAAGAGAAGCCATTATTTTCTTCCTCCAGTGGCCTGTAGATGAGAGTATAGCAGGCAAAAGTGAGGCTTAGAGAACTTTCTAGACCTGCTCCTGTGAATCACTCACTCTGGTGCTGTGGGTCTTTGAGACTATGTGCAGAAATTCCTATAATTCCTTCGTTTCCTGATTCGCACAAAGCGCTTCAAGGGACCTTGATTCTCGGCTTCCCCAGCTTTCTCAATGGCTTTATACGTAGCTAACTTCCTATATTAAATAATTCTTCCTGCTTCAAATATCTAGAGTGGCTTCTGTCCTCTAGACCACATCTCATCTACTATGTATTACACCTTCTATAAGCTCAATTTGCTGTTTGATACAGCAGAGTCTACTAGGTAATTGATGGTCGAGATGTTGACAATTTGCCTGTGGGCCACGCACTTGAGCCAGCCCTCCCTCCCAATCACTGGATGAGAAGGACTCACTAGACATGGAGGCTTATTTCTCCCTAGGCAGAGAACAGCAAAATTATAAAGACCTGTCCTCATTAATGGAGGAGTAAAAACAAAACACCACCACCACAATATCAGCAACTTTGGCTTCCAGAAGGTGCACCAATTTGCAACCAAGAGGCAGAGGAAAAGAATAATTGTGCTGATTTTTACAAAATCTTTTTCCAGTAAGCATCTTTTACCTAGGCAAATAAAAGATAACATATTTCAAAATTAAGTAATACCTCGGAAAACATAAAAGTGAAAGAAAATTTAGCTAATAAGTGTTTTCCACTTCTTCAATGCTCTGAGCAATGTAAGAAGGAAAAATCATGTTTAATTTATACTTGTATTGCAAGCACCTAGCATGGATTCTGGTGCACACACAAATTGTCAAACTGAAGGGAAGTGGAAAATCAGGATTAGCCTGTAGTTTCAGGAGACAGAGAAGCCAATGTGATCCTATTAGTTCCAGACAGGTTCCAGAGCCAGGTTTCCTCTTGCCCGCCTGCCCTACCAATCACTTCTCCAGCCTGCCTTCCCCCAGGTTCACCTATTAAGGTGTCTCTTAGCATGTCCAGGAGCACCAGCGACAGGTTCACTCGTAAGACCAAGCCCAGTAGAACTGCCTTTCCCACACCACAACTGAGTGAGCCAGTTTTAATAAACAAGCTATTCCAGATTGGCACTCATAGTTCCAACTTTGTTCTTGGTTACCTAAAATAGAAAATAATAATTTTTTAAAAATCCAAAAAGCTTAATTATTTAAAAGATGCGCTTTAATTTAACTAGAATGTTACAATAACATTTCCTTCCTATTATAACTGACAAAACAAGTAAAAGTTGTGAAGAGTGCTACAGTGTTTTTGATGAGATAAATCTTTATTCTCAGACATAATTAACTTCTTTAAGAAGATGCAGTAAGTCTAAATTCAAGGACATTTATTTTAAAACTTCCGAAGGTCTGAGATTCTACATTGTTATATTCAGGCAATGAAATTTACCTCTTTAAAATATTTTAATCCTTATCCCACTCCTATCTGTGCATTTTTGGTTTAAATGGCTTTTGGATCTCTTCTTAACAAACTAGTGTCTTTGAAGCTGACCTTCCTCTGGCTAGGAGAACCCAGAGGACCAAACCCCCATGGGTTCTCTAGTTTTGTATCTCTAGGAGATGAGTGAGGTAATCAGGTTATCAGTAAGGTTCTGTCTGTCAAGGTGACTCATGAATGCCCCTGGTCCATGGTTAATTACTATGCTTCCCAGTGTCTCTGCCTTCATCTGCTTTCCTGAATATGTTTTGTGGCACAGAAGCCCAGACCCCACTCTTTGGCCCTCACTTTTGAAGCACAGCACATGTGGAATGTCCATTCTCCATAGAAGGTGACAGGGCAGCTATAGCCAGAAGCCTAGTTTCTACAATCTAAGAAAGACATAACTTACAACAAAGTGATTACCTAAAAGGGGAATTGTGAGGCTAAGGAGTTGGAGATGACAGATTATTCAATGATTATGGCGGCCAAAGCCATAATCGTCACCACCACCAAATAACCCCCACCACCAAAAAACAACATCAACAATAAAAAAAAGCTTGTGGATAAAATACTGGTTTTATATAATTGCACTGAATTCTGAATGAAACACACTTATCATAGTGAAACAGAAGGTTAGTGTGGCATTCTTCTGTCTCCGTGACAAAGGGATGAAAGGCATCAGTCAAGAGAGGAATGCAGGGTAGATAATAGATGCAGCCCAACTGCAGCTGTAGATGTCAGGATGACTGAAACGAGGCCATTCTTCATGCAGATGCAAGCACACTGTAAACAGAAGCTGTAATACCTTCTGGATTCAGGCGAGAGCTGGAATTTCGCATTTCCAGCATTGCCATAATTCGTCACTACCTGCTGCATGATTCTCTAGGACTTTTGTGTAGAAAGTATAACAATTAGAACTAATGATTTTGGTGCTCACAGCTTCAGATTGCTTCACAATTTCTTAAGGTGAGAAGTAGCCCAATCTCAAACAGGTAGAATATAAATTAAACTTTACATCTTATTTAGGAAAGGAATCCCATGTTTTATTTGTCTAACAATATGCTATAGGTTATTTAAGTCAGGAATCAAGGGAACAGTGCTACCATTGGCATAAGAAGGTAAAAACACATGCATCACCTCAGACCCCTCCACTGAATTTAGAAATCCCAACAAGAAATTTGGGAAATTCCCTATTGTTTTTCCAGTTTGGCCTGATTCCCCTCATAGAAATCACTGCTAAAATCTCCTTATGTTTCACACCCACCAAACCCCAATGAGGCTACAAGGATAGCCTAGAGCCAGAAAGATAGCCTTTGCATTTTGACATCCCAAAGATTTGTCCATGAGCTGGGGCCATACAGGGTTTCTGCAAGGTGTGAATTCTTGTCCCATTACCAAGACTAGTCCTGCAATTCCTGATGCCCATGTGGAAACTGATCCTATTTTCCTGCGGATTTTAGTGAAGGAGAGATGATCAAAGAAATCTGGCAATTGCTAGGACAGATTGAAACAGCTTTGAGCACACGAGAGTGTGTTGCCACTGCTTCTATATTATAATAAAACTGACAATATATCCTACATTTCACATTGTAATATACACTCTACAGAGGGTATTTGCTATTGGTGAAAGCTGCATAGATCATTCAACTTCAAACTGTTTATATTACTTCAAACTGACAACTTCATTTTCTGTAGGCATCAAAAAAAAAAAACCCTTCAACCTCCTGATAAAAATGCAATTTTTACTTACAGTACCATTCATACCACCTCTAAAAATATAGTCAAATGTGATATTAGTCACAAGACCTATCTCTGCCTATATTTCAAGTTATTGTTTCTGAATTCTGTGGCTCCATCTCTCCTGACTACAGGTAGAAGTCATAAACTAACTGAAATGTGCTGTGTGTTCTGGTGGTGGTCACCAGACTGGCAGAGGGGAGTCATTAAGAAATCAAAAATCATCGTGTAATATTCAAAGTAGCAACAATTTGATCATTGGCATCTGGAAGTAAATTGTATGGAAAAAGGAAAAATAAGTGAAGATATCAAATATTTAAAGCCACATTTAGATTTAAGACCATACATGAATCCTGGTAGAGAGTGCTTGGACATGAAAAGGAAGGGATCCTGGCTCTATGGCCACAGGATATTTCCTGGAACCAGTGATTCTGTCTTGGGTTTTATTAGGACACTCTGGTACATTATTCATGGAATAGGGAGGCTCTGTGATTTGAGTGCTCACTATGTTTAGGGCAAAAGGTTGAAGGAGGAGGGTTACAATATGAATATTTTATTGTATGTAAATTATACGTGTACTACCATGTAGTAGAATTCATAGCTCACTGCAAACAAGAAGAGTAAATACTGGGAGTTTGGGTCAAGATGGTAGAGTAGAAGTAGCTCATGTGCCGCATGAGAAGTAGTTCTCATGCAGATGAATGGAGCTGGAGGCCGTTATCCTAAATAAACTAATCTAAGAACAGAAAACCAAATACTGTATGTTCTCACTTATAAGTGGGAGGTAAACATTAAGTACATATGCACATGAAGAAGGTAACACAGACACCAGGATCTACTTGAGGGTAGAGGGGGAGGAGGGTGAAATACAAAGAAAACTACCCATTGGATACCAATGGGTATTTTTGGGTGACGAGATAATCTGTGAACCAAACTTCCCCAACATGCAATTTATCTGTATAACAAACCTGTACATGTACCCCTGAAATGAAAATAAAAATTAAATAATAAAGAAAACTAAAGAGTAAAGACTTAAAGTCAAAGATGGAGAAAGGAGAGTGGAGTAGAAAAGAGGAGGAGTGAAAGCCAAGGTGAGGGTTGGTATGTACAGCTCACTTTTTTGTGTTCTCCTATACCCAGGGCAAGCAGCCCAGCCATGTAGAAAGGGACAGGTCTACATAGTGCAGCACCCTGAAGTGTACAAACAGCATCATCTTAGAAATTTCCGGACTGAACTAGGTTCACACCCTGGCTATGATGCTTCTTGGTTTTGTGATCACAGACAATTTGATTGTAAGCCTATTGAATCTCAATTTTCTCAATAGCGAAATTGATGCAGGGCAGGCAAGCCCCCAGATTAGGGCTTAGGCCAGGAGAGTTGTTGGCTTCTCCCGGGAAAGAATTCAAATGTGAGTTGATGGTGTTAGCAATTGTTATTGAAGGGGCAGTGTACAGCTTCAGCAGAGGTTCTGCTCCTGGTGGAGCAGGGCTAACCCACAGGCAATATGCCCAGAGCAGCAGATGAGGAACAGTGCTACCATTATATTTATACCCTTTTAATTACATGCAATTTTAGCAGCGAGTTATTCAGAAATTTCTAGAAAAGGGCTGGTAGCTTCTTGGTGTCGCCATGGAAAAGGGCAATAACTTCCAGATGATGCCATGGCAATGATAAATTGTCATGGTGCTGGTGGGCATATCTTATGGAGGGATGCTGCTTTCCCTGTCTCTTCCCTGTTTCAACCAGTCTTCAGTCTGATCTGGAGTTGAGTCTCACATATATCAAAATGAAAATGATAACAGTCTTTAGGTTTGTTGTGAAGCTTATTCTAAGAAACACATGTAAATTACTTATGTACTCAATATCCATAAGTACTAATTTTATCCTCATCTATGGATGAGAGTTGGCAGCCCAGACTCAGAGGGTAAGAAGCCCTGTGGCCAGGGTGAACAGATCTAAGCAGCACAGAACTGAATAAGTGACTGCAAGGAGCCTCTGACCCCTGACCACTTTCTTGTTTACTCAGATCTGCCCTATGATTGTAAGGTAATCTGAAACAAAGACATGATGATATTGGAAAATGGTATGACGGGTAGGGGGGAAGAAATATATCTTCTATTACCAGTGCCTTAAAGCAGAAAAATGCCAACACATTATAGGACAATTAACACTAAACTAAATTTTATTTAACTGAAAACAATGAACTCAGATGTAAACACAATCAGACAAGGCATTCTGAAAATAATGACGTGTTGGGTGCCCAAAACAGGTGGATTCTTAAAACCTACTGAGCACTGTTTTGGATGTCTTGTTTCCTGTCTTGGGCTATTCTCCCCAGTGTGCTCTATGTGGCATAAGTTACAAGGCCCAACGCAGCAGTTTCCATGTTAACCCCTCTTGGGAACCTCTGAGAGTTACAGCGAAAGTTCTGTCTTCCTTCCTCTAAGTTTTCAGCATTAGTTATAGCTGTTTACCTGGTATCAATTTAGCCTTCCTGAATTAAACAAACAGAAAGTCATTTTTTCCCCAATATATTCAACCATGACTAAAAAACAAGTCACACATGTAGTTTCAGAGCACAGGTTCAACTAATGTCCTTTTTTTTTCTTTTTTCAGAACAGGGCTGCAAGGGAAAAAAGGATATAAACTATCACCAATTTAAAATGTTTATATATATTACTGAGGTTCCAAATACTTAGATTTTCTATAGCTTCAGTTCTGTAGCCAACCATGGTGACTGTGGCAAACTAAAACAAAGCAAAGGGACAATTTTTGTTTTTTATCTTTGAAACTCAGAGACCCTATCTCTGAGTTTTCCTGGGACCAAGAAGAAACTTTGTAAATGAGGACACATTAAAAAAGGTCCTTGGGAATGAAGTCCCTGGACGTGATCCAGGACGAAGCTCAGATCAGCCCTGCTGTGAACATTGTCTTGTGGGAGGTTCTGAGAACTCTGTCCTCAGGAATGGCCAAGTGCCTCTGGTGGAGATATGAGGATAGAGTCCCAGACAGAAGAGCTGAAAACATAGTGCATTGAATAGCATTTACAGGTTATAATCCCATTATAAAAGTAATAGGAGAGAACTATAGGAAATTTTACTATAGAAAAATATAACAAAGAAAATAAAGGCCAGCAGTAAACATGGCACCCAATGTTAAATATTAATATTCTCATCCTCTTTTTTCTAAAAATAGGTATACATGCTTGCATATGTAATTTTTAAACTAGGATTATAACATAAATATTTTGTACACTTTTTAAAATTTTTTTCACCTTCAGTATACAATAGAAACTCTTCCAATCTAGAGCACTCAAAATCAGTAACCGGCCAATTAATTTTAAAAGGCTATAAGGCAGTGTTATTTAAATAAACTCTTATTGCTTAAACATTGTGTTTGCACTTAAGATATATAAATGTGCATTCATTAACTATGCTTATGATGCAAGGCCAATGCCTTTTTTTTTCTTTCTGAGACAGGGTCTCACTGTGTTACCCAGGCCCTAGAATTTTACAATGTTTTCCCTTGACTTTTTTGGTTGTCTTACCAAACCGATTTGACAACAATTATTTAGCACCTCACCTTCCTAGAAAAACAATCTGAAACATTTTTTTGCACTTAATGACTTAGTGATTTAACTGATATTTATCCAGTATCAGTTCATTGAGCCATGCAATTAGAGCGGCAAGGGCAATCAGCCTAAACATATTTGTTGAGTCTTGGTAAGGACATTATAAAACATGGGAGCAGATATGCACAAGAACGGTGGAGAGGAGCCTGAGGTCTTGTCATGAGACAAGAGTACCGTGAACACTGCTCAGTATGTTTACAGACGGAGTGCCCAACTATGTTATTTTGGTGAGTTGGTTACATGAGGGTTAGTTTAGGCATAGTCTGCAATTTTCAGCTTCAACATGTTTCAACATTGAAATTGATCTCAGACACTTGAACTAAATGTAAATGTTATAGAGGTACTGAAAGAGACAAGTAATTCCACACTTATATTTAAAGTATCTCTGAGTGGTACAATTATGGTTTTAACGATACTGAAACTTAGTAGTATTCAGGTAGGAGACAGGATTCGACTGCAAAGATGGGGCTGGGACAGATTGAGGGCTAGCTAAACAGGGCTGAGGCAGGAGGCAGCTTTCCAATCAGCCACACCCACCAGTGTGCCATGTCAATTTATCATTGCCATGGCAACACCCGGGGAGTTACCACCCCTTTCCATGGCAATGGCTCCATGACCCAAAGCTTTCTTACTACTCCTTCTCTAGAAATTTCTGCATAAACCAGTCCTTAATCTGCACGTTATTAAAAGTGGGTATAAATGTAACTGACAGTCTCTGCTTACTTCTTGCTCTGCTGGAGCAGTCACAAAGCTGTAGTAACACTGCCTCTTCAATAAAGCTATTTTCTTCTACCTCCAGCTCTCCCTTGAATTCTTTCCCATAAAATTGGGCTTAGCAGCAATGCTTCACTCACATGCAGGAATGTGTCTTTGTGGCAACAGAAGACTTGGGTTTCCCTTAAATGAACCTATTTACTAATCCAAACCAAGAAGCTCATCCTTCTGCTTCTACCATATTTGTGTATTAAAAACCAACTTACAAGTGGATGGATTTTGCATAAAAATTCAGCAAAAAATTGATGTCATCTTGGATAAAATTGAGCTTAGAAGTTTGTTGTTTCTGTAAATGTTCCTTGATATTTCCATTTTTTACTGCCAACATATCTTCTCACAAGAGTCAGCAGTGTTCTAAGTAATTTGCCTGGTCAAAGTGCTAACAAGTCATTAACAATGCATTAATTAGTAAGGCAGTTAATGCATCTAATGATCCTTAATCACAAAATAGAAGGTTTGCTATGAATGTTTTATTCCACACCCTTTTCCACACATTATTTGTTGTCAATTAGTTACTGTGGAACAGTGATCATTATCTGTGGATAAAAAGGAATTGTACCAAAGAACTAAGAAACTACATTATTGATAATCCTGCAATTTAATATATATATGTTTTAATTCCATGTGTCTGAAACCTTACTCAAATGATTCCTTTTCTCACAATGCATGCTACTTCACCTAGGATATTAATGCCACATGTATTTATATGGACAAGTCCAGTTCTTGCATTTAGCTATTTAAAACGGAACAGCTCTAGGGCACCTTAGCCTTGGGCTATGCTTCTGCTAACCATTCAATAAGTCAAACTTTGTGATTGGGCTTCTTTGAAAGATTGCAGAAGCTCTGCTCAGCTGGTACAGTTTAAAAATGTAGATGCGGTTATAAACATATATATACACACACATAATATACACACACACACACACACACACACACACACACATATAGTGCGTAGTTATGCCTATATGTACATAAATGTTTTTAGATAACTTTTAAAATAAACTCCCTTCTTTGCTAGTGATCTTTGTAAATGGCTCCATCATCCACAGAAGCAGAACTACGGAAGTATTCTGGATGCTTTGCTCTTTTATGTGCCATATTTAATAAGTCCTCATGTTAGAATTTTACCTTTGAAATGTCTCTTAATCTCTATCCTGTGTTCCAACCCCAGTGCTTTTGTTCTGGAACCATTATTTCTCATGAAGATGTGTTAACATATTCAAGTTCCCTTAAGGAACATTCCATTGCAGCTTCTCCTCTCTTTTAACAATCTATATTTTATCATCCCTATTTGATATTCTTTTCTAACTAACAAAAGAATTAGAACAGTTTGTGAGTGGGGATGATGGTGAGAGTAGGGAGACAGCTTATAAAACAGGAAGTCATGTCTCAAGTCCCATTCTTTGAGGAAAGCTAACGTGATATGGCCAATGTAGTGAAAAAGATAGATGGAAAACCAGCTCTATAAATGTTAGTCTGTTTTTTAAGAAATCATAAATGAAGAAAGTTCTAGCTTCAGAACATCATAGGTGGAGAGATCTAAAGGAGACCTCACCTGTCATTCAGTCTAACCCTGAAGGTAACTGTACTTTTTTAGGGCTCAATTGTTTTCCTTGCCTCCAAATTTATATGCTAAAGTCCTAACCCCTAGTACTTCAGAACGTGACAGTATTTGGAGACAGGGGCTTTACAGAGAAGATTGGGTTAAAATGAAGCTATCAGGGTGGGCCCTAATCCAATCTGACTGCCATCTTTATAAGAAGAGGAAATTTGGACACACAAAGAGATACACCAAGGATGCACACTCACAGAAGAGAGACCATGTGAGGACACAGCAAGAAGGCGGCCATCTGCAAGCCAAGGAGAGAGGCCAAAGAGGGATCCAAACCTGCCGACACCTTGATCTCAAACTTCCCTCAACCAGGACCATGAGAAAATAAATTTCTGTTACTTAAGCCTCCCAGTCTATGGCACTATGTGATGGCAGCCCTAGCAAACTGATACACAATTTCCCTTGCTCCTGGGAAGGAATGCTGTTCTTTTGTATATCTCAGCACACCCTACTTTTTCAGGCAAAACAATATGGGAAAAGAATAATTTTCAAACTGGAAAGCATTTAGGGCTCTGTAAATCTCACAGGAAACCATGAAAACAAGAGATTTGCAGCAATTGAAGTTTAAAAAGCCTCACAACATCTCCCAAATTGAATGTGCACATTTCAACGAAGCCAAGTACTAACAAACATATCCCCTGAAGCAACACCACTAGAATAACACCTTCTTTCTTCCCTTATGATTCTAATTGTTTACTTGATAACCTCTTATCTCAACCATTTCCAGTGTGGAATCTGATAGTGGCTGGGTTGAAGCTCTAATGTATCATATTGAAGGTCTGAATCTAAATGTAAATAATAAATCCAACAGATCAAAATTACGTATATCATTGACAAGTTCAACACAAAATTCAGTAAGACAGTATTCAGACTGAACACGTGTTGCACCCCCAGCCATTTGTTCAAGATTCTGAGCTCAACTCTGAATTACTATTCTCCTAAATACTTGGCTAAGGAATTGATTCTCCTCTGACCTTGTGTCATCACCCTCATTGTCCTCTCTTTCCTGCAACCACAGGTTCAGAGACAGAAATATGTCTTCCTGTGATGCCTCTTCTGGTCCCTGGCTCTGCGTAGTGTATAATTCAAGGTTCCCACCAGGCCTTAGTGAGCTGATAAGCCTTCAACAGAATGCACTGTACATCAATCACAAGATGCATTGCTGACTAAAGAGTCAAAATTGGGCTACTCATCTGTGGGTCTTTCTGATTTTTTCCCTTTCAACTTTGAAATTAATTTTCTATTCCAGATAATATTTGGAGGCATTTAAACTGAAGGATTTTTGACTACTTATGGCTATAGGCTTGCTTTGTTTGGATGCTATAGTATATATTTTTAAATGCTATAGTACATTTGTTAAATGCATACTTATAAGTTTAGATGTTTATATGTGGATTACGTGGACTCTCATTTGCCACCTTCTTCATGGTCCTCACTACCCTCTGTCCTCTTCAGAAGTTATTTGAATTGACTCTCAAGGTATTTGAGTTTATGTGGCCCCTGGAAGAGATTTTGAGATCCCATATCTCCAATTCAGTTGGAGGACCCAAAGGTAAAAGTATTGTCTGTAAATACAAAAATTCCAATAAGCAAGTAGTTCCAAAAGGATAATAAAACCTAAAGGGGCCTAGGGCAAGCATCTCAGATGCTGTACCACCTGGTCACCAAAAGTTGAGGAGTCTGCTAAACTTTGATTTATATTCTCTCAGTAGCGAACTGACTCCAGTGCAATTTCCACAAAGCCTCTTTCTAAAATGCAAATATGTACTCCACAAAGAGTAATACATTAATTTATGAGATAGGTGATCTATGCCGTTTCCCAGAAGGAGGAATCTACATATCACGTTTTTCTAGTACAGGTCAGAGAAATGCTGATTGAGAATCGAAGAGGCCAGGAATAAGAATCTCGGGGCAGGGCTGACAGTGAACAAGAAGGTAGAAGTTACAGATCTTGAGTGCACAGGCAGGGAACCAGAGACAAATGATGTAATTCTATACTAAACTGAAAGTTAAACCTTGTGTGTGGCAGATAAACCAACCCTATAATCTAAACTTTCCTGTTCTATCTTAGGTTTAGGCACTTACATTATTTTAATATATGTATACACACACACACACACACACACACATACACACACATATGTATATATGTATATATATATAGTTATTAAACAAATATGAACATAAATTCAACTTAATTTTTATATCTGATATTTTCCATATAAATGGATTAATATACCAGAAAATAATAGTTGGTAAAATAAGATGTTTTTATTCAGAAAATATGCTCAACATGTTCTCAGCTAAAAAACAGGCAAAAAACATTCTGACCTGCTTAGTATAATTGAGATAATGTAAGGGAACTACTTTGCATTATACAGACTTAGAAGATTTACAATTTTATTTTTGCCATCTTGGTTTATGAAAAGCAGACTGAATAATGTGCTAGAGATTGATTAATAAGAGAACATGGGACTAATCTTCAGGAAGCATTGGGTGAGACGATAACACTTCAGCTACTGTACAACTGCGGAGTAACAGTTTTAATAATCCTGAACACTATCTGACTGTGACACATTAAGATGAGTAAAATCAGCCTCTTTGTTGATATCATTAAATAGGGAAATGGTGCCGCACATGCCTCAAACTACCGGTGACCAAATACTCAAAGAAGAGACGGAAGGTTATCTCTCCTGGAAGCTTCTGTGCTCCAACTTCATGAGGCAAGCAGATGTACTGGCCCTGGCTGCATGGCCACAGTCTGCTCCTTAGTCCCTAGATGGCATCCGTCCCCTGTCCCTATGAACCAGAAAGTAGAACTCTGACCTTCTCCTCACTTCCTGAGATGGCATCTGTCCCCTGCCCCTGTGAACCAGGAAGTAGAACTCTGACCTTCTCCTCACTTCCTGAGATGGCATCTGTCCACTGCCCCTGTGAACCAGGAAGCAGAACTCCATCCATCTCCTCACTTCCTGAGATGGCATCTGTCCCCTGCCCCTGTGAACCAGGAAGTAGAACTCTGACCTTCTCCTCACTTCCTGAGATGTCATCTGTCTCCTGCCCCTGTGAACCAGGAAGTAGAACTCCATCCATCTCCTCACTTCCTGAGATGGCATCTGTTCCCCTGCCCCTGTGAACCAGGAAGTAGAACTCTAACTTTCAACAATCTTCTCAAGAAATCCAGTCACATCAATCACATTCTGAGTTCTGTACCAAAGATCCATGAAGTCCTAGGCAGGGTTCTGCTACATGATCTGTACTCCTGTCTCAGTAAACTGGTGCTGAGGGAAGTTTCTCTTTCCATTTCTCACACATTCTGGTTTTTAGCATCTAAATTGCTATCTGATTCTTCTCTCCTCCAGTCTAGAATTTCCCTGAATTTCTGGTTTTCTTCTTTTCTGTATGTGGAGCAATTCATCTTTGTTAATTCTGACCAGCATTCCCTCCTTATCTCACAGTACTGAGTGAAACTAACATCCTCCAAGTTGCAGTTGCCACTCTCCTTAGAAACCTATTTCATGACTGTAGTTCACTATTTGTACTCCTCTTGTTGGATATCACTGGCCATTTCAAAATACTTATCAAAATGTTTTTGCAAATTCTCACGATGCTCTTCCCAAGAGAAACCAGGGTGAATAAATCATTCTCCATCAAAATAGTTTAAAGTACAGGCATCCTGTACAATGAGAGTGGATACAACTGAAAGCAAGAAGCAGAGATGACCCCATAATTGAGTGAGATGCTCACATCATCATGCCTTATAGTTCTTGCACAATTATGCATTCGATTAAAAAATAGTGCAAGCTCAGAAACCATGGCCCTGCTTGGAAGGAATACAGAGAACATGCGTATGGACTGGAATAAGAAGTAGAGCTCATATACGTACATGAAAGTGAAAAAGGGCAGAACCCATTCTGAGAACCACAGGCCCAGGGCAAGCAAGAAATTAAAGAGCCATCTCTGCTCCAGCACCCAGCACTCTAGAGAATGAAGAGGTAACAGGTCTCCATGCATCAAGATTTCCCATGATATTTACTGTCTGAAGCCCAATTTCACTCTTCACTGCCATGAATGCCAGTCCTCAGTGCAGAAAACTTCTGTTTGGCTCTTCTATTTTCCAACTCTTCATAACCCAGCATTAACCACAGCCCTTGAATGATACTAACCAATGTCTTTAAAGGGGCAATTTCATATTCTCCCCCATTGCTGATGAGAGCAGAGGAAATGCTACCCAGGGGGAAGGAGGGAGAGCCGTCAGCATCAGGACTGACTCCCAAAGGCTGCCACAGATTTATTCCTGCAACCCCCTCACACAGTCACAGAGCCCTATAGCAATGGTGTTGCCATGGCAACCAAGAGGCAGCCAAGAGGAGAATGGATCTTATCACCCCACAAGTGGTGCTTCAAGTCTTCCATCTCATCACTCTTTCCATATGACAAACTGTGTCATTAAGAGGCCCCAGATAGTCATTAATTACTAAGTGTGTCTCCTCTACTCTAAGTTTGGTCATGTGAGTATCACCTAGAGGACACAGGAAAAGCAAGTTTCACCTGCATGGTATAAAAAATAAAAATGAGATTAGGATGCTAGGGAGCATTCTAGGGAGAGAAGACCAAGGAGGGAGAATCCTGGAGGTCATCTTAATGCCCTTCTCACAGCCCTCTGTGTGAGCATGGAGATGAAAACTCATGCAGCATAATTTCCGATTGCCCTTTTCAAATTCCCAGAACAAGCACTATGAATCAGCAATGTCCCTTGGAGTGTGGGAGAAAGACTCCCAAGACAGCAGCCTAAGGCTGGCTAAGGTCTCAGGAAATCTATTTATGCCCTGGTTCAGCCAAGGCAGGGTTGGAATAAGATAACTGGGATAGCTAAGCCCTTTGGGGCAAGTTATTTTAGTAAGGAACCCATTTTGTAAAATTCAATAAATTCTAGGTTTTGTCACTTGCTTGTTTTCCTATTTTTTCCCTTACTGTTTTCATAAAAAAAAAAAAGCCCTTTTATTTTTAGAGGACAAATGGAAAGATCTCTCTTTCCATGACTCAGCCAGAACAGCTTGAAGGATCATGGTGTTTTACAAGGCCAGATGTGATGCCTCGGATGGAAAGGTGGGTGAGGTGGGGGCTTGGGTAGGGATGCCTACTGCCTCACATCCTTTCAGGCTAAGGAAAGAATGTATTTGGCATCCTAGTGCATGACAAATTTGTGTAACTTCACACACATCTAAGTGGTAGGGACAAGAGAAGATGTATAAGAGCAGTGAGACATAAAGACAGCAAGGAAGGCAAAACCTAGTCATAAGCATTTTCATCTAACTAAAAAAGGATTTAGATTTTGTTTTAAAAGTTATGTGTAGACACTGATCAGATCTAGTTTTGGCTAGATTATCCAGCAAGGCTAGGAAGGCAGTTGCCCCTGAGTGGCATTCATGAGATCCTTAAGAGAGAGAAAAACACATGATGTTCTAGAAAAGAGTTTGCACAAATACATCGTTGAGAACAGAGTTGCCTCTACAGTGTTGTCTAAAAGGGTGGCATTTTCCACTGAGGTGAGAACAGAGCCATTTCTTTACTGTGAAAGATCAAGTTTCAAGTGCACCACAAGAGAAGGGTGAATGAGACCCATTGATGGTAGAGTCACAGGATTGAGCTAGTAGGGGCAGAAGAACCACAAATGAGGGAGAAATCTGCTCATTTCCTTCTTCTTGCCCCAAAGCGAAGCAACAGAATCTGGTCCAAAGGGCTGGTACAGATGGTGGAATAGCACAGCATATGTTCTGCAAGTACTTCCAAGAACCACCTATATCTTGGCACTTAAATACTTCACAACAGAGAAAATGTGCTGATAATTTATATATTCAATATGTGTTCATATGTGTACATGCCCAACATTCACACACACAGAGCCAACGCTCAGCAAACTCTGCGTCACTAAAACTTAGCTTATGGGCCCTACTTCCTTTTCTTATGCTTTCCCTATTCCTAGTATCACCATACTCTCTTCTTTCTTCAGTCTTTGGCCCTGTTCTCAGGATTGTGTTCTTACATCACTTTCTTACCCCTTCAGCAAACTCCAGGCTTCTTAGGGAGCTCAATGGCTAATCCCCGTTATGTGGAAGAAAAAGCTCTTTCCTCTTTTAGAAGAATTTCATGCATAACTAAAGGTGGGAGGGAGGACCTTTTACTGACCTTGACCTCGTAGTATATAATCCACTACCTAGTTATTTTATTACTTAGTTTCTGTATACCTAAAGCCAGGCATGTTCACATGGAGATACACTGGCATATACACACCCACCAATACCAAGATCTGTGAATTAAAATAGACCGACAAAAATGCCTCCTGTATTCTCCCTTTGCTCCAGTCTTTTCTGATAAGTAGGACAATGGCCATCATTTCACCACAGAAAGCAAACAAAGGAAGTAATATAGGCTACCCTAGATGGAGATTGCCTGTCTTCAAGTTTTAGACTTCTGATTCGGATTACTCTCAGAACCAGTGTTACTCAATGGACTTGAAAACAAACTCACTCTGTTATTATTTTCAGGAGGAATCTGTATCCTATCTTCAACATCCACGTGACTCTAAACAGGTCGCCTCTTCTTAGTATTAACTCTTCTACAAAACATTCCCAATATCTTTGTCTGCTCCAAATTTACATTTATTATAATAAAGTAGACCAGGCAGTGAGTTCACAAACCTCTGGTTGTCTCAATCCTTTGTTAGAGAATTCCTGCCAGCTCAACTGTATGCATGACAACTCCCAACCCCTCCTCAAACACTGACGTACAACACAACACACAGGTACCCGGACCTACACATTCCCATTGTCCCCAAGACATCCAGAGCTGTGCCCAGTCCCACACGGATGAATCTGCACACATAAATGCACACCCTGGGTGCAAACATAGTCTCCACATATATTTATGCAAGTGTTTTATAAACAACAAAACCATGTTAATTCACAAGCTCTTTGGCTGGCGGATTACTGGAGTGTGCAGATTAGAATTGAAACAAATGATTACAAAGTCAAGGATAGCCCATTGCCAAACACTTTCTGTTCTTTTGCTTAGTGTTGTAGTTTTGCCTTAATTTATGGTAATCCTACCCACGCTGCAAGCTAATGTATGGCTGGTTCATAAATGGAGTGCAATCTACTACTCCATTTTGGCTGGGAAGAAAGAGAAGACCGCCAGGTTTTTAAACAAGTCTTTAAAAAAACAAAAATTACAGTTCTGCCACATATTAATGTGAGAATAGATGAGATTTTTCACTGTTCATATATATGGTACATGTGGACAAATATATACACTCATAATGAAGTCCCAGTTCTGTGAGAACTCTTAGAACAGATGTTGAGTTTAATTTCTGTCATAATATATGATAGTTTGGTTTAATAAAAAGGAATTCACAGGCTTCAGTAGCTTCATGTCCAAGGGCTATATCTCTGCGCCAACTGTCATTTACTCCACCATGTCTCTCCCCTTCATTTCATGTTGGATTTCAAACCCATATTCAGTCCTTCATCCTTCTACTCTGTCTTGTGGCTTCTTCTTCCACAACAGGACTGGATGAATTGTGTCTAGCTCTCTGTTTATTACATACTGAATTCAATACAAACTCAAAGCAGAGTTTCACCAGAACCTCACGCCAACCACCCTTTCCTTCAATTTCCAGCCAGCCTTGTTTATACTTCAATCTAGCAACATACCATAAATATTCTACTTTCTTCAATTTCCCAATTCATCTCCATTGAGTTCAAATATACACTAATTTTTCTTAGCCTGAATTTTTTCCTTGACTAGAAACACATCATAATTTCTCTTTCTCATGCATAGAATTTCTGATAAGGAGAATGTATTTCTTCCCACTGGGAAAAAAAAATCCCCTGTCATACCTGAATCTCAGCCGTCTTATGGAATAGCGTTGTTTAAAAACTTTGAGATATAAAATGCCTACAGCATAGTACACAAATCATGTGTTCAGCTATTTGAATTTTCAGGATTTGAATACACTCATCTAAGTAACCCTTAGCTCAAGAGAAAAAATATGACTAGAACCACTGAAATCCCCCTCCTGGCCTCACAGTCACTACCTTTTATTCCAGGAGTTAATAGAAAATGAACCTGTCCTCTATTACCACCAATTAATTTTGTCTTTTGGGGAACTTTATGTAAATGAAATAAGGTGATATTATTTTTTCATGTCTTGTTTCTTTCAGTCAATGCTGTATTTGAAAGTCAACCTGCCTGGCGTGGTGGCTCATGCCTGTAATTACAGCAGTTTGGGAGGCTGAGGCAGGTGGATCACGATGTCAGGAGTTCAAGACCAGCCTGGACAAGACGGTGAAACCCTGTCTATACTAAAAATACAAAAATCAGCTGGGAGTGGTGGCGGACGCTTATAATCCCAGCTACTTGAGAGGCTGAGGTAGGGAATTGCTTGAACCTGGGAGGTGGATGTTGCAGTGAGCCGAAATCACGCCACTGCACTGCACTCCAGCCTGGATGACAAAGCAAGACTCCATCTCAAAAGAAAAAAAAAGAGGAAGAAAGGAAGTCAACCATATTATTGTATACAGTTGTAGTTCATCACGCTCATTGCTGTGTAGCATTCCATTGTATAAACCACATTTTTTTCTCTGTTGGTGGATATTTGGGTAATTACTTTTTATGGTATTATAATAGTTCTGCTATGTACATTGTTATGCAGGTTTTTTGGTGAATATGTATAAATTTTTATAGGAAAATTCCAGAAGTGGAATTGCTAAGTCATAGGATGTACAGTGTATATATGTTCAACTGGAGTAAATACACCCAACAGTATTTTAAAGTAAATGGCCGTAAGAATGTAAGCCCTCATCATCACTGTCTGCTTGTCCCAAGGCCCTACACACACACCAACACAGTGTTTAGGGTCTTTTTTTGAAAAAAGCCATGTTGATGATAGTGTAGTGGTATAAACTCATTATTATATTTTGATTAATTCACATTTCCCTGACTGAGCACAATTTTATACATTTATTCACCATTTGACAACCTCTATTGTGAAGTGCCTAAGGATTTAAAATTAAGCACCTTTACATTTGTATATTGGCTATTTGGATATCCTCCTTCAAAGAGTTACTGCTCAAATTTTTCCATGTTTGCCTACAGAATCACTTGCTCTGTAGCCCAGGCTGGAGCGCAGTCGCTTGATCTAAGCTCACTGCAACCTCCACCTCCCGGGTCCCGTTCAAGCAGTTCTCCTACCTCAGCCTCGCAAGTGGCTGGGATTATAGGCATGAGCTACCATGCCCAGCTAATTTTTGTATTTTTTTAGTAAAGACAGGGTTTCACAATGTTGGCCAGTCTGGTCTTGAACTCCTGACCTCGTGATCTGCCTGCCTCGGCCTCCCAAAGTGCTGGGATTATAGGCATGAGCCACAACGCCTGGCCAGGAGTTCTTTATATTTTCTGAATAGGAGCCCTTGTTGGGTAGGTGTATTGTGAACAACTTCTCCCAATTGAGGTTTGCATTTTTTCTCTCTTAGTTGCTTCTTTTGATGATATGAAATGAGATGTCAATCATAATGCAATTCATTTATCATTTTAACTTTTATGATTAGTGCTTTTTCTGCCCTATTAAGAAACTACTATTGCCTCACTCTAAGGCAGGACATTTTTAAGTTCTTTTATATCCTCTGTTTAATTTGATCCTCAGAACATATCTTCAAAGTAGGCAGAAGAAGTATCATTTTGTCTATATTACAGAAGAAGAACACAGACTCAAAGCGGAGAGTAAGTAAGACGGTTCTCAAAGCAAGTCTTCTGACTTCAGCACCTGAATATTCTGGAAACCAAAGTGTGCTCCAATCTCTTATTCCTAAACTAGGGTCACTATTCATGCCAAAACTAAACCTCTCCACGGCATGGCCTGAAAGGATGCTACTGGGGAAATGTAAAGCCAAGAAGAAGGTCATGGTTATGGGTATTTACAGCAAATGATTCACATTAAAATATGATGGTGTTCCCATCACCTGAACCTGAGACCTCTTCTCTACAAGAGTAGATGTAGAAGATTTTATGAAAAAGCCAAAGTCAGGCAGGGCATGGTGGTTTACGCCTGTAATCCCAGCACTTTGGGAGGCTGAGACAGGTGGATCACAAGGTCAGGAGTTTGAGACCAGCCTGGCCAACATGATAAAACCCCGTCTCTACTTTAAAAAATATGAAAATTAGCCAGGCATGGTGGCGTGTACCTGTAATCCCAGCTACTTGGGAGGCTGAGGCAGGAGAATTGCTTGAATCCAGGAGGCAGAGGTTGCAGTGAGCTGAGATCATGCCATTGCACTCCAGCAGAGCAAGACTCCATTTAGAGAAAAAAAAAAAAAGAAAGAAAAAGCTAAAAAAAGCCAAAGTTCACTTCTCTTTTACCATTAAATGAGGCAGAGAGGAGAGAGACCCCTCCTGTTCTCATTACAGTTATTTATTATTTTTAAAAAGTAAAGAGATGAGGTGAGAAAGAGAGAGAGAAATAAGTGAGAGGCATAGAGAGGAGAATGAAACAAGGAAGAGCAGTACAGAAGGAGCAAAACAGGAGGAAGAGATTAAGAAAGTTGAGAGACAGTGAATCAGAGAAACAAAGGAAATGAGTGAAAATGAAGAGAGCAGAGATGAAAAAGAAAAATTGACAGAGGAAGGGAAGAGGAAAGAGAAAAAAATTGTTAAAGAAAATTAAAGAGAAAGTGGCTTGTCATCTATAAGCACCGTGATCTTGACCACACTGTTTTATCTCTTTAGTTTTCACCTCTTTAAAATGGAGATGATAACACATACCTACTACGGCTGCTGTTGTAATAAAAAAGATAATGCAGCTAAATGCATTTGCTCAATCGCCCCTCTGCCGTAGTGGCTTAAATAAGAAATTTGCTAAACAAAACTATTTTAAAAGGCTTCAAGACCGGCCAAGTTATGAAGTCAATGATGGATGGTATGTTTACACCTACAGCCTACCAAATAGAATTCTTAGTTTTGCCATTAACAAAAATTGATTTGATGACTCCTTGTAGATATAAATCCACGACTACATCTGGAGGTATCTGGACTCACTCCATACTTAGCTTTAAGGATGATGAACAACTTTGAATTAAGTGCCAAAGCTCAATAAGCCACTGAGTTTCATTAACACTCTTATTAATGATCAGAATACATGTTACACAGAGAGATAATTACTTTCTTGATGACAAATAGGAAGATGTCATAAACACCAGGTATAAAAAATAATACCCCCAGAAAAAAGCTATAAAAAAGGACCAAAGTGTAGCAATTTTCCTTTTTCAGATCCTTTGAAGAATTTTCAACTGAGTAAGTTTTGGCACGTGCGCACACTAACACAAACAAAACATCTTATTATTCTAGGAGTTTTGGCCACAAGCGCACACAAAGACAGACAAAACATCTTATTATTCTATGCTTTCTCTTACAAGGTGTTTGAAATAACTCTGGAATTTAGGAAACTTCTAGAGAAACGAATAGAGTGGACTCTCTATGGCTTGATCACAATTTCTTTTTTCATAAGACTAATACCTTCTCTCTAGCCCTATTTGATGTTTTCACTTTCCTGGGCTCCCTATGTATTTGTCTTTTATATAGTTGCTGTCTCCAGAATAGTTTTATTCATTTAATCATGAAAAATTATGTATTATTGAATACATAATCCTGAGCACCCTGTTGGGATTAAACATACAAAGTTGGAGGAGGGATGGGAAGCTATGGTGGATGTCTTTCACCCTGCTCGGAGCCTAGCTCGGGCATCCATTCCTGAAAGTAACAAAGAGGTAGAAAAGCTTATTCAAAGAGAAAGCCAGGCCCCTTGTTGATATTTTGCAAGTCTACACCTAATGAGGAATAGGAGGTGTTTTTTAAAAGTAATTTCAGAAGCCTCAGAAACCATATCTTGACCTCCGTAAACATTGTTGTCTGGGGCAACAAAAGTTCTCAGACTCAGTTCTCCTTTACTCTCAGGGAAAGAATAATGCCTGATTATTCTGATGTACAGAACAACAAAGAAACTTCTTTGCATTTACTTTTTCTGTAAACTTTTTCTGATTTTTACCTACAAAATCTCTCTCTGTTAGTTTTGTTTCCAGATGATAGAGGGATTTAAAAAAAAAATAACATCTCTTTAAAAGGCCAATGGACAACCTGAAAAACTGGAAGTCACTTGGAGACATCTAAATTCTGCTTCTACACATGAAAGTGCATTTAAAAGAATTTATAAAAGGAATTTTTAAAAATTTGTATATGCAGATATTAGGCAAACTTTCCATACCTTAATACTGATGTACCACTTGAAAGGGGAGATTTTTAGTTGTGCTCATGGAATACACTGGGAGAAGATGAAGAGCTGCATACACTGGTCCCTAAAGCCATACCGAGGGGTCTCACTGGGGTCCCAACCTCCATAGTCCAGGCCAGAAAATGTCAGGCGGGGTCATCCCAGGAAAAAAGCTGTGTTCTCTTTGGTGTCTAGGGAGATGCTTTCTGAGGGTGTCTAGGGAGTAGTGTATCTTTGTAGGATACCCACAGACCTATGGGGAACCCTATAAAGGTGGGGGAAGGGATGGAAAGCTATGGTGGATAGCCTCCCCCATCCAAGTTCCCAGAAGGTCCTCTGCCCAGAGCGAAGCCAGATAGAGGGTCTGACTTCATGGCCAGGCTGTCATTAATCTTGACTATAGCCCCACCCCATGCAGTGCTCTCTCCTACCTACAGTGCTCTCCTCCAACGCAGTCTGGGCTCTCTGCTCACCTCTAGGCAGGCAGCACCAGAACACAGTACTGGCTCCATTCTACTCTCCCCAGAAATTTTCAAAAATCATTCTGATTTGCAAAGGTCTATTCGATTGAGATTGAATTTACCTTGGAAATGTCTTGAAGGTGAGAGAAGAGGAATGAAAAGAACTTGAGTGGAAATTTGAGAAACTGAAGCACAGCATTTGCTTAGGTGTTGCTTGTCTATTTCCCTTGTGGTGTTTTGAAAGCACAGTGCTCTCATTCTCAAAGCTATCAGGGGCCCATACACACTCACAACTTTACTCTCTTCTTGTGTGTAAACACACAACGAACTATTTTTCACTCCAGACAAAAGCATCACATTATAAAACTTTTTAACATTGCGTTTCTACAAATAAATGTGGTGAGTTTGCTATAACTTAACTTCTTTTTATATACCTACTGATAATTTATTTTGATCTATCATTGATTTTTTTCTTTTTAAGCAAAGATTATGCCTCTTAATATGCAATTGCAATCTCTTCTAGTTCCACAATGGAGGACACACCATGTTGTCTTAAAGGGAACTAACATCATTTTATTTAACACATGAAAATAAAGACCAAGTTCACAATAGAGATTAAATGACTCAGGAAGTCCTTGAAGGGACGTTCTTGAAAGATTTGCCAAGCCAAGCTTGGAGGCACAGAGGTACTTTTGTGGCATTCTAAAGTTGCATTCAACTGACCACTACCTTCCTACCCTGGAGACTACCTTCCTGAAGTAATCACACACTACCCCAACTTTCTTTCTGAGATGTTGACTGTCAAAACAACCATCCCTTTTCTCTACTATCGAGCTTCTGCTTTCCAGAGAAAAATTTCCCTGATAATTAATTCTTGTTTCTCCTCTGTACCAAAACAGAAACACTACCACTTTGTTTATTAAGTTTTCACCAGGAAGGGAGGATGTGAGAATCTTCTGGAAAACTTAGGTTGGGGGTGTCAACAGGTTCAATCTAGAAACCAGACATAGGTTAATGAAGTACAAATAGTGTTCAGAACTAAGAATATCCTTGGGACATTTTAAACTGTATCTAAGGATTATGCTTACTGGAAGCTCTACTGGCCTCCTATCCACACAGCTGATATCACATAGATCATATTGCAGGGTTAATTTCACTTCTTCCAATTAAAGATTCCCCAGCCCAAAATTCGAGAACCTCAGCATCATGACATCACACTTGTTTCTTGTCTGGCCCCTAATGTTAGGTCCCATGCTAGCAACCTCTCTGCTTTGTTCCATTTTGAGCAGCAGTTGTATCCGTAGATCTTTGCCTGTGACTTCTAGCAGAGTCTTTGTGTATAATTCTGAAAGAGGTAGGAGCTCCCTTACCTGGGCCCACTTGCCATGCCAGCCTTTCTTTATGATGGAATATGATGTACCTTAGTGTGATTTGTCCTTTTATTTGTCCTTCTCCAGTAAAAGTCTGTTTGGGAGTTCCCCAGGTAAGAAATGGTGTTTACTCATTTCCATCCTTGGCCCCCAGATTGTTTCTCAGATATAATAGTCTATTATGTATCTTTTTATATATTAACTTTAAATTTATTTGACCCTACATAGCCATCAGGTTTTGAACTAACTGACAGAATAAATTAGACCTCACTCACTTCAATATTACTCTTCAACTTCATGCTCAAAATTAAGCACACTCCTATCTTACTTAGGAAAACAAAATTATAAAAGTACATACTTTAAAATCCATTTAGAAAATATCTATGGCCAGAAATATTTTCAAGAATCAGAAACCCATGTGTACTTTATTCATAAATTTATTTACTTTGTACATGTTGAGCCCTTGTATGTGCCAGACATTATAAATGTTTTTATCTCATTTAATGTACTCCTGAACCTTTCAATAATACAGTTCACTTTTTGAAGAAAAAATAAAGTTTTAAGGGAAGAAAACTCCTGGACATTTTAAATACCCGATTATCAATGGCAAATATATCAATTTAACATCAACATCGAGGTACGAAAAACAAACACCATTATGGCATATCATTTTCATTCCTTTTCCCAGTTCCATTGTGGCCTACTCAGGTATTCCCGACATGAATGGTGTTGGAGTGGTCACAGCTCATAAGTGAAGCCTCTCCTATCCCAGTTTTACTGTCATTAGAATTTACTCTATTGTCAACAAAGCAGCACTACTGATGATTGGAGAAAAACAATTGCTATGGTATCCTTAAGTGTGGGAGAAAGCTTTGTTTTAGCTTGGCTCACTTTTCAGAAGAAAGGATAAAAGGCTGCAGAGTTCAGGTGTGCAGGATGTGCCTTGATTCTTGCAAGATGGGGGACAGAACTCACAAGCCTAGCCTGTTGTTAAGAAGGCTCTCCTAGAACAGCCTCCCAGGAAACCAGCCCTCTAGTAAAAGGAACAGAATAATATCTCTGAGTGGTGATCCCATGGCATGCCAGGCTCAGAGAAAGTTTCACAGGTTGCTAGTACAGTCAGGTACCACCAGCACTGACCACATTGTGGTCAACGACGGACTGCGCATATGATGGTAGTCCCGTTAAGATTATAGTGGAACTGAAAAATTCTTATGACTTGATGATGTAGTGGCCATGATGAGGTCATAATACAATGCGCTACTCACGTGTTTGTGGTTTTTCTGGTGTACAGCTAGTCATATAAAAGCATAGCACGTAGAACTATGCACAGTACAAAATACTTGATAATGCTAATAAATGACTATGTTACTGGCTTATGTATTTACTATACTATACTTTTAATTGTTATTTTATAGTGCCCTGTGTCTATTTATTTTAAAAAATAGCTCTAAAACAGCCTCAGGTGAGTCCTTCAGTAGGTATTCCAGAAGAAGGCGTAATTACCCAAGGAGATGACAGCTCCATATGCATTATAGACCCTGAAGACCTTTCAGTGGGAAAGACATGGCGGTGGAAGACAGTGATATTGAGAGTCCTGACCCTGTGTGGGCCTAGGCTAATCTGTGTTGTTTGTGTTTGGGTTTTTAGCCAAAAAAGTTTAAAAAACTTAAAGAAAACATAAAAAAAATAACTTACGGAATAAGGAAAAAAAATATTTTTGTACAGCTGCATAATGTGTTTGTGTGTTAAGCCAAATGTTATTATAAAAGAATAAAACATTTTTTAAAACAATTAAAAGATCATGGCTGGGCGCAGTGGGTGGCTCACACCTATAATCCCAGCACTTTGGGAGGCTGTGGCGGATGGATCACTTGAGGTCGGGAGTTCAAGACCAGCCTGACCAACATGGAGAAACCCTGTCTCTACTAAAAATACAAAAAAATAGCCAGGCGTGGTGGTGCAGGCCTATAATCCCAGCTACTCGGGAGTCTGAAGCAGAAGAATCACTTGAACATGGGAGGTGGAGGTTGCGGTGAGCTGAGTTGGAGCCATTAACTCCAGCCTGGGCAACAAGAGTGAAACTCTGTCTCAAAAGAAATAAAAAAATTAAAAGATTATAAAGTAAAGTTACAGTGGGCTAAGGTTAATTTATTATTGAAGTAAGAAAACTGCTTTCATAAATTTAGTGTACCTTACATCTATAATGTTTATAAAGTCTGTGAGAGTATATAGTAATGTCCTAGGCCTTTGTATTCACTCACCACTCACTAACTCTCCCAGAGCAACTTCCACCCTATACAGGTGTATCATGTTTTATCTTTTATACCATATTTGCACTGTACCATTATGTTTAGATACGCAAATACTTACCATTATGTTATCATTGCCTACAGTATTCAGTACAGAAACATGACAGACAGGTTTTTAGCATAGGAGCAATAGACTGTACCCTGTATCCTAGGTATGTAGCAGGCTATGGCATCTAAGTCCGTGTAAGTACACTCTATGATGTTCACACAACAATGGAATCGCCTAATGATGCATTTCTCAGAACATATCCCCATCGTTAAGCAACACATGACTATATCTCATTGATTGTATCAAATTAAAGCAGGCTAACCAGAACTGACAGTGATTCATTCAAAATAAAGTGTCAGGAAAAATCAAAGCTTGGGCTTCTTTTCTTTCTCTAAGCAATACAGACTTGCCTGTCATTTTTAATATATGAGAAATGGATGGAAAGTAACCTTATCAATAATCAGTGAAGGGATGAAAGATGCCTATCCTTAAGGTTCAGCAGTCTTCAATGCTTTCCCACCCCCACCATCTAAATGGTACAGTTTTAAAACCTGCACCTTTTCCTAGTATAAGGTCCTCCACCATCTCCGCCCTGTTCCCCGAAATTCAATATGAAGCAAACAATTCATCTCCCTGGAATGTATCTCCCCTTCATTCTTTATAATTGTCTCTGTTCCACTTAACTTGCAAAGCCCATCTCGAGGCATACCTTCCTATGGTCACTGTGCTGACCACAGTAGTTCACGGAGGACTCTCTTTCTAAATTGTCTAAGCCACTCTTAAACTACCAGGACAGCCATTGCCCAGCACTAGGTTCAGTAGGTATGCTATCCCCTCTAAGAAGGCACAAGTCTTTCAAAAGCAGAATCTTCTACTTATTCCCTAGGGTTGCCGTAACAAAATTTTGAAACCCAGACATCTTTAAACAACACAAATTTATTCTCTCTTGTTGCTGGAAGTTAGAAGACCAAGATCAAGGTATCCACAGAGCCATGATCTCTCTGAAGAGTCTAGGGAAGGATCTGTTCCATGCCTTTCTCTTAGTTTCTGGTATTGCTGGCAGTCCTTGGCATTACTTGCTTACAAGCTGCATAACTCCCATTTCTGCCTCCGTCTTCACATGGCCAACTTCACTCTGTGTCTGAATCTTTCTAAGCCCTCTCTATTTCTTATAAGAATGCAAGCCATATTGGATTTAGGGCCCATCCTGTCCCATCTGTCCTCATCTTACCTTAACCAATTACATCTACAAAGACCCTATTTCCAAATAGGGTCACTTTCTGAGGTTCTAAATAGACATACATTGGGTGAGGGGAACAGAATATACCTCATCCTGCTTTGATGCTTAGTGTCTTCCTTTCACTAGGAGAATTCAAGGACTCAGCTGCAACGATGACACTATTTATGGAGCTCATGTTGTATGAGGTGACGTGCTGGACTCTGCAGTAGACCCTTTATGTCCCAACTCTGACACTGAAGGGCAATAAAAGTACCCTTCCTAGAAGCCTTGATTGTGCTAAGAAAAAGCTAATCACTTTGTTATGGTAATTGCTTTTGACCTGCTCTTCTGGGAGGCCTCCAGTAAGGTACAATGGAGTTCACTTAAGCAAAGCTTTAGTGAAAGAGATCAAGAATAATTAAGGCAGGGAGAGTGGGGGAGAGGAAGCAATCATGGAAAAGTCTCATCTTCAAGCATGGGAAATGTCAAGCTGGATTCACTCTGTGTAAAGGTCAGCCCTAACATGCCAACCTTTTAAATTTTTATCTGAAGGACTGTGTTTAAAATACCATGCTACAAATTTGCTTAAAAAAAAAACACTCACAATGAGAGAACTATGTATATAGCCATGGAAGACAGAGACACCACATTAGGGCACAAAACTAAGTAAGAACAATAGAAATTCCCTGAAGTTTTAGGAAAGCAAATGAAAGAGCAGGGGAACTTTTTTAAATGTGTTGGAGAAAACTTTGGTGAAGGAAAGCAAGCAAACAACAAGTGAAACTTCACTTCTTGGAGCCAAGAAACTTGTTTTCCTATTTTAGTTTGCTGTTTGCTGGCTTTGTGACATTCAGCAGATAAAGACATTTCACTTTTCTCCACTATGGAGTCACACTTCGCTTACACACTGGAAATGATTGCTTTGTGCAACGAAATGAATCAAATGTTTTGAAAAATCATTAATCGTTTCACAAATACTCGTGATTGTTTTAATACTCTCAGATAAGTAGTTACATATTATCTTAAAGATTATCAACATTGCAACCAAATGTCGTCTGCCATTTTGCAATAATACAAATTTGCTCTTGAGAAAGGTCCTAAGGGAGCAGCCCAAACGGGTTGCCTAGGAGAGGCATTTCACGAAAGGTTATGCAAAATTGAAAATCACCATCAGACATTTAAAAATAAGGTTTTAAAAGGTGACCTAGTTAGTGAACAAACATGCTTATTGAATACCTACTATGTGTAGGTGTTGCCTAGGATTGAGAAGAAGCAGAGCTGAAAAAATCAGTATCTCTGAGCCTGAAAAGCTTAGAAGGCAGCCATACACTATTAGAAAATGTCAAGGTAATACGTAAAGAATGGAGAGGTATAGAAAAATAAGAGTTGGCTGATATTAGAGACAAAAGAGATCCCTATGAATATAATTGTCAGGGAATCATCACAGAGGAAAATGTGGTAAGCTAGATCCTAAAAGAGACCTTGGTGATCATTTTGAGTCCATATAATAGAGCAAATACTTGAACATCTTGGATGGAGTAGAGGTTGGAAAGTATGAGGATGAGGAAGGAGGGGAGAGAGAAAAACCTTTATTTTTAATCCTAAAGGCATTGTCACTTTAAGTATTCCTGTATGACTGAGGTTATTATCCATAACATCAATGTGGACCCTCATGTCAGACTGAAACCAAAGGGTAGCCAGACCTCCAAGAAAACTTAATGAGAGATGTTAATATCTTTACGCTCTGTTCATTCTAAACAGGAAAGAAGATAGGAGGTGAAGATTGAACCTACTTGCTTTTGAGGTAGCAGGGCACTTGGACAACATTCTCTTTGTGGCCAAATGAATTAATTCATCTATTTCTTACAATCTTCTCAATGGTAAAATATTTGCATGTGTATAACATTACTGTCTTATGTATTTATACGCACACACACATACATTCAAATGAATGTATGTAGATACGTGACTACACTAGTATCTGTGGGAAAAAGAAAAAAAATCCTTTATGAGAGATGAAGTATAAAAAATCAGAATTGAATTCAGAGTTGCAAAGTGGATGCATTTTTAGAAGATTGAACGGAAGAAAATGATCAGACTGAAATTAGCTGGATTGGAACAATGCTTTCTAAAAAGTGACCTATTCTGAGATGGGAAGATCATACCCCTTCAAGAAGAGACAATCGGCTTTTGTGTGCTATGTCAGTGTAAAAGCCACTTCCAGCAGAGAGAAACGCAGCCCAGCACTTGCTTTTGAGAGAAGATGGTAAGACGACAAAACGATGAACTTTAATGGGCTATCAGATATTTTTAAATAGCATTTTTCATTTTAAATGTGGATCCAAATCCAATGCTTATAGAATGAGGGCTAAAAGCTTTAGTTCAAACCAGCAAGGCCTTCACCAGTGTCTGCACCGAAAGCTCTCTGACAAGAATACACTTGATTTTCAACCATCAAGAGACTAGTTATTCCATTTAGGGAAATGACATCCCGATGACCTAAAATTACCCTTGCAGTTTCTGCAGACTGTAGCTTCAGCAATATGTCTATTCCAGGTTGTACAAAAAAAGAGTTTCACTAAGGCTTTTGAAGAACCCTTCCTGGGGGTATCATGCTTTTCCCAGCTTCTTTGCTAAAGGTGACATGAATGTCTATCAAGATGGCACTTACTAACCACCAGGGTTGGTAATTCATTCATTCGGGAATAGTTTGTGAATATTTACCATGTGCCAGACTCTGTGTTAGATGCTGATTATACAGATTAAAAATACAGTGTCTACTCTCAAGAGCTTACCACCCTTTGGGGAGGAGAGTCAAGCAAACCATCATTTAGAATACAGCAGAGCGATGGCCAGCTAACCGGATTCCTGAAAATGTGTTTGACTTTATCCTACCCTCTCTTTTCTCATTCATTTCCTGGCACTGCAATCTGGCCCAGGCTTTTCTGTGATACTGATCTTCCAGGACTATACAGCCTTCCAATCCAATGGCCAGTTTAACCTGCACCACACCGATTTTCCAGTAGTATTTGTCACTTAGCATCACCCAGTAATTTTCTCAATTCTCTCTTTTCTTGGTCCCCAGGACTGTGCAATATCTTGATTTTTCTCCTTATAATTTTGAAAATAATTCCTTCTAAATTTCCCCATGTAGAGTTGTTTTCAATATTTGGCCCCTAAATGTTAGGACTATATGGAATTTTATTTCTTTCTTTCTATATGTGCTTTCTTTAAATAATTTCATCTCTTAGCCTCCCCAACAAAACAGAGCCTCCAAATCACTCCCATATATATTCCATTGTCAGTTTTGTCCATGAGATTTTGGAAATGCCTCCAAGCTTTCATTCAAGATGGTAAACAGAGCTTATATATTTAACTACACCATAGTAAATTTCCATTTATATTCACAGTGTTATGTAAAAACATATACATTTTAGAAAACTGCATCAGTGTTACCAAACAGGGAAGGATGCCATTCACATATTCAATATTGTGAGGATGTTTTTCCAAGATTTAATATAGGTCTTGGATTCCTAGATCGAAAATTTACTAGCCTATGATTCAATGCATGGGAAGGCAATTCCCCAGATCTCCAAAACACTCGTGGCAGAATTGGAGAAATGGGGAAGACTAGGCAATCCAGAGAGTGCAAATCTCCCATTTGGGATGACTTCAGCATGGACATCAGGAAAATCCTTGAGAGTCCCAGGCTTAGACTCTTACTCTGGGGATCTTTGACCATAGACATTCTCACAAGAAATGCCAAATAAAATGGGGACATTTTCTCAAAAAGACACTGACACTGGTCTGACTACTCTGTTCTATTTCCTGTATTTTCATGTTGCCAGATAAGGACACCAGTTTTAAGTGAGAAGTTGGAAGGGAGCTAGTTATAGGCATTTATCCATTGGGAAGGCTTTATTCTTCTGACATGGGTTTACGTCTCTGTTTGTGGATGTTTGTCACCTGCATTTGTTGTAGCAGCCCAAATTTACCAGGGCTCAGTTATTGTTTTTTATTGTTGTTGTTGTTGTTGAGACAGAGTTTTGCTCATCACCCAGGCTGGAGTGCAATGGTGAAATCTTGGCTCACTGCAACCTCCGCCTCCAGGGTTCAAGCGATTCTCCTGCCTCAGCCTCCTGAGTAGCTGGGATTACAGGCACGTGCCACCAGGCCGAGCTATTTTTGTATTTTTAGTAGAAACAAGGTTTTGCCATGTTGGTCAAGCTGGTCTCAAACTCCCAACCTCAGGTGATCCGCCCCACTCGGCCTTCCAAAGTGCTCAGTTACTGTTTATTGGGCAATGCAAATACCCATGTTGTGAGACTCTTACAAGAAGTCTTCCTCCTAACAAGGCACACCAATAGGGCAGGCTCCGTGTGCCTCTGTCCACCGTCTGCTCCAATTACATTTCTGAAAGATCAGACTTGACCCCAATGCCCCACCCCCCTCTCCTCCAGCTCCTGCTGCCTGCACTGATGGATGCTACTGCCTGGTTGGCATACCACTTGCTTTACAACTGGAAAGAGAATTATAATGTAGCAAACCTTGCTGCTGTGTTTCTTTGTTTCTACTCCCTCAAGTTGGTTGTAACACTGAAGTTGGCTGGGCTACTGCCTCTTCTCCCTAATTGAAATGACTTTGTTCATTGCTATGGTTTGAATGTGTGTGCCATCATCCCCAAATTAACACGCTGAAGCCTAATCACCAATGCGAGGCTATTAGAAGGCAGGGCCTTTTGGAGGTGATTAGATCATGAGGGTGGAACCTTCATTGGTGCCCTTATAAAATAGGCCTAGAGGGCTGCCTTTTCCCTTTTATCATATGAGGACACAGTGAGAAGATGCCATCTATACATCAGAAAGCGGAGCCTCACCGGACCCTGAATTTGCCTTGTGAAAAATTTCTGCTGTTTATAAGTTACTTTAATCTATGGTATTTTGTGCTAGCAGCACAGATGGACTAAGACACTCATCAAGAAACCCTCTTCAGTAAAGTCCTACTTTAAGTAGTGTGGGCACTATGCCCTGGTGTATCAGTCAATTATTATCATAATCATTTTGTGTGACAAACAATCACAAGATCTTGATGGATTACAACAGCAACTACTTATTTTTCTTGCTTCTGTGGGTCAAGTATGGCTTTGCTAGGATAGGATGGGCTTGGCTACAGGTTATATTCATATTGTTCCAACCATCTTTTCTTTTGGAGGCAACAGACACCTGAGCCATGTGCTTCTCTTGATGGATCACAGGAGGCAAGATGGCAAGCCGAAACACAGAACACATCGTAAGCCTCATCCTTGAAACTGGGACACTGTTCATCAGATACAAGCCCTATGATTAAGTCCATCAAAGGTGAAGTAGATGGAACTCCAAACAGACAAAAATAAAGGTGACAGGTAAAAATAGGAACTGATTGAAGTGGTGGAATAAAATTCTAAGCTTATGAATGATTTCAGGAATATAACACGTCTTTCCAAGTTGTGGTTGGTTATGCGTAATGGATTTATTTATTTATCCCAATTTTTCCCTCCCTCCAAGCCATGAGATTATATATCTACCTACTTTGTAGTATGGCTTCTTAGCTATTGGATCTTGAATCAGTCTAGTCTGCAATTTGATACTGTAAACAGGATATCTTATACTGGCCCTTTTCTTATCTATGCTGATGCAAATTTCTCCTAATATGTATTATGTATGTTTGTGTGATACACACACACATTATTTGACACCCATATATATATATATATATATATATATGTATATCTGTATATGTCTACATATATATTTGTGCAAATGTGCATTTGTAAGGGAGGGGAATTAAATGAATAAGGTTCAAATTGCCATCTTGAACCAGAAGACCTTTGGGTGTAATTTTTCCATGTTTGTTTAAGTGTGTTTCTTCTAAAGGGACTGTATATCATCCTGATATCCTAAGCACATAATATTGCTCCTGGACTAGTCATACATATATGTACCCAACAAATGTTCAAATGAAATTATTAATCAAATTAATTATTTGGCTCTACTCTTTACAAATATTTTATGATGATAGAAACTTAAATCCTGTATTAAAATCTTGCATCTTTTGATACCATTCATTCTGTGACCCAGCAGCTTAATCCTGCCTTGCTCGCCTTGTATATTCTCTAGTTCTGTGATGCCTCCTTTGAGGTGGGGTGAAACATGCAGCAAACAGCTCAGGTGCAAAGGCGCAATTGTCTGTTAACAGAAGTTAACAGATGTGGGTTTTTATCAGAGATGGTACATAATGAAAGTTAATATCAGTAAACTGTGGTTCTGATTTTTCTGCTACCATTGAACTTCTTAAACCACTTCACCTCTCTAGCCTCAGTTTTTCCAAAGCAAAATGGAAATGCATTTTTACAAGCTACCTTTCTTTCCCAACTTACCTTGGTATAGCAAATGAAATGTTTGAGAATAGGCCGTGAATAAAAAGTGTTACAAAAATATGATCTGCAATTATTAAAAGAGAAATTTAATAAATCCAGAGACTATTGTTTAGAAAGTAATTATGACTTGTGTCTCTTAGGGCAAGGAGAAAAGAACAGAAAGATATGGAGAAACTATTTCTAGTTCCCCCCTGCCTAGATGAAAGGGCTTTAAACACAGTATACAATTGCAGAAAAAGAAGTACACCTCAAGATATAAAATGCTCCCCATCTTACCTCCCGCACCACCCACATCCAAGAATCTAGGATGGGGCAGGTAAAGAGGAAAAGAGATTAGCACCTCCAAAAGGGGGTCTCTATGGGAGGGATTTTTCAGAATCTATCAGTCTCACTCAACCTTCAGGGTTCTGGCTAATGCATTTTGACAGGGAAGAGAGTTGATTCTGATTAAATGAATCCTTTTATGTAGAGAACTGGGGAGCAGTGCAGAGTGAGAAAAACCAAAACCCATGACTTCCTCATGTGGAATTCTGGGCTGATGCACCATCTGACTCCAGGTAATAATGGGGCATTTCTTTCAATGGCATCCATATTCCTGGACTGGAAAAAAAAAAAAAGTTTCAAAGACTAAATCCCATGCTGAAGAGCTGATTGTTTATAACAATAGTTAGCCATAAGTGTTCTTGAAATCCCTTTTTAATCAAAGGACAGGGATTGTCGGAGCAGATATCACTGTATTAAGGCCAAACTAAAAGCCTGGTCAGGGCTTCTATACTATAGCTAAAACCACTAATAAAGGCAGCTCTAAGATATTTCTGTGAAAGATTCAGAAAGAACACTAATTAACTCAGACAGGGAATCTTCCAAAGATGTATTCCTTCTGTTGAAGAATATCCTGTATTGGCATTTTTGTGAATCGTTCTTGACATTTTGCCAGTTCTGCTGTCAGCTTTCAAGGGATACAGAAATAGTGAGTAGATTTTTAAAAGCAAAAATCTATAAAACAAAGTCTGATTACAACACTACTGGCAGGCTTAAAAACAAAACACAGAGATGGTCATTAAAAAACAAAACTTCTAGCAAAGCCTCCTGTGGTAAAATAGCTTCATCTTGTTGGTGAAAGACCACGTCTGAAAGAGCTAACTTAGATTAAATTACAGTGTTCTCTGGATTACAAGTGTAAAAGTGTTTTGGGTTATTGTTTAGTATACATGTCTGGGTGAGCAGACAATCATACATATATACACACATTCATTCAGTGAATATTTATTCAACAGCTATTATGTGCCAGATACTGCTAATAAACTCTTAAGAGAGCTATTGTTATTACTTTTTTATAAAATACTAGAAATTGTTCTAATAAGAGTAATTTTTAAATGTTTATTTTATGCTTCAAGTAACTGAACCTTTTAGACATAAGTAGTATGCACAAGTTCATTATAAATATTTGAAGTAGAATTTCAACTATTAAGGTAGAAGTAAAGTATCTCTTCATGAGTCCCTGACTTCCATAGCCCCGACCACCTCTTCTTGCGGAAATATTATTCACGGAGCATGATTTAAAGAGTATTACATTTTTGCCACCCAGAATTTGCCAATGGCATTCAAAGCGATGTGACACAATTCACATTTCACATTGTACTCTTTCTCTTTATTCACATAGTACCCATACTACTCTAGAAAACAGTAATTCTAGCTCCCTTACTTTATCCCCTAAAATGGCTAAGAACAAGAGAAAATCAAAGTTTTCTTCCTTCCTTCCCTCCCTCCCTCCTTCCTTCCTTTCCTTCCTTCCCTCCCTCCCTCCCTCCTTCCTTCCCTCCTTCCCTCCTTCCTTTCTTCCTTCCTTCCTTCCTTTTCCTTCCTGCTGTCCTCCCTCCCTCCCTCTTTCTCTTTCTTTTTTTCTTCTTTCCTTCTTGCTTTTCATTGTTTTTAAATTATATGCATAGGCCAATATAACACAGACACAAGTTTGCAGGTTGTCAAGAAAACAGTAAGAAAGACAACATTTTGACCAAGAACCCCAAATTGAACCAGAATAGAGGACACGGTGCATTTCTCTATAACTTGGAAAGTGGGGTCATGGAGAGGCTACTGTGTAAAACAGGCACATATAATTTTGGTGTTAAAGAAGACTCTTGCTCAGCCAATGACACATGGACTGCCTGGATATCCTCAAATTCTGATTCCACATTTGTTTTTATAAAACAAAACAAATGAACAAACGACAGCCAATATTCACCTGCCACATGCTATAAAACATGGGCCTGAGAGAATTTATGAGCAAAGGCAGGATGTTTACTTTAAATATGTTTGTATAGCATTTGGAATCCTCACAGAATGGGGCCTGGGTAAACAAAACACAATAATATTTCACAAAGCTGGGTGAGAGAGTGGCTGTGGACCCTGGCCATTCCCTGGGCATGCCTGCCTCTTATCAAGCTCGTATCACAGTCTGATGGGGATGCTCCTCTCTTGCCCTTGCCATTCAGTAACTCCTGCAAGTGCAGAAGTGAATGGGGGATTTTAGGCAAGGGACAGGAGTCTCTGCCCATCTCCATTGCTCCAGCACTCATCCTGTGGTCACCCCCCATCAACTGGCACTGTGCAGACCATCGTGGAAGAATAATAGTTCCTGGGCAGAGACTATCAGTAGGAGTTTCAGCTGAGGAAGACAGACAGTTCTTGTCCAGCATCATATTTCTTTCTTACCTTAGTAATAGCCAGAGAATACTAGAAATGACTGGCTGAGTAAATTGCTTTTGGAAAAAATGTGTTCCCTCCCACTGGTCTCCTCCTTCTCTTTTTTGGTTTCTGGTTCTCTCCCCTCCTTCCTCATCTCCTGCTATCCCTCTGCAAGCATAAAAATCTCTCTTCTCTTTCAGATGATACAAATCTACTGACAAAGCTCAGGAAAACGTATGTAATATGTAATGTCTTCCCAACAATTCAGGATGTCACCCCCAGCTTTCCAGGACATGAAGCAGGTGTGGTGGAGGTCACAAACATCCATCTTCACATTCACGCAGCCAGGCCAGCGTGTAGGGGCCACTTGCAAACATCGCTGACCCCTAACAAGGTCTGTCTCTTGAGGCTTATCCACAAGCTTTAGCCTGAAGACCTTTGGCTGGCAAACCATGATCCCAAGCGGAGGAGACAGTTCAGATTCCCGGCTAGGTGAATTCCATAGAATGAAGTTGTTAACGTTGCCACTTCCAGCTTCCTTCTCACTCCAGCCTGGGTTTTCCACCCTGAAACTTGCTCTGGATTCCTTTGAACAGTTTCGTTATCAGCTGCACAGATCCTGTAACCCAGCCTTCAACGAGTGTGGCTCTCTCTGGTAGTGGTTAAAATTACACAGAAACACACCTTTATTGGGAGTTACTGCTGTGAACTTCCTTTACACTAGGGAAATAATACAACTTATAAAGCAGGTGTCTGCCAAATTAATGAGTTCAGTCTGCACTGCTTTCTGACACCAACAACCAATTCTCTGGCTCTCTAGACATCAGCTAGATATCCTACAATTCAATTCTGTTCTGACACTATCTACCTAGAGTTAGCATCAGAACCCATGAGTTAAGGACTTAGTCTCAGGAGACCGGCACGGTCCACTTTAGATACCAGTTCCAAGTCCCAAGCTGTCCTTCTGACTGACTGGATATAAATTTGAGGGTTTTCATTATCTTCTTTTAAGTTTTGCTAATTTTCTAGTACAGTTCATAGAACTCAGGAAAACACTTTATTATTTATTATAAAGGATACGCCTCAGGAATCACCAAATAAAAGAGATACACAACGCAATGTATTGGGGGAGAGCGTGCACAGAACCCTCTTGCTCACTCTGGGCATGCCACCCTCCCAGTACCTCAATGCATTCACCAACCCAGAACCTCTCCAAACACCAGTGTTCAGAGTTTTTATGCAGGTCTCATTGCATAGGCATAATTGATTAAATCATTGGCCATTGGTGACTGGTCTCAACCCTTAGACTCTCTCCCCTCCCCAGGGGTCACTGCTTGAGGCTGAAAGTTCCAAATTCCCCATGCCTTAATCTTCCTGGTGAGCAGTTGCCATTCTAAAGCTGTCTAGGGCTTAAAGACACCAGTCACATGTCAGCATACAAAAGACACTCATTGCCCTGGAGATTCCAAGGAGTTTAGGAGCTGTGTGCCAGGAATCAGGGACAAAGACCCTCATATATTTCTTATTGTGTCACAGGAAATAATAGAGTTTACAAAGCAGGGTATCTGCTAAATTCATCTAAATTAATGAACACAGAGATCCAGGAGCAGAGGTATTGCCATATGTGTGCCCAACCTCTCCACCCACATGCACTAATGTCCATTAGCAAACATCTCCTGTGTTCGTTAGCTAAGGATAATAGCCAAATACTGCATGTTCTCACTTATAAATGGGAGCTAAATGATAAGAACTTATGAACACCAAAAAGGAAATAACAGACACTGGGGTCGGCTTGATGGAGGAGGGTGGGAGGAGGGGAGAGGAGCAGAAAAGGTAACTATTGGGTACTGGGCTTAATACCTGGGTGATGAAATAATATGTACAACAAACTCCTATGACACGTGTTTGCCTGTGTAACAAACCTTCACATGTACTCCTAAACCTAAAATAAACATTAAAAAAAAATAATCTGCATTAATGCAGCAAGGCCTGCCCTTGTCTGGATGTAGGAAAGATTAACTGAGAGTCTGACACCTCTAAAGGTCTAAAAAGAAATATTTACCATCTTTTTCTCTGACGGCAGCTACCTGTGAAGTTTCATCTACATAACAAGATCACCTTGCCCAGTCAAACCTCCTCTTTTCTCCCTTCTATAAAGTGATTTGTCATCATAACCCATTCTGGGCCATTCTCTGAAACCTTGTTCATTCTGTAACCTCAAGATGGTATATAAGCTTCTGCACCCTATGGGGGGGACGGGGGTTGGGTCTTCATTCTGAAGGCTCCTGTATATACACATTAAATAAATTCATATGCCTTTTCTCCTAAAAAACAAACAAATACCTCACCTGTGAGTTAACTCCAGACCCCAGGACATACCTCATCTGAGACCCAGTCTTCAGGGACCTCTCTCTAGCTCTGTCATCTGATACCGTTGAAATAGATTGAACTTGACTTTCTGAGCTCCTCTTTTGGCTCCTATAGCCTGCAGCTCTGCTTACATGTGTCTATGTGATTTCTCATTCCAGTCAGATTACAAACTAACTGAGACACAGAGCTTGTGCAAAAATGTTCTACTGCCATCTCAGCATCTACTTCATTGTCTTCCAAAGCATCAGTAAATGTTTGCTAATTAATTTATAAAATAGATATATAAAATGTCTATTACTGGGAATCATACTAATGACAATAAAAATAATCCTTAAGTAACATGTATAACTTGTCAGGAACTTTACTAGATACACATTTAATAATTAATTTAATTTATGTGAACCAGCTGTGAAAGAGAGTTAACATATTCTCTACACTGGAGAAAACCAAAGTTTAGAGAAAAAGCTAAAGAAACTGACTCAGGGTCATGCATATAAGAGGCCAAAAAAAAAAAAAAAATAGATTTCTGCCTCCTAATCCCCAGAATGTTGAGCCAAGGTGGAATTTTGAAGGTATCGTTAATAAGATTTTTCAATGCTCAGTGGGGAAGATTGATTTTCTCTAACAAAATGGAACTCTCTCTTCACAGACTCACACAGAAAGTCCTCATTATAAGTGATCAGGATTTGCAATGTGCGTATCCAAGTGCTCCTAGATTTTCAGTAAAAGTTATCTGCATATCACAGAATAACTGAGCGAGGAGGACTATAAAAAATAATGTAGTTCAGAAAAGTTACTTTCCACGTCCAGTTGATATCTTTAAGCTTCTCTAGGCAGAAAATACTTCAGAGCTTGAGTGCATGATATACAAATGGTCTCGGCATTATTTTTTGACTTATTTTTTAATTGTATGATGGTACGAAAGTGATACATATTCAATGGAAACCATACTTTGAATTCTGAATTTTGATCCTTTCCAGGGATGCTATGTTATGATGAGGTGCTATTTTCCCTCTCTCTCTCTTTTCTCTCTAAATTGTCATCTCTTTCTTAAAAATTATTTTCTATCTCTTCTCTTTAGAATGTAACTTCTTGAGACAAGAGACATGGTGGTCTTATTTACTGCTATATCACCAGTGCCTACAGCAATGACTGGTGCATAGAAAATGCTCAATAAAACTTCCCTAAATAAATACATTATAAGATAAATATATATACACACACACACATATATATATATGTATTTCACACACGTGCTGAGGCAATATATATGTGTGTGTGTATAATACCTATACAATTTGAATTTGAATAAATTTTTGTTTATAAAACCACTGATCTAACTGGTCATAAAAAACTGCAATTTTATTGTGTGATAAGTAAAATGTTAAGGTTAAAGACGCATCATAAAAAATTAAGAAATATATTGCATTGGCTTTTTGGTGAAAACATAAATGGGAAT
Organism: Ateles fusciceps; assembly: GCA_036589455.1. Taxonomy (NCBI): domain Eukaryota; kingdom Metazoa; phylum Chordata; class Mammalia; order Primates; family Atelidae; genus Ateles; species Ateles fusciceps. Next base: position 2,844,691 of record JAZHEH010001737.1, read on the forward strand.
CCTTTGGGCAAAATAGGTTATTGACATGAAAGAAACATCAGATAAATACCTACCTTTGAAATACTGAGTTATTGTAATATACATATATAGTCACTATATGTTAACCTTAATTTCATGTTGTCATTCTGGTTTGCATCCTTAACGCATCATTTCTCTTGTGTGTTTGAAAGGTGCTGTATTAGAGACTGTCACTTGCAAGTTTGAGGCACCTGAAGCTACTGTAGAATGACTGACATGAGCATTGAGCAGACCCTCATGAACTCTGCCAGCAAGCATTTATCGTGAGTAAAGGGAGCAGATTAGATAATTGGATGGTTGAGCAAGAATTCATATGTGTGTACTTGATGGACACAAAAACATGTGTTCAAGAATGCAAATTTGAGGATGAACCTTGTTTGCTATAAGAAAAACACTGGGATTGGGATTTGGAGACTTGAGTTTTAGTACTTATAACTAGGTTTTTCACTTAACGCTTCTGACCTCAGTCAATTTATCTGTAAAATAAATGGCTGTTGCAGTAAATTTCCCTTCCAATTCTACAATTCTATTATCAAAATTTCTCACATTTATAGGCCTCTCTGAAAATTAAACAAAAATCTTACAATAAATTATTCCTCTTCTGATAAATTCAGTGTAAGTTGAGCCTTTGCTGGACTTTTCAACATCTGAATTATAAGTACTGCATGATGCCTGTCTCCAAGTGTCTCCCTGAAGTAGTTGATAATATAACCAAAACTAGAGCTCTACGTAGAAAAAAATGCTTTATTCTATTACCTAAAGGGAAGAAAAGCTAGAGAGCCCTCTAGGGCACTCAGGGTTATCTGTCTGTAATCTAGCCTTGAACTATGGGTTCTTGAACTATGGATGATGCTTCCTATTTGGAGCGCAGCACTACTCACCTTCTCTGCCTTCTAAATCTTTTAGTCTCTTGTTTTTCACTATCATTTACCTCTCTGGTTTTATTCTATTCCTTCTCCTCTTCTTCCTCTTGCTAATTATGTCCAGTCTATGCTACCTGCTGAATGATAGAGAATGACAGCACTACCTTCTTCACATATACACTCACGGCCCTTCAAATTGCTGTAGCAATACAGCAGCTCTGACCTCTGTTTGCTTCTCACAAGTAGAGTACAAATAACTAATATCAGCAATGCAAGAGAGGCCATCAATACTGATACCATAAACACTGAAGAAGATCATAAGAAATACTATGAACAACTATGTCCCCACACATTTGATTGCTAACTGAAATGAAATTGACTAATTCTTTGAAACACATAAACTGCCAAAACTCACACAGGCCCTGTCCCCCTTAACAAGACTGGAAGAGGCAAACAGTACATTATCAGCCTCTGCCCACTAGCTGATGGGAACAACAGTTTAAGGTAGTACAATGCCAAGGAACCTAGGCAAGCTCTGTTCACAGCTTTTCACCTGTCATCTATCACATTGGTTCAGGCTGCTTTCATGCCTAGAAATTGAGCTTCTCTGTGACTGCAACTCTGGCAAACATAGGCACTATTTAGCCAATACTTGATCTTCTTCTCATGACCTTTGTCTCATGAGATAGGACTGTGCTATCTGTACTCTTCCCTTTGATGAAGGCCATGTCATAATCAGATCTAAGGGCTAAGCTCCAAACGCCATCTGTAGCCTCATTCATTAAATAATACATACTACCACCTCATGACCAAACACACTAAGCAGTGTGTTTCTTGGATTCCTCTTTGGGTATCATAAAGTCCAACCAGATCAATTTTCATCTACCTCCTTGTCCTCCTTTCTGAGTTTCCTTTCTATTGGCCCATCATGACAATTTCTAGATATTGCCTACATAATGGCATGATGTCTCATATTTTAATCTACAGGCACAGTAGGAAGCAAAAAGCAGTTTAATGCTTCAGCCAAATGGAGATATGTCATAGTTGCAAAGAGGTGTGCAACATTGGAATCAGACCTGGCTTAGATACCTGGTGCTGCCCTATACCCTCTACGTAAACTTAAGCCGTCACTCATTCATTTTATTTGGTTAAGTCTAACTTGAGAATACAAATGTCAAATTCATATGGATTCTGTACAAATTATATATATATAATTCTATTAAAAATACATATATGTGTATATGTGGGATATATCACAGAACCTGTGTAAACACTCAGCAAATAGAAATTAAAATAAAGACTGACCTAACATTTGCTTTACAAATAGCTACATCATCTGTCCAATAGAAGCATTTTATTTGAATCAATTCTGTTCCACCAAATATCTTTTGCCTCCTCTGTTCCATATATAGAATTTAAAAGGCTCTCGGGAACCATGTGTTGCCCTTTTGTTGAGGAAGGGGTCATAGCTTTTTCAATGTCTCATTTTATGCTGAGAGCAGAGGTATAATTAGAGCCCTGGTCTATACCCCAGGCTAAAGCATCTGGGAGGCCGTTGAGAATGGAGTAGGGCCACTGAGGGCTGGAGCCCTCTTTCATGCACAACATTAGAAGGCAGGAGTAGAGCCCCCCATTTCTGTTCTTTGCTGGCCGTGATGTAAGAGAAAAGTAGGAAGTAGCAGAGAACCAGAGAGGCAAGCACCTTGGTTATGTAATATCCACCAAATACAGTTCTAATGTATATTGGCCAATTATATTTTTCTCAAACAGCCTGGGAAGCTTCTCAACATATTTTTATCAACATAATCAGGTACTGTCAGAAAAACAGGTAAGCTAGAGCCGACACACCTCTGAATGTCAAGTGCTGAAAATTCTAGGATTTAGTTCAAGGCTAAATAGGAAGCTATTTTGAATTTCAATGTGAAATAATGCAAAGAGAAAAATAATGGAAGAGAACTTAGGTTAAACACCTACAGTGAATAGGATGATGAAGTCTATGGAGAGCTGGCAGGGTAGAACTGGCTTTCGTGGCTAGACATGGACAAATTACCCAAGGTGGAGTGAGTATTCTGTGGCAAACTGCCTTGGAAGCCCTAGCCTCTTTGTCTCTAGTTGTGTCTGGGATCCAGGCTGAGATGATCTCAATTAGAGCTAAAGTGTAAAACTGTCTCCATAGATTTCCTCCATGGTCCTCTTTGGAGTAGGTTGAACCAGATACTGTTGTTGGAGGATTGAGGTCATCATTACCATCATCTTGACCAAATATGTATCCTGACCTTAATGCAGAGAACCACCTAATACTTTCCTCACAGCCTAACACAGGGGGAAAGTCACATATTGGAATCTGTTAGTTTCCATATGCATGCTGAATACTATCTTAGATCTGAGAACCAATTTCGTCTTGTGGTTAAGAGAACTAATGAGTTTCCTCTCTAGGAGATGGGCAGTCTAGCACCAAGTCAGCTTGTTGGTAGTTTTGGCTCTGGCTTGAAACCCAGTCCCAAGAAGAGAACTTTTTATTATTCCTTATGTGTCAAAGTCTCCTCATCTCTTTCAGTTCCACTTTCACTAATATGGGTCCATCTGGCCCAGTTCTTCTCCACCTTGAATTTTCCCACCCTTACCATTCTAACTATAGAAACTGACTTAGCTCTTAGCAGTCCTTCTGGGAAATGGTTCCTGAATGCTACTCCTAATCCTCTATTCATAAGCCACGACTTTCCAGTAAGCATCTGGACTCTCCATGTTCTTCCCCCCTGGATTCTCCATTTCCATAATGCAGTGCACCATCTACTTGGCCAGCTGCCATCTCCAGCAGGCTGCCCAGCCTGCAGTCTGCCACCTGCCTGGACTGCTGTCTCCAGCTCTCGGCCACCCTCCTTTCACCTTTCACTTATTCTTTTTTGTTCTTCTCCTGATCTCCCTTTCACCTGTCCAAAGCTCCCTCGGTCCCACTTGTCTGTGGCTCACAAGTCTCTGTAGTCTAACCGGACTCTACAAGTCAAATAATTCCTGCCTCCACAAAAGTTGAATTAGAGATCCTGCTGGGTTATAGTAATAGCAGTAGGGCTAACTAGGAAGTAGCAGTTAGGTACACAAATGAACTAAACTCGGCTCTTAGACTGAGTCTTAGTATTTCATTGGAAAATGCAGCAATGAAGAAATTAATTACAATGAAAGGCAAATTATACCAAAATGTATTAGTGGTGAAAAATTTTTAAAAATGGCCCATGTTTCTAGCTTCCAACTCCTCTGCTCATTTCATTTCTTATTTGCCAGAGTATGCTCTGAACCCATTTATTTTGCAGAATTATTACAGAGTTTCCTACATCAGCATTGCCCACCTCAGCCATATCTATGGCACTATGCAGAGAGGACTTGCTCACCAGAAACATGAGAAAATAACACCTTTTACTCTCTAACATACCTTTCCCTCCCTTTCCTTCAGTGTTTGGGATCTACGTACTGAGTTCAAATCTACATACTACATTTTTGCTCCTTTTATTTTCTTAAATGCTCAGCTCATCTCATGGGTGAAAAAAGAATGTTGTTTTTCTGCCTCCCACTTCATAATGAAGGACAAAAAGTTTTCCATCATCCATCTGATGTCTGTCTTCTGCAAGAATCTGCACCCACCTAATCCACAGGGAGACATAAAAATTTGACTTAGGAATGAGTCGTGAATTGTTCTTTAAAGGTTAGGTCAAAGGGGCTTGCAAAGCCCAGTTTATTGGAGCACGTTATTGGAGCGTGTGTGTGTAAGGCAACAAGTGAATGGTTCAGATACAAAATGTGAGGAAAGGAACCTGGACCCCTTGTTGCCTTTTCACCTGCCTAAGGATAACCATGAGCAACAATCTGTGGGGTGTTGTTCTGTATAGAACCATTTAAGTATGTAAGTTTGAGAAAGGGTGGTGTGACATAAACAAAAAGTGACCAATGTTAAAGACATCAAAGTCTTCTCTTAACCTTATAGTTATTATCAGTCACTTACCCCTCTTATTAACCCTTTGAGAACTAGATGCTCAAGTATAACCCATGGCTGGAACTTTTCATGAACCCACTATTAGAATAAATCACAGGGTCCTTTGCACTTCTACCAGTGCTTGTATAAATTTCTATCCCCTCTGTACCATGAGCATCTGCTTATGTTTTAGTGTCTCTCATTTGATTGTGAATAATTTGAGGGCAGGACATGTGTCTCAATGAACAGATAGCTAGAACAGTGCCTGATGCCAGATAGATTCTCAATAAATAATCATTGAATGATTGAATGGAAGGTTGACAAATGTAGCATTGAACTCACTGAACTCATTTTCCATGAATGGAAGTTTACATTTGGTCCAGAATGTTTTATTGATCCTGGAAGGTCTCTGTTTTGCAAGGACAGTGTCGGCAGCAAAGGAAACCGCAATACTGAGGTTGCTAAAAACCTTGGTTCCCCTAAAGAATGCTTTGTCAGCCACCATTATGTTTTCCTGGTAGGTGAGCAAGTTTAAGAGGTTTCCTGGTTCCAGTAGGAAAATTTACTTGATAATTGAAAGGAAGATGGCTCCAGTAATTGCTTTGTCATCACTGCTAGTTGGTGACTTTGAATGAAATGACATTTTAATTTCCTGAACATCTACTCCCTTTAGACACTTGCTAAGCACTTTATATATAGGAACCAATTTAATTTTCTCCTAAACTCTGCAAAATAAATATAATTATGCCTGTTTTATAAGATGATGGAATTGAGGTACAGAGAGATTTGAATAACTTGCTCACAATCATACAGCCAGTAAGTGGTGGACCCAGATTTTTTATTTTAATTTTGTTAGAGACAAGTTCTCACTCTTATCCAGGCTGGAGTAAAGTGGCATGATCGTGGCTCACTACAGCCTCCAGCTCCTGAACTCAAGCGATCCTTCTGCCTCAGGTTTCTGAGCATATGGGACTACAGTCACGGACCACCACACTAGGCTCATTGTTTTCTATACATTATAGAGATGGGGGTCTTGCTAAGTTTCCCAGGCAGGTCTCGAACTCTTGAACTAAAGTGATGTCCCATCTTGTCCTCCCAAAGTGCTAGGATTATAGACACAAGCCACTAAACCAAGCCTCAGATTTTTTTTTTAATGGCTAACATTTACCAAACTCTTCTCTCAGGTATTGGACTAAAAGTTTTGGATGACTGTCAGCATAAACACATTGCCTGCTAATGATCTATTATCTTATTTTAAATGGAAAATATTTTCTTTTGACCCACAATATTAAATGCAAAGTATTTGCTGTGATAAAAATCTTGGAATCCACAGTAAAAATATCTGTAGCTATTGGTCATGACTGAGCATGGGATGATGGATGGGTTACAATCAGAGTTGGGAGGGTGGGTCATTATGCTGTCATCTGGCATGTGATAATATAAATCAGGCCTCCACTCTCATTGATTTTGAGGCAGCCTGGTGGAAATGACAACCATGGTGCAATAGTAACATATGCATTACATGGCTTGTTTGTTCTTTCACTTAATATTTTCAGAGCACCTAACTATTACATGCCGGGCACTGTGTAAGTTGCTAAGGATACAGAAATTAAGATTTTATTCATTCAACCTCCTCAGTGTTTCTTTAATCACTTCTTCGCATCTACACCTACTGTTTCTGACATGGTCTGGGTCCTTAGTTACTCTTTCCCAGATAAAACTCTCCCTGAATTGCTTCTCAACATCCTCAACCTCCTCACTGGTCTCTCAACCACCAGTCTGTGTCCTTTCCAATTTAATTTCTGCCTAATGTCAAGTTACTGGAGGCTACTCACTGCTGTTTGGAAATATTCTTAACCTGTAACATGGCCCACAAGGTTTCTCATAATGGCATCCATATCTCCAAGACCCACCTGAAACCTTTGTTAGCTAGTTTGGTCGACTCCTTCTTTGCTCATATACCCATTCCTCTCTGATACTATGTGAAGCTGGATTTAAACTGTTAGTTCATTGTCAGTTTCCTAGCTACCCTATGAACTTTTCAAGAAAAGGGATTTGTTTACATACATTTTGTCTCCACAATACTTCTCACAAAACTGGGACAACTAACTGTTTATCAAACATCTGCTGGCTAAATAAAGACATGATCTTCACCTTTCAGGATTGTTAATTGAAAATGGTTTCATCAGAGCAATCAATGCAAAGACAGAGGTATTTGGCAGCACTGCCACTGATGATTATATGACTTTCCACAAGGTGTTATTTTGGGTGAGTGATCATTTTAATGATCTTGTTTCAAATGGTCACACTCCACATTCATCAGGACATTCTAGCCTTTTGCACAAAGACTTAGATGTACAAACATGCAGGATTCATAGCAATTAACTCCTACCCTCATTCTTTAGTCTCTTCCTTTTCCTGCCTTTGTTGCTGTCCCTTTCCCCGCCCTTCATTCTCTTTGCCATCCTTTTTGCTTGTCTTGTATAGAATTACTTGACTATTTGATTATTACAATAGAGTTTTCCAAAGATTCACCATTGGAATGATTTAACTGACATTTAAACATATTATCAAGGAAGTAGGATGTGGCTTGAAGGTCATTGTTTGGATTTGAAGTTTAAAGGTTTTTATAATGTTTAGTAAAGGTATCATAAATGCCATCTCTCTCCAGAACTAGTTTTCCCATAGTCAATGACAATTGGATTTATTCAGGACTTAGATTTATTTAGCTTTGCCATGTAGTATTTGTCAGAAAAGACTGCAGTTTCCAGGAAGTTCTTGTTCTGCACACTTGCTTTTTTGGCTAACCTTGGTAGACACACGATACTTGTGAGAATACCCTGCGTGAGGTGCTGCACGTTCTCATGCTCCTTCTCAGACAGAGCGGAGGCACACACCAGACCATAGCTTCCCGTCTTCTCAAAGGCAAACATCTATATCACAGGTGTGACCTGGGGTTTGAAGTGGGAGAAGTTTGGTGGGGCAAAATTGATTTATTCGTCTAAACCTGACTAAATAGCAGATTAAACTCTCTCCATGGAAGGGTCATTTGAACAAATTATCAATCATAAATGAGGTCATGAACTAAAAATTTTTACTAAATTAGGTTTGATCTCTACACAACATATTCCAAAGGCTACTGTCTGTATTATGTTCAAGAGGTATCAAGATATGGACACTTAAGTCAGATGCAGGAAGCAAGAAAGAATAGAAAAGGAGCAATAAACATGAAGAAAATCAACCTTGGTCCTTCCACCAAGACCCATTAATTTCCATATCATCATCTGCACGAGAGGGAAGATTCCTACATGACCAGGTTATTGCCAGGATGTACATTTTGAGTATTAAAATATTAAATACAATTGGAAACAACTGAAATATACAAATGTTTTTACAATCCATCATATTTACAAAAATAAATCCATCAAGACATCCAATAAATTAGTCTTGATGAGATTTGTAATGAGGCATTAAAAATAAGCTAAGTAAACTGTTAGAAATTTAGAAAAATATATTGTAGCATAACACATCTAATCTTAGCTCATATTTTATGCAAATAATTAGACAATAAATATTTTAGATAAACAAGAAATTTAAATATTAAAAGAAACTAGACAAAGCAAACTTAATATTTTTGATTACCTAGCAGAGTTCAAAGCCATTATACTGTGAGTAGAAATTACAATAGCTGGAAAGAAAATGCTTTTTTTCCTGGTTACTCAAATCTATTGATTCTGTTTTATCACCAGTGAAAATTAAAGATTTTAGTATAAATGAAGTCATATTTAGCTTTTAAAATCCCAGGGAAGTGTGGATTTTAATATACTCTCTGGTTTCTGGAGAAAACTGCTCATTACAGGAGCTAATAGAAGAAAAAATAATTATTCCTATTGTTGTTTCAGTTGTGCACCCATAGATATCATTTCACATAACAATCAGAACTGTTGATGAGATTCCTAAATAGATCACAGAAGATCACCTGTGAACAAATATTCTCATCTCTTTACAAAGGTCAAAGATACTCTCTTTTGTAACTGGATGAACTTTCATAAGGTAATAAGCTTCACCCAATGACAGCAAGTGGTTGCAATTACAACTTATGTTAGGGCAGTGTCTGCCCCAAGTGTTATGGGTCTATATTGGACACACTGACACTACATGAATAAGACTACTTTGAGATGGAATGGGGGCAGTCTGTATGTTGCTGGAAGAGAAAGAGAGAGCATAGGGAGTATCGCTACAATCCCTCTCCCAGCAAGTCGCTACTTTCAGGAAAGTCTCTTCTCCCCGATCCCTTACCTTCCAAACCCCACTGTATGCATGAGCATCCCTTTCCTTTGCCAACACAAAGGGTGACATTAGCTTCATATTATTTCTCTAGCACAAAGACAATACCACCAGTAACAGCAGAGACCTAGAATCTTGCTACAACACAGCCCCCTGTTCTCTATAGATAAAACTTGGGGTTGTGGAGAACTTGAAAACATGTGTGTCCTTTGTGCGTGTTTGAGAATGGCTCAAGTATCTCCTTTCTGTGCATGCCTTCCTGACCCCATGGGCAGCTTCAAATCTCCATAATTCACATTCAAACCCACTGAAAACTTCTAAAGGTTTAGAAGTTTGTTTTCAGTATCCTGAGGTACAAACCTCTCTAATCAACATATCTGGATTTACATCTGAGGATAGCAGGAAGCCTCAAGAGATTTTACAATGTTTTGCTCCCAACCGAGCTGAAAATATAAGAATACGAGAATCATTTTCAATTTCTGTCTCTGTGCTTGTGTGTATTTTCATTGCAATTTCTGTCGCTTCCATTGCAGATGATCACAAAAGACAAAATGTATGGTGCAGTTGGGGTAGAGAAATTGAAGGAGAGAAACACAGGTGAATCTAGAAATTTGAGAAAATGTCTAAATAGAACACTAATTTTTGCAGGCCTATTGTTTCTGCTAAATCAGACAAGGTAACATATATATATGGAAAAGGAAAGTGATCTTAGGGAAAGAATATGAATGGCTGTGTCCTTGAACTAGACATTCAGAGAGGGGGCCCTGTGCCAGAGATCACCAAGCCCACCCCCAGGTCTAGTGATCTACCAGAAGGATTTGTAGGATTCAACCATCATTATACTCATGGCTAATATTTACTAGAGTGAAAGGATACTATATTAGTCCATTTTCACGCTGCTGATAAAGGCATACCCAAGACTGGGCAATTTACAAAAGAAAGAAGTTTATTGGACTTACAGTTCCATGTGGCTGGAGAGGCCTCACAATCATGACAGCAGGTGAAAGGCAAAGAGGAGTAAGTCACATCTCACATGGATGGCAGCAGGCAAAGTAAAAGCTTGTGCAGGGGAAACTCTCCATTTTTAATACCATCAGATCTCATGAGACTCATTCACTATCACCTATCACAAGACAGCGCAGGAAGACCCGCTCCCATAACTCAATCACCTCCCACTGGGTTCCTCCCACGACACTTGGGAATTGTGGAAGTTACAATTCCAGATGAGATTTGGGTGTGGACACAGCCAAACCATATCAGATAGGAAGCAAACACAGCAAAGGGAAAAGACACTTAAGCTGAACGCACTAGCTTCAAACAGTCTCTGTCAGTGGAAGTAACACAGGACTTGATTCCCCAGCAGTGAGTTGTGGCAACATGAGAAAAGTGTTGTCTATCAGGGAAGTACATTAGAGACTCAGTGTCCAAGCTTTTTACTGGGGGGATGGTCACATAGACACCTTCTGCATTACACATTCAAAAATTCCAGGTGCACAGAAACAAAGTAGCTATACAGCATAAAGAAATTTTTGGCTGGGCATGGTGGCTCATGCCTGTAATCCCAGCACTTTGGGAAGCTGAGGTGGGTGGATCACTGGAGGTCAGGAGTTTGAGACCAGCCTGGCCAACATGGTGAAACCCTGTCTCTACTAAAAATACAAAAGTTAGCTGGGCCTGGTGGTGGGCTCCTGTAATCCCAGCTACTCAGGAGGCTGAGGCAAGAGAATCCCTTGAATCCAGGAGGCAGAGGTTGCAGTGAGCTGAGATCATGCCACTGCACTCCAGCCTGGGCAACAAGAGTGAGACTCCATCTCAAAAAAAAAAAAAAAAAAGAAAAGAAAAAGAAATTGTTTTTACCATTTCTGCACAGCGAGCCACTCTGACCATTCAGGAAATATTTAATATCAGTGTAGGCAACTATTTACCAGTCAAGTTCTCAGACACCAGTCAGTAAAACATGGGCCTTGTAAAAAGGCCTTTCTAAGGACAGGCAGTGTCAGGCCAGCTGCATTCACTCATTTCTGCTCAGCCTCGTCACTCTTGAGCTGCCTTTTCCCATGCTGTGTGCAGAGCTTTAAGGAGACCTTATCTCTACATAGTTTACTATTCACATTTCAAAAACATGCACATTTACTATTCAGATATATTCACATTTGGAAAATACATTTCCCATTCTTTATTCAATTGCTATAAGGAAAGCAGGATTAAAGAATCATGAAAGAGCTGGTGTTTATAACATAATTTTTTCTTAAGATAATTTTGGCATTTCTGAGATTTCAGGTCTAATTTGAAAGCTTTTGAGACTTTTTTTAACTATGGGAAAACTTACTAAAACTCTAGGTTCAACCTAGAATTCCAGAGGGCCCCAAGGAGTTTCAACAATTTGGACTTAGCTTTCCAGCCTTCCTGTTTTATATGGTTTGAGTTCTTCCCATGATAACCTATGGCAGGGCACAGAAGACTCCATATAGCAAACTTGACTGGGCACCTTTATTTTTTCCACCCACATTTTGGGCTCTAGGAGTCGGAATATAATGCAGTCAGGAACAAGGTTCTAGTGTCAACAGCACAAATTCCATTTTCTTCTCCCAAAGAGGAATTGAACAGTTTTGGCCATAGTCCACCCTTCTCACCTGGCATGTATCTGCCTAAACTCCACTTTCTCTTTTTCTAAACTAACAGATTAGAGTTAAAGACTTATTTTGAGAACTGGTCCCTGATTCCCTGACCGCAAATTTTCTACTTCCTCTGAGTGTCCTGCCTCTCTTCTGTGTGCCTCAACTAGGACATGTAAGACAAGTCACTTTATGGGATCACCATTTTGGTATATGCATTCAGTTCCTACGTAAATGTGAAATTCTACACGACAGAGCTTCTTCAGATATACATCAACATGCCCTCTGAGAAAACTACATTATGCCTATTGCTTAAGTAGGAGAAAGAGGAAAACAAAGTCAAAATAGGTTTCAGCAAGCAGACACTGGGAAAGGATGGGTGGACACCACTCATTCATCCACACATTAGAGCTTAGAGTTGGGAAATAGAGGAGTGATGTACATATTAACATAGCAAGAGGTGTCTTTTTGGAAGCTGAAAATCCAACTTTGTAAGCAAAAGTCGAGATCAATACTAACAAAGATTTTTAAGGAGTCAACACAGGAAAAATTACGTTTTATTATTTCCCAACTGACCTATGAAACATAGTCCTATTTCATGTTAATCAAAAAAATTCATTTCCAAATAAGTTTGAGAAATATTGCATACTATATTCCCTTCTTACAGATATCTCAGGAATTATCATTTTAAAAGCTTCCAGAAGATCTGTAGTAAAAGTCAAATTTATTTGAGTAGAAATGTATCATCTTATTTTTTTTTAACTTCTGTATTTTTTTTTTTTTATTAACACAGATTTAGGTTCAATAGAACATAGTTTGGGAAACAATGTTATCCATGCATTCTTAAAAATCAGGGTGTTATTGTCCTTGGTCTCTATGAAACATCAATTGATCAGCTGATTTCTGCCTATCTGAAACATACAATTTTATGAATCTTGTCTCAGACTCCTAGTTATTGCTTAATATGTAGCTGTTTTATGAGTTAAATAGTGATCTAACGTCATCAGTGTAGTTGCATAAAAAAGTTAGGCTGTATACTTGGACAATCTGAGTATAAAATGGGAAAAATCCAATCCCAAGAAGGAAAACAACTAGATTTATTTCATAATAAAGCCTATTCAAGGGCTAGAAAGCCTTATATTGTCAAAACCACTCACATGTGATTAAGTGAGAGAATATTGGGTCCACTTCCTCAGATGCTGCTGGGTCCCAGGTTTTAAAACCACAGTTTGACCCAGAATCCTTTCCCCAGCTTTACAAGTCATTTGCTGTGAAGCCAAGTGTAAGTTACTCGATTTTACTATCTCTGGTTTTCTGATCTATAAATGAGGGTAGCAGTGCACACCCATCACAGGCATGGGGGAGGAAATTAACATAAATGACTTCAACCTCTCTGCAAATATGAAATCCTGGTGATCTGTGCTAAAAAGACTAACTCTGTCTTCATGCTCCATTTCTCCTTCTCACTCCCTCAGGGAGACCTATACTTGTCTCAGGGCACTGGAAAAAAAATCGCCATACAGAAAGGTCCGTGTGAGTGGCCAGCCAAATGTGATATCCAGCTAGAACTCCAGCTTATTCTAACTGAGCATTAAGTAGAAACAGTCTCTCAGACGGCTGTTCGCTTGTCTTATCTCTCAAATAGCTATTCACTTTTCTACAGATTTCAATTAGGTTTCAAAGTTTGTCTGCAGTGATGATAATTTCTGTCATCTCAACACCTTTGTGACATGAGTAGAACCAGCCTTAGATTCTAAGACATTATTATTTGTTTTTCAGATAATAAAAAGTGAACCCAAAGAAATGAAAGGAATTGTTCCGTAACACAGAGTACTAACCTTAGACTTGGCTTCTGAAAAAGAGACACAGTGTCATGTGCCTCACTCTAAGTTGTCTTACAGTCCCATCATTCAGGATCAGGGCTTAACTATCAGGACCCATGGGTGAGGGGGAAGAGAAATCACTGTTCCTCAAGCATCCAAAAAAATATCCTACCGCCCATTCTTCATGGCCATGTGGAAGATAGGTAGGCCCCACAACCCTAAGCTGTCAAACTCAGAATCAAATGGAAGTATTTCGAAAGCTTTAGAATCATAGAATTTCATATTTGAAAAGGAGCTCAAAGGTTATCTACGTAGTTTTCAGGACAATACATTCTGTATGGTATCTTGTTGTTTATTCAGTCTTGGTTCCTGTTCTGTCAACATTTTCTCTGTCTCACCATCAACCACCAGAATTGTCTCACAGCTATGTATGACTAATCCTCTCAGTAGGCAGAATGCTTTACAAAAGTATGAGTTATTTTACTCAAGTTAATGAACCCAGCTCCAACCATGTTGTGTGAAAGACATGATTTCATTCTTTTTTATGGCTTCATAGTATTCCATGGTGAATATTAATGTCACATTTTCTTTATCCAATTATTTATTGATGGACACTTAGGTTGAGTCTATGACTTTGCTCTTATAAATAGTGCTGTGATAAACATGTAAGGACAGGTATCTTTTTGCTGAAATTTTTTATTTTTCTTAGAGTGGGTAGCCAATAGTAGGATTGCTAAGTCAAATAATTGTTCTATTTTTAGTTCTTTAAGAAATGGGTACACACGGACAAGAAGATGCAAATAATGAACATTCAGGACTCTAAAAGGAGGGAGAGAGGGTGGGGAATGAGGGTAGGAAACTACCTATCAGGTACCATATTCACTGTTTGAGTGGTAGGCTCATGAGAAGCCCAAACCTCACCATTATGCAATAAACCCATGTAATAAAGAAGCCTAGAATAATTTTTTTAAAGCATGAGTTTATTTTTCTGTCTCTGTATTCCCAGGAACCAGTCAAAATCTAGTTCAGAAGATGTGTCAACAAATAATTTGACAGCATCTCTTTTCTCTCAAACTAGAGCAATTAAATAGCCTTTTATTCTTTTTCCTACTTTCATCTAATGGTTTCCCTTCCTATAGCCTTTTTTTTCTCCATAAAGCAAACAAAACAATTGTATAAAGTGCAAAGCAGAATATATCAAAACCTACATATTTCTTTGCATGTACTAAGATAAAATGTAAGCTCATTATCATTATCTACAAGTGACATGCTTTCCGCCTGATACTGCTTTTGCTTGGAGTCCTCCCACCTTCCCCCATCACTTGGGATGGTCAAATCAGGGAGGTTACCTTTTAACAGATAGAACATATTACCCTTAAGGGAGCCAATGGGCCTTGCATTTATGGTTCCTTCTACCTGAAATTCTCTTTCCCGCATTATGACATAGCTGGATCCTTCCACTATTTAGATCTTTGGTTTAACTCATTTGTGCCTAGTGTTCCATTATTGGAACAGTGAGCTTGTGGGAAATATTTATATCTTGTTAGTCAAAGTCATGGCCAAGGTATGATTTTTCACACAAAAAATTGCAACCTGTGGCATAAAAGTGTTAATGTTCATTTTCCTAGAGAAGTCTTTCCCGACCACTGTAGCTTATATGGCTGTCCACAAATGCCTCATCACACTCTATTATCTTAGCTTGCTTTATTTCCGTGAAATAAACTTATTTTTGCATTAGTTTACCTATTTATTATACATGTCTCACAATCAGAGAAAAACCTGGTAAGAACAGGATCTGGCCTGCTCATTCACCAACCTCTCAATCCAGGCCTTAAAAACAACTCTCAGCGTATAGTGAGTAGATCCTCACTTACTCTCCTCTCAAAGAATGACTAAAGGAATGAATAATTCATTCAATGCTCAAATCCCTCTCAAACATACTTATTGATATCCTAACCAAGTACTACCCTATTTTTCTGTAAGTAGAAGCAGTGAAAAAGAACTCAGTCATTTTCCATTTTTTAAAACAACCTGTGATATTACACAAATTTTCCCTCATTTAGTGTATATTTTTATTCCAAAGTGGTCTTCCTATTGATGAATATCCCCACCCTTTGTAAAGACACAAAGCAAATCTACTCCATTTTTCACATCATGGTTCTTTGATTATTGCCTTTTGAATCTCTTGTACAGGATCTTTCATGCAGGCTAAGAATACAAGGCATTCTTCCATTTTATATTTTGTACTTTTAAATTTCTCTAACTTTTTCCTCATGAATATATTCATATGTTATATATAATATATATACATGTCTCATAAACAGTGAAGCTCTAAGCTTTTTTTAATCACACCTATAATTTTACTAGTATGCAGTGGATAACGTGTGTGTGTGTGTATGTGTGTGTGCATGAGTATATTTGATGCTATCTGTATTAGTCTGTTTCATACTGCTGACAAAGACATATCTGAGACTAGGTGATTTATAAAGAAAAATAGGTTTAATGGCCTCACAGGTCCACATGACTGGGGAGTCCTCACAATGATGGCATAAAGTGAAAGGCACATCTTACATGGCAGCAGGCAAGAGAACTTGTGTAGGAAAACTCCCCTTTATAAAACCATCAGATCTCATGAGACTTATTCATTATCACAAGAATAGCACAGGAAAGACCTGCCCCAATGATTCAATTACCTCCCACTGGGTGCCTTCCATAACACATGTGAATTGTGGGAGCAAGATGAGATTTGGGTGGGGACTCAGCCATATCATCACCTAATATTATATAAACTTGTGGCAGATACATCATACCAATAACTTACGCTGTTTACAAACCAAAAAAAAAAAAATCCCCAAACTATTTTTACAGAACTACAACAAGTCACGTGCTGTGGCCAGCCTTCAATGCAGGCTCAAGGATCCCTTCTGGCTTCAATGCAGTCCCAAGGATCTCTTCTGGCTTGAAGCCATCCTGTAGCTTCCTGCTATATTACATGATGATTGGGTTGGTCTATGTGACCAGTAGAACACAACACAAGTGAAAGTTTATCACTTCTGATTCTGGGTTATAAGCGTTATCTGCTATGCTCTCTCTTGACTCCCTTACTTTAGAAGAAGTCAGATGCTATGTCATGAGAACATACTATCTTAATGAAAAAGCCCAAATGGTGAGAAACCAAGCCTCTCATCCCCCAAGAGCCATGTGAATGAGTCATCTTAGCAATAAAATCTTTAGCCCCAGTTAATCCTTGAATATAACCTTATGAAGCAGAACCACCCAGCTAAACATCTACTGAATCTGTACTCTCAGAAACTGTGTGAGAATATAAATCTCCCTGTTTTAAGCTGCTAGTTTTAGACTAATTTGTTTTATAGTGATGGATAACTAATAAATCATGCCTCCCCCATCCCATATTCATGCAATTACATTTCTCAGATCTAAATTTTCATTTTCACATATATTCTTAGTAATATGACTTCATTACATTTGGTTCTTTTCATTCTACTTAGACATTTAAAAATAAATAATAAACATAACTGGTGATGATTTACACAATGTCATCCAACAATTTGGAAAGTTTGTTAGCTTTAAAATTAGTATTGCCACTCAAATTACTGATAAAAATGCTAAAATGGAAAATGTATTCAACAGCATCCTGCTGGCCTTCATCAATCTCTCCAGCTCATAATTTTCTAAGCTCTTTTCAAATGTACATTTTACCAGCTAATAATTTATTTTTTTCTTTGTAGCCCCACAATGTCTCTAGACTTAATCTACAGAGAAATTAAAATACTTGTGTTATTTCTCTTGCATTTCCTTGAATTACAAGCCTTAGCATTCAGTTAAAATGGAAAAAAAAAGAAGACTCTAATTTGAACATGACTGCTACTTAGCCCATTGTGGCTTCTGGAGGTATTTTTCTATTCTAGGGGCTCAAAGGCCCATTGTCGTCAACAGTTTTAAGATAATACCATGAGTTGGCATAAAGGTCATCTGCTTGTCAGTTTCCTATTTCACTTTCTCCTTTTTAATGAATATGAAAATGACATTTGCCCCTTTTTAGTCCTGGGTCACCTCCTCAATCCTGCACTGTTCACTAACAATAACTGTCTACAGTCCTCAGGCCTATACACATTGGAAAGCTCTTTATGCATTTTGGAATGGTCACTTTGCTTCCCAAGGTAGTTACATGTCTATGCACATTTATTTAAATATGTTTCATTATATTGAATTAATCCGTATTTCCTTTTAGATTCTACTTACTGGTACACCAATCAACAAACATACCCAAAAGCGAGAAGAGAAGAGACTATATTAACCATTACATATTTTATAAACACTACAAACCCTGGGGAGTAATATTTGTGAAATTAGTGAATGAATGAATGAATAAATGACCATAAGTGTGAAGCATCCTTACGTGGAAAACTCAATTCTGTTCATTAACCCTTAAAATTCAAACAGATATGTGAATCTGGTTAATACACTCTTTAACACAAGATAAGGGTGGTCATAACTTATTTATTTTCCTGCACTTTCTTCTGAAATATATTAAACTTTTCTGCCAAGATTTAAAATCAATAAACAGAATATTTCTTCAATTACTTACTGTGCATGTAAAAACAAGGAGACAGAGAATGTTGAAAAATATAAACCAGTTTTAAGATATTTCCAGATTTGATTATATTTTCCATTATTACCCTTAAATAAACTCTATCAAAAAAGGAGTCTTTTGCCTATCATCAAAAGAAATTCTGTTATATGCAAGTGATAAGTCAATCTGAAGATGTATAAAATAAGTTATTATGCAATAAATATGTCATCCCCAATCAGCATAGAAGGATAAGAACAATAAAAAGATCTAGGGTAATAGAAATTATATTTATAAAAATGTGAATCCTACTATTAGTCTATTTCTCAGAACACACTCCAGGTGTAATAAATGCTAAATTCTTTATATAAATATATAAAACACCAGTAAATGAGCAATGGACAAAAAACTAAATTCCTCAAAATAGAAAGAGAACACTTTAGCAAACACATGGAAAGAAAGACATTCACCCCTATGAGGAATCAAATTAATAAAAAATAGTACAATAATAATATACACTTTTTAATCTAACAAATTAGCAACTATTTAAATTTAATACACAGACAGCAATGCCAGTTGGTGGAAGATGAAAGAGACACATTTATATTAACATAAATGAGAGTATAAATTACTTATAAACCCTACTGAGAAGTCATCTGTCAATATCTATTTTAAAAAGGCTTAAATGTATTAATTGCCTTTAACTTACTAATTCCATTTCTAAAAATTTCACTAGGCCAGGCACAGTGGCTCATGCCTGTAATCCCAGCATTTTGGGAGGCCAAGACAGGCGGATCACCTGAGGTCAGGAGTTCAAAACCAGCCTGGCCAACGTGGTGAAACCTGGGCTCTACTAAAAATATAAAAATTAGCCGGGCATGGTGGTGTGTACTTGTACTCCCAGCTACTCGGGAGGCTTTGGCAGGAGAATTGCTTAAACCTGGGAGGCAGAGGTTGTAGTGAGGCAAGATCGCACCATTGCACTCCAGCCTGGGCGACCAGAGCAAAATTCCATCTCAAAAAAAAAAAAAAAAAAATTCACTAGAACACTGTCCCCTTTTCTGTGTGGGAATGTCTTTTTCTTTTCTTTTTTTTTTTAATGTGTTAGCAAACACTTAGGTCATCTCCTGCAGCCGCTTCAAGCTTCATTCCCTTTCTGGAGCTTACTGTCCCAACATGGAAAATATCTTTCTTTACCTAGTTAAAGCTGGTCTGGCCTTGCAGGAGAGGTCTCTGATTACTTAAAAGAAAAGCCTGAGTGTTTATGGAAAGGAAAAGAAGAGGGAGATTGGATACAGTAAGGAACTCACATTTCCATTAGGAGTAAACCAGATGTTCTTTAAAATAGTGAGAGCTCCTTGATCTTAAGAGCAATATAATCCTGAATTACAGAAGATCAAGGTTAGAGCTAACATAGCAGAGAATAAAGGAGATGATAAGAAAGGTAAAGGTGTCTGTTTGGTGCTACAGATGAATGAGAAAGACCAAGAAGATGAAATCAGGAATGAAAAAGATCCAGGTTGAAAATGTTGCTTTCAACTGGAGTGATGAGATAACATTTCAGGAAACAACTTTGAACCAACCTTAGAAAGGCAGGCAAGATTTTAATCAGGATAATAAGCTGGTGGGGGAGGAAGTGAGTTCCAAGCCATGCTTTTCTAAATACTAAAAGAAGGGTCTGATTCCAAGCCTCACAGTTTGGAAGGGAAGAGAAAACTCACAGATACTTCAGAAAAGGATTACATAAGCATGGAAATAACCTGAAGAAAAAAAAAACAAACCACCCATGGATTTGCACACATACACGCACCAACATACACACTGCTCTTATTTCTATGTTGTTTGCTCATTTTTCTGAACCTCAGGTAGGCAATTGAACTATTCATATTCATTAGTCAATAACACACTGTAATTATCAGTTCAAGTCACTGCACCTATTGTGTTTTCAGGTCCCCTCACCAAGTTCATTTCCCTATATGCCTCTCTCCAAGCATATGGATTATGTCTTCATGCTTGCCTTCCATATGTTTAGATCTAAATATTTCCTTGAAAAATACAAATCTGATATTTCTTAACTTGAAAACTCATCTGAGAAAATTAATATACAATGTTAATTTTATGTTGGAGAAGGATAAATGAAATTATGTTGTTCTCTATAAACTTCTGTATATTTATATTACTTAAAAATTAAAATACTACAATTATATGTAGTAATGTGTGTAGTTTTTAAAATTCATATAAATGGTGTGCTGTAATTCTCGTGCTGCTTTTCAGCTATTTTTTTAAAATTAATTTCTATGTTCTTGGGAGCTATTCACACTAGATTATATAAATATATCCTTGGGATTAAAACGTATTCTGGGACATGCATAGTACACATTTTATATACCAATAATCATGTTTTCAGTTCTTGACTACAAAGTGTCTTGCTCTAGATCTAAGATTTTCTGTGAAGTCTTTCTGAGCTCCCAGGTGCACATAATCAGTTTCGGCAAACCTTACTAGAATGGCTGTGCCAGTTTATGATCTTACTAGTAGTGCATGGAAGCTGCCACAGTATCTTATGCCCTTAACGTTTTTGACTTTTACCATCTGGAAGTATGCAAAGGGGTGTTTCAATGCTTTAATTACACTTCTCTGGTTACTAAAAGGTTGAGCATTGCCTCGTGTTTTTATGAGTCATTTGGATGTTTCTCTCTTTGAATCTCCTTTTCATATTCTGTTCAATTTTTCCACTGGAGATTTTACCTTTTTTGGCTAATTTAGTGTTGTCTTTTGCCTTTTCTAGATAATAATTTCTTCCCAATTTTATACTTTGCAAATGTCATCACTCAGTTGTCATCCTTGTGTTAATTTTCCTCTGGTAGAATTTGTTAATCTGGCTTAATTTTTATGTATATATAATTTTGTGTGTGTGTGTGTGTGTGTGTGTGTGTGTGTGTGTTTGTGTGTGTTTTAGATCTTTTCGTTTTATCCATACAAAGACCCATTCTTCTACTTTTTTATTAATATTAGCTTCATAGTTTTATGTTTCACATTTATAAATTTAATTTTATTTGCATAAATAGTCATTAGATTAATTAACTAATAATTTCATCAACTTGAGAAAAAGAAACATCCTTAAAGAGATCTCTGTGCAAAGTCACAGAAATTAAATGGCATTTGAAACAATAGAAAAGCATGGTATTCTTCTGGAATCGTTTTTGAAATGAATCCATGTATTTATTTTTACTTTCAAAAATAGAGTCATTCACAATGTATGAGGTTGGTAGCTTAGCTTAGAGGAGTCTAAGGAAGGGAAAGCTCAAACTCATTAATAAAGTAATAAAAGTAAACTATTAAGTAAAACAATCACTTTTCCAAAGCAGATCAAAATCAAAGATGGATCAAAGAACTGTGGTTCTTTTGTCAAAAACTATAGCAAAGAAAGCAATATTCTAACAACCAAAGAAATTCTGCCATTATGGGTTGATGTTATTTTTTTAAAGAGTAAAGGTAGAAAACACTATTAGAAGAATGTAATCCCCAAATTATGCTGCCATTTAGAGCACATTATCTCTGAGTATAACTTTAAACTGCAACCTCATCCATAGCAAAGGACAATCCAAAGGCTGAGAAAGGACAGTTAACCCTGAGCAGGTGCTCAAGTGTCCATCCGTGACTGTGCCAACAGCAGGTGACCTTCCCAAGACAGAGGAGCTCAGATGGAACAGCCTCCTCCATGACATCAGCATGCCTGGAACAAGCTCCTGTTTACCTGATCAACTCACTGGTGGGTAGAATGAAGTTTTGGTGTCAGTCCAATTAATTTTACTTTTTAACCACAAAGCCTGGCTTCCTTAGCTGTGGCCTTGGTGTTGAGAAGAGGCAGAGTTAGTTATGAGAAGACGAGAAGAAGAGTATTTCTGGCACCAGAAACAGCAGCTGTGAAGCCCCAGAGGTCAAAGAAAATGAAATACTGACATGAAGCTTAACAGATGCTGGACTGCCTGTCCCAAAAGAAAAATCTGATTCTTTCACCATTTTAATCCAAGATTACTCCATCATACACAGATTTGAATTGACTTTATACATCCCTCAAGGGTTCAAGTTTTAACATCCAAAACTTTATGTTCAGATCAAATTCATTATTTTTAAACTCTAAAATAGCCTTTCTTATTATTCCTTTTTAAATTCATTTTATAATTTCCCTAACAGAGCCCAATTCTCCTATCTTAGCATAACTCCAGATCAACCACCTAGGATTATTCGATGGAGTTATCTGCATGAAGTAATTACTTTTTTTTCTTGCAACCATTTCATATTCCAAGATAAGTCTTTAGACTTTAAGGCACGTACTATCTGTTCAGTTTGCAAATTTTCTTGGAAGTTAAAAGAGAAGAGTAGCAATTTACTTCACTGACTAAAAAAGAAACTTTAAAAAACTATTCCACCTCTGCATCTTTCGGCACTTAGAAAATCTTGATTAATTCTTTAAGATGTCAAAAATGGTAGTTAACTGTATGTCTTTTGTTGAAGATTAGAAACCTTTGTTCAGGGCATTTGAATAATAGTTTTATGATAATGTTCAATTGTGATGAAGACAAGTCACATTGAATCATTTGCTCATGAGCTGAAACCTGGGAAACTGTCCTGTATGTCAAAATAATAGAGCAGTGATGTCTGAAATGATATTGAAGGTAAGCCATTTTATTTCAAATCCCTCTGATAACAAGAATGAGAGATTGGAATATAATAATTTAGGATATCTTTTCTTTTTCATCAGTAATTCGTAAGTGTTTACTGCATTGACATTTGAAATTGGACTTGCAGGTGTGTTTTCTTTCACAACAGACACCTTCCTAAAAAGACAGATAGAAATTACTGAAAAGGAACTCACATTTTATATGTGCTGAGGAAACTTCTAATTAAAAAGAAACCTTATGAACTCTTCTTGAGAAATACAACAATACTTCTTCTATGCAAATGATTTGTATTAATTGGCTTGGTTCATGAATTAATATGTTTATATATTGGGTTTTGTTTAATATGTGCTCAACTAGGGTAGAACATAAATCTGATACAAATGTTTTATGTTTTGAAATGTTGCTTAGACTAAGAAAAATACGCTTTTGCTAAAAAGGAAGAATTGATAGGAGAGAAGGAAAAGAGAGTTACAATGAAGGAGGAGGAAAGGAAAAAGAGAGAGAGAAATACTTTGTAATATTCTGTTTGTATGTTGAGCTTTAAAGCAACCACACAGCACAGTTTAGAGGTCTGAGAACACCCTTGTCTGTAATCCCTTGGCATTCATTTTTTAAAATTTTTCTTTCAGATGTTGGCATCTTCATGAAGGTGCATGCTTGTTATTAAAAGCCTGATAAACATTTTCAACGCCCATCCTCTGACTCAAGCCATCTGCACCAGTCCAAGAGGTGGCATATACCGGGTGGGAAAAGAAATGTTTGTGAACTTTAAACTAAGTTGAAGCTACTTAAAGTTCAAGCCTTATGATCAAGAAAAAAAAAGCCAAGATGAAAACAAACAAGCTCCCATTCAAAGACTCCAAAATGTGCCTTGATGGCCACAGATGATACTGTTTCCCTGCCTTTTTTTGCCACCATTTTCTTGAGAAAGACCAATTTCTCACTGGTAACATTGCACTGATCCTCTGTAATCATCACTTTTAATTATGGGCCTGTTCTTTTCTAGTCCTATCATTCAATTCCCATGTTTTTAAGTAATCATCTTGTTGTCCAAAGCAGATGATTACAGTGCCTTTAATAGGGAGATTCAAATATTCTCACAATTTTCAGAGCTGGAATTCTGCATCAAGAATATCATTGTGTTTTAAACAAGGCACTAGTTCATTTAATGCTCACAAACCCTGAAAATGGGTATCATTTTTCTTTCCATTTTCAGAGAAAGCAACTAAGACGTTGAGGATTTAAATTAAATAAATTGTCCATGCTTTTACAAGTCTAAGGCAAAACATATTTCAAATGCACGTTCCAAAGCTCTTCATCTTTCCATGCTGAAAACATGGTGGAAAAATAAAAGAGACAATATTTGAGTAAATGAATGTTTGAATAAAACAACTAACTACTCAACAATTATCAAAGGAAAGAATTAAAAACCTCTATGTAATTTCAGGAAGAAAAAATATTTGTTTAGCAAGAAAATAGTGACTTCTCCTCGCGTACTCATTCTTCAAGTCTTTTCAACCCAAATGGTCCATGGGAAGAATTTATAAGTTTCTACTTTACATATTAACCTTTTTTCTTATTCATATCTTTCTTCCCTCAACCAACAGCTCTACTGGAAGCTGTCCAAACTCCCCCCCTCTTTGGTATGAATTTTCCCAATGTAGCTCCCCTCTAACCTACACAGTCTTTGTCCACTCTCTATATTAGATGTCTGTACAGTGCTTTCCACTTAGAAGGGTCTCAGTGAATACATGTCAAATAAACAAGTACGCAAACAGATAACATATTGTGCAGTCTTTCAATAGTATTATATTTCTTAAGAGTAGCATACACTCAAAAGACATGGCAAGTCTCACAGATATGAAGTCCTGTGCTTTGTGCGTTCTTTTCATTTCCCTCTCTGCACCTACCTCAGAACTAGGTAAATTTAAGACATGTAAGTACTGGTTATTTTATATGCAAGCTCAAAAGATATTGGCGGATAGATTCCATATTCCGCGATCTGAAGAAATGCAATCACGGGGTCATTAGCACAGCGGTTAGTTATCACAATTTCCTTTCTGACCCTTTTCCCTTCTTTCTTATATGTCCCAAAGGTATCTTCATGCTTCAGGACCTCTTGTCATACCAAAGGTTGTTCTTGGGAAAGACCAATAGTAGTATCATGAGTGGAGCCATTTGAGTCATAGGTTCAAGCCTATGGTCTGCATCAAAGCAAAGGTATCTCTTCTCTCTCCTAAAGTAGAGGGTTTTTAGAATCTATTAGCAAATAAAAGACTATTCTGGGCAGTTGAATGCCCTTTCCTGTAGTCCTGAAACAATAGCTAATTCTCATATACAAGCTCACCTAACTTAACTGGAATCTTAACAGGTGGTCTCCAATATCTACTGTTTTCCAAGCAAGAAATGATCTCTGATCTGTAATCACATGCACCATTTATGCTGTGCATGTCATGGGTCACCAGCTAACTTCACCCACAATTCTTTTTGATTGAATTAACTGAAAGAAACAAAATGTCACCTAAAATAACCTAAAATAACCAAGAAAATGTGGATATACCCTGGGGGCAGTGTTTTCATTTGTTTTGTTTTCTTTTCCTCAATGAAGCCAAAACCTATTCAGAGTATCTGACAGCAAGAGTGTACAAGCCTTCAAGACTCAACACTGAAACCAAGACACAGCGTCTGCAAATCCTTATCTCTAATGGGCTTTGAAAGGTTTAATTAACTCCTTCAGGAGTAGTTCTTTGTAATACTCAGATTGCATATATTCTCAAAGGTCAAAGATTGTGAAGATGGAAAGGAATGATTACTTACTATCCATGCCTCAATTGGATCAGAAGAACACTTTTAATACTTTAAATCTTAGTGATTGTTTTATTATTAAAATCCTGGAATTAACTGATTACCCTTAGAAGGTTCAATTCAAGGAATACATTGTAAGTGGTCATGTTTTTTTCTAATATAGTGGTGGATATATTGGCAGGGCAAGAAGGGGTGGTGAGGGATTTCTTTTCTGCTCTCTCACCTTGTTTCTGTAGATCAGACACAATTAACAACACAAATAACACCTGAGCAGAGATTTCAACTCTGGTCTTTCTTACTACAAAAGTGAATTCACAATGTTTGCCAAAGAACCTGTGTTGTTAGAGTATTTTGAATGTTTCCATTGACATCACTGAGCTTCCTGATAAGGTTGAATAACTGTTCTAAAAAGGATTTAAAGTTGTTATTTACTGAGATCTTTTTCATGATTCATTCATTTTATACAAGAAAATAAATATTATTCAAGAAAATCAAATATCTACTCCTGCCAATCTCTGAGTGAAGAACACAAATGGTAGGGAAGATTCAATCTTTTTAAAAAATCCCCTAGTTTCTTACAAGACCAAGACCCCAAAGCCCTAACTTAGCACAGAATCCTTTATCAGGTAGTTCTCTGATTAGTACAGCTCCTCAATTAGATCTTGTGATTTATTATTTATTTTGAAAAACAATTAATGTGCAGTTTATGAAATCTTTAATAACAGTTACATGATTCAAACCAAGATTTTCTTTTTAACAGGGCTAGAATATTTTCAATAATTCAAAAATATTCTGTTTAAATAAAAACTACATATCGATCTTAGTTTAAATTCACAACAGTTCCTTGATGAAGACAGAGAAGGCTCTGATATTTGTGGTTATAGTGGAGAAAGCACAATATCTAACAGGCTTATGGCAGCACTATCACTATCATCATTATTTTGCCTTGAAAAGTTTGCTGCTCTGACCAGTCTTCTGACAGGTGAAGTTCTTATAGTTTAAAGCAAACTACATATAAAATGCATTGAAAATGCTAACAATGGTGTTCATAAAAGTGTTTTCCCCTCAAATGAACTTTAGAGCCTGGTTCACCAACAAACTGCCCACATTGGGAATGCATTCTAATAAAAGCACATGCATTATGGTCGTAAGAACACTTGAAACAGCATTTGCATCTGCTACAGGACTTGCAATGTAATGGATTTCTAACTAATTAGCACGATTTCCCAGACTGAATTATCCCACATGTAGGAGTAGCTGGATATAAAAATAAATTTGATTATAATGTGCATAAATTGCTCATTTCTTACAGAATGATGGCTTTTTCTTAAGTGAATGCCCAACTTCCCCAAATTGTCAATGAAAATGTGTTTCCAAATGGCTGCTCTTTTTGGGTCTGTGCTGCTTTCCGGGAGTCTGGCTACTTGTGGCAGCTGTTTTGTTGGAACATGACATGCACAGCACATCAGGCAATGAGTGTGACCTACATTCAGGATGTTTATGAGTTCTGCAGAAATGGGGTAATTTCACTCACCGTTTTGTTCTTCTGCTGAGGTGAGGGGTCTTGAGCACCACTTTGGGCAATAAGTCCCTGGATGCTAAAAAGAAAGCACAGTACTTACAGAAGAACAAGATTAAAACATACAAATCCACTATAGTGTATTTCTCCCAGTTCTATGCCAGGTTTTGTTAGAATGGTGCAAAATCAATGACAAACATGCTCCTCTACTCCTTGGAGCTGCCATAATGACTCATGCACAAGACAATTATAGAACAAAATAAGACAGAATAGAACCAAATGCCAAATGACAGACAGTAGTATATTCTGTAATTCAGAAAAATTATTTGCTATAATTGCAAATGTATAGCATTTAATCTGGGAAATAAACTAGGTAAGATTTGGATGGCTGGAATGTAGAAGAGGACATTCCACATCTGTAACCTAGTATGAAGGTAAGAAAAGCATCATTCTTTCAAGAACAAATTTATCCATTCATTATCAAGCTGCTATTACATGAGAACTATGATAATTCTGTTTGTGTGATGTGACATTATGTTTCATACCCCATATGCAGTTTATTAATAGGTGTTATACACACAAAGTGTTTTTTTGTAAAATACGATTGGGAAGCAATGGGTAAACAAAATTCAACATGAATATTTCAAAACTTCACAGTATTTAGTGTTTTCCATTTTCTTTAAATGAGAAAGAACTTCGTTTTAAATTTAATAAATATTCCAAAAAAATTAAAAAATCATACACTGCTGGGCATGGTTGTTAATCCTTTAATCGCAACATTTTGGGAGTCCAAAGCAGTAGGATCATTTGAGTCTGAGAATCTGAGACCAACCTAGGCAACAGTGAGACCTCACCTCTACAAAAAACAGAAAAATTAGCCAGGCATGGTGGTGCATTCCTGTAGTCCCAGCTATATGGGAAGCTGAGGTGGGAGGATCACTTGAATATGGGAGGTTGAGGCTGCAGTGAGCCATGATCATGCCATCCCACTCCAGCCTGTGCAACAGAATGAGGCCCTATTTCAAATAAATAAATAAATAAATAAAAGAGCACAGATTTCACTTAAGCAAAATAACCTGTGTATGAGAAAAGGGTAGAGAAAGTTTATGCTGTTTACAAAAATTTGATGTCCCCTCCCATTTATTCCAAATTAACATAATGTAACACCAACACTTAGTGACACCTACTTACCTACTCTGCACCAGGCACTGTGGTATGTGCTTACCTTGCATTTTGTATGGCTATCACCACAGCTTTCTAGATTACCTATCGCTATTCCTATTCATAGATGAGAAAACTAATGCTCAGAGATATTAAGAATTTTGCAAAGGGTTGCACAGTTTGTATTTGGCAATTTGGTAAATCATGTTTTGTATCATTCTTTCATTATTTTGTGTATAAATCATATGAAATGAATATTCGAGTAAAGATGAATATGGTCAAGAAGTTTAATACAAGTGATAGTTGAACACCAGTCCATAGAGAAGTTCAATTAATTTTTATAGATAAAGAAGGTAAGGCATTGCTTTTGCCCAATAGCAGATATACAAGGACTAAGGAAGGTTGCTTCTCGTTCACCTTTTTTTGGGGTGTTATGTAAGGATATGATTCAGAAAATAAAGAATTGCTCAAAAAGAGAAAAACTCTGGATCTAAGTATAAGTAGACCCAGCAAGGTCAAACACTGAAAAGAATTCTTGTATTTATTATTACTACTCAGATTTTAAATCTAACTTTGGAATTCTAGCCCCAGATTTGAAGTTGGTAGAGAATATATTCTGCTCTTATCTCTTCACCAGCTCCAATCTCTTCTTCCCCAAACTATAAATATTTGGTATTTTGTTGGTAGTTCTAGAATGAAGTCACCTTTTCTTACTCATCTCATAAAATATTGGTTCTCATAAATCTCAACTAACTATTAGAAGCCCCAGTTGAAACTTGAGATTGGAGCATAACGTAGGTTCTATAAAAACCTAGGGACCCTATTTAAAACATAGTAGGGCTAAAGTAGTGCTCTATGTGACAGAATGGAACACAGTTAATCAAATGCTCTTTGTTATCAGAATACCAGTAGCTCTTATTCCAAATCAGCCCTGGCAAGCATGAATGAATAGTTGGTCCTTTGGTGGGCCTCAACAACAAAACCTAAAGGGAAATTTGCCTTCAGCCTGGAATGGGCAGTCCCAATCGCTGTGTAATTAGTGGTGACTAGCAGGACGTTCAATTGTGTTTTTCGCATGGTCTGAAGAAGCTGATTTGCCCTCATTCAACTAACCCAATAGGGAGTGTTGGATGTAAAAACTCAACTGATTCTCAAATCCCATTTTAATTATTTGTTGTAGGCCCCAGTGGCCAATTTCATGAGAGAGTTTGTTCCATTTGGGTGAGAATGCTTATTCAGAATACCGTGGAGACTTATTTCCAGAGATGGCAAAAAATGTGTGTTCCTGAAATGAAACCTTTCCATTATTTGCAGAAAATATAAAGGCACTGCTTCTATTAACTTTCCAGCTATCACTGATTTCATTTAAGCCAAAATATTAGATTTAGTCTATTCACAATACTGTAATCACAGCATAGTTATCACTTTGAATTGCTGGTATTTCTACCTACTTCATTTTAGTACTTAATTTGTTTCTTTTTTTAACATGTTATACCTCAGTATTTTAATTATACTCAGCTGAATGTATCTGAACGCTCTCAGCATGCTTCATTATTTATATTAGTGGAAAAGCACATAAAATCAAATTGCATGCTGACATTCTATAATTTGTACTCGCATATCTCTAAAATAGATTTCTATAGATACAGCAACTATTCACAGTGGCTGAAGATATGCTGTGATTTTAAAATTTAACTGAATTTTAATGTACTCCAAAAATAAAATTTATGAGTTTTCACTAGAAAATGTCTTATCTGATTATTCATATTCTACAATTATTAACTGTTCCTATTCTGCATTTGATTGAATTGTAAAAAGGTGAATTTCTTCTCTTCCTACCCCAGGCATTAAGCTGTAATTTCTGCACATTTTCAGTTTTCCACATCTAAATTGGAAATTATGTTAGATCTACTGAAATATCAAATATAAATAAAATATAAACCTTTTTTTTTAAATAGAAATGGACATTACCATTTAATTTAGTCAGGAGCTCTCTGCCCATGTTGCCTTTCTCACCATAATTTTTTTTCTGGGTTATGTAGACACTCTTTATCAAAAAGTTGATAAACTCTTTCCCTTTTCATTTGGAATTAAGAGGCAGATGCCCCAGAAAGTATTATGAAAGCCTATGCTTGTATTTTTAGTACCTCTTCAGAAGACTCAGCTACGTTCTTCGGTTTGGCAAAATCATCTCTCCGTCAGCTTATCTCAGACTAGGATTCCCCAAATACCTGCTTTGGTTTGGTCTTTAGGCATCTTCTCAACATTTAAAAGGCAGATAAATAGTAGAGAACACTGCCAACATGTGTTTCTTCTTTGAATGATCCGAGGCACAGCTGATATTAGTATAAATTTCCTCCCCTGATAAGCGTTTTCTCCACTGTGCCACACGTGATTGTGAGAGAAAGAAGAGAAATGGTCCGTGGAGTTGAGGGTAGAAGAGAGGACAGGGCAAGCCTTTAAAGAATAAGCAAGCCAATGGGAGGCAGAATGAGAAATACAAGGGCTTTTCAGGTGGAGCGATTTCCCGAAGGAAGAGGAAAGCATATTGTGAATTTAACAAAACAACGCATATGTAAGAAAAGTATTATAATGGGGCTTGTGATTGGTTAAACCACAAAGCAAGTATGCATGAGTGATGAGAAATAAGATCTAGCACCTGAGAATAGAGGGGCTTTACACAGGTGAAGATTCTGGCTGCATCTACTTAATTTGACAGGCAATGGGGAGCTCTTGAGTATTTTGTGTGCAGAAGGCTGGAGGTTATCCGGGTTGTATTCCAGGAAAATGAATCTGGCAGTGTGTATGGGATATTGGGTATTTTACTGGAGGTTGAGTAAACAATTTGGAGGCTGTTAGAGCAACCCGGGGAAATAGCTGATTCAATTTAAGTCCAATTTGGCTATTTAGTGAGTGCCTAAATTGAGAAGGGCACAGTGCTAGACAGTGGGCAGGCACAAATAATAAGATAGTCTTTGTGGCTCTCTGAAGTCACGGACATATGATACAGTTAGTAAGGGCTGGGAGAAGAAAGAAAGGAGATCAGAAAGGAGGGAACAAGGGAGAAGAAGGAAACAGGAAAGGGAGGAAGAAAAGCAGGCAGAAGGAGGGAACAAGGAAAGAACGAAACAGGAAAGGGAGGAAGAAAAGCAGGCAGAAAGGAAAGATGGGACTGAAGAAGGCAAAAAAATGATTTAACCATAGATGGAGAATAGCAAATAAAAACTCTGTATAACTATTTGCCAGTAACTATAAAAATTTTAAAGAATTACATAATTTCATAACAAAAAATACATCCTTAAAATTAATTCATTTGACAGAGACTATCAGGGTATAGAAAAATCTGTTTTCGTCTTCTTTCTGATGACATATATATATATGAGCAGAGAGATGTGCATCACTTACAGCGTGGCCCCCTAATGACCTCCCCCACATGGTTCTCAGTCCTCCTCTGTGTTCTAGCTTAATGAAGTAGATCTGAGAACCTACAGGAGGACTAATCCACAAAATGAAAGGAACGTGAAACTGGGAATGCCTGAGTGAAACAAAATCCTTCCATCCCAACATACTGTATTACACAGTGGCTTGAATGATGATTCGATGTTTATTACATTAAGCCATTTAAGTACATTAGCCTACCTTTCCTGAAATAGAAAAACATGCTCACGAACCACCAATCAAATAGATACTGACTTGACTGGTATCATAAGCATATTCTAACAATCATCTGAGAAAAAGATGATTGCAGATAATAATTAAAGAACCTAGGTTTTGGAGAAATATCCTCTGATTTTAGAAGTTGCAAAAACCTGACAATGTGTGTGTGTGTTTATGAAATAACCTAATTTATTAACATAGATTTATGTAAATGTAATATGTATAATTTTATAAATAAAAACTTCAGGGATTATAATACAAAATTGTGCAAAATTTATTCTGAGCAAGAAAGGATGATACAAAGTTTAAAAAGTTGAATATATTTGATTAATTGGTAGACTAAAAACTACAATATTATCTTGATGAACACTAAAGGGTGTTTGATAAAAATCAAAATTTACTTCCAAATTTTAAAAAATCCTCTAAGTAAAATTAAAATGTAAAGTAATTAACATGAAATTTTATATATATATATGATTATATATATATATGATCATATATATATATATATATATATAAAACTGATAGCAGCAGCACAATAGAAGCCTTCATATATATTAAAGTCTGTGCTAAGGAGTGCTTCCTATCACTACAATTATTCTATAATGTTATAAATTTTCCAGGGGAGTGGAAAGAAAAATAAAACAAGAAAAAATTAAAACCAAATTTTAATAATTTTGAATAATATGATTGCTGACCTATACAATGTGAAATAACCAACTGAAAGATAGTTGGATTAACTATATGATATGTCAAGGTATTAGTTCCTTAGACAATAATATTAATATTTCCTTCAGAAACTTACTAAGGAACACTCACACACACACATACATGGAAAAATCAAAAGTCATACAAAGTTCTTATTTAAAGATAAAGACATGGTTTCACCTCTCCCCCAACTTAATTTTCTTATTAAGTTAAATTTTGTTCAAAACTCTACTTAATTTAATATTAGGAGATAATAAAGTGATTAAAAATTTCATCAGGAAGAAAGAGCATGAAACAATATCCAATATCATTTCTAAAAGGTAAAGTCTAACAAAAAAAAATGTAAAGTATATAACATACTAAAATTTGTTGCAAAATATATTAAAATGTATTGTGATGTTTTAGTATTGGAAATAATACAGTAAAGAACTATTTCAAATAGAAAAAGGTGGGTTTTTCAATGATTATCATTGACATAGCAGCTGATTTGTTTACAAAAAGAAAGAAAATAACATCCCTACCTCACACTTTATTCATATGCAAATTTCTAGCTGGAGGGACATATAAATGTAAAAATGAATTATTCAATAAATAAAAATGCACTTACTACAAGAATGAGTATTTCTATAATATTTAGGTAAATAAGTAAATAAGTAAAATAAAACATAAGAGAACAACACTTTTTAAAACTTCAAATTCAAAAATCCTTAAAATGAAGTGGAAAAATATTAAATGTATTTGCAGCACTTATCATCTCAAGCAGTGATTATGTGAATACGTTATTGTGTTATTATAAAGATCTATTGCTGTATGATAAGATAAACAACAAATCAAAAGAACTGAAAAGGTTAAAAAATAGAAACAGGCACTTCACAAAAGGACTATGAACATGTAAAAACTGCACAAGTATAATCATAATGAAGTGAATGCAAATTACAACCAGAATACACTATTTTTCTCTATCAAGCTGGCAGGAACTATAAAAAGAGAACTGCCAGTGTTGTCAAGGGTTGGAGGAAAACAGAAATGCTTCCATAGTGCTGCAGGTGTATAAATTGGCACAACCTTCCTGAGCAGCCATATGCAAAGCATTTTAAAAAGGACTAAGAATGTGCAGACTTCTGATTAGTAATTTTTCACTTCAGGTAACTAGCAACAGAGATATAAGTAATAATTTACAAACACTATCACACAGAGTTTTCTGGCAACATTTTTTATAATAGCAACAACAAAAAAAGAAAAAATCAATTAAATCTTCAATGGTAATGTCATGGTTTACTAAATGTGTTCATAACACATATTTAGGTTTAAAGGTATAGTTAATGTATATCATAAGATGGAGCAATCTTAATTTGTATTGCAGACATAGGTAGATGCATAAATATATGATTACACACATACCACACACACATGATCACATGCACTAACCTAGAATCATAATGGAAGGAAATAATGTGATCACTTCTGGGAAGTGGACTTACAATTTTTTAAATTTCTCTGGCTTACATCTATTTTGTACTTTTTCTAAGTTACATCAAATAGAATTGCATTTAGAAAAACAAATATGTTGTTTTAAGATACAAAGAAGCCCAGAAAAGATATTGTAAGAAAACAGTTGTCATATTCTTCTCATATGGTAAAAATACCTGACTTTGGTAATGGAAATATCGGATTCATTGGTGGTCAGGAACCTTCTTCTAACTAGGTCAAATTAGGTCATACTCTATGACAAATCTCTTCTTCTGTGTAAGCCTCAGGTTATTCCTTGGCAAAAGGAGAAGATTCAACTACATGATTCCTGAAATCCTTTGAGATGTCATGATTACTGAACGCATGTTTCACACACATGTAATTTATTTGCATTGTTTTAAACACTCTAATTTTCTCCCTAAAATATAGGCTCCTGTGCCCTGATTCTTTGATGAGGGAAAATTATACTTTCTCCTTTGTTATCAAAATATAAGATCTGGTCAAGTAGGGGGTCTAAACCCATCTCCATTGCTCTGATCAGACATTGAAGAGCAGAGTCACACAGGGACTGGAGGAATCTCTATGCCTGCGAATGGCTAGTGGAGAAGCTGCTGTGTCACATGAGGAGAAAAGCAGAGAAGTGCATGGGATCAGAAGAACTTTGAGCAACAGAAGTTGGGTGACCATATAATTTACCTCACAAACAGGGACTTTTGGAGAATTTAAGGCATATTTACTAAAAATTATTCTGAAACAATAGGTAAAATGAGAGCGTCCCAGGAAAAATTGGACTTAAGATCACCCTAAATATAAGTCCTGAAATTTGGGAAAAAAATATTCTTCTCTCTGAATAAAACCTAAGAAGAAAGAAAATAAGTTACATTTCAGTAATAAAATCTGTTAATTAGGGACATTTGAAAGAGGTTTGCTGACCACTAAGAAGGTGCCACCCTTATACAAACTGTAGATCTGTTAACTTTCCAATGATGTGAGACCTTCCCAGATTCAACTCCATACTCATGTGGAAGCCCGCTGGCTGGAGTATAATTTACACTCCTAACAAAATTTTAAAGAACATAATGATTTATCATACCTCCATAATTCCTTGGGTCACTAAACACATTCCTATATTTAACTGTACTTGTAGAATATCCAGCACATGACACTGAGTGACCAAACATTGTCATTTGAGGACAGGCTATGAGACTTTCACTGCTAAAACCAAGATAGTTCCTGGGAAACAGGATCGTTGGTCACTCTACCAACAGACCAAAACCTCCCTCTGGTAAGGTACTCAACTGATTTCCTTTCTATTTCCGTATTTTGATGTGTTTGTTCTCTAAATTGTGTTTAAATTATGCAATAAATACTGCTGTGGGCTGAATTGTGTCCTCCCAAAATTCATGTGATGAAGCCTAATCCCTAGTACCTTGAAATAGGACTGCTTGGAGATAGAGTCTTTACAGAAGGAATGAAGGTGAAATGAAGCTGTTGGGATGGGCCCTAATCCAATATGTATGACTAGAGGCCTTATAAGAAGAGGAAGAGATGCCGGAGATGCACAGGTACAGAGAAAAGGCCATGCGAAAACCAGAAGACAGCAATATGCAATCCAAGGAGAGCGGCTCTCAGAAGAAACCAATCTGGTGATAACTTGGTCTTGAACTCTTAGCCTTCAGAGCTGTGAGGAAATAAATTTCTGTTGCTAACATTCCCCCAGCATGAGGCACTTTGTTATGGCATCCCTAGCAAACTAATACAAAGACACCACAAAAGTCACTTTGTCCTAAACCTCATTGCCTAAAAGACTTGAAAATCTAAATTCTCTAGAAGAATGGTTTCATGGTGGTTGGAAATGTAGCAATCCATCTTGTTTCAATCTAATTTTTTTCAGCAATTTGCACTCTAGGAATAGCTATCCAGATTTTTCATAAGGCTTCAAATTGCATTTCATTTCTCCTTCATTAAGAAACCTGCATGATTTGCATTCTGTCCATCTGTCCAAGTTCATTTCATCTCTCTGAGGAGTTGCCCTGTCTTTCTGCTTAGTACATATAATTGGTTTTGATGTCCATGTTAGATCAAGTTTAATTATCAGGTGGCCAGTAGTCCCCAATGGCTTAGTTATTCCAAGTTTATTCATTTAGAATATATTGTTATTTAATGACACATCGGAGCTAAAATTATTGTAGTTAGAGTCTGTCATTTAAGTCTTTACAATCATACCCACAGTACATTATAGTTTTGTTCACTAATTACTAAGTATATTATGAAAAAGCAAATTAACATTTTGAAAATAAGCAGCCAGCATTACACTCATGAAAGTGGAAAAATTCTTTTTTTTTCATTCTTATTGGGAAGTCTTTAAATTTAATCCTTTTTTCTTACTTTAACATTTAAAATTCTTGTTGAAATAGAAGCACAGGTTCTTGGTCTCAGTTGACTAGAGAATCACATACTTCACTGAAGACCACTATTAGACCAAATAACTAGTGATCTGGTCTGGTGTTAGTTTTAGTCTCTGCTTCAACAACTCTTCTGTAAAGTCTCCTAAGCGGATGGAGTGATCTTATTCCTAATATTACCCACTGTTCTCCTTCCCACAGTTCACCGTTTGTTCTAATCTGAGACACTCCTGATTTTTTTTTTTTCATGAGAATATTCCCTGAAAGAGTTACGGACATGGACAAATAGTCTCTCATTTATCCAATGGTACAACAGGGGCTCACATTACTTAAATGTAATTTCCCCAAAAAATATTAAGAAGAAGGGTGTTAAACATTGTATAAACTGTTCTTTAAGAGTGGATTAAAGATTGAATTCCTTCTCAGGATTGCTGAGACTGCGCAGACCTGAAAGATTCTCAATAGACCCTAGCACAGCACCTGGCATACAGTAGGCCCTTGCTAAAGGTATTTTGAATCAACTAAGCTAATATTTTCAGCAAAAGAAAACACTATTAGAAAATAATTAGGCAAGGAGAACTATCAAGGTTAGATGCTGCATATATTCTGAACTATTAAAGCAGACATGAAGCATGAACAAGAGTCAGATGACATTGAGGAAGAAGCACACTTAC
Source organism: Ateles fusciceps (assembly GCA_036589455.1). Taxonomy (NCBI): domain Eukaryota; kingdom Metazoa; phylum Chordata; class Mammalia; order Primates; family Atelidae; genus Ateles; species Ateles fusciceps. The sequence goes on from JAZHEH010001737.1 coordinate 2,881,936, forward strand.
GTACCTAAGAATCCTGCAGGCAACTAAGAGTAAACAGGTGCATAGCTTCTGAAATCTTGACAACGCAGGCCACCAAATTCAAAAGATGCAGTTTCTCTCTGATGCAAGTTTCCCTCAAAAGATGGCACTGGCAGAATTCACTGGCAGGCTTAGAATGCCTCAGCCTGCCCCAAGGATGCAACTTTTGAGTCCTGCTTTGCAGACAGTTGTGACGGTGTAATCATTTCTTCTAGGGCAGGATCAATGGTATTGTAGTCTTTTGAACTGGAAGCAGTAGAGTGGAAAATACAAATACAATTCAATTATTAATCTCCTCGATCCCTTCAAGACAACATGCTTATTTTTGTGCAGGAGACAATTATAATTACATGATATTCTTCTTTGAAATCAAAGGTACATTCTCTTTAACATTTTCAAAAATATTTTACTCAATATTGCCTTAGAATACCCTAGTAGGATTTTCTATGCTGTACTTTCCATTTGATTTTTTAAATTTTTTTCTTAACTCTTCTTATATTTACTTAAGAGGTAATTTTCATAATGTATAATTTATGCTACACTGAAAGATGGAATCAATGATCTTTAATAGAAATGAAAATGTCCCATGTTTCAAATTTGTTTTGGCTAATGCTTTTATGACTATACTATTTTTATTTTTTGGACTTTTTTATTTTATGGACTATACTTTGTTTGTAGCTAATCTTTCCCTAAAATTACTTGCCCATTTGAAAGGCTTATTTTATTGGCATATGAGATTTCTCTTTTGTTATCTCCTGACTCCAGAAGACTTGCTAATATTTAGGTATCTTTATTTCTCTTAGGATGGGTATAAGTTAGGGTTACATTTGGCTGCAAGTAAAACAGTCTCAGAAAACAATGGCTTACACAAGATATCACTGATTTTTCTCTTAAATAGAAGAAGATAAGAAGTATTCTAGGATCAGACTAGTTGGCAGTATGTACTTAAACTGACTCCAGTGGTGCACTAGGCTTTGGGATTTGTCCTCAGATCCAGGACAGATGCCAGAGCTCAAGACCACATCCACAGCAGGACAGACAGAAAGAACAGCCTACCATCTCCCTCTAAGGGACCTTCTAGAAGTCTCATATAACATTTCTATGTATATCTTACACAACTTGGTCTCAGGACCACATCTACATTTAAGGAAATTATGGAAATGCAGTTTTTGGTAAATACATAGAAATTCAGGGAAAATCAACATTACCTTTCATGAAAAATCAGGAGAATAAATGTAAAGAGGAAATTAACAGTTTCTAAACCAGGGAATTTAAAGAGATGCCTGTTGTAATTTCAAGGTCATGCTGAATCCCTAGGCCAACAGTAGCCGATAGAATCAGAGTCAGTGTAACAAAAGTAGGAAGTTGCATGCATAATAAGTATTTGCTGAATGAAAAACACGAATGATGGAATAATATGTTTCTGATGTAACTTAAATGGATGACAAGTATTTGACTTCGCTCTGTCTGTTTCAAGAGCTCCCTGCCTATCCCTCAGCCTGTGTTGTTAAATTCCAGGAAGTCTGGTTGAAATTTGACTGGAATGGGGATCAATAGTTGTCAGCCTGGTCATCGTTTGCCCCTACTCACTAAGTGAGTTTGAATTATTTACTTTTATTGAGACTGGATTTCCCCACTTATAAAATAAGCATAAATACATTTTTATTGATTCACTCATTCACTTAACAGTTATTTATTGATTAGCTTTTAGGTACTAGCCCTAGTGCTGGACACTAGGAAAGTAAGCAAAACACAATACATGCTCTCCCAGAGTCTAGCAGAGAAGATAGACTGAAAATAATCTTCAAATTAATGTATTTTTACAAATGATTATAAAGTAAATGCAGGGTGGTATAAAATCTAATGCAAGTCCCTAACTTAATTTACAAGGCTTGTATAAGAGCAATATGCAATGTTAATCATTATGTTGCCTGACAGTTAATGAGTGCTCAATGTGTGTTAGTTCCTTCCCCATCCTCCTTAAATGAGAGAGGTAAAAACATGTGCAGCTGAATAAAGTACAGCATCTTCTCTATGGTAGTAAGTTCTGGCAATGTTTTACTGCAATCAATCATATTCAATGCATGCAAATGAAAGATTGAGTCTGTTTGGAGGAGAAAGGGGAGTCAAGGAAGATTTAATATAGGATGTCACATTTAAACCAGATCTGTAGGAATAAAGACAGGCAACAGGCTGGGCACAGTGGCTCTGTCCTATAATCTTAGCACTTTGGGAGGCTGAGGCAGGAGAACCACTTGAGCCCAGGAGTTTGAGACCACCAGACTGGACAACATAGTGAGACCCTATCTTTACATTAAAAAATTCTTTTAATTAGCCAGACATAGTAGTACACACTTGTAGTCTCAGCTACTCAGGAGGCTGAAATGGGAGGATTGCTTGAGTTCAGGAGTTCAAGGCTGCAGTGAGCTATGATCACATCACTGCATTCCAGCCTGGGCAGCAGAGCAAGACCCTATCTCAAAAAATAAAGACAAAACAAAACAAAAAAATAAACAGGCAATTAATGGTTGCTGGTGAGGAGGCAGAGAAAGGGGAACCCTTATACTCTGTTGGTCGGAATGTAAATTAGTACAGCCACTATGGAAAACAACATGAAGGTTCTGCGAAAAAACTAAAAATAAAACTAGCATATGATCCAGCAATCTCATTGCTGGGTATATATTAAAAAATCAGTATCTCAAAAATATATCTGCACTCCAATGTTTACTGCAGCACTAATCACAATAGCAAAGACACGGAATCAACCTGTGACCATCAACAGATGAATGGATGAAGAAAATGTAGTGTATTTTGGAATATTACAACGAAGTACTATTAAGCCATAAAACAATGAAATGCTGTCATTTGCAATAATATGGATAGAACTGGAGGACATTACATTCAGTTAAATAGGACAGTCACAGAAAGTCAAATGTCACATGTTCTCATTCATATGTGGGAGCTAAAGGATAATTGAACTTATGGAGTTAGACAGTGGAATGATGGTTACCAGAGATTGAGAAGGGAAGTAGGAGGATAGATAAAGAGAATACGGTTAATGGGTACAAACATGTAATTAGACAGAAGGAATAAAATCTAGTGTTTGGGAGCACAATAGAGTGACTGTGGTTAAAACTAATTTATTGTACATCTCAAAATAACTAAAATATCATATTTGAAATGTTCCTAACACAAAGAAATGGTAAATGCTTGTAGGGATGAATAATTTCCATCACCCTGAGTTGACCATTAAACATTGTTAGTTTATATCAAAATATCTCATGTATCCCATAAATAAGTACAACTTCTATGTATCCACAATAATTAAAAACAAAAAAATTAAAATAGAATAATGAGGATTAAACCAAGAAGGGAAGCAGAGGAATTTTCAAGAGAGGGAATGAATTGAGATGTGATGATTCGAAGGTGTCCCGGGCTTACACATAAACAGGAAGCCCATTCCATGTGCTCTCCTTCCAGTTTTCTCAGCCTCAGTTTTCTATGTCCCCTTTACTCCTTAATATGTTTCCTTTTCACCCATTAAGAACTTAATGCCTTCGCATTCTCCTACCCTGTCTCTTTTAGGAAAGAAAAAGTGAATCCATTCACACTGGGAAAAGAATGTAATATACCAACTTGAAAACTCTTCAATGGAACAACATAATAAGATTTATAAAATTCAGACAACGGGTCTACCAAGCCAATGTTATTTTGAAACTAACTGCTAAAAATTTCAAGCCAATTATAAGTTAAAAATCAGTGTTTGATTGATATATTCTCTCTTAAAAGCATTGCAAATCTTGCCTTATTTAAAGCAAAATACAAGCAACGTATATCAACTAAAAAAAAATTCGATAGTTCAATTACAGTTACAGAACTTCATAAGTGTTGAAACTATTTCCTAAAATGATTGAACCTAATCTCGTGCCACTAAATTAAGTAGTTTTGGAAAATGAGTATGTAGGTATGTATTTTTTATACTAAGTTGCTAAAATCAAGGTTTGTGTCTAGTGGACACATTTTGGGAGGAAAAAGAAGGAAAAACAGCATACATAAAAATGAGAACATCATCCACCCAAGTATGATACAGTAGCCTAAACAAATAGATATAAAAGAAAAAGCAATATAAAATCACAGTACCTAAATGAATGGAGTAAAGTCAAAAAATCAGGAATGGGTCTGAAATTGAATGCCATTGGAATTGTGTTGGAAGCCAAGGCTATTGTGCAAAACAAAATTAAAATTCCAAGTCATATTCAGTCAAGATTAGTTAAAGAGTAGGTGAAGCCCTTAATGTTGGAATTTAAGTCATCAGAAAAAAGGAGGAAGAGATACATGGAAAGCAGTGGGGGGCTATGTGCCCCCCCAAATATGTTAATGTTGATAAAAATCTCCTTCTCCATGAGGCTTTGAGCAGTGGCACATTGTAATCCCTGCCTGCACCCCTGCTCATATTATCCTTTAGGTTTTACAAAGGTGTCCCATAGCATCAGTTGAATGCATGCATGATACAGACTATATCAGACACCAAGGAACCTAAGTCATGTAACTGTTACATCTAACCTCCTTTTACGTATAACCCCCTTTATCATTGCTAGGACTTGTTCAGTGCTATTTCAAGTGATGCTCAGGATTTGGAATTGGTGCCACTTGTAGCAAACAACTTATTAAATGATTTGAGAATGATTTTAATAACCGACTATGCAAAGAACCTAGAGAAAAGTAAATATTATAGCTGTGTTGTACAAATTTCACAAAAGCTTTAGTTCTATACATTGCATTTTACAGATGACAGGCAGCCACCCAACCCAAGGGCATTTTTGTTCTATACTCATTTTATTATCGAGTTCATTAGTGAGTAAAATAGATTATAATGAAATACTTTCACAGGTTAAGGACAAATGGGCATAATTATCATTTTTGGGGATGTTTCTCTTCTCTCAGCCATTCTTTGAACATCCTCATGGAGATAAGAACAACGATTATTTTAAAAAACTAAAAATCCTAGAGAGAACAAAAAGTGGTATCAGTGAGGGTGGTATGAAAGCTTAGGTAACGATGGTAAGACAAGAAATACATTTTAAAAGTTTTACTACAACAAGTTGAAGATAACATCATCTAATATGATACATCCTACATTGTACCTGAATTACAGGCAGCTTAGAGCTGTTTATTAACTTATGTATTTGCTCACTTTATTTATTTACATTGTTCATTCACTGGTTTCTACAAAAGTAGGCTTACTTTGTTTCTCTTTACCTGTTTCCTTCTATTTCTGCAGGAACCATCTGGGCAGAGTACAGTAATTCATTAGGGCAAAAATGATCACGATTTTGATGAAATTAAACAGTCATGTTCTCATTAGGATTCATTGTTGGTAGGCTTTTGTATACTACCCATTAGTTACTGGATATTTTCTTTAAAAAATATTATCCTGAAATCATATTGTGAGTATGCTGTGATAATGCATAAGGCAGCATCGCAGTCTCTTATCTCTTCTTTAAAATGATTTGGGTTTAGGTATCTTATTTTTATCACATTCCAGGAAGATATTGTTTTCTTAATTGGTGTGCTAGTACTCTCCTGGCACCATTCCTGCATTCAAAGCCATATTTGTTTTTCATATCTGAGATTTCTATTTTTATATTCATCAGATTTGGTAACTGATTTTGTGTTTTGCTATTATTTGTACATTCTGCTCAGTTTGTTAGGCTCCTCTAAACCTTATGTTTTAATCTTACTCTTTCTATCTCTCTTATTTTTCTTTTATATATGACTTCATCTTTTAAACAAAACAATTGTCACTGAATTATCTCTGCTAGTATTATCATTCAAATATTCCTGAATTTTAACTTCGATAAATTTTTTAAGTATACCTAGCTAATGAATTATTTATGACCAACTTCTTAACTAGGATCTTCATTTTGTACCACATTGTCCAACCATCCCCTGATAAACATAATGGTGAATTTATCATTAGTAGGTACTGTGTCTCTAGCCTGACTGATAATCTCAGCAGTGAGCTTAAACTCCCTGTCAGCTGAGCTGCTACCTTGGATAGAATAAGGTTAAGGAAAATCTGGGAAAGATAATCAAGGATTTCCAAAATATCAGCAGCCTCCTAACATTGAACTATATTAGTGTCAACATCACCTGATACAAACAAACAAAAACATTACAAAATAATAGAATATAACCAAAGATATCTGTGCAAATTCAAACTTCAAATCAATTTGGAAACAAGAAAACATTTTGTAGCACAAAAGAACAACAGTTCGAGAGTGATCAGAGCTAAACTTGACTTGAAAAGATTTTTCACACTGTATACAAAAAGAAGAGAGATCTTCTGAAACCTGTTTTAAAGAAACAAAGGAGGGCTTTGGCATTAAATAAGAGAAGGCAATGAATACATCTTTACAAATGAAAAATACGCAAAAGTAAAATTAAAATAATAATTGAAATTATTAAAATGTACAATAAGAAATGCAGAAAAACAATAGAAAGAATAAAGAAAGGAAAATGACAAACAGGTCATGGAGAAAAGACTGTGGGTGCCTAACATGTGAATAATGCAAAATCTTAAAGAAAACAGAACAAAAACACGGGAACTGATCATAATTACATGCAATTCTTAAGAGTTCTCAGCCTCATAATTTCATAAAGGATTTCAGGCAAAATACAAAGATATTATATTCTCCATTTTTACATTAAATAACATGACTGCTCCAGTAATTTGGATCGTTGTTTACTTGCAAGTTTGTTTTACAGTTTTATGCATGGAGTTCTTATTCATCTTTTATTTAGGCTACTTTTATGTATTTTATATTTTTTGTTACTAAAGTGAATGAAATATCAGTTTTCTTATATTTTTTCCTAGCAAATGATTGCTTTGAGGGTATGTATCTTTAAACCTTCCAACATACTAAATTTTTGCTAGATCCAATACATTTTAGCTTATTCTTTAATATTAATTTGCTATATTATATTATTGAATCCTTTGAATATTCTCATTAGTTTTCCCATGTCTTAGTCTAACTATTGCAATTTTTTAAATAATTAAATAAGAATGACAAAACTAGGAATGATTTTTTTGTATATATTTCCAAAAGGAGTACGTAGGGTTTTCTCCTACAAGTACAAAATTGATTCCTAATTTAACATAGATCAACTTTGTTATTTTATACAAGTAATATATTATTTCATAAATGAATATTTGTTGTCAATAGTGAATAAATTTTACCAAATGTTATGCCATTGGGACTTTTTCTTTTTTAAGTTTGTAAATTATTAATCTATTAGTAGATTTGTTATTTCTCTCAATTTATTATCTTGGATTTGAAATATTTTAGAAATTGAGCACGTCCCATTCAAACATTATAGATATTTTTATTTGCTTGTTATTTTGTTTTTCATAAATTAATAAAGGAAACTTTACTTGTATTTGGAGGGGATACGCTAAAGAGAATCTGAAAATAAAAGTGAGTAAAGTCACCTTTAGGCATATAATTTTGAAATGTATTAAATAAATTCTAGTATATGTTGTAAAAAAACAAAAAATAAAAGTGCATAAGGTAAGCACTTTTATTAAGTAGTATCACAGTGAGTAAAAAAAAAACCAAAAATTAGAAAATGTAAGATAAGCAATAACTAAAGTAATTAGAAATACAATAATTAAATATGATACAACTAAGTATGAATAAAATACCTAATTGTTAAACTGTACCATCAACCAAAAGTACCTTCCAGGATCTGAGTTAATTATCTCTTTATCTGACAATCTGCACTCTCCTGACCAGTTAAAGGGATTCATTTGTTTTTAATTCTAAAAAGTAAAGAAAATAATTATTCTGTAATCTTGTTACTGTATGTGTATGTGTGCTGTGTTTGCCTGTGTGTGTGTGTGTGTGTGTGTGTGTGTGTGTGTGTGTAAGAGACAGAAAATGAATCAGAATGCATATGGCATTCTGCTTGACTAATGCAACTTCACTCTTATCAGTTTTTATATTTTCAAAGGTTTTGCAAAAACTGAGATCATTTATACTGAAAACATTACTTGTGGTTCGTTAAATGTTCTCTTAGTCTAACGCATCTCCATCTCCAGTTTTATCTTCCCAAGTGGCTATTCTCTTATACTAACTTGATATACTCTTAAATGTTCATATTAGCATTTTGTTCCTAAAGGAAATAAGCGTTTATATATTTGAAGTAAACCAATCACGTCTAATTTTCTATATTATTTGCATTGCTTCTTGCTGTTTGAGGGTGATGGCTATGAGTTGGAAATACTTCCACTCACTAGAGATTACTGTAATAGTAAAAATGGGGAGGGGAGGACAGACAAACGTCCCAAGATTAAACATAGGCCTGGTAAGTTCCGATGGTGCTTGAAGGTGGATGAGTGCCCAGAGAACAAGGATTGGCTCTATAAATGTAGATTTAAACCACAGTAGATGTTACAAGATAAATGAAGCCTTGACAAGAGTGCAGAGATGGGGAAATGGAATAAACAACAATTCCATTGTAATTCCCATGTGTTGTGGGGAGGGACCTTATGGGAGGTAATTATATCATGGGGTCCGTCCCCCCCATGCTGTTCTCATGACAGTGAGTGAGTTCTCATGAGATCTAATGGTTTTATAAGGGGATATTCCCCCCTTTCACTCTGCACTTCTGTCTTATGCCACCACGTGAAGAATGTTTGCTTCCCTTTCTGCCATGATTGTAAGTTTCCTGAGGCTTCCTCAGCCTTGTTGAACTGTGAGTCAATTAACACTCTTTCCTTTATAAATTACCCAGTCTCAGGTATGTTCTTATAGCAGTGTGACAATGGACTAATATACCATCCAAATCTATGGACTAAGAGATGATCAAACCTCAGCATGACTTCTACCAGTATAAGGTCCTGTGTTCTTAGGGTGACTCCAGCCCAGCATTACAATGTCTGCCTGAGAACGTTCAACCCAGGAAGAACATAAAGTTTGTTCAAGCCAGATCCTGAGAGAAGGCCCCTGATCTCCCTTTCTTAGAGCATTTATCTAAAAGAGTTTATACGTGTGGATCTCTTCTCAGCCTCTTTGATATATATAAGTAGCTCCTACAACTCCAGAATGTCTCTCTAAAGAACCTGAAAGCCATTGCTTTGGAATGTAATTGTCAGGATAAGTTTTCTGTCTCTCAGTCTCTGTGGGAGGATGAAATTCTAATTTGGATAGTGAGTGCCAGATAACAGACACATGTTATATTTACACTGATCAACTCTTTATAATTTTTCCTGAGTTCCCATTTGCCCCTTCTCCAATATCTCCTCATTATCCCTTCAAAACACACAGTAGCCTCAACACAAATCAGAATGGACCTCAGCTCTTTCCCCTACTGTCAGTAGTTACTGAGTAAAATTGTTTAACTACTTCAACAAATGTCTGGATGTGTTTATCTTTGACAGCCTTCCTTCAAGACCCCAAGTCTCATCCTATTTCGATATTTACTCTAACTCCAGGATCTTATCGTTTAAATGAGGTCTAAATGGAATAAGCTTTCTGGGGTGTGGCACTTTTAGCATTATCTCTCTCAATTTGAAGAATGTGGACTAAAAAGAACAATTATTCTCTGTTTCTCACTTAAAATACAACAGTGGGACAGGCCTAGATCATTGATACAGGTACTCTATGGGAGGCACATAACAGTTACCTGTTCAAAGCAGTTCTGAAATTCAACTGGGCACATGTGGCCTGTTCCTTGATTCAGGTACAGTCTCACTGTCACAAAGATATGGCTCTAGCTCTTGGTTCTATATCTTAAATTTTTTGTTTCACCCTCTGAGGACTCTTGCTTTGTCCTCTGGGTCAAGCTGCTTTTTTCATAAGAAATGGCCTGTGTTTGCAATTAAGTAGGCTTCCATGCCTCCTTCCTGCTTGCAAAAAGTTGGAGAGGAGGGTGTTTTGAAAGTCCACTTCACATTTTGTACTATCATTATCTCTTCTGCTCTGAACTGATAAAATGCCATTAAAAATATTGTGGATGTTCTATGTTTCAATTTATGAATTCATCAAATAATAGGCATGTCCCCCAACTCTCTTGAAGATCAGCCATTCTCTGACCTTGGGCTTCCTATGAGATTGCTGTGATAACAATGTCTTTAAGATCTCTTGAAAACCTATCATTTAACAGAGAGGCGAAGCAAGGATCTTAAGATCCTTAGAAGGCTGTTTGTTTATTTGAAAGGCTTATGAAGCATGTCCTTAAATTTTTCTGAGGTTTTCAGAGACAGTTTTAAAGTTATACCTTTAGCTTCATCTTTATCCTAAGAAGTATTTCTGATAGTATGCTGGATTTTATTTTTCTCTAGGACTCATTCTTACTTTGAAAAAAGTTTTTGCTGAAAGAGACAGGGAGTGAGAAACAATTTTGTTTTTGAACCCAGAAAGTCCTGGCTCCTTTATATTTTCTTGAACCTTTGTTTGAAAATACAAATAGTTTTTTGTTTTTATTTTCGCTCACTCTCTCTCTCACCGTATCTCCTTATATACAGATAAAAGAAATCAAAGAGTACTTTTAAAATCTGCCTGAAATTTTTCTTAGCCAAATCCATCAGTTAATTAGGTAAATAATATATATTTTCACATCAGCACATATGACAGTGTTATTAAAATTTCTTCTACTGCAGAACAAGGGTCATTTTATTTTCCACTCTCTAATAACAATTTCCTCTCTGTCCTTACAGCCTTAACCAACAGCCTACCTGAGGCCCTTCCAGACTATGAACAATCTCTTCAAATCTCTTTTTGTTTTAATTCACATACTGATCTGCATAACTGATATTAAAGGGCTTCCAGCTTATACCAGTTGTCCGGTTCCACAGGCAATACCATAAGCTTTAAGATTTTTACAACAGCAGAATCCCACTTGGAGGGCAAAATTCATCTTCCAATTAGTAATACTCTATAATAATAAACTTGGTAGCTTAAATTGATTATTTTTCATGATCACAGATTTGGTTGGATGGTGTCTTATTCAGTTTGGGTTGCTATAACAGAATACCATAAACTCAGTAGCTTAAATGACAGAAAACAATTTCTCATAGCTCTGGAAGCTGGGAACTAGTACATGCGGTGTCTGATGAGGGCCTACTTTCTGGTTTGCAAATGATCGTCTTCTCATTGCATCTTCCAAAAGGCACAGACAAGAGGGAGGAGCCAAATGCTTGTTTCTCTCTTATAGGGTCACTAATCTCACAAGAAGGCTCCACCTTCATGAACCATGAACAATTACCTTCATGAAAAATTACCATCCAAATGCCCCACTTCCTAATGCTATACATACACATATTCCATATAATTTCAACATATGGATCTTGGGAGGACAAACATTCAGTCCATAACAGACAGGAATTAGTACAGGGCTCAGCAAGAATAGTTGATCTCTGCTCCAACTTGTCTAGGGTGTCAGATAGGAAGACACAATGGTGAGTATGACTTACACCTGTGACTAAATCATCTGTAGGCTGATTGGTGCCTTATTAAGTGAATAATGAGAATTCCAACCAGTGTGCTTGCACGTGGCCTTTCCATATTGCTTGCCTGCTTCATAGTACAGCAGACTCAGTGCTGATGAACTTCTTACAGGGCAGCCTGAAACTCCAAGTGTGAATATTTCAGGAGGCAAGGAAGAAGCTGCATTGTCTCTTATGATGAAGCCTTGGAAGTTCCATTGGATCATGAAGCCTTGGAAGTTCCATTGGGATTCTTGGTTGAAATTGTTACAAACCCATCCAGATTACAGAGAAAGGAAATTATGTGAAGTCTTAAGAGAGGTCACAGGTGGAATGGAAGATATTATTCCTACCATATTTGAAAAATATAATTAGCCACACTCATCAAAAAATTAGTTAAGTCTATAGGTAAGTAATCAATTAGCTTATCCATATCAAATGTGCATATACACACCTGTACACACATACACATACCAGCCATTTGACATGAGGTATGTTGCTCTTGGGATATGAATATAATTCTTGTTCACATTATTTGAAAAAGTTTCCAGTTTAACTTAGATCTTCTTATGTCATCAGTTATGGAAAATGTCAAAGAAAAATTATCATGATATCATATAATAATCAATAATTTCAATGTAGTACTTTAAAGTAGCCAAGAATATAAGATTTGTGGTTCCAAGTCTGTTCTGAAGCTATGAAAGCTTAATCAATATACTTAGAGTCTTAAAGCTTCAGGGTTTCTTTTGAACAACTTTATTGACATATAATTTATTTAGAATATAGTGCACCTATTATAGGTTAAAATTTGATGAGTTCTGGCAGATATATACATAAAAAAACCAGTGTAATATACACCCAATGAAACCAATGTCACACCAAAACATTCCCATTGCTATCCAAAATTTCCTTGGGCCCCTTTTCAATTTACCATCTCCTCCACCCCTGGTTCCATGCAACCATTATTCTACTTTTAATAACCATAGATTAATTTTCATTTTCTACAATTTTAATAGAGTCTTCTAGTACTTATTTTTTGCATCAGACTTCTTTTAATTAGCATGGTTTTTTAGTTTCATCAATGTAACTGTGTGTATTCATATTTTATTCTTTTTTATTGCTGAGTAGAGTTTCATTTTATGGATAGAGCTCATTTTGTATATCCATAAATGGAGCCATTGGGTTGGGGCCACCTCCTGAGACTCCAGCCCATTGGAGCCACTGGCATGCAATTGTAGTACCTGAGAGTCACAGGTGCTGCACTCCAACCCCTGAGAGCTGCAGCAAGGACTGTACCTACAAGGGTGGAGTTGCCTGAAGCCTTAGGGACCCAACCTTCACCCCAGGTATAAAATGGAGTCAAATATGATTATTCTCAAGCTTTTTGATTGAATGTTATTTGCCCTATTGAGCTTTGGGCTTACTTAGAACTCATTACCCTTTCTTCTTTCCTATTTCTCCCTTTTAGAGTGGGAATGTCTATCCTATGCCTGTGCCTCTATTGTATTTTGGAAGCACGTCACTTGTTTTATTTTACAGACTCAGAGTTAGAAGAGAATTTGCCTCCAGATGAGTGAAACTTGAGTTTCACTGACATTCAATTTAGATGGTTTTTAGATGAAACTATTGGACTTTAAATGTTTGAGTTGTTATTGGAATGAGTTAAGACTTTTGGGGCTATTGGGATAGAATTAATACATTTTGCATGTGAGAAGGACATGAATTTTATGGGGAGAAAGAGAGATGAAATGGTGTGGCCTGAATATATCTCCTAAAATCCGTAAGTTGAAATTTAATCCCTAGTGCAGTGGTATTAGGACATGGGGCATCTGGAAGGTGATTATTTCATAAGAACAAAGCCTTCATAAATGGGATTAGTGGGCTTATAATTGAGGCCCAAGAGAGCTTTTTTGTCTCTTCTGCCATGTGAGGACATGATGAAGGCACTATCTGCCAGGACAAAGCTCTCATAGGTATTGAATCTGTGGTGCCTTGGTCTTGGACTTCCCAGCCTCCAGAGATGTGAGCAATACATTTTTATCATTTGTAAATTACCCAGTCTAAGATCATTTTGTTATAGAAGCCCAAATGAACTAAGATAGTAAACCTATTGATGGCCATTTGAATTATTTCCAGTTTGGGGTTATTATAAATAAAGATGCTATGAAAATTCATATCAAATCTGTGTCAACATATATTTTTATACCTTTTGGGTAAATAGGTGTAGAATGGCTGGATTACATGACAGGTGTGTGTTTAACTTTTTAAGAAAACTACCAAACAGTTTTCCAAAGTGCTGATACTGTTTCTATGTTACTACCAGCTGTGTATGAGCCTTCTGATTGTAAAAGTTCTCAATTTTTACATCTGTAAAATAAGGAATCTGTCTTAGAATTTCTGAGGAAGCCATAAAAATAACATCAAATTGCTCACACAGGACTGTGTGAACGTAGGTGATCAGTAGCTGCCTGTCATTTGTTCAGTGGGACTGTGTGCACATAGGTGATTAGTAGCTAGCTGTCATTTGCTCATTGAGACAGTAGGGAATATGATTATCAAGGGATGAAAATTCCAAGACAAGAAAGATGCCAGTGGACTGAGGCAAAACAAAATGTCTTCAGGGAGAGTTGAAAATGGAAATAATTATTGAATGATAAATAAAACACAGATTAGTAGAAAGGGGGAATCAAACATTGCATGAAAGCATTACTATTAAACTAATGACTCAAATGAAAATATAGGAAAAGACACATAGCCAAGTGTTAACCATGGTTTCCCTCAGGAAAGTGAAGTGTAGACATGTGAGTTGCAATATAATGAGGAAGACACTTTATTTTTAATTTATTTGTGTAGTTGACTCATCCATTTACTTAATGATACTAGTAGAGAATTTGTTGTGCAATCAAGGAGGTACAAGCTAGACAATGTCTCTGCCTTCTTGGAGTTCACATTAAATTCAGGGGAGACAGATATAATGCAGAAAAGCCAAACGTAATACACATTGAAAAACCTGGCATGAAAGAGAGAAAAAGAGACTGTGGCTAGAAATAAAGAGTGGAATGCATTTTATATAGCACAATCATGGAAGGCATTGTGGTTGAAGTGACATTTAAGGTGAATCTAAAGGGTAAGAAAGATCCATCGTGTGAACAGTATAAAGAGTAAGGTTAAATGCAGATTACATAATATTTATAAATAATTTTTTAAAATTTTGAATAAGAAAAGGTAAGATATATTTTAAATACCGAAAGAATGATTTCCTATCGATTAGAAGAAAGAAAGAGCAAGAGGAAGATTGGTGTTAACTGAGGTTGAAGCCAAAGGTATTGGTCAGATCATTATCTTGTAGAATACAGAAAAGCATTTTGTTTTATTTTAGGAACAGTAGTAAACCACTGCAGAATTTCAGACAGATATAAAATCATATTATTTATTTTTTAAGAAACTAAACACAGAGTTCTATTTAAAAAAAAAAATGGAAGAGGGGGAGCAATAATTGACATGAGAAAACAGTACACTGGGAATCAGGATCAGGATGGTGCCCCTCTGGGACAGAGCTCCCAGAAGAAGGAGTAGACAGCCATCTTCGCTGTTCTGCAGCCTCCACTGGTGACACCTTCATGTGTGACAGGGACCCTGGTGAATAGGGTCTGGAGTAGACCCCCAGAAAACTGCAGCAGTCCTGCGGAAAAGAGGCTTGAGGTTTTTCTTTTTAAAAGAAAAACAAACAGAATGCAACAACAATAACTAAAAGACCCCACGAAAACCCCATCTAAATTTTGGCAGCCTCAAAGATTGAAGGTAGATAAGCTTATGAAGATGAGAAAGAATCAATGGAGAAAATGCTGAAAACTCAAAAAGCCAGAGCACCTCTTCTCCATATGACTGCAACACTTTTCCAGCAAGGGTACAGAACTGGGCTGAGGCCGAGATAGATGAATTGATAGAAGTAGGCTTCAAAAGGGGGGTAATAGCAAATTTCACAGAGCTAAAGGAGTATGTTCTAACCCAATGCAAGGAAGCTAAGAACCATAATAAAACATTACAGGAGCCATTAATCAGAATAACCAGTTTAGAGAGAAACATAAATGACCTGATAGAGCTGAAAAATATAACATGATAATTTCACAATGCAACCACAAGTATCAATAGCCAAATAGACCAAGCAGAGGAAAGAGTCTCAGAGCTTGAAGATTATCTTGCTGAAACAAGATAGGCAGACAAGATTAGAGAAGGAAGAATGAATAGGAATAAACAAAACCTCTGAGAAATATGGGATTATGTAAAAAGACTGAACCTATGACTGATTGGTGTATCTGAAAGAGATAGGGAGAATGGAACCAAGTTGGAAAACATACTTCAGGATATCATCCAGAAGAACTTTCCCAACCTAACAAGACAGGCCAACATACAAATTCAGGAAATCCAGAGAATCCCAGTAAAATACTCCATGAGAAGGTCAACACATGACCCATAATCATCAGGTTCTCCAAGGCCAAAATGAGGGGAAAAAATGTTAAGGGCAGCCAGAGGGAAAACCCAGGTCACCTACAAAGGGAAGCTCATCAGACTAACAGCAGCCCTCTCAGAGGAAACCCTACAACCCAAAAGAGATTGGAGGCCAATATTCAACATTCTTAAAGAATTTCCAAATCAGAAGTTTATATACGACCTAGTAAGCTACATAAGCAAAGGAGAAATACAATCCTTTTACAGACTAGCAGATATTGAGTGAATTCATCACCATCAGGCCTGCCTTGCAAGATCTCCTGAAGGAAGCCCCAAATATGGAAAGGAAAACCATTACCAGCAACTACAAAACACACTGAAGTACACAGACCAATGACACTATGAAGCAACTACATTAACAAGTCTGCAAAATAACCTGCTAGCATCATGATGGCAGGATCAAATTCATACATAACAATATTAACCTTAAATGTAAATAGGCTAAGTACCCCACTTAAAAGCCACAGAATTGCAAACTGAATAGTCAAGACCTAATGTGCTGTATTCGAGACCCATCTCACATGCAAAGACACACAGGTTCAAAATAAAAGGATGGAGGAAAATTTACCAAGCAAATGGAAAGCAGAATAAAGCATGTGTTGTAATCTTAGTTTCTGACAAAACAGACTTTAAACCAACAAGGATTTAAAAAGACAAAGAATGGCATTACATAATGGTAAAGGGTTCAATTCAACAAGAAGAGCTAATTATCCTAAATATATATGCACCAATATACTCCAATACAGGAGCAACCAGATTCATAAAAAAAGTTTTTAGAGATCTACAAAGAGGCTCAGACTCCCACACAATAATAATGGGAGAATTTAACACCCCAATGTCAATATTAAACAGATCATCGAGACAGAAAATTATCAAAGATATTTAAGTCTTGAACTCAGCTCTGGATCAAGTGGACCTGATAGACATCTACAGAATTCTTCACCCAGAAACAACAGAATATACATTCTTCTTGGTGCCACCTGGCACTTACTCTAAAATTTATCACGTTTGGAAGCAAAACACTCTCAGCAAATGCAAAAGAACTGAAATCATAACAAATAGTCTCAGGCCACAATGCAAACAAATTAAAACTCAAGATTAAGAAACTCACTCAAAACCACATAACTACATGGAAATTGAACAACCTGTTCCTGAATGACTCCTGGGTAAATAATGAAATTAAGGCAGAATTCAAGGATTTCACTGAAACTGAGAACAAAGAGACAACGCACCAGAATTTCAAGGATGCAGCTAAAACAGTGCTAAGAGGGAAATTTATAGTGCTAAATGCTAACATCAAAAAGTTAGAAAGATTTCAAATTGATATCCTAACATCACAATTGAAAGACCTAGAGAACCAGAAGCAAACAAACGTCAAAGCTAGCAGAAGACAAGAAATAACTAAGATCAGAGTGGAATTGAAGGAGATAGAGACACAAAAAAACCTTCAAAAAATTAACAAATCCAGGAGCTTTTTTTTTTTTTTTGGAAAAATTAAATAAAATAGATAGACTACTAGCTAGACGAATAAAGAAGAAAGGAGAGAAAAAACACAATAAGAAATAATAAAGGGGATATCACCACTGACCCTGTAGAAATATAAACAACCATCAGAGAATACTGTGCACACTTCTGTGAAAATTCACTAGGAAATCTAGACAAAATGGATGAAGTTTTGAACACATACACGCTCCCAAGACTGAACTAGGAAGAAGTTGAATCCCTGAATAGGCCAGTAATGAGTTCTGAAATTGAGGCAATAATAAGTAGACTACCAACCAAAATAAAGCCCAAGACCAGATGGATTTACAGCTGAATTCTACCAGAGGTACAAAGAGGAGCTGGTACCATTTCTTTTGAAGCTATTCCAGACAATTAAAAAATGGAGACTTCTCCCTAACTCATTTATGAGGCCAGCATCATCTTGATACCAAAACCTGGCAGATATACAACAAAAAAAGAAAACTTCAGGCCAATATCATTGATGAAAATTGATGCAAAAATGCTCAATAAAATACTGACAAGCTGAATCCAGCAGCACATCAAAAAGCTTTTCCACCACATCAAATCAACTTCATTCTCAGGATGCAAAACTGGTTCAACATATGCAAATCAATAAACGTAATTCATCACATAAACAGAACTAAAGATGAAAACCATGTGATGATCTCAATAGATGCAGAAAAGGCCTTTGATAAAATTTAATACCTTTTCATGTTAAAAACTCTCAATAAACTAGGTATTGAAGGAACATACCTTAGAATTATAGGAGCCATTTATGCCAAACCCACAGCTAGTACCATACCAAATGGGCAAAAGCTGGAATCATTCCCCTTGAAAAGTGGCACAAGACAAAGATGCCCTCTCTCACTGCCCCTATTCCACATATTATTGGAAGTTTTGGCCAGGGCAATCAGGCAAGAGAAAGAAATAAAAAATATTCAAATAGGAAGAGAGGAAGTCAAATTGTCTTTGTTTGCAGATGACATGATCCTATATCTAGAAAACCCCATTGTCTCAGCCCAAAAGCTTCTTAAGCTAGTAAGCAACTTCATCAGTGCCTCAGGATACAAAATCAATGTGCAAAAATTACAAACATTCCTAAACACCAACAACAGACAAGCAGAGAGCCAAATCATGAATAAACTCCCATTCACAATTGCTACAAATAGAACAAAATACCTAGGAATACAGCCAATGAGGAAAGTGAAGGACCTCTTCAAGAAGAACTATAAACCTCTTCCTAAGGAAACCATAGAGGACGCAAACAAATGAAAAAACATTCCATGCTCAGGAGTAGGAAGAATCAATATCATGAAAATGGCCATAGTGCTCAAAGTAATTTATAGATTCAGTGCTATTCCCATTGAACGACCATTGGCATTCTTCACAGAATTAGAAAAAACTATTTTAAAATTCATATGGAACCAAAAAAGAGCACAGATATCCAGGACATCCTAAGCTGGAGGTATCATGTTACCTGACTTCAAACTACAGTAACCAAAACAGCATGGTGCTGGTATAAAAACAGACACTTCAACCAATGGAACAGAACAGAGAAGTCAGAGATAAGACCACAAATCTACAAGCATCTGACCTTTGACAAACCTGACAAAAACAAGCAATAGGGAAAGTATTCCCTATTTTAAAAATGATGATAGGAGAACTGGTTAGCCATATACAGAAAATTAAAACTGGATCCCTTCCTTACACCTTATACAAAAATCAACTCAAGATGGATTAAAGATTTGAATATAAAACCCAAAACTATAAAAACACTAGAAGAAAATTTTGCCAATACCATTCAGGACATAGGCATAGGCAAAGATTTTATGATGAAGATGTTAAAAGCAATTGCAACAAAAGTAAAAATTGATGAATGGGATCTAATTAAACTAAAAAACTTCTGCAAGCAAAAGAAACTATGATCAGAGTGAACAGACAACATACAGAATGGGAAAAAAAAATTGCAATCTAGCCATCTAACAAAGGTCTAATATCAAGAGTTTACAAGGAACCTAAACAAATTTATAAGAAAAAAAAAACCATTAAAAAGTGGCAAAAGACATTAACAGACACTTCTCAAAAGAAGATATTTATGTGGCCAGGAAACAAAAAAAAAGGTCAACGTCACTGAGCATTAGAGAAATGCAAATCAAAATCACAATGAGATACTATTTCACGCCAGTCAGAATGGCGATTATTAAAAAGTCAAGAAACAACAGACGCTGACAAGGATGTGAAGAAATAGGAATGCTTTTACACTGTTGGTAGAAATGTAAATTAGTTCAACAATTGTGCAAGACAGTGTGGTGATTCCTCAAAGGCTTAGACCCAGCAATCCCATTACTTTGTATATATCCAAAGAAATATAAATCATTCTGTTACAAAGATACATGTATGCATATGTTCATTGCAGCACTGTTCACAATAAGAAAGACATGGAATTAACCCAAATGTCCATCAGTTACATGCTGGATAAAGAAAACATGATACATATACACCATGGAATACTGTGTAACCATAATAAAGAATGAGATCATATCCTTTGCAGAAACATGCATGGAGTTGGAAGACATTATTCTCAGCAAACTAATGCAGGAACAGAAAACATGGACACAGGGAGGGGGGAACAACATACACTGGGGCCTGTCAGGGGCAGTGGTGAGAGAGCATCAGGAAAAATAGCTAATGTATGCTGGGCTTAATACCTAGGTGATGGGTTGATAGGTGCAGCAAACCATCATGACACACATTTACCTGTGTAACAAACCTGCACATCCTGCACGTGTACCTCAGAACTTAAAATAAAAATACAAGAAAATAGGAAACTGGTTCTATTCCATCCAAGAGATGACCTAGTATGCAGCTGGGTACAGAGAAGAAAAGATAAATCACCTGCGTCATGTGCTAATGTTAAACAACTGGCTTTTAAAATACACAGCAGTAAGCAGATTCAAGATATATTTTAAAGGTAATTAATAGGATGTATTGATGGAATGTGGGTAGGGAGGGAAAAGAGGGACCAACCCAGACTCCTAGTCTGATGACTTTAGTATCTGGTTAAAAGTGGGCACTGTTGGTTGAAATGAATAAAATGGTAAGAGAGATCACTACTGAGAGTTTCAGTAATCAGTGGGTTTATTTATTGTGGATAGGCTGACTTTGAGATATCTATCACACAACTAGGAGGAAAGAATCTAAAGGTAATTAAGGGATGATTAATGGGTACAAAAATATAGTTAGATAGACTGAATACAATCTAGTACTTGACAGCACAACAGAGCAATTACAGTCAACAAAAATTTATTGTATACTTAAAAATAACTAAAAGAGTAAAGTGAAATGTTCATAACACAAAGAAATGATAGATGCTTGAGGTGATGGATACCCCATTTACTCTGATGTAATAATTACGCATTGTATGCCTGTACCAAAATAGCTCATGAACCCATAAAAATTAAAATTTAAAAATAAATTAATAAATAGAAGGTAGTTAAATATGTGTAAAATAAATAGAAGGTAGTTGAATTTGTATCTTCACCTCAGACTATAAGTCTATAAGAGAGTGAAGATAGGAGCATCCAGGACTGAAATCCAAGAAACCCCACATTGGGAGACAGAGCAGGAGGAGTCCACAGAAGAGGCTCATGTGGGTGGTGCAGTGAGGTCACAGGGAAACCAGAAGATGCTTTTGTCAAAAGAACCAAGAAAAATGCATAATTCAAGAAGAGACCAAATGCTGAGATGCTGAATAAGATGGACATAGGGAAGAACTTCTTTAATACGGAAGTCATCTGTGAGACCATTTCAGCAGTGATGTCGGGGAAATCAAAAGTGGGCACGTTGATAGTGCTAAAAATGAAGAACAGAACCCAAAGACAATATGGCCATGAAAGGAAATTGAGAAAAATTGGGCAGTTGCTAGATGGGGGCTAATGTCTAGTAGGAGTGTTTTATTTATCTTTTATTGGGACGAATGGGGAGATATTAGTGATCGATTGTATGCTGGTGGAAGAGATTCAAGAAAGACTGGAGAAAGGCTGCTCATGCAGGAGAAAGAGGGCTAACTAAGGAGGCAAAGGCCTTAGGACATAGGAGGGCTGAGGGACTGGAGCATTTGTTACCATGAAGTAGCTCCTATTGTTTTAACTGTTTTTCAGTAAGCCTGATCTAGGTTCTTCGAGAGAAATAACCACAACCAAATTGCCCTGCAGTCACAAAGAAAAAAACAAAACAAAATAATAACATTAACATGAGGATATTTTTTTTAATTTAAAGGACCGAAAATGGCTACAGAGGTGCACGCATAATGCAAAATGTTAAAATGAGGGCATAATAGGAAGAGCTAGTAATAAAAGAAATGAGTTGCGTTTTGCAGATAATCGTTTCAAAAACTGAGTTAACAGAAGTGCCTGGAAACGAGAATAAAATTTGGGCTAACTCTCTATCCATTGAAGCAAAAAACAAATTTAATATATTAAATAATAAAAGAGAGTGTCATTAAAAAAGACTCTAAAAAATTAGGCAATACATTTATTATGACACATTTCTAAGAAAACATATATCAATGTTATGGAAGAACATAGTGGCTAGTGTCTTCTATGGAATTTTATAAAATACCCAGAGCTAATTCTTAAGGGACCATTTCTCAAACTGATTATCAAAAAGAAAAATTTGAAGACCCAATTTTATAATAACTTAAGTTTCCGAATACATTTCTGTGAGGAGCTAACCCTCTCGTTGAGTTATTGATCAGGAGGCAATCTGGCAATTAAAATAAAAAAGCATCAGACAACTCCTGAGAAAGAAACAGCTTGTCTGCTTCCTTCCCCCTGTCCCTCTCTCTTTTACCTCTGTCTCTATTTGTGTTTTAATTGTTGGGGGATAGCCAGATATGGAGGGACAGAGGTAGAGATCGACAGTGGCCAGATGGGCAGGGCCTGGTCTAATGTGAGCACCGCAAGCATATCCATGTCCCCATGGAACGGGGTATTCTGGGATGGGACCTACTGGAGCTGTGCGACTTGGAATCCAGTTTCCAGCCACCCCTAGAATCTAGGGAAAGAAGTTATAATTGTGTTCACTAGGCAATGAGGAAACGATGGAATCTTCTTGAGCATGAGGATAATGAGGTGAAATTACTTTAGACGTGTTAGTCTGGTTTACTCTTCATCTTGAACTGGAAGGAGGAGGAAGTAGAGGCAGTGTGCTACTTAGGCTGCAAACACAGTAATCCAGGAACGTGCAAGAATCAGGATATGGCGGTGGCTTCAGGGATAATGAGGGGGAATATCTCAGAAGGTAGTTTCATGTACAAAACAAAAAATTCTGTGGATTGAGCAAGTCTGGTAGGTAAATGTAATTCTTTGGGCAAAGGTATGTGTCCTGGGAGAACCTCTTACCACCAAAAGAAAAGCTGATGTAAGGAAAAGCAGGTTACATATTCCTGTGGGAAGCTAAGATTGTTTTGCTAGTTTCCTTTCACCTTTGAAGACTTTCTAATGATCTGCTACATTAAAAAGGCTGACCTTTGTGATTAAAAAAAGTTAAATAGCCCTTTCCTCATTCAATTCTGCCTGTGGTGTCACTCCCTTGAATAGCTCAAAGACAATTTAATCTGTTTTGGTTAATTAATTCAGGTTCAAAACACAAGGTGCAGTTGCTGCTCTCAATTAGTAAATCAGATAGACCATGAGCTGTAGGTTCTATTCTCTGTCCATGTGTATTAGAATGTACAGTAATGGATATTTACAGGCACTCATTTGAACACCTAATTGCCAAGGCAGTTTCTCTTGATATAAAAGGCAATTTAAAGCTAACTATACCTGGCCTAAATTTAATTAATTTGAGGTCCTAGTTTCCCAAAGAAGGAATCAAACACATCAGCTACAAAACTTATACTTGAACAGATAAAAACATGTTTTGTTTTTTCATCTGACATTTAGTGAAGTCAAGAAAAGGTAATATTGGTGAATTCAAATAGGTCCCTAGCTATTCAGATGATGATGATGAAGGCGATGAAGATGGCAACAACAACGGTGACGGTGACAATCATTGTGATGATGGTAGCAGTGCTAATGATGAATTTCAGAGCGATAGACTGTAAGATTTAGGAATCCAGCAATGTTTAACAAATTGTATTGTCAGCAGTGACTCACATTAATGGAGTCATTGTCAGAAAATTGCACATAATTCCTGTTATTGCAAGTCCTCGGGATACTATGGCTGTTCTGCTAGGAGATTTAGAAGCTGCGTGCCCTGTGTAATTTTGGAAATTGCTCTGATATTGCTCCTGTGGATACAGAGCTCAGAGCAGGCCCATTACACGTGCAGCCACGCAAACCTGGACAGCGCCTGTCCACCTCTTCTGGACAGCGCCCTTTGAGAGAGTCACCTGTCTGATTGTCAGCCCAGGCTAGCTCTTGTCCTCTAACAATAAATCCTCTTATCTATTTAGTAGACCCACATCTCTTGCCTGCATTTAATAGTGCAAAAGGAGTAACATGTACATTTCACTCTAATTATGCTTTAGAAAATTGTCCCACTTCAAAATTATAATGTAAAAAATTACCTGCCACCAAGTCTTTAGAAGGAGAACTGGTCATCCCTCACAGGCCGCCTGACTTCTTTCAGATGCCTGCACCAGGCTCTCTGGCTCTGCTCATCATACACTAGGCTATGGCCATCTCTTAAAATCCTTTTTTCTTTCTTTCTTTCTCAGATAGTATCTCCCTTTAGATAAATTCTGGTTGCAATATTTTACTATTTTTAATCTTCCAGGATGGAAGCGGTAATGTCCTTCTCCCTGTCCTTCACACCGATTTGTCTTTGCTTCTCATTATACAGAGTCTGCTTAAGTCGTGGTGCCTGCTGCCAGTTCTATTAAACTGCAGAGGGAACTGCCAGGTCACAATTTATGCTGCAATATCATAAAATTAACTTTCATGCAGAAATCCTTTCCCCCCTTTTTTATTCATTTTTATGCTTAAGAAATCCTGATGATTTCTGTTAGAAGGATTAGTTGTCTTCCTCTTTGGAATTGACAAGTTGGGTAGAATTCTGGTTTTAAGAGCAAAATAAAATAGAATAAAAGCTCAACTCAAAATTTCTTCCTAATGATTACAAAATTCTTCCTGCTTTGTTACACTAAATTTAAAGTGCAAATGCCTGCTGTGGTGCTGGGAGGTGGGGGGTGAAAAACTTAGGTGGAAAATGACTGTCTTTTAGCCAATCTGGAATGGAAGATGTCCAGGCCTAGTGTGAGCCCAGCCTGCTCCTTGCTACTCCTCTGGGACCTAGCAGAAGTCATTCTCTCATTAACTAGGATGGGATGCTGTGCTCCTATTTCCTGTTATACCTGGAAGAATCCGTGCTGAATGGGATACTTTCTTTCTTTCAGTCCCCTCTTGTGGCAGCCAGCAGGCTTAAGGCCGAAAATGTAGCTAACAGGGTGTAGGTCTTGAACTCAGCAAGAACCCCAGGATGTCTCCATGAATACCCAAAAGGGCCAAAATCTTTCACAGCATTTGAAGAATGAAAAATGGCAGAGCCAGGATTTTACTTTTCCTACACGAATCTTTTACTTTGTCCCTTAAAGAATTACACTGAAACCCTCTCCTCCTATTTTCCTTTTCATTTTAATGAAATAAAACATTATCTTCCTGGATACAAGACATAATTTTCCATTCTTAGCATCAAAGGGCTTTCAAGAAAGAAAATTCTTTCTTTTTAAATATTGTAGATATCACTGAAAAGAAAATGATACTTGTTCTTATAACCAACAATAATGTCTCAAACTTAGAGTTGCTTTTCTATTGTGAGTAAAAAAGTATCACTTAATCTCACAAATTTTTGTACAGGCCATTCTGGAATAGGAAAATCTAATCTAAAATATCCCCTTTACTGTCAGCACTTATTTCTTTCTAATTCAAGAAGAATGTTCTATGTTGAAGGATGACTGTCACAAAACTGATATATTTCCATATATTGTTCTATTTATTTTTTCTCTGAATTTTGTGAGGAGAATATTTACATATAAAAATACTGAATAGAGTATTGTTACAGCTATGTTTCACATTAAAGGCTGACTTAAGAAGCAAATCTTTCATTACCTGAGGTCTAAAAATGTAGCTGGATGTGATGCAATTACTCACCTGCTTAGAAGGGAGTATTCTGCAATGCTGCAAACAAGACACATTAAACATTTACCCTGTAACAATAAAAGACCAGTTCTTTTGGACACTAATCATATGACTGTTCTCATTAGCATAATACCACATTTAGCCAATATCTACTGGGCTTCCATTCCTAGTTTATGTATAAAAAAGTGCAAAGTAAACCAACTATGAAGGGAATAGGTATAATGTCAATAAGCATACACAATACTAGCACCTATCAGCTAAGTATATGACCCCAACTTAATATGAACATTGCAAGTGTGAATTGTGTAGAGTTCTCAAATGGAATTTCTTGAAGAAATCTTGTGCCAATCTTACCAATTAGACAAATGTGTCCTTGAGATGGGTTTTCTTTTTTTAATCTTTTTTCCGTTCTTTTGTATTTGCTGAGGAGTGATTTACTTCCAATTACAGAAAATTAACAAGGATATCCAGGACTTGAATGTAGATCTGGACCAAGAGATGGGTTTTGATCTAACAAAAAAATTTTATTTCCACTGGGTGGCATGACTGAAGCTATTGAAAAACAGATGTAGGTTATATCTCATTAATTTAACTAAGTGTTTCTGAACAGGCTCCAAATCTGGTGTGAATTACAAAGACTCTATTGCAGTTTGAAGCCAGAAAACAAATATGTTTTCTGCCAAATGCACTTAAGTAGTTAGCAAATTGCCAGTCATTTAAATTATAGATTCATGCTAAATTTATTCATTCCTTTAATATAATGAAGATAGCATGGGTACCTGAGGAGGTCTTGCAGAAGCAACCTGAGCCTTCTCCCATGCACCAACTGTGCTGCAGCCACAGGCTATAACTGTGTTATCTTGGGGCTAAGAGGCAACCAACCCATTAAATAAAAACAAGCTGAGCTCATTTTTAATTCTGAATAATAATCGCTCATTGCACAAGAACTTTGTCTTTATCTGAGCTCCATATGTATATCTTGACAATTTAAGGAGATTATGAACTTAAATTCAGAAAATATAAATGTACACGATGTATGCGTGCAGGTGCATGTGTGTGTATGCATGTATCTTGCAAACATAGTCTTGCCTAGTTCTTTTTTCTTCACGCATGCACGCCTTTCCTTTTCTTGCACATAAGTCCTTTCCTATGCTATTTCTGTGGCTTAGAATGGGTGCCTTTTCTCCAGTCAAAAACCTCACTAGTTCTTGAAGTTTTGAGAGTTTCATGAAGGTTTTCAGATACTCCAGGCCCATCAAATCATTTCTAATTAGAAACTCCTGAGTCTACTGTATGTACCTCTCCTGGAGAGAGCAGACTTCATTCTGCTTTGTATCAAAGCTACCTCAATTTACACATCTACTGTCATAAATACATAGTCCACCCATAGAAGACAAGATGCAAAACTTACTCTTCTTTGTATTTCCACCAGTGCCAAAATAATGACTTACATTATGTTTAGCGCAAATGATATGCTTATTAGAATTATATTAAATTCTGGTTATTTTTCACGTGAATACAGAACAATTAATAAATCCACTCAAGACTTTTACATTATCAAGACTCGCAACATCAGGACTCCCTACTTATACAAGGTCTATCTTAATCATAGTCACGGATGACAAAGGTGTGTTTCTTCAGACTGATTGACTTCAGTGAAATGCATGACTTGTAAACATGCATACACACTGTCTTTTCCCTGTGCACAGCATGGTGGAAGGGCATCGTGCGGTGAGGACGCACACAGAGAAGAAAATTGGCCTGAACTCACCCCAGGATAACTGACTGACTCCCAAGATAATGCCATTTAGTCCATTCATGAAAGCTCTGCCCTTAGGATTTATTACTTCTTAAAGTTCCCACCTCTTAATACCATCACAATAGCAATTCCATTTTAACGTGAGCTTTGGAAGGGACGTTCGAACCACACCAACTTATTTTAAACATTAACTCAGAAATTAGAGTGGCCAAGAGCAACACAGTCTGAGTCTGCTCATTGGCAGCTTTGGTGGGTGTCTTGTGAGACAGGTGAGTGTCTGTCTCACAGTCTGCTGAGTGGTCTCCAGGATGTCATTTACTCTCTTTGGGCTTTAATTTCTTTGAATATTTTGACACTATTTTGATTCATCTTTTCACTTAATCAAAGCAACAAAAAAATTCTAAACTAAATGAGGAAATACGTTATTAGTGTCATTTCAACATGAACTGATGGTGTAATTGTGGGAAATCCTCTTGACCTATTTGGGATGTTCTGAAGTCTGAGACCATTGAATTAACCAGGTTCCTCTCTGTGTCAATACATCCATTGCTCATCACAGGATAAACTTCCCATGGTCAAATGACTCAAATGAAAGGACTCATTTTCTGGACAGCTAGTCTATTTCATGTTTACTTTCTTGAGAATATATATTTTCCTCCTACACAAACATATTAATTTTTAAGTTTTTTTTAAAGTGTAGTTCCTTCAGGGCTTTGACCCATTGTGAATGATGACTGACCCTATCAGCATGCTATCCAGAACACCCTGAGACACCACACAGAAAAGCTGAATTTCTGAAGGTGGTTCATGTGGGGAAACTGCAATTTATTAGCATCACAGACACCGACCACCGATTCTTCTCCACCACCTGCTTATTAATATCTCCTTTCCATTTGTTTGCACATTCACATGAATGAATGCCTGTTCTCATCATCCACCATCGCTACTCACTTGCTCATCAAAAGAATGATCCTTCTTTATTCCCTCAGTGCTTCCACCTGAGTACAACACACAACTCCTACAGTCCTTTCTGATAAAATTACGAGATTTTTAGAGTAGAAAATCTGCCTGCCTCCTGCAAAAATCAGAGGACTGGTTTCAAACAGCATAACAATGATTTCATTTCATTAATTAATTCATCAATGCAATAAAACTTGTCATTTTAACTTGTTTCTGAGATTCCAATCAAAGCCTAATTAGCATAAACATTTCAACATGTGTCTTATATTAGCAGCAGGCATCAGGAAATGAAGACTTCCAGCACAGAGGGGTAAGGAGGCAGAAAAGGTCATTCCTGATGCCAAATGTATATGTTTTTGTTAAAAATGAGCCTCCAGGAAAATGTTACAATTTGATGTACACTAGCAGTAACCCTTTGTATGGGCTTGATGAATCAGCAGATTTGCAACTTTTCCACTCTACCAGCAGGGAAACCTCTGTAGTACTCAAACCTGTCCAAAGATGTTGTACACTAATTTATGGAGAAGGAGATTCCTGCCATGAAATGTACTTGGAAACTAGACTAAGGAGCTGAGGTAGGTAAGCCTGATAGTTCCAGCTGGAGCATAATAGTAGAAATAGGTGACAGCTGGAAAAGAGAGAATAAGTTCCTGTCTTCGAGGAGCTTTTCCAAGGACAATTGGCCAGCAAGTCACAGGACTTAACTTGGTGTCAGAGGGTCTAGTTCAAGTCCTTTGCTCTATCATTACTCCATGCAGGGCAAAGACCCTTAGGGATACTAACCTTTGCTCACTTGCAGTAAGCTAGATAATTAACAGCTTGCCTCCCATCCAATACAGATTTGCAGGAATATTAAATAGATTAAATGTCCAAAAAGAACAGAGGATTAGATAATAATACTCACTCAAGGGATGGCGAAGAGGAGGTCCTATATGCATACCTTCCAGTTTTATCAGGATGCAGCTTAGGCTTCCAGACATCGTATTACAAAATGCTAGACAGCCTGACAGTTAGCAAGGGAACATGGGAGGTACAATTCTCCATTGTAAGCAGACATCCTAGCTCAGCCTCATCAAGGTCAAATTGAAGCAGGGATGGATACAGCTCCCAGCTTTGCCCTGCAATTGTATCGATGGTGCGAGGACCCCTCCCCTTCCTCAACTCTGGTTTTCCCATTTCTCTTATGGCTTTAGATAAGACTGAAAGAAAAATTCTCTCCTCGTTCACCATCTCTCACCCTGGGCTGTGGCTACCAATTTCACAGTTTTTCCACAAAGCAATGACAGGTTACCTTAGTTTTATTTCTGAGTTTGATGCCCTCAATTTCTGCCCATTTCATATCTATGTCAATGCAGAATTGTCTATTTTTATTTGAAGTTTTTAGAAACATGGAAGAGAAGCCTCGGCCTTTTCCTTCAAATAACTGCTCCGACAGCTTTATGGATGGCTAGTTAGTTTCTTCCTGACCTCCCTGAGAGGTCCCATCAGCTCTAACCCAGTTTCCTTTAAATTCTATATTCCTGGCTCTGGGACAGCAGCAGACAGTTGTATCTTGCTCCACAATCCATAATTCTCAGCTTCAAAGTTCAGTGCCAAATAAGATCTCACATTGTAGGATAACCTTTTGTACCAGCCCTTCAGCAACAATTAAATCTGCTCATTCCACAATGCCTGGAAAAAACCTAGGCACGCTGCCTGTTTTCAGGTGCAAAAACGAAGCAAAACAGAACAAAATACAAAAACAATGAACAGTGACACAAGGATCTGAGGCTTCCTCTTCATTAACTGTTCTAGTCAGCAAAGCCAGGTGGCAAAAGAAAGACCCCTAGGTAATAGGTAAGGAGGTGGCTGAGCTGAGGGGGATGTGTCAGGGCCTTTTGGGGGAGCTTCTGCTGGAGCAGAGCTAAAAGCCAAACCTCAGTCTGTAAATGAAAGGTCTATAAATCCTTTAAAAACTAATTAGGCATGGCCAGTCAGATAACGCCAACCAGAGAGCTGATGTAAGGCCCCGAAGTGACACTCCACCGGTGTATGAGTGTATGGAGCTCCTCTCTGGTTTAGGAACAGAATTTACTGAGCTCCCAATGTGTGCTCAGGAGGTTATGAACACACCTACCATACAGAGAACACCTACTGTAGGATTTACTTATATGATACCTAATCTGTATCACATCCTGGATCTACTTTTGTTTACAAATGAAGAAGCAGACTGAGAGGATTTAGGAGGCTTACCTAGAGTTTGTGAATCGTGGCACTGGAATTTGAACCTGGCTCTTTTGATATTAAAGCTGTGTAAAGCTATGCTCTTTCCGCTATACTATGTTTCCCCACCTCACCCAAGCATCTGTCCTTTCTGTCTGCATCTGTGTGGAACACCCACCCTCACGGGAGTACACTGCTCACTAATTTGCCAAACACTTGCGAGCAACTAACTTACTGAAGTTTACAAATGCTTAGTGAACCAGACATCCTGATCATCCCCAATTCCCACCATGGCCCACGCCAGTAACCACCACAGAAGGGGATTCCAGGGAAATGAAAGACACAGACCTTGCCTCCAGGAGCATAGAACCCAGTTGGGGTGACAAAGCTGCATGCATAGCACCGCCTTAGGACAAAGCTAGCAACATATGCGATGTTGGATGACTGACTGCAAAATATTGTGTAAGTGCCCAAGGAGGAAAAGAGTTTGGGTTCGAGTGCCCACAGAGTGCAGCATGGATGAGGGAATCTGAACTGGTCTCTGAAAGCTGTTCATCCTTTGGAGAGATGGAGGGGAAGTCGTGGGACTTTCAAAATATCTGAAGATTCACAAAGCCAATGTTGCTGAAGTGGGAAAATCATAGTGTTTCCAAGGGACAGGAATTTCCAAGGAAATTCCTTTGCCTGAAATAAATGGTGATTGCATTAGGACTAGGGAAACAGGAAGTCAAAAGGGTAATGATCGATAAGTCACCTAAATCAGAAGTCTCACCACCTTGTTAATCGTCCCATCTGCTAGTAAAAGGAATTCAGCAGGTGTTGCAAGGATATACATATTTATTCATTTCTAATTTATATACTGGCATTACTGTCTGCATAGACTGTTATGTAAAATGTATATTTTAGAATATTTTAAAAGGATAAGCTACATAAATTCTAATATTTTTTTCTGCATTGAAACAGATTTTGGAGTGTGCATGCCCAATGTTACAGCTAATTTTCCACCCCCACGTTCCTTCTACAGAACTTCCCAGGACCTCCCCAGGCCTTCAGGTCTCTGCTTCTGGAGACAACCACCCTCCTCATGCACACCGCCTCCTCCTGCCATTTTAATATCTTTGTATGGATGTCTTCCCTCAATACAGCTAAGTTTTGTGAGGAAAGAGAAATTATTAATGTGAACTGATAAGCTCCGCAGCATGGAGCTAAATGTTATTTAGAAATCAGTTTATTAAAATTTTTTGTATGATTGAGGATGTTTAAGAAGCTGAGTGGAACAGCTAGAGAGGCCAGCAATGAATTGCTTCATGTGAGGGCGCAGAGTCAAAGGCTAAGAAGATTTGCAGATAGAAGAGATGCCTCTGAGGGTGGGAAATGGAAGCGTCTCCCCCAGAGGATGTGAGCCCATTGCCATGCTGCCAAGTCACCATCACTAGGTAAGCTGCAGAGCTCAGGATCTACGCGGAGGTTTTGCACAAAGTCATAAATTCTACAAGGGAGCAAGAAAGAAGCCAAACTCTCAGGAGAAAGCTTCCTTCAGAGACAGGCAAGGGATTTTACCAGAGATTAGAAGAAATAACAGTCTTAGATGATAGCCCTGAATCCCCAAAGAATCACATAAAGCAACTTGGGAGATCAAATACATAACCTTGATCTAGGTGCAGCTTAGACTAACCTAGTGATTGAAAAATAAAAAAACTTGCATGCACACATGGGCATACTTATAAGTAGTAGAGGTCTGAGTAGGAAAATCAGAAAAGTATTGGATTCTTCCATAATGAACAATCTTACAGAATAAGATTTATAATAAATATAATTTATATTTACATTATAATATAGTATAATATAAACCACAAAAGTTCAAATTAATTTGGATGATAATGTACAGCTCTTTTGGACATATTTCTTAGCCTCACAGTGATTAAAATCAATGAATATGCTTGTTGTTTTTATTTACTAAATTTAGACTTTTCTTTGTGATTTTTCTTCATAGAAATCACTTTAGATTGTGATTTCTGTGAGTGATCAATTCAGAACATTTTCTTCCTCTTTGTTTTTGCATACGTTACAACTTGTGACTGTTAAATATAACTA
The DNA here is from genome assembly GCA_036589455.1 of Ateles fusciceps. Lineage (NCBI taxonomy): Eukaryota > Metazoa > Chordata > Mammalia > Primates > Atelidae > Ateles > Ateles fusciceps. The sequence goes on from JAZHEH010001737.1 coordinate 2,914,610, forward strand.
TTACAGAAACCATTAACAAAAGCTCTTCCCTGGTATCTGTTTCTATACTTGCCCCTTAAAACAATTTAAACATTGCTTAGAGTTGAGGCCAACTTATCCATTAGGCCATAGGTGGAGCACTTAGGGTTCACAACACCTTTAGAGGCCCACGGAAGGGTTTAATTTTCTTTGAAATCAGAATTTTTAAAATTGAACTTTTAGGTGAAAGAAAATGTTTTAAGGTATAATATTAATATATTCATATTTATACTAATGCAGATATAAAAATATAAATTTAAGTATATATTTTTTACGAAAGAAGTGGCCCATAAAAGGAAGAGGGCCTACGGCTCAAGAAAGTCATAATGTGCTCCTGTTAAGGATGGAATCTTTCTGAAATCAAGATCTTATCTGTGTCACTCCTCTGTTCTGAGGGCTTAGAATTTTATTTCCCGGTAGTTAATAAAGAAGAAAAATGCAACATCTCCTACAACCCAGCCCTCATCTGGACTTTACCTCACATCATCAGAATATCAGTTGAATTGATCTACTCCCTGTTCTACTTACTATCCTAAGTCACAATCGCCTCTTCTCTCTTCTAGATGCTCCCCTCAACAAATGCTGCACTCCTCTTTCTGGATGTAATTATCATCATCCCCTCTCCATGTTTACCAATCAAGAGCCTATTTCTATGCATATTCCGCATGAACATGCCATTTCCTCTGAGAAGCCTCCCCAGATTCCCTTCCAAAACCTGCTCTTTATATCTCTGGCATCCTTTTCCCCCACCTTCTTCATGAACACTTAGATTGCAGTGCCTAATCGTTCCCTTACAGAATTTAAAACTGAGCACGTCGTTGACCCCTGGTATAAGAGTCAAATATACATTTCCCCATCTGCACTGGAGATATTAGAGGAAAGAGGCATATTCCTTTACATATTTGCTCCCTTACTCAACTCAATGCACTCTTATTACATTTGCTCATTACAAATGTTCAGTGTGCTTCCCGTAGTTGAGTACACCACAGGCAATATCTTCAGTATTTCTGTTACAATTACCCCCTTACCACCATTTTACTAAAGGGAGAGGCAATAGTTTATGATAAGGACAATTTCCTCTCAACTCCGACAGTTCCTGAACTTCTCAGTGTTTGTTGTGGCAGTGCATTTTAATAGGTGGAGCACTGGACTGAGAGTCAGGAGCCCATGTTTCTACCTTGGGTTAAGCCGGAAATTAGCAAAGCCATCCTGCCTATCACATCATCCCTCTGGGTCTCTTTCCTGCTCTGTAGAAACAGGAGAAAGACAAGAACTAGTGTCATGACCTTCTAGCTTTGGCTTTCTCTGGTTTTATGACCCACTGATGCTGGTCCTAAATTTGATCAAATATAAATGGCAAAAGACCTGCTAAGGGCCTCCGGGAAATATAAGAGAATGCATTCCATACGCCTGATGACTTTCTCCATAGACAATCTGGTAGTGACCCCAGCCCTCAGGATAACAGTCCATGAGCCACAGTCGGGCTGCCTCAGTTGACAGAGCTTTTCTTAGCTCTCTGTGTGCCTAGATGTTAAGTCATTTTTACTTTCAAGCCAAAGGAATAGGGGTCCCAGGGTTCTCAGAGCAGTCTAAGAGGATGTTGAATGAAATTTTGCCTACCAGTCTTGCCCCTCAAAAGAAGGTGTCAAGCAAAAGAAATAGTTTTTTTATTTCTAACGAAAGACAGACACAGGTTTTATTAAAATTCATGCACAAATCACAGAATGACTTCACAGCCCAGTGAGAGAAGCTGTGCGAGGACTTCTTTTGCTTGCTTTAAATCCGTATTTTGATTTGGATTTTTGAGACTTTCTTTGTTCCCTCCTTTTTGCTTCAGTAACACCAAAGAAGAGACAGCTGTGGACCACAGGGAATAAGATATTTTGGAAAAATATTCTCTACTAAGTTCCCCAGAGCAGAACTTTGTAAAGGTAATCTTTCAGAGAACTCTCTAGTTCTCTGAGCCTGCATTGTTTTTATTCACATTTCCTAGACCTTCCCTGCCAACACCACCTCAACAAACTGAGGGAAATCAGACCCCATGGGTTTGCTGTCCTTATGTTTCTAGCAACAACAACAAAAAATCCTAGCTGCCATACATCCATAGTCATGGGTTTGCAAGACTAAGGCTGAAGATGCCCTAATTCAGCTGTAATCTTCATTCTCTCCCCCTTGAGAATAATAAACACTGGGTGACAGGTGAGACCAATCTGAATTTGCTGACAGCCCTAAATTGAAACAAACGTGTAATTAGAGTCTCTTGAACCATTTTCAGCCTGAATACCAATTAGAAAACGGTTATTTTGTACCCACTATAGGTCAGACCTTTACCGTGCATTTTATATTCAGAATCCCATTTAACGTATTAAGCCACCCTTTAAAATAATTGTCTATTTCATCATTTTAAGGATGGAAAAGCTGAGGATCAGAGAAATGACCTGTGTGTAAACACAGAACTAGGAGGAACAGGGAAAGAGCCCGTCACAATCTCTGTCTTGATCCTACAGAAACCTAATCACAGGTATCTCTCTGCTGCTTCCTACATTAGACTATGTATACAGGAGTCAAATGTTATTCTTCTTTGTACTTATGTGGATAGCACAGTCCCTCTCACAGAGCTCCTACATTTTTTTTTTCAGTCTTTGCATGGTATAGAACTATCAGAGAGAGACAGTTGAAGGCTGTGGTAATCACAGAGGGCTTTTTTATTTTTTTTAAGACGGAGTCTCACACTGTTGCCAGGCTCCAGTGCAGTGGTGCGATCTCGGCTCACTGCAACCTCCAACTCCCTGGTTCAAGCGATTCTCCTGCCTCAGCCTCCCAAGTAGCTGGGATTATAGGCACCCATCACCAAGCCCAGCTATAATTTTTGTATTTTCAGTAGAGACAGGGTTTCACCATGTTGGCCAGGATGGTCTCGATCTCCTGACCTTGTTACCTGCCTGCCTCGACCATCCAACATGTTGGGATTATACGCATGAGCCACTGTGCCCGGCCCAAAGAGGGCTTTTTGTCTGTGTAAGGGGAAATGGTGATGTGCCTAGAAGAATGAATGGGTTTGGATTGGTGAATGAAGCTGCCCAGCATTCTCATAAGGGAATATTGCTTGTGCAGAGGCACCAGGGAACTGAAGATATGGAACTTACTATGTATGCATTGGGATAGTTCTGTTAGACAGTGTTGGATATAAGAAATGAGAAATTACTGACTGATGGGATTAACCTGGGCTCAGAAGTAACTCCCTCTTTGAATGCCTAGGCTCTGGTCTTGCAATTTCTCAAGCTTGCCCAAGGGCAATAATTGGTCTCACCGACACACCTCCTCCCATTTTCCATTTCCAGTACAGAGAGAAAGCTTAACTTCAAGGTGAGCTCTTTGCGGTTGATATTCTGGCAAGAAGTGAGCATTGCTGTTTACCAAATTTACCCCCACTGACCTGCCTTATTCTTAGAAGGAAATAAGAAGGAAGCAGAGGAAGTTAGGAGGGGGCTGATTTCAGGCACAGTCACTCATTTGGAAAAGTCATTTCAAATTGCACAAGGTGCTTCAATTGCCCTATTTTCCTGAAATTAATTCTAAATTTTATGGGTACAATTTGTTTCCTTTAAGTCTCTAATTATGCTTTTAACATTCAATCTTTCAAACTCTAGCCATTAGTGACTTAATATGGTGTTATCAGGAGATAGAGTGGAGTTAGGAGTGTGGGTGGGAATTATAAGAGCAGAAGTTGCACCTGTGCTTGTGATGGTTTGAAATTGATGTCCCCTGGAGGAAAGCTAAAAGAAAAATCTAATGAGTCACCGAAATAGACTAAAGTCAAGTCTGAGGATTAGCATCTAAAGTATTAGGACAAGGGGCGAAAAGAGCAGGAGAGGTAATCACAAAGTTCCATTTAAATGTACCGAACATGGGGTGATGGTGTGAGATTCCAGGCCAAACAAGAAGAATTAGAGGAAGTGAAAACATCATCAGATAGCATGCACAAGGTATAAAATGTTAAGGTTGAAGCATTACTTTCAGGACATAAAAAACGAAAGAAGGAGACAGGTAAGAAGTGGCTCAGAAAAATTAACCCCCCAAAAATTAAAAGCTGAATCATTGAATGGCTGGGAACAATGTGCAGAAAGAAGGAGATAGAAGATAATTAGTAAAGCAGAATTATTCCGTATTGAATCATCAGTAAGCGCTGACGGGGCAGCTGCAGTCCTTCTGCCTCTTAACAGAGGAAGTTACCAGATGGCATCTGTACCTCAACAACGTCCCCACACCACAAACACACACACACACCCCCTACCATTTGTGCTGACACAATCTGCTCCATGGTTGTATGTGATTTAAACTCGAATGCTGCAGGGGTTTAGAAATAGGTACCAAGGAGACCTAATGGAGTCATGGATGGCTTCATAAGGTGAACAAACAGAAGAGCAGAAGGCGTAAATTGGACTATAGAGAATTCAAAGTGTGAGAAACTGAGGAGGAAGAAACATAGACCATGCCTTCTGGAGACTCACAGACTAAAGGCACCAGAATTGGGAAAGGCCAAAGTCCTTTCAGGAGGACCCTGGAGAGGAGGTGCAGGAGAAGCCCAGCCAGTACTCACAGGGATCCACCTCTTGAAGTCTGGGAAAAGAAATACAGGAGCTATTGTCCCTATCCTCAGCAAAGTCACCCCACTCAGGAGGCAGAAGAGGAAATAATCAGGGTTTGGTAGGAGAAAAGGAAAGTATACTCATGAAGCAACAATGACTTGTTTGGAACAAAAAAAATTCTGCCCCGAAAATAAATTCTGGCCAGATGTAGTGGCTCACGCCTGTAATCTCAACACTTTGGGAGGCCGAGGAGGGCAGATCACCTGATATCAGTAGTTCAAGACCAGTCTGGCCAACATGGTTAAACCCCATGTCTACTAAAAATAATATATATATATATATATATATATATATATATATACACATATACATACACAAAAATTAGCTGGGCATGGTGGTGCACACCTGTGATCCCAGCCACTGGGGGAGACTGAAGCAGGAGAATCACTTGAACCCGGAAGGTGGAGGTTGCAGTAAGCTGAGATCACACCACTGCACTCCAGCCTGGGTGACAAAGTGAGCCTCCATTCCAAAGATAAATAAATAAAAATAAACTCTGTAGAAGCTCAGAAAAGGAAAAAAATAATAATAATTGGCTCTTAAGATGGCCAGTGAGAGCTCCTCACATAACAAAAGTTCTTAGCTGGAGTAGAAGGATGTGTAGCTGTTGGAAATACAAGAAAATTAAAACTTAGTAAGGAGAGCTCCCGATAAAAGATACAAAGTCAGGGATAAGCACTGTATGTATGGTGATAGTCAAGACCACACAAGGCAGAATTGCTTGGTGCCTATGGGGGTGGTACAGGAGATACAACTGCAATGAAATGACAAATTCAGATTGTGGCAGGCCTTGATGGCCACATTAAGAATTTTAGAACTCATGCAAACAAACAAGCAGATAAAATTAAAGATTTCTGAGCAGATATTTGACATTAAGATGGTTTGTTTTGTTCTTTCAGCTTTTTGCACACGAGTTGACTATGACTTCTCCCCTTAATATCGTGACCATCTTCATGGTCAGGAGAGGTAACAGAAAAAGAAAGCTTTTCCAAAGTTTGAGAGTTCTAAATGGTGTAAACTTTAGGAAATGTACATGCTATCCATTTTAGGAAATCATGGAAAAACTGGTCAACTAAAACTCAGACACGAATGTTCCCATCTTCTTAGGTTTGCCGTGAAAATAGTTGTCTCATTTGCACAGGTGTGCTGCCTACAAAGCTGCATTATCCACAGAGGCATACAATAGCTAACTAAACTGTGGTATGATTTGAGCATATGTAGCTCCACTTTTTCCAGCATCTCTGGACATAGATTTCTCTCCAACAAGAGCAAGCCCATAAAATTGCCATCCATAGCACTGTTAGGCACTAAAGGTGAGCAGCCATACATCCCCTTCTTAGCTTGGCACCTAACCACACTTCCTCCTTGCCTCATCTTTCGAGTCTCAAAATAAAGGAGAAAAAAAAAATTCCTTCAAAGAACTCCACATTCCAAATATTTATTCTAAATAAAACTTGAGAAATTTGTCACATGCCCATCACAAAAACAAAACAGTAAGCTTAACAAGTACACATCTTGCATCAACATCTGTGCAAATTTAAGGAAATGGCATGAAATACTAAAATGGAAGAATAATCTTCCCATTTTACCTCTTACTTATTCTCTCTCCTTTTGCATAGGAAACAAGTATTACTTGGGATTCACACTTCAAAAAAAAAAAAACTTCTTTAATTCAAAGATGAACTTGAGTATGACCTCAGAGAATTCAGCACTGATGCCACGTTAGTTCTTTAATAAACTGGACTCGGCAATAACTGATCTCAAGGAAAATTCAATCAAAACCAAAGTCTTATCTTTCTTCAAAAACAGGACAGTTGAGAATTGAATGTGATGTCCTGGAAAAATCGAAGAAGAAATAACAGCAAACTAGTTTGTTCTCGAAAACAAGGCAACAAGAAATTGATGCCATTTTCACCTGTGGTTTTTCTACAAAAGATCCTGGGCTTAGAAGCCATGTCACTTGACTCTCTTAAAATCCAAAACAGAGATGGAGACAGAACAAGGAATGATGGTGGTGACATGTCAGGGGTAATTCTCATGTAGAATCCAAGAAGGTCTTGGAGCCAATAATTATTAGTTATTTGAATAGGTAAAAGCTTTTAACTCAAAATATTAGTCTTCTTAATTTCTCCTTCATTAAATGCAGTAAAGGAGAAGTAGGTATGGGAAATTAAGAAAGAGAGATATTTTGCAACTTATTTTTAGTATTCTGCTTAGTCATATCTGTTATGAGAAAGCAGACCTGGCTTGCATTGTGTTTCTTTTCATGACTTTGTATGTGGGTAGTTAAAAAGCCAATTTCTAAGGAACTAGAAAGATCTTACACATTTGCATGATTATATTACATTCCCAAATAACTTTTAAAAAAACAAAACAAAAAACTACCTTTAGTAATAAATTCTGTGATTTCTTTTCATAAAATGAATTAAAACAAGGTTCAATCTAGTCTAGCCATATGATATCACTCTTTTTCAGTTTTGTGACATGATTTATTGAATTGGAGAAAGTATGAACTTTCGGAGAACTGGCATAATAGTATGCATGTGAGTGACATACATCTGTCATGTGAATCCTGGCAGAAAAAAATACCGCATATTAACAATATCAGGTTGTCAAAGAAAGAAGGACTGTAAAGTAAAACAGAGGTATCTGATCAATCACAGAACACATAATTAAACACGTTCTTTCTTAGGAAATTTGCATCACTGAACTTAAAAAGACTTAGAAAACACTTATCAAATTAGTTTAACCCACAACAAAGTTTTCATCTAAAGGAATAAGTCTTATGTTTAGTTATTTTATTTTCTTATTATTTTTTAACTCTTAAGTTCGGGGTACATATGCAGGTTTGTTACATAGGTAAACGCGGGTCATGGGAATTTCTTGTGCAGATTATTTCATCGCCCAGGTGTTAAAAAATGTCTTCTAACTTGGACTTCCAAGTAAAAGATTTTTAATCAATGAACAAAAGAAAACTAACATTGCTATTGATTACTGAATAAAACACTATATCAGTCCACTAAATATGACCAGTGTAATAAGTTGTACTATAAGAACTATGTGAATGACTGTTCTTGAAGATAGAAGAAATATGATTTTTATTCTTGAGGAACTCTCATTTTAATGGAAGAGACAATTCTACTGTGGCAAAGACCATAGTAGTACATGTGAATGATGTTATGTAAAGTCAAAGGAAAGAAACTGACCCCATGACAGTGATCCAAAGATGGGTTTTCAAACTAACAGTCTTGAATCATGAGTGAAATGGCCAGGTGCTCCTGACAGCGAGGCAGCAGGATCAAAATAGAGAGATGAAAATGGCATGGCATCTCAGGAAATCAAGCAGCTACCTTTTCTTGGGTAAAAGCCCACAGTTTTCTAAAATCAAGTATATCCAGTAAGGACACAGCAGGAAATAAGACAGTAAAATTGTGATAATCTGAGTAAAGTATAATGAAGGGTCTATTTATAAAAGTGTGTGCAGGGTATTGAGAAATGACAAGTGATAATGCAAGTATCGCAGAACTGAAGGGCTACAGGGGAGGAAGAAGTAGCTGAAATCCGGAAGTACAGGCGGCTTAGCAGAACCAGAGACCTGAGACTAAATTTGAGGGTGCAGTCCGCCCACTGCAGCACTGCAGGGAGGAAACCAGAAGGACAAGTATTCCTAACCTCACTCTTCTCCTTCCTGTCGACCTACAGTGCCCCCATCCATTAAAACCAACCTGGAGCCAGTTGAGGTAGTCTCTTTGGTCGGAAACCCTTATCACAGAGCAGACTGGAAAAGGATGGGGTGCACGTCTGGAGGACCATCTAAGATGCCCACGACAGAGTGGGATAGACTGGGACCAGTCACCTGAAAGTTCATCAAATTATTTCACCTCTGAAGTCTCTGTTCGTAGTCTCTCTCTTCCTTGAAGCCTTTCCAGATCTCCTTAGAATCAGCTACTACCTCTTTGTGATTCTCAGACCATCTTTTCTTTACATTTAACCATTATTTTATTGTAATGTAGATCACAGTCAATTGGGTGTGTATTTGTCTCCCTAGGTAGATTCTGAGATCTCCTAGGAAAAATGTCATGTGTCTGATTCAACTTTATGCTTCTGGTGCCCCGAAAGGATAAATGATCACCTACATTTTGTTACAGTATGTAAATCATTGCATCCATCATCTGACTAATTCACCCTATCAGGGAGCTGCGCTTGGTATGAAACCTACTCTACACATTCTTACCACTTTCAATGTGTTCAGATAACTTGCTCATGCATCTGAAAAGAAGAGATTATTTTATTATCCACATGATACACAGAAGTAAAGTGCAATATAATTACCCAGGAACCAACAGGACTGCCAAATGGTTGCTGTAGTGCAGATATGTACTAGTGAGCATCCTACTTATTAACTCAATAAGTGTTAACTCAACAAGTGTTCAAACTATTCAGAGTGAGTTCTAATAAATATGTTCTAAATGGCTATTCTATATCCAATGTCTATGCTAAGTAGTTTCACTCCTGTGTCTGATGAGATGGTCACAACAACTACAAGGGGTAGGAGATCATTATCTCATCTTGTAGACAAAAAAACTGAGTCTGAGAAAGACTAAAAGTTATAATTGTTAGCTCATAAAAATAAACACAATGTATTATGTTCAATTGAGATTGGCTTCTCACCACGCCACACTGACCTTTTTTCTTAATCTGAGACAAACGTAAATGGGAATATATATACACACATATATGTGTATATATGTATATGTGTATATGTATGTATACATACATATGTATATGTGTATATGTATGTATATATGTGTGTATATATATACACATACACATATACATAAAATACAAATACATATATGAATAACATATATAAGAGAATATTTAAACTGGTGTCTCCTGCAGATATGTTTATTAAGTACATAAATATAAACATGTTAAATGCACTACTAATTCATTTCGATTATTTAGAGAAAGGTAGAAAGAAAATATTTTATGAAGAAAAAGACTATTTTACTAAAAAATAAATTTAATCACTATCACTATTCATATTCTGATGAAACTTCTTAAACTTGGATTAATAAACCCTTTGTAACAACCGTAATAGTAAACTTCAGGTTGTTATGTTCTTGAACATTTTCTTGTTAATTTTACCATAAGTCTATGAAATTGCAAGCCACTCTGTTAGATTTCATGGTAATCATTTTTATAAACTAGAAAGTTTGTTCAGCAGCTGAAGAAAAACATTAGAAAGCAAAATACACTGTGACAGAGAAAAGTTAAAAAAAAAATGCCCTGCTTTGTGACTTTTGGTGCCAAATTCATGAATTAATACAGACTTTAAATTCCTTTCAAGAATATGAGCTGTAGCATTAGAACCACTGCTGGCGTAGATAGTAAAGACAGATCAAATGCGTTTCATTTAAAATATGGTGGCTTCAGATAAGACTAATTGCAGGATGACAAAAAGCAGTCAATAAAATGAAAACAAATCTTGTTCTTAAACACTGGGAACAATTAATGCAATTAATTCAAAGTTGTTTCTCCTCTCCATTAGTATATAAAAACTTTCTACTCATTTTTTGGTGCTGCTGTTTTGGTATTATTTTCTTGCGTTTTGCTAGCATTTACCCTGCTCTATGTGACCAGAAGTGCTGATGACATCAGAGAAAGAGGAAATAGTGCAACTGGCCATGGAATTGGGGAGATAAACAAAGGAGAGGATGTAGAGAGAGGCATAAGGACCAGATGGGTGGAATAGGCCAGGAATCCAGTACAATGAATAACAATGTCTTTTCTTTTTAATTCTTTTTTTTTCAAGCAGGTTTATCTATTCTGCTTATTTGGATGATTCTTGCCGGTTATTTGTTGCTTTGGTTATATATTGCTACACAATAAACTATCTGAAAAACTTAGTGGATCTTAAGCAACAATTTTGTTCAGTTGCTTACATTTCTGCAATCTGGGTGGAGTTCAGCGAGGACAGTCCCTGTCTGTTTCGTGGGACATCAGCTATAGCGTCTTGGCGGAGATAAAGCCCTCATGGCTCAGATGACCTCACACATGCAGCCAGCAAATTGGTGCTATCACCTGGGTACTCAGTTGGGCTGGCTGGCATGGGCCTCAGTTCTCCACAGCTGCTCCACATGGCTAGGTGGGGCTGCTCACAACATAATGGCCTCAGGGTGCTGGAATTTCTAATATAGAAACTGAATTCCCACAGAGATCCAAGGTGGAAGATCCAGGTCTTAAGGCTTCAGTGTGAAACAGGCATACTATCATCTTTGCCACATTTTGTTCATTAGAGCAGGTCATAACCCAGATTTAAGGAAAGGAGCCACAGACAGGTATGTATATCTGGAAATATGACTCACTGGAGATTGTAGCATGAAAAGTGATGAATACCCCACCCATCTATCAAACAGAAGATTGATGTTTGACAAAATTAATAATCTTCAGATTGTTAACAATGTTAAAACAGCATCTCTAAGAGAAGCTCAAGATTACGCTGAAAAATAAACACCTTTCAACTGAGTTCATGTCACCCCAGACTAATAACCTACTGAAGAACACAGAGTAATATTACCCCCATAATGCAAAAGAAAATAGCCTTTTGCTTCAGGTTTTTGAGACAGGTTTTTTTTTTTAAGGGAAGTTTACTGGGCCAGAAGTTTATAAACCCCTGCCTCAGTACCACATTTCCCTAGTTTGTCTTAATCTCCCTTACTCACTCAGCAAAAAATACACTGCTCATCTGATGTGTGGGTGCATGGCACATAGGGTGCAGTGATATATTTTAAAAGGGAATCATATACTAAACAAAGTCTGCAAATGTTGTTCTCATATGGACCTGAACTTTCTGAGAAAAGTTGTTTAAGGGAGAATTCTCAGCTTTGCTCTCCTTTATAAGCAATAAAGCCCTCCAGGATTTGTATTACAGAATTATGGGAGCAGAAACTGCCATGGTAGGAAGAAGAACAAGCAACCTTAATTAAATTTCTGCCACAGATATTTTCTATTCATCTTAGATAGCTCAGCACCACCACAACCTGTAAGCCTCAGTTTCTTCATATTTGATTATGGATGACTATCTAGATATAAAGATTAAGTTGAGATAAAATAAAGCAAACAAGCACAAAATAAGAAATGTGAGGTGCATTGTATACTGTAAAGTACCATACAAAAGTGTTGTTTCATAATGATGGTATAGAAAGGTCTATTTTAAGCAACTTCATTACTCTTTTTCTGGAATATTCTTTGCCTGATACTCTTATACACTGGGCTTGTAGATTGCTGCTGTTGTAACTCGCTGCAGGTGTTTTTGAGTACTCTATATAAAGAAAATATTTTAGGATTTTTACGGATATTAAAGAAGAATCCAAAATACAAGTGCTAATTGTGGGTGAGGAACGCCACTTGAGAGATGCTGAACGTGAAGTATAGTGGTCTCCAGGCCACTTGACATTTTCATTAAGAAAGCTCTTGCCAGTGGTAATTACCTTAACCTCACCTGGTCGTGCCTAAACATGAGAATGTGTCCTTTTTCATAAACAATGTTGATTTCTTCCTGAAATTATCAAGTCACCAAACATTGAATAAACTATGTGCTTCATAATTTCTTGAGCACTCTGGGGAATACAAAAAAAAGTGTCAGCTATGTTTGGAGTTCAGGGGGTGTTTAGGATCTATTACCACTTCAAAATAGCCTGTAATGCTGCAGTGGGTGGGATAAGAGAGCTGTGGGGCTTGGTGGGTGCTACTAGAGCTTACGAAAGGAAGAGACAAACCCTAGCTGGGGCAAGGAGAGAAGGCTTCTTGAAGATAGGGACTAAATTTCTCTATCCAAGCATTAAGTGACTAACAGTAGTTTATTACTTTAATAGGTTCTTGAAGATCAAGATGGTCAAGAGAGGCCGGGCATGGTGGCTCACGCTTGGAATCCCAGCACTTTGGGAGGCTGAGGTAGGCGGATCACGAGGTCAGGAGATCAAGACCATGAGAGCATCCTGGCCAACATAGTGAAAACCCATCTTTACTAAAAATACAAAAAATCAGCTGGGCATCGTGGTGGGTGCCTGTAATCCCAGTTACTCAGGAGGCTGAGGCAGGAGAATCACTTGAACCAGGGAGTCAGAGGTTGCAGTGAGCTGAGATTGTGCCACTGCATTCCAACCTGGAGACAGAGTGAGACTCCATCTCCAAAAAAAAGAAAAGATGATTAAGGGAGAGGTACAAAGAAAGTGTTTAAGATGGAGGGAGAAACTAGATGAGGAGGGCCAGAACAGATGATTCCTGCTAGGAATTTAAGGAGATAAGATAAAGGAACTCCAGCGACCAGGGCTTCTGAGGCCAGGCCCCAGAATTTGGGCTTTCATCTGAGAGGCAATATAAAGCAATTATTCTATGCTTTTAAGTATTCCACTTTGTCAAAAAATCCTAGAGTGAACAATTTTCTGTCTTTTTATTTCCAATATTGGAAGTTCAAAGTTTTATAGAATTTTGGTGGTAAAGAGCAGAGGAAAACCTTAAATACTGAGTCACTTTTCAGTAATGGAATTATTTGTTTTTGATTAATCATGAGGATATTTCCTTTCTGATTGTGTCTCCTTTCATCTGTTTCTATTTCATACATTTCTTAGATACTAAAAATCTACTCTTTTGAAACCATAATAAAAGATTGCTTTTATGCTGATTTTTTTTTTAACTTTTGCACAAAAAGGCATCATATCTGTGAAGATGCTGTAAGAGTCTCAGCAGCAAGTGAGGGAAGACCACCAGAAGCTTGGTAGCTTTCTATGACAGTTATTATTGTCTTAAAACAAAATGCGTTAAGGATGCCTTCTCTAGGAATTTCAGTACAAGGGTAAACAATTACCGAGTCAGGAGATCACCAAGTAAATGAAAACGTGTAAGAGAATTATGTCTCATGCAAAGGTTTGCTTGGATGTGAATTACAAAAAACAGGGTGTAACTTCTGATTTTTTGTGTGTATTATGAGAATCAAATCAGCTCTGCAAGACCAGGAAGTCAACAGTGCCGAGTGAATTCAAAATTGCCTTGTGCTTATGGATGGATAGAGGATGCAAAGCTAATAGGTAAACTTGCACCCACAAAGCCTGGCTAAGTATCCAGATAAATACCAAAGTCATTGAAAAAGGCCATATACCTCTGCAGCCCTCTGAGGTGCAGCCACACCAACCTTGCCTATGCCTCAGAATTCTACAAGCATGCTAATTTTAATACCAGCCTGGATCTGCACTTAGCAAATCTCCAACCCTTGCACACAGATTTAGAATTGTACCTGACATATCCTAAAATGATACTTTGATTTTTTCACTCTCAAACCATGCAATTTTGCTTTCTAGAACTTCAGCTGAGAATAAATGTATTTAACATTTGGCTTTGGCAGGAAGAAAATGTTTCAATATAGAAATATGTGTCTCTACCAATGCAATTGTTAATTCAAACTCGGCTGAGACACCTGAAGAGAATGCGCATGTAACACATAGTAGGCATTCAATAACATTGTTACACTGAAGTCCACACATGGCCAGGACTCAAAATTGTATGTGTATTTTGAACAAATCATAAATGAATTAAGTGGTACCCAGAACAAACACAGACAGGAGAGAAATTAGAATAAAATAGAGAATGAGGAAACTAAAGGCCCTAGGGAATGATCCATAGCAAAGAAAGTGTATGTCATCCTGTTTTGTTTCTTAAAACTTGAATGCCTGAGTAGAGGAGAGCTGCCTCTCTTCCACCCCTCATGCAAAGAGACCATAGACACAGGGTCCCTGGATTTGAGTCTAGGAGCAGGATAGCAAAGGAAAAAGAATTGGATTTGAGTTCTTCCAATCATGACTTGTTGGGAGACAACAGAAAAATCACTTTACTTGTTTAGACCAGTTTCATCTGCTAAAGAAAGGTTTTGAAATAAATGGCATAGGTAATACCCTGATTATATTTAATGAAATTAGAGGTTATTTCTAGGTAAGTGGATACAATAATAAACACAATGGTAAAGTCACTTATGTAGCCCATAACCCTAACCTATACTTGTGAAGCCCAATTCCAGAGAGGGGAGAAAGATAATAAAGGAAAATGAACAACATGCTGGGCAAGGATTGACGCTAAGAAGAGAAACAAAGCAGGCCAAAGAGAGAGACAGTGTGCACGGTGGGGATGCGGCCAGACACAGGCTGGTCATCACAGGTCTCTCTGAGGAGGTGACAGTTAAACAGAGCTCTGTAGGAAATGAGGAAGCAGCCATGTAGATAACTCAGAGAAAAGGATCCCAACCTGGAGGAACAGCAAGTGCACATTCAGCCCTAAGGCTGGACTGTGCCTGGAAGTTTGAGAAATCAGAAGGAAACCCATAGGGCTGCAGGGGTGAGTTGGCAGGTAGCTGGTTTACCCAGGACACTGTGGTTGGTTCTACTGTTGGTAAGGACCCTGCCTTTTAACCTGACTCAAGTGGGGAACCATTAAAAGACTTTTGGTAAACAGTAACAAGTTCTAACTTCAGTTTTAGGAAGACCACTCTGGATATTTTCCAGAGGAAGGATTTCAAGGAAGTAAGCATAGAAGAGGAAGACCAGTTGAGGAAGATACTGTAATCTGCCAACGAAATGTGATGACGGTCTGGGCACAAGTGGGAGTGATAGAGGTGGTCAAGAATGGCCAGATTCCATATGTATTTTGCAGGTATAGCTAACAGGATTTGCTGATGCATTGCTATGACACCTCAAAGAGTAAAGTTCTCTCCCTGCCTGATTTTACAAGATGAATTCTTGGCAGAAGGGATGGCAAATGAAATCCCAGAAAATGGGCTCCTCCCAGCGCTGAGTCATTGGGAATATCCGAGACATTGGGTTGGGTGTAAAGGGGAGAAAAGCATGTCTGAGGAGTCTAATGCAGCATCCCGCAATGCATATGAGCCTCAACGGTTGGTGAGTCACACACAAAAAATCTTCACAACTGTGTGTTAGATCATTCATTAATACTTTTTGTTTCCTTTATGTCAGTAAGTCTTAGAAATAAAGCCCACTGTTGTGTAGCGTAAAACAGGCCATGTGGCCAACTGGTGACCAACTTATAAAGGAAAATCAGTTTTGCCCAGGCTGAATTTGGGAATCAAGACAATCTGATTGGGAACTCAACCCCCTGGAATTAAAAAAAACACACACACACACAAAACTTGGCAATCTAAGGGAAATCACCAACTTGACTTCATACTTGGTTGCTTTGACTGTAGGTTGTATTCAGATAATTGGCAGTAGCACCATCTCACCATAATTTTCTTTTCAGAATATGCCAGAATTTAAAGCGCTGTTTTAGCATGTCACAATGGATCTGCAGTGAGCTTTGACTATTGCAGCCACTGATTTGTATCTATGAGTTCTACATCTCATCTAGGAAAACCGGTGCTGCTCATGGTGACTGTTAGTGTAAACTACCCCAGAAAACTTAGCATCATACAGGCACACATACACACCTTGCTCATCAAGCTATGCAATTTTAATTTGATTTATTCAGATCTTTTAAATATTATATATGCAATTTTTTTTTTTTTTGAGACGGAGTCTTGCTCTGTCACCAGGCTGGAGTGCAGTGGCGCAATCTCGGCTCACTGCAACCTCTGCCTCCTGGGTTCAAGCGATTCTCCGCCTCAGCCTCCCGAGTAGCTAGGACTACAGGTGCGTGCCACCATGCCCAGCTAATTTTTTTGTATTTTTAGTAGAGACGGGGTTTCACCATGTTGGCCAGGATGGTCTTGATCTCTTGACCTCGTGATCCGCCCACCTCGGCCTCCCAAAGTATATATGCTATTTTTAAAACACTTTATTTTGCACCTATCAGTTACTTATGAATAAATCAGTTGTAAGTTCATTCCTTCCTGGACAATATTTAAGCCCATGCTAAGGGTTTCCTCGCTTCAAAATCTCTCATTATTCATGATGTTTGCTTAAATTGATAAGAGTTAACTGACCACACATTGTTTATTGATCCATGCTTAAGACTTTTCAAAAAGAATTTGACATTTAGGAGAGGAGACCAAGAACAAAAGGTCAGAAAGAAACACCGAGATAGGGGTATAAGCATTTTTCCCTGTTCTTCTCCTATTACCTCGCATGCATGTTATTTTCTGGCTAGCCTTGAATTTTCTATCTTATTCAATCTGAAGAAAGAAACTCAAAGTGGTGACAAATCTTCGGCCAGGTTGGTCAGAAGCGAGTGAGACTGGATTTTCATAGGGTTTGATTTAAAGAACGCAGGAGAGTCTCCATGCTGGGAAATATCTCCTGACGCCTAATTCAGAGCCTGAAATTTTAGCATTATGATTGCATCCCCTTTGTTATCGACTCTCTCTGGACTTTACTTTGAAATTCCACATGCCCCTGAAAATGCCAATGAACTAAATCAATATAGGTATGTACACTGGAGATCTTCCTCTGTGACTAGCAGTTTGTACTAAAAGCACTAGCAACAGAAGAAAGAAGAACAGCTTCCAGTAAAAGGTGGGAAATGAACCTAAGTAGGGCACATGACGGGGTAGCCACAGATATCAAAAAGAAACCTCTGTCTCACCTAACAGTTGGCATTCAAGATGACTGAGGACAGAGGGTTGAAATAGGAGGAGGCTGCCAATTGGACACTGGATTTGGCAAGATAAAGGTAGTCAGTGACATTGTTAAGTAGAGTGGTGGGAATGAAAGCCCATATAGAATGGATTGAAGTGAGAATGGAACATTTCATTTTCCTAGTAAAATGAAATAAATGGGAAGCAGTCAACAGCAGGAGTTCTTTCATGAGTCTTCAATCACTGTTGCTTACGCATGCCTGGGATCTTTGCACTGTGCGACTACCAGAATTCAAAAAGATCCAACGACTTTGATTAAATACTGTGCCCAAGGACATAAAATGAAAAATTAGAACTGGAGGGTTAAAGGAAGAATGGGGAAAGATGATGTAAAGATCCATTCAAGAAGTTTAACTGTAAAAGACAAGGAACAATTGAATGATTATTTGAAAAGTTTAAGTGAAAGGCGTGTGTGTGTGTGTGTGTGTGTGTGTGTATGTGTGTGTGTGTGTGTGTGTGTATGTGTGATTATTTTCTATTGCCAATAAAAATAATACCTGGAATGTAATGAACATTGAGTTTATTGTTTGTTGATGCATGTTTAAGGCTTGCATTCCAGGTATAAGCCTATTTTCATGTATTAGCTCATTTAAGACTTAAAACAACCATATGAGGAAGGCCCTATCATTCCCATTTTACAGAAGGAAAATGGAAGCACAGAGAGATTATCAACCTGTCTAAGGTCACAAAGAAAGCACGTGGGAAAAGAACCGAGATTTTATCCCAGGTGGGTTACAGTTAATTGTTATGGTTTGATAAGAAATTAGGAGGTCTCACAACCTTTTAAAATATTCTCTATGTCAGTACTAAAACATTATGCTGTTATTTATATACTTGTATGCCTATGTTTCTATGTCTCTATCTTATGTAATTCTTAAGTGTAGGAACTCACTCTCTTTTGTCCTTTCAGGAGCTTAAACAATGCCTTGTATATGACAACAGCAATGACGACAAGGACATTGAATCTTTATCCAGAATTAACAATATAGCAGACACCAGAGAAGTGCTTTCTTCCACGTGTCTTTTTTCGTTCTTTTTAAAGAAAAGAAAGAAGAGATGTAGGGAGGGGAGGAAAGAATTGGAAACAAATGAAAGGAAAGGAAAACAAAGGGAAGGTAGGTTGCTTCTAACTATAGAGGCAATCTGCCATAAAGAAAAACAGAGGGTAAAGAGCGAGTGGAGAAACAGATATTTTATGAGAACATGAACTACATTTTATTTTTGCTCTGCTCAATGTTTCTAAAATTCAGTCTAAGATTTAATGTAAATCTATTTGAAAGGAGTTGCTAAATTTTAACTGGAAATACTTCTTTGTGCTAAATAATCTTTATAGCATTCTAAATTATAGCCAAGTAGCAATATCATTACAGAGCTGTTTAGCCATAGCAGTTTATGCGGGAAAGTCAGAAGAAGGTGATGATGCATATCCAAATATATAATAAAGAACTTTAAAAAATCATGGGTATCTTTATTTACTCAAAATACTTTTTATTTAGCCATTTTAATGCATTCGAGATTAAAAGGGAGAATGAAACTAACCACTGGGAACTGCGAAATGTCCATGAAATGATAATAATATTCCACACTCCCACAGTACTTTTCATGAGAGAAGGTCAAAGCACTTTACAGCCATTAACACATTCAACCTCACAGAAGCCTGTGGGATATGTAGGTGGTAGGCAGCTTGAATTCACCGTGTGAGAAACAAAAATGGAGATGAAACCGTTAAGTAGAAATACTCAAGGCTGCAAGTTGGTGTTGCACTTGGGTGCACTTGTTATCCGTGGAGGACTCAGCCTGGGATTCCCACTGTGCATTGATGGGGCTTCAGAAGACCACCTGCAGCCCCCCACTACTTCCTTCTTGCCTTCCTTCCCCCTTGCAACACAGTTCTTCTCACACAGCATCCAGAGACAATGTGTGTGCATTGAAGAATCATAGAATGGGAGGTGTCTGACCTAACTCAGTTCCCCACCCATAGCGACCCATAGCGCACTGCCCTGAGAGGTGCTGGCCGACTTGCACTCACTAGAAGCTCACATTCCTGAGGTAGCTCCTGCCAAAGTTGACCTCCTCTAAGTAGAAAGATGAGGGCATGGAATTCATTCAGGGCTTGTTGACTGAGGGAAGACTGCCTAGAATTCGGGAGCCAAGGCCATTTCTAGAATTCATGAGCACTTCTCAATGCTCTGATGCTAAATATACTATCCAGAGGGCAGGGGTATGTGATATTGCTATCAAACTGTACTCTGCCTTTGGGGGTTTCATTTAGGGGGAAAAACTGCTGAGACCAGGAATAAGACCAAGGATAGTTGATGCTTGTGGCATATTTCCAGACGGAAAACCTCAGGGAACCCGACATACTCTATTGTCAGTTTGAGTGCTCCCACTCCAATAAGGAAGCCCTACCACCTCCTCATCCTCCCTGCCCCTACACACTAGAGCCCATCAGTGCTTCAGAGGTCCTTCAGACACTTTCTGTTCCTTACATATGCGACACCCATGGCATCTTGATGATAAAGTCAGATAATATTTTTTGAGTGCTAGAAATATGCCAAACCCTGACATAGGTGCTGAGGCAACTTCAGGTTCAAATTAATGGACCACTATTAAGGGAATTACATTAGAATAATCCCTATGTTTTAAGAGATGTTGGAGCTCAGCCTGAAATCCAGGGCACATCTGCATGTTAGAGTCCAGGACTTCATACAATCGCTGGAGAGAAAATGTCCATCCCCTTGTCCATCTGACACCCACTCCACACAAGGTACTGTGGCAGGTATACTTAGGAGTCCAACAATATATAATGTATGATCCTTTGGAGTTTATTATGCTGCTGAGAAACTGAAATATCATCATACAGAGAATTAGATAATAATCTAAGCTCTTATAGCAAGAGTCACAAAGCAGGTGTAAGCAAGCAGTATCTGAGGACAGTGCAGAAAGTCAGGATTGCAGAAGTTCTGAAGAGAAGCATTCCTAAGGAAGATGGCAGTTAAGCCAAGTCTTGAATGATGGGTAGTGACATGGAAATTTTGTACTTTTATTTCTCGATGTACCCTCATCACCAAGAAGAGAAGATGCGTTTGAGTGAATAAGTGAGTGAGTGGATGAGTAAAGATATTCCAGGAAAAGAGCCCATCAGGTACAAGGTGAAAGTTGAAAGATACTGTTACTTTTCACAAATAAGATTACTCTATCTCCAAGTCTATGTTATATTAAGTGATATTCATATCAGTGGTGATGATAGGGGATAGGAGAGAAAAGAATAAAGATTTTTAAAATATCACACTTGAAAACAGATAGGTATGCAATAGTCACTGTATAAATGTTAGCTGACTTGAATGAATTACCACTCTGGGAAACCTACACTTTAGCTTTAGCTATGGGGTGCCGTTATGACAAGCTGTCTGGCTTCTTTGCAAACCACCCAGAATCAGAAAGAATCAGAAAGGAATGGGAGCACGTTAGTCTGAATCAAGGCCTGACTCTAAACAGCTTGAAATCCAGGCTTGGAGTCTGGACTTCAGCCTTGCAGCCAGTCATATTCCCCTGCCCATGCTAGAAAAACACATCCACACTCTTGCCTGGCTATTGCTGGTGAGAAGTGTCAACTTTACATCGCAAAAGGCCTGGGTGTTTAACATTGTCTTAAGTGGGATCACAATGGGGAAAACTAATACGTTATAAAAACCAAAATAGCTCTTCCTTCACTTCTGATTATGTGAAAGGAAGGACCCAACATAGAGAATGGTGATTTGCTGATATAGAAAAACTTTTCCCAGCCAATCTCTCCTATCCCATAATACATTTTTTTTCTAATTTCAGCCTGCACCAAGATCCAGGAGGTGATGATTTTAAAGCTAATACTGATTTATTCCTTAAGTAATATTGTTTTTATTCCATTTTTTAAATGAAGGTATAGCAAAGTGCAAAATTTTAATTGCAGATACATGCAACAATATGGATAAACATCCAGAGATATTAAGTTGAGCAAAAGAAGCCAGGCCAAAAAAAAAACAACAATAAAAGCCACATAGAATAGGATGCATTTATATGAAGTTCAAGAAGTGGAAAAACTAATTCATGGTGATATTTGGTTTTAATTGAGGTTGTCTAAACTTCCTTCTCCTTGAATATGCCAGTTACTGTTTATTTGGTTTAATTTGTGCTAGAATCATTCCATCTTTAAATGAATACTTGACATAACCTCCAAAATTGTTCCATAAAGTGGTAAAAGAGAGGATGGATTGTACTCAGGATGGACGTGCAGTTTGCTCTACTCCTCTCCCTATCTTGAAAAACACAACATTAAAGAATCCTTATTAGGATGAGACTATCATAATGTCTCGTACAAAGGCCTCATTTCATAGATGGGAGCATTAAGCTTAAGCAGAAGGGCACAGTGACAAAGCTCCCACCAAAATCCACATCTTTCACCTCATAATTCACATTCTCTCATCAAAAGCCAAAAGAAGCCTGTCTCTATACACAGATGTTTGTGTCTACACAAGTTTCAGTTGATTGCAAAGTTTAGTCAGTACTTTCTCACAGAAGTTTAGCAAGGATAGAAATCCAGAGAGGTATGATAATTATCTATTTTCTTTATGTGAATTTACTTACAAGTCCAACCAACATAATCTAAGGGAATTTTAAAACACGTGGCTTAAGAACACTGATGCAGGTAGACTCAAAACTGAACTCTCATTTAATTTGGGTATTCGTACTTACAGTGATTTGTGTGTCCTGTAACTCAGGTTTAAAGCCAAATAAAATGGGAAAGTTATTTATCCAGAGTACACAGCCAATTCGATAGCTATAGCATGGAAAGTTATTGACACCACAGTAAAATTCCAGCTAGCACATTCATTTTTTAAAAGATTTCATTTTAAAGTAAGCATAAACCTTTCACTTATTTGACCAAATAGACCATCCTCCTAAGTAACATGTTCCCGCCTCTATCATAAACCTTTTTCTCAGCCCCCCACCAGGTCTCAGGCTCACGCACACTTGGCTTGCTCATGGCTTGGAATGTCTTATAACACTTCTCACACTGCCATGTGTCAGCAGGCAGCTCTTACATTTTTCAGTAACTGTGTTTATGACTTCCTTTCTCTCTCTGAAATATTCAAGGGCAGAAACCAAGTCTTAATTATAAGGCTTGGTTTTCTCATCTGTAAAATG
The DNA here is from genome assembly GCA_036589455.1 of Ateles fusciceps. Taxonomy (NCBI): domain Eukaryota; kingdom Metazoa; phylum Chordata; class Mammalia; order Primates; family Atelidae; genus Ateles; species Ateles fusciceps. The sequence goes on from JAZHEH010001737.1 coordinate 2,937,101, forward strand.
GAGATAACATCAATCTCTTAGAGTTGTGGAAAGGGTTATGTGCTTGGATTGAAGAACATTTCTCACAGTTCCTAATCTACATTCCATTTCAGTAAAAGGTACCATTTACTCATTATCTTGAATACATTTCATTAAATCTATCATTCATTGAAATAGGGATCATAGAATAATCAACACAAGTCATTATCATAATCAACAACACGAGTACTGCTATCATTACATTCTTAAAAGGACACAGGGTCAGAGTCTTGGGTCTGTAGAAGAATCATAGAATGCTGAATGCTTTGGGGGTGCCTGACTCCATTCAATGCCCCATCCACAGTGTATGCTCTGAGAAGTGCTTGTCTAGTCTGAATACGTGTGGTAACAAGAAGTTTATAATTCTCAAAATATCCACTTCCAAAGTTGATGTACTCTAAGTAGAAGCAGACATTTCCCATGCTTACATTTGCATCCTTTAGTTTAGGAGACACTTACTGAATGAACCAATAGTTATTCCTCATTAGACAGAGGTAACTGATGCTGAAGGCTCTCAGGATCCCCGGAGTCAGAAACACCACTGATGCCAAATAAACGCTACATGGAATTAACAAGGACACTGTGTAATCTCTGGCTTTGTTCAAGTGGCCCTGTCCTCTCCTTGTTCACCGCACAGAATATTTTCCCAGACCCTGCTTGCCGCAAATTCTGCAGTCCTGATTTTGAGCCTGGGTTAATAGTTTTTGAATGTCAGTGAGATGACCAGAAATCCTGGCTTTGCTGGCTCCTAAAGCCACAAAGAAACAAATATTACCACTCCGAAGTGGACCTCCTGGTTGTCATAAAAGAAAGAGTGGCTCTCACTTTCCAAGTGGAATGGAGATGAGAATTATTTTTATGGATGGTTCTATACATGGATTATACCAACTTATTTTGTTTGCAATAAAACTGAAATACTACTAATAATTATTTTTATCACTAGCTCTGATCTTCTCTGGCTCATGGTTTAGTGAATATACATTTTTTCAAAAATCAATATTTAATAAAGTTATCAGTGTCTGTGTCCTAAATTGAATCCTCTCTATCCCCCTCCCCATACACACTCCCACCTTCTTCTTTGAGGATCTGAAGAGAATAAATGCTGCTTTCTACAGGCGGTTCACAGATCTTCACTTTAGAGAGCAATGTTTCCTTACTAGAAGGAGCCGAGATTCTTACATACTTGGCTCCCCAAATGCTAACTTTTTGTTCAGAAAAATTAGCCACTTCCACAGCATGGACGGAAAGATGTTTTGCTTGCTCTCTGCCCTGTTGCCTGTTGTATGAACAACACCGTCCCCACCAGTTCTCCTTTTCTCACAATTCCTCAAAATTCCTGTCTTCCCTGCTAGCTATACAGCAAAGATCAGAAATAAGACTCATTAGAGAGTCACCGCTATTTCTCACACTCTCAGTTACTATTGTCCACTTCTACCAGAAATTCTTATAAAAATCCTAACTCCTGCCTTGAGTCTGTTTCAAGAAACATTTTCAGGAAGAAATGTGCAAAGAAATGAGATATTTAAATAACCATTCCAGATAGTATTTAACAATCTGCTCCATGAAGTCCTCCATGCTTTCAGTGCCTTCCCTTACCAAAGTGGCATCTGTGAAGATACAAAAGGTGGATCACAGAGCAGAGCTAACTGCAAAATACGATCAAGTCCCCAGGGAAAATGTAGGATCTCCAAATTATTTGACAATTTTATAAAATTGTTGTGTCTATGGCATCTATTAAACAGAGGGCACTTCGAGTCAAAAGAAAACAGTGACAAAAATAACAATAATACTGATAGTAGTTAACATGGGTTGTGCAACCTACCAGATGCTACAGGTTATGCTAAATACTTTGAATTATGTGCATGGTCATAACAGTACCCATATAAGGAGATATATTATCATCCCCACCTTGCAGATGAAGAAACAGCTGCTGTAAGAAATTATTTGCCAAAATCATGTCTAGCTAAGAGATGGTAGAATTAGAATAAGGAGGCTGGGTGTGACTCACGCCAGTAATCCCAGTATTTTGGGAGGCCTAAGTGGGCAGATCACCTGAGGTCAGGAGTTCAAGACCAGCCTGGCTAACATGGTGAAACCTTATCTCTACAACAAAATGCAAAAATTAGCCGGGTGTGGTAGCACATGCCTGTAATCTCAGCTACTAGGGAGGCTGAGGCAGGGAGAATTGCTTAAACCCGGGACGTGGAGGTTATAGTGAGCCAAGATCGTGCCACTGCACTCCAGCCTGAGCAACAGAGCGAGACTCCATCTAAAAAGAATAAATGTGATTCAATGAAAGAAATTTTTTTAATCTTCACCAACATTTCAATAGAGAGCCTTTTACAGTTAAACAGCCTATGTTGTTGTTAAACTTCATCATCTACTGTATGACTTGTAAGTTATTTAACCTCTACAAGTTTAATTTTCATCATCTATAAGATGCAGATAATACCTATCTCACTGAGAGCTCATGGGTTTCAAATTAAATAATATATGTATAAAACAATCAACAGAGTGTTTGGCATATAGTAATTGCTCAATAAATAAAATATTTATTATTGTAATATATCATCATCATCATCAAAGTGTAAGAAATTTTTCACTTTGGACAATTTATTCACAGATACTTACTTTCCATAAAATTAGAAAAGTGACCTCAAGATTAAGAAACCATACCATGTACCCAGTGCAGAAATTTTCTTTTTTAATTTCATAGTTGACTGTGACATTTTTATTCATAAGGATTTCTGAGAAAAAGTCAGCATTAATTTTACCCTCAAACATTAAACGGTTTAGTGACTATCTCAACATAAATATTTTTTCTTTTTATTTTAGGTAACACGAAACATCGTGTTTTGATTTTGTTATTAAAATCTCACTATAGTATTCCTCAAAAATGACTGTAATTTTCAGATAAAATAGTGTTTAAATATCATCAAATTTTTGGAGATTCTACAAAATTTTGACTTTTAAAAACCATTTTAAACCATTTAGGGTAAGTGTAGCTCATTTTTGCAGGAAGCGTAGTCTAAAAGGTTAAGCTTTATGTTGAAATCATCTTATATTGAAATTCTGTGTCTGCCATGTGAAAGGTACATCATGTAGAAGAAAATGCGTACTTAATGGACCCCAATTCATGTGCCAATAAAAGAATATCCTACATACTTCAAGAAGCTGCAGTTAAGATTCCAGATGGCAATATATAGAACACAAGACTGTTACGTGATAAGGCAGACACATTAAATGTAAGGTGGTTGTGATGCTAACAGTGGTTTGCAATATTAGCATGGCAGAAGTGTGCAGCTGCAAGTGTAACCATCAGTGGACCTGGCTGATAGTATAATCTAATTCTCAGAGGATTTATTCTGAAGTTTGCCCTAACAAGGGGTGACTAGGGAAATGCATATGGACCATACCTTGGCCACATGCTTCTCGTTACCTACAAAAGGGAAACAGAACTAATGCTAGTTAATGAACTTATGTCCATTCAGTGATTTTCAAATTTTTGTTTCTATGTACTTTAGAGTTTGAGAAAACATATATACTATTTTCAACAGTTTTAAGTGGACATCCAGATTTTTTCTTCATAAGAATGCCTAGTTGCAAAGAACATAATTTCTGGTCTAGCATATATTCTGGCTGTGCTTTAAATATGTGCTACTTCTCAAAACCTGGGAGCTGAAGAATTATTTCACTCAATTTATATACACGATCTTCTATATAAGTTAATTCACAAACCAATTTTGGTATCCACTCAATCAGTCAAACAAGAATTATTATTATTTTTTGTCAGAATATGCCTAACTCAATTTTTTAGTTCAAATAAATTTGTTAATAAATGACTTCATGACAAGTATCTCTCTCCCAAATTCTAATTCAAATATAGATTGACAGGGAGAAAAAACACAGAGCCCTGTCAAGAATATGTCACCTAGATGAAACAGGGCCACATAGTCTCACTTTGCTTTTATGAGACTTCTCTCTGAAGCAAGATATTTTCCTTTGGTCTTTTGTTTGGTGCCACAGAAGTGTTTACCTCCCAGGGCAATGAACCATAGTAGGAGTCATGATAGGTGAGAAACTGATCTTTCTTTATTAACTAGAAGCCAGAAATTTGTAAAAAAAAAAAAAAAAAAAAAAAAAGTAGGTGGGAAAGAAGAATGGCAGTGCAAAAGAACTTTCTCAAGAATTGATTTTAGAAAAGAGGACATTTGAATCTGAAAATTGATTTTCTTAAGGCTATATACACTCTCACATAGCCCTGGACAGTTTTTATATATGTTCAAGTAAACACTCACACCAGTTAGAAGATAACCACCTTATACAATCCTTTTCCAGTATGTGGGAAAATGATCTATATTTCAAAAGTCACTTAAACATTCATAGAGGCTTTAACAATCTTAAAATATCAGTTCTGGACATTTGGAGAACATCTTCAAGTCTAAAGTCTCAATCACCTGTTTTGTGGAAGAGAAAATTGAGTCTCAAACAGTTGAAATGATGTGACCTCAATTGCCAAAATAGTTCTCGAACAAAGGTTCAAGGTATTGTGGATCTAGAAATACCCATGAATAAAACTCTCTATCATTCATTTTCTACCTCTTCCCAAACATAATTGAGCCCCTTCTTGGATCCTGAAATTATGAAAGAAACTATTAATTTGGACATACATCATGCTATCAAAAGATGTAATGTGTGTGCAAAAAGTCTAAATCAAGGAGGACCATAAAAATAGAAATGTGAGTGCCAGAAACAGTGCCATGTCTATTTGGAGAAACACAATGGAGTCTAGTTTTACTCTTATGGGTAAAGGATGCAGCTGTGAATTGATTTCCAAGGCCGCCATATCTCTTATGAAACACAGGCCAGCAGATGAATCTTTTTCCAATATTGCCAAAGTTCACCTACATGGAGCATAAGTCTTCGGTGAATGAAAACTGAGCTAGCTTCTGCTTTATGCGCCACTGCCTGACCATGGATTGGGAATCCAAGAGCCTGATCCCATTTTTCTTCATCTCAGTAGAGACAAGGGCTACCCATTGTCATTCAGACAGCCCTCCAGTACTCAGTAATGGAAGGTGAACAGGGTGCTCTAGAGGCAGAAAAAGGTGAACATAGTGCTTTTGAAGATGCTAGAAAAATAGGATAGATGTTAACAAAATAGAAAACTCTTCTTTAAACGCTTTAAAAAAAACAACTCCTAGAAAATCTGTACTTTAATATCTACAAAGGTTATGGAATACACACAATGCCACTGAAGAGTCTGACCTTTTCTCAGCACTAAAAAGGTGACATCTCACTCTTCTAAATTCTCATAGCATATTGTGTCTGCCTGTCAATGACACAGATCCTTGTCTCCCTGAATTAAGGTTTGTACTTTTACAGTGGGCTCTTTCCCCATATCTACTCTATAAGCACTGTGAAGAAAAAATCTGGGACCAGCTCACTTTTGGATCCTTTTAAAACATGAGCACAGAATAAATGCTCATTTGACCTAAAATGAAAGGCCAAGAAATCAACTGGTACCAACAACGTTTGGAATATCTGTCACAGACCCTAACTTGTCCTCCAGACAAATTCTGAAGTATCTCACTAACATTTATGCCCTAATGTTCTTAGCCTATGCTAGTATAAACTCAATGCAAACTACAATGTCTATTTCCAAAGCTCCTTTTCCTAAGCTGGTTGTTCTGTGATATCACATGCCTGTCGGGTTATAGTAAAATCCAACAACAGCTGATGAATTTCACTTGATTGCAGTGACAGCCTCAGAGCCAATTCCCAGAGATACAGCTACAAAGTAAATCAGGAACTACATGTCTCCTTGTGGTTCAGAAGGGTGCTGGCTTGGATTTTACCCAAAGCAAGCTCGTGGGACAAACGGGGCTCTCTAAAATATTCTGATTTACAGCAGAAGAGCTGGCAGCTCTTTTTACAGGACCTCACAAGCAGGTTTTACTCCACTACCAACACCTAACTTGATTCTTTGTCTCTAATTTAATAAGAAGTTTTCTCTTCCAAATCACTTTTAAATCCTCCAGCTGTGCTTTCCCCTATTGCATGATAGGTACATTGCCTTCTGATTGAATTATCACCCTATTTATCTATTTTTCTATATTAAAGTCTGGTTAGCTGTTCTCTTTCCAATGCCCTGGGGTCTGGCTTTTTCCTTGGCAGAGCCTACCATTACTTTCCCAGTAATAGCACTAGGTAGAGTCATTACGTTTCGATATTAAATAAGCTGTAGAAAACTTGAGTTTCTTTTACAAAAAAGAAATGAAATCTTGATATACCTATAAATACACAGTGTTTTTCAGTTCCATTCCTGTTTGTTACATTTTAATGCCCATTAATATATGCAAAATAAGCTCTTGAAAGAAAAACCGTGGCTTAGTGACTGTTAAGAACGACAGAGCACAAGACTAATTGAACCCCATGAGGCACCTGCAGATAATTTTAAATGATAAATTCTCTGCCTCCTCTCCTTATTACTTAAGGAAAAGCTGGTGCACATGGTGTGGGGTGAGGGTAGGGGAGCAGTGAGCCTGAGATAAAAAATCTCCGAAAGGTTACCTGCACAGGAAGTTCCCTTACAGCAGCATTGATTGTATTTGCTCCTCACTGGACCAGCCAATAGATGCACTTCACTCTGTATGTCACTGTCACTGAACATCAGAGATGCACTACCAACCTTCCCCAAGGAAAAGCATTAATTTCCCGGGATTGGAAGGAACTGTCCAGGAGACTCTCCATCTTTGGGTCTGATGCCAACTCTAAGGGATGATTGAGCAAGGGTCTCAATCATTATAGACCCTCAATTAAGGGACTGTGGCCTCATGAGGCATTATAAGGGTCTCTGCTCATCCCTTCGGCCTCTGGCCTCCTAGACAGTCTGTATTGCCAGCTCAGACTCTGGATGGTCCAAAACTCACAGAAGGAGAGAAGTAAGGAGATAGCCAAGTAATTACAACAAAAGACGTTGAAAGGGAATTATTTTATACTAAATTACTATATCCTTGTAAATGAATGGGATTATTTCTGGGAAAGAAATAATAAAAGAGACAGAGAATTATGTTTACCCAAGTGGAAAGTTTTATTTTCAGTCATAAGCTGAGGCGTCATATCCCATTAAGCAGCAAAGGGAAATATCTCTTTTAGTCTGCTCTTTTTCCTGTCAGTTTTGATTTAAGTGAAATAGAAAAAAAAATTAACCAGAGCCACAGGTCAAAGGATTCAAGTGCTCAAAATCAGAACACTACTATGGATTTTTGAGGCAGTCAGCTCCCTTGGAGAATAAATGCACGTTCTATAGAAACCAGTTGACACAGCAGGGGCTTAAGCTGGGCCTCAAGATCCTCTCCCATGCTGGCTGCTAAGGTGCTGGCTCTGGCTAGAATCAGCACCGACTCTTCTCATTCTTTCCTTGTAAAGAAGGTGAGACAATTCCAATTCTCAACAGAAGACTCCACAGAGTGAGGACAGTCTTCCCACATGAGGCTGGAAGGCTACGTGTTGGGGATAGGAGAGCTCCATAGTATGTTAGAGTCAAACAGGCATCTACCTCTGTGGATGAGGCAGCTCCACCTCCCTCCAGAAACCTGCATCCCTTATGGAAAACACCAGAAAGCAGGATTGAGAGAAATCTGGAAGCAGCAGCAGCAGAAACTAGAATAGGCAGAACAAAGATGTTCGAAAATCAAGGGCTTCCAGCTGCCTGGCACAATAGGATTTCCCCATAAATCCAAGTTACCTCAGAACTCATCATCTCTCTCCCACCTGGTTCAGAGAGAACACCACCAGGGTGTAGGCTGGTAGCATGTTCTTTCCCTCTGAGCCCTTAAGAATAGAAATCTTCAGTAACATATTTCGGTAGCAATGGTCCAGAGAATATGCACTCCCAAATGATAATGATACCATTGGCTTTAGTTCAATTCCTTAGGGGTTCCTAATCAATATAATGGTGAAAAAAAAAACAAAACTTGACACTTAGAGAGAAGAAAATTTTATAAGTAATTCCACCAACTTATTTCCATGACAGTAGTATGGGCCCATAAAGACTGTATTTTCAAATAAATTTTGTGATCTTTTCCCTTAGGGTGTTACCCAGCCAAGTGTATTAAACACCTTCTCAGAAACACAACAATCGCTTCTCTTCATCTCTCATCTTTTGTCAAGGGCTGTTCCTTCCCAGTCTTTGATATGTTGTTCACCTTGTTACTACCTATCTTGTCACTTTTGAGTTTTATTTTAGTAGGAAGTTAAATTACTGGTGGGGCATCTTGATGCTGTGAAGGCTTAGCTATAGACTTTGTGACTTCAATTTTGTACCTACTCCCAGAGTGTCGCCCTTAGTCCTTGTCAGGCATTTCCTCTGTGGTTTAAAACGTTTCATGCATCATTGCTGCCTTTGTCTTCTTCTCACATTTTTTTTGCCTTCTAGGCCACGAATCACTTTTTTACTGCAATATTTCATGGCCTTCACATTTTATACAAAATTTGTAATATATTTCAATTTCCTTTACAATTACACTATGCTTCACACTCCTTAGGACACTGAGTAGAGATCCTTTTCTGGAAAAATCTCCCATGAAAACAAGGCAAGGAAAAAATTGTATGTCATCATCACAAAGCCAGTGTGTATACCAGGATGATTCTAGAATATTTTATAATGACCAAGGATAAAGATGTGATATTCTGAGTCAAAGATGAAAACAAACAGGTCTGAGCAGATGCAGTTAACCTGCAAAGGAGAGAGTTTGTCTTTCTCCAACATGATTAGCATTTTATTCCTTAGGATCAATCTCAAAGCCTATACTACCAACCAAGAGTTAAATTCTTTTTAAAAGACGGTCTTCAAGGTTAGCAGACGTTGAGATAAAAATAAATTATAACTCAAGGAGAGGTGAAAATCAAGAGATCTTTAGCACAGAAGAAGGAGATGTGTTTTTAACTGAGTTTTGAAGCCATATGGAGAGCTGATGAGGTGGAGAAATGTAAGCAGGATTTTTTTTTCCAGATGGTGGGCACTTGAGTTAAAGAGCTGAATTTTGTAGAGGCCAAAGACCCAGGGAAAAAGGATTTTGAGGCTGCAGAAAATTGATTCTCAAGGTCGAAGGAAATGAAGTATTCAATTGTGAATGAGAGTCTAAAAAATGGAAGATCTAGGGAAAAAAAAAAAAAAATGACATGTGGAGCCAGCTGGTGGTTTCCAAAAAATTTCTCAGTACTGTGTATATAAAATTAAAAGGATAGAAGGAAAACTCACTGACGCAACAACAAATTCCATGTGTTCTTTTATAACAAAGAAAGGGTGATCTACACACAGACAGCACACTTAAGTGGAAGAAGAGATAATTAGTACTCCTCAAAATGTGGTCTCTAAACTACTTGCATTTGAATCACCTGGGATATTTCTTTTAAATTCTGAATTCTAGGCCTTGATCCATTTCCTTTTAAAAACAAAATCTTTCTTAGGGCAGAATTTTTAAAAGTTCACCAGCTGATTCTTCTGGTGGTGAATGTATGGACTGCCAATGACAGATGTCCTGCAGGTAGACCCATGTGACACACAGGAGTGCTCGTGCTGCTCCCCCAAACTTGCCGTGGATCTTGAAGGACATTAAAATATATTTAACAATGGGAACAAAACTTAACTGCTAAAAAACAATTACTTGAATGAATACTATCACATAAATGAACTACAATGCTCCCATTAACAAGGCTGATTATATATGACGAGAGTTCTCAATAATTTCATATTCTATTTATTTAATAGTTAAACAGAAGATACTTTCTGATAGTAAGACTTCATTTGTTTGTTTTGTAGGGAATGAAAAATTGCTTTCTTCTACCCTTCTAGGTTCTTTGGCTGGTCTACAAATTAAACTGACATGAGAATAACTTTATGTATGTACACATGCTTGGGAGTCCCACAATAAGATGAGACTGAAAGAAGTGGCCTGATGATTGGGGTTTTTATAGCATCCCTAACCACAGAAAGACATAGAGTATTGGAGCACCTAGGGTGGTGAAGACAAATTATGGGAGGTTGAGAGGACATAATGTATGATAATAAATGTTGCCTTGTTTATGCAGAGAAAAGTCTCTCAGGTGAGAAATGTCTCAGAGTAGCCTCTTTCTCTAGTTCAGATAGCTTAACTAATGAACATTTCCTTTGTACATGTAAATTTCTCATTACAAAATAGGAGTTCTATGTTTTAGATAGTTTAGAAGGAGATGAAGAACCTCTCCTGTGTTGGCTGGCTCTAAATTTCTTTTAGCTCAAAGTAACCAATAGGCCAAAACAGTATTTATTGTAGCGGTGCGTCCTGAGCTTCAACAGTTTGTTCTAAGTTGTGTTTGAAGTTGACATTCCTCTAAGAATAGAGTGACCATGGTATATTTATGTTTGGGTCACTGTGGATCTTATAGATTTTTATGTAATCACTGGGGACAGAATGCTTTACCGTTGATTACATGGATACTGAAAAAGCACAAGATTTAGAAGACTATATACTTATTCTATGACAAACCTGAAAATTTCCTTTGAAAGATATTTTTTGTGTGTTTTGTTTGCTTTTTTATTATTCTCAGTTTTTAGTTTTCTTGTCTCTTATAAAAGTAAACAAAGGTGGCATTTAAAACTTTGAAAATATTATAATAAAAGGGTCTTTTAGGGAACTGTAGATTATAGATATTATTTTGTATATTTCCAGGAAGTTTCTTTTTGTTAAGATTTCCCCTAAAGTCTATTACTGAGCTGATAAGCTGTTCATAAAGGCCATTCTAAGTCAAAGGGTAATGGTTGAAAATTCTTTTCACTGATTCGTTGTAAAATGGAAAATGTAAAAATACTTCCTTTTCATGAAGACAAATTGCATTTTTAAATTCTCCTAATGAAGCAGCATTCATCAATGCTTGCTCATTTGTCTTTGCAGGGGGAGTTCTGGGGCACAGATAAGAAGATTAATGTCTCTGAACTTTTCAACGCATTGAGTTCAGTCATGGTCCTTCCCTAGTGAGCAAAATTAAGTCAATATCATTACTAACATTCTCAGTAACATTTTTAGACTTACATTATGTTTCTATCTATTCTTGTTTTTCAGACTCGGAAGGTCTATCCTGATACCACAAATTATGTTTGTAATTCATCAAGAATATGATTTTAATTTCTTTCATCTTGATGAAAAAAATTGTGGCCAAAGGGGATGAGATAATAATATACAGAGCTAATAGGGCTTGAGTGCTTTAAAGAATAAGAAAGAAGGCACATTCTTTGTTACCTTAAAAAAAACATTCATTTACCAAACATTGACTGCTCTAAGCTATGCATTGAAGGAGGCTCTGAAGAAGCAAAGATAAATAATAAACTATTTCTGCAAGACTCAAAATTGTTGCAGGGGTGAGCCAAGAAAACAACTGTATTTTCTGTATGAAGGAAACAGCACTATTCAATGGAATTAATTAGAAAAGTACGTAAAGCGGAGAGTCATTTGGTTGGGAAATGGTGAATAAGGTTTAAGGACTGTACTTGGTTTAATAGATCCCCCTCAAAAAAAAAAAAAAAATCATATTCATCAGTAATTTGCAAACGTGACCTTATTTGGAAATAAGTCTTTGCAGATGTAATGAAGTTAAGATAAAAATCATTCTGAATTAGGCTGGGCCCTAATGCAGTGACTGGTATCCTTATAATAAAGGGAAGTTGGGACACAAAGACATGCAGAGAGGGCAATGTGTTGATGGAAGTAGAGGTTGCAGCGATGTATCTTCAACTAGGAAACTCCCTTTGAAGGCTTCAGAAACAGTATGGCATGGCTGACACCTTGACTGAAGACTTTTTTTGCCTTAAGAAGTTTTTTTTTAGCAATCCAGTTTGTGATACTTTGCTCCCAGTCTGTCTGAGAAAATGAATACAGGTATATATAACAATGTCACATATATCATGCAGTATTTGGGGGAAAAGAGTTCTCTAGAAACTAAAATATAGAAATTAACATGGAAGTCATTATCAGGAAATGTGGCTGGAAAGTCAACTTGATGCAGAAGATTTAAAAAATCATTTGCAGGGCTAATATTCATCTAGTACAACCCAAATGAAGCACTGACTGTGATTCTTTTTGATTAATTGGTCCCCCATAAATTATAAATTGTTAAATATGTTTAGGTTTTCTTCTTGTACATATAGCATAGTAAACAGTATATACTTTAAATTGGAAGCAAATGAAAGCACTGGAAATAGTTTATAATGAGGCAGGAAAAAAGCAGAACTGTTTTTGTTTTTGTTTTTTTTTAGAAAAACTATTCGAAATGGTTATGCAGGCAGGCAGGAAGGAGTAGATTAAAAGACTATAGGCATTTGGGTTGGTTCCAAGTCTTCGCTACTGTAAATAGTGCTACAGTAAACATACGAGTCCATGTGTCTCTATAGAAGAATGATTTATAATCCATTGGGTATATACCCAGTAATGATATTGCTGGGTCAAATGGTAATCGCCACACTGCCCATCAGTGGTAGACTAGATAAAGAAAATATGGCATATACATATATATATATATATATATATAATTTTATATATATTTTATATATATATATATATATATATATATATATATATATAACACATACACACCATGGAATACTATGCTGCCATAAAAAAGAATGAGTTCATGCCCTTTGCAGGGACATGAATGAAACTGGAAGTCATCATTCTCAGCAAACTAACAGGAACAGAAAACCAAACACTCATGTTCTCACTTATAAGTGGGAGTTGAACAATGAGAACATGAACACAGGGAGGGGAACATCACACACCAGGACCTGTCTGGGGATGGAGGGCAAGGACAGAAAGAGCTTTAGGACAAATACCTAATGCACGTGGGGCTTAAAACCTAGATGATGTTTTGATAGGTGCAACAAATCACCACGACACATGTACACCTATGTAACAAACCTGCACATTCTGCACATGTATCCCAGAACTCAAAAAAAGACTATAGACTATAGGCAGAGAGACAAGACGGGGACATTACCATGGTTCAGGTGAAAGACTAAAGTAAATAATTAAGAAGTACCACTTTCAGTAACAATGGACTAGCTTTTATGAGACTAAACTTTCCATAAAAGTTTTGGTCAAGATGAAAAAGAAAACAATGCTGAAGTCACTGGATAACAATAAAAAGTGGTCAGAAACTGGAGGGAATTTGATCGTTGAAAGGAAATCTTTAAACTGTGTGAGATCCACATTAAACCAACTTATCCCTTCAGGGCTTCTCCTGTTCACATTACATGGTCAATAAAGCTCAACACAAAAGTGATGGTCTTAATCTGGTGAAGAGCAAGGAAAGAGCTTCAAAAGAGAAGGAAAATTGAAAGTACTGAAAAGTAAACGGCTACAAGGGGATCCCCAAATTCTTCATTGAAATGCCACTTAAATCTTGATTGAATTCTGTTCTACATATGCACAAGGTAAGAGCAGAAACCAAGTTTCAAATCAGAAGAATTTGAAGATTTGGAAAGATGAAAGAGCTGAGCAGAGATTTTTAGGAGTTCCACAGCTGGGGAGAAGAACTTCGGAGATCAAGTCTTACCAAATTAGAGGTGATAGCTAAGTAACTTAGGCTTACTCTTAAAATCTAAGAAAAGCAATGCCATAAAAGTAAAATAATGTCTCAAGACTAAGGGCTATATTCTGGGAGTAGGTATAAAATTGAAGTCACAAAGTCTAGATCTAAGCCTTCATAGCATCAAGATGGCCTACCAGTAACTTAACTTCCTACTAAAATAAAACTCAAAAATATACAAATGTTAACAGAATCCAGAGTGTCCACATTTAAGACATAGTATTTAATGTACAATAAAAATTACTATATATGCCATGAAGCAGGAAAAGGTAAAAGTAATCTACGTTTAAGAGAAAAAATAATTCCAGCAGAAGATGACTTAAAAATGATCCACATGTTAGAATTAGCAAAATAGGCATTAGCATATTAATGTCTAATATTTTCAGAAAAAAAAGGATTTAATAGATGAAGAAATGAAGAATTTTGGAAATGTAATAAAATATCTAAGAAACAAAATATAACCAAAGGATTATAAATCATTCTATTATAAAGACACATGCACACGTATGTTTATTGTGGCACTGTTCACAATAGAACAGACTTGGAACCAACCCAAATGCCCATCAATGATAGACTGGATAAAGAAAATGTGGCACATATCCACCATGGAATACTATGCAGTCATAAAAAAGAATGAGTTCATGTCCTTTGCAGGGTCATGGATGAAGCTGGAAGCCATCATTCTCAGCAAACTGACAAAAAAACAAACAGAAAACCAAACACTGCATGTTCTCACTCATAGTGGCTGTGAAACAATGAAAACACATGGATACAGGAAGGGGGAAGATCACATATCAGGTTCTGTTAGCGGATGAAGGATAGGGGAGGGATAGCAGGAGGTGAGGGTTAGGGGGAGGGATAGCATTAGGAGAAATACCTAATGTAAATGATGGGGTGATGGATGCAGCAAACCACCATGGCACGTGTATACCTATGTAACAAACCTGCACATTCTGCACGTGTACCCCAGAACTTAAAGTATAAAAAAAATTCTTTCAGAAAAAAAAAGATAAGAAGTATCACTGGAAATATAAAAATGCATTCCATAGGAATTAAAGAGCCAATTAGTCAAGAAAACACCACAATACTTACTATGATTAGTTTTGTGTGTCAATTTGACTGGGCCACTGGATGCCTAAATATCTGGTTGGAGAGGATGTGGAGAAATAGGAACACTTTTACACTGTTGGTGGGAGTGTAAATTAGTTCAACCATTGTGGAAGACAGTGTGACAATTCCTCAAGGACCTAGAAATAGAAATTCCATTTGACCCAGCAATCTCATTACTGAACATATATCCAAAGAATTATAAATCTTTCTATTATAAAGACACATGTACACGTATGTTCATTGCAGCACTGTTTACAATAGCAAAGACCTGGAACCAACCCAAATGCCCATCGATGATAGACTGGACTAGGAAAATGTGGCACATATACACCATGGAATACTATGCAGCCATAAAAAATGGTGAGTTCCTGTCCTTTGTAGGGACATGGATGAATCTGGAAACCGTCATTCTCAGCAAACTGACACAAGAACAGAAAATCAAACACTGCATGTTCTCACTCATAGGCGGGTGTTGAACAATGAGAACACATGGACACAGGAAGGGGAGCATCACACACTGGGGTCTGTTGCGGGGGACCAGAGGAGGGGACAGCAGGGGGTAGGGAGATGGGGAGGGGATAACACGGGGAGAAATACCAGAAATAGATGACAGGGATGGAGGCAGTAAACCACATTGCCATGTAGGTACCTATGCAACAATCCTGCATATTCTGCACAAGTACCCCAGAACCTAAAGTGCAATAAAAATATATATTTTTATATTTTTAAATGTACATATATATAAAAATGTGTGTGTGTGTGTGTGTGTGTGTGTGTGTGTGTGTGTCTATATATACATATATAAATTTAAAAAAAAAAAAAAAGGAAAGTGGGTTTCTGGGTGGATCCATGAGGGTATTTCAGTAAAACATTAGCATTTGAATTTGTGAATTTGGTAAAGCAGATGGCCCTGTGGGCAGACATCATCCCTTTGAGGACCTGAATAAAACGAAAAGGTAGAGTAAAGTTGAATTTGTTTTCCCTGACTATTTGAGTTGCGAGATTTATCTCCTCCCTTGGCATTTTTGATGCTCAGGCCTTCAGACACCCTTAGCTCTCTGGTTCTCTGGCCTTCTAACTACACCTCCAGTTTTCCTGCATCTCTAACTGGCATTTGGAAGATTGTGGGACTTCTCTGCCTCCATCATGGCATGAGTGAATTCCTTATAAAAATCTCTTTTTTATATTACATATACATATAAAGAGAAATAGATGTGTGTGTTTGTGTGTGTGTGTGTGTGTGTGTGTGTATTTTCTACTGATTCTATTTTTCTGAAACACCCTAATACAATACTGAATGAATGTACATCTAATGATGGATCTTCAAAACACATAAAGGAAAAATTAAAAAAGAAAATAAATAAATTCTAAAGAGAGAAATAGCATAGAGATTTCAACCCTCCTTTTTCAGTAATTGATAGGCAAAATGTTCAGTGAAGATAAAAAAAATTTGAATAGCAATAACAGTCATCTTGATTTAACTATTTAAGCAATACTATTCTAACAACTCTGGTCACATTTAACATGAGTATGGAAAGTTCAACAGAAATGATTATACACTGGGACATAAAACAAGTCTCATTACTTTTACAAGATTGAAATCACTCAGAGTATGTTCTCTAATAGCAGAATTAAGTTGCAGTCAGCCCTCCATATCCTTGGACTTTGCATTCACGGATTCAACCAAACTTACATAGAAAATATTTTTTTTCTTTATCATAAAACTAACTTTATTATATTTTTCCCAGTTAGATTTTTTCATTAAATGCCTTCACTGTCCTGGTGACTTCTCGTTCTTACTTTCTTCTGAGGACATTGTGTGCGTCAAGAAAATATTTTTTAATAAAACAAAAAATAACACTATAACAATAAAAATACACAAAAAACGATGCAACCATGTATATAGCATTTACCTTGTATTAGTTATTATCAGTAATCTAGATATGATTTAAAGTATATGGGAGATTGTGCATAAATTATATGCAAATACTATGTCATTTTATATGTACCTTGAGTACCTCTGGATTTTAGTATCTGTGTGGGGTCCTGGAACCAATTTCCCATGGGTACTAAGGGGCAAATGTAGAAGCGATAACAGTCATCACCACTGATTTTACAGGTCTAAAAATTATAAAAGTTAATATTATTAACAGCTTTTACTAATAAAATTAATAACCTGAAATAAAAAAATCTCAAAAATCATAATTTACTAGACCTCAGGCAGAAATAAAGACTATGAATAGGCCTACATTCTTTCTTAAGAAATGAATTTGTTATTAAAATCTTTCCCACAAAGAAAATTCCAGGCCTAAAAGACCTCAACAATAAAATCTACCACTATATAAATTATAAATATTATCAAGTTTACACACACTCTGTCATAAAATAGAGGTGGAGAAAAAAAACGTCCTAATATAGTTTGGATCTCTGTCAAATCTCATGTTCAATTGCAGTCCTCAGTGTTGGGGATGAGGCCTGATGAGAAGAGACTGGATATTGGGGGTGATTTCTCATGAATGGTTTAGCACTATCCCCTCAGTACTATTCTCCTAATAGTGAGTGAGTGACTTACCAGGAGATCTGATGGTTTTGAAAGTGTGCTGCACCTCCTCTTTCTCTCCCTTTCTCCTGCTCCAGCCATGGGAAGTACCTCACTCCAGCTTTGTCTTCCTGCATGACTGTAAGTTTCCTGAGGCTTCCCTAGAAGCAGAAGTTGCTATGCTTCCTGTACAGCCTGCAGAACTGTGAGCCGATTAAACCTCTTTTCTTTATAAACTACCCAATCTCAGGTATTTCTTTATAGCAATTTGAGAACAAACTAATATGCCTCCCAACTCACTTTATGAGGCCAACTTAAAGCTACTACTAAAACCTGACAGGGACATGACAAGAAAAGAAAATTACAGATAAAACAAATAAAGAAATATTGAAATTCAAGATAATTTAAATACCATTTAGACATTCGATGATATTGAAATTTACATTGCATATTGCTGGTGTTATAATGCTCCTTTGACTGTATTTTAAAATAATTCTTATGATAATATGAATTATTTTGGAAATATGTACCTAAATAATTTTGGGTAAAGTATTAACTTGAAATATAAATTTGATCTTTTTATTGGTCAAAAATTGTCAAGATCAGAATTTAACAGTTCAACCTGATATAATGTCTGGAATTGGTCTCATTGTAATGGAGTGAGGAAGGTAGAATGAATGTATGAGGAGAGGAAAAACAAGAATGCTAAAATCAGAATTGCTGAATGTGGATGCAGTATTTTCCCTGTGACCCTTCTCTTTATGTAGGAACTGTGCAGTTGGCTCTGCTTATCACATCACCAGTGTTAACTCATGCTGTAGGACACCTATCAGACTCCAGGGAAGTGAGGGAGCTCACAGGAGCCATCCCAGTTCACATGGACAGGACAATGCTACTCTGGAAGATCGGCGTGTGAAAACTCTGGATGCCTTAGTCACAGCACTCTTCATACGATAGCCCATCCTTTGCATAACATGTAAGAGCCATTTCAATTCAGCCATTCTCTCTCGTGCATTCCACTCTGAAATTCTTAAGCAAAACGAAGTCTTTTTATAAATCACTGCACATTAGTAAATTGTTCTGAATTATACTTGAATTAGTCAATTTTGGAAGAATGTTACACACATTATCTTTCTTGTAAAATTTCAAAAGGCATCACAAAGTGCAATCTGGTCATTGATTTATGGACTTGAATCTTTCATAAGAGGGTTTCAGATTCACTTTGTGTCCCTGAGTTGCTCAATCTGGCATTCAGATAGGAAATATTGTCTAAATTTGTGGGAACTTATTCATTTTTCTCTTCCTGTGACAGAGATTCATCATTAGAATATATAAGTATAATCTCTACTCTTAACTGAAAAATTCGCCTAGAAACACACACACACACACACACACAGAGAGAGAGAGAGAGAGAGAGAGAGAAAACTTGACACAATTTTCTCAATCATTTCCTGCACTGAGTAAGGAATGTTCTACTTCATATGCACTTCATGTATGTCATAGTATGTAGTACTCAGTTTGTCTGGCTTTTGTATCAGTCCAGGTACAATCAGGAAACAGAAACCAAATGATAAGTTAAATAGGGAAGCTTAATATAAATAATTACTAAGTTATGGATAGAATAACTGTAATAATGTAAAAAGAACTCTCAAATTTACTCTAGAGCTGATGGGGAGTGTTCAAGGACAGAGTATATTGGAAGGCAGATGCCTTCCTAATGCTGCAGTTCACATTTCCTTAAGGAAGGTGTGGTTGTGGACTACTGGATGGAGAAGTTGGCTGGTTTTCCCAGCCCAAACCTTGCCCACAGTTGCTGAGCAAGTAGAAACAAACCTCCAAGTGTCTAGTGAGCAAAAACCAGTGAGCAGACAGGGAGAGAAGTCGGGGCATTCCTGCAGACACAAAGCCTGGAATGCAAGTTGTTCATGTCAGGAGTACTGTAAGAAAATGGTCACCACGCCTAGGTGGGGGATGTGAGTTTTTCAAGATACTGTGTGCCGTGTGTGTGGTGGGGACAGAGCACCCTGGAGGTTCCCACACACCCACACCACAGACAATCCTGCAGCAAGAGCAGACAGAAGCAAACACAGCAACCAGAACCAGGAAGAGAAGTCTTCTTCCTCTTACAGCGTCCCTCAATGCCCTCTACTGACAAAACTTCACATTGTGCTCATCGTCAAGAAGAAATGTTTAGCCTCCAGTCCATTATCACAGAGCAGGCACTGAAGGGTAAATTTGGAGCTCAAAGGTAATAAATCCAATTCTGGGTAGTGGATCTTTGGGTTTCATGTGTAAACATAGTCTCTCAAAAGTGAGCCAAGATTGAACCACAGTGATTTCTCATGATATTCTGAGTTCTGTAGAAACAGTTTTAGATCCCAGTTTCACCAGATTGTTTAGGTAGTAGTTAATTATTCATAGTGAACCTGAAGCTGGGCTTCCTTGGGCTAAATTCTGGCTGGTCCATCTTTCAGCTGTGTAGACCTTAGGCTAATCATTTATCCTCTCTGTCTTTACCTATAAGGTGGGATAATAATCCCTTTTCTTGGAGTTGTCGCAATTATTAAATGACTTAATATGTATTAGAGCTTAAACAGTGCCTAACCCACAGTCAGAAGACAATAAATATTTGCTTTTAATAGTGTTATTGATTGATAACCTATGAAGTGTATCTGTCACCTCCCTGGAAAGAGGCAAGAGAAGTCTGGAAGCCAGTCTTCTAATTGCATCAACTCACAGGGTCAGGCATTTCTTACACAGACTCCTATAGTTTTTATCATGTCTTGCCTTGCAAGCACAGCAATTATATTTACATTGCTCTGTTCTTCAATTCCATAGATTTCCAACCGTTTATTAAATTCACTCAAAATTCTTACACTGCATTTATCCCCCCATTGACTCTTCCAAAAATGTGCTTCTCTTTCCCCCTCTACCTCTATTGCAGAACCTGGACTAATTTTCCAAGCATTTATTCTTCAATTTATAAGCAGACACATGGAAGCATGCTCTATAAACAGAAAGGCAACTTGTTTAGGGGTCAAAAAATGATGCTCAGTTTTAAAGTTCTAAATTTGAATGTCCTCATTTTTTGAGAATGTTTCCTACTTCATTTATTTAAAACCTAATTTATGCAATGAGATTGCCAGGAACATATGCCAGTTACTCTTAAATGCTAAAACAAGAATCACTAGGTTCCCACCACGACCTTTGGGTACAGCTCTAGGCTTCCAGTTTTGAAATAGTCACTTTTCTGGGGAGGGGTTGGGTGAAGGTGGGGAGGTGGGCAATAAAATTAACACTGAGATGCCTCTACTGTCTTATTCCTTTTCCATTTCTGTTCATTTACTGAATGTGATACCTAAATTTTTCCTTCATTATCTTTTACAATGATTAATGTTAGGTCAAGTCAAAAATATTTTATGTCTAAGTCCAAAGGGCCCAGAGAGATGGTGAGCCAGGCTGAACAAAGGCTGGTGCAGCACAAAGAAGTGAGAGGAGACTGGAGAGCTCCATGAGCATGCCTCCACCATGAGAGTGAAACAACACATTTCAGTTATTTTAATACTTCTCTTTTCTTACCCATGCCAAATATTCACCTGCAGACAGGGACCATGTCTTATTCATGCTATTACCCAAGTAAGTACTACATTTTTAGCACATAGTATATTCCTAATAAATATATTGCATAAATGTCTGAAATTTGTAAAATTGAAGCTTCACTACCTCATATTCCTAAATCCTTTTCAGTAAACACAATCTATTCAGATATACTGCATAGATAGGATCTTTTTCAATCTGCAGCATATTTCCACCAAAGCTGAAAGGCTCACAGGATTGATTTTTGGGTCAACTGTTACAGGCTGAGAAACCCCAAATCTCCATATGGTGACTAAATAATCATTTATTCTTTCTGGGGATATCCAATGACAAAGATATCCAAAGTCAAGAGTGAGAATCTCTGTAATACTCAACAGCTTTCTTCATCCAACAAATGTGCTGCATGAAAGGCAAGTGAACCAAACAGAAGAAATTTTTAAGTAAAGGATCAGGAGGGCCTCAGGAGAATTTAGATATAAGTGTTTGAAGATGTTAATCCTACTTGCATTAGAGCAAACCCAGCTACAAAGAAAAACAAAGAAACATCAAAGGATGAATACAAAATGCAAATACTCAAATGTGGTAAATCAATCACGACCTATGGTACAAAGCCCCAAATACAAGGTATCAGCAAAGACGCTGACCAATTTTCCAAGCAGAGCCAGAAGAAAGAACAGGCATGATTCATAGTAACTGGAGAGATAGAAAGCACATTAAATGGATAAATCAAAGCAAAATGTAGAGGGATTTCATGGAGCACCAAATAAAGAAAGTGACAAATCTGACTCCCCCTGTGGCAGATAGACAGATGGATGATTTTTCTGCATTTTTACTGGTTACACAGTTACAGCACACCACAAAGTTGAAAAATTAAGTCAAAAGGAGTTCAGAATAAAAATATAACAGCCACATTGAGTATGTGTAAATAGAACTTCTTTATTCATTCACTCATTCATTTATTCATTCATTCATTCAACAAGTCTTCTGAGATCAGACAAAACTGGGCACGTTCAGGGTGGTATGGCTGTAGACAACAGCAAGTGTTTGTTGAGTATTTCCAGATGCTCCACAGTGCTCCAAAAACCAAGATAAATTAGCCAGTTTTCCTACAAGGAAAGAGCACGATGATCATGCACATAGACAGATGTAAACAAATAAATTATTGTGCAATGTTTTAAGTGCTATAATGGAAGCAGGGCCACTTTCATGAAGAGAGAGAATTATGAAATATTAAGCACATATGTATCATAGCAGACTAGGGATAATAATCACAGTGTGGACTACCTTCATGTCTTCACTGGACTATTGCAAAAGCCTTCCCACTGTTTTCTTCAGTCTGGAGTCTCTCCAAGCCATTTCTTATAAAGCAACTGGATTGATATATGTAAAATGTCAATCTGATTATGTCATAGGCCTGCTTTAAACCTTTCCATTGTTTATCATTCTATTTGGAATAGAGAAGACAACCCATTGAATGGTTTATAAAACCTTCAGATTCTAGCCTCATTTGTACTTCAATCTCATCTTGCTTCACTCTACTTTCATCCTCATCCTCTCAATTCCACCTATATGCATGTGATACGGTTTCGCTGTGTCCCCACCCAAATCTCATCTTGAATTCCCACATGTTGTGGGAGGGACCTGGTGGGAGGTAATTAAATGATAGGGGCAAGTCTTTCCTATGTTGTTCCCATGACAGTGAATAAGTCTCATGAGATCTGATGGTTTTAAAAAGAGGTGTTGCCCTGCATAAGCTCTCTCTCTTTTTGCCTACTGCCATCCATGTAAGATGTGACTTGCTCTTCCTTGCTTTTGGCAATGATTGTGAGGCTTCCATAGCCATGCAGGACTGTAAGTCCAATCAAACCTCTTTCTTTAGTAAATTGCTCAGTCTCAGGTATGTCTTTATCAGCAGGATGAAAACAGACTAATACAGCATGTATTAGTTTGCTAGAGCTGCAATAACAAACTACAGAACACTGGTCAGCTTAAATAACAGATATTCATTTTCTCACAGTTCTATAGGCTGAAAGTCCAAGATTAAGGTGTTGACAGGGTTTTTTTGTTTTTGTTTTTGTCTTTTTGAGACTTCTCATCTTGGCTTGCAGATCACCTTCTTGTGTTCTCATATGGTCTCTCCTCTTTGTACTGATGTTCAGATTTTCTCTTCTTACTAGGGCACCAGATGCATTGGATTAGGACCTACCGTAGGACATGATTTTAACTTGGTCACTTCATTAAAGGCCCTCTGTCCAAATACAGTCACTTTCTAAGGACTGGGGGTTAGGGCTTTGGCATATGAATTTGAGGAAGAGAAAAATCTCAGCTCATAGCAATGCATTTCTTTACTTTCTAAAACATTCCATGTTTACTCTCAACTCAAGCTTTTACCCATGCTATTAATACTCCTTGGGTGCTCTTTCCCCCTCTCATATCTGTATATTAACATATATTTATTCTTTATGTGTCAGAAAATTCTTCCCTAAATTTTAAAATCAAATGAGTTGCCCTGTTATGTAAGTCTCACTATGCATTCTTCATAGAAACTGTCTACTTGTAATTACGTGTTTAATTACTCATTATGGTTATATTTAATAACTTCTTACCCTTAAACAACACATTCTGTAAATATAGGAACAATGCCTTCTATGCCTATATTCATCTTTTTATTCATTTTACAAAATTACACTCGGTTTTAGTTTTCTGCTTTGTTTGCATTTGTTGTATTCTCTACATTAAAAAAATCAATTGTCCTTCTATGTAGTTACAAATACTTGTCCTCTACATTAGTTATCTTACTACTAATTCTTTTGAGTCAGTTGCCTTTGTGTTCTGTATTCTTTTTATTCAAATTATACATTCACTTTTTAATTGTGCCTATTCTTTTGCAACTTCTATTTCATGTATTGGTTCTTAAATGGATATTCTTCAAACCTCAGTTTATTTTTGTACACTCCAGTCTTCTTTATCATGCCATTCTATTATTCTACTACCTTATCTATAACACATACAAAGAATTTCACACTGATAGAAAAAATAGTAGGCACTAAAATAGCAGGAAGAAAATCTATGCTTTCCAAACAAATAAAAATAAAATTAATAATAAAAACTAATCAATTATAAAGAGAGAAAATAAAACTGTAATAAAAGCCAACTCAACTCCAGAAGGCAGAAAATAAGAATTATTGATTATAAGAGGCAGTCTGATGTTAGGGATGATACAATGTAAAAACGTAAAATAAGGTCACACAATATTCAAATATAGTAGCAATCCTACAAATATAAATGGAATATATATATCTATATATATATACCTATTTGCATACATCAATAAAATATTTCAAGTCAGATGAACAGTTTAAGGAGTTAATGTTAGAAGAAAATGAAACAGAGAGTTTAATAGAGAAGGACAGAAAAACATATAAAAGGGCAGTCACACTCAAAAGCAAACTGGTAGAGCAGCATTAGTATCGTGAAGAAAAATACAAGGCAAAAGTGTTAATGGCTGTAAAGTGAGACACTATATATTATTAAAAGTACATCCACTACAAAGAAAACAATTGTTAGCTTTAATTGTCTATAGGGGCAGAAATTTAAGGCAAAATTACATAACTAAATAGAAATTGAAAAAGAATGTTAATCATAGAAAGCGATTCTAATTATTTCTTTCAGGAACAAATTGCTTATACAAACAAAAAAATAGAAATAATATAAGATTTTTGAAACACAATGTTAACAAGCTTCATCTAATTTTTACAGAGATAATCCTTTAACAAATAAATAATATATATTATTTTCCATTACATGAAACACTTGTAAGACTGATAATGCACTATATTTTTTTTATCACATCTAAAGTTGTTTATAAGATGTTCCATTATTTTAAGGAATACCAAGAAAACAAAAGTTACTACTGGTTAATAGCCATGAATTGAAATAGTCTAATTTCAGGGATTGGAAATATGAAAAACAATTAATTTATAATTAATAAAATATAATAATTAACTAACTCAGTAAATCTCACTTAGCAAAAAATTAAATACACAATTATCACTAAGAATAAAATAACTTTTAAAATCTATAAAATACATCTGTGATAGAGAATGCAAGTGCTCACCCCAATTCATATTGTCTCCACATCCCGGAAAAGAATCAACATAATATTTCACAGCCACCATCTCCTCCCATGCAATTAGGTATGATCAAATGACATAGTTCAGATAAAGAAATATAATTGGTTGTGATATATGTAATTGTGGGCCAAGGCTCTTAAGAAGCAACTGCGTTTTCCCCATGAAAAGAGATTCCCTCCTTCTATGATAAATGAAAGGAACACAAGATAGATAAATGATGATAACTTAGTGAGCTGGAAGGCTCCTGAACTTGATTTACCTGTAGATAATCCAAGGTACCAAGTACCAAATAAAATAATCCATTCAGACACACACATTAATCAGGAAAATGTCTCCAGGGCTTGTCCAAGGCCTTTATAGCAGCCCCACCCATCACAGGCCCTGAGGCCTAAGAGGAAAAAATGATTTCAGGGGCTCCTCCCAGGGCCCCCTGCTCTATGCAGCCTTAGGACATGGTACCCTGCATCCCAGCTGCTTCAGCTCCAGCCACAGCTAACAGGGGCCAAGGCACAGCTCAGGACATTGCTTTACAGGGTGCAAGCCCCAAGTCTTGGAAGCTTACCCATGGTGTTGGGCCTACAGGTACACAAGTCAAGAATTGAGGTTGGGGAACCTCTTCTAGATTTCAGAGGATGTAAGGTAACGTCTGGGTGCCCAGATGGAAGGTTGCTACAGACACAGAGCCCTCATGGAGAACCTCTACTAGGGCAGTGAGGAAGGTAAATATGGGGTTTGAGTACCCACACAAAGTCCCAACTGGGGCACTGCCTAATGGAGCTGTGAGAAGAGGGCCACCATCCTCCAGGCCCCAGAATGTTAGATCCACTGACAGCTTGCTCCATGTGCCTGGAAAAGCCACAGACACTCAATGCCAGACTGTGAAAGCAGCCAGGAGGAAGGCTGTACCCCATAAGGCCACAGGGTCAGAGCTGCTTGAGGCTGTGGGAGCCCAGCTCTTGCATCAGCATGACCTGGATGTAAGACATGGGGACAAAGGAGATCATTTTGGCAGTTTAAGGTTTAATGACTACCCTATTGGATTTCAGACTTGCATGGGATCTGTAGCCCCTTTGTTTTAATCAATTTCTCCTATTTGGAATGAGTGTGTTTACTCGATATCTGTACCCCCCATTGCATCCAGCAAGTAACCAACTTGCTTTTGATTTTATAGGTTCATAGGCAGAAAGGACTTGCCTTCTCTCAGATGAGACTTTGACTGGGACTTTTGAATTAATGCTAGAATGAGTTAAGACTTTGGGGAACTGTTGGAAGGGAATGATTATGTTTTGAAATGAGAGGACATGAGATGTGAGAGAGGCCAGAGAAGGAATGATATGGTTTGGCTGTGTCCCCACCCAAATCTCATCTTGAATGATAGTTCCCATAATCCCCATGTATCATGGGAGGAATCTGGTAGGAGGCAATTGAATCGTGGGGGCAGTTACCCTCATGCTGTTCTTGTGATAGTGAGTGAGTTCTCATTAAATCTGATGGTTTTATAAGGGGCTTTTCCCCCCTTTGCTGAACAATTCTCTCTCCTGTTGCCATGTGAAGAAGGACTTTTTGCTTCCCCTTCCACTACAATTGTAAGTTTCCTGAGACCTCCCCAGTCATGTGGAACTGTGAGTCAATTAAACCTATTTTTTAATAAATTACCCAGTCTTGGATATATATATATATATATATATATATATATATATATATATATATATATTTGAGACAGGGTCTCACTCTGTTGCCCAGACTGGAGGGCAGTGGCATAATCTCGGTTGACTGTAAACTCTGCCTCTGGGTTCAGGAGATTCTCCTGCCTCAGCCTCCAGAGTAGTTGGGATTACAGGCAAATGCCACCATGCCCAGCTAATTTTTGTATTATTAGTAGAGACGGGGTTTCACCATGTTGGCCAGGCTGGTCTCCAACTCCTGACCTCAGGTGATCTGCCTGCCTTGGCCTCCCAAAGTCCTGGGATTACAGGCACAAGCCTCTACACCTGGCCAGGTATTTCTAAATAGTATAGTGAGAACAAACTAATACAGACAGTATACTTAATAGAAAAATATAAGCGTTCTGACTGCTCCACCAACAGTCTCCTCAGTTCTCCCCATTACCTGAGACAGAACAATATCAAATTAGGCCAATTAATGAGCCTAAAGTGGGCTCTAAGCATTCAAGTGAACGGAAGAGTTGCATTTCTGTCACTAAATCAAAAGCTAGAAATGATTACGCTTAGTGAGGAAGTCATATTTAAAGCTAAGACAGGGTGAACACTAGGCATCTTACACCAAATAGCCAAATTGTGAATGCAAAAGAAAAGTTTTTGAAGGAAATTAGGAGGTTTACTTTAGTGAAATATAAATGATAAGGAAACAAAATAGCTTTACTGATGATATGGAGGAAGTTTTACTTGTCTGGATAGATCAAACCAGTCACAACATTCCCTTAATCCAAAGCCTAGTCCAGAAAAAGGTCCTATGTCATTCCACTTCTACAAAGGCGCAGAAAGGTGAGGAGGCTGCAAAAGAAAAGTTGGCAGCTAGCAGAGGTCAATTAATAAGGTTTAAGGAAAGAAGTAATCTTTATAACAAAAAGTACAAGGTGAAGAGTTGATGTAGAAACTGCAGCAAGTTATCCAGAAGATCAAGCTAAAATAATTGATAAAATTGGCTGCACTAGACAACACATTTTCAGTGTAGACAAAACAGCCTTCTCTTGGATGTCATTTAGGACTTACACAGCTAACAGGAGAAGTCGATGCTTGGCTTCAAAGCTTCAAAGCACAAGCTGATTCTTTAGGGGATAATCCAGCTGGCAACTCTTAGTTGAAGCCAGTGCCCATTTACCATTGTAAAAATGCTAAGGCCCTTAAAAATTATGCTAAAGCTATACTACCTGTGGTCCATAAATGAAACAATAAAGCATA
Organism: Ateles fusciceps; assembly: GCA_036589455.1. Classification (NCBI taxonomy): domain Eukaryota; kingdom Metazoa; phylum Chordata; class Mammalia; order Primates; family Atelidae; genus Ateles; species Ateles fusciceps. The sequence goes on from JAZHEH010001737.1 coordinate 2,965,042, forward strand.
GATGATCACACACCTGTTTACAGGGTAGTTTACTGAATATTTTAAGCCCACCGTTGAGACCTACTACTCATATAAAAAGATTTTTAAAGTATTAATGCTCATTGTCAATATACTTGGTCACTCGAGAGGTAGACAAAGTTGTACAAGAAGATTAATACTGTTTTCATGCCTCCTAACACAGCATCCATTCTGTGTTCCACAGTCCATGGATCAAGGAGTAGTTTCAACTTTAAAGTCTTACTGCTTAAGAAATACATTTCAAAAGGCTATAGCTCCACTTTTGAAAGTTCTACTGTGGGTTAAATGCTGTCAAATATCCTCATGTGCTCCAGAGAAATCTTTCATGAAAGAAAGAGTCAATCAAGGCAGCATACTTCACTGTTGTCTTATTTTTAAAATTTGCCACACCTACCCCAATCTCTAGCAACCATCACTCTGATCAGCCAGCAACTATCAACATCAAGGCAAGACCCTCCACCAGAAAAAGGATTATAACTCACTGAAGTATTGGGTGATCATTAGCAATTTTTAGCAATAAAGTATTTTAATTAAAGTATATGCATTGTTTTTTGGACATACTGCCATTGTACATTTAATAGACTACAGTATAGTGTAAACAACTTTTATATAAACTGGAAAATTTAAAAAATTGTGTGGCAGACATAAGCAGCCTTATGGTAAGACAATATAAAGTTATAATAATCAAGACAGTCTAAAAGAAAATAAATACATACGTAAATAAAACAGAATAGAATGCCTGGAAATTATAAAGCTACACAATATAGCCAACTGATTTTAACAAAGGTACAAAGACAATGAGAAAAAATAATATTTTCAACAAATTGTGCTGGAAAAATTGAATGTTTATTTGCAGGATAAAAAAGTCTTATACCTTCACAAAAATTAACTCATACACTAAAATGTAAAGTGAAAAACTAAAACTTCTAGAAAAAATAAAAAGTCTATATGACCATGGGTTTTGTGACATTTTTAGACACAATACCAAAAATATAATCTATCAAAGAAAAATTTGATGTTAGGTTTTATTACAATATTAAAAATTATTCTCTGTAAAAGATGTGGCTCACCAAGTGAAAAAAACAAGGCACGGACTAGAAGAAAATATTTTCAAAACATATAACTGAAAATGAACTTGTGCCTAAATTAAAGAGAACTCTTAAAATAACATTAAGGAAAAAATCAAATTGAAAAATGGACACAATATCTAAACAGATATCTTGCCAAGGAATGTATATGGATGGTAAATAAGCATATGAAAACAACAATCAAATTTCCTTGTTTTGCAAGTGAATATTCAGTTTTTCTCAACAGCATTATATTTTTCCCTCTTATATCCCTTATTGTTCAGTAGCATTTAATAAGATACGTTCTATTTTCTGTTGCATATTGTTGGCATCCTTGTCAGTGATCAGTTGACCAAATATGCATGGGTTTATTCTGGGCTCTGTTCTGTTCCACTGGACTATGTTTTGTTTTTATGGCAGTACCATATGGTTTTGACTATTATGGCACTGTAATATAGTTTGAAATCAGGAAATGTGATGTCTCCAGTTTTGTTCTTTCTCAAAATTGCATTGGCTATTGGGGGTCTTGTGGTTTTACACAAATTTTAGAATTGTTTTTTTTATTTCTGTAAAACAAAAATGCTATTGGAATTTTGATAGGGATTACTTTGAATCACCTGGGGTAGTATGCACATTACTATGATATTAATTATTTCAATTTACAAACACTGGATCTATTTTCATTTATTTACATCTACTTCAATTTTGTCACTAATGTTTTATAGTTTTCACTACACAAATTTTCGCCACCTTTGTTAAATGTATTTCTTAATTTAATTTAATTTAATTTAATTTGTTAAATGTATTTTATTATTTGTGATGCTATTATAAATGGAATAGTTTTCTTTCTTTTCTAAATAGTTTGTGTTAGTATACAGCAATTCAAACTTATTTTTGTATATTTTATATCCTGAAACCTTACTGAATTTATTAGCTCTGACAATTTTTTGGTAGAGTCTTTAGGTTTTCTATGTATAAAATTGTGTCATTATGTCATCTGCACACAGAGACAGTTTAGCTTCTTTCTTTCCAACTTGAATATTTTTCTCTCTCTTCTCTCTCTCTCTCTCTCTCTCTCTGTTTTCCCCTAATTGCTCTGATTACGACTTCCAGTACCATGCTGAATAAAAGTGGCAAGAGTGGGCATACTTGTCTTATTTCTGATCTCAAAAACAAAGCACTCAAAAGAATAAAATTAAAACTTTGTCTTACACTATATATAAATATTAATTTAAAATTGATTAAACACTAAAAGATAAGATCTGAAATTATAAAACTCCTAGAACATAAGGAAGGGAAAATGCTCCTTGACATTGGTCTTGGCAATGATTTTTTGGCTATGATACCAACAGCACAAGCCACAAAAACAAAAATAAACAGGTGGAAACAACATCAAATTTAAAAGTTTCTGCAGAGCAAAGGAAACAATCCATGAGATGAAAAGGCATCCTACGGAATGAAGAAAATATTTGCAAACCATATATCTGATAAAGGATTAACATCAAAAATACATAAAGAACTCACACAAATCAGTTGGAGAAAAAAAAAAAAAAAACTCAAATTTAAAAATCAGCAAAGTCCTAAGTGGATATTTTTCCAAAAATGATATAAAAATGGCCAAAGCTATATAAAAAGGTGCTCAATACCACTAATCATCAGAAAAAATGCAAATCAAAACTAAAACTACAATGAGCTATTACCTCATACCTGTCAGGATGGCTATTATCAGTAAGGCAAGAAACAAGTGGCAATGAAGGGTGTAGGAAAATTATAACTCTTGTACACTATTAATAGGGAGGTAAATTATTACAGCCATTGTGGAAATCAGTATGGGGCCTCCTCAAAATAAATTAAAAATAGAATTGCCATATGATCCAGCAATCCCACTCCTGGGTATATGTCCAAAGGAAATCAAATCACTATCTTGAGAGACATCTGCACCCCCCATGTTCATTGCAGCATTATTCATTAAAGCCTAAAACAATATGAGTCAATCAACAGATTAATGGATAAATAAAATGTGGTATGTTTGGGTGTGTGTGTGTGTGCAGGCACACACACAGACACAATAGAATACTATTTAGCTATATAAGAAAAAGGAAATTCCATTATTTGTAACAATATGTACAAATCTGGAAGACATTATACTAAGTGAAATAAGCCACACACACACACAGACACACACTAATACCGCATAATCTAACTTATCTGTGGCATCTAAAACAGTTGAACTCATAGACTCAGAGAGTAGAATAGTGGTTACCAGAGGCTAGTGATAGTTGGAATAAGAAGTTGTTGGACAAGACTACAAACTTTCAGTTATAAGATGAAGAAGTTCTGGAGATCAAAGGTACAGCATGGATGGTGAAAGATATATTCATGAATTTGATGGCAGTAGTCATTACAAAATATATGTATGTCAAATCATCTCATTGAACACCTTGACTATATATGATATTTCCCAAATTCGATACGTTAAAAATAAATATTAAATTTAGAAAATACAAATTAAATTAAAATTTAAACATGAAATCTTGCAATGAGGGTATACAAAATACGCTCAAGATCATTTTTATTAGGGAATGCAAATTAAAACATTCATATACATACTTTCCATGACTATTAGAATGGCTAAAATCCAAAATTCTAACAATACTAATTGCTGATGAGAATGTGAAGCAAAAAGAAGTCTCATTCATTTTTTGTGGGAGTGAAAGATTGCTTGTGGGAGTAGAACATTGGCAATTACTTATAAAGCTAAACATAATCTTACCATACAATCCAGAAATTGTGCTTCTGTAGATCTACCCAATTAATTTGAAAATGATGTCCACATAAAAATCTGCACACAAACGTTTAGATTATCTTGTTAATAATAGCCCAAACTGGAAGCAACAAAAATGTCCTTCAATAGATGAATGCGTAAACAAATTGTGGCACATGTGCATAATGGAATACCACTATGCAACATAAAGGAATGACCTATAAGCCAGGCAAAGACAGGAATGAATCTTACTCATATTGCTAAGTGAAAAAAGCCAGTCTGAAAAGGCTACATACATATGAAATAATATAATATAATTACAATTATATGTCATTCTGGAAAAAAGGCAAAATTATTTAAAGAGATCAGTGAAAGTTAAAAGATCAGTGTTTTCAAGAAGTTTGGAGGAAGGTTTGAAAAAGTCAAGTACTATTTTAGGGCAGTAAAACTATTCTGTATGATTGCAATGGTGGATATATGATGGAATACATACATTATAACCCCAGAACTTTATAGTACAATACTGAATCTTACTGAATACAAATTAAAAAAAATAATCTAAGATGCTGAGGGCTCCCCTCCCAGGATGGAGTACAGACTGTGACAAAGAATCTAACTGCATTGCAAACGTATCAAATAACCTCAGTGATGGAGTGGGGGAGATGGTGCTGATATAAGTAACTTTGTAAATGAGTAACTTTATAAAATGAAAGGATGAAAGGCAATATAAACTGTACATAAGCATTGTTTTCTAATAGATAAAGCTATTTCCCATGGGAATATATGACAACTCTTTTACTGCTATACATGCACACTGAAATTGAACCTTGAAGTAAATAGATGGTACCAGGCAGGTTTCTCCCATTGTTGAAGTCAGAGATTAAAGATAAGCAAGGAGGAGGAGGCTAGAATTATCACATGGTACTGGATTAGAATTGGAGACATCTAGATAAATTCCCTTTTGGCTCAATATAGATACAGATAGGCACATATGCAAATATTTATACATAGTTGTATATACACAGGCTAGTATACACACATTTTTTTTTGCTCTGTCAGTTGAATGGAACTAGAAGCAACAGCACCCCAACAGCAGCCAGTGTAACAGCACTTTGAATTTGGTTTTCAATACTGCTTTCTAATAGAAGGAACCAGGGCTTCTTAGAGAAATGAATGATTCTAGGACTGGAACACGAACTATACAAAATAAGCCTGTAGGAGGTTGTGGTGCCAGAAAGTAATGAAGTGCTAAACACACACACACAATGATGTGAGTTTGTCAAAGGGCCAAAAATATCAACTGAAAGAACTCCCAACATTCAAAGCTAGAACAATTTGAGCATCAAAAAAAGTGATGGGGAGGAAGGCAGCAAATCACACTGCCATGTGTGTACCTATGCAACAATCTTCCATGTCTTCACATGTACCCCCAAACCTAAAATGCAATAAAAAAAATAAATAAATAAATAAAAACTCTAAAAAATAAAAAAAAATAAAAATAAAAATAAAAAAGTAATATTAGATTTTAAACCAATAACAATGAATACCCATGAGCATGTATTGTTAAAAAATCAGGGGAATAAGTAATAAATGTAGGAAAATAAAACAAATGATCCATGTAGAAATATTCCAAATAATTTATGTCAATATTCTTCCTTCAAAAAGGCAGATCACAACTTCTCACTTCTTAAGCATGGGTTGCATGCTGACTTCTTGCAAATGAATACGGTATTTTGTTGACTTCTCAAAAGATCACCAATAAATCTTTTAATCAATCAAAGCCAACTGGTGTAGTAAGGGAGAGCATCAACTTATCATTCATAGTGGTGATTCAGAATGAGGATCTCAACTGGGATATTTACAGAGGTTTTTTTTTTTTTTTTTTTTTTTTGAGACAGAGTCTCGCTCGGTCGCCAGGCGCCAGACTGGAGTGCAGTGGCGCGACCTTGGCTCACTGCAACCTCCACCTCCTGGGTTCAAGCAATTCTCCTGCCTCAGCCTCCTGAGTAGCTGGGATTACAGGCGCGTGCCACCACGCCCAGTTAATTTTTGTATTTTTAGTAGAGACGGGGTTTCACCATGTTGGCCAGGATGGTCTCGATCTTCTGACCTTGTCATCCGCCCGCCTCGGCCTCCCAAAGTGCTAGGATTACAGGAGTGAGCCACCGCGCCCGGCCATTTATAGGTTTTAGGGCTTGGGCTCGAGTGATATAGGTGGCTTTTTCAAGTTGCAGAACTCCTTGGTTTTGAGAGAAGTCTGTGACAAAATTATGGTGGGTATAGAGCGGCAATGATCTTGAAGTGAGTAATGGTAAGTAAACTGTTGTTTGACCACCTAGTTGTTTACCCAGGTGAGCAATCTAATATTTTGTAGGACACCCATTTTCCCAGATGAGCAAACTCTTTGTACAGACCTATTGGTGTTCAATAATTTCCTGAAGCAAATAGTGAGAATATTGATTGGACTACAGCTTCACCTTCTAGGGCAAGATTTTTTAAGAATAAATAATGTAAACAGGCTGACATAGGTGGTCTCAGTTCTCAGTCATGCTATTTAAGCTATGAGGGCACAGTTCTCAGTATGTGTTTTTCATAATTGTGTGTATGTTTGTTTTTAAATAGGCAGCTCACAAAAGAATAAATGCCAAAGTCCAACAAATATATAACTAAATACCTACCTTCTTTAGTAATCAGGAAGAATTATATAGATATTCTCTAATACCAATTAAATTAGGAAAGTCAAAATTCTGACACTGCTAAGATTTGACAAGGACAAAGAAAACTGACCTCTCATTTACTGCTGGTGGAAGAATAAAATGCTAAACTATTTTAGAGGGCAACTTGTCAATATCCGAGTATATTGAGGTATGTAATCTGTGACTCAGTAATGCCAACTTTAAACATATGCTCAAGAGAAACTCTTGTACATATTCACCACAGGAGATATGCATGAAAATATCCATTGCAGCAGGGTCCTTAGTTATGGGAATGAATAATAAATTATTGTGCATTCACTCAACTTATACAGCAATAAAAACTAGATTAATGTATATGAACATAGGTAGATTTTTAAAATATAATACAGTTGACCCTTGAACAACAAAGGTTTGAACTGCATGGGTCCACTTATACACAAATTTTCTCTGCCTCTGACACCCCTGAGAGAGCAAAACAACCCTTTCTCTTCCTCCTTGTCCTCATCAGCCTACTCAAGGTGAAGACAATGAAGAAGACCTTTATAATGATCCACTTCCATTTAATAAATAGTAAACATATTTTTTCTTCCTTATACTTTCCTTAATAATGTTTCTTTTCTCCTGCTTACTTTATCGTAAGAATATTGTATAGATACATATAATATATAAAACGTGTTAATCAACTCTTTATGTTATCAGTAAGGCTTCTGGAAAACAGTAAGCTATTAGTAGTTAAGTTTTAGGAGACTCAAACCACATATCCAGATTTCAACCATGTGGGGGTAGACCCCCTAACTTCCTGAGTTGTCCAAGGGTCAACTGTACTGAGTAAAGAACTAACTTCCAGAATAATACATATACCATGACATAACTAATATACATTTTTACACAACAACACAGAGTAATGCTTTAATTATGGTTATATAAGTGACAAAATAATAAAAATTTGAACAAGAAGGGCACATATCATATTTGGGATAGTGTCCATCTCTGAGAAAGGAAGTAAGAAAATGCAATTGCGGAGAGGAACAAAGAGGATTTCGCTGTCTTCCATAATGTTATATAACTTCTGATACAGTTTGTATATTTGTCCTAGCCCAAATCTCATGTTGAAATTTAACCCCCAGTGTTTGAGGTGGGGCCTGGTGGAGGCGTTTGTATTGCAGGGGCAGATTTCTCATGAATGGCTTGGGCCATCCCCTTGCTATAAGTGAGCTCTCGCTCAGTTCACACAAAATCTGGTCATTTAAAAGTGTATACCACCTCCCCTATCAACTCTCTCTCTGTCTCCTGCTTTTGCCATGTAATGTGCATGCTTCCCCCTTCACTTTTTTGCCATGATTTTAAGCTTCCTGAGGCTTCCCCAGAAGCTGAGCAGATGCCAGCATCTTACTTCCTGTAAAGCCTGCAGAACTGTGACCAAATAAACCTCTTTTCTTTAGAGATTACCCAACCTTAGGTATTTCTTTATTGCAATGTAAGAATGATCTAATACATTGTTTATTTTTTAAAGGAAGTAAAATGACATCTGAAGCCAAAGCAATGAAGTGTTCACACTTCATTCTGGCTGGCAGGTACTTGTGTATTTAATATTTTGTTATGTGTATTTTCATGTAGTTTTACAATTTATCAACTTTCATTAAGTAGGTGTTGAGGTTTGTATTTTGCTCATGGATGTCAATACTTCCTGAACTACTTGTGGAAAATGCTGTCCTTTTCATTGAATTGCCTTTGAACCATTGTCAAGAGCTAGCCGTCCATGTATATGTAGTGACATACACATATATATATGTCTGTGTGTAAAATATTTATAGCCAGTTGTCCTACTTGTGAACATTTTGTTCCATTTCATTGATTTGATTTGTGTCTCTGCACTATCACCAATGCCACACTGTCTTAATTACTATAGCTTTATAATAAATCTTAAAATTGAGTAGTCTAATACTTCCAGTTTTATTTTATTTTTCAAAATTGCTTTGGCTATTTTAGCTCCTTTGCATTTTCTTATACAATGCTTCCATTTTTGAATAAGTTTGTCAATTCCTTCAAAAAGTCCTGAGATTTTGATACATATTATGTTGAGTTCATATATTAGTTTGGAAAGAACTGATACCTTAGTAATACTGAGCCTTCCAAACCATTAACAAACTATAAGTTTCTGTTTATTTAGGACTTCTTTGTCTTCAGAGTATTTCACAGTTTTTAGTATGCAGCACTTGCACATATTTTTGATAGCTTTATATATAACTCATGCTTTTGATAATATTATAAATTTTTCATTTTGATTTTAAGCTGTTTATTGCTAGAATATAGAAATATACAGTTGATCCTCAATAACTGCTGGGAATTGGTTCCAGGATTCCCTACAGATACCAAAATCCATGTGTCCTCAAGTCCTGCAGTTGGCCCTGCAAAACTTACATATATGAAAAGTATAAAAAGTGGGCCCACTCTGTCAGCAGGTTTTGCATCCAGTGAATTCCGTATTTTGCATTCACATTTTGTTGTGGATGAAGAACCGAAAGATATGGAGAGCCTACTGTTATTTATTGGGAAAAAACCTGTATCTTTTCTTATAAAATGAACCTATACAGTTTAAACCCATGTTGTTCAAGCGTCAACTATATATATTTTAAATATTATTTTTATATCTCAAAAACTTGCTCAAGTCACTTATTAGTTCTGGTAGCTTTTCTGTAGAATCTAAAATTTTCTATGTAAGCAATCATATCACTTGTAAATACTTTTTAATTACTTCCTTTACAATCTCGATGCCTTTTATTTATTCTTCTTTCCTTTCTTCCACTAGATAGGACCTCCAGTATGATGATGACTAGGACTGTTGAGAATGAATGTCCTTGGCTCTTTCCCGACCTTAGGAGGAAAGCATTTAGTCTTTCACTTTAAGTGTGTTGTTAGCTAAGGGGATTTGGTAGATTCCTTTATCAGGTTGAGAGTTTCCTTCTGTAGCTAGATTGCTGAGAGTTCCATCATAAGTAAAGTTTTATCATGTTTTTTGTTTTCAAGAGCTCCTTCTTCCTCTATTAAGACCACATGGTTTTCTTCTTTAATATACAAAAATGGTAAATTTCATTAACTGATATTAAAATGTTACACCAACCTTGAATTAATGAGCTAAACTCCATTTGGCCATTGTATTTTCCTTTTCATTTAGTGCTTGATTTGATGTGCTAACATTTTTATTGAGGGTTCTTGTAAGTGTTTTCCTGATGCATGTTAGTCTATATTTTCTTTTCTTATACTGTATCTGTATATGTGTTCAGTACAATGTCGGCCTCAAAGACTGAACTGGAAAATATTCCTTGCTTTTCTATTTTCTGGAAATTGGCGGTTTAAAAGCAATTTATCAAGAGCATTAAGTATCTAGAATAATCTAGGCAAATATTTTTATTCTGAATTCTATAAAAAGTATTTCCAAAAAAAAGTGACTATATATTAAACATGACAAAAAGTTAAAATAAACTCAATTATTTCAAAATAGAGAATGTTAAATGAATTGTGTATACATGTGATATTATCTAATATTACATACTATAATATTGACAAAATTTATAACGTTAGAAAAACAAGCAATTTTAAAAGAAACTGTAAAAATAACTGTTGCATCCTGATGCTAAGTAGTTAAAGAAAGCTAAAGTTCTAGTGACCACTAGTTCTTTGTAACATCAAATGTAAAATAAGTGATATATCCTCCAATCACATGCAAACTCACTCCAGGTTAACTGAGTTATTCAGAGGAGGTTACATATTTGATATTTGCTTTTTGCAGGCATTCCTTTGGAGACAGCTGGAGAAGGATGGCCGAACTTCAAATGACAAAACCAACAGTTATATGATTACCAAAAGAACTATCATTTTGTTTTTATTACACTAGATGCTATAAAGATTCTGATGTGTAAGTAACGGCTACTTCTGTGTCAGATGCATTGTAATTTGTTTCAGTGTGCTTCAGGTAGAGAACTCTTTCACTTGTGAGAAAAATAACAATATTTTAAAACACAAAACACTATTCTTTATAGCATCCTTTTATGGAAGTGATTTTATTTCTACTGTTACTTTCTTGTAGCTGGAAGTTGTTGTTTCTCGTGGTTCCGTAAGGGGCTGGCACAAACTAAGCTGTTGAGTTCAGGGGCACAAAGAGACAGTGAAGGAACATGGCATAAAAGTGAAATGATTTCTCAATAGCATTCAAGTTTTGTTCACTGTCAAATTAAGCCTAAGAAATATTTGTGGTTGTGAAGCACTAGAAAAACTTAGCCGGTAAGTGTTTCTTTGATCTATATCTCTAGAAAACAAAATGTATTAATTGTATCTATAACTTAGAAAGTATGCTCAAGAAAAATATCTTAAAATATATGCCTATGTCATCCAGATTTTGTCCCACACCTGACATGTAATAAGTGCCCAATAAATGTTATTCCTTCTTTGCAGCAATAGATGATATAAAGAACTTTTGTTCACGCATACTAGATTTGATATCATTTCCTAGAAGAAGCTTTTTTAAAGTTTTGTATATAAACTATAGAACTCTCAAGTCAAACCATATTACTGCAAAAAAGTAAATCAGCTTAACCCATTCGTATTCCACACTAACAGTTGTAATTGTTCTTTCTTCTAGGAGGATCACATTCCATTTCTTGATAATTTTCTTCTTTATTTTTTAAAGCTGATTAATACATTTCCATTTTACTAGGTCTAATAGATAGCTGATCTAATTTGAAGCTGATAAGTTATATAGTTATATGTGAATTGATTAAAGCATGTAACTCTAATAGACTGGCAACCTTTTCAGAGATTAGAAGTGCTGCTTAGCTCCCTTTCTATGGATGATTAATTTTCAGTGGTTATCAACTCTCAAAATGAAAATTAAGCAATACATATTTGCTTTGTGGATGACCAGTTTTATTAAAGTAGTAGACTTGATGCAATTAATTATCAATACCCTGTTAAGAAAGCCAAAATTAAAATGTCTTAAAAAGAAGCAGGCATGTATCTATTATCAGTGGTAAAATTTACTTACTGTTGTAAAAAAAAAAAAGAAGAAGAAATAGTGTCAGAGAGTTCATGATTTATGCAACAATCCAGAATCATGCACAAACGATTCCTAGAGTTTTGGGTTTTTACATCTTTTAAGGAAAATTGGTTTATATCAATACCACTTAAAGTAGAATGACTTGAAAATGATAAATGTTTCATTTGACTGAAGAAAAATTCTTTTGTCTACATTGGTCCTCAGAGGCTGCTTCTGTCTTTGGTGCTGACCTCTGCTCAGGACAAGAGAAAATTGTCTACTAAGTTCAAACAGCTAGCTGTTATACTTTCTTGGATATCATCTCTGAACAAAATAATGCAATTAGTGCTCTGACAACTAAGAACTAGGAGTGGGTATTTGAGCTTTCATTCTTGGTTCTAGAAATTCTGGGAACCAGAGATTCTGTGGCAGCCTCCTATCATGGAAGCTACTTTGTAAGCTGCAGTCTGGCCTTCCCTGGTGGTGCTTTTCAGAAGAGTAGAGAAATCGGTCCAGATAGGTCATCTTGAGAGATTTCCTTTTGCAGTATGGCTTTCTGTCATACTACCATTCATAATATCAATAATTAAAACTATGGGTAAAATATGAGATTTGTGATGTTTGTGTGTGTGTGGAGGATTTGAGGGCATATTGTTGAGGTTATTTATTGATCAGTTATATTTCAAGGCAATGAAATTGGATGTTACCTTTTGTGACTGCTGGCTGAGGGTATGATCCTGGGTAGAGTTTGGAAAGCAAAAAGATGCAATCAAAAGGAAATCATGTGGGACTTTGAGAGCCTGAGGAGGATGTGAGAGGATCCTGAGTGCCAGCGAGCCTGAGTCCTGGCTTCCAGAAGTGAAGGACGCAATGACAAAGAAAAATGCTACAAATCTACAATCCTTCCCTTCATTCTTGCTCATGACAAACACAAAAGTGCTCATAAATTTTGACAATGTCTGAAAAATCTATCTATAGTCTCACAAACAAACCAAGATTCAGCTGTCAAAATTATGCCTAATTTTAATATCATTAACATATCAGCTTAGTAATTCTCCCAACAGCAAAAGCAAATAATAGTAACTTATTCTTTCTCCTTGTTAAAATATTCTTTTTTCACTGGAAGCAAATACTCCAATGAGCAAACATACAGAGAATGTGCATCCTCTGCTATCCAGGCTCACACTTGAGCCCAGCCACTCTATATGGCCTTAGCCTATATACCCAGGGGCCTGCTACAATGGGCAACTTATAGTATTTTGTGCTCGTTATTGTGTTGGCACATGCAATTTTCAAGAAGTTCTACCCTCCTCTGTTCTGCTTTGAAAAGTCCTACTTTCCTCCAAAGTACAGTTTAAATGTCTCTGAATATTTCTGTGCCCTCCTACAAGAAGCCTTAGTCTCCAGGTGATGGGTTGCTAATGACTTGAACTCTAAGACTGGCAGAGGCCCTGCCCTCAGCTGGCTGCATTAACAACATCCCTTGCATACTTCTTGTTTGGCAAATACTACACAGAGAGCTTTAACTGTACGATTTTGTTTAATAGTCCCATCAAAATTCTTACTATAATCCCATTTCACGAGTCAGAAAATGAAGGCTCAATAGTTTACAGAGTATGCCCATGGTCACAAAATTTATGAGGTTAAACCCAGGTAGCCTAATTCCAAAGGTTATGCATTTCATTGACATATATCACCCTCCCATGTTCTGAGAAAACACATAAACTAGGTTTATTAAGAAGATCCTGAAACAAGAAACAGATATTTTAGTCCCTCCTGGACCTCGAAGCAGATGAAATACGATCAGATTTGAGGAGGCAGCTATAAGACGCTGGAAGATGAATCAGACAAGGAAAAAAAGTAAAATATTTTAACAGCCAACACACTAAGCAGTGGTTATCAATAAATTCTTTCTTTAAAAAGTGACCAGATATACACTTAAGAATCCAATGCACCTTTATAATTCTTTGTACATTTATTGACATAGTAAATACAGTTACCCTCTATCAAACATTTATTATAACTGAGCATTGTTCTTAGTGTTATACATATTTTATCTTAAATAATACTCATAATGATACTACAAGATAGTTGTTATTATCTCCCCTTCCCCCAGTTCCTATTGAGAAAAATTAGTAAGAGAGAAATGGAATGACTGGTTCAAAGTTACATGAGAAATAAATGGAGCAAGAATCTGAATTCATCCAGTGGGGTTCCAGAGTCCGAATCTGCAATTATGATATCTATGTTATGAGACCCATATTACATATCATACATATGGCATACTTCTTAAGTATATAGCTACAGCATATTTCTCATCTTAAATCATGCTCAGTCTTCCTCAACAAATACTTCTATCATTTCCATTGATCTCCAATGTAGAGAATACTTTGATGCACTGTTAAATATCTGTACTAGGTGTCCCAGATTTTGTGAATCAATAATCTGGTACAAAACCAGGTAACTAATTTTTCAAGTAGAGTGCAGTTTCATTAGGTATCATTTCAGTCTTGAGAATAAAAAATATTAACAAATACTCTTAACTGGACTTTCCATTAATAGAGTTTTCAAAATTCAAAATGTAAATGTGATAGGCAGAATAATTGACCCAAAAAGACGTCTACAGGGCTCATTATTCAGTAGAGACTTTTCCTTAATCTTCTCATTTTCCTATTGGCATCTTACCTTCTTGGTTGTCTAATGCCTCAATCACTTATTTTGGTTTAACCTCTCCAGAGAGTTAGCCTCCAGGATGCTATTGGGTCGGAGGACACCATCACCAAATTGTGAGAGTTGAGAAGAAAGCAAAGAGAGAGAGAGAGAGAGAGAAATACCACTTTAAGCCCTTATTAGGCAATAGCTCAAAATTAACTTAAAACAAAGGGAATCCTTACATTGTAGTATCATTTAAATGTGCACATTATAAAATTAGAAATAGAGATAGAGTTATTGAAAAAATGGTTGACTAAAAAACAATAAACTCTAAATGGCTATAGATGGGAAAACTGAAAGTTTTCCTGGGGGATAAAGATAAATATTTCGATTTTACAAGAACAATGATTCTATCTGTATAAGCCACAAAGTCAGAATTCAAAGTATCAGAAACCTGAATGGCAAAATATGTTTTGAACGGGAGGAAGATGCACTGTTAGAAAGATCTCTGTCTTTTGCTAAAACACTGTCATACAAGTGAACAAAACAAACACTTTCTGAGGAGAAAGCATACACACATGCAAAAAAACAAAAACAAACAAACAAAAACCCTGTGATTCATGCCCCCTGGGAGCATGTGGGAGGGAAGCAAAGAAAGGTAGTGAACACAGCACCCTTATCTCTAGTGTCACTGCAATTCTAAGAGTTTTCCACTTACTATTCAGTCTGAGAGATCACAAATGATGTTTCTAGTCAGCTTGACTTCTCAGTTGCTTCTCATTCTAGATATACCCAGATATATTTTTCCTTCAATTAGAAATGTCCCTAAGCCTCAAAACAGCACAAAATTTAGGCAAATATTATAGGAACTTGAAATATTCATTCTGTTAGCATGTGCCTTTTATGAAGTAAATATCAAGACTGTGAAAAATTACCAAAAATGAATGCTAGCAAAGACTTTACTATTTGTTATTTTATTTCATATTATAACACAAGCTCTGTGTTAAACAAGAATTTTACTTTTACTTAGATGATGAGTGGTTCTAGTGTAGCATTTTTCCTTTTTCTTTAAAAGTGTGAGTACCAGACCAAAGTATTACATTCAAATTTAATTAATTGTGCAGTTGTAGAGACTACTAACATACAGAGGCCTTTTAATCAGTAGGTACAATGCACAAAAGTTATTAAAAGTTTTAACTGTATTGGACAGCATGAATGTTTCAGCTACTGGTTTAGATTTAAAACACGCTAGTGAAAAAAGGATCATGGGTCATGAGACACAGACTTAAGTCTCTGGTCCATTGCTAATTAGTTGTGAGGTCCTGTAGCCAAACTCTCCTGCGTTCCCAGGAGGTTAGGTATTCTAAGTCACAGGACAAGGTAAAGGTTGGCACAAGGTTCAGGTCACAAAGACCTTGCTAACAACACAGCATGCAGTAAAGAAACAGGCCAAAACCCACCAAAACCAAGATGGCACTGAAAGTAACCTCTGTTCATCCTCCCTGCTCATTATACGCTAATTATAATGCAATAGCATGTTAAAAGACACTCCCACCAGCACCAAGATGCTTTACAGATGCCATGACAATGCCGGCAAGTTACCTTATATGGTCTGAAAGGGGAGGACCCCTCAGTTCTGGAAATGGCCCACCCTTTTTCCAGAAAAGTCATGAATCATCCACCCCTTGTTTGGCATATAATCAATAAAAAAACCATAAAAATAGTAAACCAGCATCCCTCAAGGCTGCTCTACCTAGGGAGTAGCCATTCTTTTATTCCTTTGCTTTCTCAATAAACTTGCTTTCACTTTACTCTATGGACTCGCCCTGAATTCTTTCTTGTACGAGATTCAAGAACCCTCTCTTGAGAGCTGGATCAGGACTCCTTTCTGGTAACAACTTCTGGAAAGGCATGAGGAGAGATAGATCAAAAGGGATTTAGAAAGAAATTCTAAAGCTCTGCACTTCTGCTTCTTAAGACATGTGAAGGGACTGAGATGTCATCCTACTTACAAGCTAGCTATTTAGTTTGCTGTCCTTTTCACCAATGCTGGTGGAAAACATGAGATTCTTGGGCCAAATATAAAGGACAATTTATTGCTCAGAGAGAAATAACTGGTCATGGTATTAGCATTTTGTGGTTGGTTATCTGAGACCCAATTACCACAGGACAACACAGAGAGAGTCAGTGAAACCTGTACATGCATGCTATCGGGTTGTTTTACAAGAAAAAGCCCCGAGCATAGAAAACCCAAATCTTTCATAATAGGCAATAAACAAGTCTGCCCCTTTGCTCTGGAGAGAAATGCTATCTCTATCTTCCAAAACGTTTTAGTATACATTCTTGAAAAGATAATCTAGAACAGTGGTCAAGCAGAAAAAAAAACATGAAAAACACATGGAGAAATAACTCCAAATAAAATTCATCCTTTTTTTTCAATATCATCTTAGTGTCTGATTAGTTTTTCCATGAACATGTCACTACCGGTCACTGTGAATAATCTGACTGACAAGAATATTGAGTCAACACCTTCAATTTGACTCATACAGAATATAATGAAGACTAATATCAAAAGGACTCCAAGCAGCAGGAAGAAGTCAACTTATAAGGCCGTCTTCAACAATGCCCATGGAGGCTCCTATATCCCTGGAAATTGTCTCCCAAGACTACTTGGATGTATCTTACTGTTCATATTTATAATGTGCCTGATTTTTAAAAGGTAACTTTTTTCAAATAATAGATTAATTTCAAGTACTTATTTTGTCTTCTCAAAAAAACAAAACAAAAACAAAAAAACAACCAGAGACTTGAATATGACATTTACCATCAACTCCTTCTTTTACAGATAGTAAAAATAAGACCCAGGCAGAACAAATAAAAATTGTTCAAGGTCACAAAACAAAGTATTAGCCCAGGTCCTCAGCTCCTAGGCCACTCATTGTTAAAAAATACCTCTTAGCAAAGTAGTGGCCCCTGGCACACTGCTGTGCCTAACATCTGCCCAGGGGATCACAGAAGCCAAGCCAATGTGTCTCTTCCCATAACCTATTAACAAGCAATTTAGTGCTGAGCTGTGTGTTAACAGACAAATCGAAAGAGATGGTGAATAAACTCTTTTAATAAGAAGGGGTGAATACACATTAAAATAAAAGAAAATTCTTGTATTTATGAAAAATATGTCAAGTACACGTATGCAGCAATGGTGGTGGTGAAGCCATGGGTAGGTGAGGAATCATTGGTGTGAAGTGAGAGGTAGGAAGCCCTGACTGTGTGGGGAAAGAGTGCAAGATCAGATAAAGAAGTGAGACAATGGGAGATCTTGGATGTCAGAGAGAAGAGCTTATTCCTAAAAGTTGGCAACCAGGAACCCTTATCCTGACCCAAAATACGCTGTAAGCTAAGGTAAATTACTATATTGAGGACATTGGGTAATATAGTAACACAAAATTAATATTATTTAAGAAATGTTCATAATACAGACATTCTTTTTCATTGTATTGTTATGGTTTCTGCCAGACCTTAGAAAGTAACCTCCTTAGTTACTGACAATTAATTTATCTAAAATTTTTAATCTCATATCTTCATACTTAAGTAATAAAAGACACCAAGTAATTCAAAAGAAAAATAAATGTGTTATATCAAAATTGTTTTGTGATATATATATTATATTCTGTGATGTATTTTGTGATATATATATTTTGTGATATCATTTGTGATATATATATTTTCTGATATATATTATATTTTGATATATATTTTAATATAATCTATATAACACATTTATTTTGTTATATATAATATATAATAATATACACAAATGTATACACATTTATGTATGTATGTATATGTGTATATATATATATATATAAAAATGTATACTATAAATGTATACACAAATATGCATATTCTGCTTTACCAGTCTATCAGACAGGCACCATATTTATCTCACTTTTCAGCATTCACCAAATATTCCTTCCTCGTTCGCTAACTACCTAATGCCTAGCTTTCTAATAACCACTGAAAGGATAGCAATACAATACAGATGAGAGTCTCTGTCCCAGGTGTGTTTTTGTTTCAGCTGGGAAGCGAGACTTCTTCATTAAAATATATCTGACAATGCCAGTCTGTGAGTGACAAAAGACAGAGTCTTTATTCGTGCAGTGGTTCAGAACAGAGCTACAGACCCAAATCCGACCCCCTCCACACACGAGGAATGTGGCCTTGGATAAGTCACTCAACTGCTGTGTGCCTCTGTTGTTTCTTCCTTTCTCATCTTTTCTAGTATAAGTTCTTTTCTGAGGTTAAAATGAACTAACGTATGTAAAGTGCTTACTAAACCACCTGGCAAACCTGGCAAATAGTAAGCCCTCTGTATTAGGTATTATTCTTATAGGAGTCAGAAGGAGACATAGATTACCACATGCTGGCCAGAACAGGTCAGATTCTGTTACTTTTCTCTTTAAAAGTCTTCCTTTTTTAATAGATGGCTTTTGAAACCCTGAGCTCCAAACATACCAGATGCCGCTACACACACACACACACACACACACACAAACACACACGCACACACACACACGCACAATCCATCACATTTCACAAACTATGTTCTTTGGATGCCAGCTCAATGACATCTGCCAACTTCTGCTAACTCCTCCTCCTTTGTGAAGCCTTCCCAATTATTCCGGGGGAATTATTTGCCTAACTCCCCTATATGTCTAAAAAATCTCTCTTATTCTATGTTGCTCCTCATTACGTGACTCTTGGCAAAACACTTACTTAACCCTATCTGTGTTTCAGTATCCTTATCAGCAAAATGACATAACACCTAATCCTATTAGGCTATTGTGAGCACTGACATATGAAAAGTGTGCATGAAAGTGCCTGGTATATAGTAGATCTCAGTAAATGCAGCATTGTTTTTAGTAGTGTTAAAACATGTACATGCTGTGTTCTATTATGTTCTCTGTCTTTTCTTCTCACTAGAGCATACAGTATTAGCATGCAGAGAAGGGAATACATCTAGTTCTTCTCATCTTTGTATCTTCAGCACCAAGGATAATGCCTAGAACACGCAAGACCCAAATAAATATAAGATCATTCATTTGATACCAGCATGGTGTGTAATACAGAATAAGTTATCAAATATGTTTTCAGAAAAGAACTTGAATGAAATCTTTTGCCAGTCTATGATTTGAGCATGTCCATTCACACTCATTCTCTGTAATCATTTTGAGTATTTCATGAGACAAAGAAAAGTTTGTTTCAGTTTAGCTAGGAAGTAGTAAAATTACTATCATAATACATCATAATGAGTCAAAAATACAGGTTATTTTCCAAAGGTACAACCTTAGTATAACAATAAAGGAATGTACAACTAGTGAGGTTGTGGGAAAAGTGTAGAAATTGTGTGTGTGTGTGTGTGTGTGTGTGTGTGTTACAAAAGAAGTTAAGAAGTGAGGAAAGAAAAAAGAAATAGGAGATAGGTACTAAAAATAAAACTAAATAATAATAATTGGAAGATATGTATTTATTATTATATTAAAAGTAATAGTTTCAATGCTCAATGAAAGATAAATGTTGCCAGAATGGATTAATAAAAGAAACCCAGTTAAACATTGTTTCTAAAAGATACAGCTTAAATATAAACATACAAAAGCTAAAAATAAAAGAATCAAAGTAGGCATAAACAAAAAGAAAACTAATTTACCTAGATTAATACCTGTCACAATAGACTTTAAGGTAAGAAGCACTCTTAGAGATTTATGAAAAAGCTGTTTTATAGTAATAAAATAATTCACTCACCAAGAAAATATTGGAATTCTAAATATTATACACTTAGCTTAAATGTAAACACAAAACTAAGAGAAGCACTAGAAAAATCCATAATCATAGTGGAGAATTCTAACCCACTTCTTTCAGAAGCTTGTAGAACAAGCAGACAAAACGCCAGTAAATTCTAAATGATCTGAACAACTTGAATTCCAAATGAAACCTAATCAATATACGTAATTTGCGAGAAAAGAGAGAAAACATTGCACTCACAACAAGAGAATATATATTCCACTTAGTACAATTAAACATTTGCCAAAATTAGTGTTGTCCTGGGACATAACATAGTTTCAACGAATATCAAAGGATTGAATCAGTCAGAATATGTTCTCTCACACAATGTAGTTAAGCTGGAAATCAATAATGAAATGGTAAGCGGAAGCCTCCAAATGTTGAAAATTAAGCAGTACAGTTCAAAACAATGTTTAGATCAAAGGAGAAATCAAAATGAAAATTAGAAAATATTTGAAACTAACTAAAATACCAGAGCATATCAAAACTTTGAGCTGGGTGAAACTGCACGTGAGTCTGCATTTGACCTACACATTGAAGACCATCAGCTTCTGTGCATTGTCCAGGAGGTGTGGGGAGAAAGCAACTGTGGTCTGAAAAGACTTCTCAGAGGAAGAAAGCTTGGAATAGAGGGATGCAACTAAATGTGTGCCTAAAAGGCACCTTATGGTTATAAATACATGTATTAGAAAAGCAGAAAAGAGAAGTATCAGTGCTCTAACAATCCATCTTATAATAGTGAATAATGTTCAGGGAAAGTAGAAAGAAGGAAATAACAAATATGGGAAAAGAAATTAATGAAATGGTAAAATACTGTATAACAGTAAATTAACACATCCAAAGGCCAGTATGAGAAATTTAAAACAGGGACAGGATGTTACTAGAGCTTCTTCAAATTAAATAATACACACATACATGGAAAATTTTTAACATGTTTATGGTTTGGAAGACTCAATATTGTTAAGATGCAAATACTCCTCAATTCTAGCTATATATTTTGTGCCATTCCAAAGTCTCTGCAGGAGTCTGTACGTGTGCGTGTAGAAATTTACATGCTAATTCTAAAATTTATGTAAAAATGTAAAGGATCTAGAAGAGCCCAAACAATAGTGAAAAGAACAAAGATAGATCTACTGCAACTCAATAATAAAAAAGACAAATAAAAATGGGCAAAAGACATAAACTTATATACAAAATCCAATGTATAGATGGCCAAGAAATATGTTTAATAGATGTTCAATGTCATTTGTCATTAAGGAAATGTAAAATAAAACACCAAGAGATGTCATACAAATCAATTATACTAAGTTAAATCAATAGGTGAATAAGCAAATTATTCTATGCTGAGATAAAGGAATACCACTCAACAATAAAAAATACAATCTAAATGGATACACTACATAAATATCAAAAACATTAGGTTATATTAAAGAAATCTCACAAAAGAATATGGACTATATAATTCTATTTAAATGACATTCCTTAACAAGCAAAATTAAAAACTCAGAAGGCTATCTACCTGTGGGAAGGAATGAGGTATTACCGGAAAAAAATGTAAGGAAAGGTATTGGAGTGATGGGTTATTTTTTCTTTTAAATGGGACAATGGGTACGCAGACATATACATTTATTTGAAGTCATTGAGCTACAGACTTAAAATCTGGCCTACAATACTGTGTATATTACACCTTTAAAAAGATAATGTGAGTATAAAGTAAATCAAAGTATTTTATCCCAAAATATATTTCTTTGACAAATTTTGAGATGCCTGTTTGGAGAGCCAGAAAACAGAAGTAGGTTGGCAAAGTTGTCTTTCAAGGGGGAGATTTGTATCTGCAGAGAATCTGCATTGATGCAGCCAGGCTTTCCCTTGTCCCCGCCTAGAAAAGATTAACTCAGAGTCTGACACCTTTAAAGGTTTGAAAAAAAAATGTTTATCATCTGTTCCTGCTGAGGGCTGCTATCTGTGAAGTTTCATTTCTATAAGGAGACCACGTTTGCTGGGCCAGGCTTCCTCTTCTCTTCCTCCTATAATCAATCTTGTGACCATAACCTGATCTACTTTCATAAACTGTTTTTGGCCATGCTCTGAGCCCCCATTATTTCTGTAACCCTGGGATGTATGTAAGCGTCTGCACTCTATTGTGGGGTTGCATAGTTGGGTAATCACTGTGATTCTCTTGTGTATACATTAGTAAATATGTATGGCTTTTCTCTAATTAATCTATTTTTTGTGAGTTAAGTTGTCACCAAAGCGTCAGAGGGCACAAGGGAAGTTCCCTCCTCGGTCCCTACAAGTATTTGATAGAAAAATTTTCTTATAAATGCAAAACTTTAGCGAGCAAACTTTTGGAAAAACAGTTCATCACAGCTAATTCAAGAAGAAAAGAACTAAATGAATAGTCTTACACATATTAAAGAGATAGAATCTATAATTTAAAACTTTTCCTCAAAGAATTCTTCAGATCCTTGTGACTTCATACTTCAAGTTCTCTGAACATTTAAGGAAGAAACCTCAACAATATGGTGCAAACTCTTTCTGAAAAGGTAAATAGAATAAACAATTTCTAATCTAATGTTATAGAACCATCAAAACCTTGATCACAAAACTTGACATTACTAGAAAGAAACATTGAATATATGTATTGCAAATATCTTTTCTTTATCCATGGATTGTGTGTTTTAATAAATAGATGTTCTTGATTTTAAAGTAGTCAAATATTTTATGGGTTACTGCTTTTTGTGTCTTTTTTAAAGAATTTGCTTCACAAATAGTGACATTTGATTTTTTTCTATTAGTTTTGATTTATAGAAAGATAATTGATTTTACATAATAATTACAAAAAGTGAACTTGCCAAATTCAACTTATAATTTTAATCACGTGATTAGATTATTTTAGATTTACATATGTATTATTTTACATCAGCAGATTAATAATTATTTTATTATTTTTCTTCCAAATATTACATCTTTTAGGTCTTCATGCCCCACTGCACTAGGTAATACCTCCAGCACAATATTGAATAAAAATGGAGACACTGGCTTCCTTGTTTTATTCCCAATCTTAGAAAAAAGCATTTCGTTTTTTTACTCTAGGCTTTTTTATAGACAATGCTCCATCACACCAAAAATTTTTCCATTATTCTCAGTTGCTAGGAGTTTTTTTTTTAATTAATTATGAATACATGTTAAATTTTAACAAGAGCTTTTCAGAATCTGTTGAGACAATCATGAATTTCCTCGTTTCCTGATAATGGGATGAATCTTGGGAACTTACAAATATTTTTAAAAATTTGCATGCCTGGAGCATAGACGACTTTGTCATCAGGTGTTAGCTTTTTATACATTACTGGATTATCTTCCTTAGCTTTTTGTGATCTCTTTTCATCTATATGGATGAGATAGATTGGCTTATCCTATCCCGAAAAAATCTGGTGTCTGATCAAAAAATGGAGATGATACCCTTGACCATGAGGATCACAATACAGAGTTGTGCCTTGCCTCCCCTGTGAATCTACCCCATACCTCACATGGATATTCAGTGTTCTCTCTGTTCGGCTTCCCTGTGCCCTATTACTTTTACTACTAGAAGAAAAGAATTTTTTTTTTTTCTTGGTTGTGGGGGTAAAGAACAATATATTCCAACTAAACTTTCCATCTATTTGAGGTAGGAGAGTGTTTATTATTAAAATTAGTTTTTTTTTTCTTTTTCAGCAAACTTTGATTCAACATGTTTATATCTATGAAGTTATTTAATATTTTATCCCAAAATATTTTTTAGAGCTGTTTAATAAAAAAGGTCTTACTGCACTCACTGTGACTCCAGACTTCACAACAATCTCTATGTAATCCCAGAATTACTTTAATTATGAGCTCTTTCAGACCTGGTGGATTGCATATTCTGGAGGAATGGCATATGGTATTGAAGAATTATCCTTCTTTTATACTCACTATATTTATAAAACCTGGTTCAATACAGCTAAGTCTCTTAATACAGCTCTTGCTCTCTGTCATCTATAGGTACGCATACATATATGTATAAACTTTTTATTGAAAAGGAAGATACATGAAGAAGAGTGCACCAATCATAAATGTACAGCTCACAGAATTTTCAAGAAGTGAACACACTCATGAACATAAAAAGTACAATACTGGGCTGAGTGCAGTTGCTCATGCCTGTAATAAGCACTTTAGGAGGCTAAAGTGGGCAGATCACCTGAGGTCAGGAGTTCAAGACCAGCCTGGCCAACATGGTGAAACTCCATCTCTACTAAAAATACAATATTAGCTGGAGGTGGTGGTGCATGCCTGTAATCCTAGCTACTTAGGAGGCTGAGGCAGGAGAATCACTTGAACCCAGGAGGCAGAGGTTGCAGTGAGCAGAGATCATGCCCTTGCACTTCAGCCTGGGCAAGAGAGTGAGATTCCATCTCGAATATATATGTTTTATATATATTTGGATGTGTGTATTTGCATTGCTTTTATGTGTATATATATGTGTGTGTGTGTGTGCGTATATATAGGTATAAAATATATATATTTTACCTAGAAGCCACCCATCACCCATGTACCTCCTTCCAGTCACTGCCCTCTGAAGCTCATCATTATCTTATTATCACCCCCAGTTAATTTTGTCCATTTTGAGATCTATAAAAATGAAAACCTTCTTACTGTCAACATCAAATATTTGAAATACATCTATGTTGCATAACATGGTTGTTTCTTCTCATGGACTACTTATTAATTTTATTAATCGACCACAGTTTATCCATTCTACTATTGAGGAAACTGTGGGGTTGTTTTCCGTATTTAACTATTAGGAATAGTGCCTCTATACTCTGACACGTGTCTACTAGTGCCCAAATGTATAAATTTCTGTTGGGTACATAACTAGGAACAGAATTGCTGGGTTATAAGGTAAACTAATGTTAAACTTCAGTAAATGCTATCAAAAAATTTTCTATAGCAGTTTATGCATTTATATTCCCACCAGCATTGAATGAGAATTTTAGTTGCTTCATATCTTCTGCAGTCCTTGATATTTTTAAGTTTTTGAATCTGTGGTCATTATGATTTATGTATTATACCAAATAATTGTGGTGTTAATTTGTGTTTATGTGATGACTAAGGAGGCTGAGCACCTTCTCACATGTTTATTGAGCCATTTGGACTGTGTGTGTGTGTGTGTGTGTGTGTGTGTGTGTGTGTGTGTGTGTGTGTAATGTCCATTTGAGGCTTTATCCACATTACTACTGTGTTGGATTTTTTTTTTTATTTGCAGGAATTGTTCATATATTCTAGGGTGGGATGTATGAGGGAAGTGTTGGGCACAATTACATTGTCAGAGCCCCGTGGTCAAATGTCTTACCTCCAATTTTGGATCCAGACACCAGATTTTTTTTCAAGGGACCTGGAGATGACTGAACTTATGGACATGACTCAAAGTAAATTCACAATCCACTGATGTAGAACACTGATTCTGTATCATTAATTAATGAGAACAAACATTGCTAAGCAAGTCAGAAGGCTCACATTGTCCTGTCAGTATATACTCTTACTCCCTAAATTAAAACATGAAAGTCAGGATATGCTCAGACTGTGGCAAGAGAAATGAGTGGCTTAATTCTGAGGACAATGGCATTGGCTTATGAGTGCCTAATAGGTCCATCTCCACTGGGGGCTACATACAGCTGGTTGGAGAACCAGCGACTCAATGCAGATGACTTTCCCCTGGAATAATGAGAGAGTAACACAGGTAATTCTGGGCTCTTGCTTCAATTTACTGACCTTCATGCAGATCTGTCCTTGTTGGTTCACACAACCTTCCCTAGACGTAACAATATCGTCAGCCAAGCCTGTTTACAAACTGTGAATTGTATTAACTGAATTCCCCAAAACAGATCTCCAAGTTCCAGGGATGTTCTAATTCATTATTAACTAACAACAGAACTCTATCAGAAAGGAGAAATATAATGCAGAGGAAAATAATCTATAATTAATAATTTCCATCAATATATGTGAAACCAGAGTTATTTAAGAATGATTATTAGATATGTAGTTGAAAAGTAATGCAAATACACATATCCATAAAGGTATTCTCATAGCAGGAGATAAAAATTTTATACTTGCTTAAAATGGGCTTTTGCACAGCTTGAAGTCCCAAAGCTCCCATGAGGAGATTCTACACCAACCTTTCCAACAGTTCTGGGAGACCTAAACCTGACACAGTTTATAATGAGGCCTCCTCCTTCCAAGCTTGGAATCAGTGGGGTGCATTTATCGTATAAACTGATTTGAAGCCAATAGGTACAATGTGACCTGTGAAACAATGTGAAACCTAATTAAATATATAGGCAGAAATCACTTTTTAAAAAAATTTACAAGCCAGTAAAACCTACAGAGAGTAACAGAGGACATATCTGCACTGTTCAAATCTCCCAGAAAAGTAGTCAGTCAATCACTAAATCATTCAGACATGGCCTGCTTAATGCCAACTATTTGAATATTTATGTAGTTCAGGGTAAATGATTATTTGACATAACCCGGTGGACGCTGTTTATATTCTAGATGTTGTAGTATCATGCAGATATCACTGGATACAGGGGAACACTCTGAAATAAAAGTGCCCATTTTATTTTAAACTAAGGTAGGATGTAAAGTTATACAGGGTGTTCACTGCATATCCCCAGAGAGCACTATTTGCATAGACTATGAAGGGAATGTATGAATGAAGCTCCAGGAGTTGTGTAATGTGGCAGTCTCAAAATACTAATCCAAGGAGAAAGAAAAAGTTATTTCATAAAGATTGGCACATGGCCACATTATCACATTATAATAATAGAAAAAAGATTTTAAAGTACAATTTGATTAATTGCACAACGCCAGTATAACTACTTCTGACCATCCCCTTGGAATATCATATACCATCAACCCCAGTCACACATGGGACACTAAGCTAGAAAAGGAATCACGGCTGGGTGCGGTGGCTCATGCTCTAATCCAGCACTTTGGGAGGCTGAAGCAGGTGGATCACGAGGTCAGGAGTTCGAGACCAGCCTGGCCAAGATAGTAAAACCCCATCTCTACTAAAAACTACAAAAATTAGCCAGGCACAGTGCTGGGTACCTGTAATCCCAGCTATTCGGGAGGCTGAGGCAGGAGAATCGTTTGAACCTGGGAGGCGGAGGTTGCAGGGAGCCGAGATGTTGCCCCTGCACTCTAGCCTGGCCGACAGAGCAAGACTCTGTCTCAAAAAGAAAAAAGAAAGAAAAGGATATCACAGGACCACTATCCTAGCTGAGGACTTGTTTTCAATTACATTTTCCTTCCTATGCACACGATTGTTTTGTATATTTCTGAAATATCTTTGTTCTCTCTTCCATCCATATTTATAACCTGTATAGCTCTATTTGTATTATTTATATTTCTTCCCAAATGTTTTCAAAGCCTTCCAATTTAACATGACTGAGATAGCTTTATTGTGTTTTCAGTACTGCTCCCTGATCATTAACAAAGACATCACATTTTTAAAAAATCCACCCTTGTTAAACACATTTTTGCAGCTTCAAATTATATAAAGCTTAAAATATGAATAATTTGAAGACATTGCCACATATTATTATTCTTTGCTTACCATCTTTTAGCTCATTTTCAGTTCTTGAGGCTGAATTTTTCTGGTTTGATTTGAATCAATTTTGCCAGTAAAATCTCACTGATGTTATATCAATTACTGGAAGAGAAGAATATAGGATGAGCACTATACTTAATCCTCTCTTTTCATCTCCAAATTTAGTTATTCTAACAAGAATCCTATTTAGTTGTGTGTGTATGTGTGTGTGTGTGTGTGAGCACGCTCGCACATGTGTTGAGAGATAGTGATGATGGGGGTGGGAAGTGCTTTTTAAAAATACACAATCACAGAAATAAAATTACTATTCTGAGAGATAGCAGAATTAAAGTTAAAAAAGAAATGTGCTCTGGCTATGACCATCATCAGCACTGACAGATGAAAAAAATGTAGACATCCGAGCAGTATTTGCTTTAGACCTGGGCAAGCAGGGCCCTTGTCCCAAGCAGAGCCTTGTGCTTTGGAGTTCCTTCCTTAAAGTTTTCTACATTTGACTTAATTTCACTCTGGTGCTGGAAACAGAGTCAGCAGTGCCTGCAAGTAGAGCCCTGGAGCCTGGACTAGTCCCCGTGTGAGCTTCAGTCTATTTCTCTCCTCCCTCCTTCCCTCCTTCCTTCCTTTTCTCCTTCCTGCCTTCCTCTCTCTCTCTCTCTTTCTTTCTGGATGTAATCTTGCTCTGTTGCCCAGGCTGGAATGCAGTGAGTGGTGCGATCTCAGCTCAGATTCCCTGGAAGGAGTCCAAGAGTGGAAGCAACTCTCCTTGGTTTTAGTCACCCAGCACCAAGAAATGTTCAGATTTCCTGGATGGATACTATCTACCCCGGAGTAAGGAAGTTGCTGCAGTCAGAGAAGCCCAGTACAGCAAACTAGATGGCTCTCATCCCCTTCAGCTGGAGAAGTGTGACATCAACCTGCATTGTACCAGTAATTAAGGGTTCCACTATGTTTGCAGGGGTTGGGCTCTGCATAATGTATCCAGCTGATAGTTGAATAAGACTTACAATCAATCTACCTCTTTCACCCCAAGCCAGACATACTCAGGTGAGGGCTGTATCAGCTCTTTCTCTAATGTGCACAAAGATGCCTTATGGGCTTTTATGGTGGTCTTGATATAAGGACATTTCCATTAAAGGCCTGGCCACAGTCAACCACAGTATTAGACTCTGACATATTCTGTCATGTGTATGTGCATATTTATGTTCTTTGAGTAAGAAAGAATATTAATCAGATGAGTAAAGCCATGACTCAAATCTATCAAAAAACATATCCTTTTTTTAAAACAAAACGGTGACTCATTTTATGGACAAGTCTAAAAGTGTATACAGTAAAATCACTTATGTAACACAGAGACCCCATGGAAAGACCAAAAGAAGGGAATGAACTAATTCAGTGTCCCTACCAACTTTCTCCCCTAAGACTATGACACTTGATAGGATGGAGAACCTAAGGAAATTCTAGGTGGTTCTTCCACCTGCCCTTCTGAAGCTGCCTTCTCCATTCTGTGTCCCCCACTCAATCTCTCTCTTCCAGTTCCCTTGGTACTATCTGATTCTCAACTCTGGCATCATTCCTGGATACTGCCTAATGGATTGCACTTGGACGAATGTTTCTGTCCTAAAAAGCACCTTCATAATTTTCCTGCATTCAACCTGTGTTCCCAGGCCCCCACAAGGGGCAGAAACATTAGCTCTGAGTTTAGAAGCATACACCAAGTACTGTCCCAGTAGAGGCAACTAGACTTGGCCCAGAATAAATGTCTAGAGGTATGTTTTGGGCTACACATTTTATACTCGGGAAAATGGAGGTCTGCTGCTATGGTTTGAATGTGTCCTCCCCCAGATTCAGCTACTGAAACTTAATGACCTGTGTGACAGTATTAAGAGTTTGAAAACTCTAAAAGGAAATTAGTTTGTGAGGGCTCCTCCCTCATAAATAGGATTGAGGATCTTTACAAAAGAGGTTTCAGGCAGCATTTTGCTCCCCACTACTCTCCACCCTGTGAGGACATAGGGTTCCTCGCCTTCAAAGGACGCAGCAAGGAGCCATCTTGGAATCCAAGAGCAGGCCTCATCAGACAATCAAACCTGCTGGCACCCTGATCTCAGACATACTAGAATCTAGAACTGTGATAAAATAAACGTCAGGGTTTTTTAAATATATAAATGATTTAGTCTCAGGTATTTTGTTATAGCAGCACAAATAAACTAAGACAGCTGCCATCATGGTACTAAGATGAGTAATATAGAAGGACCAGGACAGAATATTTCTGAGAATAAGCTCTCAGTTGAAATAAAGCCCTCTCCTCATCACCTTACCTGTGGAATTTGGCCATCTGTGTGTGTGAGCGATGAATGGTAATTATCTCTACGACTGTGCATGGTTAGTGGGAGTCAATAAACATCCACTTCAGTGCACCTTGTCATTTGCAATTTGCATCAACCCTCCTTCCTCATCACAGGATGATCTAAGCTGAGAGGAAGGGAGAGGCTCAGGAATATCCAAGTTTAATTAGCTGATATTTGATTGGAAGATGCTGTGAGCCAAAGGCAAGAGACTCCTGAATGGGAGTCAGAAAATCGATTGAGGGGGAATCAACAAGATGTGTAATTAAATGAAAGACAGACTTCAGGACAGATATTTGTGATCACCTGACTTCATTCTAGGGTAAGGTGGTCAGGCTTGAAGTTAAATTCCAAAGGCCAGCAAATAGATCTACCCATTCACTTGGTGCCTTGCCTTGCTAGACAGGTGAGTTCATGTGTTAATAATTACAAAGAGACACTTGTAATTATTTCCCAGGCAATATTGTAAATGCTTTACATACTTTAACTTTCAAAAGGAACATCCTAGTCTTATTTTCATTTTGCAGATTAGTAAATTGAGGCACAAAGTGGTTAAGTAAATTTTCCAAAGATCACCTGGCAAATAAATAGCAAAGTTGGTATTTGGCTCCAAGGTGTATGGTCTTAACTATTATATTATACTATACCCCCAAATTTGGAAGACATTTCTTTCTTCTCTGAAAATCATGAGTTATATATCAAAGACAGTGAAAGTTAACAAAATGAGAGTTCCACATACCTGCCACAAAAATGAAAGCAGAAGTTAGACTTGTCTATGAAGAATAACTTGAGGAATACTTCTCCCCCACCCCACCTTAGAATTTCTTCTCCCTGCCCAGTCCTTCTGTCTGGAATAACACCGTTGATTCCTTGCATAGGTTAAACCTTCTAATCCTCGTGTTTTTCTTTTACATTTGCATTGACCCAGCATGGATTATAAGGCTCATCCATTCAAATAGAATCTCCTTATTCAGAGAAAGACTTGGCATCAAAAGAAAGGAGCTTCTGAACTGGGTGGCTGGGATAAAGAGGTGCACAGAAAAAGGAGAGAGAAGGCAGGATCCTAATTACAAAGTCTATAAAGGAAAGGAGGTAGAAGATTTTTTTTCTTTTTAATTAGAGTCATGATACTCTGAATTCAGAAATATATTGACTTGCATCCTGAAAGCAGAGTAAATCCCATATGAAGAAATAGTAATGTCCATGTTCCAAATGCCAAGACGAAAGTGCATCTCTGTGTGTGTTTCTTTGTATGTAGTGGATTTCTATCATTCGTATTTTTTTCACTTTAAATACTATGGGTGTGGGGAAACATAGGGAATAATGATGGATGCATATTCTCCAAACTCTGTAAGTTAGGAAACTCAAGTTCAGAGAAGTTAAGTAACTTGCTTAAATTTACTCAGCTGGGGAGTGTCAGAGCCAGAATATATACACAGGTGGCACAACTTCACATTCACCCTTTTAACATCTATACTGTACTGTTTTTAACATGAAGCAAGTGGGGGAAATGCTGGCCAAATGAAGGCCACAAACAGTGATTGGGATAGTAACACTGTGCTTGGCTCAGAGTAACCTCAACACAACTAAAACAACACGATTATTTTCAATTCAACACACATATGCTGTATGCCTCCTGCATTTAAGCTGTTCGTTGAGTACTCCTGGGAAACCAAAGTAAGGCTTACTCCTCAATGTAGGAGATACTTGCATCTCAGAACATGAGAAAAACACAAGAGCATTTTTGTACAAAGCAATGGGTCCTAAGCTCAGCTAGAGAGAAGCACATTGCATCCAGAGAATCTAGACAATTTCCCCCACTTTGGAAGCCAGGTAGAATTAAGGAGGGGGGAGCATTTACTGGTGAAGACGACTGAGAAAAAGTCAAACAAAGACTCACAGTAGAGCCTTTGGCTTTGTGTGTGCAGGGCACAGTGTTCTGGCTGGAATATTGAGACAAGAGATAGGAGATACAACTACAGAGTACATTTGGTTTTGCAGGCCTGCCTAAGGAAACTCCAGCTTTAGAAATGCCATCTTTTGAATAAACAGTTGATGGGATACCTAAACATATATTAAAATAGAGAAATTGTGATAAGCGAAAGATGCAGACACATTTCACAGAGCATCAGGAGAAATAAAGACAAGAAAGTCATGAACGTAAATCTATTGACGGTGTAGTTAAAGGGGGATATGTCTGTGCTATTTTATCTTTAAAAAGTAATCACAGCCTGGGTAACATGGCAAAACTTTGCCTCTACCAATAAAACAAAAAATGAAAAATATTAGCAGTGCACAGTGGTGTGTGGCTGCAGTCCCAGCTACTTAGAGGCTGAGGCGGGAGAACAGCTTGAGCCCAAGAGGGAGAGGCTGCAGTGAGCTGTGATAAAACCACTGCACTGCACCCTGGATGACAGAGGAGACTCTGCCTCAAAAAAAAAAAAGTAATCAATTAGATGGATGCATAAAAATTCAATGTGTATGAATATACACAGTGAGTGGGGGCAAAGGTGGGCAGAAGTAATAAAGAAAGGAGCAAGATTCAGAGGCCAGCCCAAGCTTGGTATGTGGAAAAGTCTTCAGGTGAGAATTCAGACAAGTGGAGACACTAAAATTACATAATTTTATTCAGTGCAAAAACTCTGATCCCAAAGTGCAAGTCTCCTACCATGGCTATTAGAAGAATCCCTGAAGAATCACTCATGCAAAAAATGCCTCATTGCCATTGTTATCAGGCTCATAAGTTTGCACAGTCAGATAAAGTAGACACACGCTCCATTGCATCTTGTGAATATCATAGCTTTGGTTCAAGTATCACATTCAAATCCTAGGACTATGTCATTTACCCTTCCATATTTTTTTTCTCAATTTAAAAACATAACATAAAAGATATGCATAATGGCAAAGGAACCACTCCCAAAGATTGAAATTTGGTTTAAAAAAGGAAATTGGGAGGTACCCAATGTGTTCGGTTCATATCCACCACATGAACTGCAGAATACATAAAAATTTTGAATCAAATATTCACAAATAGATAGTTTTTTGGATCATTCTTTTTCTCCTCACCAAGAGGAGTTAAAATAAATAAATTTACATTCCCTTGTTAAATGATTTGGGCAAAATATGCAAAACAGAACAGATGTACTCTCCCCACCCCCAAAAGTCCTTACAGCTTTACTAGAAAGATAGGTTTTACACTATGGACCTGTAAATCGTAGCCCTGTACAGATAGACAGACAGATAGACAGATAGATAGATAGATTGATTGATTGATTGATTGATCTAGAATTGTCAAAGCTTCACAGAATTATATACTTACATGGTAAATAGATATTTCTAAAATGCTCCAAAAACAGCTTCATTCAAAGAAGAGCTTTCCCTGCATGTATATTTGAATATCTAGTATGTCCTAGATTCTGGAGAAACAGAGAGGACTAAGAATGGTTTCTGTCCTTAAGCAGCCCATCAATTGGAAAGATCACACACAAGCTAACAATTTGAGTACCACATAAAACTGCACAGAGCAGGGGAACAAACCTTGTGCTGCAGTAACACAAATATTGGCTGACTACCTCTTTCTTTTACTATATATGAGTTTATTACCCAACAAATTCCTTCTACAAAGACAATGCCAGGACACTTCTATCCAGCTTCTGCTACCATGATCACAAAATCCATATTAGAGGAGCAACCTTGCTGACTATATTTGAATGAGCAATGTACCAGTACTTGTCTTATTAATTTTAGCCTAATACATATTTGAGGGCAAGATTCCTGCCTAGTTTCAATTTAATTTCTGAATAGTTCCAATGACCATTAGACACGATGATTTATCTAAGCATAAATGCACATCGCAGAAGCAAAGCCCAGACTTTTAAGATTTAGATGTCTCTGGTAATGTGAATCAGGGTGAGGAATAGGGGAGAGGCAAGCCAGGCATTTCTGGAATGATCCTGATGTGTGCCTCCTTAAAATCTGTGCCCTACATACCTGATACGTCTTAGCTAGTCTCAGATCTGGAGTGAATAGTTTAAAGGGAGATGAGAATAGAAGAAAATGTGGTGAAAAGAAGCTTATAGTGGCCAGAAAAATGGACCCAGACCATCTAATTCAAAAAGATCTTTCTCCATGCACCATTGCTCCCTTTAGAATAACCCGACAACAAGCCTCAGTGACTTCCTGCTGCAGACAGCAGGCTGAGAGACACATTGGGTCCCATTCTTGTTTTGACTAAGTCTGGTCAAAATCACCTTTGACCAGTCCCTGACTCAGCTGTAATCAATGAAGGACAACTCAAAGTGATTAGATTACAGCTGCTTTTGAGTGAATCCAGTTTTGTTTTAATCAGGTATGGTAAGACACACAGACACTTAAATGAAGGAAGAAGATTTTATACTCACAGATCCTTGGAGCAGAAGGCCTGGCATGCCACACAGAGCCACACAGGAAAGCACAGGTTGGTCAGGAGGCAGAGGTAGTCAGGGAGGAAAAGTCTTTATTGTGATTTTCTTGGGAAAGAGTGGGCGAGAGGATATGCAGGCTAAGCAGGTTTAGGACTGGCTAGTTTGAATAATTTCAGCAGGCTCTAGTAGGGTGCTGTGCTGTCTCTAATTATCTAATATCTGGCTCTGGGGTGATTAGGACAGGGAGATAGTGATTCCCTCTGTGGGAGCCCCAAAAAGGAGGTAGTCAGGGCGGGAACTCTAGATTGGTTGGTTTGCATTTGAAAGGCACACTTCCTGGGGCCCCAGTCCTAGCAGGGACAGGGCCTTCCAGTGTCAGCAAGGCCCCAAGATGTCAAAGCTTCTGAATAAAAAGACATGCTTAATACATACCCACATTTTAATAGTTATTGTTTACTAAATGGCCAGAATTCCTGAGATATGAAAGAGAAATGAGCTTTCTTCTCTTTCTCTGAAATGATACGGAGGCCTTAACGCAGCAAAGTAGGGAAAAAAACTTACAATATCACCACATGGGCTGTAATCAGGGGGCCTTGGCTTCCCAGAGTTTTCAATCCAGCATTATTCACAACCCTAACACTCTTTTTAAAAATGCATAGAGAGAAAGCTCTTACTGTATTCTAGGTACACATTTTTAGCATTTACACTAACTCAACACCCTAGGGTTATAATCACCAAAAAGCTTACATAAAAGGTGCAAAAACCGTGGGCTTCTTTCCATGTTGTGTTTTGTGAAAGAAATGGAAAAGCAAAATGTACAAGTAAAAGCTACAAAGACAAAACTCAGATTTCCCTGGAGCCATTACTAGCAAAGTTGCTGACATAGACACTCAACTTCTAGATGGAATTAAATGTGTCAGAAGTCCCTTCACAAACAGCATAGGTGGCCACATCATTGTTACCACTATGTGAGGTACAAGGTGAGATTTTCAGAGCTAGGAAAGCTGCCACCTGAGAACAAAACTGAAGAAAAGAGCAACTTACAATTCTTAAGGTACTGTAGGATCCAACTATCCAAAAAGGCCTAAAAGGACTAAATTTTGTTCAGGTTGTGTTAACAATGTTGAAAGTGTGAGAAATGGAAATAATCTCAGTTTCAGGATATTTGAGAGGTGAAACATCAAAAAGGAATAATTAGAAGCAATTGTTCAGAGGGAAAAACATTGATGACAGAATCATGGCTGATAGGAATTAGTTTCAGGTCTGCTATAGATTCAGTCTCCCAGAACATTGAACAATCCATGATTCTTTCTCAGGAACTCACCTTAACAATGTCTGAAAAATTGAGCATTGTTGTTTAAAAATATTGCCAAAGAAACTGCCTATTCTAGGGTGTCATAGAACTCTACCCACAAAAAAAAAAAAAAATGTATGTTGAAGTTCTACCTCATAAAACCTCAAAATGTGACATTTGGAAATAAGTTCTTTGCAGATGTAATTAGTCAAGATGAGGTTATATTGGAGTAGGATGGGCTTCTAATTTAATATGCTAACTGTGTGTATAAGAAGGTAGTATGTGAAGACATAGAGACATACAGGGAAGACCTCATAACACGGTGAAAGTGGACTGGAATTTTGCAGCTGCAAGCCAAGGGATTGCAGGCAAATCACCAGAATCTAGGAAGAAGCAAGGAGGAATCCTTCTCTAGAGGATTCAGAGGGAGCATGGCTCTGCCTGCACCTTGATGTCAGAATTCCAGGCTCCAAAACTGTGAGAGAATAAATTTCCATTGTTTTAACCATCTAGTTTGTGGTTCCTTGTTATAGCAGCCCCGGGAAACTAACACATAAGCTCTAACTACTGGCCAGAAGTCTTTTAGACTATCCTAAGTCCCTAACTTTGCACACGGAATCCAGTTCTCTTTTGCTAGCTTTAGGGAGGAAAGCTAATTTCTAGTTCTGACTTTGTTACATATTTTGCTATAGGATCATGAATGAATCCCTAAAGAGCAGAGAGTTAGCCAATGCAGTAATACTAAAAACTTGTTCTTTGACTGAGAATATGAGATTGGGGCACTTCAGGGAATATTCAGGACCTATAAGATGGTGATCTTCCTTGAAGCAAGCTGTAAATGCCCTTTAAAGAAATAAAGACAGGTCACACTGACAAATAATGGTAAAGTACATGCCTTCTGGAGCATTCTAGAGTTTGTGAACAGGAATGCAAGGCCACCTCATGCCATTTGCATACCAGAAGTAAGATAATTTAAGAGAAATTTCAAGCTACTCAGGGTTGTGTCCCAGAGCCAGAATTATATCAGTGGGAGCTTGTCAAGAGCAGGCACCATTCTGAGCATGGTTCTATGGGAGGGATTGTATAATAAAGATAATCACAGTAATCTTTCCAGGGCAATGAGAACACCTGTGGGATTTAGGGTCATTAATGAAATAAGTAGCAAGAATAAGAGCTTACACTAGGAAACAGATACAGGATAGGCACCCAGCCAACCCTGACAATTCTGCTTCTTCCTTCATGGTGCTTGTGTCGTGAGCTGATGTTGACCCCTCTATGGTGTCACTGTGTATATTTGCCCAGGTCATTCTTCCGTCCTGGAATATATTATTCCTTCTACCTTTACCAGTCCTATTCATCTTTCAAAAACAACTACACTGTATGATTCAGCAATTCCTCTCATAGAAATGAAACTATACGTCCATAAACGACTTGTACAAGAATGTTTATAGCAGCTTGTTTCACAATGGCCAAAACCTGGAAACAATCCATGTGTACATTAACTGGTATATTCATACCAGGGCTACTGTTCAGCAATAAGAAGGGACAAATGACTGATGCATGCAACAATGTGAGTTAATTTAAAAAAAAATTGCAGTGAATGAAGCCATATATGATTTCATTTATTTGAAGTTCTAGAATAAATACAACTAATATAAGTTTAAAGAAACCAGAATAATGGTTGCCACTGGTGCGGAGGGGATGAGAATCGATGTGGAAGGGGCACAAGAGAATTTAAATATTCTAGATATGGATAGGGTATCTGTTACAGGGGCAGATGCATTTCTTAAAATTGAATAAACTGCACACTTACAATGTCTGCATTGCACTGCAGGAAAATTATACCTCAATTAGGAAATCAATAGATAAATGAAAATTCCACTTTAAGTCCCTATTCTAGAGATGCATGCATATTTTTTAATAAAAATAGAGATTTGCTTACCTGTCAGGAAGAAAGAGAAGGTTATATATGGACAATGTATAAAAGAACAGGATATTTATTTTAGAGCCCCCAGGCAGCTCTGACCAAGGTACCTGAAGCTGAATGAAATATAGGAGGTCCTTTCTTGCTACTGTCTAATTCTCAAGACCCAGCTGTATCTTCCTACTCCCTAAAATTCAGACTTGCATTAATGCAGGGCTCAACTAACCAGGGTACATAGCA
The DNA here is from genome assembly GCA_036589455.1 of Ateles fusciceps. Classification (NCBI taxonomy): domain Eukaryota; kingdom Metazoa; phylum Chordata; class Mammalia; order Primates; family Atelidae; genus Ateles; species Ateles fusciceps. The sequence goes on from JAZHEH010001737.1 coordinate 3,002,942, forward strand.
AGGGCCTGTGACACTCACGACGTGCTGTGCCTCACAGTTAGGACACACGCCATCTTCCCTCCAACCACTCTCAGTATTCTACCAGATCATCCCATTTATAGCCTGGAGAGGACTTGGCCTATATTACTCATTCCTTGAACACCCAAGAGTCTAGATAAGGTTCCTGTGCTTTCCCTAGTGTCTAAAGCAACTAGAAAAAAAAATCTTTCAGGGTGGGGATGGACAGAGGCAAGCACTAGAGAGACCTTTATAAATGCACTGGTGGTCTCAGACTGGCAGGTTTCTGTGGACACAGATTCCAGAAACAGTAGGCTAGACAAATGTGAAGATGCCCCGAAATGGCAGTGTGTGATAATTAAAGTTTAATTGTCCTAAGTGTTCTCATTCACTGCAGCGCCTGCCAGTACATCTAATGGTCTCACTCATCTTGCCTTTTATACTACTTATTCATTGGCTAGGAGAAGAGGCAAAAAGCTAATGCGAAATCCTGTGTCCAGACTGAGAAGAGCTATCTTGCCTCCAAGGTTTGATGTAAAAGTGCAAAGTGAAGTCGCTAAAAGCAGACTCTAGAATGCTGACATCTCAGCTTTACCGTTCCTAGCTGTAGGAAGCTGGACAACTAACTTAACCTCCCCTTGCTTTAGTTTTTTTCATCTGTAAAAATGGAAATAATATTTATCTCATAAGATTGCTGGTAGGACACAAACAGTTAATTTGTGGGTAGAGGGTTAGAAGAATGTCAGGCAAATCGACGGCATGACAATAAATATTATTGAGTTATTATTAAAGCTTGTCCTCTTGTACTTGCATGGTGTCCATAAATATGTCAAATATGCTATAAATAACATACATTTCATCAGAGCCTTAAAAATCCAGAGAGATAAAGAACTAAGGAGAAATCACCCTAGAAAAGTCATTTCTTAATTTCTGGATTCAACAGTATTCTGCTAGGACTAATCATATTCTATTTCTGGACAGCAAGGAACATTATTTGAAAACTCCCACCTACATCTAACATGCCCACCCCAAACCCCTACCCACATTCACATGTTATCCAGTTACATGCAGATCCATATTTTCTGAAATTTCCAAGACACATTTTTCCTCTGCATATAGTAGGAAGCATACACTGTAGAAAGTATACATTAAAGAACTTTAATGTTTTATCTTATTTTTCTAGAGTCTAAATTTTTCCCTGAAGAAAATCAGCCTTCCTTTTTAATCTTTGGGTTTCTTTGTTTACAAGTTTTATTGACTTTAGCAAGTTCAATATACAACAACATTATCAGGACTAAATTCTTCTCCCAGATTAAAGAAATGTCTGCATCCTTCTCACCAGGTAAACAAAAGCACTGCAAGATTAAAGCAAATAGCATTAAAACATAATTAAAGAGGTAAAAAAGCTTTTTTTTTTTTAAATCTGTCATGTTAAATACAGTTGGGAGTATTCTCTATACTTTGCTTTTACTTCTGTGTAGTATTTAGAAAATATTAAATGTAATTCTTTGGCCCTTATTTTTATGTGTGTATCCAGAAGCAAAGATATAAAAGTGAAGAATTAGCTTGACCAAGAGAATGCACTTCACTTAAAAATGTCATTTTTATGTTTTCCTGTTTCTTTTTTATAAACCATGAGGCAATTTGGTTCAGAGCTTCATAAATGCTAGAGTTATAAGAGAGCCACTCAATCCTGATAGTCATAGTAATTTCTGTTCTATGGATTCAGTTTGATGAGATATAAAAATTCTAGATGTTTTATTTTGGTGAGAAAATTAATTGGATGCATGACTTTTGGTCTGCTGCTATGGCCTTCATAGTCTATGTTGCTTTCCCAGAACGATTAATTTAATTATGATAAGTACAGGGTTCTTTTGAATTCATTCAAATCATGTATATGCACACTTCCTAGCTGACTGCTTCTGTAATGGTATTACTATGTGCTAATTATGTCAATAAATTAATTGAACCTATACTCATATTGGTTATGGCCTTGATGTCATTTTGCTGCTCTCCTTCCTCTCTTTGGGCTTTCAAAGCTGTGCTCCAATAAACTGCCAGTTGGCTCCTCATGTATGCATTTGTTTCTGGGTTCCTATATTTTAGTGCATGCTCTTCTTAGCATTAAATATCTTTTCCTTTAATTCATTTATTGACTGCGGGATGTTTTGCAAGAAACATTGCATTGGTTTAGAAATGTATCTGGTAGGCTCAGCACGGTGGCTCACACCTATAATCCCATCACTTTGGGAGGCCAAGGTGGGCGAATCACCGGGTGAGGAGTTCAAGACCAGCCTGGCCAACATGGTGAAACTCCGTCTCTACTAACAATACAAAAAATTAGCTTGGTGTAGTGGCAGGTGCCTGTTATCTCAGCTACTGGGGAGGCTGAGGCAGGAAAATGGCTTGAACACAGGAGGCAGAGGTTTCAGCGAGCCGAGATCGGGCCACTGCACTCTAGCCTGGGCTGCAGAGTGAGACTTTATCTCAAAAAAAAAAAAAAAGAAAAAAGAAATGTATTTGGTAATTCATTGATTGACCCTTTCAATTACCTAATTAACCACAAATAAAATATTTAAATGGGTTTATTTTTCTTTTTAAAAAGCCTATAGAAACTGCAAACCAGGGTAATAGGAATGAGTAATGTGACTATATGATTATTGAATCAGCACCATTAGAATCTTCAGGTGTCAAGAAGTGGTGCAGGGGTTTGGCATTTCTCTCTAACATGTATGTAATATTATGCTGTTTCTTCTCAAATAGCTTTCAGATCATTGCACACACAGAATGCAATTACTGAAAGGCAGTAAAGGCGTGATTTTTAAAGGAATATGATGCCCCAAGCAATCAGTCGCTATATGAGATGTAATGAAACACTATGCCTGCCAGTTAAGCTTAGGGAACTAAAAGAGCAACTTCTATGAAATGCACAACGTTCATCTTACAAGGATATTTTCTTCAGTATCAGGTTGTAAGGTGTTACTGTCAGAGAACTTTCTGGTTTTCTAACTTTTTACATGCATTACATAAATGTCTATTATGTATCTTTACCAAAGTGAATTATAGAGAAAATAATAGCAGCAGTTTTCCTTGAGCTGAAAAAGCAGGCACTTAAAGAGTAAAGCATTCTTTTTCCTTCCTCTAGCCTGCTCATCCTGGAACAATGTGCTTGGCAAAACAGTGAGTCCCTTTGTCCCATTCTCTTCCCTGAAATAACCACACTGATAGCAGAGTAACCCAGAGATGATTTTATAAGCTGCAGAGTAGAATTCAAGTCAATCAGCCTTAACTGTTGAGCAGCCCTTGGGGGACAGACAAGAAAAAAAGCAAGGAAGTATGAAGCCCTATGTCCCCACATGGTGTTTACTGTCTGCTAAGAGCATAAATGTCCTACTCTCCTTAACACATACAGGACAGACACTCACTGGATAGCTGAGAGGGTCAAAAGGATTGAAGAAAAATGCTCATCTCATTTCCTTATTTTTGCTTTCTTAAGTGAATTTTTCATGACTCTGACAAGAGCACTGCTCAGGGTAGAAGAGATATGTGGTAGAAGTCACACGTCAGTAATCCTGGAAGGGCCAGGAAGGGTTTAGTAGGCTTTCAGAGGCAGAGCTTGACCTGAAATGAAAAAGCAGAGGATTCCATGTCAAAGTCCCAGGCTCTGAAATAAGCTTCAACGCTCATTTCCAGCCCTAACTAAGGAACAGTTATAAGAACAACTAATGAAATATTTCCTATTTCCATGATCTCCTGTATATGAGGTAAAGCCACTATTTTTCTTGGTTATAATTCGCATTTAATGAAAAGACACTCTATAAGTACTATAAGTAATTATTTTAAGTGTATGATTATCTTAACCATTAAGATATCATTTTATTTCATTGTGAAAGTACTTATATAATAATTATTATTAAAAACAGTTTTTAAATCTTCCAAGTTTGACTTCTTCCACTCTCTACTTTGGCCTGTGAATCCAGAAATAAAGATTCTTTCATTATCTGGGAAATTTTAAAATCTACTAGATATTATAATTAGGGACTCATACATCTAGGTTAATTTTACATTGGGATAAATGTTATTATATGTTTTTAACTGTTAATATAACCTACATGGAAAATATTTTTAAAATATTATGGGTTACTTATTTCCTTGTATTAGTGTCTAACCTGTAGTTAACATTTGATCATCTGTAAACACACAAGCATGACTATTTTTGCTTTTAATTTTCAAAAAAGATTGTCACTCAATAAATTCTGTCAGGCATTTAAATAACTATGGCCAATTCTGGTAATACTTTATGCACTGTAATAATTTCAAATGATATGGAAAATCTTTAAGCTATTACAATGTTCAGAAGTTGATTTCTAGTGACATAGTAATTTGAAGATAGTTTATAAGGCAGCATGATGCTACAATCTCTTGACTGAGGAGGATCACTTTGAGTAGATAATAGTTATTAAATTTTTTTCATAATATAGTTTAAAAAGATAATTTTATTCACCATGGAAAAGTATAGTAAAAAAAGAGCAGAGAGGTTCATCAATATGATGACTAAAGGCATTCCATACCTGCCTCCTCCACAAAGAAGAACCCAAATAACAAGTATATAATCACATGTCAACTACAGTATCTAAGACAGAATTCCGGAATTCAACAAAGAAGTGAGAGGAAATACACAAGGCACAGAAAGAAAGGAAAGTGAGGCAGCCAGCTTAGCTAGGATTAGCTGAGACCCTAGAGAGGTTGCCCAGTGCAAGGAAAGGGTAAGTGAGAGATCCTCAGCAGTCTACATTCCCAGCATGGACTCCTACAACCCTATCCATAAGAGACTTTTTGACTTTTGTGGGCTCTAATAGTAGCATGGGGGACATCCCTGGAGACTGCATAATAGGCATTGTTCCAAAGAAGAATTTAACACTGGGTCCTACATACACACACTGCCACGTCCTAAGTGCTGCAGTATGGCAACAATTTGAGAGCCCAGCCCCCAAAAGACTGAATTCTGCCCTGAGGCTCAACAGTCCCCTACATCTCCACATCCCTAGAGCCTCACTGACATAACCCTGAATCACCCTGGAGGGCTGAAGCAGTGCAACACCAGTTGGATCCAGTGGATCAGTACCGTCTCCATCACTCTGGCACACACAGTGACGTGCACTCCAGAGAACGGGTGATGTAGTGCAGTGGGGGAGGCTGCTCTTGGACAAAGGAAGCCAAAGGACACACTTTCCAGAACCTGAAACCCACTTGCCTGTGGCCACTGCCACTGACAGCAACCCAGCCCCCAAAGCAGCAGGGCTGCCATGCACTTGCACACACCCTGAGAACTGGGTCTCCCCACTGCCACTGCTGCTACTGCTGAAGAGCAAAGTACATACTCCCCCAAAGCCTGAGAACTAACTGCCTGTGATAGCTGCCAGTGACATAAACCAAATTGCTTCACAGAAGCAAGGCAGCAATGCACTTACATGTGCCCTGAGATTGGGCTTCCAATACTCACTGCTGCTACTACTTCCAGCAGGTAGGGATCACCTCACTCTGCCCACCACAGCTTATGCCCATGCCCACAACAACCTGAGGACAGCCATACCCAGCCTGGAACCTCCTCTGCCAGTGCCCAAACATACCACCCACAGGCCTGAGGACCATCCCATCCTGTCTACCACTGCTGGCATCTATGCATTCTTCCCAGGAATCTGAAGACAGGCCCACTCAGCATGCTGCTGCTATCACAGCCAGTACCCACCAGCACATACCACCTGGGAACTGGGGACTGGTTCACCCAACCTGTTACAGTCACTTATATCACAAGTGTATGTGGCCTGAGATCCTAAGGACTATCTCTCCACCATCACAGTTATTTCCCATGTCATGCACACATCCCAGAAGCCAAGGATCCACCCATCCACTCAGCCCACTAATGTCACTCCCAGCCCCTGAGCAAACAACCTTGAGGCCCAAGAATTGACATGCTGGGACTTGCTAACACTGTTGCATACATATACTCCCTGAGAGCCCAAGGACAAGCACATTCATCTTACTACTTTCCCAAATATAGCCGAAGGACTAGCCTCTATGATGTCCCGGTCCACAGGAAAAAACCTCACTAAGGTCTCTACTAACAAATTTAACATAAGCTACTGAGAAAATCACAAATACCACTTATGCTGTTTGCATCTGGAGAAATCATGCAGAGACTACACTACTGTATTCACACATAATCAAAGTGAAAGTTTTCTACCCAGCCAACTCATGTATATACCTTCAGGAAAAATTCTTCCCTGTGAAAGAAATTACAAAAAATTAGAAAGGGCAACTACTAAACTAGATGTACAGATATCAATGTAAGGACACAGGAAACATGAAAAAGCAATGCAATGTGACACCTCCAAAGGAACACAATATTTCTCCAGCAATAAAGTCTAATGAAAAGTAAATGTATAAAATGCCAGAAAGATAATTCAAAATAATTATATTAAGGAAGCTCAGTGAAACATAAGATAATGCAGATAAATTCAAAGGCACTAGAAAAACTATTCAGGATATGAATGAGAAATTTACCAAAGATAAAGATATTATAACAGAGAACCAAAAAGAATTCCTGACACTGAGAATTCAATTAATTAAATAAAATTTTTTGATAGGTTCAACAATAAACTAGATCAAGCAGAAGAAAGAATTTCAGAACTTGAAGACAGGTCTTTTGAAATAATCTAGTCAGAAAAAAAGAATTAAAAAAGAATGAACAAAGCCTGTGTGACACAGGGGACACCATAAAGCCACCTAATATTTAAATTTTGAGGTGTTCCAGTAAGTGAAAAGAAACTCAAAGGCATAAAATACTTATTAAACAGGATAATAGCTTAAAACTTCCCAAGTCCAGCAAGATATAGAAATCCAGATATAGTAAACTAAGAGATTCTTAAAGAGATACAACCCAAAAAAAATCCTCCAAGACACATTATAATCAAACTGCCAAAAGTGGTATTTGTGACAAAAAGTCTGACAAACAAAGATTTCTAAAAACAACAAGAGAAAAGGGTCTGTTTACTTATAAGAGAATCTCCATCAAACTAACAGTGAATTTCTCAGCAAAAACCTTACACACCAGGAGAGAATAGGATGATATATTCAATGTTCCAAGGGAAAAATAAAAATAAAAACTGTCAACTAAAAATACCATACCCAGCAAAGTTAGCCTCTATAAATAAAGGAGAAACAAAGTATTTCCTAGAAAAGCAAACACTGAAGAAATTCATCACCATTGGACCAACCCTACCAAAAATGCTTAAGGGGTTGTATTAGTCCATTCTCACACTGCTAATAAAGATGTACCTGAGATTGGGTAATTTATAAAGAAAGCAGGTTTAACAGACTCATAGGTCACCAAGTCTGGAGAGGCCTCAGGAATTTCACAAACATGGCAGAGAAGAAATCAAACACATCCTTCTTCACAGGGCAACAGGAAGAGAAGTGAGTGAGTAAATGAAGGAAAATCCCTTTATAAAGTCATCAGATCTCATGAAGAACTCACTACTATGAGAACAGAATGAGGGTAACCACCCCTGTGATTCAATTACCTCCTACTAAGTCCCTCCCATAAAACATGGGATTATGGGAAATAAAATTAAAAATGAGATTTAATTGAGGATACAACCAAACCATATTGTTCAACCCCTGGCCTCTCTCAAATCCCATGTCCTCACATTTCAAAGCACAATCATGCCCTTCCAACAGTCCCCCAGAGTCTTAACTCATTCCAGCATTAAACCAAAAGTCCAAGTCCAAAGTCTTATCTGAGACCAGGCAAGTCCCTCCTGCCTATGAGCCTATAAAATCAAAAGCAAGTTAGTTAATTCCTAGATACAATGGAGGGTACAGGCATTGGATAAATACATCCACTGCAAATGGGAGAAATTGGCCAAGTCCAAGGGGCTACAGGCTCCATGAAAGTCCAAAATCCAATAGGACAGTTATTAAACCTTAATAAATTTCCAAAACGATCTCCGTTGACTCCGTGTCTCACATCCAGGTCATGCTGATGCAAGAGGTGGGCACCCATGGCTTTAGGCAGCTCTGGCCCTGTGGCTTTGCAGGGTACAGCCCCCTTCCCAGTTGCTTCCATGGCTGGTATTGAGTGTCTGGGGCTTTTCCAGGTGTGTGGCGCAAGCTGTTGGTGGATCTGCCATTCTAAGGTCTGGAGAAAGTGACCCTTTTCTCATAGCTCCACTAGGCAGTGTCACAGTGGAGACTTTGTGTGGAGGTCCCACATTTCCCTTCCACACAGCCCTAGCAGAAGTTCTCCATAAAGGTTCCACCCTTGTACCAGACTTCTGCCTGGAAATTATGGTGTTTCCATACATCCTCTGAAATCTAGGTGGAGGCTCCCAAACCTCAATTCTTACCTTCTGTGAAACTGCAGGACCACCACCACACGGAAGCTACCAAGGCTTGGGGCTTGCACCCTCTAAAGGAATTGCCTGAGATGTACCTTGGTACCATTTAGCCATGGCTAAGGTAGCCGGGATGCAGGGCACCAAGTCCTAAGGTTGCATATAGCAGGGAGGCCCTGGACCCTGCCCAGGAAACCACTTTTCCATCCTAGGCCTCTGTGACTGTGATGGGAGGGTCTCCCATGAAGCCCCTTGACATGCCCTGGAGACATTTTCCCCATTGTCTTGGTTAACATTTGGATCCTTGTTACATTTGCAAATTTCTGCAGCAGGCTTGAATTTATCCCCAGAAAATGGGGTTTTTCTTTCTATCACATCATCAGGCTGCAAATTTTCCAACTTTTATGCTCCATTTTCTCTTGAAAGCCTTGTCACTTAGAAATTTCTTTCACTAGATACCCTAAATCATCTATCTCAAGTTCAAAGTTCCACAGATCTCTAGGGCAGGGGCAAAATGCCACCAGTCTCTTTGTATAGCAAGAGTGACCTTTATTCCAGTTTCTAACAAGTTGCTCATCTCCATCTGAGACCACCTCAGCCTGGAATTCATTGTTCATATCATTATCACATTTTGGTCAAAGCCATTCAACAAGTCTCTAGGAAGTTTCAAACTTTCCCACATCTTCCTGTCTTCTGAGCCCTTCAAGTCTCTAGGAAGTCCCAAACTTTCCCACATTTTCCTGTCTTCTTCTGAGCCCTCCAAACTGTTCCAACCTCTGCCTGTTACCCAATTCCAATGTCACTTCCACATTTCTGGGTATTTTTACTTCAGCACCCCACTCTCTCTTTGGTACCAATTTACTGTATTAGTCTGTTCTCTTGCTGGTAATAAAGACACACCTGCCACTGGGTAATTTATAAAGGAAATAGGTTTAATTGACTTACAGTTCAGCATGTTGGGGAAAGCTCAGGAAACTTATAATCATGGTAGAAGGGGGAAACAAACACATCCTTCTTCACATGGCAGCAGGAAGAGAAGTAAGTGAGTAAAAGGGGAGAAAGCCCCTTGAAAAATGATCAGATCTCATGAGAACTCATCCACTGTCACAAGAATAGCATGAGGGTAACCGCCCCCGTGATTAAATTACCTACCCACCTTCACCACTGAGGTCCCTCCCATAACATGTGGGGGATCATGGGAACTACAATTCAAGATGAAATTTGATGGGGACACCAGGTGTAATACACCTGGAAGAAAAGGACAATATCTACCATCACAAAAATATAGGACAGCATAAACCTCACTGGTAAAGCAAACACACAAATAAGGAAGAGAAAAGACTCAAATGTTACTGTTATGGAAAACATAAAACTGCAATGATAATAACAGAGGGAAAGAAAGAAACAAGTGATATAAGAAAAAACAGAAAAAAATAACAAAATGACACAAATAAGCTCTTGCTGATCAATAATAACCTTAAATGTAAACATATTTAATTTTCCACTTGAAAGATATAAGCCAACTGAATAGAAAAAAACCTAACCCAAATACATGCTGTCTAAAGGACGCTCATCTCATCTGTAAAGACACATATAGGCTGAAAATAAAGAGAGGGAACATATTCCACTTTAACGAAATTCAAAAAAGCGGGAGTAGCTATAGTTACATCAGATAAAATAGATTTTAAGTTCAAAATGGTAAAAGGAGACAAAGAACATCATTATATAATGATAAAGGGATCAATTCAGCAAGAGGATACAACAATTATAAATATATAAGCACTCCAAATTGGAGCATCCAGATGTATAAAGAATATATTATTAGATCTAAAGAAAGAAAAGGACTTCAATACAATAATAGTTGTGGACTTGATCACCACACTCAGCATTAGACAGATCATCTAGAAGGAAAATTAACAATGGGAAAAACATTGGATTTAGACTGCAATTTAGAAAAAATTGACCTAACAGACATCTAAAGAACTTTTTTTAACATTTTATTTAAAAGTGTGCAGATTTGCTAATGGGCATATTGCATAATGCCAGGGTTTGGGCTTCTAGTGAACTCATCACCCAAATGCTTAATGTAAGACTTATATAGTTTTCCAACTCTTGCCTCTCTCCCGATGTCACCCCTTTTGGAGTCCCCCAGTGTCTAGTATTTCCATTTCACATCCATGTATTCCTATTATTTAACTCTCACTTACATGTGAGACATGTGAATTTGATTTAATATTTCTGAGATTTTTCTCTCATCATGATGGCCTTTAGTCTTTTTTATGGCTTCATAATATTCCATGGTGTATATGCAACACACATTCTTTATCCAGTTCACTTCTGATGGACACTTAAGTTGATACCTGGACTATTTTAGTCCTTTGAGAAATCACCATACTATTTTTCAAAGGTGCTGAACTAATTTACATTCCCATCAACAGTCTATAAGAGTTCTCTTTTCTCCACATCCTTGCTCAAATCTGTTATTTTTGACTGGTTTGAGGTAGAACCTCATTGTGATTTTAATTTGCATTTATATGATGATTCAGTAATGAGCATTTTTTCATAAGTTTGTTGGCTGCTTTTATATCTTCTTTTTACAAGTGTCTGTTGATGTCTTATATCTTCTTTTTAATGGGGTTATATATTTTTCTTATTGATTTGTTTAAGTTCTTTATGGATTCTGGATATTAGTTCTTTGTCACATGCATAGATTGCAAATATTTTCTCCCATTCTATAGATTACCTGTTCACACTGGTTGATTGTTCCTTTTACTGTACAGAATCTCTTCAGTTTAATTTAGTCACATTTATCTGTTTTTGTTTTCATTGCATTTGTGTTTAAGGTCTTCCTAAAAAATTATATGCCAAAGCTAATGTTCAGAAGAGTTTTTCCTAGGTTTTCATCTAGCATTTTTATAGCTTCAGGCCTTACATGTAAGTCCTTAATTGATTTGGGGTTAATTTTCATATATGATAAAAGGTAGAGATCCAGTTTCATTCTTTTGCATCTAGCTAGCCAGTTTTTACAGCACCATTTATTGAATAGGGTGGCTTTTGTTCATTGTTTATTTCTGTCAACTTTTTTAGGTGATTTTAGGTGTGTGGCTTTGTTTTTGGGTTCTCTATTCTAATCAGTTTATCTGCAGATCTACTTTTCTGCAAGTACCATGATGTTTTTGATATTATAGCCTTGAATTATAGTTTGAATTTAGGTAATATAAAGCCTCCAGCTTCATTGTTTTTGTTTAGGATTGTTTGGGCTGTTCATCCTCTTTATCAGTTCCAAATAATTTTAGAATCTTTTTTTTTAATTCTGTAAAAAATGATCTTGGTCATTTAACAGGAATTTTCTTGTATCTGTAGATTGCTTTGGGCAGTATAATCATTTAAACAATATTGATATTTTTCTGTCCAGGTACATGAGATTTTTTTCTATATGTTTATGTCATCTACTATTTCTTTCCAACAGTAATTTGCAGTTTTCCTTGTATAGGTCTTTAACCTCCTTGGTTAGATGTATTCCCAGGTGTTTCATTATCTTTGTGTCTATTATAAATGGGATTGGGTTCTTGATTTGATTTTCCACTTAAATGTTGTTGATGTATAAAAATCCAATTGATTTACATGTATTAATTTTGTATCTTGAAACTTTTCAGAGTCATTTATCCCATCCAGGAGTCTTTTGGAGAGATCTTTATGATTTTCTGGGTATAGGATCATGTCATCAATAAACAAAGGTAACTAGACTTCCTAATTTCCCATTTGAATTCCTTTTATTGCTTTGGCTTGCCTGGTTGCTCTGGCTAAGAATTCCAGTACTATGGTGAAAAGAAGTGGTGAGAGTAGATGTCCTTCTCTTATTTCAGTTCTTAAAGGAAATGCTTTCAACTTTTCCCCCATTCAATATGATGTTGCTTGTAGGTTTGTCATAGATGGCTCTTATTATTTTGAAGTATTGTTTTTCAATGTCTAGTTGTTGAGAATTTTTACCATGAAGGGATTTGGGATTTTATTGAATATTTTTTCTGCATCTATTGAAATGATCATATGACTTTTGTTTTTAATTTTGTTTACATGGTGAATCACATTTATTGATTTGCACATGTTGAACCATCCTTGAATTCCTGGAATAAAACTCACTTTATCTTGATGAATTATCTTTTTGATGTGTTGCTGGATTTAGTTTGCCTGTATTTTGTTGAGTATTTTTGCATTTATATTCATCAGGAATATTTTTGTGTGTATGCTACCCATATTTTGGTATCAGGATAATACTGGTATTATAGAGTGAGTTAAGGAGGAATCTTTCCTTCTAGATTTTTTCAGATAGTCTCAGTAAAACTGGTATCAGCTTTTCTTTGTATGTCTACTAGAATTTGACTGTGAATCCATCTGGTTCTGGGCTTTTTCTGGGTAGTATATTTTAAAATTACTAATTGAATTTCATAAACTCTTTTTGGTCTGTTCAGCATTTCTATCTCTTCCTGGTTCAAATTTGGGAGGTTGTATGTTCCCAGAAATTTATTCATTTCCTCTAGGGTTTTCAGTTTGTGCACAAAGAGATGTACATAATTGTCTCTGAGGATCTTTTTTTTTTTCTGGTATAAGTGGTAATGTCACATATATAATTTCTGATTGTTCTTATTTGAATAGCACCTCTTTTTCTCTTGGTTAATCTAGCTAATGATCTATCAATTTTGTTTATCATTTCAAAAAAATCAACTTTCTGTTTCATTAATCCTTTGTATGATTTTTTTCTATCTCAATTTCATTTAGTTCTCCTCTGTTTTTTCATTTCTTTTCTTCTGTTAGTTTTGGGTTTTGTCTGTTTTAGTTTTTCTAGTTACTTTAGGTCAGGGTTAGTTTGTTAATTTAAGATCTTTCTATCATTTTGATGTAAGCATTTAGTAACATAAAATTTCAACTTAACACTTCCTTTTCTGCACCACAGAGGTTTGGGTATGTTGTATCTCCATTTTAATTCATTTCAAGAAATGTTTTGACTCCTTTCTTATTTTTTGTTTATCTAAAATCTTTCAGGAACAAGTTAATTAGTTCTCATATACTTGGGTGTTTTCTTGAGAGTTTCTCTTGATATTGATTTCTAATTTTATTACACTGTACTCTGAACAGATGCTTGATATAATTTTATTTCTTTTAATTTATTGAGACTTGCTTTACAACCAAACATATGATTAATTTTAGAGAATATGCCATGTTCAAATGAGAAAATTGTATATTCTGTGATTGTTCGATGAAATATCTTGTACACGTCTATTAGGTCCATTTGGTCAAGAGTCCAATTTAAGTTTAGAGTTCCTTCATTATTTTTCTACCACAATGATCAGCCTTGTGTTGTCAATGGTGTGTCAAAGTCCTCCAATATTATCGTATGGCAATCTATCTTTTTTCTGAGGTTTAGTAGTATTTTTTTATAAATACAGATGCTCCAATGATGGATGGTGCATATATTTAGGATAGTTAAATCTTCTTTCTGAATTAAACCTTCATCATTTTTATCTTTTTAAAAAGGTTGTTGATTTAATGTGTGTTTCATCTGATACAAGAATAGCAAACCCTGATCTTTTTTGTTTTCCATTTGCATGCTAGATCTTTCTCCACCACTTTACTTTGAGTCTGTGTGTCATGAAATGTAAGATGGGTCTTTGAACACAGCAGATGGTTGAATCTTGTTTTTTATCCAGTTTGCCAAACTATGTCTTTTAATTGAAGTATTTAGGCCATTATGTTCAAAGTTAATATTTCTATGTGAGGTTTGTGCCCATCATAGTGTTGTTAGCTAGTTGCTTTGTAATCTCAATTGTATAATTGTTATATAGGAACTGTAAACTTTGTACTTACGTGTGATTCTGTAGTGGTAAGTATCACTCTTTCATTTTCATGTTAGTACTTCTTTGAGCACTTCTTGTAGGTGTGTTCTGGTGATGACAAATTCTCTTATAATTTGCTTGTCTGGAAAGATGAATTCTCTTTGATTTATGAAGCTTACTTTAGCAGGATATAAAATTATTGGCTGGTATTTTTGTTTTTTTCTTTAAGAAAGATAAAAATAGGCTACCAATCTCTGAGAAGTCTGCTGCTAGTCAGACTTCTAATGGGACTTTTTAATAGATAATTTGGCCCTTTTCTCTAGCTTCCTTTAATTCTTTCTTTCATTTTAACTGGATAGTCTTATGACTAGATGCATTTATGATGGCCATCTAGTGTAGTATCTTGCAGATATTCTCTAATTTCTTGTGGCTGCATGTTAACCTCTCTAGCAAAAGAATACTTTTTCTGAATGATTTTCTTAAGTATGTTTGCCAAGAGGCTTACTTTTTTTCTTCTCTCTCAAGAATGCCAATAAGTCATAGGTTTGGTTGCCTTTACATAATCCCATATTTCTGAAAGTGTTTAAATTCTTTTTTCATTATTTTTGTCTGATGGGTTAATTCAAAAGACAGGTCTTCAAGGTCTGAATTCTTTCTTCTGCTTGTTCTAGTCTACTGTTAGAACTTTCAACTATATTTTAAAATTCCTTTAGCAAATTTTTCAGTTCAAAAAATTTTATTTCTTCATGTATGTTTTCATAAATAGCTATCTCATCTTTCATATCCTCAATCATTTTTCTGGTTTCCTTGTGTTGCTTTTTGACTTTCTCTTAGATCTCATTGAGTTTCTTGCAATCCATACTTTGAATTCTTTATCTGTCATTTCAGACTTCTCATTTTGGTTAGGATCTATTACTAAAGAGCTAGTGTGATCCTTTGGTGGTGTTGAGACATTCTGTCCCTTCATACTGCTGGAGTTCTTCTACTGATTCCTTCTCATATGAGAAAGTGGTCACTTCCTATTTTTGAATTTACTATCATTTGGATGGAATTTTTTATTTTTTCTTTCCTTGAAGATATTACTGTGATATATGCTGTGTATCGTCTTATTCCAGTTGGGATGTCTCTTATTAAAAATAAAAAAATAGATGCTTGTGAAGATGTGGAGTAAAGAGAACTCTTATATACTGTTGGTGGGTATGTAAATTAGTGCAGCAAACAGTATGGAGATTTCACAAAAAACAAAAAATAGAGCTACCATAAGATCAAGCATCCCATTTGTGGGTATTTAGCCGAAGAAAAGAAAATCAGTACCTCAAAGTGATACTGACACTTCCCTTTTACTGCAGTATTATTGACTGTGGGGATCGCTCCAGCGTAGAGGCCCTCTGACTGTGCCTCCGCCATAATGTGAGCTTAAGCCCAGACATATTTCCGCCTCCTGGAGGCAGTCGAGCTAAGGGAAAGCAGGAACTAAAAGATGGTTGATTTTGTAGAAGTTATCCCAGACTCCCTGACACTGACACAATGGTTCGGTGATGGCTGTGTGGTTTTACTAAGACATTGTGTTTTATCTTGGTACCTGTTTTGGGCTAGTTCTATGACTCTGTTTACTCTAGTTTCATGACTCTGTTTACTAAACATTATCTAAGCCCTGTAACTATTCACATGTCTCTTGGAGATTGTTACCTTTAAGATCTATGAGTTTTGCCTGACCTTAAAGAATGTTACCTTTAAGATCTATGAGTTTTGCCTGACCTTAAAGAATGTTACCTTCTCAAATGTAAATCCCTACACAATAGGTAAAGAAAAATCTCCACCCTTCTGCTTACTTTTATGGCCCCTAGTTATGTACTTCCCTTTTATTGGTATTTTATCTTCTCCTCCAGACTTGCGGTATTGTAACTTTTGTTCCTCTTTATTGTATAGGATTAACAATGTGGGTTGACATCAGCTACTTGAAAGCTGACAGTATATATTGGAACCCTTTGCATAAATAAAATTGCTGTTTAGGCATTGCTGTATGGGCACTGTCTATTCAGACCTCCAGACCCTGCTTATCTGTCTATCTTTATTTTCCGCGCATCTCTCTCTTCCAGGTATTGGGACCCCTCTTGCTGGCCGAGAGCTCCCCAGCAGACGTGCCATCCCTGACAATTGACAACATAGCAAAGATAGAGAATAAACCTACATGTCCTCAATAAATGAATGGATAAAGAAATTATGGTATATATACACAATAGAATAGTCTTCAGCCATAAAAAATTAATTAATGAAATCCTGTCATTTGCAGCAACATAAATGAAACTGGAAGTAATTATGTTAAATGAAATAAGCCAGTCAAAAAAGACACATAGTGAATGTTTTCACTTACATATGCAAATTTTAAAAGTTGATTTTATAGAGGTAGAGACTAGAATGAAACTAACCAGAGACTAAGAAGGGTGTTTGTAATGTTGGGAATGGGTGTTGGAAGGAGATCAAGAGTGATTGGTTAATGTGTACAAATATACAGTTAGATAAAAGGAATAAGTTCTAAGTTTAATAGCAGAGTAGGATAACTATAGTTAACAACAATTTATTGTATATTACAAAATGGCTAGAAAAGGGTACTTGAAATGTTCCCCACACATAGAAATAATAAATGCTTAAGATGATAATACTCTAAATATTCTGATTTGATCACTGTACCTTCTACACATGTAACAAAATAGCACCTGTACTCCACAAAATATATAAATATTATGTATTAATACAAAATTTAAAAACAAAAAACAAAAGGATTAAATGTAATTTGTGTGTATGATTATTTACATCAAAGATGTTCAAAAGTCAACACTAAAGTTACAATAAACTTCCGAGTTTCCAACCCAATAAGTTCAGGCTTTAAACATATCCTCCTCTCTTACTGTAATATACAGGACTAATGGATAAAATATAAAACAACCATATATTTTTAAAGAGCTCTAGTTCAAAAAAAGATAACAATCCTATGGGCCAGCAATCAAATAACAACAAATCAAAAGCTAGAGGTCTTGGTCTGACAGCTGCCGAGTCTGAAGTCTGGCAGACCTGGCTAGGGTCCTAATAGTTACCCTATTAGAAAATGAAATGGATGACTTACAAGGATACAAAGCGAATGCTGAACTTACCATTTAAAACTGAAGACTGAGTGACTGGGTAGAGTTCAATCCCCTATAAAATACTTTTAAAATAAAAAACAAACAAAAACCTATTATTATTATATTAGTGTGTGTGAGAAAGACAGGGGCCTCACTCTGTTGCTCCCACTAGAGTACAATGGCACGATCTCTACTCACTGCAACCTCTGCCTCCCAGGTCCAAGCAGTCCTCTTATTTCAGTCCCCTAGCAGCTGGGACTAGAGGCATGGGCCAGCATGCCTAGCTAATTTTTGAATATTTTGTAGAGATGATATTTAGCCATATTGCCCTGGGTGGTCTTGAAATCCTGGGCTCAAGCAATCTGTCGGCCTTGGCCTCCCAAAGTGCTGCTATGACAGACTTGAGACATTGCACCAGATCAAAGACTATTATTTTTTATTATTTCAAAACCTTAATACTTTTCGGAATAGAAAATTCAAAAATGACTGAAAATATTTAGCTCTAATTTGTAAAGAGCTTAAGATGTCATCACTCCCTTTCTTACAACAAGAGAAAGCTGAACAAAACAGAAAATCGATTACTTCTCTTATACCCATCAGAAAATTGAGGTCTCAATGCAAACTTCTAGACTGAAATTTGCAGGGAGAGATAAATCCAGAGAGGCACAGTGACGGAGCTCTGATTATCTGGAGCAGAAGATGCTAGAGCTATAGATAGGAATATGTAAATAGTAATTTTGAGGAATTCCTGATGGTTGAGTATGGACTCATGTGAGAGTGAGAAACTCTGGGAAGACCAGGCAGGCTAAAGAGGCCCACATACTTTCATGGGCCTTACCTCCATGAAACTTACCCAGTTCTTGTGATAAAAAGCCTAGACAGATCTATTGCTTCTGTCAGAGGGGAAGAAACCGTTAGTAATTGTAGAATGCACCCAAAGTATTCTCCACAATGAAAACCTTCCAGAACCATAGCCAACCTTTAGGAAAGGCATTTCGGGCACTCCAATTCCTTCTACTCTTCCTGTCTTACCTAAGAGGTAAAGCTAAGAAAAACTGTAAAGGACCAGTCATGATCATGATCACAGGTCCACTAAAAGACTGAGATTTAATAATAAGGTTATAGAATGTCCTCCCCACTTCACTACCACATCAATAGCACTTGAATATAATAATAGTAGATCATAATGAATGAGCTGCAAAATACAGATTCATAGAAGGAGTACATAGCAAGTCCCAATGTCAAGAAAGGAGACAAAAAACAAGAACACTAGAGTACTTTGAACCTCTAGTACCAACTGCAAGAGCAAACATTAAACACAGCCCAGTTCCTGGCCAGATGAACATAAATTCTCTCACTGACATCCTATACATCAGTTCCTTTTACTAAATTTATCAAGCCTGGCTTTCAACAACAACAAAAAAGTACAAAGCATGTAAAAAGGCAATGTGCACATGTGCGCATGCATGCACTGCACACACATACACATGCACTGTGTAAAGAGGTAAAGTAAGCATGTGCACCAGAATCAGATATGATACCAATTTAGGAATGATCAGACAGGGAATATAAAATAACCATGATTAATATGTTAAGAGTTTTAATGGAAAAATCAGATAACATGTAAAAACAGATTGCTAATGTAAGAAGAGAGATGGAAACTCCAGGGACAATTAAAAATAAATCTATACCCAAACATTTCTTAGCGAGACTTCAGAACCTCAAGAATAAAGAGAAAATTTTAAAAGGCATCAGAGAGAAAAGTCATCTTAACTGTAATGAAAAGACAATTAAAGTGATAGCAGACCTTAGCCACACTAAATGCCAGAACATGAGGGTATCTAAAGGTAGCATCCTGAAGAAAAATAGTTACCAATCTGAAATTTTATATTCAACCAAAAATGTATTCATAATTTGGGGTTAAATAAGAATTTGCTGATACATACGAATGCAAAAGTGAATTTTCCACCATAGCTTCCACAGTACTAGACCACAAAATAAATTCTTAATAAACTTCAAATAATTGCTATCATATGACATATGGTCTCTGTCCACAACACATATAAATTAGAAATCCTAGAACCCAAAACTATATACATGGAAAAAGGAAATATTCCTAGATAACAAATAGATTTAAGAAGAAAACACAATGAAAATTATAAAATATTTGGAACTCAATGACAACAAGTGAACTACACATCAACACTTGTGGAATATAGTACAAGTGGAATTAGAGATCCACTGTACTAATAAAAACACTTTTTAAAAAAGGATGATTAAAAATAAATGAGCTGAGTACGAAGGCTGAGGCAGGTGGATCACCTGAGGTCAGGAGTTTGAGACCAGCCTGGCCAACATGATGAAAACCCGTCTCTATTAAAAATACAAAAATTAGCTGGGTATAGTGGTATGTGCCTGTAATTCCAGCTACTCAGGTGGCTGAGGCATGAAAATTGCTTGAACCCAGGAGGCAGAGGTTGCAGTGAGCTGAGATAGTGTCACTGCACTCCAGCCTGGGTGACAGAGTGAGATTACATCTCAAAAAAACAAAAAAAAGACAGAAAGAAAGAAAAACAACGAGTTAAGTATTTACCTTAAGAAAATAGAAAAAGAAAAATAGTATGAATTAAAAGGATGAAGAAATCATATAAAGGATAGATTAATAAAAATTAAAAAACAAAACCAAATTAATCCATAAATTTGGAGCTGATTATTTGAAAATAGTCACAAAATAGATTATGGTGAAGTATGGCTGATCAAAGAATGTAAGAGAAAGAGAGATGCTGAAAGAGAACACAAATCAGAGATGAAAACATCAGGATATGACTACACATAAGAGATTTTTATAGTCTTATGAAATTAATATGAACATTTGCCAATAATTTTACAAGTTAGAGAAACGGCGATTTTATGGAAAAGCATAAATTACCAGAATTGACTTATTTAAGAAGAAAAAAAAGAAAACTTGAATTGTTTACAAAAGCAATAATTATTAATGAAATTAAATTAGTGATTACAAAACTTTCATCCCTTCTGTTTCCCCTGTTTATTGAGGCCCTCCTGTGTGTCAGACACTATTCTAGGCACTTGGGCTCATCAATAAAGGAAACAATAACAAAAAATACTATATTTAAAGAGTTGAAATTCTGGTGAGGGGAGACAACAATAAACTGTTAAAAATAAGTTAATTATATAGAACATGGTAAGGGGTAGAGGTGGGTGGAGTGAGGTGGATGTGAGCTCGTAGTTTGACTGAGGTTTTAAATTAGAAGTCACAGTAGGCCCCTCTGAGCAGGGAGTTTCAGGAGGGAGGAAAATAGCTCTGCTAATATCAGAGAAAGAGTATTACAAACAGAGCAAAGAGCTAGATGAGAACTCCAGTGCAGGCAGGTGCCTCACATGCTCTCAGTACAGCAAAAAGACCAGTAACACTGGATCCGAGGGAATTGAAGGGCAGGGAGGAGTAGAAGATGAAGTCAGATTGGTAAAAGAATTTTACTTGTAAATTTTCTGTAAACTGCAATGAAAAGATAATTCTTCAAACGAGTTTCAAAGAACAGATAAAAAAGGTTAAAAATCCAACTTTTTTATGAGACTGATTCAATCTTGACATGAAAATTAGATAAGTAGAGAACTAGATAATTATAGACCAATCATACTTATGAACATAGATAAAAAAAATCTTAATACAATATTGGGAAATCAAATGTAGCAGTGTGTCTAGATTTAATCTTTCCCAACAAAAGATTTTCTTAAGAATGTAAGGCTGGTGTAACATCAGAAAAATTTAACAAAGCTATATATTAATAAATTAAAGAATAAAAATATAATCATCTCAACAGACTATCCATGTTCGTTACAATGGAAGTTGTACATGTACTAAACAATGTCACTTCCCCTTGCTATGGCTAGAATGTCTACTGCCCAGCCGAGTAACCCCATTTGTAAAGCAGCAGTGATGAACATTTCCTCAGCTGCTGAGAGAGTCGGCTGCTGTTAGCTCACAGCTAACAATCTTTCTGAGAATTTCTCCCACCCGAAGGAGCTGCTTTGCCTGAGTTTATACATTTTTCCCAGTGTATCCTGCAATTAGTGACAGGTTAAGGCACGGGTACAGGTTGAAACCCAGCCCTCATCTCAGTGAAAGGTCATCTTAGCTCCAGAGCTCTCTGAAGAATAGGCTAAGTGCTCTATTGCAACTGCATTGCAATTGACTTTCTCTTTAAACTTAACCCTCCTTCCTCACTCCCTTGCAAATGTTCTGGAGAATGTGTTCCAAAAAACCTTTTGCATACAAAGTTGACTCAAAGCTGGTTTCCTAGGAGGCTTGACCAAAGAAAAGTGCCTGTCTTTTCTTGCCATCTTAGTACTCCATATTATAATGCATCTAACAAAGGACCTTATTTCACAAATGATAAAGCAAGGTACAAGATAGAATGCATGGTATTCACAGGCCATCCCATATGTCCCATCACATACTAGTAACTGACTTTAAAGAACAGGGGGGATAGCCAATTGAACACTCGGTTACATCACAAACTGAAAGATGCCAACTTGTGAAACAGATCCTCTTTCCTACAAGATGTTTCATATGATACTATTTCTCTCATGGCTTGAACATAGGACTGCGTGTTAGTCCATTTTCATGCTGCTGATAAAGGCATACCTGAGATTGGGGAAGAAAAAGAGGTTTAATTGGACTTACAGTTCCACATGCCTGGGGAAGCCTCAGAATCATGAAAGGAGGTGAAAGGCACTTCTTACATGGCAGTGGCAAGAGAAACTTAGAAAGAAGCAAAAGCAGAAACCCCTGATAAAACCATCAGATCTCATGAGACTTATTCACTATCATGAGAATATCATGGGAAAGACCGGTCCCCAGGATTCAATTACCTCCCCCTGGCTACCTCCCACAACATGTAGGAATTCTGGGAGATACAACGTGGGTTGAGATTTGCGTGGGGGACACAGCAGACCCATATCATTCCACCCCTGACCCCTCCAAATCTCATGACCTCACATTCAAAACCAATCAGGCCTGCCCAGCAGTCCCCCCAAAGTCTTAATTCATTCCAGCATTAACCCACAAGTCCATAGTCCAAAGTCTTATCTGAGACAAGACAAGTCCCTTCGGCCTATGAGTCTGTAAAATCAAGAGCAAGCTAGTTACTTCCTACATACAATGGGAGTACAGGTATTGGGTAAATACAGCCATTCCAAATGGGAGAAACTGGCCAAAACAAAAAGGTTACAGGGCCCACAGAAGTCTGAAATACAGCAGGGTAGTCAAATTTTTAAGGCTGCAAAATGATCTCCTTTGATTCCAGGTCTCACATCCAGGTCACGCTGATGCAAGCAGTGGGTTCCATGGCCTTGGGCAGCTCCACCCCTGTGGCTTTGCAGGGTACAGCCTCCCTGCTGGCTGTTTTCATGGGCTGGCATTGAATGTCTGTAGCTTTTCCAGGTGCACAGTGAAAGCTGTTGGTGACATTTACCATTCTGGAGTCTGGAGGATGGTGGCCCTCTTCTCACAGCTCCACTGGGCAGTGCCCCAGTAGGACTCTGTGTGGGGACTCTGACCCCACATTTCCCTTCCACATTGCCCTAGCGGGTGTTCTCCATGAGGGCCCCACCCCTATAGCAAACTTTTGCCCGGGTATCCAGGCATTTCCATACATCTTCTGAAATCTAAGCAGAGGTTTCTAAATCTCAATTCTTGACTTCTGTGCACACACAGGCTCAACACCACGTGGAAACTGCCAAGGCCTGGGGTTTCCACCCTCCAAAGCCACAGCCCAAACTGTACATTGGCCCCTTTTATCCATGACTGGAGCAACTGGAACACAGGGCACCAAGTCCCTAGGCTGCACACAGCACAGGAACCCTGGGCCTGGCACACAAAACTGCTTTTTCCTCTGGGGTCTAGGGCCTGTGATGGGAAGGGCTGCAGTGAAGGTCTCTGACATGGCCTGGAGACATTTTCTCTGTGGTTTTGGATATTGGCATTAGGCTCCTTGCTAATTATGCAAATTTGTGCAGCCAGCTTGAATTTCTTCCCAGAAATGGGTTTTTATTTTTTATTGCATAGTCAGGCTGCAAATTTTTCAAACTTTTATGCTCTGCTTCCCTTATAAAACTGAAAGCCTTCAATAGCATCCAAATCACCTCTTGAATGCTTTGCTGCTTAGAAATTTCTTCCTCCAGATACCCTAAATTATCTCTGTCAAGTTTAAAGTTCCACAAATCTCTAGGGCAGGGGCAAAATGCTTCCAGTCTCTTTGCTAAATCATAACAAGAGTTACTTTTGCTCCAGTTTCCAACAAGTTCCTCATCTCCATCTGAGACCACCTCAGCCTGGATTTCACTGTTCATATTTCTATCAGCCTTTTGGGCAAAGCCATTCAACAAGTCTCTAGGAAGTTCCAAACATTCTCATATTTTCCTACCTTCTTCTGAGCCCTTCCAACTTGTCCAATCTCTCCCCGTTATCTAGTTCCTAAGTCACTTCCACATTTTTAGATATCTTTTCAGCAATGCCCTGCTCTACTAGTACCAATTTACTGCATTAGTCTGTTTTCACACTGCTGATAAAGACATAACCAAGACTGGGAAGAAAAAGATGTTTAATTGGACTTAAAGTTCCAGGTGGCCGGGGAAGCCTCAGAATCATGGCAGGGAGCAAAAGGCACTTATTATATGTCTGCACCAAGTGAAAATGAGAAAAGAGCAAAAGCAGAAACCCCTGATAAAACCATCAGATCTCATGAGACTTATTCACTATCATGAGAATAGCATGGGAAAGACTGGTCCCATGATTCAATTACCTCCTCCTGAGTCTCTCTCACAACATGCGGAAATTCTGAGAGATACAATTTGAGTTGAGATTTGGGTGGGGACACAGACAAACCATATCAGACTGTGAGAACTAGAGATGAAAATTGAAGTGGCAACATTCATTATTGTGACCAGGGACAATATTTTTACTTTTCATTCAATGATTCTAGTTACTGCCACTTTAGATAACTTAATTCCTAAGGAAAAAAATGATTTTTCCAGGGGCATAATGATTTTTCTAGAGAATAAAGGTTAAGCATATCACCTTACATATTTAGATTCACATATAATTAAATAAACAAGAAAAAATGAAGTATTGACTGTGGTGTGTAATATTAATTTATCAAGGTAAAATAAAGTTGCTGCATATGATAGTTATCACAAAATTATTTCCAAATCTGTTTCTCCTCTTGTCAGACATATGGTAGCATTGCATCTCTCTGTGTCTTTGAATATACTCATACCCTGGTTGGCCTGGTTACTTGGACAAAGCCTATGAAATATGACCAGAAATATTAAGATATGTTAAATAATTTGCCTTATTCTATTTTTCATGCATTAGTCATCATGTAAAATTATGTCAAGTTGGAGCCTCCATCAGCCTGGTTTTCTGAGAGACTGTGATGAGCAGAGCCCCCAGCTGCCTCAGGTTAGTCATATAACCTGAGCAACAAACATACATATAATAATGTACTGTAATGTAATAAATAAATAAATAATGTAATAAATTCACATATATAAATGATTGTTTCTGTAGCATAGCAGCTTACTTTAAAAAAAAAAAAAACACTACTATGCAATGGAAACAAGGAGAATAACATTTGGAATTTTGGATTTTTTTTTAATTGCTAAAAGTGGGTGTGATGGCAACACCATCTAGGTAAGACTGCCAAGGACTGAGAGCCCTAGGAATTAAGAATTCAATCTTCCTACTGAGTAAAAAACTCACATAAGGCATGTGGGGATGAGGGCAAATCGGGTATATTTGTATTTCAATATTTATGCATTGTATTTATTATTTGTATTTAATCATAAATCATTCATTTATGATTAAAATTGTTTAAAAAAATAGCTATATAAGCAAAAGACCTCAACATAATAAAGGCAATATGTGACAAGGTTACAGCTAACATTATTCTCAATGGTGAAGAGTTAAAAGCTTTTCCTCTAACACCAGGAACAACACAAAGATGCCCACTCTCATCACCTCTATCCAACCTAGTACTAGGAATCCTAGCCAGAGCAAATAAACAAGAAAAAGTAATAAAGGTATTCGTATAGTAAAAGAAGAAGTGAAATTGTCATTGTTTGCTGGATGGATCTGGACATAATCATAAATAAAAAAACTCTAAAGACTTAATTGAAAAAGCTATTGGAACTGAAAAATTCAGTAAAATTACAGGTTACAAAACCAACAGACAAAATATAGTAGTGTTTCTATAAACTAACAATGAGCAATCCAAATAATAAATTTAAGAAATAATCCCACATAATAGTAGCAACAAAATAAAAGATTTAGGAGTAAATTTAACCAAGGAAGTAAAAGATGTGTACATTGAAAACTACAAAACATTGAGGAAAGAAATTAAAGAAGACACAAATAAATGAAAAGATATTCCATGTTCATGGATTGGAAGAATTAATTCTGTTAAAATGTCTATACTACTAAAAGTTACCTATAGATTCATGTAATTTCTATCAAAATACCAATGCCATTTTCTACAGAAAGAGATTTACAAGAAAAAAACAAACAAACCCATTCAAAAGTGGGCGAAGGATATGAACAGACACTTTACAAAAGAAGACATACATTAGGCCAACAAACATATGAAAAAATGCTCATCATCACTGGTCATTAGAGAAATGCAAATCAAAACTACATTGAGATACCATCTCACGCCAGTCAGAATGGTGATCATTAAAAAATCTGGAGACAACAGATGCTGGAGAGGATGTGGAGAAATAGGGACACTTTTACACTGTTGGTGGGAGTGTAAATTAGTTCAACCATTGTGGAAGACAGTGTGGCGATTCCTCAAGGACCTAGAAATAGAAATTCCATTTGATCCAGCAATCCCATTACTGGGTATATATCCAAAGGATTATAAATCGTTCTACTATAAGGACACATGTACACAAATGTTCATTGCAGCACAGTTTACAATAGCAAAGACCTAGAACCAACCCAAATGCCCATCAATGATAGACTGGACAGGGAAAATGTGGCACATATACACCATGGAATATTATGCAGCCATCAAAAACAATGAGTTTGTGTCCTTTGTAGGGACATGGATGAACCTGGAAACCATAATTCTCAGCAAACTGACACAAGAACAGAAAATCAAACACCACATGTTCTCACTCATAGGTGGGTGTTGAAAAATGAGAACACATGGACACAGGGAGGGGGAGCATCACACACTGGGGTCTGTCAGCGGGAAAGAGGTGAGGGGACAGCAGGGGGTGGAGAGTTGGGGGAGAGACAGCATGGGGGAGAAATGTCAGATATAGGTGATGGGGGAGGAAGGCAGCAAATCACACTGCCATGTGTGTACCTATGCAACAATCTTGCATGTTTTTTGGCTTTTTAATAATGGCCATTCTGACTGGTGTGAAATGGTATCTCATTGTGGTTTTGATTTGTATTTCTCTGATGATTCATGATACTAAGCATTTTTTACATGTTTGTTAGCTACTTGTATGTCTTCTTTGAGAGATGTCGGTTCATGTTTTTTGCCCATTTTTTCCATGGAGTTACTTGTGGAGTTTTTCGTGTTTTTTGTTTGTTTGCTCGCTTGCTTTGTTTATGTTCTCTATAGATTCTAGATATTAGGCCTTCATTAGATGTGTAGTTTGCAAATACTTTCTCCCATTATGTAGGTTGTCTATTTACTCTGTTGATGATAGTTTTATTTGCTGTGCAGAAGCTCTTTAGTTTAATTGGGTCTCACTTCTCAACTTTTGTTTTGTTTTCAATTGCTTTTGGGGACTTAGCCAAAAATTATTTGTCAGTTCCAGTGTTGAGAACAGTATTTCCAAAATTTTCTCCTAGGATTTTTATAGTTTGAAGTCTTACATTTAGATCTTTGATGCATTTCGAGTTAATTTTTATATATGATGAAAGGTAGGGGTTCAGTTTCATTCTTCAGCATATGCCTAGCCAGTTATTCCAATCTTAAACCCACAAAACTATAAAAAATAGATCTTAGCCTGAGAACTTACCTGTAGATGGGACTATCAAAAGGATTACTCATATGTGGGGATTTTTATTACAATCAATATCTGACAAGGTACTTAATTTAGAGCTTTACAGTATAGGGATTTATTTTTAAAATAAAGCATTTTGCATTGAAATTAATAAGCCCAATAAGCTTTAAGTCACTGAAGTAATCAAATTTATTTTGTACTGTATACATTTGAGGTGTATAACATGTTTTGAAATAAATATACATAATGAAATGATTATCACAGTCAAACAAATTGACAAATTCATCACTTTGATAGTTACCTTTGTGTGTGTATGTGTGTGTGTGTATGTATGTTTCTAAAATCTACTTTCTATGAATTTTTGGTGTATAGTACATCATTAACTACAGACCTCTTGCTGTACATTAGATCTCTTCTGAAATTGGCCATGATGTAGTAAGGGGGAAAGACAAACATTGAACTCACAGTTAGGAAACCCACATTTTAGTTCTCTTTGGAAATTGTGTGACTTTGATTAGGTTAACCTTTTTGATTATCAGCGTAGTTATCTAAATGGAAGAGATAATGTTAACACAGTACCATAGTACTATGAAGAAAAATGTGTGATAAAGGACATACATGTTTATAAACACAACAAAACTTTCAATATTTACTAATTGATCATTATATGCTGGGTGTTTTTTCTGAAATTCTTAATATTATCCTCACAATATTCTTATGAAAATGTTGGTGGTACAAACATTACCCCACTTCACCAATAGAATATATGATAAGCTAAATCCCCTACGGGTATTCCCAGCATTTGAGGGTGGACAGAGATTCAAACTGAATCTAACTGCAAGCTGAAGGTAACAATAGACTGTATACTTGCACAATGTAAGGCATCGTAAACTTATCAGGAGTTACTGTACTAACTTAAGTTTCCTGGGAGAGTTTCCACTTGGCATTTCTCCTTCTCTTGCTCTCTTTATTATTTAAATCATGATTTTTAGTTCATCTTATGCAAGTGGTCCTGGGCCATAAGAAGCCAGCAGAGAAACATCTGGAGCTTCATCATTCATGTCTGGTACCTCATCTTTGGCCATTTTGTACATTTTTTCCCTCCTTGTCTCTATTGATTTCTCTCTTGCTTTTGTGCTGGCAACTGTGGACGTTTCTCTCTTCCTAACCCTTGGTTGATTTTATCTTTTGCTTTCATTTATGATTTAAGAAGCTGCTTTCCATAAGGGAACTTGGAAATTTCTGAAGAAAAGCTCACTTTCTCACAGTATCCCTCATCTCTTGCATGCTCTTGTTCTTGGGAACAGAAAGCTGCTTCACTTTCAGGTTCTAGCGACAACTTTGTCTCAGGGACTCGAGACTCTAAAATGAAAAGCAGCATCAAGACTGACCATACCTCTCAAATCAAACCACTATTGCCCATATTTTGAAAAATAAAAAGTTAACAAACTTTTTCATTACTGTAAATAATACAGTCCCTTGAGTTTTGTCATTTTGTCACTTTTACCTGAGGTGTCTCATGCAGGCTGAAATCCCACAAAGTGAGCATTTGAAATAAAACTGATAACAACTTCTTCTCTAGCAAGGCAAGAGTGAGCTGTGGTCATAGCTGAGTCAGAAAAGGTATCTGAGCTTCTGCCAGTGCCAGACATCAGTCTTAGAGAGTTTAGATGTCTCCCAGGGGCAGAAAAATGAGCACAGAAGAGTTCTGAGAAAGGGCCAGATTAACATGATGGATATTTTTAGCTCATTGTGAACCAGAGTAACTCAGCATGGCATCACTCTTTTGTTTAAAGCATTGCATAATACAAAATATTGGTCCCATTACATATTCTGTGGGAAAAGAAACTCTCTCCTGGAGACACACAGTTATAGATTAACAAACAGAAAACTATTAAAAAGCCCTCCTTTAAGAAGTCTATGCAGCTTTCAAACTTTTTAAATATAAGAACATATCTTTTCAAACCATACCTTTTAGTACTCTAAGAAAATGTATTTGGGGGGATTCCAGTTGCTCTCAATGCCCAGATGTCAGACAATCATATTAAAATATAATTTTTTTAAAAATTACTTTTTTCTCAATAAGCTACCAACTGATTTTACATATTTTTATTTCTATTTATGAAAAATTAAACAATACTACAAATAATTATGTAGTGCTATATATGTGTATGTATATATAGTAAAATTATACATATTAAACTTTTTTATATATTACAACAAAATTATATATTAATGTAAAATTTTAATATTTATACAATAAAATTATATAATTATATGTTACATATAATTATATAATATAATATAAATATATAATTATATAATATGTATTATACATAATATATATAAAATATATAAACAATACTCCAAGTAATTATATAGTGCTGTATATGTGTACATATGTGTATATGTACACACACATACGTATACATGAACACATATATATAGAGAGAGAAAGAATAAACCTGTCATACCTAATTTTTAAAAATCTTTCATCTTTAGATATACACTTATGTCTATTCTCTTTGTATCCTGCCTCTTTGGTTTATAGACATCAGTAGATTCATTTCTTTTCAATAATATGACATTGATTATAGAGACTTTTGAAATCATTTGAATTACAATAAAAGCTAAGCTGCTTTTATTTTTCTGACTTTATACAAAAAGATGCCAAAATTATTGGCTCAAATGAGATACAATTCTATTCTCTCTTATGTAACTCTCTACAACAAATAGGTGGTCTCTGCTCCATTATGTCTTCCAGGCACCCAGGCTAGTGAGGCAGCTCTGCTATGCCCAACTTAGGGCATCCGCTTCTGTTCTAGTAATACCATTTCCAACTAAAGGGAAGGAAAGAAGGTAGGAAATACAAGGCAAAGACTTTTAAGAAGATAATCCAGAAGTTTCATACAGTCATACTTATCCTCACATCCCGTTAGTGAGAATTTAGTCACATGGCCACCCCTAGCTTCAAAGAAAGACAGAAAATATAGTTTGTGACCATACAGCTAAGAAGAAAGAGAGAACAGAACTGAAAGTGGACAGCAACCTGATATCTACTTAGCCTATCACTCTGGCCTGCCTTTTAACAATCTGCACTCTTCTCTCCAAACATAGACTTTTTACCCCCAGGGACACAACACAAGGACTCCTCCAGTTACTGCCTGTATTCCAAAATCTTGAACCTCTAAGTGATCTACAATCCTCTTCTTTAGGTCTGGAGATACATCCTGCTTTCAGCTGATGCAGTTTTGAGCGGCTCAAAGTTTTTGTAGCCCAGCCCTACAGTTTACAATTCCCTCAAAAACTTAGTATTTTTCTGACCTTTTGGCACTTGGCATGTTTGTACTCAAGTAACCTCACCCAAACTTCCCTTATGGACATCTGCTAAATTTGGCTTTAGATATCCAAATCAGTATTGACCTCATACCTCTCTCCATCATTTTAATGGTGATAACCTATGCAATTTCTTAGTTAGATACAAATATTAGCCTGATTTTCTGGCACAAAGCTTTATCCTTTAGTCTGTCTGAAAGTCTTAATGATAGGGCTTTTATGAAAGGCTCTGGGCAAATAGCCTCATCTCTGCTCTTTGTAATTCAGAAGCACTTGTGTTTTCCCACACGGCTTACAAACTTTCCAATTCTTGCTTGTATTTATCTTTTTCTTGTTATGCTGTTCTAAAACCAGCAAAGAGTAAATAATACACCATAACATTCTGGCTCTATCTAATTGCCTTCCATAGAGTTATAGTCTCCATAGGCACATCATCTGCTTTCTAAGTTGTCACGGATGATAATTTCACCAAACAGTTTCTATAGCACAGTATCTCCAGCTTTCCAGCCTGCAATATCTATTTCTTCACCATCCAGCAGCCAGCCACTGAGCCAATGCCACATATTTTAGGTTTTTGTTATTTCGCAACGCTTTTTCTAGCTAACATTTTTTAAATTAATTAGGATCAAGTCAAACTACTCAGACAAGATATGTGTTTATTTCACCTTCATAAAATAGAATATGGGTAGGTAGTCTCTGCTGTATAGAATGATCCAGGTGCCTGGCCAATGGGACATTCTGCCAACTCATCCGGTATATCTGAGATTGCTACCACTGTTGCCATGCCCAGCTAGCAGAAAGATGGGAGTGAGTAGAGAAATACTGGGAAACACAATGTCTAGCTGGGTGGTCAGGTGCTCAGAAAGAAAGGAGAAACAGATTTGAAAGAAAAACCTGCAATCTAGAGTACGTGATCAGAATCATGATACATATAAAATAATGTGATATATGATGTGATGATATGTTCAAATGAGCTTCCACAAGTCTTACAATTTAACAGAAAATTAACAAATTCATGTCTACAACACTGATAATTTGTCCTTTAATGTTACAGACAGTAAGGTGGCTTTCAAAAATGTAGTGATTCAACTTAGATGAATAACCCAGGATATCATGTCCTCAGATATTAATAAAAAAGGGAAAACAGTAATGGCTTAATGAATCTCAAAAAAAAATCAGTAACTTTATTCAATTATGGAAGGAGTTTTTATATTATAATCATAAAACAAAAAAGAATGGGAAAATAGGCTATTTTGGCATAACTTGAGAAAATAATGGTCTGGACGTTTATCATATGACCCAACAACAGAACTTTATAATGCGTTAGCTAATATGACTTAAAACAATTAATCAAAGATACAAAATTCGAATAGATATTATTAGTTTCCCAAAGCTTTCAGATTTATGGAGTTAAAAGTAATGAAAGTCTTTGCGAAGATTATTAAAACTAACAATCCCATTTTGCTCAATCAAAATTAAAACTTAAAAGGTGGATTTATTTTAGGTAGTTCCTTTAACGGTTATTACCTGCATCTTTACATTTATTTTCTTCCTTCTCCTATCATCCTTTAAGTCACCAATCATTCTAGTTTTGGTGAGTTTTCTTTCACCAAAGGAATCTTTTCAAAAAATTAAATTAACTTAATTTTAGTAAGAACAGTTAAAATGAGATCTCTATAATTTTAAGTGCACAATACAGTATAATTAACTATAGGGGACAATGGTGTACAGCAAATCTTTAGAACATATTCCTCTTGCATAATTGTGCCTGTACGTCTGTTGATAAGCGACTCTTTGTTTCCCCCTCACTTCAGGCTTGGCAACCACAATTCTGCTCTCTCACTCTGAGTTTGACTATTTTAATCACTTCGTATACATGGAATCATGTAGTATTTATCTTTCTGTTCCTGGTTTATTTCACTTAGCATACTGTCCTCAAGATTCACCCATGTTGTTACATATAGCAAGATTTCCTTATTTTTTAATGCTGAGTTATATCTCAATGTATGTATATTCCACATTTTCTTTATCAATTCATCTGTTGATAAACACTTAGGTTGTTTCCACATCTTGGCTAATATGCGTAGTGTTTTAATGAACATGGGAGTGGTAATATCAACCCAAGATCCTGATTTCAATTCAATTAAATGACTATCCAGAAGTAGAATTGCTGGATCATATGATAGTTCTATTTTTAATTTTTTCAGGAATCTTCATACTGTCTTCCAAAGCAACTGCATCACTTTGCATCCCCCACCAAGAGTGTACAAGAGTTCCAATCTCTTCCCATCCTTGCCAACATAGCAATCCTAAGAGGTATGAGGTGATATCTCATTGTAGTTTTGATTTACATTTCCCTGGTGATTAGTGATGTTCAGCTTCTTTATATATACACCTGTTGGTAATTACTATGTCATCTTTAGGAGAAGTATCTACTCAGTTTCTTGGCTGTTTTCCAAATTGGATTATTCTTTTGTTGTTGTTGTTGAGTTAAAGGAATTTCTTTTCTATTTTAGAAATTAACCTTTTACCTAATATATGGTTTGGAAATCTTTTTCCTTTTGTGTAGGTTGCATTTTTACTCTGTTGATTGTTTCCTTAGCTATGCAAAAGTTTTTAGTCTGTTGTATAGACCAATGGAACAAAATAGAGAGCCCCCAAATCATCTCATGCATATATGGCCTACTGATCTTTGAGAAAGGCACCAAGCATACACAACGGGAAAAGGACAGTCTCGTCAACAAATGGTGTTGGAAAATCTGAATATTCACATGCAAAAAAATAAAACTAGACCCTTATCTTCCACCATACACAAAGATCAACTCAAAACATATTAAAAATTTAGACATACATCTGAAACTGTAGAGCTCCGGCAAGAAAAAATACTGAAAAATCTTCATGAGATTGGTTCTGGCAATGAATGTGACACCAAAAGCATGGGCAACATAGACAATTGGGATCACCAAAGGAATCTTAAACTCTACTTCTTCCTGCGTGTTCACTGCTTTCCGTCTCTTCCTCTCGCAGTATCCTCCCTATCCACGAACTCCAGCTACCACTATAGTAGCTTTCTTCTCCAAAATTGCAACCAAAGCTCTAGAAAGAGACATATTTTCCCCCTGTGTTTAATTCTCACTTTCTCTTTTCCCATCAGCTTTCTAAAGTTTGTCCTCCATCCATAGCACTTCATGAAGTTGCTCTCACAAGATCATCAAATATTTCTACTTCCTTAAGTTCTGTGTATAATTCTGTTTTCATTTTACTCAATCTTTTAGTATCTTTTAGCATGTACGACCTACAACCTACACATTGGCTACTGTGACATCTCATTTTCCCTCTTTCCTCCATTCTTTCTGGTCACTTCTCTGTTTCCTTTGCTGGCTCATCTTTACCTACGTTTAGATGTTGATACTCAGTTCCTGGCCATCTTAAAATCTCACGCGGCACATTCTGTCTAGGTAATCTCATCCTTTCCCATTATTTCAATTTCTTTTTGTGCCTTAATGGCTAACAAATGTATACATCAGGCCCAACCTTCTCTTTTGAGCTTCAGGGTCTAGTCTCCTTCTGCCCACATGATATCTTCTCATGGATGTTACTATGATACTTCCAACTCGGTATGCCTCAACAATGGTCATCTCACCTAAGCTTTGTTCTCTTTCAGTGTTCCTCACCTCAGTAAATGGCATCCCTCTTTACCAAGTTGCTCACTTCAAAAACCTACACATGAGCTTTGCAAAGGCAAGGCTTGCATATTTGGCACCTCAAGTAACATTCTCCCATTAATGCAATAAAATTGTTTTCAGTAATAATCATGAAAAAAATAAATAATGACAAGGATTACAACAGAAACTCAGAAAGTGAAAATAAACATTCTGATTAAATGTTGTGGTCACGCTAGAAATTAAATAATTCATATATACATGATTTTTTTAAAGTACATAGTAAAAGGGAAAAAGGTAGTTGTTCCATATTTTTAAGGACCTTAATGTATTTTTTTAAATACAGAAAAAACTATACTTAAACATTAGTTGTTGCAATAATTAATAATTTGTGTTCTGGTTTTGAGCCTATATTCTGCAAATTTGTTGAAACTTAAATTGCTCCTCACGTATTCACATTTAATAGTCAGCATGGCAGATTTGTCTATTTTTCTTCACTGACTGATGATTGAAGAACATTTTTTATCAATTTTAATTTTCAAATTTTTTAAGATAAAGTAACAAATATACAAAGTTGAGAAAAGTCTTAAAGGACAGATTAGGCAGGAGATTCATAAATATTACATGTCACACAAAAAATCCAGGCATTGCAATTCTGCTCATGTAATTGTTTCTACAGAATCTATTCTACCAGGTTTCAAATGTCCCACAGTCAAAAACTTTTAACCATAAATAAAAACTTCAAATGGTCACTGAGAGTGACAGAATTTAAATAATTCAAGTTTCTTTTCTTCATCTTTACAATCACTGTGCTGTCATTCTTTATGTCACATGTATTGCTTAAATTCAGGCATGTGTAGTACAAGTGGGTTGGAAATACAAAATGTGCCTAAAATGAACTGAAATGATTCTGTACCTTTCAGCATTTGCTATTCAAATGAACCCATGTGCCTGAGTTCATGTGCCTGAGGTATGGAGAGCAGTAGTGTAACTAAGAATTCCAAATTAATTTCCTTTTAGACAGACTATAAAAGACAAATTATAAATGTGTTCATTTAGAATTATATACATATATAACGTTATTTGTATCCTGATTATGGTAATGATTGCCTAATGTATATATATCTATATATATATGGCCTGCGTGATTTATCTGAGTGATATATAAAACCTTAAATTCCCATGGTTACTGTTGAGTTAATAATATACATGTTAATATATTATTAAATATATAGGAAATACATTACATATTTATAAATAACCACAGTGCATTAGTCCATTTTCACACTGCTATAAAGAACTTTCCTGACACTGGGTAATTTATAAAGTAAAGAAGTTTAATTGACTCACAGTTCTGCATGGCTGGTGAGGCCTCAGGAAACTTACAATCATGGCAGCAGGAGGAGCAGGCACGTCTTACCTAGCAACAAGTGAGAGAGAGAGCGAGAGAGAGAGCAAGGAAAGGGTGAATAGCCCCTTATAAAACCATCAGATCTCATTAGAACTCACTCATTCACTATTACGAGAACAACATGAGGAAAACTCTCCATGATGCAATCACCTCCTTCCCATGACAAGTGGGGATTACAGGCCCCTCCCTCAACATGAGGGGGATTCAACATGAGATTTGGGTAGGGACACAGAACCAAACCACATCTATCACC
Organism: Ateles fusciceps; assembly: GCA_036589455.1. NCBI lineage: Eukaryota > Metazoa > Chordata > Mammalia > Primates > Atelidae > Ateles > Ateles fusciceps. The sequence goes on from JAZHEH010001737.1 coordinate 3,038,994, forward strand.
CAGTAACTTCCCTACATACATATATATATATATATATATATATATATATATATATATATACACACACACACACACACACACATATAAAATAGTTATAATACATATTATGTGTATGTGTGTGTGTGTAATAACTGAACACTAACCACACAAATTGCTAGAACTTAGACCAATAAAAGATTTTTCTGGAAGAAATGTTTTATCACTGATATTGATTTTTGGTGTCATGGAACTTTTTGTATCCTGATTATGGTAATGATTGCTTGAATCTATACAGGTCTAAAATTTCATAGTACTACACAGGAAATAAATATATCTCTCCATATATACCTATATATGTGTGCATATTTATATACATGTATGAGATATATTTAATAATCATTACATAGGTGTATACTTTTGTAAAAATGTATGAAACAGTTAAAATGAGTGAATGTTATTATACATAAAGATCTCAGACTTTTTTTTTTTTTTTTGAGACAGAATCTCACTGTGTTGCCCAGGCTGGAGTGCAGTGGTACGATCTCAGCTCACTGCAAACTCTGCCTCCTGAGTTCAGTGATTCTCCTGCCTCGGCCTCTTGAGTAGCTGGGATTACAGGTGCATGCCACCACGCCTGGCTAATTTTTGTATTTTTAGTAGAAAGCGGGTTTCACCATGTTGGTCAGGCTGGTCTTGAACTCCTGACCTCATGATCCACCCACCTTGACCTTCCAAAGTGCTGGATTACAGGCGTGAGCCACCGCACCCGGCCAGAATTTTTAATTAAAAATTTTTCCAGAGCATAGTAATAATAAAAATCAGACACCTTAGTGGGTTTACTGTTGTTTTTACATATTCTACAGACAATATTCCTCCTTTGCTGCCTAAACTCAGGGCAGATGGTTCCCAGCTTTCTTGGTATAACTGGATACATTACATGCCTTACCCTTACTTCTGATATTCACATGTCCCTAAACACAACTACATCTAATAGTTTCAGTATTTTTCAATTTTACCTTTTATCTCCATTTTTCCTTCTAGCTTTATTCACTATCATATCCTGTAAAGACTTATGCATACATTTTTATATATGGAAATCTCTCAGTATCTATTCATGCCACTCTAATCTATTCTACACAAATTATCCTGAGTAATCTTTGTGAAAAGCAGAATTGACTATGGCATACCCCTTCTTAAAATATTTCAATCATTTTGCAATCATTCTTAAAGTTAAAATCCTACCCAGGACCTAAATGTCCTGTATGAGTAGGTTCCTCCCTGCTCTTCTTTCTTCCCCCAGACCACTCTTGCCCTTGTTCTCTGAGCAATGTCCACAGTGACTGTGGGAACTAATTTTCTTCCCCGTCCCTCCTTCTCCACTGCACCCCTTACTACGCCTACCTGCAGCAGCCAGATCAGCATAACATGACCTTGGCTGAACTAATTAGAAGTTCTCATGAGGAACTATAAATCTTGTATAGGTACCTTAAAGAAGAGAAATAGTGAACTTAGATCATTAGCAGTAATTCTATTCTAGCAACAACTCTAGTTTTGTCCAGCAGAAAGGGAACAGCACAATGAAAGTGGCTTTGATTCCTGGGTAGTTCAATGTAGTTATAAAGTAAGACAATATTCCACATCCTTTAAGTTTTTAAGAAAGATACTAAACTCTCTCAACGTATCTGGGAGTTGCTATTGTTCCTTCTTTGTTTTCTTGGGTGGCACACGGGTATCAAATGGAGTGGGCAGTTTCTCTCCTTAATTTAACATTTCCAATAATAATTGTTCTTATTCTGAAGGTCAAGGAACTCTGGTGAGATTTCTGCCAACTTCTGAGAAAAATAACCAATGGGTGGATTTGTGAACATACTGGACCCACTGAGTCAGAACTGTGCCAGAACTCCTTTGTCACCTGACGTCCTTATGCCTTTATTCTAACAAAAGCATGGTGACTGTGCTATGGAGCTCTTAGTATCAGTGTCAGCTCAGATCTACTATCCAAAGTTTTCAAAAGTCAGGGAATTTCCTTTCCCAGTGTACAGCTAAGCATGTAAATGGCCAAATGTCACTTCAGGAAAGAACAAAAGGAATTAGTATAGTATACACTTGCTCTGCCATTCCTCAGGGAAACCTGTCCTTTCCTTCAATTAATGGGACTTTGATTCTGAGAGCTAGGTCAGATCTGTTTGCTGTTGCTGTTGTTGTCTGGTTATCATCTTGCCTCTAAAAACCATATGGTCTATTTATTAGTGATTTCCACAGATCCCTGCAGCCCAGGGCTTCTGGTTACAGTTCTGACCTTGATGTCCATTACAGTAATTTATTCCACCTTGTCTCTCATGGCTCAGTGCTGTCCCTGGCAATGGTCTCAATAATTTCAGGATTTCATAATCCTTATTGACTCTAGGGAACCTAGAGTCAGACTGGAGTTAGAGGAAACAGCACTACTGAACTTACTGGAGTTGTCCCCTCACCAGCACATTTCTTGAGGCTTTAGAGGAGGTAATATCCTCTGGGCTTATCCAAGGAGTGTAGCCATCTCATGTGTTCCTGAGCAAGTGCATGTCTTCTAACATTTTGATACTTTCCTTAATATCTGCCTAGGCAGTTTTTGCACCTCCACCTTATTTAATGTGGGCCACAGTTCTTCCCAAATTTGACCAATTAGGACGGCTCTTGGTACCCTTGCCAGAATTAAATTCTGAATCATGATAGAGCAGTATTTCTCAAAAGTTAGTGTGCATTATATTCATATGGAGAGATTGTTAACATAAAAGTTGCTGGGACCCATCCCCAGAGTTTCTGACCCAGTAGGATTTGGTGAGTCCTAAGAATCTGCATTTCTAACAACTTCTTAGGGGATCCTGATACTACTTATATGGAAATAAACTCAGAACCACTGGGTAATGTGACATCCTATCTATAAAATCTTCCTTTTGCAACTTTCTACTGTCTACCACTCCAGCCAGTACCCATGAGATCCATTCCAAGGCTTGTTCTCCCAGTTTCTGACAATATATAGTAATAAAGACCTAGATATTACAGGTCTTTCAATGAATAATCCCTCTCTCCGTTAGCAGAGCTAGTAAATCCCCCCCATCAAACCATACTTAACTTGATCCTAGTGATTGATCTAGTGGTCAGGAGGGCAGATAGGGCTAATCTTGAATTGGAAAGTTATTTTCTTCCAAGATACCTGCCTTCACCAAGGCAGAGGTATTATCAGTAAAGGAAATGGGAACAAAGTGAGTTAGTGAGAAAAAGCAACAAAATATTTGAAATGAGAGGATAAAGGAAACAGGTCCTTTGACTGCCAGAATAATTCAATCATGTTTAGAAAGGGCTTGGATGACTTAGGAGTGAAGCAGGCAAACTTGGGGCTAGTCTTTAGGCAGAAGTAGGAATTACTATTTTCTGGGAAAGATAAGAGAACTACATCTGCAGGGCCATAGAGTTCAGAGAAATCAGAAATTATATTATTCTTGAGCAATTAGATATCAGAATAAACAAAAGAAGTAAAGAATGATTCCAAATTTTCTGCTTTGTGTGACTGAATAGAGACTGAATGAAAAGAAGACAATGGCAGAGATTGGGAGTGAACATGACAAGTTCAGTTTTGCCCCTGAGGTGTACCAACAGGAATATGTGCAATAAATAGTAAGAAAAATGAGACTTGAGCTGAGCAAGAAAGATGTGTAGGAGATACAGAGTTGGAATAGGTATGTCCTAAATGGTTGAAGTCATGGGAGTGAATGACATCACCCAGAGATGATAGACGATACTCAGATTAGATAGATAGATAGATAGATAGATAGATAGATAGATAGATAGAAAGAAACATACATACATATATACATAGATGGAGGGAGGGAGAGGGATAGACAGACAGATAAAAAGAGGAAGTCAGGATAAAACCTGGGGACAGAACCTCAAGCAAAATACCCAGGACCAAGATGGAAAAGTCCACAAAAGAGAGCCTTGTAGATCAGAGCAAAAACACTGAATAGCTAGGGGAGAGTTTGTGGAAAAGTTTCCAGTCATTAATGGTAAAAGCTGAAGAAAGATCAAGGAAGATACGTACTGCAAAGAGTTGCTGGATACAGAAAAATTATGATATTTTGATTAAATTTACTAACACTGTTTCATAAAATCTGAGTGTTTGGGAAGAGTGATGCTGAACTCTGACTCCAGGGAGTAGGCGGAGCCATGCAAGATGTAGACTGTGTGTTTGTTTGCTTTCTGGTTTTTCTAAGATGTTTGGCTGCTAAGGAAGCTGCAGGGAAATGAGAATATCTAGAGAATATCTTTGTTCTGAAGTCAGACTTCAGAGGAAAAGAATCCCAGTGGATGAAGTAGGTGGTGAGAGTTGGAAAAACAGATGACCCCTTAGAGTCTACAGAGGAGAAATAAAAAGGAGAAACTGGGAACCCATTGGAGCATTGGAAGTGGTCCCGAGGACTAAGTAATAAAGTCTCAAGGAGTTCCCAATAATTCTTCAACATAAAAAGGAAGAAAACACTGTAAAGATTATAAGAAATATGTAAAGATAATATATTAGTTTCATCTTAATAGTTAATACTATATAAAAATTTCAACTTATTATAAAATAACTGTGATAACTTCCCTTTGAACAGTGCCAACTATAAAACTACACTGAATTTTCAGGGAACTATAGTGGCCTAAATTTCATTGCTTACATGTCTGTGGCCTTCTATTAATATATGACCTGAAAGCAACTTACTTGGATCCTATGAGACTAACCTTGTACAGAAACCTCTTTACTGAACATTTTTTAATAGTACACCCTTCTCTTTTTGTCAAGAGCCAACTAAAAAAAAAAAAGCACATAAACTTATGCTGGCATAATCTGTAAAAATCATCCTTGAATACAGTGTACACCATGTCCTGACACAAACATTACATTCTAATACTTATTTCTAATAGAAGTGTTTCTCTGTGTTAAAATCATTGCATCTCATCAGACAATTAAAATAGTGTAACTCTTCTCGTTCTTTTTTTTTTTTTTTTTTTTTTTTTGAGACAGAGTTTCACTCGTTACCCAGGCTGGAGTGCAATGGCGTGATCTCAGCTCACCGCAAACTCTGCTTCCTGGTTCAAACAATTCTCCTGCCTCAGCATCCAAAGTAGCTGGGACTATGGGCACGCACCACCATGCCCAGCTAATTTTTGTATTTTTAGTAGAGACGGGGTTTCACTGTGTTGACCAGGATGGTCTCCATCTCTTGACCCTGTGATCCACCCACCTTGGCCTCCCAAAGGGCTGGGATTATAGGCGTGAGCGACCGCGCCTGGCCTAACTCTTCTTGTTCTTTTTGTTATAATTCCAAATCTCTCACCATTAATTTCTGCTTGATGTATCATTTCTCTTTCTTAAGGTTTTTGTCTGTTTCAGAAATCTTATTTTAAAATTTTCTTTCATTGTGAACTCTTTCAAACACACCAGAAATATAGACAATAAACATAATATGTACGTAAAGACATGAAGGTTAGATGTACTGCTCAAATGAGTCAGAAACAGAACCTATCTCCACTCCAGAAGGCTTGGATAAAGTATCATTTGAAGAGGCTTGTTAGATTATTTAGATACAAAAATGTGGAACTACAGAAATGAATGTCTGTCTATTATCAACAATGTAAGATAGAGTCACCAAAAATATTAGATTCATAGTATTTTGGAATGCTTTTTCACAGTTCTTAGGAATTTCCAACAGATGCGAGTGCAATGAATATACACATTTACTCCTCAGTGACTGCAGAACCTACAGAAGTCCATACAGGTCTTTTATCTACAGAAAGAAAAATAACATAAAGTAAAATAAAAATCATCTTCAATATGATGTGAATTGAGATAAGGATAGAGACCTCAGATCATGTCAATTTCCTCTTCAAGGCAATAGTATAATGTCCATTTTCCTTTTATGTGTCCAGAGATTTCAGAGAAAGGACATGACTCCTACTGTTTTAAAAATAATTTCAAGGACTTTAGATGGTAGAGAGAGAGAAACTAATTATATGAAGATAAAGCCTCTAGAGAGTTTTTGTTGATATTGCCTTCATGGAAGAGGAGTTTAAGACAGAGTGATTATTAAAACAGGAAAACTCATCCACGCGCTCATTAAAGTAGATAACAAAATGATTTTGCTTAGAGCAACAAATGTGAAATTTCTTAATTTTCTTCCTAAACCATGTGACTCTTTAGCAGCTTAGATAAAAGAAGCAGTTAGAATAGATGAGCATCGGATCTCCCGTTAATGCAAAGTAAATTGAATTCTAGAGAATCTTGGTTCTTTCAAGTTGGCTGAGGGTGCCACAGTTCAATACAAAAACCATTATGATTACTTACCACGCTACAAAGTCCTCCAAATCATTTATAAGGGCTGAGCCCGAACGAATGGCCGCAAGCCTGCCTGCTTCATTCCCAATAAATCCAAGCCCTTCTCAGGCATGATTAAATTTTCCTGGCAGTCATACACAGCACACTTTGCCTCTCTCCTGTCTTTTCATATCTTATAGCTGCCTTTTCTTGCTGACTACCTTTCTTCCCTTTTTCCTCTATCAGCAATACTCTTCATTCTGGCTACCAATGTCCACATTCCCACCATGTTTGGCACACACCCTGGGGCTGAGACACACTGCAATCAACAGTGTGGTCTGTTGGGGAAGACCCAGCAAGAAATCATAGTGCCTCCCCCACCCTCCCGCCCAGCCGCAACCCTCTAACTCCTCCTCATTTCATACCTGGCAAGCTCTCCATCAGAATGATTTGAGAGTTTATTCCAACCTGAGCACTCATAACTACATAACTATAGGACAGGCTCTCTGTTCCAGTGCCAGGATAGTGGGCATGCCTGGAATGCTTTCATTTCCATTTACTCAAGCTAAGCAAAGAGAGTGATACCAAAAGCAAGTCAAATAGAAGGTGGCCCAGAAAACATCTAGCTTTAGTTTTGGAGATTGTCATACAATTTCTTTTATCATCAACCAAAATATCATTATTTTAAAATATGAATTAAACTTACAGTCCTTAATGGGATGTCAAACGGGATAGCACCACTAATTAGAAGACAGTCCTCTTTGGATATTGGCCATCAAAGATCTTCTAAATAAGATATACCTCATATGCCAGATGATCTGGGCAAATTCTGGCACTGCTATTCTTACTTATGGCTGGGAATGATGTTTCCCTGAACCCCTCTTCTATGTGGTTTGGATTAAAGCTGGCCAATGAGATTAACTCACATGAGACTTGAGTGATCAGTTGCCCTGGTTTGCTCAGGATGGAAATGTTGCCTGACATTCAGGAATTTCAGCGCTAAAACCAAAAGTTTTGATCAACTCAGGATGGATTTGCTAGATTTGGGAAATGGAAGTGATGTCACAATTATTCTTTGGAAGACTGTGAGGATCAGACACAGTGATGAAGAGATACAGGGGGAGTCCAACAGCCCGTCTAGTTCCCACTGCCCTCCTGTACTAACTCCAGATTATCTACTCAACCCCTGGCCTTGCTAACCAATAGAAGCCACAAGCCCAACACCAGATGTTTGGCGGCAAACTCTCAGAGGCAGCATTCCCATAGATGTAGGTATGACCACAGAGTCAGAAGTTTCCACAGAGCTACACCTTACTACGGACTTCACATGCTTTCCTTTAGTGGTTCTACATCCACAGGCAGAAGCGCATGGCATCTGATGTATTCTTGCAATCTCTGCCTTGCCTAACTGCACCAGCCGTTAGACAGTATTAGTTATGATTGGCCCTCTGACCCTCACCTTCCTAGTCCCCTTACTTTTATCTAAGCTTTCACTCCTATATTAAATCCCTACAGTATTGGTGGTGGCTCCGTTTTTCTGGCCCCTTTGACTGACACACTTGCATACTGAGTAATCATGGTCTACTACCAAAGACCAGTGCTGAGGAATCAGAAGCATATGTTAGGAGTCTCATGGACACAGAAACCAGGGGACTCAACTGAAATACTATTTTTTCCTCAAAGAAGTTAATCCCAGCAACCTCTTTTTCCACCTCTCCCCCAATCTTCAGGTTTTCTTTTCTGTAAATGCTCTTTCCCTTTCTTTTTAGCATCTATTGAAAGTTTTGATTTATATTGGTGTGTATGAAGCAGAATAGAAACCAGGAACTCAACTGAAATACTATTTTTTTCCTCAAAGAATTCCAGCAACCTCTTTTCCCACCTCTCCCCCAATTTTCATTTTTTCTTTTCTGTAAAAACTCATTCCTTTTCTTTTTAGCATCTATTGAAAGTTTTCATTTTATATTTGTGTGTATGATTATTAGGTGAATGCCGGCTCTTCCTTGACAGCCTACTGAAAGTTGGAATCACCTTTATGCTTTTCAGCATCACATGCACCGGCTGCTTCGAGACTGCAGAATGTCTGGCATGCAGTAGGTGCACAATAAAGCACAATGAATGTGTTTGAGTGAGTAAATGTGAGGAAATGGATCTGGAATCTATGATCCTGTTAAAGGAACATACACTTGCAGGTTTGGTTTTCAAGTATTAATCACACTGATCCTCTTTAAAGAAGGAAATAAAAATGTATCCTGTTCTAAACATTGAGAGCCTCTTTGCATTCCATCAGTAAAGTAGATAACATGACCCATGACCAGGTAAATACTTGTCTTCTTTATTTCCCCCCAACAAAAAGAATCAATTACAAACTTCTCTGTTAATCCCCTAAGTATAATGTGAAGTCCATTAAAGACTCAGAAGCTAGTAACCTTGGGATAGAGAATAATGTTTATACTATTAAATGAATAATGGCTTCACATTGTCTCGAAGAGGAAAATTTTCCTGGGTTGCCATTTGGTTTGCTAGTTGCTTTTAAATCATTTAATGGGTCAGGAAGATACTACACTTGGCATGAATACTAATGTTCCCACATGACTACTGAAGAGCAGCATGCTTCAGGAAAAGTTAGTAACAATTTCTCTGACACTTTAGGATTGTGCTTTCCATGAAGCTTTGGAAGTCATCATAAAACTTACTGTTAATGTGTGCAAAGTGAATTCAAAAGGCTGTTGATTTCCCAATCAATTGGGCATTGGGTAAAGGTGGCAGCCTAGCCAAAACTTCCCTCTGCTCTAGGTTGGAAAGAGCAAGTCTTGAGCTGAAGCCTTTTTTAAGACCAGTTTCTACTTCCCCTTCAGAGCCAGTCCATTCAGGGATCATTCATATATTTTTAGGACTAAAGTTGATAATCACCTCCAGAGTATTCGCCAGAACTAGAGTGTTCTCACTATGTGTTGGGACCTGTGCACCCACCTTGTCTCCTAGACATCTTCTCTCTCATCTGAAATTCCAGAAAAGGAAGGCAGAACTTGGAATGACGGCAGAGATTCTACAATAGTTTCCATTAGCAAATCAGACCCAGCAGCTACCAAAGTTTCTTTCCTGAGGCAGAGAAGTTGACAAATGTACTTTTCCCCTGAAAGTTACTCATACCTCATGGTGAGAGGACCTATGAATGGAGTGGCCGAGGATGGCTGGCCCACTGAGAGGCCATGCAAACACCACATTCATTTCACAGATGAGAAAGTGAAGACACAAGCAAAGAAAGAACCAGCTACCACATTTTCCTTCCACAAAAAGGAAAAGTAAATGCCGTGCCTCCTATTGTTATCTCTACTTCCACTGGCAAAAGGAAAGCTGCTTAGAGTGAGCCACAAGTGACATGGAGAAACAGAGGCACTAAAGACAAAAACAGTGCAATGAGAGGAGACTGGGCAGGATTTAGTTTGTTTGTTTTATGGCTACAGGCACCTGGACACTCTTCCTAGCCTGTGTCAGCCCTGGTCACATCTGCCTCACATAGCAGCAACCAGGATGGGGCCAGGCACTCTTTCTGGGCCTGCTCTCAGTACCTTAGGTTCAGACCCATTACCTTACTTCAGCCAATGAGATGCTCCTGCCTGGGATTTTGGATATTAAAGGAGTAAGGCAAAAAAAAAATGCAGGGACATGTAAGAAATCCAGTAGGAAAGCAGAGTGGTGCCAGCACTGTGAGCCTACTGGGAAGAATCCAAGGTCCAATGGCAGCGGCACTGAGTTGCCTAGTGCCAGGGCCGCCTCCTAGCCAGACCATCCCAAGGCATGGTTTGTTTCAAACTGGGATACACTTCAGTCTATACTTCCAAATGCCTCACCATTCTCAGTTCCTGCTCTTTTTCAAACCTGGCTCTCCGGCCTTCTTGGGTTTCAGAGATAATAAATCCCTCTTGTGTTTGATTTTGCCAGAGCAAATGTGTGACTTCACAGTCTGGCGGTGGTAGTTATGGTGAGGCAGAAAAATACAATCCTAGGCAAGATAAATGGAGTCTAGTGTTGGCTTAACTGCTCCATGGCTATGTGGCCTTGGGCAAGTCATTCCCCTGCACTGGAACTCAACTTCCTTGTTCTATCATAAAAGCACATTGAAATAGATGGCTCCCATCATTATTACGGTATTATTGCCAACTTTTATTTAGTACAATGTTATTCATGGCCAAAATAATGTCCCTTCAATTCTTAACACCTCCAAGGAATTAATTCAATTTAACAAATGTACTGATCACACATTTTGTGCTAGGCACTAGGCTATAGGCTAGAGATGAGCAACAAATGAGTCAGTCATAGTTTCTGCCCTCTTGGGGCTTAGAAGGAAGACACAGCAATTGCCAGTCAATTACTGGGAAGTAGAGTAAGAATTATGTTATAACAAGGACAGGATGTCCTCAGACAGTCCCAAATGGGGCCCTAACAAAGACTTTGGAAAACAGAAGGTTTTTCCCAGAAATTGTGACTTCTAAACTTTTCTGGCAAGAAAGAATGAGTTAGAAATGCTGAAGGATGTACTAGATAGAGGAGACAAATTCTTCCAAAATTAAGGGACAGCATTAACATCAAAGGCTGGAAGGAAGTGAGAAAAGGTCAACCTTGCAGGAATGAAGAGTTGATGATATCAAAGAGATACATACAGGAGCCAGGTCAGACTGCACCAGGTAGACAATATTTGGGTTTTATCCTACAAATAAAAAATCAAGTTGGAGATTAAACATTCATTTATCAATTCATTCATTCATTTTGTCAAGGCAAAAATGTAAACAAATGTGTTTTAGAGAGATTCTTCAGCAGGAAAAGTTGAGTGAAAACATATTTTCAGAGTTAACCAGAAAAATTTAATTAAATGCCCCATTCCTTGAGCCTGTGACTTCCTGAAGTTTCTCTAAGAATCCAGGTTGAAGGTATTCCTTGGGGAGCGCACATCTGGCCCTTGGTACTTAGCTTCTTAGTGGACTAGAAGCTACCTTTCTACTCACCTAATTCACACTTGTGTTATCTGATGCAGATCCCTAAAATGGCTCATGGATTACAGAGGCATGAAACTGGTATGAAAACTCATAGAAACAAATGAATTTTAACACACGATCCCCTGGCTTCCCTACAGCCCCTTTTTTTCCCAGAGGGCATGCATTTTAACAAACATCCATTCACGCTTGTGTCCTCAGAGAAGACGGCAGAGAAGAGGCAGTTTTGATGAGTTAATTTTGCCAGTTTGTCCCACAATATGCTCTCTGGAGGGATGTGGAAATCCTAAATCAGGTTTAAGGGTGCATGAACTTAATTTTCTTAATCAAGCCCCACGTTATTAAGTTTTCTCATTATTCACTGAGTTCTTTCCATTGACCAAGTCTATGCCAATCTCTCAAAACATCTGATACTCAGAACTGCACATACGTATGATCTGATCTTTGCCTAACGCCATAGCACAGCCACCTCCCTTGCCCTGGACACTGCCCTTATAGCAACATAGCTGGTTTGCACTGGCATTTTTGACATTCACATCACACTGTAGACTCCCACTGAGCCTGCTGTCAACGAAATCTCTAAGGCTTTTTCCCATGTATTGCAGTTAGCCATTTCTCCCCCATCTCATGTACAATTTGACTTTTGAACCCAAGTGCAGGACCCTCCATTTATCCCTATTAAGTTTCATCTTGTTAGATTTCGGCTATTGTTCCAGCCTGTCGAAATCATTTTAGATCTCAGCCCTGTCAGCTGTCTCCCTCCTTGCTTTACACCATCTGCAAATTTGATCAGCATGCTTTCCATGTTTTCATCTGAGTCATCTATGGAAAGGTTGGGTAGCACTGAGGCAAGGACATGGCCCTCTAGGTCACTGGAGATTGCTCGCCAGGTTGCCAGTTATCCATCAATCAACAGTCACTGAATACTGTCTTTCATCAAGGTTCCAGTACACTGAGTCACATATCATCCAGCTACATTTCTTCATCCAGTCCACATCAATATCAGCGGTACTCTGTCAAACATTTTGCTGATATTCAACTACAGTATACTAGAGAATCTCTTTATTTAATGCTATAGGAAAAAGCATTAGGTGAAGAAAATCTAAGTGCACTACTTCAAACATTGATAAATATGGTTTGTGTAAAGCAGGATTTATACAAAAGCGGAGTGACAAACATAGCTCTGTCATCATTTAAGGCACATGAGCTTCTTAGAGCCAGAAATATTTGGTGGTTTTGCTCACAGCTAGTTTTCCAGCACCTGGAACTGTGCATACTTATAGTAGACACTCAAGTATTTATTAAATGACTTAATGAATGAATATAGTTCAAGATTAGCCAGAAGCTAACCAGTTCATAAAGCAAAATATTTTTTCATTTCTAAATCCTATAAAATAGGATGCTGTCACTTACACCAAGAGTTGGCAAACTACTGCCTAAAGACCAAATCAGGCCTAATGTCTACTTTTGTAAATAAAGTTTTATTAGAATACAACCACGTTCATTTGCTTACATATTGTCTGTGGCTGTTCTCATGCTATCGAGGCACAGTTAATTATCTGTGACAGAGGCTGCGTGGTCCACAAAGCTGGGAATATTTACCATCTGGCTTTGCTATAGAAAAAGGTTGCCAACATCCGAGCTAGGAAATTAAGTTCAAATTAAGACTTTCCATGATCTAATATGTTCATAATTTTCTTAGAAAAAAATTAGAAGTCTTCTTGATCAAGATTAAAGCTCTGAAAAAAAATATTCCCAAATGTATCACACCTTTTATTTTCTCTGTGTCTTTTCTCCCTGCGGGATACAATCAGTGTCATGTGCTCCTCTCCAGGTCTTTCAACATTGCAAATATATACACCTAAGAACTATATGCAAAATAAACATAGTTATGTAGCAGACCATTGCTGAATATCTGCTATAGGCTGAACATAATATAAGGCACTTTATATCTTATATCTTTACTATAGACTTTCAACGTAGATATTATTATCCCTTTTTTTTTCCTATTGAGAAAACAGGAATTAAGCAACTTATCCAATGGTTCATGGAAAACAAAGGGTTTCACTGAGGTTTGAGCTAAGATTTGTCAGATCTGCTTGTAATTTGGTTTGGTTTTGCTCATTTCATGTTCAGAAATAAGCCAGTTTACAAAGGGGGAAATGAGACATGTCCAATTTCATAGAAATCTTGATTTGAGGTTTAAAATGTAATCAAATCACTTTTAAAATCTTCTAGCGATGCTTAAATCAGCCAAAGGCAATTTTATTTTGAAAAGCCATTAACTGGCATGACTTTAAACAATAAAATCAATTCAGAAACTGTTCATTCAGTTAAAAATCTGAGACGGTCATATTAATGCAATTGTGTTTGAACTAGCCTAAGTATAATTTTGTTCTTATCTAGCCTTAAATCATACCGCGCTCTTCACCGGGCAGCTCCCATTCCATCTGCCAATGCACAGATGGGCTGGTCTGTGCATACAGGCTTTTCTTTATATGCTAGATGTAATAGCAACAATGATGAACCTGGTGTGTCTGTCAGAAGCCTAGCACATTGCCCAGTTCTTCCTCACTTCCTCCTTGGGCAGCAGGTAAGTGACTGGCATTATCTAATCGTAGTTTCTATTGATGTCCCCCCCACTTCAAATCACTTCTCTAGCTCAGGCATGTCCCCCCCCACTTCAAATCACTTCTCTAGCTCAGGCTGGTTCTTTCCCTCCACTAATAACTAGATTTCAGCTTTCCCTTAAGATCATGTTTCATCAGCCGCTGGCACATCTCTTCTGCTGCTAATGCCACACTGATCTGCTTTTGCAAGTTTCCAGACCTTCTTTATCACCTTAGGGGCTACCTCCTGGCCAGGCTTTGCTCTCCTTTCCTGACCCTTCCATATGCCCCTCTCCCCCCACAAGCTCCAGCATCAACCCCCTGGCCAGATTTAATTTCTTATCCATGTCTATTCAAGCAGACACGAAAACAAAAATAGAATTTCCCCTGGAAAGAGCTTCATTTCCCATGGCCAAACTTAGCATAGCTCTCACCATCAGGACACATCTTCCAGGGCTCTGCTGAGTCCCTTGAGTGGCCCTAGAGAAACAGTGAGACAGATGTAAGGAAAGGGAAAAAAAGTATCTTATGTGAAAGCACGTTCAGGATCTTCCGGGGTATTATGTTAAATAAACACCACAGGGTAATTCAGTATTTATAGATGGAAAAAGAATACCCAGCCTTAATGATGATAGGGCATCAGAGAAATTTAATTACTCCTTCAGGTCTCTTTTGTGCAAGGCAGTGTTCACATGACAACTTGGGTGGCTTCTTGTTTATGGTATTGCTTCTCTCCTCCCAAGAAGTTGCTAAAAGAAACTAGTTGTGGGTGGAGGAAGGTGCTCTTCATAAAAAGACCCCAAACCCCATCCATACCAGCTCTCCTGGGATAAGAAATAAACCACCTCAAGTTCCTGTGCTTAGCCAGCAGATACTAGTGAGCACTGCGTAGCAGGCCAGCTGCTATGGGACACTGATGCCAGGACAGACACTGCAGAGTTCTAGAGTTCCCCAGGAAATAATAGTGAGGGCTTCTATAAAGGAGGAATCCACAATCAGAACCTTCCCTTGTCCAGTATGGCAATGTTGTTTGATGGGGACTATAAAAATGTTAACGCTGGCAGAACTTTTTCTCTCCCTAACAGGAAAACCCCAGAAGTGCATTGCAGATGCTCAGAAACCCTTGGGAGTCCACAGACAGGATTGCATGTGACACCACAATCTGGATAGGGCCTGCTTGAGTCAGAGCTCCAATAAACACAGGTAGGCCTATTCCACCCTGCATTCACCCTAAACCTCTCCTCTGGACAGAGCCCTGTGCTATTTGAGTATATTCACTATGAATATGATGTTCCCTCTCCTTCCCCAAAATACAGTGTAGTAATTAACTTATATAGACCACTTTTAGGTATAGTTTTCAGATGTCTCTTTCCAAAGGGAAAGTATAACATTTAATTCCATAACTAGGTCAAGGAATAGATCTCTTCTAGGAATGCTGGAATTTCTGGGTAATTAGTATGACATTTTTTTGAGAATGCATGTTCAGGGAGTTAGGAAGCCAAGATTTTTATGCTAAACCAGTGACTTCATCATTGCGAACCATAGATTCTCCAACAGAAAGATAGTAGGGTAGTAAGATGACTAAGCACTAGACAACCCAAACTGGATCTTTCTTTCTACAGCCCCTCAATCCTCACAACCACCTTCCTGCAACCCAGTCACTGAGAAGTAGTACTGCCGTTGTCTCTGGAGACAAAAGATCCTAGAAGTATTTCTTGACTCTCTGTTTTCCTTGCCCAATCCCCACCACAAATCAAACCAATCACTACAAAGTATTACTCCATCGTCTGTTTCTTGTGTGTTTCCTTCCTCAACAACCCTGATATTTTGCCTTGATAGAACAGTCCCTTACAATGCTTCTTCTCATTGGTGGTAATCACCCTCTATGTGGTTTCTCTCCCTCTAGTCTCCCTACCCAAGCTGTAAACACCCCATCACTTCAAATCCATATCACAAAGAAATATAGTGGCTGTCTTAAATGTAAATTTGATCATGGTACTCCTCTGCTTAAAGTACTTCAAAGTTCAAAGCACCTCCTCTTCTCCATGTCTTTCTGGATCCCCAGAGTCTAGCCACCTTGGATATGGTTTGAACTTTCAAAAGGAGATAATATATTGACTTTTTAAAATGGACTTTCAGGAACTATTTTTTAAATTGAACTTTTAATTTTGAGATAATTGTCCACTTGGCTTCCTGGCTTCAGCCCCCTTCCCAGGGGAGTGAAAGATTCTGTCTCGCTGGCATTCCGGGTGCCACTGGGGTATGAACAAAAAACTCTCCTGCCGCTAGCTCGCAGTGTGCCCAAAAATGCACATGTAGTTTTAAGAAATAACACAGAGAGGTCTTTTACCCTGTTTCTACCAGTTTTTTTCTATCACTTTGTAGTGATATCTACCAGTGATAACATCCTGTGAAACTCTGATACAGTATCACAATGAAGATATTAATATTGATGTAGCAAGATACAGAAGATTTCCGTCACCACAGAGATTACATTTCCTTGCCCCTGTAGAGCCAAACCCACTTCCCATGGTATGAATGTACCAGAATTTGTTTAATCATTTGTATAGTGAAGATTAGCTTAGCTCTTTCCAGATTTTGGCTATTACAAATAAAACTGCTGTGGGCATCCATGTGCAGACATGAACATAAGTTTTAATTTCTCTGGGATGACTGCCCAAGAGTGCAATTTCTGGGCTGTATGGTAGTTGCATGTTTAATTTTATAAGAAACTGCAAAACTGTTTCCCTGAGTGGTTTTTCCATATTTTATTCTGCCAGCAAAATATATGAGCCATCCAATTTCTCCACGGTCTTGCCAGCATGTGGTGTGGTCATCATTTTTTTTTAACTTTAGCTATTCTAATAGGTATGTAGATATATTAATATCTCATTGTGGTTTTGTGTTTCTCTAATGGCTAATGTTGGTGATATGGTTAGCCTTTCTGTCCCCAACCATATCTCATTTTGAATTGTAATTGCCATAATCCCCATAATCCCCTGGGAGAGACCAGGTGGAGGGAATTGAATCATTGGGGTGTTTTCCCCCATGCTGTTCTTGTGATAATGAGTGAGTTCTCAGGAGATCTGCTAGTTTTATAAGCGTATCTTCCCCACTTCACTTGGTACTTCTCCTTCCTGACACCTTGTGAAGAAGGTGTCTTGCTTCCATTTCCTCTTCCACTATGATTCTAAGTTTCCTGAGGCCTCCCCCAGCCAAGATGTACTGTGAGTCAATTAAACCTCTTTCCTTTATAAATTACCCAGTCTCAGGCAGTTCTTTATAGCAGTGTGAGAACAGACTAATACAGTTGGTTAACAACCTTTTATGGGTTTATTTATTATCTGTGTATCTATCCTCTTCAATAAAACACCTGCTCATGTCTTTTGCCCATGTTATAATTGAATTCTTTGACTTTTTTAAACTTGAATTTTGAGAGTTATTTATATAGTTTAAGTAGTAGTTCTTGTTTAATATATGGTTTGCAAATATTTTCTCCTAGTCTGTAGCTTGTCTTTTTATCCTGTTAAGAGTCATTTGCACAGCAAAACTTCTGAATTTTTATGAGGTCTAATTTGTCCATTTTTGCTTTTATAGATTGGGCTTTCGGTGCCAAACCAAAGAGATCTTTGCCTAGCCATGGATCACAAAGATTTTCTCCTGTATTTTTGTTTGTTTGCTATATGTTTAATAGTTTTACATTTTTCACTTAAGTTTATGATCCATTCTGTATTAATTTTTTATAAGGTATGAAGTTCAGGTCAAGAGTTCCCCCCCCTTCTTCCTTTCTTCTTTCCTTCCTTCCTGCTCCCTCCCTCCTGTCATCCCTTGTCTCTCTCTTTTTTTTTAACTCTTGCCTATGGATGTCCAATTGTTTGTCACTATTTGTTGAAAGGCTTAGGTCAAGGATCCCCCCTCCTCTTTCTTCCTTCCTTCTTTCCCTTTTGATGCTCCCTCCCACCTATCCTCCCTTGTCTCTCTCTTTAACTCTTGCCTATGGATGTCCAGTTGTTTGTCACCATTTGTTGAAAAGCTTAGTAAGTCCTTTTTTCTTTTAGATGGAATCTCACTTTGTCACTGAGAACTGGAGTGCAACAGCATGATCTCAGCTCACTGCAACCTCCACTTCCCGGGTTCAAGCAATTCTGCTTCAGCCTCCCAAGTAGCTGAGACTACAGACTCCTGCTGACATGCCCAGCTAACTTTTGTAATTTTAGTAGAGACAGGTTTTCACCATGTTGGCCAGGCTGGTCTCAAAGTCCTGACCTCAAGTGATCCACCTGCCTCAGCCTCCCAAAGTGCTGGGATTACAGGCATGAGGCACCATGCCTGGCCAAGGCTTAGCAGGCACTTTTAAATGGCATCTCTCCATTTGGTCTCCTTCCTCATGCCCCATCAGTTGAGACCTCCTTTCTCTGACCTTCATAATAGCTTGCCCCCTCCACTCTCACCCAGACCTTCAGAACCCTTATTCATGGCCTTCTGTCAAGGCCAAGGTCCCTGGAGCTTTCCTACTGCTCAGCACCTCTTCAGGAAGGAGATAAGGACATCCAAAGGGAGAGGCTGTGACTCCTCCACAGAGACCCCTCAGGATTTCAGAACTGCCCCTCTCTACTGCCGGCTCAGCTGCCTTCCCTTCCTTGTCTCTCCTCCACACCCCTTCAATGACCTCAATCCCAAAGAACTAAAAAAAAAAATACTCGTGCTTAGATGTGGCAACTCATTTGTGGAAACAGGATTTTGAATTTAAAATCTCTGGTTTTCCTGGACTTGGCTCCCCAATTTCACAGCACATCAAACCATGTCCTGGCTCCTTGTTAACTACTGCATTTCATGGCTACCATACTGGAAGAATTTGTCATACTCAGATATCTGGGTAGTAGCACATAAGTAACCTAAATACCTATGTGCTAATGAAAGCATCGACAGGAAACTGTGTAGGCCTCTCCTTTGCCTTCTCCATTTCCTAATGTTTCATATGTGTCACAGCTGTACTCACTCTCAGCATGAACAACCCTGATTTAAAATCATCTAAACCTATGTGTGCTTGAGGCAATGCCTCCACATAAGAATGTCAAGGGCCATTCCTTCCCTGACAGATCCTTGAGGGAAAACAGTTTAAGCTGAGATGGCATATGGAGACAACGTAGTTATTCAGACAACCCCCCTGGGAATATTCTTGGTCAGGCCAGAGAGCAATTCCTTCTTTTGGGCTGTATAAACATGGCCTCTGAGGTTCATTCTGAGTCAGTCTATAAACATTCCTGGTTTTATTTTGCTGAACTCAGAATGTGGTCAAATACAGCAGTGAGAATGTCCTTTATCCATGGGTCCATTCTAATGGGCCCTGGTATTTCCACCCCTGTCCATTCTTATTCAGTGTCGCTGTCATCAATGAACTTGATCATACTTCTGCCTGAGGCACTTTAAGCAAATTGGACATTTTTTAAATAATAAAAAGCTGACAAATGACATGTTTAAAAATAGGATGGTGCTGACTCTGAGAATATATCTGAAATGGATGTGAGAAGAGTAGAAAGGTCTCTGTCAGGATTCTTTGTACGCTTTCATAACACTAAACATTCCATATCCATTAGGAGATGTTCTCCTTCATTTTAAAAATATTAAATAATTTCTTTAGTGCAACTATATGGAAGAGTCTGACATGAGCACTAGTTGGTCAGAGGAGGGCGGTACATATATGAAATAGTCCCCATCCCTAACTTTCAACCTATTAAGACTCTTACTATGTTTAATATTTACTTTTTCTAGGATGTCTGCTTGGTCACTATTACAGGTAGTTTCTCATTCTTCAAGTCCTTCATAATTGGCATCCATGACAATTAGCTGGCATATGCATAACTTCTCTGGAAGCAGTACAATGTTTGGGTAGCATTAGTGAAATCATATACTGCTATTCAGCACCCCAGGTGGGGATGTCCATCTCTACCCCCTCCTGCCTCAATCATAAATTCTCCACTAATTGGGGTCATTTTAGCTTCTTTACAATTGAAAGTATAAATGTAGGCATAACATTTTTATCTATATTGACTATGTGGTCAAACTTTGGGTTGACTTGTTTATACGATTTTCTTGATTTATTATGTATTGCTGGAAGTTAAATAGCTTTGTTTACAAGCTGAGTGGAAGCTCTTCAGCAAAATATGAATAGCAGTTCAGTGTGAGAGTCCTTCAGGAGGCATCACTTGATGGCATCACTCTCTCAAGCTCTCAAAATTATATGATCTATTTTAAGAAACTTAACAATTTATCTTGTCTTTAATTGCACTTTCTAGCATTTGGCAAGGAATCTTTCCATAGTCACAATAACTTTATTTTCAACATTGTATAATCACATAATCTTGTAAAGTCATTAAAAGCCATCATTACTGTTTTAATTTTTAAATTTACATTTAAACCAATAGAGTACACTGCTACCAAGGCAAGCTATTTAACTGAGGTAGAAATCAGATAAAAAACCTCCAATAGAGAGGTAAGTTTTCATTTTTTAAGCAAACACTTATCACAACTTACTTTTCTACTTGCTATTATATGAAAAACACAAAGCAGTGGAATAAGCAGTGGATACGGAGATGGGAGTTTTAAAAAAACTCCCATTCAATACAAACAAAACATGAGTTTGTATGAGACACGCACCTCTTACCAGCTCTGTGTATTTATTTACTTCTTTAGGCTTCTGCTTCCTCACTTACACAATGAGTATTTTTTAAAACCTACCTTGAAAAGGTATTGTGAGCTCAGTAAAATATCTGATACAGTACAGAGCTCAAAACATAATAGGAGCTGAGTAAATGGTAGTTCATGATAATGTAAATCCCCTTCATCCTTTCTTGTTTTATTCTTTGATCACTAGAATCTAATATTCTAGATATCTGATCTCCAAAAACTAAAGAAAATACTGCCCTTACTTAGATGTGGCAACTCATTTGTGGAAACAGGATTTTGAATTTAAAATCTCTGGTTTTCCTGGACTTCATTCCCCAATTTCACAGCACATCAAACCATGTCCTGGCTCCATGTTAACTCCTGCATTTCATGGCTACCATACTGAAGGAATTTGTCATGCTCCGATATCTGGGTAGTATAACCTAAATACTTATGTGCTAATGAAGGAGTCATCAGGAAACTGTGTGGGTCTCTCCTTTGCCTTCCCCATTTCCCAATGTTTCATATGTGTCACAGCTGCACTCAGTATCAACATGAACAACCCTGATTGCTGTTTGAGCTGAGATTATGGCACAATAGCCAACCATATCTAAGTTAAATAAAACACCTTTGAGCATTCTTCACTCATTATATTTATTTCCTCTCCCACAGCCTCGCTGGGAGCCCTGGAGAGGGAGTGCTGGTTAACAGTCTCAGAAGGAGGACAGGAAAGTGCATGCCATATGGTCTCTTACCATTGCCCCTTCCCACCCTGTGCCTCCCAAATCACAAAATACAGGACTGAATTAACAGAGAAATCAAAGCTAGCATTACAATGCATGTCTATATCTGCACCAAACATTTTTCTTCTCTGCTGTTATATTAAATTTGTCCCTCTTCCAACCTAAAAACAGTTTCTCCACTTGTGCCATTATATTATCTTATAGTGGTCATCTCTTTGCTTCCATTGTCCATCTGATTTTGCATGCTGCTGACTTTTTCCTTTAAGTTTCTGCCTGGCAAATCCAACATCAGTCATATCTGAGTCT
Source organism: Ateles fusciceps (assembly GCA_036589455.1). Classification (NCBI taxonomy): domain Eukaryota; kingdom Metazoa; phylum Chordata; class Mammalia; order Primates; family Atelidae; genus Ateles; species Ateles fusciceps. Next base: position 3,060,625 of record JAZHEH010001737.1, read on the forward strand.
AGTTCTGATAATTATTTGTCTCTCCAGACTGTCTTGCTTCTAAAATGACTTGTAATTTTGGGCTGGAAGCCAGAGTTGTTTAAGATAATAGGTACAAAATTAGATTTGCCTTTAATATGAGTATTTGTTTTAATCTGGCTAGGAGTCGGCCTCTTTAAAGTTTATTGCAGCTACAGGCAACAGAGGCTTCAAATTCTTCTACTGGTATTGTTTTATCCTCCCCTCTTGGCTTTGGGACTTCTCTATGTACTCTTCCTCAGGTAGAGTCTGTGCCTTGCTACTTTTTCACCTGTAATCTACTGTTATTATTGTAAGTTTGTTAGTTTAGTGGTAAAGTGTGGGGAAAGGAAGCATTCTATAATCTTCTACTTGTGTCTTAGTATTTTAGTGGGTTTATGTCTCAGAGGTGTGGACTTCAGAAGTATCTGTCCCTTTTCTAATAGTACATCTCTTCCTTCACTGTTTCCAAGTCCCTTTCTAGCTACAACATTCCCCGTCTATATTCTGAAGCCCTTTTCCCTGTTAACTATTGTTAAAATAAAATAAAATAAAATGGAGACTAGACCTGAGAATCCCCTGAGCAGACAAAGGCAGTTGAGCCACAGTGACAACCTTGACCTTGTTTGATTTGCAAACATAAGCAAACTTAAGTTGAACTGTTTCTTATAAGTGCCCAATTAAAGAAAAATGAAACTTAAGATTAACTAATTGGAAGATACCAGTTAACTTATAGCTATATAGCTAAGGACTTTCCAATGGGATAGACCAAATAAGGCAAATACATAAATACAACCAGTCAAATATTTTCTTTACATTGCTTCTGAGTTCACCCTATAAAAGCCCTCTTTTTGTGTATCTTCGGGGGAATCCAAAACCACCTCCAGTTTGGTGCTTCCCAATTCATAAATCACTGTTTGTTCAAATAAAGTCTTTAAAATTTTATTGTGCCTCCATTTACCTTTTAACACTAGGCTCTTACTTATTTTGCCTTAGGTAAGACAGGAAGGCTTGAACAGACGTCAGTGGCACAGAGTTGTCTTTCCCTAGCTGGAACAACATTTCAAAATTACTCTTTAATAAAATCCTTCACCCTGGAGATTAGGCCTTTGTTTGGGGGAACTTCACCATGGCTACTGTTTCTTCTTCCATGTCTCTGCCTCCAGGGCCATGTAGGAAGATTTCACAGCTTCTCCCCATGAGAAAATGGTAGGGTCCCTAGAAGAAACCCTGAGAAAATGTGTGGGTCCCCCTGTGACTGCTACCCTCAGGGGTTTCCCATTCTCATGCAAGTCTAGACATAGACTCCAGCAATCTGTCAAAATTACTATTTAAGCATTTCTACCAGCTGTGGTCCCAGCAGCTTCTGCTCCATGTAAGCTGATATTTGATAGGTCTCTCAGATATGCTCCAGATTTCAGGGTAGACATATTTGATATGTCTCTCAGATATGCTCCAGATTTCAGGGTAGATACATTTGATATGTCTCTCAGATATGCTCCAGATTTCATGTCCTCCAACCTTAGTTCTCTGATAGAACCAAGAAAGTCATAATTTTCAACTTGTATAGCTTCCTCTTATTGTAAAGATAAGAGTAATAACTTCTAATTTCAATATATCAAAGCTGAAACAAGAAATGCCTCCAACTATGTTTTGAATTCTGTATGTTCTACTATCTAAGGAATCTTACTCCAAATTACCACTCTCTCTTTTTTTTTAAATTATACTTTACGTTCTTGGATACATATACAGAACATGCAGGTTTGTTACATAGATATACACGTGCCACGGTGGTTTGCTGCACCCATCGACCCATCATCTACATTAGTTATTTCTCCTAATGCTATCCCTTCCCTAACCCCTCACCTGACAGGCCCCAGTGTGTGATGTTCCCACCCCTGTGTCCATGTGTTCTCAATGTTCAACTCCCACTTATGAGTGAGAACATGTAGTGTTGGTTTTCTGTTCCTGTGTTAGTTTGCTGAGAATGATGCTTTCCAGCTTCATCCATGTCCCTGCAAAGGACATGAACTCATCCTTTTTTATGGCTCCATACTATTCCATGATGTTTATGTGCCACAAATTCTTTATCCAGTCTACCAGTGATGGGCATTTGGGTTGGTTCCAACTCTTTGCTATTGTGAACAGTGCTGCAATAAACATATGTGTGCAAGTGTCTTTATAATAGAATGATTTGTAATCCTTTGGATATATACTAAGCAATGGGATTGCTTGGTCAAATGATATTTCTGGTTGTAGATCCTTAGGAATTGCCACACTGTCAAACTACTACTTTCTAATTTTGGCTGTGCATTGGAATCACCTGAAAAGCTTTAGAAATTACTGATGCCCAGGCTCCCTCCCTAGAGGGTCTGATTTAATTAGAATATGACTGAGAACTATTGCCCTGGTGTTCATACACTTTGCAGATCAGAGTGGGATTTTTTTTCAAAACCTAAATTTGATCACATTAGTCCTTCTGTTTAAAATACTTTGGTGACTATTCATTGCTTAAAAAAAAAAGAAAAACAAACATGCTTACATGGTTTACAGAGTTCTGTAGTCTTGCCTCTGCCTAAGTTGTCACTTCTCCTGGCCCTCTTTTATTTCCTCACTGCACTCCCTCTCACCAAATCCACTCATCCCACAAATATTATTGAACACCTACTTATGGTCTAGCACTAACTGAGGTATTGAATATACTGCAATGAACAAAACAGAACTAGTGCCTGTGCATATGGAGCTTACATTTTTGTTGCAAGGAAGATAGACACTAAATAAACCAAACAAATATGGTACATATATATGTATGTGTATATATATATATGTATGTATATCTAGGCATAATGTTGTACAGAAGATTCTAAAACTTGTTCATCTTACATAACTGCAACGGTATACCCGTTGAACAGCAGCCCACATTTCCGCTTCCCAGTAGTTTTGGGCAACCACCATTCTCTCTCTGCTTCTGTGAATATGACTATTTAGATACGTGATATAAGTGGAATCATGCAGTATTTGTCCTTCTGTAACTGATTTATCTTGGTTAACATAATGTCCTCAGGTGTGTCCATGTTGCATATGCTAGAATTTCCTTTTTCTACCAAAAAAAAAAAAATTGAATAATATTTTTGTATCCATTCATCCACTGATGCACATTTAAGGTGTTTCCAGATCTAGGCTATTGTGAATAATGCTACAATATACAAGGGTTGGGGCGGTGTGCAGATACCACTCAAGATCTGGATATATATACACCTGGAAGTCGAATTACTGGATCGCATAGTAGTTGTACTTTTAGTTTTTGAAGAACCTTCATGCTATTTTCCATTGCATCTGCACCAATTTATATTTCTACCAAAAATGTACAAGGGTTATTTTAAGCCACGTCCTTGCCAATACTGTTGTCTTTTGTTTTTCTTATAGCCATTCTAACAGATGTGAAGTGGTATCTCATTGTGACACTGATTTGCATTTTCTGATTATTAGTAATGTTGAACATCTTTTCATACTGTGGGTTATTTGTATGCTTTCTTCAGAGAAGTCTCTATTCAATTCATTTGCCCATTTTTAAAATCAGTATGTTTGTCTGCTATTGAGTTATAGCAGTACCTTATATATTTACACGTTAACCTCTTATCAGATAAATGGCTAATACATATTTTCTCCCATTCTGTAGGTTGCCTTTTCACTCTGTTGTTTTCTTTGCTGTGCAGAATCTTTTTAGTTTGATATAGTCCCATTTGTCTATTTTTGCTTTTGTTGTTTATGCTTTTGGTGTCATATCTAAGAAACCATTGCCAAAGTCAATGTCATGAAACTTTATAAAAGAGGGTAAGAGAATAGAGAATGATGAAGGTACTATTTTAAATACAAAAAAAAAACAGGGAATGCCTCTCTAATGGAGTGACAGCGAAACAGAAATCTAAATGAATGAATGATAAAGCAAACTGTTAGGCAATCAGTGTTATATCAGAGGAAACAGCAAGTGCAAAGGCCCAGCAAGGAGACCAGAGGAGCTTCAGTAAAAGGAATGTTGTGTAGATAAGTTGGATGTAAAATTATAAAAGAGCTTATTAGGGACACAGAATCACACAGGAAATTGTAGGCAATGGGAAGGAATTCAGACCTCATTTCAAGTGAGATTGAGATGCATATGGCAGCCATTAGATAACTGTAAGCAAACAGAGACATAAACTAACTGAGGTTTTTAATATATCACTCTGGTTACTGTGCAAGACTGTAATAGTGCAAGTAACAAGAATAAAGTTGAATTAAGAACTGATAATAATCTTGACGAAGGCTAATAATGTCTTGGATTAGGTTGGTAGTAGAGAAGAACAAGAAAAGTGGCCAGAATCTGGATGCCTTTTGAAGGAAAGCAGAGAAAATTCTCAGGGGAACTTGTTGTGAAATTTGCTTAAAAACTAGGAATCTCAAATTATTCTATGGTTTGGTGAATAAGAAGCAGCAGGAATAGTTAATTTTTACCAAGGAGAGAAGAAAAGGGTCTTTTGGGGAAAAGACCAACAGTTCAGACTTAGATAGAATAAGTTTGAGATGCCTAATAAATGAGTTTGAGATGGTAAGGGATGATTTTGAGAAATACAGCAAGATTTATTAAACTGGAATTCAGGGGAGAGATCTGGTCAGATATAATAAAAATAATCACAAAAACCTCACATAGCATTTAAAACCATGGTACTAGATGAAGTTACCTTAGATGTGACTGTAGGTAGAGAAACAGGGAAGTACCAGTTCTGAATCCTGGTGCCATCCAAAATGTTGTGGTAAGAATATGACTTTGGTAAAGAAAAGGACACTGAGAAGAAGCAATCGGTGTCACAGAAGTAGATTAAATAGTGTCATGTCCTGCCACCAAGTAAAGAAACTCAACAGGAAGAAAAGAAATGTCAAGACTGCATATTCCACATATATCAAGTAACAGATGGACTGACAATGACCATTGAATCTGTCAATATGGAGGATACTAAGGACCTCGATGAGAGCATTATTAGTAGGGTGAAGGGAATAACAGACCGACAGGGGTTAGCATAGAAGAAAAGAAGATCTGCATCTGCTAATGGAAAGGTAGTTTGTATTGGACTAATTCTATGGTAATAATTACAAACTCTGCATAAAATATAAAGAATGAAAGTACAGAAGAACAGCCAAATCAGCCAGTAGCTGAAAAGGCACCTGCCACTTAAAAGAAGATAAATGCTCTGGGTAAGATTTGCATTTAATGGAACTTTTCCTGAGAAATCTCAATAAGGTTAGTATAGCTCTGTAGGAACTCAGGCTGAAAGTCATAGTGGTGCTCGTTTGAGAAGTCTGAGAATGGAGGTTAGAGCTTCTGAGCTACTTTTAAAGTGAGTAGAAAGGAAGAAGGCACACAGCCACAAAGACAAAGTCCAACATCTATATATAAACTCAGCCCAAATCCTTGGTTATGCCCCAACTGTGATTATCTGGGGAAATGCCATGGACCCAAAGAAAAGAAATAGGTGGCAGGCAAAAAGAACTAAGCGGAGATTCAAGCCGCTACACAGAATACAGAGTTTTGAGTTTGAGTCTAACCAAGTGTCTCAGTCAAATCAAGTTTCTATAACAAAGTGCCATAAACTAGGAGGCTTATCAACAACAGGAATTTATTTTTCACATTTCTAGAGGCTGGATGGCATGTATCATAGTACCAGCATAGTTGGATTTGGGTGAAGGATTTCTATCAGGTTGCAGACTGATGACTACTCATTGTATCCTGACATGGTGGAAAGAGAGCTAGCCGGCTTTCCGGCCTCTTCTTATAAGGGCACTAATCTCATTCATGAGGGCTCCATCCTTCTGACATAATTACCTTTCAAAGGCCCCATCTCCAAATACCATCACATTGGGGTTAGATTTCAACATATGAATTTGGTGAGATATAAACATTCAGTCCATAACACTAAGTTGACTGCCAGGGAGAACAAAAAATAAACATGCTTCAGAGCATGATGAAAGAACCCAGAATTTTTACACTATATCATCCATAATGTCCAGTATACTATAAAAATTACTACACATCAGAAGAAACAGGAAAATAAGACTCATAGTCAATAGAAAGAATAATCAATAGCAAAATATTTTGAAGTAACTCAGATGTTGGAATTCACAAAAATGGACTTGAAAGACACTCTTACAAATATGTTCAAAGGCTTAAAGAACAATATGGTCATGGTAATTTAACAGATAAATGGGAATAAAAGAAGAATCAAGTTCAAATTTTAGAATGAAAATTAGAGTAGTTTGATTAAAATTTTTACTCAATGGGATTAAGAGAGATTGATGATTAAAGAATAAAGAGTTAAGAAAATTAAAAAGAGATCAAAATAAATTATATAATTCAAATAACCAAGATTAAAAAAAAAAAAAAGACAGGAACAGAGCCTCAGTCACCTATAAAACAATATCAAACTATCTGCAATTAGAAACTTAGAAGACTAAAAGATTGGGGAAGAAAAAAGTGACTGAAAACTTCCCAAATTATATAGAAAATTCTGTGTGTAAGTTTAGAAACATAAAGAAAGATAATTAGAAAGATAATTATCTTTCTTTAAAAAGAAAGATAATTTCTTTACAAGGAAAACCATACCTAAAAATATCAGAGTCAAATAACAGAAAACCAAAAATAAAGAGAAAATTCTGAAAACAAAAGAAAATGGCACTTATGGAAAACTAGCAATGTGAATAATAAATGACTTATAAAAATAATGGGAGCCAAAAGACAATACAACTTCTATGAGGTACTAAAACAACCATTTTCAACTTAGAACTTTATATTCAGTGGAAAAAGTTACCAAAAATAAAGGTGATATAAGAAAAACAAAGTAGACAGACTAAATGGAATCGTGCTAATCAAATTTAGAACATGATGAAAAGCAAAATAATTCAGTATTGAATTACAAAATACAGGAAGAAAGAAGTAGAAATTAACTTTCTAGTGATTATTAATTAATTAATTAAAATGGCAGGAAGAGGATAAGAGGAATAAAGGAGCAGGAAAAAAGGGAGGAAAGAAAGAAGAAAAAAGAAAGGAAGGACAAGTAAACAAAAAAAGTGGGTGCTTTACTACAATAGAAGGAAGAGGGCTGGCAGTAAATATGTAAAAAGTGCTGGAGTTGGGAAATATTTTGCAGTTGTGAAAATAAAGATAAATTCAGACAAGAATCATCAGTCTGACGTGAGAGATTATGATGGAGGTTAGGATATTTGTATGATATAGATTTCTTATTAGTCATAAGGAAAAAATAGAAATTATACAGTGGATTAGCCAGATAACTCCTGGGCTGGGTGATCAAACTTCACATCACCAAGAAAGGGATAAATGGCTATCACATGCCTCAGATATGAGTCCTGAAAATAACACAACATATCTTATGTAATATTGTAGCCTGGAATGCAAAAACTAAATTAATTATAAAAAAAAGTCAACCAAACTTAAAGTGAGAAATATTTTCTTCTCCAAAATTGTAAACATCTGAAAACTAGAAAGCCCAAGGTTGAAGGTACTCAAAAGGCATGAATACTAAATGCAGTTGTTCCTAGACTAGAGCAAATGAATTTTAATAAGTGTATACAACTATTGTTTGTAATAGCATATACATTTGCTGAAAGTATGAAGTTATTTCTAAATAAATAGTTTTTCTTAAATGAAGAGGAAATGACGTTCTCAAATGAAAACGGAATTCTTCATCAGCGTAGTTACACAAGAACAACAAAATGCTAAAGGATGTTTTTCAAATTGGAGTAAATTGAGACTATAGAAATTTGGATCAAGAAATGAAAAATATTAAAATACGATTAAAAATTGCAAATTAATAACAGTGAAATTGAAGACACAGCAATAGAAATTAACCAAAGTGAAACACATAGAGAAAAAGATCAAAAACATTAACACGGTATCAGTGAATTGTCAGACAACTTCAAGCAGCCAAGTATTCACGTAATTTGAGACTCCAATAAAGACAAAACAGAACAAAAACAATTGGAGAAATACTGGCAAAAATTTCTGCATTTAATAAAAATTATAAACCCAATAATCTAAGGTGAACTCTAAGCACAAGAAGCATGACTACACCAAGACACATCAAAATCAAACTGCTTAAAACCAGTAAACCAGTGATTTAAAAAAAAAAAAAAAATTACATTCAGATAAAGAGGTCATATTAAGTACAAAGGAATAAAGATAAATATACTATTATCTTTCAGAAGATGACTGGGCACAGTGGCTCACGCTTGTAATCCTAGCACTTTGGGAGGCCGAGGTGGGTAGATCACTTGAGGTCAGGAGTTAGAGACCAGAATGGCCAACGTGATGAAACCCCATCTCTACTAAACATACAAAAAATTAGCTGGGTGTGGTGGCAGATACCTGTAATCCCAGCTACTCAGGAGGCTAAGGCAGAAGAATTGCTTGAACCTGGGAGGCAGAGGTTGCAGTGAGCCAAGATTGCACCACTGCACTCCAACCTGGGCTACAAAGAAAGACTCTGTCTCACAAAATAAGTAAATAAATAAATAAGAAAGAAGTTAAAAAAAGAGAATGGAACAAAATCGTTGGTGTAAATAAAAGAATGAAACTAAACCAACACTTATTATCCAGGGAAAATATTATTCACAAAAATATTAACAGATGAAATAAAAAATTTCAGACAAAAAATACCTTTAAAACTTCACCACCAGAAGACCTTCAAGAATTCCTTTAAAGAGAAGGAAACTAATATCAAATGGATACCTAGATTGACAAAAAGAATTGAAGAGTACAGGCAAACATCAACTGCATTAGTTAGAAAAAAAATTCAGATTACTTCAATCTCTTTAAAAATAATTGACTGATTAAAACAAAAATAATATATTTTAGGTAGCAGTAAAACATATGACTCTAATAACATTGAGGACATTAAAAGAGAAATGGAAGTATACAGTTGTGAGATTTTCATACAGTTGTAAATTGTATATATTGACTGATATTGTATATTGTAACTGTGATAAGTTAAAGATATATCACATAATCCCTAAAGCAACCACTAAATTATCATTTTTTCAAAGATTTATCATTTGGAGACGAATAAAGGAGATAATTTGGAATCATTTAAAATATTTCATTCAAAAGAAGCCCAAAGAGTGAGGGGTTGGGGGTGGAGGGGAAAGAGAAGAACAAAAACTGAGATGACAACAGAAACCAAATAGCAAGATAGCAGATTTAAATCTGACAAAAACCATAATCACATTATACGTTAATGGCCTAAATACTATGAAAAGGTAGAGATGGAAGAATAAACTGTGTTATATGTTATAAGAAATCCACTTTAAAAATAAAGAAACAAAAGATTAAAAGTAAAACTAATAAAAATGATATTCCTTGTGAATATTAGTAAAAAAGAAGCTGAATGGCTAAGTTAATATCAAATAAAGTACAATTTAGAGCAAATACTATTACAGGGTAAAGAGTGTCATTTTATGATGAATCAGCAATCAATTCACATCATAAAGGTGAGGTTCTAATGCAATATGCCTGGTCTCCTTGTAAGAAGAGGAAGGGACTCGGGAGATGGGCCTATATAGAGAAAAGGCCATGTGAGAACACAGGGGGAAGGTGGGCTTCTGAAAGCCAAGGAGAGAGCTTTAAGCACCTTTTTTTTGGACTTCTAGTATCCAGAGTACTTCTAGCCTCACACTTATTTTTGAGCGAATAAATTTCTATTGTTTAAGCCATAAAAAAAGAAATCAAATTATTAAGAGAACATAATAATCCTAATTTATTTATGCGCCTAATTAATAGTAGAATTTCAAAATGCATAGAACAAACACCAATCTAACACAATTTGTTATTTTCCAATTAAAATTCTCTGGTTATATTTTTACATTATTACCTTCACCAAAATCACTTGAATAAAATTACTACATAGAACTTTAAGGATATCATAATTATAATTTGAGATATTATCACCCCTCTCTCCGTAATTGATAGAATACATAAAAATCAGTAACGGTAGAGAAGATTTTTAAAGGCGTCAGTATTAACTTAACCTAACTGATATTATCCCACTCAACAAGAGATGAAAATGCATTCTCTTCCAGTGCCCACAGAATATTTAGCATGATCAATCATATTCTAGATTAGAAATTAAATCTCAGTAAATTTAAAAATATTTAAGTCACACAAAGCATGTTCTATGACCACGTTAAAATTTAATTTGAAATTAATAACAAAAAGGTATCTGGAAAATTTAGGTATGTAAAAACTAAATATTAATAGTACACTTCTAAATAGTTAATGGGTCAGACAAGAAAACAAAAGGAAAATTAGAACAGAGTGATCCTTCAAACACAACATGTCAAAAGTTGTGGAATGACATTAAAGCTTTACTTAGAGTGAAATTCATGAAAAGGAGCACTTATATTAGCAAAGAAGAAAAGTTATTACCTTAAGAAAAAAATGAAGAGCAAATGAAATTCAAAGTTAGCAGAAGAATAAAAATAATAAAGATAAGAGAGAAAAATCAAGGAAATATAAAACAGAAAAACAATTGTTAATAAATCAAATTATATTGAAACATCAGATCTTTGAGAAGATCAATAAAATTGATAAATTTCTTGCCAGATTGTTGATAGAGAAAAGAGAGAAAACACAAATTAACAATATCAAGAAGAAGAGAGATGGCACCATTACAAACTCTACAGACATTAAAAGAATATTAAAGGACTATATAAACAAATGTATACTAATTTGTTGAGCAACTTAAATAAAATTAAAAAGTACACTGCAATACACAAATTGCCAGTGCACATTCAAAAAGAAATAGATAATCTGATTAGCTTTATACCAAGAAAATTGAATTTGTAGTTAAAAACTTAACTACAGAAAACTCCAACCTCAGACAGATACACTGATTAATTACATAACTCATTTAAGGAAGAAATAATACTAACTTTACATATACTGTTCCAGAAAATTGAAGAGTAGGTAATATTTTCTGACTCACTTTATGAGCCAGCATTACCCTGATGCCAAAGTTAAAGACATGACAAAAAAAGAACATACATATACCTCTCATGAATATAGATATGAACGTTTAAAAAACAGCAAAACAAATTCAACAATATGCAAATGCTCTTTGACTTATGATGGACTTATGACCTGATAAACTCAATTTTGAGTCAAAAATATCACATCAAAAGTGCATTTAATAAACCTAACCTACTGAACATAATAGCTTAGCCCAGTCTATCTTAAAGGTGCTCAAAACATTTATGTTTGCCTACAGTTGGACAAACTTACCTAACACAAATACTATTTTATAATAAAACAATAAATATCTTATGTAAGAATATCATACCACTTATCACTAGCAGGAGAAAACAGCAAAATTTGAAAGCTGAAGTATGGTTTCTACTGAATGCATATTGCCTTCACACAACTGGAAAGTTGAAAAAAATAGTAAGTAAAGCCATTATCAGTACAGCACCATCTGCATAAATAATAGAAAGCACTGTGGCTATGTGTGATATACCACAGGAATGCAAGGTTAGTTTAACATCTAAATACCCATTATTGTAATTTGCCCTACTAAAATAAAAGGAAAATTCATATGGTCATCTCAATATACATAGATAAAGCATTTTACAAAATCCAATATCCATTTCTGATAAGAATAGAAGTGAACATCCCCAACCTGATAATGGGTAATCTATAAAAAAATCTACAGCTAATATCTTAATTAATAGTGAAAGATTGAATGCTTTTCCCTGGAGACTGAGAACAAACAAGCATTACAATTCTCACTAGTTCTTTACCATGTTTTACTGGAGATTCTATACAGTGCAGTAAAACAACAAGAAGAAATAAATGCAACTAGATTTGAAAGGAAGTAGAAAAAAGTGTCTCGCATAAAATATCCTATAAAATCTTTTAAAAATTTATTAATACTAAAAAAGTATGTTCAGAAAAGTTACAAAACACAAGATCAACAATTTTATTTCTATATACTAGTAAAAAATGAAAATAAATTCTAAAAATTTCTTTTTAGAATAGCAGTAACAACTATAAAATGCTTGGGGATATTTCTGACAAAATATGTGCAAAACCAATACAACAAAAAGTACAAAGCATTGCTGAGAGATACTAAAAAAAAAAATCTAAATAAATACATAGATATACTATGTTCATGAAGACTCACTATTGTTAAGATTTTTCTCCCCCAAATTATTTCAACAAAACTTTTGCCAAAATTAGAGCAAGTTTTTGTTTGCAGAAATTAGAAAACTAATTCTAAAATTATATAGAAAACCAATGGATCAATAATAGCCAAATTAACTCTGAAGAAGTATATAGTTGGAGGATTCATAATACCTGATTCTAAAACTTATTATAAAGCTACTACAACCCAGACTTTTATGAGACAAATAGTTCAATGAAATAGAAGGGAGAGTCCTGTAAAAAGCACACACAGATAATGTAAACTTGATTTTTGAAAAAGTTTTGCAAAGGTAATTCAGTAGATAAGTTATGATATCTTCAACAAATGGTGCATGAACAACTGAATATTCATACATAAAAAAATTCAATGTTTCCACTATACATAAACATTAACTCAAAATAGTCATTCAAAAGATTAACTCTAAATCTAAGCCTATAGAAGTAAGTGTAAAATGTAAATCTATAAAATCTATAGAAAGAAAACTTAGGAGAAAACCTGAGGGACCTTGAGTTTGGCAAATATTTTAAAAATAGTAAATAAAAAGCACACATTCTAAAAGAAAATATCAACAAGTTAGACTTCATCAAAACCAAAAATTTTTAATCTTATAAAACACTGTTAAGAGAATTAAAGACAAACCATAAAATGAGAAAAAAATATTTGAAAACCACTTGTCTGATGAAGGACTAATATTCCAATATATGAAGAATTATTAAGATAACAAACAATCCAATAAACTATGAACAAAAGATATACACAGATACTTCACTAAAGGAAATATAAAGATGGCAGATAAACACATGAAAAATGTTTTCAATATCATCAGTCACTGCGGAATATAAATTAAGAATGTGCAATATGATACCATTATATGTATATCAGAATGACAAAAAAAAAGAAAAAGACTGCTCACACCAAGTGGTAGCAGGATGTGGATCAACTATCTCTCATACACTGCTGGTGGGAATTCAAAATGACACAACCCCATCGGAAAACACATTGACGTTTTTCTTTCTTTTGAAACAGAGTCTCACTCTGCTGTCACCCAGGCTGGGGTGCAGTAGGGTGATCTCAGCTCACTACAACCTCTACCTCCCGGGTTCAAGAGATTCTTCTGCCTCAGACTCCTGAGTAGCTGGGAATACAGGTGCCTGCCACCATGCACCTGTGATTTTTTGTTTTTTTGTAGAGATAGGGTTTCCATGTTGGCCAGGCTGGTCTTGAACTCCTGACCTCAAGTGATTTGCCCACTGTGGCCTCCAGGATTATAGGCCTGTGAGCCACCGTGCCCAGCCCAGATTGGTATTTCTTAAAAGGAACGTGCATCTAACGCATGACACACCCATTCTACTTCTAGATATTTACTCAAGAGAATATAAATATCTGTTCATACAAAGACTTGTACTTGAGTATTTGTATTAGCTTTATATTGTAATATGCCCAGATGGGAAGCAATACAAATGGCCGACATTTGGGTGGTACCAAGTGGGTAGATAATCAAACTGAAACATCATTTCAAGGATAACATTTCATGGAATACTATTCAACAGCAACACAATAACAAGGAACAAACATGCTACATCATGGAGAAAATATAAGTATTCCTGAGTGAAAGAATCTAGTCTCCCCAAAAAGTTGATTTTATTTATATAAAATACTAGAAAACACAAATTAATCCATAGTGACTAAAAGCAGATCAGTGATTGCCTGGAAATGAGTAAAGCAGGCAGGGACAGAAAGAAGGGATTAAATTAGTCAAAACTTATCAAATCTTATGCTTTAAAGATGCATAGCTTATTGTATATAATTTATAATCAATACAGCTAATAAAATGTGTAGGAGAGAATAACTTTCTTAAAATTAAAATATATGCCTGTAAGTTAAAATTTTAAACTATCTGAAGGAAAGGAAAAAGCATTTGGTTTCTGCGCACCAAACATCAGGATCAAGACCTAATACTGGCATCTCCCTACTTCTCTACTCTTGGAGACCAGGGACAGTTGCCCCACTGCCATGTCAAGATAAAATACAGGGAAGTTGAACTAGTAAGTGTTGTGCTCTGTCCCACAGCCTGAGAACAGGGTTCCATTTATGTATTTACTTAGTTATGGAACCCTGAGTCTATCCATTTTATCATCCTCACACCCTCCCCATCCTGTTTATGCCATCATAATAATTGTGGTTAAAAAAATAAGCTCCATGATGGAAGAGAACTTCTCTGTCTCGTTACCACTGAATCTAAGCATCTGAAATGTGGCCAGCCATCTGGTGAAGGTCATTATGTATTTGTTGAATTAATATTTTACAATGTTTAAAATGTCTTTAAGGAGAGGAATTGTCTATTATTTATCTTTGTGCCTCCAAAGAATAAGTGCTTAGTGTTCATGTTATTCTGTGCGTGGTGTGGGAGTTTTGTGAGTTCTAACAAATGAGTATTGATTTTTATCTCCTTTTGAAATGTGAGATTTGGGGACATAGGATTAATGAGATAGAGTATAACAGTGATGAGTTTAAATAAAATCCTTGCATCTTTGAATTAGAATTGGAAGTATTAGAATGAATTCATATTTTCTCTTTTAAAAAGAATTTCCTAATTCTGTTCAATAAATACACCTAGAAAAAAATAACAAATTTACTATCAGTAAGTACCCTGAATGCCTAGATTGTGGTCTCCAGAGAACCTTGAAAAATTGCTGATTCCAGGTACGAAATGAATCTGAAATACTTTATCCGACCAGAAAGCAAAAAAGTCATCCAAATATTGCCACAAATAAATGATAAACGTTTGAGACAATGAATATGCTAATTACCCTGATTTGATTCCAATACATTATATGTATTGAAACATTGCTATGTATCCTATAAATATGTACAATGATTATGTGTCAATTAAAAATAATCATTTAATTCAATTTAATTTAAAAACAAAAACAAAACTACTGGCATCACGTCATAACTTCTGAGAAGCCAGCTTAAAGAAGTTCCTGCAGGCAATGACGATATAATTTGGTACCATCAGTAAGAATAACAATTGCAATGTATGGAAACATACAATGTGCTTCAATATGTGAGTTCAAAAAATATTGACAAAAACTCTCATTCGTCACTTTGGAGGTTTCTAGGGAATAACTCATTCTGTTGAAAACAGGCAACTAAACAGAAGCCAAATATTTAACCTGTCTTTTCCATGTGAACTAAACCTTAACACCATTTTTGCATACTTGATAGTTAATTCGTCTAGGCAATGACCATCAATGGATGCTAACATTACAGAGAGGTGACCAGACTTATGTCTTCCTTATGGATGGATATAGCACCCCTGATGAAGTATTCTTGCCAAATAATTGAACCTGCATCCAATCAAGCCTCTACACCTAACTACCAATGTGTTAGAAATATAGCAGACAGGAATACATGTTAATGCGATATAGTAGAAATCCCCTTTCCACTTACATCTTTCAGAAGTGGTGCCAATAATGTGGAGGGACAATAAATTATTCAAAGTGGGGGATTCAGCTACTATGTTAAACTATTCTACATGGATTTAAGCCACAAAACACAGACTATAGGAAGCTCTACAGGACAAACCAACTAGTATTTCCCCCGATAAATTACAAGGAAAAATAGGGGAGAGATAGAGGATAAACTAATAAAACATTTCCAAGTGACACATCAATGCAATTACAACAAAAGGGTGTTATATAGATCCTGATGCAAATCAACTGCTAACAACAAAATACGACAAGGCAATCAGGACAATTTTAGCAGCGATGCTATTTAGTAATATTAATGTTTTAATTATTCTCATGTGTAATTATGGTAATATAGTCACATTTTTATACTTTTATGTTTTACCATTTCTGAAATATTCATGGGTTAAATGACATAATATGACATCTAATATTTGCTTCAAGTAAAAATAAAGCAATATGAGGGTATAGTTAAAACACAATTGTTCATTAGTTAATAATTGTTAAAGTTGGGTGATGGGTTCATTCTACTATTCTCTGTATTATTTTATGTTTACATTGTTGTAACAAAAATCACAAAAGATGAACCTAAACCAAAATCCAACTTATAAAGCAAAAGAATTAGGAAAACTATATTTTACTTCCAAAAATATTCACTACTACCTGTTTAAAAAGAAACAGTTTCTTCAGTGCATTAAAGTAGCTGCTTATAAATCATTCAATATTAAACACAGGGCAGGGGGAAGGGGGCAAAAAAATGTAAATGGTAGGAGCCTATGTGAATCAGAAATTGAACATAAATGAAGTATAACTGCCTCTGAAATGGTAATTCTAGTTTATGGAAAAGTGGGATTGGATTAACAAACACCACCTCAGGATCAGAACTATTTTGCAAAGCAAAGTACACCAGCAAACAAATATGTGAAAGATGTTTACCCTTTAGGAAAAGACAGGCATAGGTAATTGTAACCAGGCTCTAAGCCTGTTTGTAAACAGAGATACTATATTTTCACTGCCTCTCAGATTGTGGTCTAAATATTTGACAACTTTAATGTCTTTCAAAGATATTAAATGTTGCAGGAATGTGAGAAAGGTCATATATCATTTCTGATTTCTTGTCGACACTGCTGGCAAATGTGCATTTGTGCGCAGCTATCTTTCATAAACTGCTGGCTCTCCTGTTTGTTATACGGCTTCCCCAACTTTGAATAATTTATTGTCCCCCACATTATTGGCACCACTTCTGAAAGATATAAGTGGAAAGGGGATTTCTAATATATCACATTAAAAATAAGTTAGAGAAAACTCTAAATCAGGATGTTATTTTAAACGATTCCTACTCATTAGGGAGAAAACTTACGAACCCAAAGCAAAAATGCCTCTCAAATCTACCCAGTGAAGGAAAGAAAGGCAATGGAAGCTGATGTGTTTGCTCATTACCACTTTTATGCTGCTTTGCCAGTAGCCTGAGCTCTGTGAGCTGAGTCAAATGGTTGCCTAGGTTTTATCCTTCATTCTAATTTTATTTTATGAAGGGAGTAAAACCAAATATTTAGGTTGGTGCAAAAGTAATTGCAATTTCTGCCATTAGCAGTTGCCACTGACAACTTTAAAAGTAATGGCAGAAACCGCAATTACTTTTGCACTGACCTAACAGAAAATGCATGTTCAGATTCTTCTAAAGTGGAAAATGTAAAAGTTGTCCATGCCGAAGATGGAGATACCCAATTGCTGGGCACAGGGGCTCATCTTGACTGGATCCTATACATCAGTTCTCCTGAATACAGATCCCCACCCACAAAGAAGGGCAAAGCAAAGGACCACTGATGGAAAGACTTCAGCTCGGTGTAACTTAGATTCCGGAACATTAGAGCTGTGGCAATTACAGCTGGCTACATTGGTACGTGACGAACAACTCCCTGTCACTGCTCATGGATGGATACCTGGGAAAGATGTTTATAGACCACTGGTTTTTAAGACTCATGAGGATTTTTAATGCCTTTAGAGATGCATTACAACTATGAAACATCCCTATGTGAAAACATGTATATTTAACAAAATATTAATATACAACACACTGGGGGCTCATGGACCTCAGGTACCTATCAATGGTTCAGAATAAGTTTCTGCCTTTAGAGGAATCTAAATAGATATCTCCCAGGGTCTCTGTCAACTCTAAGATTCCATTTAGGGAAGATATTTTTTAAATGAAGAATTAAAAAATGATCTTAAATTATTCCATTTTGCCATCTCAAATTATTCAGAACCTGGGAAAATGGCTCTGACTTATTGAAGTGAAATAATTATATATGATTCTGGTTTCATTTTCATAAAAGCCATGATGGAGACGAACCCACAAACATCAATTACACATTTCTCCCTTTGGCACAAATGTCTCATGCTAATATTCCCTTCCTGGCTCAGTCACTCAATTTGCTGCCCACAACTTTCCGTTTCACTTGTCCAAATTCAGCACCTTTTACATACCCTCTGAATTTCTCCTCCCACTCTGGAGCCTTTGCTGGTATTTGAGGCCTCATTCATCTCCTCTCATCCAAACTCCTACAAGATAAATTCTGCTGAATAGTCCCACATGTAATTATGTTCTGTCATACACTACCGGCTTGTTTTGTGTGTTTCATTTCTAAGAATAGACTGTAAAATTCTAGATCATGGATGCCTGGTCAAATCTGCTTTTTCACTATATCTGAAACAAATACTAGATACTCAATAAATACCTGTTGACTAAAATCCATTCTTTGGTTTCTGTTTTTGATGGTTTCACCATATCTTTGAGATACAATAAAATCTCAGTGAGGATAATTTAAAGGAGAACATTTTGAAAGAGAGCTGAAAAGTAAGCTTATATATCATTCAGTGTATAAGAATCAATGAAAGTTTGGAGTAGGACATATAGAAATAATGGTCAAGGGAAACTAAGATTGGATTAAGAAGTTGAAAATACTGATGAGAGAAAATAGGTAAACACATTTCGAAAAGGTGTGTGGTCTTATTTTTTATTATTATTGTTTTAAAACTAAAAAGAGTTGTCTTAACAAAAGTTATTTCTAAAAGCATCTCTTAAACTTGTTTGGCTGAGGGAATCATTTGAGAAACGTAAACTGCATGAAGTTGGCTATGGTTGTAATTATATAATACCCACCCTAGCCTTCCTTAAATGGCTCCTTGTCACCTTAGAAAGAAGATTTTCCTTTCCTTTGCTGTGAATATCCTCAGTTGTTGTTGTATTAAACAAGGGGTCAGCACCCGCTAGAGAATGCGGAGTCAATTGCGAATTCTCAGCCTCAGCGTCTAATTAGAGGTAGTGTATGGAATGCCTTCCTTAATTACTTTGGAGTCACTGGGGTATTTCATTAGTCTCAGTTTTTATCTTGTAATTTCATTCATAAAATATGTTCCTTATCAATTAGCTCCGCTGGGAACTGATCGCTGGCCCTGTGTAGGCTGCTCTCTGTGTGATCTCTCAGCCCCGAAGGAGAAGGTCAGAATTCTTCTACATAATAACACTTTCAACTCTATTACCACACTAAGAACACCAAGAAGGGAAACGAAAAAAGCAAGATATTATGTCACTTACAAAAATGAAATACTGTTCCTAAATTATGCTGGAAATATTAGGTAAAATTGGTATCATCAAAGAAGTTAAACAACAAATGTTATTTGGACTTAAAATGAACATTGGTTCAGCCCATACTTTTCCTGGGATCCGTAAAAATATCTCCAGAGATGTTTTAAAAAGAGAAATTAAAATGCTTTGAGTATGAAACTTTATGTGATCAGAAGGGAGATACAGGAGTCACATTTAAGAGCAACATGGCTTCAGAGCAGAACGCTAAACTCAAGATATTAACATAGCTGAAGAACACTGAGGCAGGGAAATTAGGTCAGAGATATATATAGGCATTGGCAGTGCCATCCAATATGCAGAGATGGCAGATCTTCCAGAGACCCTCCATGCCAGGCAAAGATGGTGTACCAAGCCTGATGTCTTTCAACCTTTAAATCCTGTAGTCAACTTTCTGTTATCTTAATTGTAGGACCACAAAGAAACTTGATAATTTGCTTCTATGTTTCCTTGAAACTCAGAAGTACATGCCACAGCAGGCTCTTGGACCTACTCCTTACATCAATTGACTTCAGCTACTTCAAGTCCTTCACTAAGAGATGGGGTTTTTGATCCCAGCTTTTGTTTTGTATTTCACTTTTTTTATTTAAAGATTGTTTCCATAAGCTAATTTGGAAGTAAAGAAAGGAACTGCTATAGTCTCTGGTATCTCTCAGCATTCTACCACCGGGTCCAAACAGTGGGCTCTTCCTTGCTACACATTTATCAAAAGGACCTTTTGTGATTGTCCAAGGCAGAAAATATGTTTCCAAAGAATGAAAATCCACTCAGAGTAGCTCCTTAACAAGGCTCTATCAGAAGGAGCCAGCTCTCAAGGCATCCAAGAAAATGGTGATCAGACCTGAGGACTTACCTATTAATTAGCTATTGCTGCATATCAGACAGTTACAAGACTCGGTGTATATAATGACAATTATTAACTTGCTTATGAGTTTGTGGGTTTGGTGGGGTTTGATTGATCTACGTCGAGCTCTGCTGGGCAGCTCTCCTTGAAGCTGCAGTGACTGGAGTGACTAATTGTCGCTACGGTCTGTCATGTGATAGCACTAGCTCTGTTCCAGGTGTCTTTCATACTCCTTCAACCAGCAGACTAACTGAGGCATGCTCTTATTGCAATAGCAGAGGCACTGAAGGGCAAGCAGAACTATTCAAGGCCACTTAAAGTCTCAATTCAAAACTGGCATACTGTTAGTTCTATCTCATTCTGTTGGACAACCCAAGTTAAATGGCCAAACCCAAAATCTAGGAGAAGGGAAATATATTCTGCTCTTTTAGTAGGAGGAATTGCAAAGTTACATGGCAAAGGATTTGGATAGAGAGAGATATAGAATCAGGGCCAGTAATGCAATCTACCGTATGTGACCACCCCTGCACAGCTCCAGAAACCTCAGCAGCCTTAGGAGCAGCAGCAGTAATGCTTGAATCTTTGTTCTGGCATCACAATTATCTCGACTCAGCCACAAGTTTGCATAATTTTCTGTATCACTTAGTTCAAATTTCCAAAACAAAGAATCTGATTGAGAAAGCCTGGTTTTTGCATTTGTTTCTTCAGGGTCAGTGGAGCTCCCTGGTTTGATCACAGGGCAATTCTCTTAAGGGAGGGTATAAGCAGATGCAACGATCACATACATATCCAGGATAGTTTTCATTTCGTTGTCACAGTTTTCTGTTGGTTCCTCGTCATCTGGTTTCTCCAGCCGGCAACTTCTCCTTGGTTGTCCAAGGCAGGAATCATGTTTTCAAGGAATGGAAATCCACTCAAAGTAGCTCCATGAAAGTCTGTATCAGAAGGATTCGAATCTCAAGGCATTCAGGAAAATGGTGATCTGACTGTGGATGTGCACATCTTTTCCAAGACTTCTATATTCCTAGAAATGGGTTCACTTAACAGTGTTTTCTAATTACTGACCACCTGATTAAGGCCAAAAAATGATCTAATCTCGGCCTCAAATACATCCTAATGCTCTTTGTGAAATAAATTGTCTTTTGCTGCTCACTGATCTCTGATTCTGATTGCAGTGATCTCAGCTTGCTACTTACTTCATTAATGGGCACCACTGGTCTTCTAGAAGACAGAGAAGCAGAGTCCAGATGACTCGGCTCAGCTTTCTCCCTCCCCCAGACATACAACCCAGAAGTAAATAGGTGGTAGAACAGTAACACCAGTTTTTCTTGCATCATTTCATTGAAGGAGCCAATTTTTCCATCTTAAACTTGCATAATATACACATTACTTATAGAAACCCTAGAACCCTAAGAAAAAATGAGGTCAGAATTACAAATAAAAAAAGAAAAACTATTTTTCCTAATACAAAGTTTCTGCTGTTTTTCAAATGCAAAACCACCCATAAAATACAGAGAACATTTGAATGTGTTGATGGAGGGTGGAAATTATCTATCAAATAAGTTGGCAGAATACATTTCAATCTATTGTCATTATCTTGAAGGAAATGGTACCATTTCAATTGACAATTTGCAGAATGAGCAATGAGATGCAGGTTCTATTTAAGGCATGATTTTTCTTATAGGAAGACACTGGGGAGACAGCAGAGAAACCCTAAGTGTGAGCCTCCCTCTGACTGAGCCAATTACGGAAAACACAGACATAACCTAATGTCTAAGTACTATGTACATGATATATTGTTATTTTGTTCAAGGGCCCTGAGGCAAAAGAAAAATCAAAATAATTTTTACAATAGCACCTGTTTGAAAATATGCAATTTATTCTATCCTTATAAAATATTTATGGATTTCAAATGGATGTCCTTGAATAAGGCCATTTCATTTCTTTTCTCCAGTGAGGATAGGTTAGTTAGAGAAAACTCTAGATGTATTTCCTGTTAATTTAATACAGATCCAAACCTTTTTGTGAAAAAGCAGCTACCCAATAACTTTATTTAGTAAACTTTATTCCTAATGATTCTGCTATAGTAGTTGTACAAGCAATAGCCCATGCATCGTTTCACCTATTGAATAAAGAGGAATCACTTCTATGCCATAAAATACTTTGATTTCCATCGAGAAAATGTATTTCAAAAAACCCAAGAGATTGAGGAAACTACTACTTTTTATTACCCATATCATAATGTTCATCTTAATTACTGCTAAAGCAGGTTCACAGATGTAGTCTAATTGAATGTATAACTTTTTAATTGAAAAAGGGAAAAGTATGAAATTTGAGTTCTAACCATAGGGCGTGACTAAAGTTAGATCCTTTCCTTCAATAAGCTTTCCTGGGAGAACTGAGCCTCTTAGAAATGTCCCAGTTTTCAGGTGTCAACAATGCACAAATCAAGTATTCTGCAATTTGGAGAAATTAGTCAGTGTTATATCAATATATATATTACAACAAGATTTAGAACCAGGTCAAAGTCTAACAGGACATCAAATAAGGTGGCAAACCAATTGAGATTACTTTTGACTCTGCTTCTGACATTTTGACCTATCTCCAGGCAAAGAGTTTTAAATTTTAAATAAAATATAAGAGCTAGGGTTCTCATGTACTTTATTTGGATAGACCAACAATCACTCTGTCTTCAAGAGCTCCAGTAAGAGAGTTCTCTGTATTTCACTGTCTCGCGGGCCTCCAGTAGAAGGCTCTTCATGGGAAAGCATCTTTTAGGACACTTAGGCCAGCAAGACCAATACCTTAGGCCCATTCAAATTCTGCTTCTTGACAGTAAAAAGCATCAGGAAAGTGAGTTTAGTTGTGCCTCCATTCCCCTTCATCCTGAAAAATAATAGCACTTCCTAGGGATCTATTAAAATTGCTTTGTATATAATAACCACCACTGAGTATCTCTGGGCCCTTAGTTCTGTCCCTTATAATCCAAAGCCTAAACCTTCTATTCATACCTAACAACAGCAAATAATGAGCCATCTCATTGTTTAGCCTATAATTTTAGCCATTCCTGCACAGGTTGAGGAAAAGAACCTTCTAGAAGTATTATTGCATTGCTGCTATATCTTTCATCTGTCATTAAACAGTATTTCCTACATCTGTTTTTCTTTCTCCATATGAAATTATTTGATGTTCCCCTAATTCACTACAATAAAATATGCAATAGTTAAGTTTACTGAAGGGGTATCCAAAACTCTCCAGAATTTTTCAAAAATTATTCATAATAGAAGGCTTATGTTTTAGATTACTGTTCTCTAAAGTGTGCATATGAACATGTAACTTTATGCAGACATTCCATTTTGCCAAAACATCAATTAGTCTGAGTCATCAATGCCCTTTTTATATTCTGTACCATGTATTTGACATGCTTCTATTTATGCACCAGAGAATACCACTCGAACTTCCACTGAAAACAGCCTCTGAATACATAGACGGTAATCATATGCTTAGATAGCAAAGGAAGCCTTTCATCACTATTTTTAATGTATCTATAACCACTTCAGATGTCTTTTTGGAAACCAGCTGCAGAATCAATGTGTTCAAAATGGTATCATTCAGTTGCTGCCATGTATTAGCTCTCTTTAATTTCTTAAAGGCCAGGTTCTCTGCTTACACCCAAGGCAGAAGGAGTAATATGACTTTAAGGGTGTGGATGATATTTCAAGTATGATTGTATTAGCATAAAAGAACATAAGCTGCTTTTTCTGAATGCAAACATGGTCCCTAAACCAAGGATGTAAATTAGTATTACAATGAAAGCCGCCAGAAGGACAGAAGCTTGGAAGTGTTCTCTTCTCCGAGCAGCAGGAGACTGTTCAGGTCCTGCTGTTTTGAAAACCTTTCTCCCCCCATGCAGGCTGCCCTGCTAAGAGAAATCCATTTGAATATTTTGGCAATCACAGAGGCCCCCACATAAATTATGGATACAGAAATGCAGAAGACAGTCTAACAAATGGAACACGGTGGAATCTGTTTTTCTGCCGCCATATGGTGTCGACAGAATGCCACTTTGTTTCTCTGGGAAACAGCTCATCATTAAAAAATAAATAGCATCTTTTCTGTGGGGGAGAGAACCCACAGTCATTATTTTGAAAAATAACAAACAGGAAACTCTGTCCTTTCATTTTACAATTTTTTTTCTTATATTATTATTGCCGCACACATAGACTTTTTCCCCAGGAAGATTGGTGATGGCTTGTACTTTGTTGATGCATGAGAACTCAACAGTGTGTTTTCCTGATTGGGGAGCTAAGTCCATGCACAATACATACCAAGAAAAATCAGGACACTTCATTATAGATCCTCTTTCCTTTGGAAAACTATCCTTTCAACCTGACATACGGAAAATACTTATAGTTGGATTTCATGGTTGTAGATACAATGCATATAAACCATCCTGGTTTATGAAAAGTTTAACAACATTCAAAGTGAATAAGGATGCCTTTTTATTTATAGAATAAGATGTTCCTGGAATTAATGCTATAATGTATGTGATAATTTACCCTCTCTCAGACCTGGGAAATTTTTTTATCACATTCCATAATTAAACGTAATGCAAAGCTTGTCCATGTCTTTCTCCCTCTTACAGTCCTTCTCTGGGGTTTTATTATTTTTCCTTCAAAAATATCTTTCTTACTAGTATCTATGTCATCAGACTGCTGAAAATTTATATGTGCAGTGCTATCTGTACACAAATCATATTTTTAAATCAGCAGAATTCCCTAAGTATTTTTACAAATATTGCTTTATTGGATGTTTGTGCAAATAGCACTGAGATATGGGTGGGAGAAGTTATCATCCCTTCCTTGCAAAGAAAGAAATAGAGGGGATTAAATAACTAAGCTACGTTAGGACCAGAGTTTTTCCCAGGTCTTTTGACTTCCCAGGTGAAGACGTTTTCTTCACCACTCTCTTAGCTGAGGTGGACAGACATAAGAAGACGTTGACAGTTACTGCTTATCACCCATCGTTCCTTCAGTGATGATCTCTTACCATATGGCTATATTGGTCTTATTATTGAGAATGTGTCACCTACCCATTTCCTCCCATATGAGGTGTATATTTCAAAATACAAGTAAGTAAATGGCTTTGAAAAGTCAGTTGTCACAGACCGAAAGAAAAGCGTGCATCTATAAATGTTACACAGTGTTTCAAAAGAAATTGTTTTTGGAGATTCTGAGGCCAGGATTATTTGTTCCCATTTTGTGAACTCTGAAATAGGATTTGGGGTCAGAAAGATGTTTGTGTTGATAAGCTACTTTTTATGGTTATTAGTACAATGTTGTCCTTAAATAAGCAATAATTGTATAATATGTTGTTCTTCTGAAACAGAAGACTAAGAAATGTTCATTGACATTAGGTAAATGAGGAGAGCACAAAATTCCATCTTCCTGTGGGCCAGAAAGCAAGAATAGAAAAGACGTGTTCCCTTTCTCCCCAAGCTGTCTATCAACACAAAGTTCTTTTCTGCAATATAACATTGAGTCTCTGCCAACTGAAAGAGTCCTCATACTCTCATCTGATTGAATTCATTTCCTTCAGTCCTAAAGAAAGCTTTTTCAAAAATATAACTGATCTCAGGGCATATATGTTACTTCATTTCTTTTATTCTACTCTTTCAGCTTTGTCCTTTAAGACCTTTTCAATTCATACATGAGATGGGGATATTACAAATTAAGAAGCAGAAAAATATTTCATATCTGCAAAGTTCCAAGGCATATGCTTTGTTTCTTGTTACTGGAAACACTGTTCTCAAGAAATTACATACAACTTGGCAGATAATTCTACAATGTTGTTGACAGCTTGTCAATAGTGGATACTGATGGTTCTGTGGCATCAAGTACAGCAAGCCAAAGATCGCGTAATATGGAACATGCATCACAAGTAAAGATTTCAACATGAAAACAAAGCAGCAAATCTATTGTAACATTTGGTATTGTTTTAAGGTTGCTCATTCGATAATGCTATCGCTGACGGTTTGTACAAATCACTTGTAAGATACCCTCCCTGACCAGAAATGGAATAAATGGAACACAACTTTAGATGCTGTATCTGATGGAGAGTGAGGAAAAAACATGTTTTGTGTTGTTATTAATTGAAGGCTAGTCACCAAACACCTGCATCTAGCACTGGAGGATTTTAAGCATGAGTTCCAGATCTAGAGGAAAAGAGTTGTGGGAAAAGATACGAGCGACATGGTCTAGAAAGAAGCCTGACTCTATCACTTAAGATTACAGAAACTATAATTAATTGTAACTAAAAAATAAATAAATAAAAATCTTTGCAGTAGCTACATTTCGAGTACTCTGTTGTACTGAACCGAGCATAGAAAGTCAACACCAAGACAAAAAGAATGCCAAATTGCAGGGTCTTTATTGCCGGCGGCCAAGGAGGACTCACGTCTCTCCAACCTGTGGCCCCAAAAGGAGGGTGTCAAGAACTTTTCATACCCGTAAAAATCATCTTGGGAGTGAGGGTGAGGGGCAGGGGTGGGGGTGAGGGGCTTCACACATTCCGAGGGCTAGTGAATTCTGTAAATCACCTTCTGGGTGGAGATGAGGGTGAGGGGCTCCGGACATTCGGAGGGCCAGGGGACTTTTTGACATTCTGATTGTTACTTAAGTGGTTCACAAAAATCAAGATTAGCATTTGTTTACACATTGTCTGGGCAGGGTGGCAATAACATTCCTTAATCACTTACTCACATTTGGGTTATAGAGAGCAGTTTCAACAGAAAGCCGAGGTATGGTTGAGGCATGCAGGTTTATGGGGCTTTTTACCATGTCACACTCAATAGCCACATGTATATAGAGGCTACTGTATTGGCCATTGCAGATATAGAATATTCCCAACATCACATAGTGGTCTATTGGACAGCTCTAGTACATTGAGTAAAACATTTCTGCATCATTCCTTCATTTATTCAACAATCCCTTTTATTGAGTGTGTGCTTTTCCAGGGAAACATCATGCAGATCAGAGATATTTAGTTTGCAAACTATAGGTCTGACTTTGCTCCTAATTTGCTGTACAACCTTAGGAGCTCTTGCTGTTAGTTTCCTACTTACGAAAACAAAGGCCACAATGACAGGGACCCTATGGGGCTGCTGGGAAGATACTCTAGAAGAAACAAGCCTAAGGTGCTCAGTTAAGTGGTTTAGCTGCAGTAATTGTCATGCTAACTAGATTGTATCCATATATTTAGTTCTGTTAAACAATTGCTGAATCATCTTTTACTATGTCAGAGAAGGGTTTCTAGTCTTCTTGAGTTGCTAACAACAACCATGAAAGTGAATGTTTATTGGATATTTAATAAAAGCTAGATGCATATATTTCCAGATTTAAGTTCTGTAGTTGCTATATATGTCTCAGTAAGTTGTGTACCTGTGGAGCAATTATTGTACGTTACTCATCCTCACTTTCCTAATACATAACTGAAGATGATAATGTTCAATATGAGGGTTAAATTAATATGGCACATAAAGTTCTGGGACAGTGGCAAAACACATAAGCACTCACTAAATGGTAGCCATTTCTACTCACCATTTTCCAGGCACTTTGATGAATACTTTACATCTGTTTTCTTATGTTAATTCCTAATACAACCCATAAGATATATTGTGCAACTAGTTTCATAAATCGAGAGAAAAGCTGAGGCTTGAAGCAGTTAAGAAATGTCACCAATTTCACGCAGGAGAAAAGAGTGGAGCCAGGATTTGACCCAGGCATTCTACTCTGAAAACCTGAGCAAATAACCTTAGATCAAGGCACCGACCTTGTGGGCTTATTACAGGGATTTTATGGGATAATGTAGGCAAAGTATTTAATGCACATATTGGTTGGGATTATATTATTGTTATGCTTAGCCTCATTAAGTAATGTTTTTTCCATTGGGTGGTAATTTTCATGTTTTGAGGTGAGGGAATGGTTATACTGTTATTAAAGTGGAGGTTGTAGCTAATGTTTCTACAGAGCGTTTTGGAGCCATCTAATAATGTATCTTTTATGGTCAATGTGCCATGCCTCCTCTCAAATTTCTTTGTGCTTAAAATAATAATAGTAATCAGCAACTCTGTGCAAACAAACCAGAAAGTGAGTGCTAGACAAAAGAGGGGTAATTGTGGGTAACCCCCCCATATAGGCACAGAGGAATGAGAGCTAAGCAGAACTCTGGCACAGTTAGGGCTTGAAGAATATCTCACTTTATAGTGTTACTACTCAGCTATTTCCTTTTATATAATCCTTTACATAATCATATATTAGTTTATAGAATTAAGGCTCGAAGAATCCCTTTATATAATCCTCTATATATAATCATATAATAGATGATAGTATGAGTGCCTAAAGAATATTTCCCTACATATATACCTATAATTATATCTTAATTCATAATAGGAGGAATGCCTAGAGCAGACACAGTGCAGAGCATGATTTAAGGGAAAAACAGTTATACCGGGACAAGATTCCATGGCCCAGGCAGCAGCGTTCAGTATCGTAAAGATACCCGCTGTATGACAGGCTTGGGGCAAGAGCCACTCCTCCTGATAAAGGAGTTGTAGGACCTTGCTCCAGTTCTTGTGGAAGGCTGCCCTCAGACTGGCAATCCACCTTGGTGATTGTGAACTTTATCAGCTCTTGCTACTGTGCTGCTTGAAAAGCATCTTCCCATAGAACCCATTGGAAGCTGCCAGAAGGTGGTGGTAACCTTGACAGCTCTGTCACTGCTATGTGACTTAAAGCATCCTCCTATAAATCTTCTTAGAAGTAGTTTGTCCATAGATAGAAGTATTGCACACTGCACCCTCTTCACTGCTCATGGCCCACCTTCAAGCCTCGGTGACCTAATAGGGGTGGACCCCTTACTGCACATGGCCCTTGCCTTCATGGGAACGGGTCCCTTGCTGCGCACTGTCCACCTCCTGGCCTAGGTGACTTAATGGGGGTGGACCCCATGTTTTATTGCTCACGACCCTATCACTATCCTTAAAGATGATTTCACTCACTGTCCTGCCCCCTAAACTATACACAATAAATACTCATGCTTCTGGACATTCAGGGCCTCGCCTGACTCCGCTTATAGGTGGCGTGGTCCCCTAAGCCCAGCTACGTTTTCCTTGTACTTCTGTGTCCTGTCTGTTTATTTTCTCGGATCCTGCGCCTCAGCACAGCATAAGGTACACCCCACAACCCTGTGGGGCCATCAGCCCTACAGGCAATGACAATACAGTTCTTTTGAAAACATGAACTGTCCTTTCCAAGTCTAAAATGAAATGGAAAAGGATATAGGTGTATTGGGAGCTGTCCCGAGAAGTGGTACTGAAGTAACAGTTTTGAACTTTGAAAACTACACCCAGCCAAGGCTGGGCAAACTCCCTGCTGATCTGGCATGGAATAACATCAAAGGAAATGCATGGCAGACCACAATTTTCCAGCATGTTGTTCCAGCCTGAAGCAGCCTGTTAATATTAGCATAAAGCAACATAAGTCATTTTGGAAGGCACGGTGGGGGAGACAGTATTTTTTATTGCTCCTTTTCAGAAATGTGTTAAACTACAACTCTGGATACTTAAGCTGACTATTTCTGTACCAAATAACACCTGACCTATGAAGAGGCAAACTCTTTAGGAACCAAATTCAAATCAAAGAAGCCTTCATTTTAGCCACAAAGGAAAAATAAAAGGCAGTGATAAAAAATTATTTGGAGATTTGGTTTGAGGCCAACAGACTGTTATGGTGACAGAGGATAAATGGCCTTTTGCAATATGCACCATTTTTCCTATAGCAAGAAGAGTGAATGAATCTAATTTCAGATTCTTTCCAAGCAGTTTACAAGGAGAGTTAAACAAACAAAAAAAAAAAAAACAGCATGGATTTCTAAATAATTTTGATAATCGTTACTTAAAGGCAGAAAAGAGCTATTAGTATATATGGTGATGTTACCAGGATTTTCAAAAACAAATGAGATTGAGTAGAACAATAGGTCAAGACGAACTAGCTGGATTTTAACAAAAATCTAAGCTAATTCTGTACAGGGTTTCCAAATTTTAATTTTTTAAATTCTCTTGGGAGATGTGGTTCAGCAAAAGCTCAGGTGGAAAATTAACAAAAGGCTTAGCTGCACATAAACTAAATGTAGGTCTGCAGGGTGATGCTGCATGACAAAATCTGATGCAATCTTGACCTGTTTTAAAAGAAGCAGACTATCCAAGGTCATGGGAGGTGACGGTTAGTATATATTCTGTGCTGTACAGATATAATCGAGAGTTCAGGCAGTTTTCGCACAGACAGTAGAGAATATTAGGATGATGGGAAGATGCATGTCTACAAAAGAAGTTATGTGAGCAAGGTCAGGGAACCTGGGGAATTTGAGCTTAGCAAGAAATGCCTGAGAGTAGAAGAAATTATGTCTATTTCATAATAATAATTATATTTATAGGCACTTTTTGTTCTATTGCAGTCTCAAGCTGAGTACAGCATGCCCTGGATCACTGTCTGATGTGTCTGCCTTCTGAAATTGTACAATTCAACTAAGTTTGACTTACATTTGAGCCAATTTTTTTTCCTCCTGGTATTGTTACAATCAGCCTCCTGAAATCTCCTGTGAGCTTCCCAAGACCAGGGATCCTGTCTTGTGTGGCTCTATATTTCCCACAGCAAATGAGACTAACCCCAGGAGACACTCAGTGATGATTTGTTGATTTCCCCCCAACATGTCACTTCTTTGCTGTTATGTTAAACATTGTTCACAATCAGGAGAAGACCCTCTCTCCAGCTTAGCTGTTACTCTGACTTTGCTCCCATCTTCCATGTGGGCCATCAAGACTTGTTATCATTAGCAACCTCTCAAATGTCTTCATTGGAGAAGTTAGGCATTTCTTATGAGGGTGCATAGAGTTCAGTTGAGTTTCCATACTCCAGTATCTACATTTCAAAATCCAAAAGAGGAAATAAAAAGGCTTTGGGCCACAAAAAGCTATAACTTAATTGGCAACACTTGCAGAGA
Organism: Ateles fusciceps; assembly: GCA_036589455.1. Lineage (NCBI taxonomy): Eukaryota > Metazoa > Chordata > Mammalia > Primates > Atelidae > Ateles > Ateles fusciceps. Next base: position 3,091,882 of record JAZHEH010001737.1, read on the forward strand.
GCAGGTGATAAATGTATGAAGAGGATGAGGGATATCTCCAGTCTTTTTCTGTGTCATTTCATATGCACACATTCCGGTAGAGTGGTACCTCGCTAACTGTTCAAATCAAACCCGTTCAGGAGAAGAGAAAATATCAAATAGAAAAAGATATTCTAATATTAACAGCACTTTCAGGAACGCAGTTGAAATTCTTAATAAAAACTATTTCATCTCTTTCCCTTTTTCACATCACAATCTAAGTTATTGAGGGTAGAAATTCAAATGAACATATCTTACCAAAATATTTATTCAAATAGGAATGTTAGTGATTTTCAGATGCTTGCTGGCAGAGTGGAAACAGAAAGATGAATGACTTTCTTACCCTATTCAAGAGTTATTGTTATCTTCCAGTCTGTGATGTTCCCTCATTATCCAGGGGTACACAAATCCAGGCAGTGCATAATTTGGGAACCAAAAGTAAAATAGTAAAACATTTTTCAAGATACTTTCACCATTTCACCACTTTTTAAAAAGGAATTTAAATGCAGGAAGAAAGTATACCTCATATTGGCTCTTCCCAGGCATTAAAATTCCATGCACAAAACTATGTGCACTGCTTCTCCACACGATGCTACCAACACTTTGCGAAGAGCAGGCTGGAGCCCCACCCAGTCCATTTAACTCCTGCCTTCTGGGGAATGCTAGGCTTGCCAAAGTGCATCGCCAAATTTTACATATTGTCAAACTGAGGCCCAAGGATTCAAGGCAACCATTACATTTCTCAGACTCATCTGGCAACAGTTATGAAATAAATGTCTTCCAGTGTTCTTAGCAATAGAAAAAATAATTACCTAAGCTGTTTACTTCCATTTTAATCAGTCAGCCAATCAAGTCTGAAATGAGAGCTTGCTTAATTATGCTATCAGCCTTGTGCTTAGCTCTGCCATGAAGAACCAAGAGAGGAGAGTGCAGTTTTGCCCTCTAGGAAGCCTGACTTAGACACACCTGAGACAATTAGAGAACAATACAGGATAAGATGCAATTAAGTGAGAAAACGTTAAGCAGGATGATTGTAAGTGCTTTAAAGGGCTCGAAGGTGTAGCTCCAGCAGGGGGGGAAATGTTGTAAAGAAAGGGTCCTTTATGTCTCTGTCTTGTTTTCACCCTTTCCACCTCTTCCTCACTGCGTTTTTAGGATTGACGGAAAGAAGCTGCTTCAGGCACCGCCACGGAGGTACAGCTGCCAGGTTCAGCTCCTGTTCTTTTCCCATTCACTGTGTGGCTCTGTCAGCTGATATTCTTGTTACAACCTGAACACTGTTCTTGTTACATTCTTGTATATCCCCTTCCACTGAACCATTTCAAATTCCCTCATGACTGTTTTAATCCCTCCCTGGGATGATTCCATCTTCACTCCTTCCTTTGCCCACATTCCCTTCCTATGCACTTCCAGAGTCCACTTCTTTAATGTGACAGGCATGTATCTACTCTTTTAACAAAAGTGTGGGGTCTTTAGGGGGCCACATGAGTGTTTAGCAATTATAGATGTTTACAAATGAAAGACTATTTCAGTTGTCCTCTGGATGGTCTCAGGGTTATGATATAACAAATTTCCACAATAGTACAAAATCAGACACCATGAGATGAGGCTGACCAGTGGCCCAAGCTGCAATATACAGAAGGTTGGTCTCCAGCGAAGTTGTCTGTTTAGACTTGCTGGTTTATTCAATAAAACATCTTCAGTCACCCATGTTTCTGTCCTCCTCTTCCAGTAGCTACTAACAGCTAAGCTTCAAGAAGATCTTGACAACATAATGTGCTTACCTTGGTACATATGGAAAATCTGAACGCTTAATCTTAGACTGATGTTTGCAGAATAAAACTAAATCTTTTTTTTTATTTTGAAGAACCATTTTGCTCACTCTCAAATTATTTTTCCCTTTCACTCTTCTTTGGGCCACACACCAGTCAGTGACCCTCATACCATCCTGATTATTGCAGAGCCCATGAATACAAGATTCTTTCAAAGGAGAGTTTTTACAAAGGAGAAATAAAAATAATTATTATTTCAACCTGACACTTTTCCTGCCTTTATTTCTTCCAAACTAATATATCAAACTAATTCAATTTATCGTGTCCATTTTTCTCCAGCAGATCTGAAGTAAATGAATGTGCTCTATATAATCTGGAAGGCAATGCAAATACATAGTCAAACTTAAACTATTCCAGTCCTATAATATAGCCAGAGACAGAAAATTTTAATTCAAAAGTTAACGATTCATATATCACTCACTTGTTATCTTCACTTGTCAACACTTCTGACAGCCTATTTTAATATTTGGTATTTTTTCATACTTTATCTTGTAAAAAGAATTTTATCCCTTTCTCACTATATTACTCAATGTGGAAAAAAAAAGTCAGACAAGAGTTTTAAATTTTAGACATGGAGGATGATAGCAATGGTTTCAAGCGGCAACAAAAGTTCCTAACCTTATAGGAAAGCAGTGGTTTTTCTTCAGCCACAGCAGCAAGTAATCACCAGAACTAACTTTAAATCCACCCTAATTGATCTGTAACAACTTTGCATGGTTCACCATGTTTCTAAAAGTCAACCAATCAGTTACAGCCCAATATTTCTGAAAATCAGCCAGTGAGTCATAATGACTTTTCAGTAACCACACTTTCACAGCTAAAGGTCAACCAATATCTAAACACTCTCGCTTTTGAAATTCTGCCGATCCCTCAACTCCAGGATCCTTGAACCCCTACCCATTAGGTCTCTGCTTTGCTTAGAGTGAGCGAGTTCACAAGCAAAGCTCTCCCTCATTTAGGAAGCAATAAATCGCTGTCTCTGTGATGGCTTCTTTCACTTAAACCAGTTTGCTGTCTCACTGATACGTCACTGACACATTGTATTTAGATATTTACTCATTTACCTATTTATTTCTACCCCCATTTATTTCAAATAGTATATAAGGTAGTTAAATATTATTAAGCCAACCGATGGCCCAAGCCGCAATATGAACAGAGTTGGTCTACAATTCAGTAAGCCAATAAAGTTGTCTGTTTAGACTTGTTGCTTTATTCAAATGAAACATCTCCATCAGTTATCCACGTTTCTGTTCCCCCTCTTCCAACAGCTGCTAGTATCTAGCCTTCAAGCAAATTATCACACACTAAGGAGGAAAGTTTCAGAAAATCACAATGTAGAGACATGGTGTGCAAAATCCCTGAAGCTCTCCAATGGTAAATTCCATCTCAGAATGTTCAGACTGCCTATGCTTGAAAGAGGTACCCAATTTTTATCCAATGTGTTCAAAACAAAAGATAAGACAACAAATGTGGAATATTTTCCCTTCATAGAGTTGGTGAATTTGAAATCATGGAATCTTTTTAAATAGAAATTATTTCTTCATACCAAAAGGCTTCTATGATACTGTGCAAAAGACACCATACACCACTTTGTTTAAAGTAGATAATGTCTATTTTTTAAAGGATTTCCAATGAGAATGCTATACACATAGTTGTAGATATTGCTGTCCTCTTTATTCAAGTTATTTTAAATGCTGTAGACTGTCTCTACTTTACCTGAGCTTATGGTTGTGAAAGAAACAAAAATTTGTTGAAGACCCCATACAATATTGTAACTTATGTACAGCGATAGCCTGACTGCTGTAAGACTTATTAAGCCCAGAGAAAGAGCTCATTATCTATTGTATAAATGAGAATCAAGTCCCCCAGCACACTGTGTTTAGCCATGATAAATACCATGACTCCCTAAGATCTTTTATATCCTCTGGGCAATCCTGCCTGCCTTTGTCTGAAAACTACCCGCATGGCCTACCCAGTCTTTCCAGGTCTCACCTCAATGCTTCTGCCTATACCCTTCCCCACATGTGTGCTAGTCTTTCCTCCCTTCATCTCTATATGCCCAAACCCTCTCCTTCCTCTCCAATTCCATACTCAATAGGAAGGTATATGCTATCATTTCATGAGGTTCCCTCTCGCTCCTCTGAAACCACATACACTTTTCTAGTCCATGCCTTTATTTATTTACTCACTCAAAAATATTAATTTTTACCATGCAGGAAAATATGCTAGAGATTTCATATTTACCATCTGTTGCCTTGAAGCTGTTGCCAGTTATCTGTGTAGCTGTCTTATCCTTCTTTATTAGTTGTTAACTTCCCTGAATGCAGAGAATATGCCTTTTCCATCTTACGGTACTTAATCCATGCTCTATGGATGAACAAGTTTGCCTTTGGCAAGGTAGACTGGCTCACAGAGGTGAACCAAGTAAACAATATGTGACTCAGTTATCACACTAGTATCTGACCAAATCTAGTTTCTTTGGGTCACCAAATTTCCCTCGAAATTTTTTTTTTGAAATGTGTTTTCTACAGTAGATAAATCATGAGCCCTCTAAGAAACAGAAGTTGAAGCAGTGTATTCACAGAGTGCATGAAATAAGCTTTAAAACCTCCAGCTATTGGTAATTGTCAATCATTTTTAAAAGTCTATCAATTTAGCTCAGATGCTGCAAGAATTCTGTGTGCTTGAATATCCCTAAGGACACCATGTATTCCTGAAATCATCGTGTTTATAGATCTCTCAAAAGCATAAAAGATGCCTCACCGAGGCTTGTTAAGATAACTCACAGTAACCACCATCACACAAGGAAGGGTAGCAACACTGATTTGTCCTTTCAGTTTTGAGGGCAGAGAAATTGGTATTGTTTCTTCATGACCACTAAAGGCTTCAATGAGTACCTTAAGAACTGGAAGTTTTATTCACATGTATGCCTGGGGTGACTTAAGCAGAGCTTGTGTTTGAGAGTGAAAAAGCAAATTTGGGCAAAACAGAACTTGTGTCCTCAAGATGCTAATATGCACAGACTCACCAGTCTCCTCCTCTTTGTGGCATGTGTGGGAGGGGTTTCTCTGAGGGTAGACCCCTCCTGCATCCCAGGTCCCTGCAGAACCAGGGTTTCCTGAGGTTTGTCCTCACTCAGCTCCAGCCGGCACATGGTCGCCAACCTCTCTCTTTCTGCGAAGTCTCCTGAGATTGTGAATTGTCTTCTTTCCCTTCCCCACCTGTCTGCTCTGAGAGCTCATCTGCTTGCAGCACTTCCTCTCTCACCAGGATGTAAATGACTCCCAAATCTATTTCTCTGCTTTGCATGTCTATCTCTCTACATCACAGGATACTTACTGCATGCTGCTGGCAGGCAATCATTACTCAGTAAATACTTGCTGCCTGATTGTAGGATAAGATGGAAGTGATCCTCTTTCAGGTAAATGCATAAAGGGCTTTTCTGAGTCAAGATGGCCTTGCCCTTCCTAAATTCAAAACTAGAGAGAAAAGAATAAAATTATTATAAGTAAACTCCTTAGAGGAAAGAAGTATATAATTTTTGTTCAGTGTCTACCATTTTATCTACTCAGCATAGCCTTTCAGTTGTAGGGTTGCCCCTCTCCCTCCATTACACATTCATCAGGGCCACATAATCATGTGGTCCCATCCTGTACTCAGTGTGGGCATTTGACACAAACTAGGCCAAGGACCCCCCCTCCTCCCCTGGGATTTTTGAACTTGGAATTGACAGGGTGTCTTCTCTGCTAGTGTCTGAGACTGAAAAATGTAAAATCCCAGAGATGGCTTCCATCACTGAATCCCTAATTCACTACTATGTGCTATGTACCATGCAATGACAAACCAGAATGAAAGCCCCTGCCTGTTATCAAAGGAAGACAGGTGACATAAATATGCAAGTAAATATCTAGAATGTCAGATGGGATAATCCAGAAGCCCACTGCCCAAAGAAATCATAACCTGTGATGCCCAAGCAAACTCAGAACAGGAAGGAAAGAAAATGAAGCAAAAACAGAACGTTCATTGTAACATATACACAGTTCCCATTCTCATTTCTATGTTTTTTTTTAAAACATAAAAGCAACAATAAAAGTAGCTATAGTAATGCCTACCACTTAGTGAAGGGGTTCAAGATTTCAAATGTTGCCTGGAATAGTCTCAGTTAATCCAGGAACCTGCCCATTGCGGTAAGCACTAAACATTTGCCTGATTTTATAGATGAAGAAATTGAGGCTTAAACGGTTGAGTAATTTGGCCAAAGTCACAGAGTGGGGGAGCAGAACCAGTATTAAAATTCAGGCAGCCTCCACCCAGAACCCTTGCTATTACCACTGACTCTGCCATGCTGGCACTGAGCTGATTCTGGGGACTGGTAACTGTGCCAAATAAAGTACATCTTCCCTTAAGGAGCCCACAGCCCAGCTGGAGAGGCAGATACAGAAGTGGGCAAGTGGGATGGAGCTGCTATCATTACACTGGCAAAAGTATGAACTAATATGGAAAAATACGTATGGACTTGAATTCCCAGCTCCACTGAACCTTCTGGAGTCATCCAAGGGCCAAGCCCACATACTTCCAAGCAGAGCAGCTCTGGCCCATGTGTCTGCTGTCTCTACATGAGGCTGGAAATGGCAACTTATGTCTGCCCTGATACCTTGAACAAGTTGTCCTTGGTATTAGCCGATGAAGTGCAAGAGATCAAGCAGCATGGTTTCTGTGGGGTGACTCCCCAAACTAATTCTTCTTCCCAACTTACTCAAAAGACAGGACTTAGGAATGTTCTTAGGAGCCCCTGCAGGCAAATGCAATGGGATGGCCAGTGCTGAAAGACAGACCATTCCAAATACTCATTCAGCACCAAACGGTGGGAGGCTTTTTAACTCTCCATCAAAGCAAAATGATCATCCAAACTACATGGATTTTACTGTGTGGTGGTGATTGTTGTTTAACATTTTTCTTTTCTATTTTTAATGTAATGCAATTCCTTCCATTAAACTGGTTGCCAATGAGTGAAAGAAGAGACAAGCAGGAATGTGCTATTTTTCATTTGGTCATTCATTGTGTTCTCCCATGTTCCACCCTCCACTTTGGCCTTCCTCCTAAAAAAGCCTAGGTCAGAAATTCGGTTTCCCAAAATCCTTGACCTGTGGCAGGAGCAGCACCCTGCAGGGAAAGGGTGGGGTAGAGAGAGGGGGCATGAGAAACGTAGCAGAAAAGCAGGTGAGGAAGGTGTCTTTAGAGTTCTCTTGGAAGCTAAAGTGTTTGGAAATTGAATGTCAAAGCCCAACCAGGTGTTTCTTCCCTAAGGGCACCTTTTCTCATCTGAAGAAATAGTAAGTTTATTTTGACTACGGCTCTCCTGGAATTCACAATTGCTACCAGTACAGGGAGCAGTGGCAAACCCAGGACAGGTCACCTCCTCAGCAAGGTCTTCTTTCCCCAAGCAGGACTCATCCTGTTCTGGTCCCCCCCAACACTGGCTCCTGCATCCTTCTCTGTCCTCAGGGTGGCCCATCTCTCATCCTGGATATTCATGGTTGGTAGTTCTTCTCTCTACGTTATAGGATTCTGACCATCAAGAACTTTTATTTATTCATCTAGAATTCTCCACAGTTTGCAAGAATGAGAAGAGCATGGGTTTTGAAGTCAGCAGGGTCCCAGTTTGAACTCTGGTATTGATATACAATAGATGAATGACTGACAGGTTATTGAAACCCTCTGAGGTTCCATTTCCTTCCCAGTACAAGGAGGGAGAATAATACAGGGCTAGGTGAGTTACTCTGATTATTAAAAGAAAAATGCAAATAACGCACATTTATTGAAGGATTGCTTTGTGCTAGGCACCATTCTGAGTTATTTACATGCATTGCCTTCTTGACTCTTTCTAATAGAATGAAAGGTAGATACTAGTATGAGTTCCATTTTATAGATGTGGAAATAGAGGCTTCTGGGAGTAATATAACTTGCCTAAGGTACTTAGCCTGGAAGACACATAATAAAAGTAACAACAATAATAATAGCTATGTGTGGGTATCACTCCAGCGTAGAGACCCCCAAAAGTGCCTCCGCCATAATGTGAGCTTGAGCCCAGAAGCATTTTCCCCCTCCTGGAGGCAGTTGAGCTATGGGAAAGCAGGAACTAAGGATGAGGAATAGTGTAAAAGGACTATTTTGAACTTCTAGGCACTTACACAATGGCCTGGTGATGGCTGTGTGGTTTTACTAAGACATTGTGTTTTGTCTTGGTTCCTGCTTTGGACTAGTTTTGTGACTCTGTTTATCAAGTACTGCTTGAACCCTGTGATTATTCATGTGATTCTTTAAGATTACTGTTCCTGGAATTTATGGTGGGCCTGACCTTTAAAGAATGTTACTTTGTTAAATATAAAACTCTTTCACAATAGATAATAAGAAGAGCATCTGCTTGTTTTGCATCTTTTTGTGGTTATTTTATGACTTCAGTACTGTTCTCTTTTAACTTGTATCTTATCTACTTTGCCAGACTTTGTAACTTTCTGTTCCCTTTAATGTTTAAGCTAAAACAATGTGGACTGACATCAGTGTCTGAAAGCTGACAGTATATATTGGGACCCTATGCACAAATAAAATTGCTGTTTAGGCATTGCTGTTTAGGCATTGCCTTTTCAGCCCTCCAGACCCTGCTTCTCTGTCTCCTATGTTTTCCGTGCACTCTCTCTTCCAGGTATCGGGACCCTCTCGCTGGCCGAGAGCTCCCTGGCATTAATGCCGTCACCGACATCTATGCTTTATGCTACACTAACTGTATGCCATAGACAAGCTAAATATTTTACATGTATTAAATCATGGGCTTCCCAGTTTTTCAACTGAGGAAACTGTGTCTGAGAAAGATGAAATAACTTGCTGTGGCTATTCAATCATTATAGAACAGAGTAGAAATATAACCCCAGGTCTTTCTGAGCCAGAGCTTTTGAGGTTAATCATGGCAATTTTACCATATAGTAGCCCCTTAATATATTTTGTTAAATCAAATTGATACTCTGGAGAATTTTTCATTCAAGCACATTAGATTTCTTTCGAAAAACATAGGTTTCACATCCTATGCACAGTGGATTGGATTTGCTTTCTAGTTTTTTCATGGAGAGGAACCTAAAAGAGAGAACAGAGATGAAGAGTCGAGGAGTGTGGTGCCCAACCTCAGTCATGCAGCCCTTGAAATGAAGGCCAGCTTGCATCTCCTTAATGTGGGAACCAAAATCCACAACATTTCTTGCAGGCTCCCAAGCTTGCTAGACTCTATAGCCACATTTATGAAGATGGATAAAAAGCACCTTTTACAGGCTTCACTACCCAAGCAGTGGTAGTAATATAAACACCCAGTAAGAGGGGGTTGATTAAGTATGATCTGTCAACTTAATGCACCATCATGAAGCTAGGAAAATAGTAATTATAAAGACTAGGGAGAAGCATGCAAAAATGCTTCGAATGTTTACCATATGTTGTTAACTTAAAAAAGTACAGTGTAATGTGATTGCACCTATTTCAACTATGAATATATATGAAAATTTAAACCAAAAGTTAATATAAAAGAAATTAAACATTTGGATTAAGATGGTAGGATTCTGAATGGTATTTTTAGATTTAATAAACATTCTATTGTTTTGACAGTAAAATATCAAAATTAAATGTCAAAATATACTGGAAACACTCCCCCAAGAGGAATGCCATAGAAGAACAGGCAATGACTACTCACAATTAATTTTCCTAGCCATTATTTCCCTGCTCCACAGACACACAGGAGACAAACAAAATCAGCATGGATGGTAATCAATTGTTCTGTAGCCCACAGCATATGTCTATATGCTACTTTTTTTTTTTTTTTTTTTTTTGAGACTGAGTGTTGTTCTGTCACACAGGCTGGAGTGCAGTGGTGGGATCTTGGCTCACTGTAACTTCACCTCCCGGTTTAAGTGATTCTCCTGCCTCGGGCTCCTAAGCAGCAGCTAGGACTACAGGTACATGCCACCACGCCCAGCTAATTTCTGTAGAGACTGTGTTTCAACATGTTGGCCAGGCTGGTCTCAAACTCCTGACCTCAAGTGGTCTACCCGCCTTGGCCTCCCAAAGTGCTGGGATTATGGGTGTGAGTCACCGTGCCTGGCCTGTAAGCATAAAAAGCATATCTTACCTTAAAAGTGCTACGTTTTATTCAATGAATAAGTAAGGTAAGATATGCTGTAGATTTCCACAACACTACTTTTCAGGTGAAATACAGAATAGTCAAGAACCTCTTGCTCACTGGGACACAGGGGTGAGTGATGGGTCCCTAAGTTGAACAAGGACTTTTCACATCTAGCATGGTGTTCTTTCTCCTCAACCAGACAGTCTTTATACCCCAATGATTGTAAATAACAGTTTGTGCATTTGAGAGGTATACGGTTAACATGCTGATTCTCTGAAGGTTATGGAAAATATGCTTCATATTTTACTTTGTATACTGTCATTTTTGAGGTTCAAGGCATGAATAATGTTATAAGACTAAAAGAAAGATGCCATTGGAAATGGGAGGACATTTGGAGCAGTGACAAGGGTGTCCAGCCATACATTTCCCAGACTTTCACCTGAACACACATTTACTGCAATTCCCATGTTCTTTTAAGTCCCCAAGCAGTACCTTTTGCCAATGCCCCCTATTCTTCCCCAGCCAGCCTCTGATCTCTCTGCAAAATTAAAGGCTTAACTCTTGTGTCAGAGAGCAGGATTTTGGAAAACACGGGAAATCAGAAATTACAAAATTCTGTTCAACAGCCAAGATATCCCTGCCCCCATCTTTACCATCTGTTCACTGCTTGTCCCCAGCAGCACAGGACCACCCATGTGGGACACCTGCTTCATGCAGAGCCCCAGCAGACAGCAGTGGGAAGAAGGGCTCTGTGCTTGAAGCATTCATATTTCAGGGAGAATGAAAGGTGACGGATGCTCTGATGAGGCCAAAAGTACATCCCACAGGCTATTCTCTGCCCAGCCTAAGCAAAAGACACTGTCATCAGCACTGAGGAGACCCTTCAAAAAAGGTACCATAGCCCACCAGTATCCATGGGGGATATGTTCCAAGTGGATGCCTGAAACTGTTACTAGAAAGGGGTCCCAATCCAGACACCAAGAGAGGGTTCTTCAATCTCATGCAAGAATTGCGGGGCAATTCCTTTATTCCACAGAGTAAAGCGAAAGCAAGTTTATTAGAGAAGTAAGGAAACAAATGATTGGTTACTCCATAGACAGAGCAGCCCCAAGGACTGCTGGTTGGGTATTTTTATGGTTATTTCTTGATTATATGCTAAACAAGGGGTGGATTATTCATGAGTTTTCCAGAAAAGGGGCCAGCCAATTCCTAGAATGGAGGGCTCCACCCCTTTTTACACTATGTAGGGTAACTTCCAGACATTGCCACGGCATTTGTAAACTGTCACGGCGCTGGTGGGAATGTCTTTTGTAATTAGCACATAAAATGAGCAGTGAAGATGACTAGAGGTTACTTTCATCACCATCTTGGTTTTGGTGGGTTTTGGCAGCTGCTTTACTCCATCCTGTTTTATCAGCAGGGTCTTTATGACTTCTGCTAGTCCTGCGGACCTTCTGTCTCAACCTGTGACTAAGAATGCCTAACCTCCTGGGAATGCAGCCCAGCAGGTATCATCCGCATTTTACCCAGCACCCGTTCAAGATGGAGTCGCTCTGGTTCAAATGCCTCTGACAAAACCACCGATAGCACTGAACCTTATACATTACTATGTTTTTTCATATGATAAAGTTTAGTTTATAGATTAGGTACAGTAAGAAATTAACAACACTAGTAATAAAATAGGACAATTATAACAATGTACTGTAAAAAAAAGTTGTATGAGTACGGTCTCTCTTTTTCTCTCAAAATATCATATTGTACTATACTCACTTACTTTTGGATCACAGTTGACCAGATGACCACAGGTAACTGAAACCATGGAAAACAAAACCTTGGATAAAGGGGGTTCCTGCATGCTAAAGGCACACTCAAGAACCACACAGACACACATCCACACACATAAACACACATGCACGCACACGATAATTTCAGAAAGTCGAGGCCAGATATTTTGAAACATATCAAAAATCTATGTGCACACTAACCTGGAATCTAATTTCCTGCCCCAGCCTCTCTACTTAATAAAGTAAGAGGCTGCCTATCTCATAGTACTTTTTCTTTTATTCAAGTTAAGCCTTCTCTTCTGCTTTGGTTGTAGGTCATGATCTTGGCTGCTCCCTGCAGATTGAAAAGGTTGACTTCTAGATCTATACGTGACCAGCTTAATTCTAGAGAGACTGTCTGAAGTACTTCACTGTGTTTTAGTTTCCACGTCATTTATCACTGACATCGTCTCATGCATGAAAGTGCAAGGAGATTTAAGGAGCTGGCATTTTCTCACAAGGTCTCCTTTAGTGGAACGGTGCCTAACATGCTACTTAATTCACACTGCCACTGAAACTTAACTCTCCTCTCCCCAGCACTTCTGTCTTCTACGGAACAGCACAGTCTTCAGCAAGTGGAAAGCTCTACTCAGAACTCTTAGTCCTATTGTGCTAAACTGTGCTTGACACGCACAGGGGTAGGTCACAACCTGTCTTCGCACTTCAAATCCCAGGTCTCAAAAACAGCTGGACAGAACCTGGTTTTGTAAGAACAAGTCACCTGAATGACCAAGAAATTCTCAAACAGCACAAAGAAGACAAAAAGAAAATACTACGTCTTTGAGTTTTAAGAAGACTGAGGTTTTGGGCCTCATTATGGATTTTTACTTCTTCAATTTGTTTTCATTCTTCCAACCCACCACTTTTTTTACTCTCTTAAAGCATCAAAAAACATTTAAGCCAGGGATGTAGCTAGTTTTATTTGATTCTTGGTTTTAGAAATAGAATTTCTAGTTTCATGAAAACAAGCCCCTAGAAGCACGTTTCTCTGCTAAAAGAGCAAATAATCAAGATTCTACAAATGCAAGGGTCATACAAACCATGTTTCCAAAATCAAAAATCACAAAGAATTGACATTTTCTTCAGAAATGCAGACCCTGTATTCTGAAATAATTACATTCTATTCAGTCAAAAGAGTATTCTTCTACTATTTCTGCTCATCTCCTTGAGTCTGAAAGATCTGGTATAGGTCTATCCTGTAATATAGGCACTCTGAGTTCTAGCCCCAATATATACATACATACACACACACACACACACACACACACACGCACAAACACATGTGCAAGAGAGGTTTCTGCTGTTTAGTCACACGTTTTCTCAATCAATTTTTTTTTATTTCAACATCAATGTCCTCTCTAATTATGATTAGCCATTGAGAGTGAGCAACTCCCTGAAAGCATGTGTTCTAAACTGGTAATAATTCTGCTTATACCTAAGATAAAGCTTCTGTGACGTTTATATGATATTAGACAAGCTACATTATTTTCAAACTTTTGGACACTTATAAGTGAAGATACATCTCATTTTATCTATGTATTTCAAAGCTATAGGAAAAATTTTGCCCATATGACTTAGAGTTGGATTTCTCTTTATTTCTCAGTGGATCTGCTCTCTCCTTTCTAATCCCTAAAAGTATCTAATCCTATAAATATATGTTCTGCTCATTTCTACCAATCAGCACCTATGTGTAGGCTAAATATGTTGCAGCTTGTTTAGTTACAACTTTCCAGGAAGTGCCAATGTCTAATAATGCCTCTTCTCCCAGGTTGAAATTAGTGATAAAATTTTATGATTTAAGAAAATTCTTTTGGATTAAGAAAATTCATCTTGTTAAAATGGAAATTCTCCTAGAAGGGATAATACAATGAATGAGCCATAATCTGACATTTACCCCTCTGAGAAATTTTTGTTTGGCATCCTTTATTGTATTGCAGTCATCATATGGACCAAACAGGAAAAAAGAAAAAATAGATCTGGAGTCTAGGCACTAAGTGAAAGGTCTTAATATTCATGAGGGCAATAGTCACTCAGGGGAATAGATATAGAAAAGGGGAGGCAGGAGGATGCCAAAACTCATTTTGTTTTTGCCTATTGGCCATGTTCCAAAGCTGCAACCCATGAGCAAGTTTAGAAAAGGAGTGTTGCCATATGGATTGCTGTGATATTGTCAAAGAAAAATTGTATCAGAGGAGTTAAATAGACAAGGAAGACTTTATTTAAGACAATTGCAATTGGAGAGAAAGATTGAACTCAATTCCACTGAAAGAAAAGGTGAGAGGTTTCTAAGCACTGGGATGAGCTAGCAGAAAAATACTAGAGGACTTTAGCAGGAAGTTTGGTCAGTGTGGTTAGGCCATCTGTGTTTGCTAATTCTTACCAAAGCTAGACTCCTACCCTACCAGAGGGTAGGAAATGGGAGGGCTATCTTTCTTGATGATTATATTTCAAAGAGATGGCTCCCAGGTCCTTGAGAAAGACATTCCAGGGCTGTGAAAGTGGCCAGAGGCTGGGGGAAGATTTACATTTCAAAGGGACTTAGAAAGAATTTACAAATGGTAAGCTTTCTTTTTTCTTTCTTTCTTTTTCTTTTTTTTCACTTTGTTTTGTTTTGTTGTTCATTTGTTTTGGAAATGGAGCCTCATTCTGTCACCTAGGTTGGAGTGCAGTAGCACTCAGCTCACTGCAACCTCTGCCTAGTGGATTCAAGCATTTCTCCTGTCTCAGCCTCCCAAGTAGCTGGGATTTCAGGTGCCCACTACCACATCCAGCTATTTTTTGTATTTTTTAGTAGAGATGGGGTTTCACCATGTTGTCCAGGCTGGTCATGAACTCCTGAGCTCAGGTGATCCACCCGCCTCAGCCTCCCAGATAAATGGTAAGTTTTCTAAAGCAAACACTCTAAGAAAGGGAGGTGAGGGATCATCTAAAGTTTAGTGAAGCTGAAAGGAATGTGAAGGCCACTTCTATCAATGTATAGTGCCTGTATCAGTCTGTTTTTACACTGCTGACAAGGATGTAACCCATACCTGAGACAGGGAAGAAAAAGAGGTTTAATAGATTAACAGTTCCACATGGCTAGGGAGGCCTCTCAATCATGGAGGAAGGTAAGGAGGAGAAAGTCACGTCTTACATGGATGGCAGCAGGCAAAGAGAGAATGAGAGCCCATGCAGGGAAGCTCCAGTTTTCAAAACCATCATATCTTGTGAGACTTATTCACTCTCATGAGAGCAGCATGGGTAAGACAGGACATGCCTCCATGTTTCAATTACCTCCCACCGGGTTCCTCCCATGACACATAGGAATTGTGGGAGTTATAATTCAAGATGAAATTTTGGTGGAGACACAGTCAAACCATATTATTCCACCTCTGGTCCTCCCAAATTTCACATCCTTTCTACATTTCAAAACCAGCATGACTTCCCAGCAGTCCTGCAAAGTCTTAACTAATTTCAGCATTAACTCAAAAGTCCACAGTCCAAAGTCTCACTGAGACAAGGCAAGTCCCTTCCATCTATGAGCCTGTAAAATCAAAAGCAAGTTAGTTACTTCCTAGATACAATGGGTGTACAGGCATTGGGGAAATATAGCCATTCCAAATAGGAGGAATTGGCCAAACAAGGGGCTTACAGGCCCCATGCAAGTCTGAAATCCAGTGGGGCAGGCAAATCTTGGAGCTCCAAAATGATCTTCTTTGCCTCCATGTCTCACATCCAGGTCACACTAATATAAGAGGTGGGTTCCCATGGCCTGGGGCAGCTCCACAACTGTGGCTTTGCAGGGTATAGCCTCCCTCCCGGCTGCTTTCATAGGCTGATGTTGAATGTCTTCAGCTTTTCTAGGCACATGGTGCAAGTTGTTGGTGTAGCAACCATTCTGGGGTCTGGAGGATAGTGGCCCTCTCTTCATGCCCCATTAGGCAGCACCCCAGTAGGGACCCTATGTGGGGGTTCCCACCCCACACTTCCCTTCCACACTGCCCTAGCAGTGGTTCTCTGTTAGGGCCCCACCCCTGCAGCAGACTTCTTCCTGGATATCCATGTGTTTCCATACATCTTCTAAAACCTAGGCAGAGGTTCCCAAACCTCAATTCTTGACTTCTGTGCACGCAAAGGCTCAACAGCACATGGAAGCTGCCAAGGCTTGGGGCGTCCAACCTCTGAAGCCACTATCCAAGCTGTACTTTGGCCTCTTTTAGTCATATCCAGAGCAGCTGGGACGAAGGGCACAAAGTCCTTAGGCTGCACACAGTAGCAGGGCCCTGAGCCCAGCCAACAAAATCATTTTTCTTCCTAGACCTTCAGGGCTGTGATGTGAGGAGCTGCCTCAAAGCTCTCTGAAATGCTCTGGAGACATTTTCCCCATTGTCCTTGGGATTAACATTTGGCTCCTGGTTACTTATGCAAATTTCTACAGCCAGTTTGAAATTCTCCTCAGAAAATGGCTTTTTCTTTTCTATCACATAGTTAGGCTGCAAGTGTTTTGACCTTTATGCTCTATTTCGCTTTTAAAACTGAATTCTTTTAACAGCACCCAAGTCACATCTTGAATGCTTTCCTGCTTAAAAATTTCTTCTGCTAGATACCTTCAATCATCTCCCTCAAGTTTGAAGTTCCACAAATCTCTAGGGCAGGGCTAAAATGCCACCAATCTCTTTGCCACAACACAGCAAGAATCATCTTCACTCCAGTTCCCAAAAAGTTCCTCATCTCCATCTGAGATCACCTCAGCCTGGATTTCACTGCCCATATCATGATCAGCATTTTGTTCAAAGCCATTCAACAGGTCTCTAGGGAGTTCCAAACTTTCCTACATTTTTCTGTCTTCTTCTGAGCCCTCCAAACTGTTCCAACCTCTGCCTGTTACCCCCAGTTTCAAAGTCACTTCCACATTTTTGGGTATCTTTTCAGATGTACCCACTCTACTGAAACCAGTTTACTGTATTAGTCCATTTTCATGTTGCTGATAAGTACATACCCAAGACTGGGGGAGAAAAAGAGGTTTAATGGATGCATAATTCCACGTGACTGGGGAAGCCCCACAATCATGGAGGAAGGCAGGAAAGAGCAAGTCACATCTTACATGTATGGTGACAGGCAAAGTGAAAAAGCTAGTGCAGGGAAACTCCAGTTTTTAAAACCATCAGATCTCATGAGACTATCACGAGAAAAGCATGGGAAAGACCAACTCCCATGATTCAGTTACCTCCCACCAGTTCCTCCCATGACATGTGGGAATTGTTGGAGCTTCAATTCAAGATGAGATTTGGGTGGGGACAGAGCCAAACCATAGGAGTGTCTTAGTCTGTTAGGGTTGCTATAACAAAATACCATAGACTAGATACCTTATAAACAAGAAAAATGTTATTTCTCACAGTTCTGGAGGCTGGGAAATTCAAGACCAAAGTGCCAGCAGATTCAGCACCTGGTAAGGACTAACTTTCTGGATCATGGATGCAATCATCTAGCTGTGTCTTCACATGGTAAAAAGGGGCAGGACCTCTTTTATAAGAGCACTAATTCCATTCATGAGGGATCTACCTCCATGAACCAATTACTTTCCAAGTCTAGTCACTTCCCAGTGGCCCTACTTTCTGATACCATCACATTGGTGATTAGGTTTCAACATAGGAATTTTTGGAGGGGTACAATTCAGATCATAGCATATGATAATATTGGTGAACACATAATGATTACTTACTAAGCTCTTACTAATGTATGACCTCTTTTAACAGCAATGCTTGATTTTCTTTATTTATACACAAGGACACTAAAGCACATGCAGACTAGGTTACAAGCCCATGGCTATATAGAACCCAGATGGTCTGGCTTTAGAGCCTAAAATCAACTGCCCTACTCAGCAGCTTCCCTGTTGCTGGAATGGAAACACCCAACACTTACATCTCAATGTCTGACCTTAAAATGGATCCTCTCACAGACACACTTTAACGTGAGCTGCGATGAATAACACCCTTGTATAGTTCCCTCTCCTTGAAAGCAGATGTAACCTGAGACTTGTTTCTAGATAATAGAATATAGCAAAAGTCATGGGCTTGTTTCCCATGACTATAGTATATCATAGAAGACTTGGTCTTGGTAGCCTGGACTAAGAGTTTCTCCTACTGAATTAAGAAGTAAGCTATCATGTTATGAGAGGGCCTATGAGAAGTCCATGTGGTAAGCAAATGTGGATAGTCTCTAGAGCTTAGAAAGGATAAGCCAGGCCCAGGGTGACAGCCAGCAAGAAAATGGGTGCCTCAGTCCTCCAGCTGCAAGGATATAAATTCTATAAATATGCCCATGATACATACCAACATACCATTTCTACTATCCACATGAGCCTAGAAGTAGACCTGTTCTCCAGATAAGAACATAGCCCAGGCAGAATCTTGTGAGATTCAAAGCAGAGGTCTGAGTTAAGCCATGCCCAGACTCCTGAGGCAGAGAAACTACAAGAACATGAAATGTCTTAAGTGGTGGGTTTTTGGTGCTTTGTTGACATTCCTGTTGTCTTGGCTAGGGTTCTGGCTCATGTTTACTTTGAGAATCTCCTGAGAACTCTTTCTGTCTCCAGTCTGCGCTTCTTCAAATTTGCCTGCCATAGGCATCTTTTGAAAATGTAATCTTGATATGCAATTTTTTAATGTCAAATGCATCAATAGCACCTTTTTGTATAGGATAAAGCCCTTACTCCTCTGCATATTGTAGAAAGCCCTCTCCAGTTTGGCTCCACATTACCACGTTTCCTAACCTCTTGCTACCTCCTTCACGCACTGTTCATTCATTCATTCTTTCAATAAACCCTTTTGCCAGAAGCTGTTCTAGGCAATCTATATGAAACCTGAACACCATATCTCACAGAATATGCCTCTAATTTAGTTGAAGGGACAGACAATTTAATCAATAATCACAGTTCAGCATAAAAATGTCCATGAGTTGAAGGATCATATGGTAAAATTCCAATTCCACCACTCACTAACTCTGGGAATTAGGGGAAGTCAACTTTTGAATCTGAACCTCAGCATCCTCAAATGTAAATACTGGAAATAATAGCTATTTCATATTGTCATTTTTGAGAAGGATTAAACTATATGATATAAATAAAATTAGCATAATGCTGAATACCAAGTGAGAAACTGGTATGAGTTAAATTTTGATAGTCAGTTTGTGTTTAACGTATCAACAGTTTTAAGGGAGGCAAGACAAGAATCACAGAGGAGGTGGTAGGGCAGAGTGCCCAGGAGGAATAAACCTTGGGGTGATCATAGGAGGATGATGGGATTAGATCCAAATGTGGAGTTTTCAGGCAGGAGGACAATGTGTGTGAAGACTCAGATGCCTGAAATAGCAGGATGTGTCACAGACACTAATGAGTAGGTTTGTCTGGGAAACAGGTGCATGTGGGAGGATTCATTCAAAGCCCCTTTCATTTTTTTCCCACACCCATCTTTACTCTCCAACAGGACAAAAAGAAGAAAACTTAATCTGATGCTTACTCTGTGCCAGACGTTGTGCTTTACATACGAATTTACCAAATCCTACCCAATGAGGTAGGTAGTACTCTCCTCTCCATGATGCAGATAAGGAAAGTGAAACCAAGAAAGGATGAGTCTTTTTCTCAGCATCATAGAACTATTAAGTGGTAGTCTGAGATTTGATCCCAAGCACTGGGAGAGTTCTTTACTACATGTACAGATGCTTCCCAAGTCCACCCAGACTAACAGATTCAAGTTAACACACATAGAAGAAGGCAAATAGAGACACAATTAACTGGGTGGATTAAATCATTAAAGTTTACCTAGGTGAGCCCCTTTAACACAAATGAGAAAACTGAAACTTAGAAAGGCTATGACTTTTCTTTCATGTTGAAGCTACTAAGTGGCAGTTCTAAGAGTAGATTCCAAATATCTTTAGCAACACAAATGAACTGGTACTTATGTCAATGTCTATATATGAGTGTGTGTGTATATTGCTGTGTATATATACAATATATATATATATATATCTGTATATACATGAGAATATATATCACATATGTGTGTATATATGTATGTGTGTATATGTATATTCCTATATGTATCTGTATATACATGAGAATATATATCATATACCTGCATGTATATATGTATTTATATGCATATGCATGTATACATATGTGTATATACATACACACATATATATGCATGCACACATAGGTGTGTTTATATATTTTTGTGTATACATGTATGTGTGTCAAGAATATTCATTTAGTAGAGTAAATGATTTGATGGGGCTTTGCCCCCTGAAGCTATAGACTTAGCATGTAAAATCAATCAGACATCCCTTCCAGTTGAAAATAGCATTGAAAAAGCAGCCCCTCACACCACTTTGGAACATATACAAGTAGTGTTAGATATAACATTCCTTGTAACCAAACACAAAAAACACATGATTATCTCAATAGACACAGAGAAGGCCTTCGACAAAATTCAACAGCCCTTTATGCTAAAAACTCTCAATAAACTAGGTATTGATGGAACGTACCTCAAAATAATAAAAGCTATTTACAACAAACCCACAGCCAATATCATACTGAATGGGCAAAAACTGGAAGCAGTCCCTTTGAAATCTGGTACTAGACAAGGATGCCCTCTCTCACCACTCCTATTCAATATAGCATTGGAAGTTCTAGCCAGAGCAATCAGGCAAGAAAAAGAAATAAAGGGTATTCAATTAGGAAAGGAGGAAATCAAATTGTCTCTATTTGCAGATGACAGGATTGTACATTTAGAAGACCCCATTGTCTCAGCCCAAAATCTCCTTAAACTGATAAGCAACTTTAGCAAAGTCTCAGGATACAAAATCAATGTGAAAAAATCACAAGCATTCCTATACGCCAATAACAGACTTAAAGAGAGCCAAATCAAGAACAAACTGCCATCCACAGTTGCTACAAAGAGAATAAAATACCTAGGAATACAAATAACAAAGGATGTAAAGGACCTCTTCAAGGAGAACTACAAACCACTGTTCAAGGAAATAAGAGAGGACACAGATGGAAAAACATTCCATGCTCATGGTTAGGAAGAATCAAGATTGTGAAAATGGCCATACTGCCAAAAGTAGTTTATAGATTCAATGCTATCCCCATCAAGCTACCTATGACCCTCTTCACAAAACTGGAAAAAAACCACCTTAAACTTCATGTGGAACCAAAAGAGAGCCCGCATAGCCAAGTCAATTCTAAGCAAAAAGACCAAATCTGGAGGTATCACGCTACCTGACTTCAAACTATACTACAAGGCTACAGTAATCAAAACAGCATGGTATTGGTACCAAAACAGAGATAAAGACCAATGGGACAGAACAGAGGCCTTGGAGGCAATGCCACACATCTACAACCACCTGATCTTTGATAAACCTGACAAAAACAAGCAATGGGTAAAGGATTCCCTGTTTAATAAATGGTGTTGGGAAAACTGGCTAGCCATGTGCAGAAAGCAGAAACTGGACCACTTCCTGACACCTTACAGTAAAATTAACTCCAGATGGATTAAAGACTTAAGCATAAGACCTAACACCATAAAAACCCTAGAAAAAAACCTAGGCAAAACCATTCAGGACATAAGCATAGGCAAGGACTTCATGACTAAAACACCAAAAGCATTGGCAACAAAAGCCAAAATAGACAAATGGGCTCTAATTAAACTCCAGAGCTTCTGTACAGCGAAAGAAACAATCATTAGAGTGAATCAGCAACCAAAAAAATGGGAAAAAATTTTTGCAAACTACCCATCTGACAAAGGGCTAATATCCAGAATCTACAAAGAACTAAAACAGATTTACAAGAAAAAAACAAACAAACCCATTCACAAGTGGGCAAAGGATATGAACAGACACTTTACAAAAGAAGACATATATGAGGCCAACAAACATATGAAAAAATGCTCACCATCACTGGTCATTAGAGAAATGCAAATCAAAACTACATTGAGATACCATCTAACGCCAGTTAGAATGGCGATCATTAAAAAATCTGGAGATAACAGATGCTGGAGAGGATGTGGAGAAATAGGAACACTTTTACACTGTTGGTGGGAGTGTAAATTAGTTCAACCATTGTGGAAGACAGTGTGGCGATTCCTCAAGGACCTAGAAACAGAAATTCCATTTGACCCAGCAATCCCATTACTGGGTATATATCCAAAGAATTATAAATCGTTCTATTATAAGGACACATGTACACGTATGTTCATTGCAGCACTCTTTACAATAGCAAAGACCTGGAACCAACCCCAAATGCCTATCGATGATAGACTGGACAGGGAAAATGTGGCACATATACACCATGGAATACTATGCAGCCATAAAAAAACGATGAGCTCGTGTCCTTTGTAGGGACATGGATGAACCTGGAAACCATCATTCTCGGCAAACTGACACAAGAACAGAAAATCAAACACCACATGTTCTCATTCATAGGCGGGTGTTGAACAATGAGAACACATGGACATAGGGAGGGGAGCATCACACATTGAGCTCTGTTGGTGGGGACTAGGAGAGGGACAGTGGGGGTAGGAAGTTGGGGAGGCATAACATGGGGGAGAAATGCCAGAAACAGGTGATAGGTATGGAGGCAGCAAACCACATTGCTATGTATGTACCTATGCAACAATCCTGCATGTTCTTCACATGCACCCCAGAACCTAAAGTGCAATAAAATATATATCTTAAAAATAAAAAAATTAGTTGGAAATAGCTTGCAGTCTTTCTGAACAAAAAGAATATTTTAAATGAGTAAAATAGAGGCTACTAATGTATATACTAAAAAATGATCATTGCAAAATACAGATAATTCAAAAGGCCCAAAGTCATTAGACATCACTGTTTCTGTTACTTTCCAAAAAACACTTCTAAATCTGTCTAGTTCTCACACATAATTTCTTTATTTCATCATTTAACAAATATCTTTTGAATGTCTGTTAAGTGCAATATACTATTTCTAGGCTTTTGGGTGGCAAAACAGACATGATCCCAGCCCTGGTGAAGCTTATGCTATACCAGAGGAAGATAAACAATACATAATACACATAAAAAAATTATATAATATGTTACATGGTGGTGAATTCCAAGAAAAAGAATATCAGATAAGGGTGACCTGGAGGTGAGGACTGCAGTATTAAATAGGAGCATCAGGGTAACCCTTTAAAGAAGAGGACTATTAAGGAAAAAATTAACAATAATGAAAAATACAGGCAACAAGATGTCTAGAATAAGAGTCTTCCAGGCAGAGACATACCAAGGGCAAAGGCCTTGGCATGTTTAGGAGATACCAAGGAGGTCAGGGTGTTTGAAACAACATGACTAGGGGTAAAAAATAGTAGGAGGAGAAGTAACATTTCCACTTTGAAATGAAGAGTCACCATAGAGAGTTCAGTAGCTAACTGTCATAATCCAACAAATGTTTTAATTCTTTTTCTCAGCAAGAACTGTGTAAGAATGCTGCAGCCACCCAGGTGAGAGGTGATGATGGCTCACTGTCTAGATCCTGCTGTACAATAAGGAATAAAAGTGGTGACCACTGTTTGTTCCCAATGGCAGAGGGAGGCTTCCAACACTTCTCCATTCAATGTCATGTTTCCTGTAGATTGCAAGGAAGCTAACAATTGAGTCTTAAATTCTATTTCCAATTTCCTACATTATTTTTTAAATCCTGAGTGTATGTTAAAGTTTATAGGATGCTGCTTCTGACTTCGTATAATTTTCATCTCCAACTTATCTAAACGTGATGAATTACATTGACTAATTTTGTAATACTAAAAGAATTTTGCCCTTTTAATCTCCTTATGATGCTTTGTTTCTTTGGTACTGAGTTACTTTCGACTATACACTGTACACTGTCCTTTAAAAATTACTTGTGGCAATTATTTCAGTCATAGGACAAAGGTTCTTTTCTTCAGAGAAATTCTGTGTTTGCTTGCCAACACTGGATATTGTCGATTTCTGAAACTGTTAACATTAATATAGTTCCTAATATTGAGGTACACGCACATTATTGAGATAAAATCTATTGTGTTGTAGTTTTTTATTATTTAACACACTGCTGAATTGTATTCCCTAGCATGTATTTATGACCTTTGAATGGAAAATCAACAGTAAAACTGTTCTATTTTTGTCTTGCACCAGACTTTTCTTATTTAGGCACAAAATTTACATGTCTCGTAGATTAAGTTGAGAGATTTTTCTCTTTTTCTCTCTTTTTTGAGGTAAAGCATATGTCATAGGAACTTTTATAATTGGTTTATGATTTCTTTGCTTTCCTTTTTCTTTTACCTGATTGCTATTGGACTAATAAAGATTTCTACAATCCATCTTTTTCTCTCTAATGATTTAAAGCTTTAAATTATGCTTCTAGTCTTCAAATACTTTACCGAAATTTAACTACACACTTGTGTTTTCTAATAAAGTCTAAAGTTATTCAATGGTTTTCTCCTTTCCAAAACTTGTCAAGAATTTTAGCATGCTTTAAAAATGCTTTCGCACTCGCATTATATTATTGCTGTCTATATTTTTAGTTTTACCTTTTAAACACAAAAAATCTTTTAAATTTATAAACATACTTGTCATGTGTGTGGACGCATGCACTCACCTTCCTCTCTGCCATGCTTTGAGCTGCCATCTTCTCTACCTGCAGTTCTCATTATAATAAATCTATGGTCTTATTCTGTAAGTGATAAGCAGTCTTCAGGTGACCAAAAATCAGCCTTACAAAACCATCCCCACAGGAATGAAAATGTAGATGAGTAAAGAGGTGAGGTTAACAGTGAGTTTCCTTCAGGATTTTAAGCATTTGATTTTGTCTTCTGGACACTGTTCTAGGAGCTACATCTGCTCTCATTTAGACTACAATTCATCCGAAGGTCCTCTGCCTTTTCTCTCTGCTAGCTTTTTACATTTCTCTCTTTTCTCTTATGACATATAATTTTGCTCGTATATGTCAAGTTGTGGATTTATTTATTTTTTTTTATTTATCACGCATGGCATATGGCATGTATTTTTTGACCAAGAACTCAGAGTTTCTGAAAACATCAATCACATACCTTCCATGTCTTCATACATTGCTTCTCCACCAGCATGTCCATCTTTTCTTCCACAATTCCTACTAGGCATAGGGTGTGGCCTGTTAATCTGTGCTCTATTCACTTAAGGAGTCCATTTCTTCCAATCTGTGATGATCTTTAATTTCAATTTTTACAAATGCTAAGTGTATAAGTCAGGGTTCTCCAGAGAAACAGAACAATGAGGGGGGCTTTGAAGGAGATTTGAAAGAGACGCATTATAAGCAATTGGCTCATGTGATGATGGAGCTAAGAAGTCCAAAACCTGCAGTGGGTGGTAGGCCAAAGATATAAGAGAGTCAATGGTGCTGTTCCAGTCCGAAGGTCAGCAAGTGGCGACCTGGGAGAGCTGATGGTTCCGGTGAAGTTCAAGGGCAGTCTGCTGCAGAACGGCTTTTTTTTTTTTTTTTTGGCTTGGGGAATTCCATTTTCATTCTCTTCAGGCTTTAAACTGATTTGATAAGGCCCACCCACGTTAAGGAGGGCAATCTGCTTTAGCCAAAATTTATCAAACTAAATTAATCTCCTCCAAAAAATACCCTCCAGGTTGATACATAAAACTAACCATTACAACCAAAATCTGAATTAGATTTTTTAAACATTATTTTTTTCATCATTTTTGTTCACTTTAATAGATGTCAGTCATTATCTTTTGACATCCCAAACACACCTATATTAATTATTTAAGATAATATAAAGTTCATTTTATAAAAATGGATTGATACTGGGGTTATTAACTGTGTTCACCTTTTTAACATTTGACCCCTTAGTGTTGTTTAGAGTCAGACTTGTAGCCTCATTTGAGGTGCAGAGGCCCTCTCTCTCTCTGTACACAACCCTCTCAATGCAGAAAGCCTCGGATTGTCTGAGGCCACTTTCCATCCTAAGTTTGAAATAGCAGGCCTAGGCTTTGCTTCACAGTGATTCTGAGACTATTACAGATTCAGAAGGAGACTGTGCCTTTCCTTGCTCATCAGTTTTTATTGTTGTTGCTTTTTTTTTTTCTTTATTCTCTTACATCTTAAGCCTATAGCTTCTTCTAAAGCCATGGATCTGGCAGATTTTCTGCAAAATATTTTTTTCAGCCTTCCTTTCCTGGCTATGAAGGAGACCTTGAGTATGTCTCCTTTCTCTGGTTGAATGCGGAACACTTTCTTCTTCACACTTAGCTTAGCTTCCCTCTTCTACTTTTTGCTTTCTCATCAGCTAGGAGGACTATGGTCTTTAGCTATAGAAGGGTAATTTAAGACCAATAATCTGGTCAAGAAAAAATGGTAAAAGCTAGAGAACATTTTTAAAATGTTATTTGGAGACTGGAGATATAATGAGTCCCCCTCAGGCCTGAGAAGCCAGATCCTAAAGGCACATTCAAGTGAGCACAATTTTCCAGAAGCCTTGTCTACCCTTGGGGCTTTGTCGGTTCTTGGTGTAAGGCATGAAGATGAAATGCTTGGCAAAGCTTCACTAGCACAAGACAGAAAACCTACAAAGATACAAAATACATCATGAGGCTGAAGTTGTTTTTCTTTTTTAAATGAAGTTTTGCACGTGCCGAGGCAGTCAGAACTTGAAGAACCAAGGTCTGTGACAGAAAAGAGGTGAAAGGAAGTAAAATGCTCAGTGACTGAGAGCAGAGCTTTTCATCCTCCAAAAGGTTCCAAGCCTTTTACTTCTTTAATGGGGGAGGGAGTGAGTCCTGTGCATTGCCAGATGTTTAGCAGTGTCCCTGGCCTCTTCCCACCAGATCCCAGTAGCAACCCACCCCCCAGCCCCACCCTCCAGAGTTGTAAGAACCAAAAATGTCTTCAGACGTTACCCAATGTCCCCTGAGGAGCAAAACCACTTTGGTTGAAAACCACTAGCTTAGACCCTTAAAGTATTTGCCAAATTCTTAAGCTGTGCAGGATGAGAGGCTAAGAAAACAAACAGAAAAGAGCTGGATAACAGAGTAGAATTTTCAAGTCACAAGATACCGAGATGAAAAAAATTAGAGTTTCCTGGGTGCAGGGGAAAGATCCTAACAAACAATCCAGGTTCTAAACTGGTGGCTCTGGAGAGAGCCTGACAACAATGGAAACCCAGCCCTTAATAAGCTCAGGCCCTGATTAGAGAGATCTGTTCTACCATAGCTGCCTGCCAGAGAGCAAGGGGAATCATACCTAGAGGAAGATAATGCCAGCCAGAAACTCTATAATGTTTTATACATAACGTCCTGCATTCAATCAAAATTTACTTTCCATGCCAAGAAAGAAGACCAAGGGAAAATAAAACAGATAATAAAATGGATCTATCGGCAAACCGAGTTTTCGATTTATCAAATATGGATATTCAAATAACTATTATTCAACAAATCAGTTTTATAAGGTCAAAAAAGTAGATGGCAAGATTGTAGTTATAAATCTTAAATCTTCAATTAAGTATTCAAATATAACTTTTAGAACTAAAAAATATAACTACAAATGAGAAATTAAAAGGTGGCTGTAATTAACGGTAGACAGGACATAGCAAAAGAGAGACTGTTAAGCTGAAACAAAAATCAATAGAAAATATTCAGACTGATTCCTGGATACCAAATGAGATGAAATATGCAGAAAAGAACATACCAATTGTAATATGGTGAAGAGGTTCTAACTGTAAATGGAGCACAAGAAAATAAAAGACAAAAAGTGGCATGAAAACAATATTTTAAGCCTAAGAATTTTCTAAAATATTCAAAAGCATCACCTTACATATTCATGAAGTTCTATGAACCCCAAGCAGATTAAATAAAAAGAAAGAAAATTTGGTGCATCAAAATAATTTTTGAAAACCAACAAAGAAAAATGAAATGTTTAAAGAATACAGAGCAAATAAGGTGTATTACCTTTCAAAGTAATATGAATATGTCACTGCAAATTGATTCATTATCAAAAATAATAGAAGCCAAAGACAACTGAATGGCATTATTAAAATGCTGAAAGAAAAGTCCTATAATTCCCACCTGGAATCCTATATCCCACAAAAATATTCTTCAAAAGGGAAGATAAAATTAAAACATTTCCAAACAAACAAAAACCTAGGAAATCTGTTGTCAGTAAATGTGAGCTAAAATGAATACAAAAGGGAGGTTTTCAGTCTAAGGGTAAATGACCCCAGGTAAAAGTAAAGAAGTATAAGAAAGAATGAAAAGTAATTAAAAAGGAAAATATGTACATTGAGCTAAATATTTATTAAGAATTCCAAACAATCATCATAATATCTCCAGGGAGTTTAAATATTTGGTGAATTATAATGTGGGAAAACAGGAACATAAAAGATGGGAAGGGAATTGATGAAGTTTAAAGAGTTTAAAGTGTTTTAAGTTCCAAGATCAGCCTGGGAAATAGTAAAACTAAGAATTAA
The DNA here is from genome assembly GCA_036589455.1 of Ateles fusciceps. Classification (NCBI taxonomy): domain Eukaryota; kingdom Metazoa; phylum Chordata; class Mammalia; order Primates; family Atelidae; genus Ateles; species Ateles fusciceps. The sequence continues at coordinate 3,120,194 of JAZHEH010001737.1, forward strand.
TAGTGGGCTTTGTATTCGTTTCCGATTTCTGCTATTACAAATTACCACAAACTTAGTGGCTTAAAGTAATATAAATTCATTATCTTACAAGTCTTTAAGTCAGAGATCCAGAATGAGTCAACCAGAGCTGCATTCATCCTCAGAGCTCCAGGCACAATCATTTCCTTGTCTTCTCCAGCTTCTAGAGTCTGGTCCACTTTCCTTGGCTGGGGCACCACATCACTGTTACCATTGCTCCCATTGTCACATCTCCGTCCTCTAACTCTGACACTCTCGCCACCCTTTTATAAGGACCTTTGTGATTAAGCTCCCATATCAAGTTCCCTAATTTAATCACATCTGCAAAATCTCTTTTGCTACATAAGAAAATATATTCACATTTTCTAGAGATCGGCATGCAGAAAACTGATGGGAAGAGGTATTCATTATTCTGTCTATGACAGTGGGCTAGCTAGCCTCCATAAATTCACGGTTGTCCCACATGCAAAATACATTCATTCTATTCCAATGTCCACCAAAGCCTCAAGTCATTACATTATCACATTTCTATTTCCACTTACTGACTTATTTCATACCTTCTTTTTTCTTACTTTCATTGTTGTAATGAACTTCTAACTTCCTTCAGTTATATCCAGTATGTTTAGTCCAGGGAGTCCCGAGAGAGGCTATGCCAGGTGCTGATTGTGTGTTCACTCACTATTCTACGTACAGAGGGATAATCTGGGACATTTCAAATGAGAAGATTTGTATGAAGAAGTTTGGAGAATCAAATCAAGCCCTGAGCTCAGAATAACCAAATAGCTGGAATTATAAAAAGGAAAAAGTCAAATATTAACCTTGAGAAGGAGTACAAAATAAATGAAGTTGGAGTGGACAATGTGACATAGGTTTCTCAGTACTGTGATTGAATAATGGACCACCTTCTACAGCAGCTTTAGTGTGCCTTGATGGACAGAGGCTAGAGAATTAATTAAGTGCTACTACGTCAAATAACCCCTTTCATTTTCTTCTACAAAGGACCAAAAATCTCAACAATATATATATGCCTTTGTTAACCCAGAACCTGAAAGAAACACTTTAGTGCTTCCATAAAACCTACAGCCAATCTCTTGCGGTTATATAAAGATTTTTTTTGTATTGTCTCTCTCTCTCTCTCCTATTGCTCCCCAAAAATCAACTGGACTTCTTGTGCACACAACTATGTGAAGTTCCTTGAACACACCATGTTCTTTGCTTATGCTTATATCCACACATGCTATTATCTCAGCTTGGAGGTTTTTTTTTTTTCCTCTTCTGCCCAGGGATTTCCTAGTCCTCCTTCAGCATTCACCTCTTCTTTTATCCTTTCTTGATCTCTTCATGGAAGGATACCAAGGTATCAACAGAAGACTTCTATAACCTCTGGTCACCAAGAAATGGGTGGAAATCTTTCTCCACCAACATCTAATCAACCAATTCCACAGAGGATTTTTCAGTGAATATCACTTGTGGGTCCTCTAATTCAATTCAATTTCTGTTGAAATTGTTAGTGTTTCCCACATACAGATGTATATTTTTATTAAAATGTAACTTATGTAAAAATTCGCAGCTCCTAAGTGACCATGAAATTTTACAATTTTATTTACCTTTGTAATCACCATACAAAAACAAGCTATAGAACATTTGTGAAAGTTATTTTATGCTTCTCTCCAGTCAACAAAGCTGCAGCTTTTAATTTATGTCATTTTCTTACCCACTGTATTGTTGAAGGCAAGAATTATTTCTTATTAATCACTGTACTCTCAGCATCCATCCTAGGATCTAAGAATAATAATTATTCAAATACTATGTACTAAATACATGAACAAACTAAAAGATCTTAGCATAGGTAGTATTTTCACAACTAAAGAAGAGAAAAAACATAGGTAGGAAAATGATATAAAAATGCATAGATATGGTAATGATATAATTACCAATATAGTTTAAGTACTGAGTACAGCCCGTGTGCTTAAGGATGTGGAAATTGACTTTTGAAATTGTTTATAACTGAGTAACAAGGCTCACTTTTACTCTTTGACTTACAATATTAAAAATGAAATACTTAGATTCAAATTTAACAAAAATGTGCAAAACTATAAAATATTGTTAAGAGAATGTAAAGACCTCAAGAACAGAGAGATATACCATGGATCAGAAGACTCAATATTGTTAAGATGTCAATTCTTCCTAAATTGGTCTGGGGTTTTAATTAATATTTTTTGTAAAAATTGACACGTGGATTCTAACATTTATATAAAAATGCAAAGAACTCAGAATAGCTAAACAATTTTGAAAAATGACAAAACTGAAGGACTTATGTTACCTGATTTCAAAATTTATATAAAGCTACAGTAATCAAGAGAGTATGGTATTGATATGAAGATAAATACATATGCATAGATCTTCTTTATTTAAATATAAGTTGAGGAGCATCTGTGTATATATACAATATATAAATATGTAACTTATATTTAAATAAATCTATAAGTCAAAAAATGTCTTGTCAAAAATGCATTCAGTGTTCAAATAAACCTGTCATGAACTTGAAAAGCTCCTTAACTTACAATGAGGTAATATCCCAATAAACCTCTAATAAAGTTGAAAAACTGTAAGTGGAACTATCCATCATAAGTTGGGTACCGTTGTGTGTGTGTGTGTGTGTGTGTGTGTGTGTGTGAATAATCACTGGAAAATAATAGAGTCCAGAAATGGAGTGACAGACGTATGGTCAATACATTTTTAACAAAGATGCTGATATGGTTTGGCTTGGCTCTGTGTCCCCACCCAAATCTCATCATGAATTGTATTCCCATAATTCCTGCATATTGTGGGAGAGACCCAGTGGGAGATACCTGAATCATGGGGGCAGTCTCCCCCATACTGTTCTCATGGTAGTGAATAAGTCTCAGGAGATCGGATGGCTTTATCAGGGGTTTCTGCTTTTGCTTCTTCCTGATTCTCTCTTTGCCTGCTGCCATCCATGTAAGACGGGACTTGCTCCTACTTGCCTTCCACTATGATTGTGAGGCTTCCCCAGCCACCTGGAACTGGAAGTCCAACTAACCTCTTTCTTTTGTAAATTTTCCAGTCTTCGATATGTATTTATCAGCAGTGTGAAAACAGATTAATATAGATGCCAAGATAATTCAGGCTGGGAAAAGTAGTCTTCACAGCAAATGATTCTAGGGGTACAACTGAATATGTAAAAATGAAACTTGACTCTCATTTCACCTAATATGCAAAAATAACATGCAGGAAAAAAATCTTTATAATCTTGGTGGGTAAAGATTCCTTAGCACACTGTGATATGGTGAAATGTATACTCGGTCTTCATCCTTTCCCATTCCCTAGAATAAAACTCCTAAAATCCTTGGACTCTGTAAAGTGATTGATAAGTATCTTTTTGAATGCTAATGCATTAACTGATGGCTGGCTGCTCCTAGGTACCTTCAAGATGGGGGCTGGTTGCTGGAAAGACAAAAGCAGAATTAGAGGGCTCCAAGGAGGGGAGAGGAGCTGAAGGTTAAGCTCATCATCAACGGCCAATGATTTAATCAATCCTACTTAGTATAGCTTCCATAAAAACACAAAAGGACTGGGTTCTAGGAGCTTCTGTATAACGGCACACATGAAAGTTCCTGGAAGGTGGTACACCCAGAGAGGACATGAAAGCTCAATGTCCTTTCTCACATGCTGCGCCCTACACATCACTTCATCTGTGTCCTTTGAAATGCCTTTTATAATAAGCCAGTAAGCATAAGTAAATGTTTCCCTGAGTTCCGTGAGCCTCTTTCAAATTAATTAAGCCAAGGAAGAGGTTGTGGGAACCCTATCTACAGCGTGTCCATCAGAGGCACAGGTGAAACAACCTGGGTCTTGGGATTGGCCTCAGAAGTTGGGGGCAGTCTTGCGGGACTTAACCTTCAACTTGTGTGATCTAATGCTATCTCCAGGTAGAGAGTGGCACAATTGAATTGGAGGACCCACAAGTGATATTCACTGAAAAATCTTCTGCAGAATTGGTTGATTGGATGTTGGTGGAGAAAAATTCCCATCCACTTCTTGGTGACCAGAGGTTATAGAAGCCTTCAACTGATTGTTGTGGTATAAGAATTTGGTTTTTTCCACACACACAAAAATCATAAAATATAAAACATTATGAACTGAACTTTATAAAAAAACTTTTGCTTCTCAAAAAACATGTTTCAAGAAAATAAAAAGACAAGTCACATTTTCAAAGCATATACCTCATATAGGATTGTATATGTAATATATAAAAAAATTTTCAATAATAAAAATTCAAATAATTCATTTGTATAAATGGGCAAAAGATTTGGACACTTTACCAAAGAAAACATATGAATGATAAACAAACACATGAAAAGATCCTGAAAGTCATTAGTCATAGGGAAACATAAGTTAAAACTGCAATGAGATATCACTACATACCCACTAAGATAGCTAAAATTAAAAAGACTAACAATAGCAGGTGTGAGGGAAAATTTAGAGAAACTATAACTTTCATACATTGCTGATAGGAATGCAAGTTATACAATTTTTTTTTTAAAACAGCTTAGCAGTTCTCAGCTATTTAAACATCTTCTTGGCATATAACTTAGCAGGTTTATTCTTAGGTATTTAAACATATAAGTAAACACATATGACCACACAAAGGTAGCTACTAGAATGTTGGCAGCAATGTGTTTCTTAATAACTGATAATTGGAAACAAACTATATATCCACCTACTGGTAAATAAAGACATTATGTTACATCCATACCATTGAATACTTACTCAAAAATAAAAAGGAACAAGCTATACATGTGACAACATGAATGAATCACAACACATTAAGTAAATGACACAGATACAAAAGACTGCTTACTGTTGGTTTCAATGTTTATGAAATTCTAGAAAAGCTGAACATATAGGGACAGGAAATACTGTATTTATCTGGGGTCCTGTGGGTGCTTTTGAGGGAGAAGGACCAAAAAGAATGATTTGAGGATGATAAAAATATTCCATAATTTGAGGATGATAAAAATAATTGGATGATGAAAAAAATTTTGCTACTATCTATCATCATTTATCACCACCACAATCAGTTTTTTCTGATTGTGGTGGTGGTAAGTGATGATAGATAGTAACAAAAACTAATTGAATTGTATACTGTGATATGAATAAATTTATTACATGTAAATTGTATCTTAACTTTAAAGTAGAAAGGAAGTAGATATGGATTGATATTGCAGGGCCCAATTCTAGTCTTAAAATCTGGACAGATAAACTTGAACTTGGTAGGATGAACAATATCAACAAAATATTAGTATATTTGTGTGTCATAAATAAATAATAATCTTGACATTTACAAGGAACTTAGATTGTTTACTGCACCAGTGTTTCCTTCTTTTCCTAGTTGTGAAGAGTCCTAGGAAAGTCCTTAGTAAAAGAAAATATATAAATATATTCAGTCTGCTCATTTAGCAAAGCTCAGGTTGGTAATGCAACGGGTTGAAGCAGGTGGAGGTAATTTCCCAAAGCTAGTAATGAGTTAATGGATTCCCTTAAAGTTTATGTAAATTAGCTAAATTTTACATCTGACATTCAAATCAAACAGGAGCAGAAGGAAAATGCACCTGCAAATATAACAAATATCCTTTTACCTAGTAGTCTGAAACAAAAATTAAAATTGTTTCTGAGATAAAAACAAAAATTAAGTGGAAAACTTCAGCCCCGTATATTACCCTTAAGAGAGCCTACCTGCTATAATATAATGGGGCATATGATCATGCCAGATCAGATGCAAGAACAATTTGCAGGTGTACAGCTTCTCTCTTGAAAGAAGTTGTTAAACCATGAAGGGCATGTCAGAATCACTATCATGTTTTCAGAACACTAAGGAGTTCACCAGAGAGAAAGCAGCACATGCATATCAAATCAATTCAGCCTAGTGCACAATTTCATTAAATATTCAGCATTCTGAGGAACTCCTTGTTTTACATATAGGATTTGACTCCCTTGGGGACTGAAGTGGTGTGAAATCCTTGTTATACACCACCATTGGGATTGGAGGGCTTTGGATAATTCTTGTTGACACAGAACTACTGTGCAAATGACACATGGATCAGCAACTGTCACGAAATTAGATTACATTAAACAGTGGATCTTGATGAGAATTTTATACAAAATCCTAGTCAATGACCAGGAGAAATTATTTACTGCATATATAATAGATAAAGTTTTTAATACAGTATATGAGTAAATGACAGAGACAACGAAATTCCAAGAAATGACGAATATGTAGAAAATGATATCCTACCTTACTGGTAATCTAGTAAATGCAAATTAAAAATAAAAATTAAAGATGAGTTTTTATCTATAAAATTAACCCAGAAGAAAAGTTGAGGCTTAAAGTGTCCAGTGTTGCCAATGATGAGGAAAACGTTGGTGAAGGTGAAAATAATCGCCGCCATCTTTTTGGAAGACATTTTGGAAGGATCTCTCCAAAAGTTAAAGTACGTTTACTTGGATCCATCAATTCTTTTCTACTGATTAGCTCTACATAAAAACTGACTCATGTACAAATATATTTATCTTAGTAACATTGGAAAAGAAAATATTAGAAATCATTTTAATTGTTGTTGGCAAACAAGTGGAAATTTAATTCATGCTGCACCCACTACAGAATGCTTCGTTGCTTTATGAAAACAAATGAATATATCTACAGGTGGGGCTATGGAATGAGGCCAAACATATATTTTTAAGTAGAGAGACCAAGGCATAAACCCATTTCCTAAACTTTATCTTTATATAATTCTGTCAAATATTTTACAATGATCATATTTTACTTGTATTTTGTTTTAAATAAAAAGAAAAAAATTACCTGACATGATTTGACCAAAAGATTTTATTGCTTTTTGTCTTTTTTGTTTTCCTTCTCCTTTGTATATTAGTTCCTTTATTTTTTTTTTCTCTTTCTCTTTTTCTTCAACATTTATTAGATTATTTCTACCAACTAATTATCAATCCAGGTACCAACGACATAAACATTATTGCCCGTTGTAATTAGTATACAATCACCATAGTAGAGATACGTGTAAAGCCTGATGTGAGCACAGGAAAATGAGTGCTTCAGTTTGGCTGAGAAGAAGGGGGAAGGAATCAGAGAGGAAGCAACAAGAACATAAAAGGGAAGTAGAAATTTTCCAGATAGGTAATTAGACAAAGGTGATTCAGGCAGAACGAACCAGAATTTAGTATAAAACAATCAAGCCTTCCTGGTTCTATTTAAGTAGAGGTAAAAGAGAAAGAAACTAATTCTCTTTAAAATATTCAGTTGAATGCTACCTGAATTCATTACACAGAGTGCTAAAATATCTGACCCTACTGTTGGCAAGCATGTGAATCCTTTAAATTTTCTATTTCTCACTAAAAAAATCCTAAGAGGCCAGAATGCTTTCTTTTCCCTCAGGGTAATGGAGATGCCTCGGGTTGTATTTTTATCTGTATATGTTTGTGAAAATTTTCACCACCCTTTCAAAATGTACAAGCCATCACGAAACCAGAGGTCAGCACAGCTTAATAGCAGGGCCATCAAGACTGGAGTGTCTCTAATTCATAATTCATGCCAGTCACAGTGACTACATGATCTTAAAAAATACAGGAGAAGAATCCCCTGAGGAATTCCTTATTCCTCCTATGTTCTAATGAGAAAAAAGAGTCGTTAAACAATTTGTCCAACCTTCATGGTCTGAAACGAATGACTCTTGTGGGCTTCTGTGCTGGTCTGGCTCCATCACAGCTTCTTTGATAATCAAGGTGATGTGTTTTTCTGCTTGTGAGGACAGGAACCATTTCCAAGATGTTTAATAGCACAAAGGGGGAAAATAATTCTCTAATAAGTCAGCAAAGTGTCATAGCAGCGAATGACCATGGGTCACTAGTGAACCCTACATTTATGTTAGAATCATTCTAAAATCATTTTTTGGCTCAAATGTAGATGCTAGCTTTATATTAAGCATGAGTTTATAAAAATTAGTTTTCTAAGCAAGTGCTATGGTTTAGGTGTGATTTGTTCATCCCCACCAAGTCTCATGTTGAAATTCCACCACCAGTATGGCAGTGTTGAGAAGTAGGGCCTAGTGGGAGGTATTTGGGTCATGAAGGCAGATCTCTCATTAACAGATTCATGACCTCCCTTGGAAATGAGTGTGCTCACTTCTCTAGTTCCTGGGCAAGAGCTGGTTGTTAAAAAGAGCTGGCACCTCCCCGTCCTTTCTTGTTTTTCTCCCGTTATGTGATCTCTGCACATATCAGCTCCCTTTCCTCTCTGTCACAAGTGAAAGCAGCCTGAGGCCTCCACCAGAAGCTGAGCAGATTGCCACACCATGCTTTTCATATAGACTGCAGAACTGTGAGCCAAATAAACGTCTTTTCTTTATAAATTACCTAGCCTCAGGTGTGTGGGTTTTTTTGTGTGTGTGTGTTTTTTTTTTTTTTTTTGAGACGGAGTCTCGCTGTGTTGCCCAGGCTGAAGTGTAATGGCACAATCTCGGCTCACTGCAACCTCTGCCTCCTGAGTTCAAGCAAGTCTTCTGCCTCAGCCGCCCAAGTAGCTGGGACTACTATCTTTCATTACATGGTGCGCACCATGATGCCCAGCTAATTTTTGTATTTTTCATAGAGACAGGGTTTCACCATATTGGCCAGGCTGGTCTCACACTCCTGACCTCTTGATCCACTCACCTTGGCCTCCCGAAGTGCTGGGATTACAGGCATGAACCACCATGCCCGGCCAGGTATTCTTTTATAGTAACACAAAACAGACTGAGATAGCAAGCAATAATATTATTAAGGAAAACAGAAAGTTTACTTTTTACCCTGAAAACATAAAGAAATATTAATTAGCCCTACTCTTCTCTGTAACATTTTTAAAGGTCCTCTCTTTCAGCATTTGCCATACTCAACTTTAAATTACATTTACTTTTGCACTGTATGTTTCTTGTCAATGAGATCTGTTTGATTATCTTTCTAACCTCATATTGCTTAGCATCACATCTTACTTGATGTACAATAATCATTTGTGAAGTGAATTAATGGAAGATTGCATATCAATGAATTAAACAAACTAGACTTTTATACTAAGTATGTGTACAGCAGGCTTTGAAGAGCTCAAACATGCTTGTTGACTTTTGAAGAGAATTATGTTTTTCTGTAATAAAATAAACACAATATTCATCTGGAATATCAAACTAAGCCTACATCAAAGGGACATGAAAAAACCTGGGGCAGTACAAGAACACATATGCACAATCATTTCAAGAAAAGAGAAAAGGATGAGAAAGTGTCTGATATCCAGGGGGGAGAAAATGAGGAATTATTTTGAGCAAATATTTTAACATATGTTAAGCATTTATTTTGTGGTCTACAACGTAAAAAATTAGGGCTCCCTATATTTTAGGAAAACTATAGTCTCTCCTTTCAAGTTTTGTAGAATTCACTACATTTGCAAGATCTCTGGGGTGATGGGTGAAAAGCCAGCATAGAGGGACCAAAAGACAGTAACTATTTATGGGTCAAGCTTTACCTTGCACATATGGAGGCTGGACAACAATCTGAGAGCAGCCACTCTAGAAAAAGGCTTAAGAAATAGAACTCTTGGTCTATTTGTTCTTGTCCCTTGCCAGATGGGGTCCCTGCCTAGAGAGTGAAAATGGTGGACAGATCAGCAATGGGACTGGCATTTTGAATGATGTGCCTCTAGGTCACTACATCACAATCTGCTCAAGGTTGTGTTGCCAGGAAGATGACACTGCCATTTGACATCCCAATAATTTCCGTGGTAACATATGCAATCAGTTCACAACCCAGCCCCAGTACAGTTGGCCAGAGTTGGGGGAATGGGTGGGGACTTGTTGGCACTACCAAGAAGACAGGTGGAGAAGCTGAGGATTAAGCTGTTTGCTCAGCCAGCAAAGAGAGAGATGTGTCAGAAGCTTCTTCAGCCCTTCTCACACTGCTCTAAATATATTTCCTATTAAAGAGCCCTAGCCTGACTATGTAATAATGGTAACTCCAGCTGCATAATCATGAGTTAATTCTTTTTTGTCTGTCTCTATCCAACCAGATAGGAAACTCCTTGAAGGCAGAATATTGATTTATTTTTATCTTTCCCCAAGGACGGCTTCTGTGTTTAGATACCGTTGGAATAACAGAATGTGCATAAATGTACTTTACAAACTATAATGTGCTGTTCAAACGCTTTTGTTTATTTAGAAAGGAATTAAAGCAAAAAGAGAAAAAACGCAAGTTTTAAATTAAAAAATAAACAGAGAATTTCAGGATATCAGTGTCACACCCTAGAAGCAAAGTTTTACTTACCCTCCATAATTCTTAACATCATCCTTTCTCTAAGGACCCTCTTTTATCTTTTTTTTAATAAAAATTGAGTGCACATTAGTGCACTTGAGTCCTCTTCGAATGCATCTAGAACACAAGTGCAGTCATCAGGCAATCATAAAATGTGAAATGGAAAAAAAGCTGATAGTGTGTTGTTATTATCGTGGATGAATACCAAGACGTGGGGGAGGTGCACAGCACAATTTATAAGCATAGGATTTAAAGGATCACAGCTGGCTTTATGGAGCTGCAACTCCATCACAGTAATTCAAGTCTTCAAGAAGCAGAAATGTGGAATGGGGTCAGTGGACCCCAGGCAAGGTGAAGCATGAAAGCGCATTGTACATTTGCTTCTATTAGAAAGCATGGGCAAAGCTGGGGCCCATCAGGACATATCCAGGATTTAGTGACCTCCTAAATGGTCCAAGAAAACATCTGGTAAGCAAAGAATATACTTGACATGTTCAGAATGCCCACCCTTACAAGACGGCTGAGTAAGCAATGGGCTGCCGGCAGATCTTGAGAGATGGGGAAAAAATTGAACTGTAGTGGTAGTTTCACAAGCAGAAAATGGAAGGAGTCAACAAGCAAGGGTCTCGGCAACCTATCTGAACTACTGGTTAAAAGGTAAGGGCAGGAGGCCAGGTGTGGTTGCTCACACCTCTAATCCCAGCACTTTGAGAGGCCGAGATGGGCGGATCATGAGGTCAGGAGCTCAAGACCAGCCTGGCCAATATGGTGAAACCCCACCTCTACTAAAAATACAAAAACAATAGCTGGGCATGGTGGTGCACACTTGTAATCCCAGCTATTTGGGAGGCTGAGGCTGGAGAATCGCTTGAACCCAGGAGGCAGAGTTTGCAGTGAGCCAAGATTGCACCACTGCACTCCAGCCTGGGCAATGGAGAAAACTCCATCTCAAAAAACAAAACAAAACAAAAAAGTAAAGACAAGCCTGTATGGCAGGCACCTGTAATCCCAGCTACTCAAGAGGCTCTGGCAGGAGAATTGCTTGAACCCAGGAGGTGGAGGTTGCAGTGAACCAAGATCACGCCATTGCACCGCAGCCTGGATGACAAGAGTGAAATTCGAAGAGAAAAGAAAAGACAGAGGGAAGGGAACAGAATGGAAGGGAAGGGAACAGAAAGGGAGGAAGGGAGGGAGGAAGGAAAGAAAGGAAGGAAAAAGTAAGAGCAGAAGCAGAGAAGAGGGATATTTGGAAAGAGCAAAGACTGGGGAAGAACCATTAGGAAAACTTTAAGTAGATACAGGGATCCAGTGAATATTCCTCAGGGTTGGACTTTATGGGCATGAGTTTGAAATCTAGAAAATCAAGAGTAAGCAGGCTCCTACAGAGACCAAGGGAATAAAGAGAGGAAAGCAGCCTTCAATTAAAAAAAAAAAATTACAACTGGGAGGTTTGAGTCCAAGGGGCTGGGGGGGTGGGGAATGCACTTGGAAGATACAGGTAATGAAGAACAGAGAAGTTGCAATCCATAAATACTATGTGCAAAGCCTTTGAGAGATAAGTATGGCTGAAGTAGACAGCTTTAGAGGCTGAGAAAGACAGGCTTGAGGACTCAGAAAAACTGAGTACAATTGGCTAGGCCTTCCCCTGAGGACTTAGATGTAACATGTGTAATAATTGAAAATAATTTTAACAATAGCTAACATATACTGAATTTTGCCTACATGCCAGTCACTGCACTGAGTACTTCCCATGGATTGATCTAACTTAATTCTCAACACAGCCCTGACTACTCTTACTTTCATTTTATAGATGAAGAAATTGAGGCAAAGGGTGGTTCAACAACTTCCGCATAGCCTCATATCTCCTGAATCAAGATTCAGCCTAGGACTGTTTCATTTCCTTTTCCTTTATCATATAATGTAGCTTTTGACCTGAGATAGGAGAGTCGAGGGCATCTAGAACGCATGAAACTTTCTTGCTGGATGTAAGAATTCGAGGAGCTCGAGAAGTTTAAAGCATTTGCAATCATTAATTTCAAGCTTTCCCAGGAGAATTGTTGTAACATACATCCAGATTCAACTGATTTTTCCCCACCGCCACTCTTTCCACCTGATGTAAGCCATGATCATCTTTCTCCTGGGTTATTGCAATTGTCTTTCAGCTCTCCTCCCTTACCCTCATATTGTCTATTCTTATCTCAGCAGCCACAGTGATTCCTTTAAAATTAAAGTCAGATTATGTTACTCCTTGTCTCAAAACCCATCCAGAGTCTTCATAGCTTACTTGTAGTAAAAGCTGAAGTTCTTATCTATGGGTCTACAAGACCCCGTGTGTCTAGCTTTCTACCTGGCCTCATCTCCAGCCTTGCTCCTCCCTGCTCTTCACCCTGCCACAGTCACCTTCCTACCATTCCCAAACCTTTTGTACTTGCTGTCTCCCTCTGCCAGGAACATTCTTCTCCCAGATATCCACATGAATTCACACTCACTTCTTTCAAGTTTCAGATCAATTATTAACCTGATCAGAAAAGCACTGAGATCTTTGATCACTGAAAATAAAATGGCACCCCCCTCCTGACACCCCCATCTCCCTGTTCCTACCTTGCTTTCTCTCTGGAGTGCTCATCCCAGTCTGAGCTTCTAAGTGTTTATTGTCTGCCTCCATTCCAAGAGCATGAGCTTCGTGAGGACTTTTTCTGCACGGATACATCTCCAATGCCGGTAGCAGTGCCTCACATGGGGTCGATAAATATTTGCTTAATGAATCAATGCAAAACAGGTTTTGCCTTAGTGTTAGCATATCCTTGATGGTTTATTATGAATAATGAAAAGTCTAGTAAATTGCTGTGAGAAAAGGAAGCGGGACCTCTGGTGGGAAAAGCAGAGAAGAAGAGTCTAAGTCAGGAAACTGAAGGACAGCAACAGACGGACGGAGCAGGTCAATGAGCAACAAAGGAGATGCTGAAATCATTGTATTCCATTATGAGAAGCTGGGACTATCACTCTCAGAAACAATGAACAACACTCTCTGAAGTCTGTTCCTTCTGCTATTGATGTATGAAAGCCTAGAGACACACTTTCCAAGAAAATCCTTATAACCCATCACTGTCTAATCAATTGGAGCTCTTGAGTTGAGGAAGGTGATGAGAAGCCTGAATGTCCCAGGATTAGAAGCCATCCAGTTAGATTGCTAAGTACTCTGGAAGGGCTGATGGCCACCGTACAGCCACTTGTATCGATGAAGCTCATTATTTCCAGATGGGTGGGGAATGCACTTTTTAAAATCACTGCCTTCTGAGAATTTAGTCACTTATTTCAAATCTCTTTTAGTAAAGCACATCAACACACACTGTTTAAGACAAAGTTTTCACAAAGGCACCTCTGACAACTTGGAGGTGATTTTTAGGTCAACTATAACATGGTTAAATATGTCTCCTGTTGAAGTCCAATTTAAATGCGTCAAAACAGCATCTTTTATAAAAATACCTTTTTAAAAAAAATTTTTTTTTTATTGCATTTTAGGTTTGGGGGTACATGTGAGGAACATGGAAGATTGTTGCATAGGTACACACATGGCAGTGTGATTTGCTGCCTTCCTCCCCCATCACCTATATCTGGCATTTCTCCCCATGCTATCCCTCCCCCAACTCCCCCACCCCCCCAGTTACAGTGGCTCACACCTGTGATTTTATGGGTTTCCTTTCACTAGAAGGCCCTGCTACTTTCGGTGAATTTCATTTGTGTTGATTGCAGATGCTCAGGAAGAGACAACAGAAAAAAGTTTTTAGAAGTTCTTAAGAAAGTTTTAAAAGTAAGAGTAAAAGACTTAAAACAACAGAAAGAGACAGAGTCTAATAAAGTCTAAGTCTGAAGTAGGGCAGTGTTTTTAAAACTGGATCACGGACTCCAAGTTTGAAAGCTTGTGGTGCAATGTCTTCTTGGCAAATGATCCAATCTCTCTAAGCTTCCATTTCTCTATCTGTGAAAATGAGAAGTGACTACCCACTTAGGAGAGCATTTGTGAGTAGTGAATGAGACAGAGTAGATAAAGTGCAAGACCACATGACAAGCACTCAATGGGAGATGGTGCCTGTTGCCTGTGCCTGCTGCTACTGCACATCTTCTCCAGTCCTTGCTCTGTCTGCTTCAGTTTCATCAAAACTATGGTAACAAGACCCAAGTAGCAAGCATTTAACAGCCAACTACCCAGTGAGAGAATACTTCAGTTCTTTGCTCTCCAGTCTGATTACTAACTCGTAGAAGACACTGCCTTTTTCTTTGCAATAGCAAAGACTTGGAACTAACCCAAATACCCATCGATGATAGACTGGATAAAGAAAATGTGGCACATATGCACCATGGAATACTATGTAGCCATATAAAAGAATGAGTTCATGTCTTGGCAGGGACATGGATAAAGCTGGAAACTATTATTCTCAGCAAACTAACACAGGAACAAAAACCGAACACTGCATGTCCTTACTCATAAGTGGGAGTTGAACAATGAGAACATATGGACACAGGGAGGGGAATATCACATACTGGGATCTGTCGGGGAGTGGGGGGCTAGGGGAGGGAGAGCATTAGGACAAATACCTAATGCATGCAGGGTTTAAAACCTACATGATGGGTTGATAAGTGCAGCAAACCACCATGGCACATGTGTACCTATGTAACAAACATGCATGTTCTGCACATGTATCCCAGAACTTAAAGTAAAATTAAAAATTTTTAAAAAGCCAGTTACAGTGGCTCACAGCTGTAATTCCAGCACTTTAGGAGGCTGAGGCAGGTGGATCACAAAGTCAGGAGATCAAAACCATCCTGGTCAACATGGTGAAACCCCCGTCTCTACTAAAATACAAAAAATTAGCCGGGCATGGTAGTGTGTGCCGATAGTCCCAGCTACTCAGGAGGCTGAGGCAGGGAAATCACTTGAATCCGGTAGGTGGAGAGGGCAGTGAGCTCAGGCCACTGTACTCCAGCCTGGCAACAGATCAAGTCTCCGTCTCAAAAAAAAAAAAAAAAAATTAATAAAGTGTGAGTATGAAGGCTAAAACTTTCTTTTTCCTCCAAAATTACAACTGTGCTGATTGAAATATGTTTGAAAATAAAATCAATCAATCCAAGCTTTATTAAGGACAAGTCAGACTTCTCAGAAGACAGATGACTGCATGCAGGCAGAGGGTGGATGACGCAAGCCTGAGCCAGGGAGGACTGGTCTTTAGAAATCCTGTCTGCCGAGGTCAGAGGCTCAGAAAATGGAGCAGTTGGCTCTCCGATACCCTCCCTAGTGTTTTCTCATCTCAGCGTCTTTCATTTTCTTGGCAAATGTTGGTAGCATATCACAAAGTCTTTTTAACACTTCTTCATTCCTTAGTATTTCAGTTTCAAGATCATTAATAAAACAGCAGCTTGAGAAGGCAGCACTCCAGGCAATCCACTCTGATAGCAGGTAGGGCGGCTGCATGATTTTCACAGCCATTAGCATAGTTGAAGTTGAATTTCATAAATAGGGTATAAACTTCATGGAAGGATAAGTAGGAATAAACACTGTTTTCTTTCCCTTATTAAATGGTAAAGAAAAAACAAATTTATGAAGTTTTCGGTTACTTATATTTTCATTAAAGTTTACTTTCTGGTTATAAAAGCAATTATACTCATATTAGAAACATTGAGAAAATACAGAAAATTATAGAGATGAAATTAGAACATTTTCCCTAAGTACCTCTTCTTCTTTTTTTTAAATAATTTTTAACTTTTTTAGCTTTGTGCCTCATATATGGTATAATTTTGCATCCTGTTTTTCTCACATAATGTTATTGTATTTCTCCCTTTATTTTTTCCTTGATATGACCTATGTGGTATGTGATATTTCTGTAATACAGAAAGGCTCTCAATTGATTGAATGAATCATTGAATTTTCTCCTAAAACAGGGAGCTCATTCACAGTTAGAGTTTGTTTTTCATCCATCCTTAATTTTTTCTGAGCTCACATGAACACTCTCCTGTGAACTGCCATCAAAAACAGCCCTAGTTGGAGGTACCTGATGTTACCAGAACTCATGTTGCATCTAGGGTGTCAGCCCCAGGTGATGGGTGTGAGGTAACTGTTTCAGCCTCTGCTAAAATTGAAGTATGTTTGCAAATTAAATCGATCAGTTCAAACTTGGTCAAAGTTAAAGCACGCCTCCCTGGAAGTGAAGCTAAATGCTCAATGGCTTCTCAGCCATTCTTGTGCTATGAGATATCGTTCTATTAGATATTAACCTGATATTTAATCTATTCAGTACTATATTCGTGTTTTAGATATTGATATCTTTTTACTTGGTTTCTGAGACACCTTCTTACTTGTTGCTCTTCTTCCTCACTAACTACTCCTTCTGAGTCTCCTTAGTGGTTCCTCCGCATACCCCCAGCCTCTACATTTGGAGTTCCTTGGGGTTCAGACATTAAACCTCTCTTTCATCTACCCACTCTTCTTGGTGAACCCATTTAACCTCTTGACTCTAAGAGCCTTTAATAGGTTGACAATTCCATGTGTCTCTCGTCCTGAACTGCAGGCTTCAGTATCTAGTTGCTAAACTGCAAATCCAACATCATTATCTGAATGTCTAACTGGCCTTTTAAATTCACCTGCTCCAACTGCTGTTGAACCCCTGGTGCCCACATAGCCTGCTCTCTTGCTCTCACTCCCTTCAGGTCAGTATTTGAAAAATTGACTTACCAGAAAGATCTTCCCTCTAAAAAGTAAATCTCTTTCTAATCTCCATATCCCTCTTCTCCTTACCTTGCTCTGTTGTTCTACATAACACTCTTTATTATTTGACACACTCTATTTCACTCGTTTACTTAATATTTTTCTCCTTTCCTTCCTAGACTTTAAACTCTCTAGAGGAAGAGATGTCAGTGTTTTCACTGCTATAGCTTAGCACATAGAGCAATGTCAAGCCCCTAGTAGGCACTCAATAAATATTCTGAATAAATGAATGAAAGAATGAATATAATATAGCTCAATAACATATTTATACAGAAATTCCAATTCTGCCCCAGTGAGGCCAGCATGACTTAGTTTTATTTTCTGTCCAAGTTCTTTTCAAATCTAGACTTATCCCACAGTTTAAGAACCAATATATATCAATGAAAGGTGTCTCAAAGAGACACCTTTGAGAAATATATAAGATTATTTGTTTCTTTAGGATGTTGACGAATACAAAAGCAATCCTTTTCAAATAGCCCTACTAATGACTCAGCCCATGAAATCACATCATTCTCTAGTTTGCCCAAAATCTAAATTCTAATATTGTCAGTTTTTAAATGCTCTAAAGCAGGATAAAAGTCCCTGGAAGAAGAACAGACAATTTTATTAAGCATTTACTATGTGTAAGATACAACTGCAGATAATTTATATGTTTTAATTCCTGTAATCTTCCCAATATATTACAGCATACTTTGCCATGAGCTTGGAAGTTTCGTGTTTATATTAAAAACTCTGTTAACCCTCCTTGGCATCTCATTCATTTAGACTGTCTTCCAAACACACTGACATCTAAGAATTTTAGGGACAAATTCTAACACTCTAGTTGTCAAGAACATTTTGAACCATACTTAACAGCAGAATGCCTCCAGTCAACCATTAATTATTCCAAATGCACTAATTTTTAAACCAGCTGTGTGATCCCTACATGCAACATGTGAACTCTGAAATTTCTGTGTCTTTTTTCAACAAATAGGGCATGCTCCAGGGAGAAGACATTTACTGTTCAGCGCGTTTAGATGAAAACTGACATTTCTTATGGGAGTGCTTTAGCCTGGGCTAGCATGGTGTGAAACGAGACCACGAATTCATAATTTAACAGTTCAGGTTTCAGCAGAGGTGGTGACATGAACATTGAATGTTCACACTCAAGATCATTTGCAGCTCCATAAAGAGATGTCTTAGATGGAAAATAGAATAGCTCAGAAGAAATAATGACACAGGAATACAGCTTTGAAGTGGGGGAGAGAAAAAATTTAAAAAAAAAGAGTAGCAACTTTAGCCAACCCTATTCTTTAGAATAAATGTCTCTTGAGCAGCCAGTGTTTCAAGCACATAATAGCTTTAATTTTGTGCAGATTACATATTTATATGATAACAAAATGGAGAATGGCTGGGGTGGGAATACTCACTGCTAGGGACATAATTATTAACCAATATGTCTGCCTAAAGCTGTCAAGTTAAGTAATTGAAGCCATGTAGAAATTCAGATTTGTCTGTTGTCATCCAAACTCTCTTCAAGACTATGTTTTACATTTGAAATATAAATGAGTATAGCTAAATCTCAGTGTCTTAGAAAGAAACGGAGAAAAACAAACTCTTTATATGTTCTAACAGAGCAGATATACAAACACGTGTTCCTTAAACCATCTCGTCCATACTGTAGGGTAAGCAGCCTACCTCACAGCTCAACTATATTTCGGAAGTCTGGCTTGATTCATCATCTAAGACCATGCCCCCAGCAGGCAAATACAGAACACGATTTTCTTATAACCCAGTCCAAACTTTTCTCTGCATAAGATTACCACCAAGGTAGCAGGATTTCTGTTACAGTTGAACATACTGTGAAACTAATTTGGCTTTACAGATTTATACATGACACCATGGCCTCTAAACTGCCAACAAATCCCCTCTCCAACCTCACGTCTTTCCTGGGCTTCTTAGGAAAGACTCATGGTAGGGAGGAGGGGGGAAGTAAGGGACTTTCTCTATACATTTAGGCAGAAGAAAGATTTGACCTCTAAATCTCCTTCAATCTCTCAGACTTGAAATCAAGTTCTCTTTAGTTCATCTTCACAGGAACTAGAATTTTTTTTTGTCTTGCCCAGGAAGTTGACCCTTTTTACATATGAGATTTGGCAAATTCATTACTAATGTCTTTCAGATATACCTTTTCTCCCTGCCCCAGTCCTAATAAGAAGAGACAAACCCCAAAGGAAACTTAAAATATGTAATGACTTTGACTTTTAAACATAACCGAGATTTGATAATAATGTCAAATGATAATTTAATATACCAAAATATGAAACTAAAGCAACTATTCTTTTATAGAGTTTAGCTTTAGTAAGCTCTCACAGATTTAGGACATTCGTTGTGAGACGGGAAAGGAGATAGTGTAAAATTTGAGAGTATTTAAGTCAATCCAATATGTTTAAGTAGAGACAACTAAGAAACCCAGTAATTTTACCTAGTAAAACTTAACAGGCCTGGGCTTACTTAAAACTACATTAAATACTCAGGAATACATATATTACTCTACACATAGCATATAAAGGGATAAAAAGCTCACATTTGAAAGAACTGACCTAAATTATATAAACTGACCAAAAATGGCAATGAAATCATTTTTCAATCATCTTTAAAAAAATTATTAGCTAAACTAAGAGGGTAAGGAGAGCAGGAATCAGGGCCAAAATCAAGTCATAGGAAAAATATCGTTAGGATTCCAGTGACTGACACCTCTCTAGCTGACAAGATGTCACCACCATGAAAATGAAGTCTACCCTGTCTCTGCATCTCTATGCCTTTGGGGCAGGAGCAACCAACTGGTAAAGCCTACGTCATAAGACTGCACCTTTAACAAAGGGCATGGGGAGGGAGCCTTGGCCTTCCTTTAAATTCCAGAATGAGGTCTTGCACTAAGACTCAACAGAAGTGGAATACCCCAAAATCGGAAGGGGATTAAGACATTCAGGCTGACTAAATATGGCAAATACTCCCTATATAAAATCAGCTGAAGTGTGTAGTGTGAAATTTGAGATTATTTATAAGAGAGATTTCACTATGCTCAAGTAGAGATAACTCATAAGAAGTGTCCTCTAGCAGAAATTTACCTGAACTCGGTTTAATGAGTATGGCAGATACACTTACTCACACACAGATGATTCAGTGCAGATCCTTAGACCTCATCTTGTTTCTAGTCGAAGCATACCTCCTTTTCCTCTCAATTGTGACATTTGATTTGCAAGGTTAATTCTTTCAAGATTTGTACAAAGAAAACCACAAGTAGAATGAAATTATTTACTGTAATTTTAGTGATTTACAATGTGGGTGTTTGTGTGTGTGTGTGTGTGTGTGTGTGTGTGTGTGTGTGTGTCAGAGAGAGAAAAAGAGGAGAGGAAGAGAAAGGTTATGGTGTTGGTTTTGGTTTGAGAAAAAATATATGTGGTTAATAATTTCCTTATGATTAACGCTAACAAGTCATACCTATGTCACTGAACATAATTCTAAGGCAACTAATTAACTAACTTTAAATTTTTTTCCACTAGCATGTTTTGAGAATTACTAACAATACCAGACACTTTATTCTCTAATTCCTTTCTGGCGAGTGTAACTTCTGAATCCAGATTCAGCCTCAAACACTCATATGATTTGGTACAAACATTCATGAAAATTCTTAAGCCGAGGCTCTACATGCAGTTGAAACTGTAATTATTTGATGCTTGTAACAGTGAGTAGTGGGAGAGGAAATAATGAGAATGGTTAAAACTGGTAGGTATTTAAATATTGAAAAGTAGCAGGTTAACCCTTCAGAAATGGCACTTCTAGATCTGCCACGAGAATCCAGGACGTCATGCCCTAAAGAACTTGACCTTTGGCCAGGTACAATGGTTCATGCCTGTAATCCCAAAACTCTGGGAGGCTAAGGTCAGCAGATCACTTGAGGTCAGGAGTTCAAGACCAGCCTGGCAAACATGGTGAAAACCTGTCTCTATTGAAAATGCAAAATTAGCTGGACATGGTAGTGCAGGCCTGTTAATCCCAGCTACTTGGGAGGCTGAGGCAGGAGAATTGCTTGAACCCAGGAGGCAAAGGTTACAGTGAACTGAGATTGCACTTCTGTACTCCAAGCTAGGTGGCAGAGCAAGACTCTGTCTCAAAAAAAAAAAAAAAAAAAAAAAAAAACTTGACCTGAAAGCACCCTGACCCTTCCTGTACCCTTGCTTTTCTTAAATGCCTCCTTGTAACTTGGATCTGCTATCACGAATTACCAGTTACCAGAGAATATCCCACAATAGATACTTTATCAGAATCAGATACGAGCAAAATGCTTGCAGTAAAAACTTGACTCAAAATATCTCTTTTTCCCATTTCCCCTTCTCTTTTACTCTCCCCCACCATAATATCAGTTAATTTTATTGTTCCCCTTAACAGGTCTAGGACCTAGTTAAACCATCTTCTCTCAGGTCTTTATCTAAAAGAAAATCAGATGAACTTCTCTTTAGCAGCCAATATATTGCCTATGTGACTGTGTTTTATTACAGAGGTATCTTCCTAAATAAGGTAATTTGGGACTTTTAAACTCTGATCTGATAGGATTTAGCAAGTTGATAGAGAACATTTGATATCAATAACAAATCTGGGGTAACTTATGTTCATTAAAATGTGCCACTACTTATGCATTTTAAGATGTATCCTCAATCTTTGGAAACACAGAGACATATATTTATGTATATACATGGAGAAACATACAGACACATACATGTACATATTAATTTATGTGTTTTTATAACATCTAGATGCACAGAGGAACTATGATGGTCCTAAGCCTCAAAATCAGACAGATCTCAGATATAGACAGTCTGGTCTCTGTAGTACAGATATTATCATACGAATGTAGCCCTCAAATATTCAGCATAATGCCTTGCAATCCAACATGGCTTTGACCCTCTAATTTGACGCTACATGGTTCTTATACTTCTTACATTTCTTTACTTACCAAAGACCAAAGCTTACTGTTTTCATCCTGTTATATTCAATTACAGTCAACAGTGATTTATTGAGCACCTTACTGTATGTCAATTTTTTGGCAAATGACTGACAATAGAAATATTTAAAAGAAAAACAAAACAAGGTCTCTACCTCCAAGGGCTATTAGAGGGACAGAGAAATAAATAAGAAATGACAGTGCATGTAACAATATTATAACAAAATACCCCAAAAGGCCCCACGGCACTTTAGAGGAGAGACTAACATTACTTGGAGTGGGGATCAGAACTCAACTACTGAGAAAGATCTGGGCAGCTGTGAAGAAAGGGTGCCTTTCTGAAGTATTTGCACTTCATCCTGCAGATTTTAAGCAGCAGAGTGATGGGGTTGGACATCCAGATTAGAAATGTTATTCAGCAAACTGTGTGAAGGATGGACGAAGAGGGGATAAGATAGAAGACAAGAAAACCAACTAGAAGCTGAGGAAACAGGACAGGCAAAAGGGAGCAGCCAGTGTGTATGGTGAGAGAAGAGAAGAGCTGAGAATGACTCTGAGGTTTCTGAGTTGGCTAAGAGGGGAAGTAAAAGAAAGGAAGTGAAGAGGGAGATGGTTCGTCTGGAAGCATATCTTGTTTCTGATCTGGCTTGTGGTGTACAGATATGCAATACAATAAAATATGAGGGGCTGTATCTAAATCAAAAGAAATAGGAGTGAAATGAAGATGGTCAGATGTATAATAGAAATGTTGGCTTTAGTGGACAAGTAGGGTCCTATTTTCCTCTGGTTCTAAGAATGATTACATGAAAGTGATTACATTTCTTGGGGCTGAATGATCTCTCTCTATAAGTTTGTCTTTTCCAAGATGTCAAACCAACAACTCTACATGTTCAGCAACTAAGTCAAACATAGGGACAGCTTGGCTTTACATAGCTCTAGCCTAGGCTGAGATATAACCAATTTTCTTTCCATTCATTCTAAATAATAATTATCTCCATTCCAATTCAATTCAACTCAACCAAAGTTTACTGAGTATCTACTTAGGATCACTTTTTGGGATAAAGGCAAGATAAAGAAAGAAAAGTACAAAAAGAGAAGAGACGGAAATAATAGAACTTATTTTACAATAAGTGCTTTCATGATGGTACTGTATATAACATTTGATTGAAGTCATAATCTGTCTTCAGTGAGGTTAGGGCTGAGAGAGTGAGAAATGGGAAGACAGTTTCCATTCTTTATATTTAAAATATTTTAAATAAAAAATTAATGCCCCTCTAAACAAAAAATAATGTAACATTTAAATTTACAGCTGTCATTAAAAGCACATTACACCCAAAAGCACAATCGTAGATTGATGTGTATAGCTGGAATCACGTCAGTTACACATAAATCTATTAGACCAACTAGTCTTTACCACAAGTGAGACTCAAAGCAGAAGTGTGAGCAAAGATTCACACCTGGACAGCAATCAACAGGACTGACAAATCATTTGAAAGCAAGTTGTTCCTTATTTTCTTGAGCAAAACCATTTTGTTCCTAAAACGTCCAGTAGATCCTGACATTAGGTAGCTTTATTACAACAAAGACTCCAGAAGGCCCCTCTCCCCCTCATATTTAATGCCACTTGTTTGTTGAAAAATTAGCAGTTGTGCTCCTAATTCCCTGGCTCATCAGTTAAACCATGCCTTGCATTTGGACTTGGGTCTCACCTGTCTGACCTCTAAGGGACTTCAACTGTTCCCAGAACAATACTGGACACCAACTGAACTCACCTCTTGGAAGCTAATTGCGTGACAACTTGTGTCAAGCATATTGCCCCTGTTTCACATAAGTAAAGGAAGCCATCAAAGTTCTCACTGATTGATGGAAGATTTGGAGCTTCTGATTACTGTACTGTTATCTAATAACAAGCTCATGTCTTACTCATAGTTTCCTCAGCTGATGAGCAATCCATTCCACACTCATGTAGTTAATTGTAGACAGTTACTCCACCAAAAGAAACTGAGAATTGCTATCATCTAGGTGCTGATCAATCTGTATTTATTTTTTCACATAGAAGCAATCTCCTTATGTATTCTTAGCCAAACTGCTCAGAGTTTTGGTTGGTAAATACCGGGGAAGTGTGTCTAGAATCAATATGCCTGTAAAGGCATGAAATACAATTTAAGGAAGGTCAGTAGGCAGAATGATTCTAAGGGGAAAATTCTTCCTTCAAAAGTGTAACAACGTTTAGTCACATGTTCTCTTGAAATAGCAGATTCCATAGCTATTCCTCTAGGAAATGAGTTTATGTAAACGAGAACATTCTGCTTTGTGCTGCTGAAGTCACAGAGTATACCAGATGTTCACAATCCCAAGGCTCAGTTGCACAACATTGGTGAGCATTTCATAAACCCCAATATTGGAAGGATTCAACACCTACTGTGTTTTCTTTTCCTTCACTCTGGAAAAATTTTTATATATTATATTTCGCTGTATTGATTTTATTTTTAAAATCTAGCTACCTTTATTTAAATGCCACAATTCATCTTATAATGGTATTTAAGGGGCTTTTGTGGCACTGTGCCAGATTTATATTATTAGAACCTAGGCATTTGCAAATGAACCTCTTTCAATTAGTGTTTCAGGAAGCAATTAAACTGTCTAAAGTGTATTAATGAATACACTGGAATTGGGAAGCCAATCCTCCTAATATCCCCCATTATTAATGCACCATCTGCTTCGCTGCCTTAAGAGCAGGCAGGATCTCTAACCTCGGGTCCACAAAACACAATCGTTTATTCGAAAAGGTCACAGAAGCATAAGTTTGTAATCAAACTCAATATTCTATTAAATATGTGAATATTATATGTAGATTAAGGACATATATTTTTCTCAGAGTTTTGTACAAATGCAAATAAAGATGAATAAGGGTTCTTTCTTACTTCTTTTTTATTCTATGCTATGTATCAAAGCACTAACAGCTCTATGAATGTATTCCTGGGTCTGATACTCCTGCTAAAAGTGTGAGTGCTGTATGTACACTCTGCGATTTTTGAGGATATCATTAGGATCTCCAATGAGGTTGCTGTTTTCATTAATGAAGGACAGAATTTGCTACTGTGTTGTAGCTTTATCACAAGGAGTTGTCCAAGTGCTGCAGCATCTGCCCATGCCTCTTTACAGGACTATGCTCAGAGTCCATCCACAGGACAGGGTTCTGGAGGAGCCTATGTCTTGCTAAGGTATTTCCTGCTGGCTTTGTGACTAAGAGGAGCCCAGAGGTTGCAGGGCACAGACTGGAGTGAGAGAATGGAAGGAAAGGCAGGGAAGACCTCGTGTGTGGTGCCACCTGCTCCATGCTGGACAGTTATCAAGTCACCAGACCTCCAATAATCACGCTGGCTTTGGCAATGAAGTTGCTGCTGAGGCAGTCAAAAGGGAAGGAAAAGACACGTCCTTGGCTTTTAAAGAATCGAGAGCCTGGTAGAGGAAAGAGGTGCAGGCCCAGGGAGGGGTTATAAGCTGAAGTGGGGGTCACTGTGCAGTAGAGCTGCCAAGGAGGAGTTTGGGAAGGAGAACCCCATAGAATCTTGAGGATTTGGGAAAGTGGAGAACACAAAGACACTTCTCACAGAACTCTGTTCTCCTACCTTAATTTTCACTGAATGCTGTTATGGGTTGAATTGCATCTCCCCCAAATTCATATGTTGAAGTCCTAAACTTCAGTAATTCAGAATATGATCTTATTTGGAAGTAGGGTCACTGCAGGTATAATGAGTTAAAAAGAGGTCATAGTGGACTAGGGTGGAGTGGGCTCCTATTCCAATAAAACTAGTGCCTTATAAAAGAGAGAAACTTAGACACAGAAGAACTCCCACAGGGAGAATGCCATGTGAAGGTGAAGGCAGACATGGGGAAATGCAGCTGAAGCCAAAGGGTGCCGAAAATGTCCAGCAGACCACCAGAAGACAGGAGAGAGACATGGAACAGATTATCCCTTAGTGCCTTCAGATGGAGCATGGACCTGACCACACTTTGACCTTGGACTTCTAGCTCCAGACTATAAAACTTCTGTTGTTTAAGCCACAGAGTTTGTAGTATTTTGTTTTGGCAGTCGTAGCAAACTAATGTAATTGGTAATGTAATGAATTGTGAAATACTTGACTTATTTCCTGGATTATAAGCTATTTGAAAACAAGAACAGTGTTGGTTTTGTTTATGTTTTTACTGTGAGTCCCTTGTACACTACTGGGCTTATAAAGGGTGTCTAATAATTCTGGGTTAAATGACCAAGTCATAGAAAAATGTGGACAGTTCAGGGGACAGAAATAAATGTGGTCATCATGATATAGAGGGAAATTCTGGCAAAAGCCAGAGTGGGAATGGAGGGATGTTAAAAAAAACCATGTGGAATTTTGGGTAATCACATTCACTTCATCGGGAGAGAGGGAGGATGTAGAGAGGCCAGTCTGGTCACAGACCCATCGTGTCCTCCACTGAGTCTGTGAACATGCTGGGTTTCTCTACACAGGGTAAGGTCTTCAATACCTAATACTTAGACATAACAAACATGCACACATATGTGTGCACAGACATATATGCACATTTCCACCCCTGCCGACACGGGAGCCTTTGCCACTTCTTCATCCACTGGTGGGTTATTGACTGAAAGTGTAAAGTCACAGAGATTCCCTTCATGTGAGCAAACTGCTTCAGGATTCACTTTTTATTTTAGAACTGTACATTTCAAGGTGAAAGATATGCTGAAGAGAGGACAAGGACATCAGGTGGGAAAGTGAGAGGAGAGACCAGGCACAGTGGCTCATGCCTGTAATCCTAGTGCTTTGGAAGGCCAAGACAGGTGGATCACCAGAGGTCAGGAGTTCAAGACTGGCCTGGACAACATGGTGAAATGTCTTTTCTATTAAAAATACAAAAAACAAAAACAAAAAAAATAAAAATAAAAATAAAATAAAATAAAATAAAAATACAAAAAACAATAGCTGGGTGTGGTGGTGGGTGCCTGTAATCCCAGCTACTCAGGAGGCTGAGGGAGGAGAATTGCTTGAAACCGGGAGGTGGAGGTTGCAGTGAGCCGAGATCATGCCATTGCACTCCATCCTGGGTGATAGAGCAAGACTCCATCTCAAAAAAAAAAAAAAAAGAAAGAAAAGAAAAGAAAAAGAAAAAGAAGGTGAGAGGAGAAATGTGTGAAGAACAACAAACATTTGCGAGGCTGAAATCTTACTATGTGTTGGGTTCTGGGTTGGAAACCCCAATGATGTAACCTCACCCAGGTGGATATTGTAAACTCCAGTTTACAGAGAGAAGGAGGCTCAGAGAGGTAGAATCACTTGCCCAGAGCCCTGGATCTAGTAAACAGGAGCTGAGGTTTGCCCCACATCAAGCTGACTCCAAAGCTTGTGTTCCCTTTCTATTTCATCACATTGCCATTTTTTTCTGGAAACAATACAAAATCAACATTCTCTTCTGGATCCGTGTATGTTCTCCTTTCATTCTTGTCTGTGTCGTACCTGGCCCTTTAAATGAGGGGGCCTACTCACCCTCTGCCTAGCAGGTGGCACATAAAAGCTAGCTTCAGACAACAGTGGTTTGCCAAGCAATTTCCCAGGTTACTTCTGTCTTGTATATTTTCTATTTATCTTATTACTGTTCCCTGGTCTCTCTGATTTTTGGCTCATCCTCTTGGCTCTGAACTATTGAACTGGTCTACTGGCCGCTAGCTCCCTACTCTGCTTCTGGAATCACTTTTCCTCTAACATTTATATCTTCTCTAGCTACAGAACAGAGACCCCCTTCCTCAAAAATTATTGCAAGAACATACAACAGGAATATAATACAGTCTAGCCTGGAAGCATTAAGAAAAAAAAAACAGATAAGATAGGAAAGAAACATCTGTTAAAATAGTGACATATCAAATGCACCCTGTGTGGACACATTTCCTAGCTTCACTTTTATGTATGGTGCCTGTCATATGCCTAAGTGTGGAATATGTAGCGTTTCCACGATGGCGTGGCAAGCATTTATTTTCAGTACTTACTCCACACATGCACTGAAGATAAACTAGTGATGAATAAGAATTCAAAGACCTTAATCTTGAGACTGTAGATGGCCTGCTCTTGCAGGCTTTATAATTGATTGGGGGGATACCATACTTATTTATGAGCAAATAATTCACTTCCTGAGATATCAGATAATTCATTAATTCTACAGCATTTTGGCTTGTCAGTAGTAGGTTTACAGCAGTTTTGCAAAAAATGGCTTATATTCTTTTAAATAGGACTGGTTGAGGGGAGAAGGCAGAGAAAGAGTAAGTAAAAAATGATTTCACGTCTTCAACTTCAGTGAAACCAGTTCCCTAGATGCCAGGTCAGAAATTCCCACTGGAAAATCTGAAGAATATAGGATAACAATTCAGTCATTGTCTCTGGAAGGCCTTGGGGGAAGTATACAATTACTCTGGGGTTATATCCTAATAGCTTCTCATTAATAGATTTGAAGGGATTAATGTTCCTGGTAATTTGGCTAGCAACTTGGATCCCTTTTTCTTTTCCTAATTCAATACCATTCTCAGTGATCTTCTATCCTTTAAATAACCCTCAAAATTCCACCTCTTTCTACATTCCGGGAAACTCTTGGCTTTGCAAGCTGGAGCTGTTCATCACCCTACCTCCTTGCTCCTCCCTACCAGCATACAACTTCCAGGAAATGCCTTTTTTAAGGTCAGTTTTAATTACCCCAAATACACTTGGCTTCACACTCATTGACTTGTTTCATGAGGGCTGAAGATGAGCATGGTTGTTTGTGAATGCTTTTAAACAGTTTCAGATCCGAGGCCACCTGTCATTTGCTTACCTTGGCCAGCTGTCATCTCATATGCTCTGCACAATTCCCCAATCCAGAGGCAGGAGCTTGTATGAGGTGGAGCTTGTATTTAACAAGGCTTATTTCACAGCTACTGATTAGAAAAATGGAAAATCACTAACATTTACTAATTCTCAGACATTTAATTAATCTGGCATCCATCAATCAACAAACAAGCATCCACTGAGGTCTCCTTTGGTTAGTTTTTATAAGCAGGAGCTCAGGGTGGAGGTTTGAGGGGAAAACAATGGTTTCTACTACAGCTTTGGCACTTCCTACTAATGTGAGTTGGATATTTATTTAATCCTGCTGAGTGTGAATTTCTGTATCTCTAAAATGGAAGTAATCATATCTAAATTATAGGAAAGCTAAGAAACTTAAACAAAGACTGGTACATATGACTAGCATCGTGTCTTGTAAATATTAACTCAACTTAATGAATGAACCCAGGTTTGTGCTTGCTATAATGAAGGGCACAAAGGAAGAATGAAATGTAATTCTGCAAGGTCTAGTTAGACCTGGAAGCACTTAACCCTCTTTTTCTAGGCATTTTTATCCACATCCAGAGCTTTAATTGCCATCTGCACATCCAAGCTTCCCACATCAATGGCTCTAGCCCAGACCTCTCCTTGGCACTCCTGATCCTTACATTGAGGTTTGCTTGGATGACTGAAAAATACATTAAATCTACAGCATGCAGACCAGTCCCATGATTTTCCCCCTTCCATATGGTTCTCATTCAGTCTCTGTACTGACATCACCTTCCAGCCAGTTCCGAATGTCAGAAACTGGCACGATCCTTGTCACTGTCCCTTTTTTAAGTCCCACAATCATGTGATCATTGAGTCCTAGTCATCTCATCTTTTAAATATTCAACTCCTTCCATCTCTGCCACTAGCTCCCTGGCCTAAGCTGCCAACATTTCTTTCCTAGATAACTTACTAAATGGTGTCCCCCATTTTTTTCCAAAATTCTTGCTCTTGTTTAATCTTTTCTCAGATGGCACCAGTGTAAAACTTACAAAACAAAAGAAGGCTATGTCTCTGCTTTGCTACAAAGCCCTCAATGGGGTTCTATTATTCATAGAATAAAGACCAAAGACCAAAATTTTTCATCAGGTCTTGTAGATACTACCAGCCTGGACTCTACCACCTTCTGGAGCTCTGTCTCACAGTACACAGGCTTCTCTCCAAATCACATGGACCTTCTTCCTTCCTCCATAAAGCTTTGTGCAGTGCTGCTCCCCTGGCAGGATTACTCTCTTTCTTATCCTCTTCCTAAACAATTTCTGTTTCTCCTTTCAATTTCAACTCAAAAATTACTTTGTTGACAAAAAAATCAAAGTTTTAAAAGCGCTCTATATTTATGATTTGTGAAGCATTTAAAGTAGTCACTAATTTTATATTATTTGTGATTACTTAATGCCTGTGTCCTTTACCAGACCATAAGTTCTATGCAGGGTGGTCCATATCGATTTTTGTTCACCATTATGCCATGTATCCTATTATAATCCTTGGCATATAGTAGGTACTCAGTAAAAGTAGTTGATGGATGAGTGAATGAATGAACAGTAAACATTACAAGCCGTGTCCGCGCTAAGTGTCAAAATGTCTGACAAACAAGAGTGATGAGACGGAAGCTATAGAGGGTAAAGAAGTTTTCCTTAATGACCCGAGTAGGGAATGATGAAGACAATGAGGCTGGGAGTAGCATTTAGATCACTAAAGAGGCAAGGAGAGGGGCTATGCTTTCCAGGTATTGACACCAACAGGTAAGAAGTCTTGGAAGCTTGAGTAACATTTCATATATGGAAACAGTGAAAAGATTCACAGTCTATCATAAGAAATTGAAATTAAAGTCCAGTATGTGTAGCTGGTCAGTATGGAAACAGAGAACAGGCAGGGTGCCCACTTCACAGTCTAAAGGGATTCACATCATTTGTCTTTATTTTGAACTATGATTGGTGTTTCAAATGGGTGGTTTAAATTAAAGCAAAAGCTGAAAGTCACCTGGATGGACAGTGATGAGCAAAAGTTCTTTTGCAGGAGAGGGACTGTCATCTGTTTGTTTGGGTTGATACAGGCTTTTGTTTCACTCTATGGAGACAAATGACTCTATGTCTCTCTGCCAGTCACATTATTAACTGTACTGGCATTTTATTTCTAAGTCGGGGATAATCTGAGGCCAAGCAAAAAGGAAGCATTGAGAGGAGTCCTTGCCACAGGCTGCTGACTAGCTGACATTTCAGAATGAAGAATCATTGCCTCGAAAATATTCCGAGCACTTTCTCTATACCCTAATCAGGGAACTGTTAGAGTAAAACTCAAAGGTAAGTGTGTTCAATCTGCTAGCTTGCCATGGGAATGAGGAACTGTATTTCAAGCATTTAAAATAATTAAAGCCCATTTCTATCTTGGTCACTGACAACATCAAAACAGCATCCTGTGCTGCTTTCCAAATGAACTACAGGGAGTAAATGTTATGACATGAAGAGTGTAAGTATAAATTGGGGAGGAGAAAAAAGTTATGGTGGAAATAGTCATGGCTAGAAGTCCTAAGACATCAAGGGCAAGATGCAGGTGTTTTAGCACTGACATGGCCCAGAGCCCAAGTTGCCTATATAGACAAAGACCCAGTCAAAAAAAGGAGGGTGAAAATGAAGGACTGTCAGCTACGGTGAGAAGAGTGGTTGGAAGCACAATATATATCAATAGATCAAAGATGGATTAGGGGACTGGCTGACAGCACTAATGACATTTGAAGTTCTTTGTGTAAATAAAATCCCCATGAGCTTGGCGCCTTGATTCCTAGAAGAAAGTATGAGTTCAGCTGACAGGATTATTTGGGTCATGAGTGTTATTGTAAACACCCATGCCTTTGTCCCAGAGTATGACAAGATTTAATATCTTTATTGCCTATTCAATATCTTTACTGATGGCTGAGATGAAGAAATCGACAATGTGCTCATCAAATTTGCAGACTATACTAAGTTAGGCAGATTTGCTAATAGACAGCAAATAAGACAAGAATAAACACAAGACAGGAATCTAATTCTAACTGACCTTGGCAAAATGAAGTGACTCTGCAGTGGGTCGCTGTGGGACAAGGAAAGATAAATAAGGGTTCCAAGCTCTTCACAAACTAAATACAAACATTCTGGCGCATAAGTCAAACTCCTTTCACCTCTCTCTCTTTCCCAGACCCTCACTAAAGTTCTGGGTTACATTTTAGACACCAAACTTTAAAAAGAATGAGGTTAACAAGAAAAGATTCAGAAAAGCACAATGTGTGCAGAGTCAAAGAGAAGACGATACATCACATCTTAGCATACAAAAAGTGCTTAATGATTCTTCATTCAATAGAGAAGAAGGAAGAAATGAAGGCAAGAAGGCAGGAGGGAAAGAAGGGAAAAAGCAAGGAAGGAAAGGAAGGGTAGGATGAGAAAGAACAAATGAGACTGTTACGGTAAAATCACTGTGACCTTTAAGGAAAGAATCATTACTTGGAGAAGGAAAAAACAGATATTCATCAAATGGAAAAAAGAGATTGAACAAAATGGTTTCCCGGTGCTGCTTTAGGCTTTGAAATTTTACAATTTCCCTGACATCATAACTGGAATTTTCTGCCATTCAGAATAAACGAGAATCGCATGTAGGATGTGTGCCTCTGGCTGCAGAAAAGAACTGAGCTCAGGCTTCAACTCCTTGTACACCCCATGTGCCCTCAATTCATTATTAGGCTCTTCAGCCTTTCTTCCTGGACTTCCACACTCTGCCCACATTTTCTCAAGACCCTGAAGACAATGCCATTTTTACTTTAGTGTTAAGAAAAACACAAGTAAGTTTTCAAATGGTTCATCTCGGATCTAACCCAGAATTGAAGCTAAATTGAAGAGAGGCTTCCATGTCCCATGTAGAGCAGTGGTTCTCAAACTGGGCTGCATGTGATACTCACTTGGAAAGGTTGAAAACCTGTCCAAGACCAGGCCAGGCCCAGGATGATGAAATCAGACTATCATGGAGTAGGTGTCAGGCATTAGGCTTATCTTAAAACTCTCTATGGAGAGAAATAAGAGTGCCGCCAACTTCGAGAACCACTTCCTTAGAGGATATTTGGTTATTTTTCTTTACCTCAAGACAATCCCCAGAAGAATTCACCTCCAAAACAGCCTCCCGTGGATGCTGATGTATCTTCCTTACTTCATTAAGGAATTGGCCCAGGCTCTTCTCGTTGGATGGGACCACTGTAGTGTTTCTCATATTTTAATGTATGTATAAATCACCTGAGGGTCCTGTTAAAATTCAGGTTCTAATTTAGGAGGCCTGAGGCAGGCTGGAGAGTCTGCATTTCTAACAAGCTCTCACCTGATGCTGATGCCCCCTGGTCTGCGGACACTTGAATAGCTGGAGCTATCGATAATATTAAACTTATACAAACTAATCAACACAGCCTTCCACCAGCTTCAACACTCACTCGGCAACACGCTTGATCCTAAGTTAATGGAGGCCAATATCTTGCCCTCCTTCTTCTCTCAGAATAACGATGCATTTCTCAACCCAAAGCCAGCACAGTCTGGTGCCTTAGTAACTCCTAAGACTCTCTAGAAAAGTGCTTCTCAACTGTAATGTGCAAGTTAAATCACCTGAGGATCTCTTTAAAATGCAGTTTCTAATTCAGCAGACCTGAGATGGGGCATGAAATTCTACATTTTTAACAAGTTCCCAGGGGATACCAATGTTACTGGTTCTAAGAACCACAGTTTGAGTAAAGACAGGATCTAGGAGAGGTTTTATTGACTTCAAACATTGTGGGACCTGAGCTTATGCGTCCCCCAACTCAAGAACTGTGTTCACTTCAGCTTGGTTAGATCCTCACACTCTGACTCTTGATATCCTTTAGGAAACAACTCCCAGGCACATAATCACCTCTGACCACAATTTCCCTCCCTACATTGCTAGAAGCTAGATTTTACATAGACCTAAAATTACGACAAGAAAAAAGGCAATCAGACCATTCTGAGTCATGAAAAACTTCAATTTTAAAGAGGTTACTGTATCTACGTTTGGGAATCAGACTTATTTAGAATCTTCAGAACGAAATCCTATAGAAAGTGTGCACCCCCCAGCCCATGATTACAGAGTTCTAGCACAGACCAAGGTTTCCCTGATCTCAGACACCCAGGGGAAATCAAATATCAGGAAAGTATTGGTAAGATTGCAAGGATACACATTAATTGCTCCATGAATCTTTGGCATTACCATCATTATTTTCATTGCCGTAAGTCTCTCTTTTTAAGGAGAAGAGAACTTAGGACTTCTAGAAATATTGGTTTTTTCCTCTCAACTCAAGACATTTAAAGACCAATTGGAAGTGCTCAAAAAGAAACAAGGACAAGCACATTGGACCACATGCTTTAAGACTTGATTTCCAGCCCCAAGTCGCCACTGACTGGTGTTGACAAGTTCATAAACTCC
This sequence comes from Ateles fusciceps, assembly GCA_036589455.1. NCBI lineage: Eukaryota > Metazoa > Chordata > Mammalia > Primates > Atelidae > Ateles > Ateles fusciceps. The sequence goes on from JAZHEH010001737.1 coordinate 3,154,665, forward strand.
TGACCTCAAGCGATCCACCTGCCTCAGCCTCCCAAAGTGCTGGGATTACAGGTTTGAGCCATGGTGACTGGTCTAGGAAAGCATGGTTTCTGTTGTAAACCACGTCCTAGTCCAATGAGAAGCCAAAATTCTTCTTTAATACCCTACTGTATAATTTGAGGAGGCTTTATAAAATCAATAGTATTTTTCCAAGAATCTCAAATTGTAAGAGAGAAGAAAACAAGTAAAACTCCACAAAGCATAATCCACAATAATCTAACTACAGGATGCTGCTTACCTCTTAAGACTCCCATAAACCGGGCCCCATCCTACCTATGGGCAGGAACCCACAGTCACAGAGCTATGTTCCCATTTTCAAAGTCTAAATGCAAGAGAAGAAAGCTTTGAGACAGTCTACAAGTCTTCCCAATCTGTATGGGGTCTACCTTTCAAATTCTGGTTTTCCTGTCTAAAACCAATGTCTTCTACAGTTAATATCCAATTCCTTCAGGAGACACTACAACACTTAGAGTAATTGATATGGTTTGGCTGTGTCCCCATCCAATCTCATCTTGAATTATAGCTCCCATAATTCTGACGTGTTGTGGGAGGGACCAGTGGGAGCCAACTGAATCATGGGGGCTGTTTCCCCCATACTGTTCTCATGGTAGTAAGTAAGTCTCACAGGATCTGACGGCTTTATTAGAGGCTTCCCCTTTTGCTTGACTTGCATTCTTTCTTGCCTGCCAGCATGTAAGACGTGACTTTGCTCCTCCTTTGCTTTCTGCCATGATTGTGAGGTCTCGTTAGTCATGTGGAATGGTGAGTCCATGAAACCTCTTTTCCTTTATGAATTACCCAGTCTCAGGTATGACATTATGAGCAGTGTGAGAACAGACTAATACAGTGATAAAACCTAAATTTCAAAGAAGCAGCTCCCATTCCCAGTATCAAGGGATTGTTTAATTACCATCACATAATTATACTCAATAAATAGTATTAATGTACCTGCTCTTGTTGTTGTTATAATATTATATGAGTTAGATATTTTACCTACCAGGTTAAGTATTTGTGGAGACAATGTAAATGGTGACAAATGAGCCAAAATGAGTTGCCTGTGATCTTGGCAGCCCTCAGTATCCCTCCTTGGTCATGAGAAGGCTTCTCGACGACACTTGCCCAAACCCAATAAAGAACAGATACCCATAGTACTGTCAGCAAGATTTCTTTGTCATTCAGCACAATTTAAGATGTATAGTAGTAGTTATAAGAGATTTAGAATCCAAGAGTTGCTCAGAAAGTGCTCACACAAAAGGTGCTATCCTGGGCTGCAGATGGCACTGGCTGGCCCTGGTGGCTGTATTTCTCATGCACCAGAGAATGCTACACTATATGTGATGACTCCATTCAGAAGAGGATTATTAATCACACAGCTCAGGAAGCCTCTGCAACATGTAACGAGCTTAATAACTGAGATTTGTGGTGACAGCCCTAAACTAAAGCAGAAAATATCAAAGTTGTGTCAATAGTATAGATTTCTCCCCTTTTAACATCGTCTTAATGATCACAAAGAGGGCTATTCTATTTTGATACCTTTTTGTTACATTCCATTCGGTGTATCACATTGACCTTAAAACTATTTATTTAATAGGAACAGCCCTAGATGTATTGCTGATAAGCGCAAGGAGTGATGATCTCACAGGCTATTTCCAAAGGAGTTGTGGTGGGGTGGGGCGCAGGTGGGTAGACAAGTGACGGTCTCTCATCTTTCTCAGGAAAACAATCCATTGATTCTGGCCTAAGTCAAATCAACATAATTATGCCTCACAGTGTTCTCAGAAATGCTTTGTGGCCACTCAGGAAAGAGAACAAATGCCCCCTTGTTCCAATTTTGAAATGCAAGCTGTGTGCTTAGGCTCCGTGATACACTATGTAGAATAAACACGGGAGGCTTCAGTGGAGTTTTCCACTTAAAACTGATATATGGAAGATTCCTGGTCAAAAACCTGGGGCATTATTTCAGGTCAAGAGTCACATAGAAATCACCTACTATCTTTTTGGACAACTGTAGCCGGGAAGCCCGGAGGAATTCTCAATCTGTCTCATCTTTCCCAAAGCTGCTACCCCAAACCTTACTGCAGAATGCTGTTTTGAGATGACTGGGAAAACAGAGGGCCACTACCATATTGTCTACCACTCGCTTAATTATGAAGCTCTCATTTTTTTTCTGCAATCAGGGAAAGCAAAACATCATTTACAAAAAGAACTACCACAAAAGGTCAGTCCTGAGAAATGACTGATGCATTTCCATAAGGAGGAGACTCTCATTCCAAGCCTGGCAGTTGATAAACACACTTATCTCACTCCCCATGGTGGAAACGTACAGCTTTCCAGAGTCAGTGGAGTGGTACGAGCCTGGAGCGGGGCTCCCCTGAGGCTGTGGGGAAGGCCAGCAGTGCGGTAGTGTGGCAGCTGCTGAGCAGATGCCAAGCCTCCAGGCAGGGCCACAGCCATCACAGGCCCATTAGGATGCTCATCACTCGCTGTCAGGGGGTGAAGCCTCCAGGCGGGCTGATGTTCTCATCCCCCCCACACACACTTAGCTCTGCCAAAGCCTGGGGACCCCAGGCAGAAGGTGACAAGCCGGAAGAGCAGTGAAATCACCAGGAACCCTCAGGGCCATTTTCATACCCAAGGGGTATCTGTGCACTGTAGGTCTGGTTACAGAAAACCGTGGGCTGTTTTTCCCCTGCACTTCTGGTTTCAGTGAAACACTGATGACAGCTCTCATCTACAGATTTCTTGGCAAAATCAGGGCCAGTCAAAACCGTGAAAGGGAGAAACCACGTAGCACCACTCTCTCTTCTCTGGGCCTAGATTCCCGGGGGGTTAGAAAACCAAAGTAACCACTCTGGGCCACACAGGAGGAGGAAGGAGTAAAATACTAGGTTACGTCTCTCCTGTACTTTAAATTCTTTAGCAAGTTCAGTTTTCTGGGAATCCAAAAGTATACTGGCTCTCAGGCTTGAGATTGCCGGCACAACTGAACACAGTAATTCTGCAGAAGTTAAAATGGCAACAAGCTAATCTGCAAACTGCTGAAAATCTATACTGAGATCCTACATTCAGAAACAAACAGGAGGGTAGAGGGAGAAAGACTATTGCAAAACCCAGTCCAGGGTTTTACACTCTGAAATTTAATGTGATAGTTTAGTTGAGGGAAAAGTTTAGCCTGACAATCCTCCATTGGCTTTCAAAGACATTATATTCCCCGTGATCTAAATAATTCAACAAACATTGATCCAGCACATACTATATACTTCATATTCAAATCTGGATAAAATAAAGATTCTTGTTCTACCAGTTAGGATTATCAGTTGCAAACAACAAAAATGAACTGAAAAGTTGTTTATTAGAAGAGTACGAGATCATTTGCAATTACAACATGAAAGCCAGCAGCCAGTCTCAGAAAATACACAGGCACCAGATCTAGAGGTGTCCCCCTGGATGAGACACCATGGATGTCATCATCGGTGAACAGAGGCCGCCGCCGAACCAGAGCCATGGTCCCCACAAGGCTCCTGCCATCACCATGGCTGAAATTGGTTTTCAACAATCCCTAGTTATGGGTGTCAGTGCTTCAATTTAAGGTTCTAAATAGCACCACACTATCAGCTAATTAAAGTCATGAGCCCATGCTCTACTGTTGGGATGGGAGAGGATGATTTTCCAGACTTTGTCCTCCTTTGTCAGAAGCAGGTCCTCTCACTGTAACTTACATAATAACAAATTCCACCAAAGGGCATTAAGATATTATATAATCAAGAAAAAAGAGAAACATCTACCAGGATCCTCAATATGGAGTGAGAGTTGGGAATGGAAGCCTGATCATGTGTAGATAGACATAATTTTGACACCACCAAAGTAAGATAGATGCTATGGGTAAGACACCCATGGGAATCTTGGCACCTAAAGAAATGAAGTATTCCAGATTTTTTAATGATCGCCATTCTAACTGGCACGACATGGTATCTCAATGTGGTTTTGATTTGCATTTCTCTAATGACCAGTGATGAGCATTTTTTCACGTTTTTTGGCCTCATATATGTCTTCTTTTGAAAAGTATCTGAGAACACGTGGACACAGGGAAGCATCACACACTGTGGTCAGCTGGCAGGGGTGGCTAGGGGAGGGACAGCAGGGAGTGAGGAGGGTGGGGAGGGATAATGTGGGGAGAAATGCCAGATATAGGTGATGGGGGGATGAAGGAGGTAAACCACCTTGCCATGTATGTACCTATGCAACAATCCTGCATGATCTGCACATGTACCCCAGAACCTAAAGTATAATAATAATAAAAAAAAGAAGTACTATCCTGGATGAAAGCTAAGGAAAATTTCATATTAATGTTTAGCTGAATCTTGAATGACAGATGGGATTTCAAAAGGTCTAAAAGGATATTCCAAGGAAGAAATATTCCCTGTAATGTTGGAAGAACTTCCCAAGTATAAAGTGAAACTTTGTTGGGTAGAGAGGATTGGATGAATGAACAGATGCTTTATATATAGCTTGAGAGCTTCTTCTGCCAACTTAACTTTTTGATAAATTAAACGTTTTTCCAAAACCAAACAAATTTACATGGCACTCAGGGAAAGTGATGTTTATCATCATATTTTTAAGTATTTTCCAGTGGGAACAGGAAAAGATCCACCTCATCAGGTTTATCTTAACTTCATTCAAATCATGAATAAGAAACTAACGCAAGTTGATCCCCAGCCTCTTGGATTTTGCAACATGCTGTGCACTTACTTTGCTACCAAGGGAGACGCAGATCATAAACCCAGATGGAATCAAACAGGAAGATCTTAACTCATGGCTGAGTTTGGTTTTTAGGATCTCGAATGGTGAAGAAACTACTTACATTAAGTTGAAGTAATTAATCAATTTCACCAGAACTGAAGCAAAATCCATTATAAAACTTCCCTGTGAGAGAAGGAAACACTTCTCATAATGTGCCAAAATATTTAATATTACTGCCAACACTAGGATCTAAGTGATTTTGGTCTATAACCATAGTTAAAGTTTTACTTAGGAAAAAAAATTAGCAAAATATTTAAGACTATTTTTCTTACATAGAAATGTAGGAATTACAATGTCCTTGTCTAAAAGAGGATGAGAGTGGCAAGGAGTCTGGAACATTAGGTCTGCGAGAAGAAAGATCTAGAATATAACAGCCAGATGACTCAAGAGGAATGTAGGAATTATTTTCAAATATATAATGGGTTGAAAGATAAACTGGCAAAATTTAAAGTGATCCGGTAATAGATTCAGCTACAAACAGGAATAAAACCCACCGGAATTTTTCAAGCAGAAGCCAGAGAATGACCTGTTGTTGTGGTAATAACTGCTGAGGTCCTTCAAATTTCTGAGATGAAATGACCACATGGAGTGACTGCATGTGGATTCACCTAAGTCTCACTGAAGTCAGTATAAGAATATTTATATAAATAATTTTTTAAAAAATAAATATTGTTGACTAAATGAGTGGATGATTCCTACACAAAGATTAGATTAAGAGAACAAGATCTTGGGTTTAACATTGAATAAGTGATTACAGTCAAAGTCTTCACAAGAACCCAAAAGGTTCTGTGCTATCAGAATTGTCTAATTACTCCTTGATGTCAGAATAAAGCCATTTCTGTAAATAATTTCTGAAAACTAAAGAACTTTTTGAGGGAATAATTCTTTCATGAAGATCAGATAAAAATAAAGATCTTGTGTTCCCTTGCCAGGCCTGAGTGGTGTTAACTGTCCCCACCCCTCCTTTCTCTGGCCCCTCGTCCGCCACTTCGCTTCATCTCTGCTACAGTCACACCAGGCCCTTCTGACACACCAGACATGATCTTGCCTCAAAGGTTTTCCCCTGGATGTTCCTTTTGACTATAATATTCTTCCCCCTGAGAAGAATTCCTTTTTCTTTCAAGGTGTACTCACCTTCTTGGAAAGGCTTTCTCTGACCACCCTATTTAAAGTGATTCCCCATCTCCCTAACAAAACACATATAACACACACACACACACTACATGCATTAAGTGTGCATACATGGACACACACACACATATAGAGCAAGGCCAAGCTCCTTTCCCTTTCTTTTATATTTACATAACTCTTACAGCCTTCTAAAATTTCTGTTCACTAATTACATTTACTGGCCTCTCCCTATTTCAGAATATAAGTGCCAAAGAGTTAGGATTTTGTATACTTTATACATTGAAGAAATCTCAACCCGGAAAAGAGTACCTTGAATATAATAACCCTCAATAAACACATTGAATGAATTAAAGAATACAGACTTGACCATAATACAACTAAGTTAGAATTCAATAGCAGCAAGATAACTATAAAATACATTTGTGACAACTCATGCATCAAAAACATTATAATGAAAAATAGAAATCAGAAGTTTAAAGAAAGAAAGAAACTACTTATTAAACATGAGAGAAAAGCTAGCACAGTGTTTATGAGGAAATGTATATCCTTACATTAGAAAAAAGGAAACGGTGAAAATTAATGGTCTAAATCATCCAGCTTAAGAAATGAAATCAATATAATAGAATAAGCTCAATTTAAGAGAACAAAACTAATAGAAATAAAATTAATAAAAATTGAATATGAATAATGCAACAGTGTCAAAATTGGTTCTTTGAAAACACTTTAAAAAAGCAAAAAAAGAATAAAGTTTTGTTAAATGTGATAAAGGGATAAGATACTAAAAATAGTATTCAATGAGGAACATGGAATTCAATATGAAACATATTTTTATATGTCATAAGGAAGTACCAGTAATAGCTTTATTCCAAAAGTGAAAATTAGACAAAATAAGTGTTTCCTTGAAAAAGATAACTTACCAGTAAAAATATTAAACTCAAGTAGACAATGACTTTTCACTCAGTTTAACTAAGGTAAAATTTACATACAATAAAAGTCACTTGTTCTATGTTTACAATTTGATGAATTCTGGCATCTGTATATATATATATATACCACAGGAGTGAACTGGCTGCCTTATCTGTCATCCCATTGATTGCCAGAGTTGATTCACTGATCTTGCTGGCTAGGTGGGTGTCCCCTTCCTTCATCACCACTCCAGGTGTGTCCCGCCCAAAGCTATCCACTAGGTCAAAGAGGACAACCTTCCTCAATAGAGGAGGACTGTTCTTCCGTTAAGGGTAAATGAGTAGCCGCACTCCCCTGCTGTAAGCTCCAAACAAGCTCTCATTGCGATTTTAATTTGCATTTTTCTGATGAGTAGCATTGAGTACCTTTTTACCTATTTATTGGCCATTCATATTTCCTCAATAAAGTGTCAGTTTGAATGTTTTACCCATTGGGTTGTTTATCTCCTTATTACTGAGTTGTTAAGGGTTCATTGCATACTCTGGATACAATCATTTTATCAAACATATAATTTGCAAATACTTTCTCTTAGTCTATAGCTATCTTTTCATTTTCTTAATTATTTCTTTTGGGAGAACAACCTGTTAAAAAATTTTGATGAGGGTTAATTTATCAAGTTTTTCTTCTGTGATTCATGTTCTGTTTAAGATATTATTGCTAACTGATTGTCACAAAGAGTTTTCCTATGTTTTCTTCCAGAAGTTTTGTAGGTTTAGCTCTTATGCCTAGGTCTATAATCTATTCAGAGTCAATTTTTGTAGATGGTGTGAGATAAAAATTAAAGTTCATTTTTTCTCCATATAGATATCCAGTTATTTCATCAACAGTTGTTAAAAATCATGTAATCATATGTTCATCAATAAATGAATAAAAATATGGTACATTATACAGTGGTATGCTACTCAACAATAAAAGGAACTACTGATACATGAAATAACATGGATGAAAATAAGAATCATTATACTAACTGAAAACAACCAAAAAGCAAAGATTATATATATATATATATATATATATATATATATATATATAATTGCATTTTTATGAAAGTTTCAAAAATTTTAAAGTGACATAAATAAAACCTGAGGATGGAGGGAGGCCTAGACTGCAAAGAGGCAAGAGAAAACATTTTAGGGAGTGATGGAATTACTTCATGTCTTGGGTTTGGTGGTGATTTCATGGTGCATAGCTTTGTCAATACTCACTGAATTGTAGTCTTTAAATGGATGTAGTTTGTTGAACATAAATTATACCTCAATAAAATTTATTTTTAAACAAGCAACTAGGCCTTGGGCTAAGATATGTGAACATCAACTTTTCCCCCAAACTGTAAACCTCAGATTTTTAAAACTCTGCAAAAAATCAAATCAGACATTAAAACAGTCTTGAGAAGTTCCTGGATAATGGGGGAGAAAATGAAAAGGACATGAAAATAACAAGGGAGAAAATGATAAATATAGAGATCTAATCCATTCTTCATAGATTAGTATATAATACAAGATTTTAAGAAAATACAATACAATGTATTATAATACAGTAATATGTAATATATATTATGTATCATATAAATATAATATAATAAAATATGCTTTTTAAAAAATTAGTAATGAATCCATAATCAAGGAAAAATATTTTAGCGATATGAGTGGCAACAGATAATATGTTATATATTGGTGAACAGGGATTATTATGCATTCTTGGTAAAATCAATGGGAAAAAAATCCTTATCTAAACAACTGGAAATCATCTTAAATTGTCCGTAAAAATTATAAATTGCAAATGTTTTAAGCAAAGATCCAGATAATATGTGTTATAAAAGGATAGGAATCTGCTGATGTCTTTTTTCATTATGCTGTATCAAAAAAACATAAAATACCTAAAATTTTGCAGGAAAAACATTGGAACGTAATTAAATACACAAGTAATTGTCTTTCATGTCTTAGAGCAAGAGAGAGCTAGCATTGATATATCTGCCGTCTTTGAAATAATTATTTGAAGACATACTAAGTAACTAAGGAAAAATCAAAATTAATAAATCTTCGTGAAGAAAGTTATGATGTAAAACAATTTGAGAACCTTTTATTGCTCGGTTGGACCACTGATTCAGAATCAATTTATTTATATGCTGAAATTTCTCTCATATATCCTAGGCACAAAATTGGGCCTGCTATACTTCATATAGTGACTCCTCAGCAACTTTCCTTCTTTTCCTAGAACGAGGCAATCTTTTTTGAGACACATCTTGCTTCCCGCTTGTGTGGGAATCTGTTTGAAGAAACAGCAATGACTGCACTGTGACAAATAACACAAACAATAGTTAGAGAGGTTTTTGTTTTTATTTGTTTGTTTGTTGGCCTGAACTCAAAGACAGTGAGGGTAAGAGAGCCTAGCAGATGTAGACCATAGAAGTTAGGCTTTTGAAGAACAGAGCAGGACACACAATGGTGGAGAATGGCTCTGAGGCTGGCAGGTAGGGAGACGGGCAAAACTAATGGGCACAGTCCTCTGTGTATATATGATTCTTGCTGAGTCCATTCAAGAATGACTTTTCACTTAGTTCTGAAATCACTGAACCAGTAACCTACGTTATCTTCTGGACTCTATGGCATGCTTGTGCATGCTTATTCTCTGCTCTTCAGGGAGTATAGTACAGTAATCCAGAGCCAAAATAATGACTTGGGCCAGAATGGCAACAGTGAGGTGGGTGAGAAGTGAGCCAATCTCAAATATATTTCAAAAGTGGAGTCAATAGGATTTGCTTGCTGATGGTGAGCTACAGGAGTCAAAGGTAAGTTAGCTCTTTTGCTTACACAATCAGATGGAAAGTTTTGCCATTAACTGAGAAAAGAAAACTCCAAGAGGAGCCAGATTTTGGAAACGTATCAGGAGCAATTTTGAACAGATTAGTTTTAGGATTTCTATCAAACATCTAAGTGGAATACTGAGTAGTCAGTTGGCCATCTGTAAGTGTGGAACTCGGGAAGAAGGTCCAGACTGGGAACAGAAACTTGGAAATCATGTTTTGTAGGTGATATATACACCATGTAGTTGAGTGAGATCACGGGGGAGATAAGCATAGATAGAGTGATGAAAAGAACCAGGTGCTGAGAACTGCAACACTCCAACATTAAGAAGGGTGATGAAATAATATGTACAGCTAATCCTCGTGACACATTTCCCTATGTGAAAATCCTTCACGTATACCCCCTAACTTAAAAGCTAAAAAAAAAAAAAAAAAAAAAAAAAAAAAAAAAACTTCTAAATTTAAAAAATAAATAAAAATAAATTTTTTTTTTTAAAGTGATGGAGACAGGAAGTAACCAATGATGAAAACTGAGAAGGAGCAGCTGTGAGGTTGGAGAAAAATGAGAGTATGTGTTTTACCTGGAAGTCAAATTAAGAAAGTATTTTCAGTGGGAAAAGGTAACAGCTTGTATCAAATGCTGCTGATAGGCCAGTAGGGCAAAGACTAAGAAGTAATTACAGGATTTATCAAACAGAGTTTCTGGTAATCTTGAGAAGAGCAATTTTTATTCAAGTGGTGGATCTGAAAGCCTAATTTGGGTGAATTCAAGGAAAAACAGAAAGAAAACGTAGGAACAATGTTTACCGTAGATAATTATTTTGAGATTTCCTTTTAAAGGAGTGAAATGAGACGGTTAAGTGAAAAATGAGGTCAAGATATATCAGTTTATTTATTTTGAAAATGGGAAATATAATGGGATGTTTGTATAGTGATGAAAAATACTCCATTCTCTTAAGTCAAGTATTCCTCAAGGTAACAGAATAGCTGACAGAATTTTCTGGAAAAAAAATATACCTGCATCTATTCATATTTTCTCTTAAGATTTTGAGAGCTGGTCTGGTCTCTAAGGAACTGATTTTAATCTTTGCCATCTCCAAATTAGACGACTTTAGAGAGTAGAGCGATAAATAACATCTCTGATGTCTTACAGCATCAATTGATGTTGGCCAGCATGACAGTTTCTAGTAACTGAAGAACCCATGATTGACTTAGTTCTGCCTCCTCCACACTCTGTTTCTGAAATGTGAAGGACTCCTAGAAGGAAAGAGGCTGTGCAGACCAAGATGGGAGGGGGAAGCCAAACATAACTTCCAGACAATTCCTACTTAAATGTCAAGTTGACTGCATTTGGAAGCTTTTGATTTAATCAAAATCAAAACTTTCATGCTCCCTAGTTCACCTATCTGGATTATGCTTCATGCAATGAGAAAAAGAAGAAAGGCAGCAAGTCAAAAACAACATTGATTTTTTTTTTAAATTTTTCTGATTTTTCCCATTACTGTCTTAGATATGGGGGAGAGGGGGAATCCGTATGTCACCCTGGAGTCTTATCTCCTTTTTCTGGATGAGGCTTTCCCTTCCTGTCTCTCCCATCTCTGGACAGATTATTTCCATTTCTATACAGCTATGTTTCCTGGTAAAACGCAAACTGAATCAGGAGTGAAATTGCAAGGAAGACATGGAACTCAGTCTGGACAATGATTAAACTCAGATGTAATAAGCAAGGAACCATGTAAGCCAGGGGCAGGCTGCTGATCCCAGGGAAACGAGGAGTTGATTAGTATGGCGGGTTAACAACTAGGGAAAATGAGAAAAATGATTAACAACAAGAAAGCATGGAGCAGTGCCATTCCCTGCTGGGTCCTAACAGCCAAGTAGCTGAGGAGTCCTCCCCGATTGGATTCCACTTTTCTTTGCTCCCTGCATTCAGTCTGTCACCAACTCCATAGCCAACAACTTCTGACTTTTCTTGGAACACTTTTCTTTTGTATTTCTGCAGTCTGAGGAAAGCTCAAGCCCTCCCAACCTTGTAGATTGATGCCTGGATTTTCCTTGGGTAAAGGTATCTCCAGATGTCTCTGACCAAAGAAGCATTTGCACAGCAACAAGAATGTGCATTTGCAATTTAGCCTATCTCCAAGTGCTTCCAAAATCAATTTAGAGTCCTGGTCTTGAGCTTTTGGATTTTCTATCATTCCTTATTTCTGTCACCAAGTTCCTCTTCAGAACCTTCATCAGTTAACGACTTCTCTCTTTGACCCCCCACTTTCTCTTCTCTTCTGGGCCCCCAACTCAGAGCTGACTGGCTTTACCTGTGTTATCTAGTACCTTCTTAGAGATCAGGTACACTCACAACCCTGGTTAATATGATTCCATAATAACATTTTAATAACCCCATAAATGCTGTACACACAAAGTAGAGAGCAAGCACTTCAGGAAAAAAAAAATAATCCACATAGTTTATCATTACAGTAAATTAATGGGTAAAAGACATTAAACATGACTTATCCAGGCAGGAACATGTCTACATAAACCTTAGCTCATCAGCATTCTGGGCCAAGGAGTAAATATTTAGCAAAGAAATTATAATCCTTTCTGCATAATAACAAAATACCATTGCCTGGGCTCAATGAGAAAAATTCATAGAGCAAATGTCTGGAGTAGAGTGGGCTGGTGGCTGTTTTATCAAGCACTCACTCCTTTGTCTGCGTCTACTGAAACTTTACAGCATGGCCTAGCAGGCTCCCTCAGTTTGGTTCCCGGCTCTCTCTCCAGCCTCCCCCACCACAGTTTCTCTACACGTACCCTCTATGCTCAAACCAGCTCCTTAGCTTCTTGTACCCTTCTAAGTTGGTCACACAGTCCTTTGTGGCTGGTTTTCCCTTAGATCCATTTTTCACTTGATCAATACCTATGCAACTTTCAAGATTCAACTCAAATGGCACTTCTTCAGTAAAGCTTTCTGAACTGCCCATCTCCTAGCAGGCGTCAAGTACCCACAACAGGCACTCACAGCAGACTTGTGGATTGAGTAATTATATTTTAGATCTGTTTGACTTAATTTCTTTCTAGACCTCTTAACTATAAGGTTACTTTGGAATTCATTCAAAACAAACCTCAATCCAAAGTCCTATGCTAAACATATAACAATGAACTGAGGAGTATTTCATGTTGCTGTGGGGACTTCTTCATCTCATTGCTGTGTACACTTAGTTGGGTAGTGGGACAAAAAAAATCCAACTCTTAGCCTGTACTGTAATATTACTGTGCAGATATAATTCAAATTGTGCAACAGTGCTATTACTAAAACATTAAACCCATGCTTTAAATGCATTGCTATTGGTCCTTACCAGTTTATGAAAATCAAAGAAACCCTTTTGTAAAATAAACACTTCCTAATGTAAACTTTCATTTTCAAATGTATCTAGCTTGTAAATTTAAACTTTAGCAAACCCTCTTCCTCATATTGGGATCTGCCATCATTGTTGCTTATAATTCAGAACAGGAATCTGAGTGTGCAAATGTGTAAAAGGTAATACAATAGGATAATTTGCAAGAATATATAAAACTGAGCAAGGGATTCCTGGTTATTCTCACTCCTTCCTTAAAAATAAGAAAACAAAACCAAAAATTTATATAATAAAGGATTAAAATGCACTATTATCTATTGCATTTAATCTCTATAAAATCACTACAAAGTAGGCAAGGAAATTATTATTATAACTATTTCAAAGATGGAGGAAGTGGAATCCAAAGACAGGTAAAACAAAGAAAACCCAGGTTATGTAGTTGCAAAACTAAGACAAAGCCGTGCCTGTGGACTTCTGGTCCCATGCTATTTTAGAACTCCTCTATAAAGGAGGAAGCCAATTCCAGTCATAGCCATAACATTTGTGATTTGACTTGATTTCTGAAATCTCCACCTCAATGAGTTTGAGTGAGTAGAAGTTTAATCTATCAGTGAAAGAGAAATGTTTACTCAGGGAAACTTGGTAAGAGGAACATTATCATAAGTCATTGTAAATAGGTGGTCTTCACTTAAAAAAACTCATATAACATATGAAATGGGATATTACTCGCATAATTATCATCCTCAATATTAAAAAAATTGATGTATGCCAGAAATTGTATCTTTATTTCGACTTTCATGACAACCTGCAAGGTAAGTAATAGTGTTCATATTTTATAGATGAGAAATTGAGTCTGAGAGAAGTTACTAAATCATCCAAGATGACACAGAAAATGCACTCGTGTCAGCTTGGCATTATGCCTAGAACAGTGAATGCTCTTGATAAACATTTCTGAGTGAATGAATGGCTGAATAAATGAATGAATGAAGTGAAAAAGCCACGGTTTGATTCAGGTGTGCTCGCTTCTAAAGGTCATATGTTTTTCCCAATGTCATATGTTTCACTTTATAAGTAAATGTATTACTGGCTTCTCTCAAAGAGAAAATGTCCCCCACAAGCATCTAAAATAACTAAGTTACATACAAATTTTCAGAACATGATCTGCTATGTAAAGTGAGAAAAGCTTTGATTATAAAATATGCTTCACACTGGTGGCCATAAGATTACTCAGGTCTGAGTTCCACCACTGTCTCTCATCAGCCAGTTGCCTTATCTGGATATGGGTAGAATTTTAGGCTGGTTGATTTATGAGTTACCCGAGGACCCCTTTCTCCTTTGGTTCCTCTGACTTCACCACCATTCCCTCTGGCATCTCTTCCTAACTCTCAAAGTTTCTACTTAAAACATTCAAACAAATGCCTCTGGGTAAGCTCTGTCTATAGGCTTCTGGGTAGGGATCATGAGCAGCTTCAAGAAGATTGTTATTTCCAATAAGGAGAGGTGGCCAGTGTCAGGTAAATGCAACCCATTGTAACACACAAAGACAAAAAGGGTGTTTACTTGCGATAAATGGAACAAAGCAAGAATGAAAAGCTCTTGCAAAATAAATAATTCCCGAAGGGTAATCAGGAGGAAAGGTAAAACAGCATCCTCTTTAAAAGCAGGAGTTTGTCTTCCATATCCCTGGGTCCCTTGCTACAGTCAAATTCTCAGAAAGCAAAGACAAGTTCGCACACAAAGAGAAAAACAGAGAAAAGGAAGTCAGGCCACTGTAACACGCTCACTGTTGACCTCCATGTGGACAGTTCATCCTCCTGCAAGCAGGCCCAGCAGGTAGCCCTGTTTCTTCCCTATTTTCACCAAGGCTCTTCAAATCTACTATTGTAAAATCCAGTGACTCCATAGACTCTTTGACTCCATCTTCTAACCTCACATGTTGTCAGGAGATAAAGAACCCAGCATGTCTGGGAAGGCTCACTTGAGGGTGAACAAGTACAAAAGACCTAGGAGACACACGGGAACATGGGGCATGAGTAGGAAGTCAAGATAAAAGATGTTCTTGTAGAACACCAGCCCAACAGAAGACAAGCCACAGACAGCAGGTCATGAACAGATAAAGTCATAGCTCAAAATTGCAATCCATAAACCTTTTTGGCCTAACATTCTGTTCTGCAAAACCACTGCACCATCTAACAGCCTGAAAGCACATCCTACTCCATCATCATCATGAATTGGGCTCTCTCCAGATAGAAGAAAACAGCAATGCAATCTGGTGTTTGCACAGAAAACACAGCAGCAGAAAAAGCAGGAGGTACACACCAGAACACCTGCTCAGAGACATTGCCTCAGAAACAGTCAAGCACTCACAGGATGGAAACATCTGTGTGCAGCTCCACATGCCAGGAGCCTTGAGTTGCAGGATGGGGGAACCCAGTGAGAGGCAGGGAGTCGGAAATCAAATGATTTGGATAATGTGGGAGGAGATTTGTCGAGAAGAAAGACACAGAGGTCAGGGAAGGAGAGGAAGGGTGTCTGGACACACTGTTTCGGTACGCTTTCAGCACAAATGATGAATGTGGCTTTTCTGGAAAAACAGTCAACACCCTGTGCTCTATGAAACAATTCAAAGAGCACAAAGACCATGTTTACTGCTGAATGGTTAGATAACTTGCCCCAAGTCACAGGTTGTAAGTAGAAGCTAAGGAAGATCCAGGTCTCTCTGACCAGCGACTCTTGCTGGTTCCTCTACCCAACACTTGAGCCCCTGGCACCATTTACAGTAACGGTAAGTCTCTTATACCTGGCAAGTTCTTCTCCTTTGGCTTCTATAAGTCCTCTCTTTCAATGTTCTCCTATTCCTCTTACCAGTTTTCCTCAGTCTCCTTCTCCTACTTATCTCTAACATATTCTCCATGCCCCTGTTGTACCCCACATGAATATTAGCAAAAGAGTTAATATTTTCCCTGGATGATATACCTCCTTCTATCTGCTTACACCTGTATGCTGATGACTCCTAAACTACTATAGTAAATCAGACCCTTTCCTTAGCCCTAGATCATTATGACTAACACCCATTTTCACATCTTCACAGGTACCCGAGTCAATATTTGCCAAACTAAGCTCACACATAACTTGACCAGCCAAAGCAGACTGGCCAACCCACATTTCCAGAGGCTGCCTCCTCCGATTTCACTCCCAGCTGCCTGGGATATGCCTTTGGGCTCCCATGATCTCCAAGGCATAACTCTGATGAAGTTCTTACCATAGCACATTTTAATTGTTTGTTTACTACTCTCCCCAATGGACTGTGAGCTGCTCAAGGATTAAAAACGTCTTATTCATGTGGATGTAAATATAAGGTAGGTAGTTAATATTTCTCGAAGGAATAAATGCAGAGCCTAATTTAGGTAGAGGTACCACTGTAGCAGGTTACACAAGCCAGAAGTCATTTTCCATGCATCTTTTCTCTCACTCTCAATTCTGATTAGTTGCGAAGCTGTCTACTTACCTCCTATATAAGATGTGAACATTTTGTACATTTCCATTTCTAACCAGGTTTCCCCCTCTCCTGCTTCAACTCTGGAAGATGCAAACTCAGTTAGTGAGTGGAGAATGCATTAAAAATCTTCAGAGGTGAATACAGAAGAAGCCAATCAAACCTCTCTGTCCACACAAGCCATTGCCCCAAAAAAGTTATAAAGGGAGAAAAACAAAATTAATTTTAAATATGCATGTAGTTTTGATTATCACTGGGAATGATCTTTCTAATTATTGAACTGAGACTGTTTAGGGAACTAGAGTGACCATAGGATGTTTAATTCCCAAACAACAACCAGAGAAGCCATGGAAATTTCTTTATATTTTATCTGAAGAAAAGGGGAAAAGCTACCCCAGAGACTGAATTTGAAGAAACACAAAGACTAAAATAAAGTTACTATGTGAGTATGCTCTGTACATCCTGATTCTCCACAACGTTTACCAAATTTGAATGAACTATTAAGAGCTTTGTCGAGCTACTGTTAAAACGTTAGTATAATTCCATGGTTTATAGGCATTCATTTAAAATTATTTTGATTTGGCAGCTTTTCAGTTATGAAACCAATATTCCCCTCCCGCTGTCTATGCCCCAAACAATTTCTGGGCCTTATAAAGCGTATGGGTCCTAGGCATTGCACTTGCAAAGCCTAAACAATGAAGCTGCATTGACTCATTGCATTCACTCAACCAAAGCACACTTTCCGAAATGTAAATCTCATCATGCCCTACCTCTATTTAAAATCCTTCCATTAATCCTAATCACCTACAGGACAAAGTCCCAATATTCCTAAATGGGCAAGCATGACATTCATAGCCTGACCCTACCCCCTCTCCAGCTGCATCTCTTTCCTCTACCTGCCATCATGTGCCACCATTGCTGAAATATATGCAAATGCAAGCACCATGATACTTTCTACCTTCACTGCTTTGAAGTGTTTTTACATTATCTGGAATGTTCTTTCCTGTCTCATGTATCAAGTGAAATGCTATAGCTCTTTTTAAGACTTTCTGAGGATATCACCAACTTCTGAAATCTTGAATCTCCTTTCCCAACCCTCATTATAATTTACCAGCCATTGCCCTACTGTTGCTTTTATTATATTCTACTACTGAAGTATTTGTTATATGTCTGCGTTTACGTCTAGACTGGGAGCTTCTTGAAGTCAGGAACTAAATTTTATTCAAATTTGTTTCTCAAGCATTTAACCTAAAACTTGGACACATATTAAGTACTGAATAGACTTTTGTTGAATAAATAAATAAAAGAATATTGTTGCCTATACCAGTAACATAAATTTTAGTGAGATCTATCCAGTAAAGAATATACATATTAAAAGAAGGCTTAGGCCAAATTACTCAAAAAGTCTCTAAGAGAAGTTCAAATGTGTGATTATATAAACCACTTTAAACCCCAGAGAATGTCAGGGAGATATAGAAAATTATAGAAGAGCAAATATTATTATAGGATAATAAAGGGTAAGTTTGATTCTGTAATCTAGAGATAGGTTCTCTTGTCATCAACTTCTGGCAAGATTCCATAAAATATTATTGAATAAATTATGTGTGCTTTCATAGACTCTATAGAGGAAACAATTACTGGGAACCAGCACTACATTCCAAAAAAAGTCATGTCTAAAATCACTACTTATTTTTGCTTTCTTAAAGTTCCTAGTCCAATAATTCGATGAGGTACTGTAAATGAAAATTTGTCAAAACACTTATTTGGATCATTATAATACATTTTAAGCAGGAAAATATGCTGAAACATGAGTTAATTCAAGTAGTATTCCATAAGAAAATCTCCTTCTCTCTACCCATGCCATAAATCCAACTCCCAGTAACAAATAACAGCAGTCTACCACCAGGAAGGGATGAGAGGAGGCATAAGACTTCCTCTGGGATGGGTACATAATATAGCTCATGGTGGACTGGAACACTGAGAAAAAGCTTCTAGCACCATCCCTTACCCAAAGCACAAGATAAAAGCAGTTCACTATTAGAGCGCTTTGCAGGCTTATTACACTAGAGATAATCATTGTAAAATAACCACACACACAAAAAAATCCAGCTGAAATATTTACCAGACTGATTAAATTCTCTATATAATGGCCTAACAGAGATGTACCCATTTCCTTTTGTAAATAATATTTACTTCAGTCTCTTCTGTTCTTCAACATGTCATCTCTAACATTCAACAAAAAAATATGAGACTAACAGAAAATATAGAAAATAATCCATTGTCAAGATATAAAGTAGTAAGTATAACCAGACTCAGAGATGACTGGAACTATCAGACAACAAAATTAAAATAACTACAATCAATATCTTAAAGGATCTAGAGGAGTGGTCAGCAAACAATGGCCCATGGGCCAAATTCAGATTACTGCTTCTTTTCATAAGTAAAGTTTTATTGAACACAGCCACACCCATTCATTTCTGATTACTTATGGATATCTTTGCACCATAATGGCACAGTTAAATAGTTCTGAGGCCATAGTGCCATTAGAGCCTAAAATATTTACTATCTTGCCCTTTACAAAAATAAACTTTTCTAACCTCTTGTCTAATGGAAATGGTTGACAATTTGCATAAACAAATGCAGACTCTCAGTAGAGAGATGAAAACTATGAATTAAAAATCATATCAAATGAATTCTTTCAATGGGCTCATCAGTAGAGTGAAAACAGCATAGGAATAAATTGATGAGCTTGAAAATATGTCAACATCAATAGAAATTATCCAAATTGAAACACAGAAAGAAAAGAAACAGAAAAAAACAAAACCCAAGAGCACTGTGACAAGATGAAATGGTCAACAGAAGTGTAATTGGAGCCCCCAATAAAGATGTAACAGAGCATAGGAATCATTTGAAGTGAAAATGAAAAATAAATTAGCAAGTACTGTCATTTTCACCTTTAGTTGGTTAAATCATCATACCAGTTAGCCTGGGAGGGGGCTAATTAATGGGATGACATAACTTGGACAGAAGTCTAGTATATCAACAGAATTCTGACTTACACCTTGTTCTGTATACATTTTGATGATATTAGTATCTGATGATATGTATGAAAATATGGGTTTACTAATTGATATTTTGATAACATTGAACTAAGACACAGAACAAATCACAGTGAGTGAAAGAATCAGAATCAGTGGTGTCTAGATAGGCTTGTTAGTGCAATGGGCCAACCTGCAAATATAATCACAACATTAAAATATAACGTATAAACATGAAAAAGATGCATAAGATTTAGCTTAATTACATTACATATCCAAGATATAGTGGATTTACATAAAAATGAGTCCAATACAAACAAATATCTGTGTTTAATGTGATTCCCAAGTAAGTTAACATATGCCCAAGTGATATTCACAGAGGCACAGAATTTAAAGCAACCAATATGGATTCCATTTATAGTCTGTGTCTTGACTATTAAAACTGGTGGGTCATTTGACAACCACATTCTTAATAGGCAAATATATTATGTTGAAATATCAGAGGCAAGAATGAGAGAGAAGATATGAAACCATGTCAATGGAGCAAGAAATATTTAACTTAGAGAAAAAAAAATCAGTGCAGCCAGGACATTGAACAATCCTCCTAAGTAGAAGAGGAATTAAGTTTATGTTGCATGGCTTCTGGAGACAGAATTAAAACATAAATAGAATTTCTAAAAAGTCTAACTCTGACTCAATGTATTTGGAAACTTTCTAACAACAGAGGCTGTTCATAAATGGAATAGGCTGCCTTATCAGGAAATGTCCCCATTGCTACAGATACCCACATAAAGACTATACGTTGCAGAGAAGGCTCAAGCATAGGATTAGTGGTTGTGTTCCTGGCTTTCCTATCCAGGTATTCTACATTTTTGTAATTGTGCAAGAGGAGGCTCTATGGAGAAGAGAGGAGGAAAGGAAAATGATTATGGGACCAGTAACTAAAATAGGATTATTGTGATTAGGGGAAAACATCTCACATTTCGCTTTGCACATGTTAAGTTTGAGTGCCTGTCAGATAGCCTAATGGAAAGGTTATGTTGGCAATTAATTATATTTGGAGTTCAAAGTAAAGGTCTGAGCTAAAGTTAAGTTTGGGTATATTCATTTCACAGATTAATACTGCCTGACAGAAACATACAAAACAGTTTTAATATTTTACTTAACCCAATGTATTCAAAATATCATGTTAGTATACAGTCAATGTAAAAATTATTGAGATACTTACATTCTTTTGGTTTTTGTTTCCAATAAGTCTTCAAACTTTATAGTAAGTGTTTTATCCTTATAGTAGTATGATTTAGATACCCACTTTCCAAGTGCTTACTAGCCACCTTTGGCTAGTGGTTACCATATTGAACAATGCAGGCATAGGTGATCACTGAATTCTTTAAAAAAGATATAGAAAAGAGGATTCAGGATTCAACTTTGAGAAAGCCCAATAAAAGAAACTAAGATACAACCAACACAGAGGAAAAACCCAGGAAAGCATATTGTTCAGAGAGCCAAGAGAAGACAATGAGAATGTATGTGCTCGATTACATTAAATCCTGCTCAAGGTTCTGTTAAATTTACATGTCTGTTAACATTTAGTGATGTAGAAAAATTGGTGCCATTCGCAGGACAGAAGCCATATGACAATGGATTGAGAAGTGAATGTTCAAACTTCACTGTTCTCAGTTTGAGGAGTAATGTGCTCAGACGTTGTGGTTATCTGCCCATTCTGCCACGGGCTTTGGATCTCCATTGGATAATCCATTAAAGGAAAAAGAACAATTGGCAGACTGCAGGGTGCCTTCTCAGGAGACTCCTGTGGAAGGCCCAGAAATGAAACAGCTGCAATGCTTCCCTTCTAAGCCCATCAGATTCTTTTGTAGTGGATTCTTTCAGAAGATGTACGCTTTCTTCCTATTCTTTAGTCACAATCTGGGATAAAAAATTGTTCAAAGCATAAAATAAGCCATTTTATTCTTTAAAAGAAGGATTTCCTGGACATATTTGGGCAGGGAGGGGGATGAGGGAGTATCTTCACGCACAGAGCCATACATGGTCACTCTTCAGAATAACCAGTAAGCAGAGGTGAATGGATGAGTCTGTGGTGACCACAAAGGTAGGAAGCCACATGTAGTATATACATGACCTGACCTTGGCTCCATTCCGAAAAAATTTCTCTCAGTGAAAATAAATTCTAAGCCCCACCTGTAAGGCATAATGATATAAATAACATATGCATGTTTTGGCAACCACAGCAGGAGCATGGTTATGTCACCCAATCCCTTCACTTAGGAGACCATCTCCAAGAGGCTTTCTCATGCCATCTGCAGAGCTGCCTCCATTGAGTGGAGGCTCCATTACCACAACCATTACTGGTGAGCACATCCCCTGGAATAGAAATGGGATGGAAGAGACTGAGAATTTTGGAAACAGCATGTCTTGAGCCCAGATGCAGCTTTGGTCCTGAAGCCTTACTTAGACTCTCTCAACAAAATTTAATGTTCAGGCCCATGGGTTCGTATGAAGACCACATAATGATTCTATTATATGGCCTATCTGCCTTCCATTGACACATGGCAAGTCTCACGTAGTTACTTGTATATCATGATACAAAAACAAAAAAAGAGTCCTGAGATTTAGCTCTGTGTTATATTGAGCTAAACCAGACCCCTTTCTGGGCCTGTATTCTCATCCTTTCTAGCTGGCCATGATTTGATCCTATCATCATCAATCCAGGGTTCTCAGATTTTTTTACTACCCATGGCCTTTAGGAGATCTGTTCTCTTGAAAGCGATTTTCTCTTTCCAGGTCACTCGGGGGATTCCTGATGACTATGGCTGACATAGAAATGATTCATCTGTCATGAAGATGGCTGCATGAGATCACAAATACTCCAAGGAGAGCCAGAAGGGGGAATGTGAGATTCAAAACCTAGCGACAGATCTGCACTGAAAGCAGATGACAGCTTAATGAGAGGCGGAGACAATGCTCCTGGATTTTCTATAACTTGCATGTGCTTTTATGCCTCTCTGAGAGGCAAGAGTGCAGATTCACTGTCAAATATGTCTCCTGTGGTCCGTCTCATGCCCACTCAAGATACTTCCTCCACAAAAATAGAATGTAACAGATAGGCTGCCAGGGAGCAGCCCCCTCCTCAACAGCCGGTTGATGGAAATGGAAGGTCAGGATAGCCTGGAGTGATTCCAGACACCACCCTGGATATCCATTGCTGGCTGCTTGTTTCTGATAATTCACTTGTCATTTACAAAAAGGGCTGGAGACCATGTTGAAAAGATGTAGTTCTTTTCATTGTATCTGATACTTTAACTTACTGTTTTTATTCGTGAAATGAAACATTTTTATTATAGTGTAAGCAACCACCACTACTGTAACAGACATTTTCTTCTATCCTCTCCCTAATGAACTTAACAATAGCCTAAACCCAAATTCCAACCCCAGACTGAGTACTGAAATTCCATTGTAAAATGAGCATCTTACCAATGTGAGATCAAGACCCCTATTCCAGCAATAGATAGCCACTATCCCAATCCTGGTCATGAGCAGAACCCTAATTCAGGCCACAGACAGCCCTGTGTCTGGCAAGAGATTGGCCACCACTAACCAGAGTCAGGGGTCTCAAAATGATCCTAGAAGCGAATAGATGAAAGGAGAGGCCACTCCCACAAGGGAGCCACAAGTCGATGTGCATGTTTTTGTAGGAATGGGTCGGAGACATTTTTATTATGAAATATGATACATTCCTTTTATAGTTTCCTAGCAACAGGATGCCAATCAGCCAGCTGTAATTCACGGATTCATTTTCTTTGTTATGAAGGAGCTGGGAGCAGGAGGTAAGAGGACCTCCTAGTATGGGTAGAACTGACAGAGTGTGGCTTGAGGATGAGGAGACCAAACCTGCAGAAGGAAGAACCTCGGAGAGTGTGCCTTTCTTCCTTCACACTCTTTCAAGCAGGGATTCATCCGGCTGCTGTTGCTGCTGTCATTGCTACTGCAGGCTTCTTGATCTCGCAGTAATTACCAGTGTTGATGGGTACAATTTTAAATCATATGGCATGTTTTTGAATCACACACAGTGCTTGCTCCATGCTCAAAACATTGGCAGTAGAGCACGAATCAGGACAGAAATAATAAACCTTCTCAGGCTACATCCCCTAGTATCCTGGCTGAGCTTGAAAAAGCTGTAATCGCTAACCAAGTCAGGTGGTTAGGTCTCTGAGACGTTATCCTGTGGCTCATTCCCACTCTTTGGAGCACCTGCAAATTTATTACATAAGATATTATTTTGTACTCAATCTAATTAGTTAGAACTATTTGTAGTCATTTGAAATACACTCCATGTTGATTAAAATAATTAGTGTAGGGCTACTAAATATTTACCTAAGATATGAATCCAGGGGGAATTTGATAAATTTAATTAGCAAGAACTAATTATTGTTATGATAGGAGTTAGGGTTTAATAAATATAATTACAGAGCACAAATGATGGTTTCTTAATTAATAGATACTAGTTGCAAACACAGGAGCCATTATCATATTGTCATGCAGGACATGCTATTCAGCACACCTTTCAGACATCAACTATAACATGGCGACTTACCATAAAAGGATGGAACACTTACATAGTGCTTAGGCTGTCAGGCATAGTTCTAAGTGTTGTTAGCATACTAACTCATTTAATCCTTACAAAAGCACTATCATTGTCCACATTTTACCTGTATAGAAACTAAGGCATAGAAAGGTCTAATACTTGTCTATGTCTGGACGTGGTAGCTCACTCCTGTTATCTCAGCACTTTGGGAGGCCAAGGTGGCTGAATCGCCTGAGCTCAGGAGTTTGAGACCATTCTGAGCAACAGGGCGAAACCCTGTCTCTACAAAAAATTCACCAGGCATGGTGACATGGGCCTGTAATTCCAGCTGCTTGGGAGGTTGAGGTGGGAGGATCACTCGAGCTTAGGAGTCAGAGGTTGCAGTAAGCCAAGATCATGTCACTGTACCCAAGACTGCATGACAGAGCCAGACCCTATCTCAAAAAAAAAAAAAAAAGTAACTTGTCCAAGATTACACATCTAGGAAGTGGCATTTGATCTCATGCAGTTTAGCTCAACAGTCCATGCCCTTAACCACTATTTTTACAGGGTTTTGCCATGTTGCCCAGGCTGGTCTTGAACTCTTGAGCTCAAGAAATCAGCCCCACTCAGCCTCCCAAAGTACTGGGATTACAGGTGTGAGCCACTGCACCTGGCCTTAACCATTACAGTGTTTAAACAATAGTGGTAACAAAAAAAAAACAAAAATAGAAACTATGAATATTCAAAAAGCCAGAAACCAAAATTCTCAGATCCATATTTGCTATCCAGGTTTAATAAACTTTTTAATACTTGCATATACCATTTGATGATTTTGGAGATTCTAAGGATGATTCTGAAATGACTGAATTATTCATATTCTCAATATGAGATAAGACCATTAGACTCAACCAAAGCTTCCTAGTGCTTTTTTTCTAGGAAGAAGAGCTTGATTGCCTATTGTTATAGGCACCTTCCCCCAGATCCCAGTTCATATCCTCGCCCAGTGTCCTTCCTGTCAGTGATTCTAAGTCTTCACTTGTGCCTTTGGGACTGGAAAGTGCTGGAGTTTCATTCATGGGTGAATGAGCAACTATCATCAACAATGGGAAGAGACTGTGTGTGCTAAGGGAAGGTTACAAAAGCCCAGATTGTCAAAGGCCCTGGGCTTTTTATTCAAAGTGAAGTTGTGGAAAGCTGTGGGTTGGTGCCACAAAGCAGAGCAGTCCTGGAGACCACATTCCTCTGGCTCAGCCATACCCAGAAAAAAAATGCATTTCTTCCCCTGGTCAATCCTGAGACACAGTTTAATCCAAAGGGAGAAATGTGGGAGAGAAAAAAAGGAGAGAAACCAATAAATAGTAAAAACAGGGAGCAGGAAAAGACAGGCCTGGATGCACAATTCTTTTTGTGCCTGTTAAATGAACTCTGGTGGGGATGAGGAGAGAGAATTATCCTATTTATATATTGAAAGGAATTTTAAATATGCATAGGCAGGGAGAGAGGATCCACAGAGATTGAAATGCAAAACACAGCATGGTCCGATGCGTCTCCCCATCTATCTCTCAGTACCATTAGCAAGTTCCTTGCACCAATTTCTGGAAACCTCCCTCTAAAACTCAGAGCCATCCTTCTACTTACTCAGCATTCCTGTCTTAGAAAAGCAATTCTATTTTTAAAAGAAATGGGTCTTCACTTGCAAAACACCTTGCAAATATATTCACCCAGGAACACAGCTCATACTTTTACAATGATGCACACACATATCCAACCAACTCACTTACACACACAGACACACAAAAAACTTCTACCACCACCTTTACTTCTGGACCACAATCTCCTGGCATCTTGGCACTGGGGTTACAGAAAAACAACACACAGGAAAGGAACATCTCACACCATCATGCAGAAAGACAGGAGCATGGATCAGAAGGCATGGGAAATTTGTCATCATTCAGCTGAACACAATCACACTGGGAACATGTAAGAGACAGAAAACTGACCATATTTCCTAAAACATACAATTCATCCACATTTTAAAAGCAACACTCTGTCCCACACAAATTCCCCTATTCACCAGCCCTACCAAGCACACATCATTCCCTTTGAAATAGCAGAAACTTGCTGTTCCCAACAGTTTCCAAAGTCCTGAAAGACAGAGAAATTGCCAGATACAAATAATACCTTTGTAAGTCATCTTACTTCAACATCTCCCTTCTTCAATATCCCCTCAATATCCCCCACCTTCAGTATCTCTCTTCTCTGTCTCTCACAGGTATAAAAGTCACTGTTCCTCCTAAGGAGGTCTGTAGCTTTGTAGGATTTGGTCACTAACATGGGTATTACTTTGGGAAAGATTCCATTCTCTGGTTATTTCCAGGGGAACACAGTTTAAAAATTATGAGTTTGCAAATGGTTAATACTTTCAGATTTTTTATAATAAGCTTCCATTTAAGGATGAAAATATATGGAAAAAAGGGAACCAGACAGACAATATACGGATGCACATAAAATTGTCTTGGCTTTAGCACATTATATATTATAATATGACAGCCATTCTTACAGTAGAAAGAGATCTTGAATGCTCCAGCTATCTTTTTAAAAAAAAATAAAAAATAAAATTTTAGCTTCTGTTTTAGATACAGGGGGGTACATGTGCAGGTCTGTTACATGAGTATGTTGCAGCCAGATAGTGAGCATAGTACCCAGCAGGTAGTTTCTCAAGCCATGCCCCTTCCCTTTCTTCCCCCGAGTAGTCCACAGTGTCTATTGTTCTCATGTTTATGTCCATGTGAGCTCAATGCTTAGCTCCCACTTACAAGCAAGAATACATGGCGTTTTTCTCTTCCTGCGTTAATTCGCTTAGGATTATGGCCTACAGCAGCATCCATGTCACTGTAAAGGATATGATTTCATTCCTTTTAATGACTGTGTAGTATTCCATGGTGCATATGTACCACATTTCCTTTATCCAATTGACCACTGATGGGCACCTACATTGATTTTATGTTTTGATATTGTAAATATCACAGTGATGAACATATGAGTGTATGTGTCTTTTTGGTGTAATGATCTGTCTTCCTTGGGATATATACCCAGTGATGGGATTGCTGGGTGGAATGGTAGCTCTGTTTTAAGTTCTCTGAGAAATCCCCCAATTGCTTTCCACAGTGGCTGAACTAATTTACCTTCCCATCAATGGTGTATAAGCATTTCCTTTAATCTGCAGCCTCACCAGTATCTGTTGTTTTTCAGACTTTTTAGTAATAGCTATTCTGACTGTGAGATAATATCTCATTGTGGTTTTGATTTGCATTTCTCTGATGATTAGTAATAATGAGCAGTTTAAGACCCAGGAAGAAGCCATTTGCCAAACTCCTTGGCCTTCTCCCAGTGCCGGTAACACTCCCCAGTTTACCTGGCTAATAACTATTCTTTCTTTAAGTGTGACATTGCTTCCTCTAGAAATCTGTCTCAGATGCTTTCCATCTGACAGCCAAATGATTACAGTGTGGAGGGGAAAGGAATGAGAAGGGCAAGAAAGATGACTGATTCCATATTGAGACATGTGTGGTTTGTGGTTTCTACATAAAATCCAGGTGGTGACGTGAGTTAATGCTTGGCTCTACAGTCCTGGTGTGAGAGATTGGAAAGTTCTTCAAAGTTTATATCTTAGACTACATTATAAGTAGAAGGAGTTATAATCTCTTGCTCTATGGCCATTATCAGCTATTAGCATAAACATATACCCATGTATATATATTCTCTAAATCAGCTACATCTTAAATCAGCTACCTTGACTCGCTGTAGCATGTCTGAACAGAACTGGGCAAGCCCCAGACCCTGGTGCACGCCATTCCTTATTTCAAAATCCTCATGACCTTCTCTTGACTAGCTTCCTCTCCTTCCTTGTCTTCTTCCTCGTCTTCTTTCCCCTTATCTATTCAGGACATTTACAAGTTTTTAGCCAAGTGAGTCAAGCATAGAATGTGAGGTCTTGTTCTGTCCAGTGGAAACTGGATGCAATTGCGTCAGGTTATGGAAGTTATAAATGTGCCAGTCTCCTCTGTTCAGGTGTGCTCTCGTGGCAGGACTGCCGGTGAGTTGTACTCTTCCTGCAGGAAGTAAACTAGCCTTGCTGAGTGATCCATTGTCTCGGTGTGGATTTTTCCCGATGTTGTAAACCCATTTCCAAAAGTTCTCAGGCAAAGGAGAATGGACTCTGAAGCCTAGGAAGTCCCCAGCACGTGAACTGTCCTGAAAGCATTGGCCTAGAGGAAGTCCTGAGGCAGCCATCCTGCAGCAGGAGAGGCCATATTCAGAGGAAAGAGTTTAATTCAGGGCTTTATGTGGAGAGTTTCCTGTAGACCCAGATTCGTGATACCAGGACAGTATGAATCATCACGGCTGTAATTACCTTAATGTAACATTTTTCACTGAGAACCCAGGGAAGTGCTTACATCTACATTAGTTTTCAGGCAATCAAAGACCAGGAGAAAAATAAAAGCCTGAAAATGGTATTAATGTGTGAAAAACACTTTAAAAAAAAAAACCCACAAACATCTTGTGAACAATCTAGAAGAATGTTGCACCAGGCTGACTTTGATTCACGGCTCCAACCTGAGCACAGGCTTCTGAAGATGCTTAACAAAGGTGTCTTCCTCCCTGAGGAATTAGCACCTGAATAATTTGTTGCTTCCATGTGGCACCTACCACAGAAACAGCTCTCCCCATGAAGACCATAAAATGCCTGCATTTCCTTAGTGTTGGTTTACAGAGGAGAGGCTGAAGGGGCCCAGGACCAAGGTCTCCACTGACCCTAATTATTGCTAAACCAACAACAAAGCAGAAGATGGACAAACGTAAACTACCACTGTAATCTCCCCAGGTGTCTTTATGGCCACGTTGTCGTCTTCCTGGCAGCCTTCCACGAAGTGATTCAACCAGGTTAATGATGCTAGGGGATCTCTTCTCCAACAATTGTAGTTTATTTAAAAAAAAAAAAAAACCACAGCCTGATCAAGTTGCAGGAGGCCCTGTGTGTGTTGGGTCTCCCACCCCTTTCCATGTATTTTTGAAGACTCATAGGCTTCTGCTTCTGAGTTTGGTTTCTGATGGTGCCATCTAAACCTGCTTACCCTTTCACATGCAGTTGGCCTGCCTGTGGCCTTCCAAGTGGCTCACTTTCCACAGTGCACACTAAGGACAGACTCCTCTTGTAATGACTGACAGTGAACTACCACCACCCAGACACACATGAATGTCCTTGTAGGCCAACAAGCCCCCTAGACCCTTCCCTTGGACTTACATCCAGGTACCATATCTTGGACATACCATCTTTGGCACACCATGCATAACTGACACTACCCTAGCTTGGAGCCCCATCTTTTCTTACCAGAGTATTTAATTTCTTTGTCTTCAGTGTATTCTCCTTCTAATACTTTTCACGTACAGAAAGCAGGGTGATCTTTCTGCTTTACATGTCTGTCTTTACTATTTCACCATTAAAAACACCTCTGTCCCATCATTGGCTTTCTGCACCTATAAGAGCAAGTCCAAACTCCTGACTGAGGTGTATGTGGCCTTCTGTAATCTGATCCCTCCCTCTTTCATCAGATGCAGCTCCATCTGTATGGTAAAATATGGGCTGAATGTTTGTGTCTCTAAAATTCATATGCTGGAATCCTGACCCCAGCCCCCATTCCACCACAGTGAGATGGTATTAGGAAATAAAATATTGGGGAGATAATTAAGTTATGAGGGTGGAGCCTTCATGAATGGGATTAGTTCTCTTCTAGAAGAGACCCAAGAACTCTCTAGCCCTCTTCCCACCGTATGAGGACACAGTGAGAAGATGACAGACTGCAACCTAGAACGCTGATGTCACCAGACACCAACTATGCTGGCACCCTCATCTTGAACTTCCAGCATCCCAAAGCATGAGAAATAAATGCCTGCTGTTTATAAGCCACCCGTCCTCAGTGTTTGGTTATAGCAGCCTGAAGTGACTAAGACAATATGGGACAATTAAGGAGATTATATCATTTGGACTACTGCAATGAGAAGGACAGTCATTAATGGGAAACAAGAACATATCAGAGAAAAGGAAGGGGGCCTTGACCTTCATAGAAGCAGGTAAACAAGAGAGTCATCGGCAAGTCTTCTGGAAGTCATGGGGAAGAACGGAGATGGGTCTTCCTAGGAACACACTAGCATGTGCTCTTTGTGATTTGCTTTTCTTGAAACACAGTAGGGTGGAAGACTTCCTAACAGCCACTGTTTCCAGAAGCACAGGGCTCAGGTGAAGTTCAGTACTACCACCACATTTCACTTACCCAGTCTCCATTGTCCTCCAGCCATAGATACACTCACCTGAGCCAGCTTTTACACCCCTGGACAGAGCTCAACTGGCTGTCTTGGAATTAGAAGCCCTTCTCTTTCTTATATGCCTGACCAACCTTTCAAGGTTGAGCTCAAGGTTCAGTTATGTTCTGCAGAAAACCTTAATCAGGACCTGCTTAGTCTAGTTGTTATAAAGATTAAATAGAACGATACAAATAAAGTCCTCTGTGTGGCTTCCTGGTGCCTGATGAGTACTCAAGCAATACAGACTTACAAAAGTAATTCCTGGCTGAGCCTTGCAGATGGAACTGCTTCCATGCAAAGCATGGAAGGCATCTTATCTTCGCACCTGAGACACCAGGTCTCAGTTGCTGCCATTTGTAACTCTTCTTCATGCTGTGTATTCATTCTTTTAACAAACATTCATTACTCCACTCTGGGGTTGCAACAGTGAACAAGACAGTCCTGCTGCCAGCCCTTATGGAGATCATGGCCCAATGGGGCTACATGTGAGTAAATAAACAATTGCAATGCAGAGTGAGATGTGCAATACTAGGCTAGGCACAAGTGCCCTGGAAGGATGAAAGCAGGCATCTGACCCAGACCGCAGAAGAAGGGGCATGTAGGTTTCTGCAGGAAGAAATGTCCAAACTTAAATGAAGGGAGGACTATTCAACAAATAATTGGTAAAAGATCTCAAAGTTGGAATGGGAGGAGGAGAAAAAAGTGGAGAAAATATCTCACTCGGTGCAAAATAACTGGTCTTGTTGCATTCCCAGTTTTCTCTCTCTCTTCATTCTCTCTCTCCCTTCCCCTCTCTCTCTCTCTCTCTCTCTCTCTCTCTCTCTCCACACACACACACACACACACACACACACACACACACACACACATATGCTTTCCTCATGGCTTATCTTTGTTCTGCCTGTAAGTGTCAAGGTATAAAGATCATCTGGTGTCTGAATATGTTGCCACAGTGCTGATAGGAATCGAAGTCATTAACCCTGATAAAGACCTTTCTAACATTAGAAGGCAATGGGACTAAGACACTACTTGGAGGAAGAGCTAGAGAGATGAAAATAAGGAATCACACATTAAGCATTCAATAAACATTTCCTTTCTTCGTTACTGAGCCAAGCCTTTTAGACAGTGAGTATAATAAATTTTGCGAACTGTGTATATGGTAACCTTAGCTATTGTCAGGAAGAAACTAATGTTTTATAGAGCTTGTTCCAGGCACCACCCATGGGGACAAATTCCTGGGACAAGGGACTGGTGAGGGTGGGGCTGCCAGCGAGCAAGTGAAGGTGGGGGACCAGAGCCAAAGAATGGGTGAAGGGTGGCCTGCAAATGCTCCAGAAGCCTCTGGGGAGAATTGAATATGAACCTCGACTTCTCCCTGAATCCTCTAACATCTTCTGCACGGAGAACTTGCTAGTGTATCTTTAGATCTATGTACCTATTTATGCTGTCAGTGAGCCACTTAGTGATAAAACTCACAAACTCAAAGTTGCCTGGAGGCTGTGGCTGTCATCAGCAGACAGCAGACAGCTCATATAGTGCCCCATCCCTAGC
Source organism: Ateles fusciceps (assembly GCA_036589455.1). Classification (NCBI taxonomy): domain Eukaryota; kingdom Metazoa; phylum Chordata; class Mammalia; order Primates; family Atelidae; genus Ateles; species Ateles fusciceps. Next base: position 3,186,790 of record JAZHEH010001737.1, read on the forward strand.
CACCAGCAAGCTCTCCCCCTGTATTGCTCTGCAGGCACCTCCCCATGTCTCTACTGACACATCGTGGACAGCCAGAACTCACTTGTGAAGTTTGGGTCAGCCCACTGCTCCATCTCTCTGACGCAGAAGATGGTTTCATGGCTAAGGAGGTGCAGGGAATTGTTAAGGATCTATAAGGGAATAGAGGGAAAAAAATATGCATAAACCTATATATACATAGTCATCCCTCAATATTCAAGAGGATTGGTTCCAAGGCCTTTCTCAGATACCAAAATGCGTGGATGCTCAAGTCCTTGACATGAAATGACATCATACTTGCATATAAGCTACACACATCCTCCTATATACTTTAAACCACTTATAGATTACTTATAATACCTAATACAATGTAAATGCTATATAAATATTTGTTATACTGTATTGCTTCAAGAATAATGACAAGAAAAGTAGTCTGTACATGTTCAGTACAGATGCATTTTTTTTTCAAATATTTTTGATCCACAGCTTGCTGAATCTGTGGTTGCAGAGGCCATGGATCTGGAGGCCTGACTTTATACATATATAAAGTGTCCTTGAAGACAAGATCTGCTTCCTATTTTGTAGGGTCCAATGAAAAAGAAAAATGTGGGGCTCTTTCATTTATTATTATTAGTAATTTGTTTCATGATGACAAGAGCTGAGCATGCAACCAAGCCTGGGACCCCTCTGACCATGGGCCTTGTTTGCACAGGTCACATACCCACAAAGGCTGCCCTGCCTAGAGGTCACATAATCCAAAACCCTTATCTCACAGGTGAGAAAACTGAAACCCAACAGTATAAACCATTCTCTTGTTCCAGTCTTATGTCATTCCCGTGCTCTGGGTTAGACCCCCGGGGTTCCTTAGCCAGGTACATGTTCACTTTCCAGTTGTGAAATCACAGGCAAGCTGTTCCACCTGCTCTTCCTCAGTTTCCTCATCTGTAAACTAAGGAGAGTAACAATGCAGATCTCAGTGATTGGCTATAAGAATTAAGAAAGGAAATGAGCCAAAGGTTTAGAAGATCTCAATAAATACTGATAATAGTAGTAATGATAGTTGTGGTGTTTTAGTGAATACCCTACTGGTCTCCTCTGTCTGTGACTTCTCTTAGGAATCCGCAGGAGAGAAGCTACCTTGGCGTGAGCAGAGGTGTGAGGAATAAGAGTCAGAGAAACCACATCACGCCCAGAGAAATGTTAGACCCTGGAAAGAGCTAATTGAAACAGCTCTGCTTCTGCAGGTCTATACCATTCACTCCCATCAAAGACTGGGCTGAGCTAGAAGAGTGCTCTGGAGTGCTTGCCAAAAGGGCAGATTTCTGGACTGCCCCCCCTCCCTACCCAACCACCAACCTAGATCTAATAAATCAGAATTTCCCAGGGTAGGATCTGAAAAGCCATTCTAATAAGCTTATTTCACATCAGTGGCTGAGGACCACTGCCCAGGGCCACCAACAAGCCCTCCATCGAGTGCCTCCTTTCCTATTGCTCCTGCCAGGCTGCTGTAGCCCTGCCTATGGTAATCTTGCATGGGCAGGGCACTCAGCAGGCACCAATTAAAGTGTGTTGGTTGGTTGTCGGATGGTTCACTGCACACGTCTCACATCTAACACACAACAAATGCCGACTGCTGTGCCAGCTGGTCAGGCCACTCCATCTGGGCCTTGTCCAGAAGGGCTCTGGCAGGGGTCTTGAGAGGAGCCCGTAGAGGCTGAGCACGTCCTGCAGACAGTGTCTTGCCCTCTTGTGGCCTCCAGCTGTGGGCCATCTCTCTGAATGCTGGCATTTCCTCAAGCTTTACACATTACTGCTAAGGTGTTTGAGCTATATAAACAAAGACAAAGGACATTTTGAGCCCTGCTTTCAACAAAGCCAAAAATTTATCCTACCAAGATGCACAGGTTCATAAATTGTTTTAGTATGGTAAGTTGCTCTGGTAGTTCTTCCTATGAACTCCAGCAAGCCAGTGGCAAATATTCCTTTGTTTTTTTGAGATGGAGTCTTGCTCTATCACCCAGGCTGGAATGCAGTAGTATGATCTCGACTCACTTCAACCTCCACCTCCCAGGTTCAAGCAATTCTCCTGCCTCAGCCTCCCAAGTAGCTGGGATTACGGGCACCCACCATCATGCTCAGCTAATTTTGTTGTTGTTGTTTTTGTATTTTTAGTAGAGACAAGGTTTCACCATGTTGGCCAGCTTGGCCTCGAACTCCTGACCTTAGTTGATCCACCCGCCTCAGCCTCCCAAAGTGCTGGGATTACAGGCATGAACCACTGCACCTGGCTGCAAAACATTCCTCTTTAGCCAAGGTAGCCTACCTTGGCTAAAGAGGAATGTTGTCCTTTACTCTGGGAAAGAGAGAGAAAACCAAGTGGAAGCAGGCTCCAGTCATCATGGGGATGGGCTGGTGTGGCTTCATCACTCTGCATTACTTCCTCCTCTCCCCAGCACCCAAATATCCCTTCTTTTAAAGTGCCATTTAGTTTGTACCTCTTTAGAAATTGTCAGAAATTAATTAAGACTGATTGCTCGCTTTTCCTGTCTGGAATCTCTAATGGTCCCAAACTCAAGCCAAGAGGTGCTGTATTTATAAGGAAAGAGCAGGAGGAGCATGGAAATGTCACAGCATACAATGTAGGAAAGAGCTGGCTCTGAGGAAATGAGGCTTGTGTCCCCCAGGGAACCCTCCCGGGGCTGTAGAGGCCTAGGCACCTGCTTCAAAACATCCTTGGGAGTTGAGGCCAATTCAGCAAGCTTCTCTCTAGGAGTGAACCTCAGGCTGTACCCGCTACCTGCCCCCATCATGTCCCCCTTGCAAGCCCATGAATTGCATTCATCAGCCACCAATCTTCCCTGCAGGTTGGCAAGGTGGCCATCATAATGCTTATTCAAATGAGCACAGTATGAAAAAAAAATTACAGGCCCACCTCTCCAAAAGCTTTATTTTTTATCTTGGTTCTCAGTATTTCTCACCAGGTTTTATGTGTTTACCTTGTTTTTGTGTTGTATCTATTAACTTATACTACCTCTACAATGCAAGGTTTATGAATATAAAAGTAAACGTAATGACAAAAAACATATTGGAACAAGGGACAGAGCTCAAGGGAAGGACACATCAGATGAGGGAGGATGCTTATGGTGCTGGGGTCTTATGGGAAGTTTATTTGGGCAGCTGTGACAAAATCCCTTAGACTCGGTAATTTATTCACAACAGAACTTTATTGCTCACAGTTCTGGAGGCCAGGAAGTCCATGATCAAAGGTGCCAGCAGATGCAGTGTCTGGTAAGGGCCTCTTCCTCACAGACGGCACCTTCTATGCGGCCTCACATACCAGAAGGATCGCACAGCCCACCTCGGGCCTCTTTTATAGGGTACTAATTTCATTCATGAGGATGAGGACTTCATAACCTAATCATCGCCTGAAGACCCCATCTCAATACCATCTCCTTTCAACATATGAATCTGGGGAGGTCACAAACATTCTGACTATCGCAGTTAGCATGTGGGTCATTATTTGAAAAGAAGACAGTCTCTCTTCTGACTTCACAGACTGATTTGGGTATCCACACAGCCTTGAAAATGAGGCTAATCATGGCACTTAGCATATTATGTTTTAATATCCATGTGCCCTGTGAGCTCCTAAAAGATTACATTTTATTCCTTTCTGAACCCCTGGCCTCTGGCACACAGTGGGTTTTAAATGTTTGCTGAACAAATGTCTGAAAAAAATAAATTGGTAGGCTATTCCAAGTGGGAGGAATGGGGTAAGCAAAGAGTTATGGAAATAAATGGTGTAGACAGACAAGGAATCTATGCTTCCTTGTTGCTGTTAACCAGAGCTCTGGGTAATTCAAGGACATAGTGACAGATGCACCTTAAGTCAGTGGCCTAGGCAAATAACTACATTAAGAAGTCGTGGAGGCCAGGCACGGTGGCTCATGCCTGTAATCCCAGCACTTTGGGAGGCCAAGGTGGGCGGATCACAAGGCCAAGAGATGGAGACCATCCTGGCCAACACAGTGAAACCCTGTCTCTACTAAAAATACGAAAATTAGCTGGGCATGGTGGTTCACACCTGTAGTCCCAGCAACTAGGGAGGCTGAGGCAAGAGAATCCCTTGAACCCGGGAGGCGGAGGTTGTGGGCTGAGATTGCGCCACTGCACTCCAGCCTGGTGACAGAGTGAGACTCTGTCTTAAAAACAAAAAAGAAAGAAACCATGCCCTTTGCCTGAAAGCACTGTTGTTATTGCACTTAGAGCATTAAGCCATAAAGGCATAGTTGTTTTCTCAATGGTTTTGGGAAAGATGAGTGCCCACTTCTTCATCTCTCTCACTGGGGCTTTGCCTGCAGGTTGAAAGACCAGAGGGTCCTAGCTCCTGGGAAGGAAAGCAAGATCTCACTTCAGACAATGAGATCCTGGGGTGCAAGTATAAACCCTGGGCAGGTAAGAAAAACCACCGAAATATCAGGTCAGGGATGGGGTGAATGTGGCATCAGTCCCTCCAGCTCTCTCCGCCTCACAGGATTTCCTGAAGAAACCAACGCTTGCGCTTTCTAACAATAATCTAAACCAGAGGCATATGCTTTCATCTTTCGCAGCTGAAAGGCTTTTTAAGCTCCCCACTGTTTGTTTTGGTTTATTACTGAAAGGCTAAAACCATAAAAAAAAAAAAGTCATTGTTGTGGGTATTTTCCAGTTGAGATGAAATATTTAACAAGGGCGAGGTGGGGGAGGAGGAAGTTTGCTGAAAATACCATTTTTTAAAGGTCAAGAAATGCATAAACCCATTACTTTAATATTGTTTGTTCCCACAAGAGACAAAGTGTTCCAAGTCTCCCCCCCACTCCGATTGTTACGCACAAATGCACACACACCAGGTCCTTCCTCACAAACCATGGCTGTGATCCTCTTACAGCCCTGCTTAGAATCTTCCGTGGTGCCACCCAGCCCAGAAAATGAGATGCAGTCTTCTCAGCCCAGCATGAAAATCCTACCACAATCCAGCTTGACCTAGTTGTGCATCTCACTGCCCACAGGGGCCTCGGCCCCCTTTCCATATCAGCCTGTCAAAAAGATGCATTCTTGCAGACATTTTCTATGCATTGTTTTACCTCCTTGTGTCATAGAATCAGGCCAGTCTCTGTTTAAATAAACCTCCTGCCTCTCTCTTCCCATCCATGGTGACACATCAATATCCTACCCACGCTTTCAACACCTAGTGCAATTTCACCTCCTCCAAGATGTCTCCTCGGTCACCCCACTCAGAACCCTCCTAGAGGCACGTGGCCATACTGTGCATCTGTTATGACTAATCTCCCTGATAAGGCTCTGGGTTTCCTGAGAGGAGGGGCCACATGGCCTGTATAACTTCGTGCCGCCCACCAAGCACACGCCTCTACATAGTGAATACTCTGTATATCACTTTCAATCACTCAATTAATGAAGAAACAAATGAGCCCTTCCCTCGCTGCAGATTTTGCACTGCTATTTATGCAAAAAATAAATTCTTAGAATATGCCAAAGCACTCTACATAATGGATGCATCTTCTGATTGGATCATAATTAAAATACAATTTTTAAAATAATAACATCAGTACCTCGATGGGCAGAGGGAGATGGCAGATATAATGGATAGTTGATGAACAGTTTGAATGCTGCCATAATGTATATCATGTTAGTTTCTGGTTTCAAGAAAGCACTTTAGAGGAACATCCCAAGAACCTGCTGTTAAATAAAACCCCCAAGTGAAGCCAGATCATACAGTACAAGAAAGTAGGAAAGCCGAAAGAGCTGATAGAGGAGGCAGCTCTCGGAGCAGGAAGGCCATGGGGCAGAAAGAATGTGACAGGCAGTTCATTAGGAGGCTGAAGAGAGGCGTGAGGCTGGGTTCTGGCAGCTGCCGCACACATTCTAAACCAGCCCGCGCCAGTGCAGATGCCACCAGCCACAGGTGGCTACTGAATACCTGAAACGTGGGGGAGTGTGAAGTAAGATATGTTACAAGTGCCAGCAAATACACGCTAGATTTTGAAGACTTCATATGAAAAAAGAATGTGACCTATCTCATTAATGACTTTTTAACTTCAATTACATGTTGGAATAATAAAACATTGACTATATTGGGTTAAAGAAAATATACAATGAACATTAGGCCGAACACGGTGTCTCACACCTGTAATCCCAGCACTTTGGGAGGCCAAGGTGAGCATATCACTTGCGGCCAGGAGTTTGAGACCAGCCTGGCCAACATGGCAAAACCCTATATCTACTAAAAATACAAAATTAGCCAGGCATGGTGGTGCAGGCCTGTGATCCCAGCTACTTAGGAGCCTGAGGCAGGAGAATAACAAAGACTTCACCTTTGTGCAAGGCGGAGGTTGCAGTGAGCCGAGATGGAGCCACTGCACTGCAGCCTGGGTGACAGAGCAAGAGTCTGCCTCAAAAAAAAAAAAAAAAAAAAAAAGGGAAAATATATTATTAATATTGATTTCGACTTTTTAAAATGTGGCTACTAAAAAATATTTTAAAAATTTAAAATTACATATGGGGCTGGCATTTGTGGCTTCCGTGATATTTCTACTAGACCATGCTAGTCTAGACTAAGTTATCTAGACCAAGCAGGTTGTCAGTTTTCTCACTCCCTGAGTAGTTTGTTGGTGAATGATGGATGGCAAAGAACATCATTCACACTCTAAAAAAGGAGGTGCCAGAGCCAGCCAGCCTTATGGTAGCCTAAGAGTCATTTCCTGGGCAGATGTCCATGGTCATTTTCCCACTCCTCAGAGGCCAGGGATTGCCATCTGAGTCTAAAGGTAATAAATACACAGTGTGACTATTACCATAGCCTTGGGATCATGGACCATCCTAAGCCCCAAGCAAGAAAAGTGCCAAGAAGTATTTATCATGTTTGGATGTCGGAATTTAAAAAAAATATTCTTTAAGCAGGAGCTGTTATGGTTTTGCTTCTATTTTTTCTATCGCAGGGTTCGTTCATATTAATGGCTTCTTTAATCTGATATTTCTAAGTAGGCTGATAAGTATGACTTTACTGATTACTTATTGGCTTTGGGTACTGTTTGCTATGGATGCTTAAGCCTAATTTCATCATGGAGTGCCCTGAATGGAGCTGTTATCACTGGCAATTCCCCCGCTACCCCACCTCCGCCATGCTTCTTTGGCTGGTGGAGGTGTGGGATTTGATGAGCCTTCTATTAACTGCACAAATGACTCACCCTGAATTTATATCTGCTCACCACTCCCCCTACTTTCCTTCTCTGCTCCACATACACACAGGCCTTCGGTCTCAGGATATACTTGCAGAAAAAGAAAAGTCTGAGTCAACAGCTTGCACAGAACCAACTTCCCTGTATCACATGTGAGTTCTACCAAAAAATGGCTTATAATGCAGTTCTTTGTGAGTTTCACTTGCAATTGTACTAACGATTAAAGAAGACCAAAGAAGGGAGTGTCCCTTGCACAGTAGAATGCCAATGACTTCTTAAAACCAGGTCATCAATCTCTGGACAAACAGGCACCCACCCTTTTGCTAACCAATTCATTCCTCCAAAGAGATTGCCTGAAAAGCAACTGGACTGGTCGTAAAGTAGGAGCTTTTGCAGTAACAAGGAAAGACAAAGTTTGTTTAGTACAGGTCGTGTTTTATTTCTTCCATGCTTTTGTTTGCTGAGGCTCATCAAATCCCATACCTCCACCAGCCAAAGAAGCGTGACAGAGGAGCGGGTAGCGGGGAATTGTCAGTGATAGAGCACCATTCAGGGCAGACACTCCATGATTTGCACCCCATGCCTCAGGCTGCTCGGAGGTCTCCAGCCCCAGAAGCAGCCACCTGGAGAAGCCGCTCTTATATTCTACTGTCCCCCCTCTAACCCCCTTGCCTAACCATGAGGAAACTCTGGTTGACATTTTCACTCCCCTGCCAAGGGCTGTAACACCACCATCAATCACATCTTAGTTTTACTGCAAAACTGTTTTATAGTTTGGTTATTTCTAAAACCTATCCATTATTTCCCTGCCTAATTAGATAGTGGATCTGACCATCACATGTAACATTTTACTGATGACTCAGTTACCAAATACTGATGACCTCAGGATCACCGATTGTGTATCTTTTGGTTCATGATCAAAATAGCCTCAAATCTTTGCGCCTTTAAGTTCATGTATATATTTTCTACATATTTTCTCTTCCTTCTCTCAAACTAGGCTTTTGACAGTTATTTCTATATGTAGTTGATTAACCTGACTAGAACCCTCCTCTGTATGCAAAACAATACACGTGCACACTGAAATTCTCTGATGTGTTGCTTCTTATCCCCAGTGGGCTTGTAACAGAAGAAAAGGAAGAAAGACAGAAAAAGACATCTACGTAAAATGAGTCCTAAATGCTCTGATGAAAGGTTTCAGGGTCTCCTCTATGAGTTGAGTGTACCTTTATCCTTACTACTGAATTTGTATAGATTCTTACAGTTTTGTAGCTGTGCTCCAAATAGCTACAAAGAATGGTAAAATCTGGGTAAGTATTAAAATTCAACTTAGCCCTTAACTTTTACCCATATCCAACAAAGGTGGTGTGTGTGTTCCGTTTCACCAGCACATCACCCACTTGATCACTGAGGGAGGATGATATTGAAGATATTATTGACTCATCACTCTTCTTTACCCTTCATCTCTGATCAGACACCAAGTTTTTGTGATTCCACTTAAAATATTTCTCAAACTCATCTCCTCTTCTGCTTCTATTTGGTACTGTTGTTTTTATTCATTTGCAAGGGCTCCTGGCATGATTAATTTTGTGTGTCAACTTGACTGGGCATGGAGTATCCACGTATTTGGTAAAATGTTATTCTGTGTATGCCTGTGAGGATGTTTGTGGATGAGATTAACCTTTGAATCAGTAGACTGAGTCATACAGATTGCCCTCCCCAATGTGGGTGGGCCTCATCTGACAGAAAGGCTGACCCTGCCTATTGATTCTGTTTCTTTGGTAAACACTGCCGAAACAGCTGCCACGACACACAGGATGGGTAGTTTAAACAACACAAATGTATCTTCTCACAGTCCTGGAGGCTGGAATTCCAAGGTCGAGGTTTCAAGAGGGCTGGCTTCTCCTTAAGCCTCCACCCTCAGGCTTGCAGAAGGCCACCTACCCCGTGTCCTCATGTGGACTTTTCTCTGTGTATGTGCATCCCTGGGGTGCCTCTTGTGCCCTAACCTCCTCCTCTTATAAAGACATCAGTTGAATTGAATTAGGGTCCACCTTAACAGGTTTATTTCAACTTAATTACCTTTAAATACCTTATCTTCAAATACAGTCCTATTCTGCAGTACTGGAGGTTAAAGCTTCAACATATAAATTGAGTGGGGGGGCACAATTAAGTTAATAACACTATAACTATTTTTCTAGTGGATGGCTATTGCCTTCTACCTTTTTTCTTCCTCCATTATTGCCACCTTTCATAATGTATCTATGGTTGTTAAGTAATCTTTCCAAAATCCATATCTGATGGGGTGTTATCTACTTACTTTGGTCTCATAGACTCTTGATGTTTCATTGCTTAAAGGACACAGTTGACAGTCTTTAGCCAGACATAACCAGAATCTTCTAGTTTCTGCCTCTAACTACCCTTTTCTAGCTTTATCTGTCATCATTCGTCCTCACTTGCCCAAAACTCTATCTGTAGCCATCCCAGACAACTCTTTGCAGAGAGCATTAACGTTTTTTCTTCAACTCAGAGACTTTTTCAATGATATCCTTTGAGATTTGCAGCCTCCCTGAACACATACCTTCTGGTCATTGCTGCATAATTATCAGTGGATCTGAATCTTCCTTTACAGGCAGAACATAATTCCAGTATTCCTTTTTGTCCAAGTAGCAAATTGTATTAATTAGTTAACTCATCAAAAATTTGCTGGGTACCTACTTTAGGTCCAGCCTTTTCCTAAAAACTGAACTGCTCAGTCTATCTTGGGAAGTGGGAAATATACATTATATAGAGGAATAACAATATAATTCCTACTCTCTTGGCCTTCTCCCAAAAATGGCCTACAGTGATAACTCATCCACATCCATTGCTAAGGATTTGGAGAAATCAATGGTTTACAATAAATTGAAACACACTGTCTAACAGAGTAGCAACTCTTCTTCCAGCGTATCGCATACAAGCTCCTAATGTCCAAGATTTGCCACCTAGAATTAGCCACATCTGGGAATAACATGAGTATGACAGTCTAAGGACCCAGACCATCTATCTGGGCTGTGATTTCAAAAGCTTAGTGTAGATGGACTTAAAGGACCAAAAAGTCACTACTGCCATACTCTAAAATAAAATAATATAGATCCCAAGGAAGCCTGAGGAACTGAGATATTATGGGCATATGGTTAGATGGGGAGGTACGATGTGCTTAGGGGCTACCCATTAGCTGAAATTTACACATTGAAACTTCCAGTACAACTTTAATCCCTTAAGTTAAATTAGGCAATTAAGTGCCATCAGTCAATTCCTTCTTCCCTGTCAAAACAGTAAGCCACAATATCATATTGTTAATTATCTGAACAAACTGCTTACACAGAGAAATAATATTACAACAAGAGAGATCAACAATGCTTTCCTTGGATTTCCAATTTGGATTTTCTAATTTGGATTTTCTAATTTGTTAAGATGTTAAGGTCAGGTGAGTAATATTTCACCAAAAGGAAACTGTTTTTTCCAAGTGTTAACTAACTGACCAAGCTAAGAGAGTAAGCACAGGAAAGGGGTCTTATGGGGAGAAAATCTGCAAAGAGATTTGAAGATGTGCTGCTGGTTGTCTACACACGGCCCTTATAAAGTTCAAGGGAGAACTGATGAAGTCATGAAAGGAAAAAATCTTGTTAATAATTCCCAAGCTGCGGGACAGAGACCATAACTACCACATACAGAGAATGTGTGCAGACATGATATATTAATTTCTGGATGAATGACCAGACCACAAAGCTCTGAGTGTTCTAAGATGTGAGGCAATTGTCATAGCATTCTCGGGGTTATAACTCATGTAATGTTGCCCTGTTCTGGCGATGTTAACGGGGGCTGAAACAGGAATAACATCTCCAGAAAGTCCCCCATGGTCCGAATGACAGCAGTGTCTGTGAATTTTTCTGGTCCATGGCTCAGCTATGGGGCCATTGTATCGAACCTTCTGTTTTGAATGCATCCAACCTTGAATTTGAAATGATGGATCTCCTTGGGTTTTAAGCCCCCGACACTATTCCATTAATAAATATTCATTTTCCTTTTCTCTCTCCAGTAGCATTTTCTCATCAATCATGGCTGAAATCACAGCTGTGAAAGCCCTTTATCTGTTACTGTTCATCTCTACATGAGGCTGCGCATCCTTACAAAATGATAAAATTATTGAAGATTGGGTGCGAACCTTTTGTTTGGTGTAGTTTTTAATCGTCATCGAGTCTGTGTTTATTCCCAGAATGAAATCGCTTTGTTATTTTTTTCTTCATCTTCAAGTACATGTATAAATCATCCCATTGGATTCTACTGTCTCGTAAAAATAAAAACGATCCCCAAATGTTCAAGAATTACTCAGGGACTATTCAGTGTTCAATATGTCAAAGCAGCCAAGACAGACAGTCAGGAAGAAGATTAGAATCAATGAAGAAAATCCATCCCGGGCACAAGTTGTCCTGCTGCCAGCACTGTCGGGGAAAGGCCTGCTCGCTCGGCACTCTCATTACGGGGGAGAAAAAGTCTTCAAGCATGAGAACAGGGATGAGCCAGCAGTCTCTGCTGCCTGAGTTCTTAGGACAAATCCACAGTTTATTTTGTGAAAATAGATACTCCTATGGAGTGGCCATCTGCTGAGCAGTTTTAAGATCCCCTTTATCTCTCAGTTACCTCTAGACAGGGAACAGAGTCACCTGGGCCAGAGCAGGGGGCTTAGCAACAACTGAAAAAAATGGGATGCTGAGATCTCTGGTTATGCCCTGCTGATCCACTGACATCAGAGGTCCTCTGCTGAGGGCAGGCTTTCAGCACAGTTCTCTCTCTCATCTCATCCTTCCCTCTAGCACTGGATATCCTCCAGTCTCCTTCTGCCTTATTTTAAAACCCACTCCACAAACGGGGGACTTTAAAAGGTTAACATCTGTCTGGTTTTCAAATATGAAAACCAGCCCAGGTGTTGATAGTGTTGATAATCATCGATTATGGCTGCAAAAATGGGATCAATGAGCACATCACAAACAGATATTCCATGAGAACCTTCTGTGGGCAATGGCCCTGTGCCAGGACGCACATTTGCAAAGCAGCCTTTGGAAATGGTGGGGTGGCTGCAGAGGGGGGAGGCAGGAAAGACGGGAGGCAAAGAAATTGGGGCAGGCTTACTCTGAAGAAAGGGAACATGGAGCAAACAGGCTTTATCTTCCCTTTCCATGGAAAATCTTAGGAAACACAGGAAAAGATGTCTGCTCCCATTGGATTGCTAAACTCACATGATGGCAAAAGGAATCCTGGCCTTGGAACTACCTAGCTTATCTTTAAAAGTCATTGTAAACCTTTGACACTGATACTTTCTGGTCTGGAAGAAATCAGTTCTCTTGGATGGAAGTCAGGGACAGGAGACTCTTGAACCCCTACCCCCCAATCAAAACTCCAAACTTTTTAGGGCTGAGGGGGAAAGGGGTGTGCATCAAGCCACCTCTCTCATTCACAGAATGGCAACTTGAGGCCCAGGGAAGATGACATTGGCCCAGAGTGATGCATCCTGGTGGTCATGTTTCCAGGGTTACAAACCAGGTCTCTGGGTTTCCACAAATCTTCTCCCCCACATATCTTAAGTGGGGGTGATACAGGCAATGTGTTATTTCTTGTTGTGGAAAGCTAAATGTTGACTACACCTTCCATCAGCCTGAACAACAGATCCGAGGATGGCTGCAGGACTGGACCAGAAGACCCAGGTTATCATTGAAGTACAGGACTTTTAATAGAGACCTCCACAAATGTGTCTTAGGAAGTGCCACCAATACCCACTGTGGCTTTGAGTGTGTGACTCGCAACTTCACTCTGGCTTCTTCATTTGTAAAGTAAAACACAGACACAACTGCTCTGAGAAGAATTGTGGAAGATCAAATTAATGATTCATTATGGGCACAAAGAATTCCATGAAGATGACTCTTATATTTGACATTATCATTTCCAACAAACCTGTTGTCCAACAAGTCGGACTAAATATTGAAAGATATCTTTTAACTTAAAAGATGGGAAATGGAATCTGAATTAAACAATTTAACAGAGTAACACCTCATAAAGCATTCCACACTCATGCCTGATACGCACAAATCTTCAACACAGATGCCCAATGTTACAGATTCCTGATGGACTTCCAATTGTCCACATAATGGTCAGTGAGTACAGGCAGCTGGCATCCTCCCCAACCTACTGTGAAGAGACTAGAAGAGAAAAAGAAAGGTTGTACATTTAAGACAGGTACTCAAAAACTAAACAAAATGTGTGAAGTTTCTAGGAAGATAGAAGTTTGGTGGTTGAGGTTAGACTGTGGCCTCCAAGGGGCGCAGTAAGGGCCCTATTAAAGTCAGCTGGTCTGCCACTCTAAGCCCCAATATGGTCCTTGGAATATCATTTCTGGCTTGCTTCAACACAGGGTAGGAATGTGGTTATTTACATCACCCCAACCTTGCCACACACAAGAGTACCACAGAGGGGGGATGCCCTGGAATAGGGCGAAATTTGGAAACTCTTTTGGAAAGGGGGCGAGGAACAATCCAGCATAAATATCAGCACCGGAGGCTCTGTCCTCTCCAGGTCACCAAGAAGAATAACCTGAGACCTAAGGTTTGCTCTCCCATCAAGATGGCCAGCAAGGCAGCTGACACTCCCTAGGGTGTAAATGACAAGTTCAAGAGAAAAGCGAAGTAGCTAAAGAGAATATGCACTGTTTGTTTTTTTTTTTAAAGACAACAGATAGAACCATCATTAGGAGAAGATAGAATGTACAGCAAAAGGAAGACAGTTAGGTATTTAATGTTTTAATAATTTGTCTATGTATGAGCTAATTCTTCCCAAATATTCACTAAATGCCCTATTCATTCTTTCCTAATTTGTGATGCTGTGTCGGTCCTATATCAAGTTCAGATATATAGTTGGATTATAAAAATGGACTGTGAAAGGCAATAGTACTAAGCTTACAGAGGAAATGTAGTAGAATATGTATTTACCGCAGATTAGAAAGGTGTCTGCCTTATAATGGAAAAAGTTTTATTAAACAAAACTCAAAATACATAAACCATGAAGGAAAAGAAAACAAACCAAAAAGATTTCTGTTCCTCAAATGTCACTATGCAAAGGTCACAATAGGAGCAGCCTGAAAGAAGATATTGATAAGGAATTACTATTTAAATATATGAAGACTCTTTATATATCATTCAGAAAGATAGTAAGACCAATACATATAGGTAAAGAACAAAGACAGGCAACTCAGAGGGGATCTGAAAGCCTAATTATAGATGCTCACACTCAGTAGTCATCAGTGAGTATCACATTGCAATTATCAGATAAGCAAAAATTAGAAAGTAGGTAACACTAAAGGTTGAAAATAGAAATATGTATGTACTGCTGGCACCATTCTGAAAACAATCTGGCAGAACTCACTGAAATTAAACATACGTGCAGATGAATGACCTGGGAATCATCCCATCCCTGAGTGGCTACCCCAGAGAATCTCCCTCCTCCAGATCCACAAGGAGACATTTACTAGGATGTCCCGGTTCATATTATTTATGACAACAGAAAGCTGGCTGCCAACTAGGTGCCAATGACTACAGAAAAGATACCTAAATATAATGGAATTCCACTATAAATACTCTGCAAGCATCAGAAATCACCAACTAGTTTTGCATAGAGTGACATTAGACTATGGAGTAAAAAAAAAAAAAAAAAAAAGTGAGATTTTCATCAATTGCTATTTATATGAATTAAAATATACATAACAGGTTATCCTACGGTATACAGATAACTAAATATATACATAAGTTGAAATGGAAGGACATACATTAAATACACTATAGAGAGTGCTGATACAAGAAGAAAAAAAGGGAATGGAATTTGAAAGGGAAAGTAACAGTATTAAAATAAAATGAAATAAAATAGGCACCTTGCATAGTGATGATACTATATTATTCATGCATGCATGCATTCACTCATTCATCTAGCAAGCATGTGTTGAATGCCGGCTTGTGCCTTGTAAGTATGCTAGGATTACAAAGGGGAGTGGACAGATGAGGTTCCAGACCTCACGCAACTTTGCACTACTGGTGGACTGAGGAATAGAATCGAGGATTGCGAGTGAATCAGTTGGGCTCCTATGACGCTAGGGGAAACTGACATGATGATAAGAATAATAACAATGATGAGGACATTACATTTGAAGTGACAGATGCCCCAAGTTTAATAATTACCAAATTTCACTAGCATGTATGTTTATGCTTACCGGCACGTATATATATTAAATGAAGTGAATGTAGGCAAACCAGGTTTTGGAGCTGGTGAATTTTCTTTGGAGGCTATTTTAGATTGCCAAACCATAACAGAAACTCCTTATGGAAAGACCTCAAGTTATCTGTTTTCCCAGCAGCATTTCCCATGCCTTGTTCTGTCCACCAGATACACACAGCACTCATACAGCAAAGGATGTAGAAAGGAAATATAATACCACCTGATTAGCTAAGAGTGTCTAGTGTTATCCCTCATTAGGTTTTTTTTTGCCCTGGAGCCCAAACACAGCCCGGGTCTCCATTGCTGTGCTGGATTCTGTTTCCTGTGAATGAATCTGCCTCTAATCCAGGGAGTCAAAGGCAAAAGATGGTGACGGATTCCTTCTAACACAGAGAGAGTGCTGGTCAGTGCAAAGTGAGCACTTCACCCAGACCCTTGTCATCCTAGGTTCTCCCTCCAAAGCTACTCAGAAGAAAGGAATTTTCATGAAAATTCTCCCGTGCAATCTGCATTTACAAGACAAAGCAATGGCTTTGCAACCTCAGACAGTGGCACACTGCATGTGTGTCGTGCTTGCAGACAACAGAGGTGATAGGTTGGGGTGGGGGTAAGGTGGGGTCAGAATATCCTCTGGAGAGGGCACCTATCCTCAAGTGTAAGACTAAGATATCTCATCCTTTAAGGATCCTTCTTTAAGATACTCAATTTCCAAGAAAGGGGCTCATTTCCTTAAGAACTTGCTATTTCTTCATCACTTGCTATCTCTACCTTTCTTAGACTCTAAACATCCTGGATCTCTCTTTCATTCCATGTTCCTCCCTGCCTCCTCCTGACACATTTTTCTGCTTCTCTGGAATGGGAAACACAGTCAGAATCACCCAAGACTATGAATAATGGCTGAGGCTGGAGGCGGGCAGAGATTTCCAGAAGAAAACATGTGCACTTTCTCAGGGTCAGTGCACAGCACTTAAAACCTCAGACACGGAGCTCTTAAAACATGGCAACACCCTCCAGTGTTGGCAAGGGTACAGGGAAGTGAGCACTGTCACAGGACTTGGCAGTGCGTTTCAAGGGCTTTATGCTTGTCCATAACCTCTGACCAGCAATTGCTTTTATGGGAATTTATACATAGGAAATTATCAGAAATACAGGCAAAGATTGACATTTCGAAATACTTAATGCAGCATTTTGTATGTGACCCA
Organism: Ateles fusciceps; assembly: GCA_036589455.1. Lineage (NCBI taxonomy): Eukaryota > Metazoa > Chordata > Mammalia > Primates > Atelidae > Ateles > Ateles fusciceps. The sequence goes on from JAZHEH010001737.1 coordinate 3,203,537, forward strand.
CATGCCATCTGAGGCCTTCCTGTCCTTTGAAAATTAAATAAAGTCATTCCAAGACCCTACCTCTTATCCTCTGGAAATTCCATTGTCTTCCTCAAGATTTCTGATGATTCTTGGGGGCTTCACCTTTAAGTTCCAGTAATGAATGAACTCTAAAACTTCCCAACATCATCCTAAACTCAAAGCTTTATACCAACAAAGGTCAGGGAATATAGTTCCTCTTCTTTACTTTCTCTCCAAAACAAACTCGTGGAATGTGTATATGCTTTGGTTTTGATAAAAGAATCAGAAAAACAGACAGAATAACAGCACAGGAACACTTTAAATTTTAAAATTAAAAGATACTTCTCAAAAGTTCCTTCAGTCACTCAGACTTCCAGTGGTGCTGGCCCCTATAATGTTGCTCAGCTCAGGGCCTGTTTTTGTTTCAATCTCTTTACTTCCCCTTCTCTTACTTCTCTACTTGCCCTAACCCCAAATCTTGTCCAACACAATAAAAAGAGCATTGTAACTCTCTGTTTTACTGCCTGTAGGTACACCAGGCCCTCAGAATCACAGCAAGGGCCTATTGAGATATTCTCCGAAATATGATCAGTGATGAAGGATTTCTTTTCTTTCCTAATAAAGACATGCAGAGAGTAAACTTTCCTTTTTGTTAGCTAATATCATCATGCTTTCATGTGATGTCTGGAACTACAGTAGTCATTTTGTAACCATAGGGAGAAAACACAAAGACCAAGAATAGAAAAGCAGAAAGGGCCTGGGGCCCTATTAACTTATTGACCTGTGAAATTAACTCTAAAAGGAATTACCATCAGAATTCTTTTTATGACAAATAATAAATGTCTCTTACTTTTTAATCATTATTTAAAATATTCTTAGATAAAGAAAACTTTATCTGCCAGCTAATGGCATTTTTTTTTTTTTTTTTGAGATGGAGTCTCACTCTGTCACCCAGGCTGGAGTGCAGTGGTGTGATCTCAACTCACTGCAACCTCCTCCTCCTGGATTCAAATGATTCTTCTGCCTCAGCCTCCCAAGTAGCTGAGATGACAAGCACATGCCACCACACCCAGCTAATTTTGTATTTTTGGTAGAGACAGGGTTTCACCATGTTGGCCAGGCTGGTCTCGAACTCCTGACTTCAGATGGTCCACGCGCCTCGACCTCCCAAAGTGCTGGATTGCAGGCATAAGCTACCACGCCTGGCCAGCTAATGACATCTTAACAGATGCATGATAGATACATCAAACTCTTTCAATATCTCTAAGCCTCATTTCTTCCCCATCTTTACTATGGGCATAACAATAGTAATTCACTATGTCAAGTTCTTGCGGAGACTTAATAATCTAATGTTACATATAGTGAATAGCCTATAGATATTATGCTTGTTATTTATACACTGATTCATTTATTTCCTGAATAATGATTATGTGCCTATTCTGTTTCAGGCAGTGTAGTAAGTATTAGAGATTACAAAATTTAAAAATTAGAGCTTATTGACTAACAGCCTTTAACAATATGGTCTTCCGTGCCTTGTTATTTGACAAACCCCACAATAAAGCCTCGGCTCTGAGTCCATCTTACTCACATGTCGTTCACCTAGTACGCTGTGCTCTTTATTGACTCTGTATTTGCTGTTCCTTCTGTCCTACTCTTTCCTCTCATTCTTCAAGACCTAGGAAATTCATCCCTCCCTAACTTACCTACCTGCACAGTATGTCGGTCCTTTGTTGCTGTGATCCATGAAATGTGCATATGCCTCCATCAGCATGTTTCATGAAAAGTGATGGGAATTTGATGATATAAAGGCAAAGATTCAAAAAAGAAAAATTGAATTCTACTAATCAGTACTTCTCCCTGATGAGATTCTGAGAGAAATGCTCCCAAAGAACTGTAGCCAAATGGGAGACAAGGCACTGCTATCAGCTTAAAGAGTGTGTGCACCCAGCACTTAGCCTCCTAAAAAGTCCGGTTAGAGAAATGGGTTTAGTTCAAGGCCAAAAAGGGTGTCCTATTTCTTTCTTCCCACTGCTGTAAAGTATAAAGTTTGCCTCTTACCACCATCACAGATGCCACATAAAGAAAGAAAGATCAGAGCAAAGAGGAAAGGAAATGGTCAGGAATCAAAGAAGGTACAGCCTTGGGTTGCCAATTCTATAAAATACTACAGAACAGAGAGAGAGGGACACAGTCAGCTCCTTCCTAAGGACTGGCTCCATGCAGGTATGTTAACTCAGGGCAACAGGAAGGGCCAGAAGGCACAATCAGTGCTTTGAAGTCTGATTAGTTATATTAATAAGGTTTTCTTCCTTGGAACATTTCAGAGGAAGGGAGACGAGATTATTAACTTCCTTTCTCTATAGTATGTGTATGACTAACTTTTAAATATTTATATATTTGCTAAGCTATATTAGTGGCAAGCTATATTACTGCTCAAAAATATCTACTGCCCTTCCCAAGATATTCCTGTCTGTGGCCATGTGACTTTCTTTGGCTAATGAAGTATGAGCTTCTAACCAGATGACAATACTCCTGGGTTCGAAAAGTTTGAGAGCCAGAACTTGCTTCCTCAAAGTACTACTTCACTGTCAAGGTAACCAGCCATGTTCTAGAAAGTGGTGGCTCCATCACACTGGGCTCTGAGAAGAGGTGGATGAAACAGAGTACAGCCCCCGGCCAACCATCAATAGGCAAGCAGTGTGTGGACACTAAAACTCATGTTTTCAAAGTGACTGAGAAGTTCGAGGTGTTTGTTACAGCAGCACAGCCTCACTAATCCTGATGATCCCAGGATTTCCTCTAGAAACATATCCATCATGGTGTCATCAGAGCCTGATTCATTATGGTATCAACAGATACCACAAAGATATCATCAGACCCCAGAGCATATGCATGCTCAGTGCATCTGCTGAATAAACTAATGAATGTTTTAAATCAAAACTAGTATTTTCTTTACTTGGAGGCAACATATAGTAAAAGAAATTAGACTTTGGAGTCACAAATACTAATTTTAAATCCCATTTGCCACTTACTAGTTATGAAAACTTAGACAGTTCAACTTTCTAAGTCTCAGCTTCCTCATTTAAAGAAACATTTTGTTTGAAATGCCATTCTTCGAGAGGTTCTTGTGAATGTTAAATGAGATAACATATATAAAGAAACTGGTGTGTTAACAGGACACTGTCTATTGTATTTATTCTTAATAATGTTGTCAATTTTAAAATGTTATTCAAGAAAACTGCACACAATAGCAGTGGAGGTAAAAAAAAAGGGGGGGGGGGAGTAATATACCACAGATAATTCTACTGTACAATCAACAGTTCTGAATAATTGGTTGGTTGTGCAGAATTGAGGAAGAAGAGGGAGAAGTAAAATAAAGGATAATTACTAGATTTACTAAAGAGATGCCACAGATACCGGTCTTTGATTTACACAGAGCAGGCAGAGCAGATTTTATGTGACTTGATTTGGCTGCTGGACAGGGACATGGGATTGTAAATTCAATTTTCAGTATCTGGGATTCCAGAGAGCCATGGGTCACTCATGTAGAGTTGCTGAGTTGATCATTGAATGTACAGGTCTGAAACTTGGCAAAGATAAATGTCTGAGAATATAAATGCTTGTTGATCAAATGAATGGTTAAATGAATGGTGGAATGTGGGTCAAGAAGGATAAGTTAACTCTTACGAGTTCTTCATAAGCATATTTCACATTTTATTTTTATATTTTTTGCATAACCATCCATTGTTTATGGGTAAAGGATTAATTACTTTGAGCCATATTTGTATATATTCTATTATGAGGAATTTTTTTAAAACTATTTTGAAATTTCAAATTTTGATAAAAAGGAGACCATGTCGATTTAAGCAAATACAATGATAGTCACTGAAGATAAACCACTTAGGAAGCATAAAAGAACTAGCCTTATTATGCAAAAATTTCAGAATGCTAATTGTTTAGCACTAATTTTTTTTTTATACATTTTAGTTAGGAGCATCTGAATTAGTACTAATTATTAACTACAGAAAAATACGGTAGTTAGAAGATAGCGTGACTTTTTCAAAATTACTGATTCAACAATCTTTTTTTTAAACATCATCTCTGAGAAAGTTGTCCATACTGTGAGATGAATTAAAATCAGACATGATTCTCACCTTCAAGGGATGGGGTGGTGATGTATAGCACAATAGGACTGCACCACAAGGCCAGCTTACAGGGAGCAGGCAGTGGTGACTTCAACTGAGGAGGTGTCTTTAATTTTTTTGGAGATCGCCACTTTTGAGCTTCTGAAAAGTTAAGCATTATCTGTATATGTAGATAAAGTGGTTTGAGGAGGGTATTATAAAGGGAGGAATTACAGGGGAAAAGGTATAGAAGTGAAAAAGGGTTTGGTACTATGTAAAAAAGGAAAAAAACCTCAATTTGATTATAACTGAGTATTTATAAAGTAGTGAGCATTAGGAGAGAAAAATGTAGATTGAGGCCAGGTCCTGAGGGATTTTTGAATATCAGGCTAAGGAATGTGGTCTTTATTCTGTAGAAGATAATAAGACTTCATTGAAAGAACTTGAGCAGAAGAGAGATTGACTCTTACAGGGAGTTTGAAAAGAATGACATATGGGGGTTTTCCCGGGGGATAGGTTTTCTCATCATAAAGTCAGGGAAATAATATTTACTGCATGAGGATGGTTTTAAATGAGATAACCTATATAATTCCTGTGTTGGTAATAGATTGCCTTCCCATCCTCCTTCCTGAAAGTGACCTGATAATATCCACCTGCTCCTCATTAAGACCCCAAGGGCAGCAACTGCAACGACACGGAGATATTAACACGGGCAGGTGCTGTAAAGGCAGTTGGAGCCCCAGAAGCAGGGATTTTGCAGATAAAGTAAAGGCAAGCAATAAAAAGAGAAAAGGGGGAAGAAATGTTTGCCAAGGGCTGTTGAAAAGAAATAAATTGGAAACCTGTTATGCATGTATCTGGGACACCACTTTTAGGAAGGGAGGGACAGCTTACGAAGGGAGCTCCAGTGGCTCCTAGAGCACCCAGGAAGCCAGACCCTTGGGTTGTGTGTGCGTGTGTGAGGGGACACTGCGGCACATCCCAGCTGTATTGACTGGCAGAAGGAAGCTGAAGCTCATCACCACAATTGTTTCATTTAGAAAAATTGTTCTCATCAAGTCACAATTGTGACACCACAGCAGTATCTACAGCAAATTGACACGTGCAAATTTCCTACAGGAAAATCTGCTGAGATGGGAGCAAGAACCCTAAGGGCACCATTAAGGAATAAACATAAAGTGTGGAAACAGCTGAAGTCAGGCCTCAACTGTTGTATAGATTAAGTCCTTGAACATATGCAGAAAGTCCTATCAAGGAAACCTCACAGTCTGGTCCAACACCAACCTGGTAGTTAGTTGGCCTGGCCTCTGAAGTATCATTGTCATCAGTACCCGGGGAAGAATGTGTTCACTGATCAAGAAGAGGCAGAAAGGGCAATGCTTAACACTTGCTCTCCAAAGAGGTCAGAGTCTAAATAGGGAGAGACAATATGCCTTCTTGAAATTATGAAGCCCCCAAGGCCTCCATGAAACATGTAGACAGATACTGAGGCATAGAGTTGCTCAGATGGGCTGTATGTAATCGAGCTGCTATAATCAGGGTCTTTGCTGAAAGAGGAGGCACATGAGTTAAAGCCTGAAGAATGGGTAACGGAAACAAATAGGGTTAATAATACAAGGTAAACAATAACAAGGGTGTGTCATTAGTAACAGCAAAGTTAACTCAAAGAAACAATGACTCCACTATTTCTGCTTAGTGCTTACTCAGGTATACAGGTTTTATAGGCATATGACCGTAAAACATCTAAGAAAATGTTTTATTTCACCATATATATAAAAATCAAGTCAAAATGGATGAAAGACTTTGAGAACTCAAACTATGAAACTACTACAAGAAACTACGGGAAGAAATCACTAGGACATTGTTCTGGGTAAACATTTCGTAATACCCCACAAGCACAGGCAACCAAAGCAAACGTAGACAAATGGGATCACATCAAGTTAAAAAGCTTCTGCGCACCAAAGGAAATAATCAACAAAGTCAAGACAACCTATAGAATGGAAGAAAATATTTGCAAATATTTTCTACCCATCTGACAGGAATTAATAACCAGAATATATAAGGAGCTCAAACAACTCTATAGGAAAAAGGAAATCTAGTAATCTGATTTTTTTAAATGGTCAAAATATTTGAATAGACATTTCTTAAAAGACATACAAGTCACAAACAAGTATATGAAAAGGTGCTCAACATCATTAATCATTAGAGAAATGCAAATCAAAACTACAGTGAGGTATCATTTCACTCCAGCTAAAATGGCTTATATCCAAAAGACAGGCAGTAACAAATGCTAGCAAGGAAATGGAGAAAAGGGAACCCACGTACACCATCGATGGGAATATAAATTAGTACAACCACTATGGAGACATGTTTGGAGGTTCCTGAAAACAACCTAAAAACAGAGCTACCATATTACCCAGCAATCCCACTGCTGGATATATACCCAAAAGAAGAGAAATCAGTATATCAAAGAGATACCACATGTTTGTTGCAGCACTCTTTACAATCGCCAAAATTTGGAAGTAACCTAAGTACCATCAACAGATAAATGGAAAAAGAAGATTTAGTGCTTATATACAATGGAGTACTTACTATTCGGCTATTAAAAAAGAATGAGATCTTGTCATTTGCAACATGGATGGAACTGGAGGTCATTCTGTTAAGTAAGCCAGGAACAGAAAGACAAATATCACATGTTCTTACTTATTTGCAGGACCTAAAAATCAAAACAATTGAACTCATGGAGATCAATAGAGAGCATAAGGATGGTTACCAGAGTCTGGGAAGGGTATGGAGGGAAGAAGAGAGGTGGGAATGGTTAAAGTGTACCAAAAAATATAGAAAGAATGAAAAGAGTCTAATCTTTGATAGCATAGCAGGGTGACTATAGTCAATAATAATTGCACATTTTAAGATAACTAAAAGGGTGTAATTGAATTGTAACACAGAGGATAAGTGCTTGAGGGGGATAAATACCCCGTTCTTCATGATGTGCTTATTTCACATTTGCATGTCTGTATCAAAACATCTCATGTAATCCATAAATATATACATATACTATGCAGCCACAAAAATAAAAAATAAAGATAAGAAAATGTTTTAAAAAGTTATGAATCACTTCTCCTCCTCCTAACCTATCTCCTCCAGGGACTCTACTAAGAGCCCCTCTGCAGGACCCTGACAGGCAAGCATTCTGCCTGGCTCTGAGATGGTTTTAGAGCTTAGGTTATCTTCCAAGCAGCCGCAAATCATCCCAGCTCTGCACCAGAGAACCTAGGCAAAGAATTGCTTGTATTTTTCTCCTAAAGAGAGAATGTAAGCTCTATAGGGTAAGAATGTTATTGAATGAATTAATGAATTAATGAGATAAACTTTTCAAAAGAACCTAAACTGGAGGCCTCATACATACCCTAGCAAGCAGGGTTGGCAACCGTGCACACATATCATTATCTGTCGAATGACTGAATGAAATAATGTAAAAAGTAAAAACTAAATAAGTTAATAAATTAATGAATGACTACCTACTTTAAATGGTATCCCAGTTTTCACCCCTGAGAAAACCATCTTTCTGAAGGCATGCCCTGGGTAAGCTTTGTAATGTGTTCACTGTAGCAATCCCCTCGGTAGCTGAGTTGAAGGTTCCAGTTCCCCTCTCAGAGTCTACGGGACACCTAATCCTGTTCCAACCCCCACCCCCAAATACACGAGCACACGTGACCCACCCAGCTTGCTCAATGTCATAGGTGTGTGTGACCACGAAACCTAAAGGGTTGCCTTGTAGGTTTTTAGCGACATCAAAATCAGCCCATTTTATAAATGAGAACAATGATACTGGTCCATTCTGAGCTGGAGTTGCAACGATTTCAGGACTCTGTGATTTGGACTGTGTGCCCTTCATGGATTAGGACACTGGTGCCAGGAGAGGGCTCAAGAGTAGTGTTATTATCGCTCCTATCTCTCTTGGCTTAATTCATTTGTGATCTCCTTTTCCAGACATATGTAATGTACTTTATTTTACCCTACTAGTAAGTCATCAAGTCCCCTGTGCCAATACCTAGAATCAAGGTGTCATAGCCTCCAGCCCATGTTTGTCCCATGCACCCCACACCTGACAACTTCACCAATGTGTTTTTCTTCCTGGTTGGAAACAGGGCTCTTTGGGGGTTGTGAACATCTACAAAATTTTCTACATCTTCTCTTTCCGCGGCGGGCGGCGCCCCCGCGCCCCCCCCCCCCCCCCAAACCTTCATGTTCTAAGAGCACACAAGTGCTTCCCAAAGGGCACAATCTATAGACAGAGGCTCTCAGCAGAGTTTCAATGCTGAGACTCAGGGTGGGTAGAGGCTATTTGCTCATTACCAAAATGTTGCTGGCTGCTCTTCCTTCTGCACAGTAGCACTGCCCACATCCTCAGGGAGTGGCCTTCCACTCAAGCTGCAGCACACCAGCATGACTCAGACAAGCTTGAGCTCTGTGTGGCATTTCATTTAGTGAAGCACCGTAAAGTTCTAGCTTGCTTCGGCTCTCTTGTGGCAGGCAGTTATCCTCCCAATAATGAAAATGTTGAGGAGTGGCACTGCCTTTAGCAACCATAAGTTCCTGGTTTGCATGAGTTTTTGTTTAGTTCACAAATCTCAAGCCTCAGTCTTTGTCTTCTGAATATGAGCAGACCCTCTACCTGTGGAGACTCGTTATCCCATCTGAAAGATAAGAGCAGTTTCAAGCTAGAAAGCAGCACAAGAATGAGCTCACCCCAGCAGACCAAGATGGAGTCCATTAGATATTCATCTCAGTCTTGCAGGCAGGCAGAACAGTAGGCAAGCAAAGTGCCAACTATTAACACTATTGAAGTCAATGATGAGACATGGTGGCCGTGACCAGGAGATGACTCTGGCAAGGCAGAGGGTAGCAGGAAGGCTGGGAGGTGGGCTGGCTGCCTGGAGTGCAGAGGCATAATTTCCTCTACCTTCTTGCTGTCAGTCACAGCTCTTTATATAACACCAATGTCATGCTGCATCAGCTGCACCTGTGCCCCGTGTGATGACTTTCAGACTCAGATAAATACCATCAACGGACTACAGGATGATGGGCACAATGGAACACCCTAGTGATTGATCTGTTTGTTTTCATCCTGAGGCTGTGGGTCTATTATATAAACACTGGTATTTTGAAGGAAAAGCAGGAGAAAGGACTCTTAGGTGGACTTTTTATTTCTTGTTTGGTTTGGAAGATGGTGGTGGTTGTTTGCTCTTTGGTTTTTGCTGTTGTTTTAAATAGAAGAAAGTGAAGGTTTTTTTAAACTCATAGCTCTGGACACAGGCAGCAGGACTTTATTTACCAGCTCCAACTCCTCGCTGAATAGCCTCCACAGCTGACAAGAGTCAATGATTTGTTGATTTCTCTGCTCTATTGCAAAGTTCTGCTGTGCTGCCAGAACTGCCATGAGAAGTGGCAGGGCCATGTGATGTTCCCCAGAGGCTACACCTCCTGAATGCTCCCAAAGACAGAGTCCTCTTGCATCAAACTGGTGGACAGAGTCTGTAGATCATATCCTTTCCCTCATTTTACCCAAAGCTAGCTTGGTTTTGAGAGCAATGTTATGCCTAGCTGCTGTATAAGTCATTGCCTTTTGGATTATTTAATTTCAGGAGGAAATTATTTAAAAGGAAAATACTTATAATTGAAATTATTAAGAAATTCTAGGTCATACAGAGCTACCATCCTTCAAAGTTGGATATTGGTTTTATTTTCCAGTTTTTATAATCTGGGGAAAAAGTATTCACAGTTTGAGTGTCTCTTTCCTTATCTGTTCACCCAAAAGAGTCCCTCAGTTAATATGTGACCATTTCTTTACCTATAAAATTGAGATAAGATCACTGAGAATTTCATGATTAGAGTGTTTTAAAACTACTTTAAAAAGCACTTTCTTCCTTAGACCCTCAGGAGAACACTGTACCTTGGAGAGTCATTATATCAACACTATGTAGATAGGATCTAGTAACATCATATGTCAACTCTGCATCGCAATCAGGCCTTGAATTGAGTGATCCTGGAAACAACATGAAAAGAACCTGCATGTTCACGTAGCAAATGGTAGATTCTAAGAGATAAACTGGTAACTCCCAGCCTCTGCTCATCAGTTCTCCTGTAATCAGCCTAGGATTAAAGAATAAGAAGTTGGAGCATGAGAGTCTGTGCACTGTGAGAAAACTACCTCCAATTTTCTCATTTTGGGTGAGAAAGCTGTGAAGGGCAATTGACAACATGATGCGCTTTTACAAACTCCTTCTCTGCAGTTGTGCTGCTCCGTGTGGTCTGCGTACCAGAGCCAGTGTGCTAACAATTTGTCACTGATTTATAGTAAGATAAATACCAAAATGAAAAGGCAACACACAGGTACTTGTATAGCAATTTGCCATGGTTATGATATCTAAGAAAGTAATCTGTGGATTTATCTTTTTGAATAGGATATAGACCAGTCTGGGTATTGTCAGACTTAGGTGGTAAATTGCATTGGTTCAAACTGGGTACAAATCATGTGTGATAGGATGCATACATCTGTGACAAGATTGGAAATCAAAAATGATAGCTAGATGATAGATAGATAGATAGATAGATAATAGACAGAGATATTTTAAAAAACAGGTCTTTGCCATAGATGGTTTGAGAAGCACAGTCTTTTTATATTCACCAAACTTATAAATTACCTGTTCATTGTCCCTCCTACTAGAGTGAAGGTAAGTTTCATGAGGGCAGGAATGATGTCTGCCTTCTTCAACACTCTGTCACCAAAACCTAGTACAATTCCTAGTTTTTTGAATGAATGAATGAATGAAAAAAGTTTAAAATTTTTAAAATTCTCCCTCCCTCTTAGGTTTGGTAGCCATTAAATGTCAAGAGAAGGAGATCACAGAATTAGGTACATTTGTCAAATCAAGGCAAGGATCACTCACAAGCTCTCATCTCCCTGCTCAATGCCACCCAGTTTTCAATGTCAGAGCAAGAATATAGAAAACTCAGGAACACATCTCCAAATGCATAAGGTACACTTCTTGAGAAATATGATTCTCACTACAGAATTCACTTTATCACCGCTTTTTCAGAATCACAGCTACTCCCAAAGCAGAGTATAACTGACATTTCTTATTAGACTTATTGTTTGGAAGTTTTCTGTATCCCACAAACATGGGATAAACTTATAAACTTGTAAGTTCCTTATAAACTTCAGAGTTTAAATAAAGCTAAAGTTTCAGGGTTGCTGACATTACCAAAAACCACAAAAGTCATAACTTTGTTCCCTTAGAGGACACGAGTGAGACAGACCACACTCATCTTATCACAATATTTTTATTTAAAATATATTTTCTTGATGAACAGTAGAAAGAGAAAGCATTAGGCTAGAATCCCACCCAATGGTGATACGGTCCCATAAGAAGCATATGGGGACTCCATTAACCTATTGCTGCAATCTTCCCAAGTTACAATGGCATAAAACAATCATTGTATTATGCTCACAGATTTGTGGGTCTAGAATTCAGACAAAGTACATTGGAAATAGATTTTCTCTGCCCCACAGAGCCTGGGATCTCAAATAGGATGATCCAAATAGCTGTTAATTACTCAGATAAATGAAGAATGACTGGAATCATCTGGAGAGTCTATCACTCATGAATTTGGTAGCTGGACAAATGTAACTCAAAGATGGAGCTTAGATGAGATCAGAACCACTGTATTTATGACCTCTCTTATAGATGGGGCTTCCTCACAACATGGCAGCCTCAGGGTAGTTGACTTTTAACCTGGTGTCTCAGGCTTCCAAGATTAGGACTCTGGCAAAGAAGAAAGAAGCTATGTGACCTTTTATGAGCAAACCTTAGAAGTTACATAGTGTCACTTTCACAGTACTATGTTGGCCAAAGCAGGCACAAGCTCACCTAGATTTAATTACATAGGACCCACCTGCTGATGGAAGAGTACCAAAGAATGCATAGTCATTTTTAAAAGCCTCTCTGCTGCAGAAAACATCTAGGACTTTAGTAAACAGCAGCCACGGATGCTAAAGATCCCACAAAGCATATGATAATCTCATGCCTCAAAGAACCATTCTTACGAAGATGCCTGGAGTGTCCCTGTTCACAAACACGAGAACCTTAAGGTTGGAGACCTATTAATGTCCAGTATCTATAAGGAACTTAAACAAATTTACAAGAAAAAAGCTCCAATAAAAATTGGGCAAAGGACATAAGCAGACACTTCTCAAATGAAGACATACATGCAGCCAAGAAGCATGTGAAAAAAAGGTCAATATCACTGGTCATTACAGAAATGCAAATCAAAACCACTATGAGATAACATCTCACTCCAGTCAGAACGGCTATTATTAAAAGTCAAAAAATATAGTAACAGATGCTGGTGAGGTTTCGGAGAGAAGGGGCTGCTTATACACAGTTGGTGGGAGTGTAAATTAGTTCAAACATTGTGGAAAGCAGTGTAGCAATTCCTCAAAGAGCTAAAAACATAACTATCATCCGACCCAGCAATTCCATTACTGGGTATATACCCAAAGGAATATAAATCATTCTGCCATACAGATGCACGCATGTGTATGTTCATTGCAGCACTTTTCGCAATAGCAAAGACATGGACTCAACCTAAATGCACATCAAAAGCAGAATGGATAAAGAAAATGTAGTATGTATACACTATGGACAATGTCACAGTCATAAAAAGAATGAGACTATGTCCTTTGCAGGAACACAGAGGGATTTGGAGGCCATTATCCTTAGCAAACCAACACAGGGACAGAAAACCAAACACCACATATTCTCACTTATAAGTGGGGACTACATGAGGCGAACACATGAACAAAAGAGTGGAACAACAGACACTAGGACCTAGCTGAGGGTGGAGGGTAGGCAGAGGGGGACGATCAGAAGAAGTAACTGTTGGGTACTAGGCTTAGTACCTGGGTGATAAAATAATCTGTAAAACAAACCTCCGTGACGCAGTTTACATATATAACAAATCTACACATGTACCCCTGAAACTAAAATAAAACCTTAAATAAATAAAAAGTTGGAGACCTAGAAGAACGATAGAAGCCATTCCACCCAAGAACACCACCCCTCCACCGTTTTACAAAAAAGGGAGTAAAGGTGAAAAGTCTGACTGAGGTTGTTGGACTGAAACTAGACTCCAGGCCTCTTGCTTCCAAGTTTGATAGTCCTAAGCTCCTTTTGAGATGAGACACCTTTCCAAGTAAATCCATTTTGAAACTCCTAGAGCATAAAATCACCAATGGATTTTAATTAAAACTCATGAAAGTGTGATGAGTAACAGGATATTCACAAGATCTCAAAGTATCTGCCCCCCACATTATTTACTAATTAAACAGGAGAAGAGTAACTTTTCAATGGAAAAATCCGGTGGATACAACCTTTACCTCGTGATTAAAGTGACCAACAGGCCATTGCTTGCCTCCTGAGAGGAGGCACTAGAAGGCACAACATCACTGTTATGATATTCTTACCCAAAATGCATAACACGAGTCTAATCCTGACTGAGCAACATTTTATAATTATTTATTGGTTGTGATTTTCAAAAGCTTCAAGACTGTGAAACACAGTCTACTTATTCTCAAATGATTTTAAAAAATGCTATACGAATAGATACACACACACACACACACACACACACAGAAAATGTAGTACATATTGGAATACACTATGGAATATGTCACACTATGGAATATGTATACACTATGGAATATGTCACAGCCATAAAAGGAATGAGATTATGTTCTTTGCAGGAACATAGATGGAGCTGAAGGCCATTATCCTTAGCAAGCTAATGCAGGAACAGAAAACCAAATACCACATGATAAAAGAGAAGGAGTACATTAAATGCGACAAAATATAAACAGTTGGTAAATCCAGAAAAGGGGTTTGCACAAGCCATTGTACTATTCTTGCAACTTTTCTATACATTTTCTATCAATTCAAAATTATATAAAAATAAAAAGTCACTCAACCAGCAGCAACAATAAAGCATTTTATGTGTAAATTTCTAAGACAGCCTTCTCCCAGCTAGCTGCCGCAATGAATTCCATTTCTTAACTCTCCAAGGAGTAATAGTTTAGACAAACCACAGTGTCCTGAGCTGTGCTCTCACCAGGCTCTGCCTGGTGTTCAGGAAGTAAATTTGGGCTGTTTGGGGAGATGGCAACCAGAATATTTCAGGAAGCAAATAAGCTTTCATATAGATCTTTTAGAGCATGTCTTAGTTAAGTTACAGGTTCAGTTGGTACGACAGAGATCCAAAATTCAGAAGCTTAAATAAGAGAGATATTTATTTCCCTCTCACTGAACAGTCAGGAAGGTCGAGAGCTCTGCCATCCTTAACCTGTAGCTTCCATCTCTGGATCCAAAGAAATAGTTTCAGTTGCCATTTCCCAGACAGAGCGAGAGAGGGGGAAGAAAGAGTGAAACGCACAGAGCTTCATGATGAAAACTCTGCCTGGAAGTTTGCATACATCAATTTCATTATTACTTTATTGGCTAAAATTTAATTACATGCCACAGCTAGAGAGTAGGAGGCCAAGCAATCAGCCTTTATCTGGGTGGACGTGAGCCATGTTCTCAGCTAAACCTCAGGGTGAGGGTTACGTTCTATTATCAAAAGGCAGAGAGTGAAAAGGATAATGGTGCCTAATCAAAGACTCTGCCCAGGGAATAGAGATTGAAGGGCTTTTAGCAAAGCATCACAGCTGTGTTCCCAACATGGGTGTGGATTTTCATAAGAGGTTAAAAGCTCACGGAAGAAATTGGACTCCCAAACTAGACACTGTCCTGTTTGTTGTCCTTTGAGTAAACTAAGTAACTGTAAGATTTCCAGAAGATAAGGTCCTTTATTCTGGAGACAAAGACCAACCAAAATTTTTTCTGCAACAGTCAGGATTGTCACAGTCAAATTATTTTCATTCTGTTGACAAAATAAAATCTCTCTAGGCAAACAGAGGTGTTGTCACCCAGCACGCATTCACATCCACATGCACATGCAAACAAACATGTACACACACACACACAGCACATGACAACATCCACATCTAACAGGGCACCACGTTGCTCCAGGAGCTCAGAGTCCTCTCTTAGTTCTTCTCTTCATTGATTAGGAATGCCAGGATTACTTCTACTTCTATCATCAAGTCTCACTTCATATCGTTACTAAGTGATTTCTGCAAAATCACAGGCAAATTATTCAAATATTGTTTTTTAAGGGATTGTGTCTTGACTTGTCCAATTTATGAGTGGCAAATTGCTTTATGTACATCTGAAAAAATAACTGATCACAGAACAGGCAAGCTAACACATCTATATTCTAGTTGATTAAAGCTTTATTTCACTTTTGAGGGTTTTCCTTCAAAATAGCATTCCCAAGTGTGCCTTTCTCCTCCCTTTTGTGTTCTCACATCTCTGTAGGCTGCAGACCTGCACACGGGCAGGCTGCAATGGGCTCCGCTCTTTTTCTCCAGTTTCGCTGTATGCCTGGGAGGCTGAGAGGAAGCTAAATAGAGTTTGAGAAGGGACTGTCTGCTTTATCAGAATACCCAGTGTGCCACTTTAACCCCAGTCATGAAGACATGTGGACCACCACATGTTAGGCATGTATCCTCATCACAGAGGCAAAAGAAAAGACAGGGACATTCATGCACTTGGAAGCCACAGACCCTGAAGCCTCCAAAGTGCCACAAAGAAGCCTTAAAATTCACTGTTCACCAAGGTCCACCATGCACCCTCCTCTTGGCCCTTCCAGAGCCCCAGATCTGAAGAAACTGACTCCCAGCCATCTGCCAGTTCCACATGCACATGCCCACCTAAGATTTCTTTGGCTTCCTAAATTCCAGCCTGCCCATCCAGCCCTTCTACACTGGCATAGTCAAAGCCTCAAAGCAAGGGCCTCCAGAGAGGCTGCCAACCCTGGCCAATGCCATAGAATTCTTGACGCCAAGAGCATCCCTAAAGCTAATGCTCTCTGCCACCTCCATTGCTTTATCACACCTGCTCACTTGCTTTTCAGTGCCCATCTCCAACCAGAGATTGTTCATGGGGGCAATATCCACATCTAGCAAAGGACAGCACCAAAGGAAGGGGCACACAGCATAACGGTTACAGGTGTGATGCTCCGGTATGACTGCCTGTGTTTGCGTCCTGGCTCTGCACCATCCTAACTGTGTGACGTGGACAAGGGACAATTTTCTGTGCCAGTTTTCTCACCATTAAAATCTGGCTGATAATAGTATCTCCTTCACAGAATAGTGTAACATTAAATTAGTTAATACATGTAAATCACTTAGAACCATACCTGACGTAATTAAGGTTCACTAAACATTAGCTATCAATATCATTATTGGTCGTATGATTATAGAATCTGACACTTAGAAGATCATTAATGACCTTGTCCAAAGCAATTTTATAAATTACTAGGATATATATGACTGTATGATGTGCACAGATGTGAATGGAGGATGAGAAAGTAGAAACATGGAATCTGGGCCAGAGGAAGAGAACAGCTAGATAATAACTACAGAAGGTTACAGAGTCGAAAAGCTTCAGTTCCTTCTTTTGTAATAAAATGCCTAAACAGAAATATTATTCTAAAGTTTTGGTAATTCTAATGAATTTGTATGAATGTTAAGTGAATCTATTAGCAGCAATGAAAATACTAATCATAACTTAAGCAAACTACTTCAAAGTTTACCAAGTATCTCATGTATATTTCACTTTATTCTAAATCTGAGGATACAGGCAGGATCACTGATCCAAGTTTACAAGTGGGAAAATCAAGTCTCAGGGTGGATGCCTTGATGTGAGCCACACATCCACCCAGAGCAAACTTCTCTCCGACCTCTAAATTCTTTTTTTTTTTTTTTTTTTTTTTTTTTTTTTGAGATAGAGTCTCACTGTGTTGTCCATCCTGGAGTGCAGTGACATGAGCTCAGCTCACTGCAACCTCCGCCTCCCGGGTTCAAGCAATTCTCCCTGCCTCAGCCACTTGAGTAGCTGGGATTACAGGCACACATCACCACACCTGGCTAATTTTTTTTCTTGTATTTTTAGTAGAGATGGGGTTTCACCATGTTGGCCAGGCTAGTCTCAAACCCCATACCTCAGGTGATCCACCCACAGGTGTGAGCCACCGCACCCAGCCTCATCTCTAAATTCTTGATATCTCAGAAATGCTTACGTATGTCACCCTTATACTCACAAACCTCAGAGACTCTCTGGTGTTAATGACAACCATCTACTTTCTTGATTTGGAATTAAAGAGCTGCCACCGTTGGCTGAGAGCCTTCTTGCCTAGGCTTCTCACTCAGGGCATGTCCCCTAACACAATCTTCCCCATTATTCCTCCTGACCAACCTGGAGTCCCTGAGCAGACGTATTTCTCACACTCTTACTCCCACCCACCATCCCCACCATCTTCCACCTCTCTTTATTTCTTCTCTTTCCACTGGGCCACTCTGACATCTGAGCAGAGGGTGAAGCCTCTTTTGCACTTCAAAACACTGAGCAGCTGGCATTCCTTCAGGACTTAATCACCATTGCTCCATTACTCATTCTGGACAGGTATCTTATCTCTATTGGATTCTGCACTGGGAAAAGTTCCGCCTCCTAAGAGTCCTCTACCTTCTTATAACACTAGCCTTGTACCTGTTGTGGAGGTTTTGCTCTCTCCTCTGGTTCTACAGATGGTTTGTGAGTTACAGGTGGTTATTCTCTTTGACGTTTCTCTTCATTGCAACACCCTGCAGTCTTGCTGTCCAAATGGAAGAGGCTCTGTGCTGAGACACCACAATGATCAGGATAAGCTTGGCAGCACCTGCTGCTTGCAAGGTCACTCTAGGGGCGAGGCAGAACAAGGGTAGGGCAAGCCGGCTTCCCTGAGAGGCCCTCCCTTCTCCAAAGATGGGCTCTCTCCCTTGCTCCTTCTTCACCTTGGCTTATTAAGCCAAGTACATTGTGGAGCACTTCATGCTTCTTGCTCTTCTCCATCCATGACAGAACTGCTATTTAAAAACTCTCCTTGGATATTTAAAGCATTGTAAACATTTGGTTGTAAAGAGGTTTGGCCCTTTATTTTACATTCCTCTAAGTCGCAAGCAGCAGCACTGACACTGCATTTAAATATAACAGGGAGTAAGAAAGGATTATAAAATCGGATAGTAGGTTAAATCAATCTTCTAAATGTAATTTCCTTTATTAGGAAGAGAGAGGAAGTCAAGGAAGCAAGAAGACTACTTTCCTTTTGCTGCTATAACAAATTACCACCAACACTGACTTTAAAAACACACGTTATCTTGCAGTTTTGGAGGCAAGAAGTCTGAGGCCATGTCTCACTGGGCTGCAATCAAGGTCGGGGTAGGGCTGCCTTCCTTTAAGGAGGCTTCAGAGGAGAATGCCTTCTAGGCTTGTCATCTTCCAGAGGGTGCCTACCATTCTTAGATGGTGATCTCCTTCAATGTCCACTGCCAGCAGTGGAGGGCCAAGTCCTTTTGACACCAAATGTCTTGGAGCTTCCCTGGAGTCCCATCTTTCCCTGTTTCCCTCTCCTACTTTTAAGAACTGATTGCATTGGGCCCCCAAGGATAATCAGGTTGATCTCCCTATTTTAAAACCAGTTGATTAGCAACATCAATTCTATCTGCAACCCCAATTTCCCTTTGCCATGGAATCGAACATATTCACAGGTTGCTAGGATTAGGGCACAGACATCTTTAGAGGGACCATTATTTTACCTTTTAGAGTAGATACAATTGCAGCTATGTCCTCCAAACTTCATGATCCTCATATGGAACTCTGAAGTTGGGAAGATATTTTCAGAGGGATTATCTTCTGACCATTCCTCACACCTTCCTACAACCATAATGTGTCTGCTGAGGTTCTAGCCAAAGGCTGAACGGGACTCAGGTCCCAAAAATGTAAGCTAGAGCAGCATCCTCCATGATGTGGAAAGAGCTCTGAGGACTCCAAGACAAACCTTTGTGGAATTCACTGATAGGCAAGCTCTCTGAACTGCTCTGCCCATTCCAACTACTTACTTAATGAGTATTCTCCATGTCTCTGGTAAATCATGTTGACTGATAGCATGGCAGGCTCAAAGCTCTCTGCTAGTTGGCTAATCTCTGATAAATATGAACACTGTCACCTCCACCAATTGAGTTGGATGCTCAGCCATGTCAGCTGTGATTTTATCTAAACCTATTTATGCCAGTCGGATATACTCTTGCAATTATGTAATTTAATACAATGCCACATAAACCAATGAAAGATAAACATGAAAAGAGAGTTATTTTTATTTACACCGAACTGAACACCTTGAAAAGACTTAATAAAGATGAGTCACTTTTAGAAAAGAGATAAGCAAATTGGATGATGAAACAACAGTAAAAGATAGAGAATAAAATTATAAAAAGCAGAATTGGAACCAATAGGGGGTGACTAGCAATGGTTAAGAAACTGGACGAACTGGAGCACAGTGGGAACCAGGTTGGGGAAAGCCTTGATTATTTATACCAGTAACGTAAGTGTCCTAACCTGGCTTTTACTGGCTGAAGAATGGGTGGATTAGGTATGACCAGTGTAAACATCATATGTAATCTACCCGAGGATGGATTTGAAGGTGTTTGGGAAGTGCTGTGCAGAAATGAGCATTATTCATTAAAAAAAAAAAAAAGGTGAGTAAGACAGCTCTTTCTCAGTCACAGCATTCGCCATTTCTTCAAATTCTCCCTGCCCCCATACCCGGAGCTAGCAAGAGTCTGGGAATCTCCATTCTGTCTGAGAAGTCTGTCACCCTGTATGATCCCAAGTTGACAGATAGGGCCGTTGAGATAATGCTTCCTGAAAAACTACTTCCCGAAAATCCTGACTCTTGACTTGGTAACCTTTCTCCCTCCGGAGACAGCTATTAATTTGAGGAATACTGAAGAGCATCTGGTGCCAGATCTTCTGAGCTAATCTTCCTTTTTGCTCATGAGTGTGTCCGAAGAAGATAAATACTTTCTGTAGTCATCACTACAAAGCCTTCATGGGCCTTGTGCCCGTGTATTGGAAGTCAGATCCGGGTCCTAAATGAATTTAAAACGCTGGAAGGCTAATCAGGACCCTAAGCTACACATTTTCCCAACTCTACCTTTCCTTTTGGTGTGGGTCTTCTACCAGTTGGAACACAGAGTCTGCTGCTCCAGCAGAAAGAGTTGGTTCATTGAATGAGCTTGAACCCTGGCATGCACTGCCAAAGCCATGCAAAATATGTGGAATCCATTGCCCTAACCCATTATCACCCCTGACCCTAAAGGAACAAGAGATGTAACAGAGACAATAGGTGTAACTGTATGTTGATGAGTCAAAAAATGGATATTTTAGTATTACTTTAAAATCAGAAAATCAATAGATTGAAACTAAAACATAATGATTGAAGGTTGAAAGGAAAAAGAAGTAGTATACAGGATGGAAATTTCTCAAATACTGAGCAAATCACAAATGATATTTTAAATTGGTAAATCCTATCTAGGTTACTACTAGAAGAACTGAAAATATAAATAGTTAAAAGAAGGCATGGGACAGAGAAGAAACAATGTAACCTTTTTCTTTTCAAGGCATACTCACATTTTTAAATTTGTAAATAAGTAGTGAAAGGTCTAGAAAACTACACATTAAACTCTTTAAAATGTATCCAACCTGAGACGGAAGAATGGAAAGTGACAGAGAAGAGAATACTTTCACTTGTTGCCTTTCCTAACCGATGTATTGTTCCCAATGAACATGTGTTCCTGTTAAATTTAAAATGTAAAAAAAAAAAAAAAAAAAGATTTTACATTTATAATGTGGAATATTGTAAAACTATTTATAAGATTGTTGCTGCAGAACACTAATGGCATGGAAAATGTTCACATGTGACCCCACTTCATAAGAAGAGCTTTAAATCCCATTCACACATAGGCAAAATGGACCTGACCACATTCAAACTAAACTAGTTCAGGGCTTAAAATATGGATAAATTACTTGTTTTATGAACTATAAAGTTTTTTGAAACTTGCTGGAAATAATTGAGTCAAAATAGAAACATAAAATATTTCCTATTCCTTAGAGATGACATTCTATTGTATGATCCTTTTATTTTTCCATAAATATATAGATTTTCACTCTATATGTACACACACACATAGATATATACATATACACATTGTATTTTCTTAAGCAAAAATGGGATAATATAACTCCTACTATTCTACAAGAATAGCAGAAATGGTTCAAAATGTATATATCATTCTTGCACTGGGGCTTCGTTAGTTTCTTTTTTGATATCTTTCTTAGGGTTTGATAGGAACTGCTTTAGTGAGGATAGTGCTTAAAATATTATCAAAATTATAAAGACTTCTGAATTTAAAATGAGTTCAAAGACAATCAGCTTAAAAAGCCCAAAAGGCTTTATTAACAGTGAGTTTAGAAAATGAAATTAACTTTAAATCATTGATTTTTTTTTTAAAGAAGACATTTAAATTGTTTTTTAATTCAGTGTTTCAACTCAAGAAACTGAAATTAACTCAATTTAGCATTTCTATAGTGTTTGCAAATAGGTCTTAATGTTCATATGGCCTAAACCCCACAACATGCCAGCCTTCTGGACTACCTGCTCTTCCCATAAAGCTGGATTGTGCAGTCAGCACTGGTGCCTTGAACAGCATTGCTTGGGAGATTTGTGATTGGTTGGGAATACCATTTGCTTCTAGAAACAGCCAAAGCCCCATTGAGTGTGATGGTTCTATGCCACACATCCTAGAAAGAATGGCATTGATGTTTTAGGCTAACCTCTATTCTAGGGGAATCCAGTCTTAGAAAACCTTCATCCACCAGCTCTAATTATTGCCATGCTCTGGATGCCTGCTTCCTTGACCAAACTACTTCCAGAAAATCCTGGCTCTTGACTTGGTAACCTTTCTCCCTCTGGAGACAGCTATTAATTTGAGGAATTGCCAGATCTTCTGAGCTAATCTTCCTGAGCTGACCAAGGTATCAGCTATAGCCTTCTGTTGTGCTTCCTCTTGATGAAGACTGACTTCATTGAAAACTGGAGAAAGAAGGCACCTCTCCTGAGTCTAGTGGCCCCTCCAAGACACTACCATATGGCAGTCTTATATGAAAAGCGGAAGAGCAGCACTGCTAAATGAGGCCACAGAGAGAGAACTCAGGCACCTGACTGGGTCGTTTGATTCATGAAAGGATATTTTGAAACTCTCACACATATCCATCAGTGAATCAGATTTTTGTGTTCCAACTCAAGGGAAATCATTAGATGGCCTAGAGAAACTGATCTAGTCCCCATGTGACTCAATTTCCTAAATGTAAAATTGGGATAATAAATAATACTTGTGTAATATTGTATTTTTTTAAATGCCATTTTGACCCAGTTTTAGGCCCTGGCTAGAGGCTGGTCAGTTCCCCTTCTTGAGCAGCCAATTAAGTCCGTACCCACAACCATCATCCTCTGTTGGATGCTCATACTCCAGGCCTCTACACAGGCAAACCAGGGCCAGATGCCAGAGAGCCAGGAGCAGTCCTCATGCCTCAGGGCCTGATGAGTTATTCACACTAGCCAATGCTACACCTGCTTACCCCATCTTCCGCTTCCTTGCGGAAGCCACGAGGGAGTTGCCTGTCACAGTTCTCCTCCCCTCCCTCTGCCTTGTGACCCTTGTGCTTCTCCTGAGAGGCTCTACCTGGCATGCTGTGTTCTTCCCCCAGAGAACTGTGACATAATAAAACTGTAAGACTCTTTCCTGTTTCTCTTTCTTGATTTGTGTCTGGCTTCACTATACCTCAACCAAGGTAATATGTCTAAACAACCTGCCTTGCATAACTCATAGATTGATTTGGAGACATATTAAGATAATGGATGCAAAAGTCCTTTGAGGCCAGACACAGTGACTCACTCCTGTAATCCCAGCACTTTGGGAGGCTGAGGCAGGTGAATCACATGAGTTCAGGAGTTCGGGACCAGCCTGGGCAACATGGTGAAACCCTGACTCTACTAAAACTACAAAAATTAGCTGGGTGTGTTGGTGGGTGCCTGTAATCCCAGCTACTCAGAATGCTGAGGCAGGAGAATCACTTGAACCTAGGAGGTGGAGGTTGCAGTGAGCCAAGATAGTGCCACTGCACTCCAGCTTGAGTGACACAGTGAGAGTCCATCTCAAAAAAAAAAAAAAAAAGTCCTTTGAATAGTCAGAGGGATTACAGACATACAATATAGGTTGAGATGCCCTCTTCAGCAGCAGAGAGAAGTATGGCCTCAGATGAGGGACACACATCGTAGTACAGTAGCACTAATCAACACCAAGTTCTCTCCTTCCTGGGCACACTGGAGACCACATCTCCTAGATCCCTTACTCCTGGGCAGAGTGAAGTAATAATTTCTGAGCAAAGACTGTGAGAGAAAATGATAATGTTTCACTTCTAAGCCGAGGCAAGAAAATCCCTGAAAGACGCCCTAGCTCTTTCTTCACTTAGCAGTGGGCACAGAAATCAAGCATGGAGATTGCAGAACCACAAGTTCTAACAGCCTGGATAATTGATTCAATGCACACTTAGGAGCCCCTGAGGGTTAATCTGACCTCAAGAAAATTTTGCTTGGGTGAGAAATAGACTATAAGTCACTGAAATTTGGGGGTACTTTTTTCATAGCATAAGCCTCATCTAGCCTCCGTAATACACAAACACTTGCAATATTAAAATGCCCTGCAAAGTTTCTGACTAAAAGATATAAACAAATAGAACAGTGAGAACACAATTTTCCATACATAGTCAAAGTTACTAAAACCACATAGCCAGGCGTTAAGTTGAAGAATTTTCCAAAGTAATAGCTTTCATATGGAAAGAAGAAGGAATACTGAGAATCCTAGTAGAGACTTTTCTATGTTAAATATGTTAATGTTTCATTGTTCAAATCTAAACAAAAATCCAAAGTAAATCACTGGAGGATTTTTTATTTTATTTTATTTTTTATTTATTTATTTTTTGAGATGGAGTCTTACTCTGTCACCCAGGTTGGAGTGCAGTGGCACGATCTCAGCTCACTGTAACCTCTGCCTCCCAGGTTCAAGTGATTCTCTTGCCTCAGCCTCCTGAGTAGCTGGGATTATAGGCATGCACCCCCCACTCCCGGCTAATTTTTTTCTATTTTTAGTAGAGATGGGGTTTCACCATATTGGCCAGGCTGGTCTCAAACTTCTGACCTTGTGATCCACCTGCCTCGGCCTCCCAAAGTGCTGGGATTATAGGTGTGAGCCACCTCGCCAGGCCCATCACTGGATGATTTTTATCACTGGCCATAAAGAAGTAACTGGGACCAGACTTGCCCTCCCTCTGCAAACAATTAGAAAACTACAAAAATATGAAACAACATATATAATTGGACAAGAAGCATAGGATTGTGATCATGCAGAGAACAGAAATAGAACAAAGTCAACTCTAGAACTGCCCTACTTCCTTCCTAGGGGCACTTTTTGGACTACAGCTTAAGGAGGCAGAATGCAAGCAAAATGTGGCTCTACCTGAGTTGAGGAGTTAGTGATCAGAATTTTGGGGAGGCTAAGGCAGCCAAAATTTGGTCAAAGTGCCATAAAAGGAGAGATGTGTGCAAGAAAAAAAGACTCAGAAATTAGCATAGGGCCTCTCTGAGTCTTTTGCTGAGTATTAAGCTGTGCATCCGTGGAGTAATATCACACGGACACAAGTGAGCTGTTCCATGCTGAGACATGGAACAACTCAGCATCTGTAAACTGAATAAATCTTAAAGCTTCTATGAGACTGAGAGGCATTTTAGTCCCAGAAGCCAGAGTTCAAGATTTCACTGAATCTTCAGGGAACTCACTAGAGACCAAAAAAAGACCACAACTTAGAAATAAAGCTAAACTAGTCCTAGAGTAAATGTTACTCTACGCCTGCTAAAAAAAGAAAAAAAAGAAAAGAAAGCCACAGAAAAACTTCAAAGGAAACGTCAAAAGGATCAAACCATTCTGTAAGCAATTTAACCCATTTATGCTGGAGGTTGCAAATTTTTTGTGTGAAGAATCAGACCTTGGAGTGCAGTGGCACCATTCACTATTTACCTTGAGCAGTAGGATATAGATAACTCCCATGAGCTTAGCATTCTAATAATGGAACACTAGGCATACATGGGTCAACTGCTTGCCAAAAAAAAAAAAAAAAAAAAATCTTAACACTCTTTAAGTGAAGAAATAAAATCCATACATTCAACAACATAATAAACAACATCAGGCATCCAATCAAATATCGCTGGACAAAATCTGAGAAGGCAAATGTGTATGACCTAAAATCAAAAGAAAAATTAATCAGTAAAACATGCCCAGAAATCACAGAGAAAATAGAACTAGCAGAAGGGAAAATATACATACAAGGAGGAAAACAGAAAATATCAAAAGAAACAAAAGTAATTCTACTGCTGAAAAATACAATACCTGAAAAGAAAAACTCACTAGATAGGCTTTATAGCAGATTCGACACTGAATAAGGAAAGCTTTGTGAACATGAAGACACTGAAATTTAAGTCTACCAACATAACCATAAAGAGAAAAACTCCCTCAAAATGAATAGATAAATAAGCAGAACCTCAATGACCTGTGAACAACGGCAGTCACAGATGAACCATGGGAATGGAAAAATATTTGAGGACCTAATGCCCCAAATTATCCAAATTTGATGAAAACTACCAACCCACAAGACTAAGAACTCAGTGAAACCAACCAATATAAACACAAAGTAAATAATACCAAAACGCATCATGATGCACTAGCTGTAAAGTAGTGATACAGAGAAAATACTAAAAAAACATTAAAGAGATACACCACACATAAAAGAGCAAATGTAAAAATACACACAGATTGGCCAGATGCAGTGCCTCATGCCTGTAATCCCAGCACTTTGGGAGGCCAAGGTGGGTGGATATGAGGTCAGGAGTTCGAGACCAGCCTGGCCAACATGGTGAAACCCGTCTCCACTAAAAATACAAAAAAAAAAAAAAAAAAAAAAAAAAATTAGCCAGGCATGGTGGCACATGCCTGTAGTCCCAGGTACTCAGGAGGCTGAGGCAGGAGAATTGCTTGAACCTGGGAGGCAGGGGTTACAGTGAGTCAAGATCACGCCACTGCACTCCAGCCTGGTTGACAGAGCAAGACTCCGTCTCAAAAAATAGATACACAAATAGTCACAGATTTTATGTCAAAAACAATACAAATAGGAAGAAAATGGAATAACATCTTTAAAGTACTCAAAAAAATCCACCTAGAATGATGCATTCAGTAAAAATATCAATAAAAATAGAAGTAAAACAAAGATATATTCAGACTAACAAGAGCTGAGAGCATCTACTGCTAACAGAAAAGTTTACTGCAAAAAGCAGTAAAGGAACTTCTTCTATAAGCTAACCTTGACATAAGGGAAAGAAGACCAATAGAAATGATAAATATATTAATAAATGTAAAAGATTTTAGCTCATGTTTCCAATGAAGATTTTAGCTCATGTTTCCAATGAACTGTTTAAAGCCGCAAGTAAAATGTATTATAGGATTTATAATAAAGGTAGAAAAAGAAATTATGGCAATGATTGCACCAATAACAAGAGGAAGCAAATGAGAGCAAACTGCTTTAAAACTCATCTAGGCAAAGTGGTATAATTTAAAAGTAGACTGTGAAGTGTTAAAATACGCACACTTTAAATGCTAGAGGAATGGTTTTCAAACTTTGGGATACGTCAGATTCACTGAGAGGGTTTAATGAGACAGGTGGCTGGGTCACATCAACAGCTTTTGATCCACTAAGACTGGGAATGGGCCTGTGCCAAGGCTAGATAAACAAGGCTGATAGGAGAATATATCAGCTAATATTGATGGACTGTGAACCACACTTTGAGCATCACCAACCTAGAGCCACCTCTTGTAGCAGAGATAAAACAGAATATTTCAAAACATTAAATGCAAATGAAGGAAGAAGAGGAAGAAAAAAAATAACAAAGAAAACATGAACAAATAGAAAACAAAAGGAAGAATAGTAGACTTAACAAGGTGTTAAGTGATCACTACATTAAATATACTCAATTAAAAGACAGAGATTTCCAGAACAGATAACAAAGCTAAGCCCAATTATGTGCTCCACAAAAACTCATTTTAAATATGAAGATTCAGATAGATTAAATGAAAAAATAGACAAATAATAAAACAGATTAAAAGAAAAAAGATGGAGAGAAAGTAAAAGGTGGACAAAAGGAAAAAGGTGGACAAATTACAGTAATATGAAAACTTTCATATTACTGTGCTAATATTGTCATAAGAAAATTGACCATTCTTGATCATTCATTATCATAAATGTGTAAGCATCTAATAACAGTTTCCAAATACAAAATCTGACAGAACAGAAGTAAAAATAGAAAACTCTTATTACTATATCTTGTCTACACTATATCATAAGGATATAGAAGACTTGAATAACACTCTCAAACTACTTGACCAAAATGGCATTCATAGCATACCATATTCAATAATGTCAAAGTACACATTATTTTTAGTACACATGGCACAGCCACCAAAATAGACTATATTCTGGGTGATACAACAAGTCTCAATAAATGTAAGATAACTGAAACCACATATAGTATATTATCTGACCAAAATAGAATTAAACTATAAATAAATAACAACAAAAAATATATAAATATTTGGAATTTAATGCCTTTCTAAATATTGCATGGATCAAATGATAAAAGGAAATTTAGAAAATATTTTGAACTAAATAGTAATAGAAGAAGTTTTTCAAAACTTGTGAGAAACAATTAAAGTAGTAGAGTAAAATTTGCAGTTTAAATGCTACCTTAGAAAAGCAAAAATGCCCTAAATCAAGAATCCAAACTTCCCCTTTGAGTCTAAATATATGAGCAAATTAAACCCAAAGTTAGAAAAAGAAAGGAAGAATTATATATAGGAATAGAAATCAATGAATTAGAAAACATTACAAAGAATGGAGAAATATTAGTGAAGTTAAAAACTGAACACTTAAAAAGCTCAACAGAACTGGTTAAAAATAGAAGATACAAATTACCAATATCAGAAATGAATAATGGGATATTACTATTATTATAATAGTCATTAAAGTAGAAGGGAATACTATGAACAATTACTTGGCTATAAATTTGACAACTTAGATTAAATGGGCAAATTTTTTTGAAAAATACAAAGTAGCAAAACAGCGCAAGAAGAAATGGAAAATCTAATAGCAATAATCCATTAAAATAAATGAATTTGTAATTTAAAGTCTTCTAATAAAGAAGACTGCCGACACATATGTATTCACTAGTGAAGTCTATTAAACATTTAAGAAAGTAATAATTTCTTCTTTTTTATTTTTTTTTTGAGATGGAGTCTCACTCTGTCACCAGCTGGAGTGTAGTGGCACAATCTCAGCTCATTGCAACCTCCGACTCCTTGGTTCAAGTGATTCTCTTGCCTCAGCCTCCTGAGTAGCTGGGACTACAGGCATGCACCACCCCCACCGCCCCCGCCAGCTAATTTTTGTACTTTTAGTGGAGATGAGGTTTCACCATGTTGGCCAGGATGATCTTGATCTCCTGACTTTGTTATCCACCCACCTCGGCCTCCCAAAATGCTGGGATTACAGGTGTGAGCCACCACGCCTAGCTGAAAATAATAATTTCTATACCAAGACTCTTCCAAATCAGAAGACGTAAGGATATTTTGTAGTTCATTCTATGAGGTTGTCATTAACGTCATACCAAAACTAGTCAAAGATATATAAGTAAAGCAAACTGAAGACCAATATGTTTTATAATATAAAAACAAAGTTTCATAACAAAATGTTAGCACATAAGATAATACAATCCGTAAAAGAGTAGGCCAGGTGCAGTGGCTCATGCCTGTAATCCCAGTGTTTTGGGAAACCGAAATTGGAGGATTTTACTTAAGCCTTGGAGTTGCAATCTAGGCTGGACAATATAGTGAAGCCCCATCTCTACACAAAAATTAAAAAAAAAAAAAATTAGCTGGGCATGGTGGTGCGTACCTGTAGTCCTGGCTACTCAGGAGGCTGAGGTGGGAGTATTGCTTGAGCCCAGGAATTTAAGGCTGCAGTGAGTTAAGATCATGCCACTGCACTAGAGCCTGGGCTACCCTGTCTCTAAAATAATTAATTAATTACTTTCATATACATAGAAAGTCATAATAAATCTACATAAAAACTTCTGGAACTAATAATTAGTTTAATAGAGTTATAGGAAACAAGATCAATATAGAAAAATCAATTATGTACTAAAACAATTGGAAATTGAATTTTTAAAATTATTTAGAATACATCAAAAATGAAATGCTCAGATAAAATTAACAATATATGCAAGTTTTGTTTACTTGAAACTGTAAAATTTGGCTTTGAAAAATTAAGAAAGACTAAAATAATGGGTACACATTACATGTTTATGAATTGAAAGACTCATTATGTTATTCTCTTCAAATTGATCTAACAGTTTCACCTGAACCCAATTAAATTCTCAGCAGAATACTTTTAAAAAAATGACTTGATTCCCAAGTGTATATGAAAATTTAAGAAACATAGAATACTTAAAACAATTAAAAAAAAAACAGAACAATTATGCAACCTAATTTCAAGATTTACTATAGAGTAAGACACAGAAATAAACACATAGATCAATAAGAAAGAATTTCAAGCCTAAAATATACATACACATATATAAATGGACATATATGTATATTTTCAATTAACTTTTAGAAGCCAAGGTAATCCAATTGGGAAATAATTATTTTCTCAGCAAATGATGCTGGAACAACTGGATATCCATATGGAAAAATATAAAGCCCAACCAATCACCTCACACCATACATAAAAGTTAATGTGAAATGATCATGGGCTTAAGTGTGAAAGCTTAAAACTCTAAAACTTTGGAAGAAAGCATAGGAAAAAAATCTTTGTGTCCTTAGATTGCTTAGATAGAATTAAAAAAAATGATTGTTTTGATAGGACCAAAGATTTCTTAGATAGGACACAAAAAAGGAAACACCGATAATTTGGACTTCATCTAAATTTAAAACATTTGTTCTTCAAAATGCACTAATCAAATAATAATAGGCTAGGTTTATATATTTGCAATACATATATCTGACAAATGATTTATATCCAGAATATATACCATACTCTTACAACTCAACAATATGAAGACAAACAATGCAGTTTTTTAAAAGGGCAACACATTTAAACAGAATTATAAGAGAGAAAGAAAGAGAAGTAAACCTGAAAAGATGCTTAAAACTCTCAGTCATAAGGAAATGCAAATTAAAACTAATGTGTATATTAGAATGGCCAACATTTGAAAAGACTGGTAATACCAAGTGTTGGTCAAGATATGGAGCAACCGTCATTCTCACACATTGCTGGTAGAAATATACCACTCTGGTAAACAATTTGTTGGTTTTCTATGAACTTATGCATACTTTTACCATATTAACAAGTAATACTACTCCTAGATATTTATCCAAGAGAAATGAAAACATATGTTCCCATATGGAAACATGTGACTGGAAATACACTGAAAACCACCCCAATATATATCAACAGGTGAATGGATAAACAAATGTATATTGTGTTATATTTATATAATGGATACTATTTTACTCCACCCCTTTAAAAAAACAAATTACTAATATATGCAACAAAACAGATTTGTCTCAAAAACATATTCTTAAAAGGAAAAAAAAACTCAGTCACAAAGAACAGGTATTATATGATTCCAAATATTTGAATTCCTATCATAATGCAAATCAAATCTAAAATCACATAAAGCAGATCAATGATTGCCTGGGCCAAATATGTGGTAGTAGAGATTGACTACAAACAAACAGGAAGGAGTTTTCTGGAGTGATAGAAATCTCTATCTTTGTTGTGCTTGTGGTTAATGAGTGTATATATTTATCCAAATTCATTGAATTGTATACTTAAAATGAGTTCATTACAGTTTATGTAAATACCCCGGTATACTTTAACTTTATAAAAGGTAATCAATGAAAGGTATAGGCTGTTTGTCAATTTGAAAATATGAACTATATTTGAATCTCTATTTTATGGTAGAAATATGGACAAAAGGACTCTAAACCAAGTTCAGATGCCTACTTCCATCTCTGGTTAACCTGACAATAGAAAGAAGTTAGCATGTCTGCCCAGCTGTCCCTTCAAAGATCATCTGAAATAGAAATATCAAAGGACATCTATGAAACAAAATTTGAACATCTTATTTTACCTAATTAAGCCAGCCTTTGTGGAAGCAACAAAGAACATGAAGAAAGGTTCATCTTCTGCCACTGGTACCACTCAACTCCTTCAGCAAAAGACAAAAGAAATCAAAGGAGAAGATAGAGGGAAAACCTAAGTTTGAATCCCAGCTCCTTCAGTTAGCAGCCATGTGACTTTGGTAAGTTTCTTTTTTTGTTTTTTAATTGCATTTTAGGTTTTGGAGTACATGTGAAGAACATGTAACATTGTTACATAGGTACACACATGGCAGTGTGGTTTACTGCCTTCCTCCCCATCAGCTATATCTGGCATTTCTCCCCATGTTATCCCTCCCCAACTCCCCCACCCCCTCCGCTGTCCCTCCCCTATTAGGTTCTTAACATTTTTCAGACTTGCTCTTCTCATTTGTAAAATAAAGACAGTGTGTAACTCAAATTCTTTGGAAATATTAATGAAATACTACATGGAAAATACTTAGCAATATTTGAAATATAATATGCTTACAGTAAATGGTAGTTACGGAAAAAGAGATGGCCACATAATTCATTTTTTCTTATATCAATATATGTTACTGAGAATTCCTGGGCTTTCTAAAATTTGCTGTCTTTTTCAAATATTTCAACAATGCCTTTAAAGTACTATAACGTTTGCTATTAGAATATACTCAAATTCTTACAAAATAAAACAATACACAGAAGTTTTATATATCATATTGTCTTATTTTAATCTTTAGAAATGCAAAAAGGATTCAAGGATGATGAATTTCAAGTGCCTAGGGAAACCAGAGGGAACAGGTCAAGCAGTTTCAATTTAGTCTGGATTTTTTTCTTCTGCAAACTTTGGAAGGAAAAGATGTCACCACTTGAAATATGAGAAAGTAGGAAATTCTTATCTGCCCTTGTGGATGATGAGACATGAACAGATCCGTATCTATAAGTCTTAAATAAATATAATGGCTGACCATCCTCAATGTTTAAATCCTACAAATCATCCAGGTTTGTTCAAAGATGTATTTACAGTTTCTAAATTTATTGAAATCTGTTCAACTGTTGACAGGAAACAAGCAGATGGAATTTAGGATTAGTGAATTCAAATCATCAAGCTCACAAATTGAAAGAATGGACTCAGTCTAAGAACAGACTGCATTGTTGAAGATAAAATGAAAGGGTAACCTTTACACACCAGCATTTTACTGCTGGAAAGTTCCAAACACTGATGAAAACAGTTGGTTGTCCATCTGGAAAAAGTGCTTAAAATTAGCTTAACTGCAAACTGCTATTTTAAGGTAACAATTGTTTTGTATAGATGTCCATTCTGTTCACATGTAGTCCTCAGTCATAAAATGTAACACTGGAATCTCAGTTATCTTGATGCTGAGATATCTTCCGTAATTCTAAAAGCTACCAGTGAATGACTTTAAAATTGAAACTGTTTGCAGGTAGTAACTAATGTCCTCAATTTATGATGAATTCAGACTATGAAAATGCCAGATGTTAGGCTATAAGATATATATGACTGCATTTAACAAGTTTTTCTTTTCACATAGTAATTCTAGGCTTTTAATAAAGTCTTCTAATCAATAGTAAAATGCCTGACCAAAGCTATTAGCCTTAGCATTAGAAGGCCAAGAGGTAATACTATCCCAATTATATCATAGCTGCTAAGATGGCATGGAAGCAATTAGCCTGGAAATATGGTTAAATTACTTAAGTGTTACCTTGAATAAACCAGGAAGCAGACACACCAATTTTCAGAATTAAAATCACAATGAACCCACATACCAGGTCTATAGCTGCTTAGTAAGTCCTTTTGGATATCTTGTTCAGCCCCCAAAATATGAAAGTTCATAATCCTTTGCATAGACTTACTGGTCAGAAGGGTTATATCAAAGCAGTATAGTCTCTTCTCTAGTTAACAAGATTTCCTAGTACATTCTTAGCCAGGCACTCACTTTAGGAAAGATAAGGCAGACACATGCTCACCAAAGCATTCATAGGCTCCTCTAATTTTCATAGCTTCCCTTGCTTCATGTTGCAGCCATAAAACTGGGTTCTGGACAATGGAATAGGAGTGGAAGTAACAAACCACATGGGCTGACTGTGAACAACTCATCCTGATGGGCTCTTCCAGCCCTTTCCCTTCTGTGATAATCCCAGGCTACTAGACAGAAGCAGCCTGGGACTCAGAACTCACTTCTTGGAGGAAAGACATGGGAGAATACCCAGACCGTCTGAGTAGCACTGCCTCAGAAAGATAAGAGCATCCTCCCTTTTCTTGTTATTATTAAGCCACGGGATTTCAGGATGTATTTGTTATTGCAGCATAGCTCACCGTATCCTGACTAATACGGAGCTAACAAAAGCATCTTTCTGTTTCGACAATAACACAGCAGACAATACTTTTGGTTCCTTTAATGCCTGATGCATTTCTGAGAGACTTCTGTTATAAAAGAGAACCTTGCTTAATATTCAACCAACAAGAGGATTCAGATGTGTAAGAGTAATTTCAGCCACTTTCGAAAATTAAGAATAACATAACCTCGCCTTTGTGCAGCATTTTCAGCCTTTTTCATAATGCTTTCAGTACAAATCTTTACAACAGCCCTAGAACGTTTTTGTGCGTTTTTAAAGTATGTAAAATTCCAATTTTACAATTGAACAAAGTGTGTAACAGCAGGATTTTAAGTGAGGTGTCCAGTAACCCCGCTAGTCAGCAGCAGAGATGAGACAGGCTGCTGCCTTTAGTCCTTTTGTAATCAAGAAATGCTCCAAGCTTGCAGGCCTGTTGCAGATTTTTACAAGCTTCACTTTTAATAACCTTTCCTCATTGCATTCCTGACTTATTACCTCCCTGGCTCCCAGCGCTCTTATTTGTATTCAGACTCATTCCAACTGCACATCCTGATGTTTATGCTGTGTTTACTGTGTTGTCTCCTAACTAGAGTCCATTATCTGCTGAAACAAGAAGGACATTCACGAATAAAACACATCTTGCCTGTGGCTGCCAGACTAGTGGAGCCCATTGCAGGGGGCAAAGATGTATCTCTGCTGCCAGGAGTAACCTGCTGTTTTCATATGAGCATCCCCCTTTGGTGAAGAACTAGTTCCAACAGTAGGAAAGGAACTAGAAGGCTTACTCTAGGGAAGCATGCCAAGCACCTTTTCAAAGCCTCACCTCCAGGCATGCTTTGCCCTCTGGCCAGGAACCAGGCCTCAGGGTAGATAACCCCATTCACCACTGCTTGAGTAGACCCTACATCAGGGAGGTTGCATGTGTAGTCTTGGCTTAAACAGAAGAAAGACTTTATGAAGGTGGCTGGAAAACACTTGACCCAAATTGACTACTTGGAATCTTCTCTTTTTTTTTTTTTTTTTTTTTTGAGACAGATCTTTCTCTGTCACCAGGCTGGAGTGCAGTGATGTGATCTTCGCTCACCACAACCACCCCTTCCCGAGTTCAAGTGATTATCCTGCCTCAGCCTCCCAAGTAGCTAGGACTATAGGCATGTGCCACCATGCCTAGCTAATTTTTATATTTTTAGTAGAGATGGGGTTTCACCATGTTGGCCAGGATAGCCTTGATCTCCTGACCTTGTGATTTGCCCACCTTGGCCTCCCAAAGTGCTGGGATTACAGGCGTGAGCCACTGGTCCCCTGTCGACTACTTGGAATCTTTAACACAGCTCAAAGCCAGTTTCAAAAGTTGTCCACCACTTCCTACCTGGATCATGATCTGGCCCATTTAAAATAAAATAACAGGGGAGGGGGCTTGCTTAGGCAGTGCAGGAGGGCCTGAAGGAGGAGCTGCACACCAGGGGATCAGCTCTCACCAAGAGTCATAGGAAAGTTTAAAGCCTTCCTTCTTCCTTTCTGCCAGGTATTTCTGGCCATTACAGAAGATGGTGAAACATGGGCTGAAATGTAGGGATCATGTATATCCTGTTGACTTTGAAGACAGACAGTCACCTTTTCAAAATCTGGCTCAGTACTTCATAGCTGGGTGAGCTGAGTTAAGTTATCTAGTCTCTCTATGACTTGGTTTTCTCATATGTAAAATAGGAAATAAGAATAACTACTTTGCTGAGTTGAGGATTAGCTATTATATACATACAAATGCGTATATATATACACACACACACACATACACATGTACACATACATATAGAATGCTTAGTGCAGCAGAAGGTCTACCCTATGAGTGGCCCTCAGTAATAAAATGATTCTGTGCTCTTGCACTGATTTCCCTCTCCTCATCCCTATGAAAACTCCCAATCCCTGAAACAGAGAGGCCTTCTTTGTATGGATCTGAAGCCATTTAGTAAGCACTCAATATATATTCGTTGAATTGAATTGAACTAAATTGTACCCAGAATTTTATATACATAGGCAATTTCCTTGGTTTAGTTTACTGGTTTCTATATTTCTCTAAAAAATAAGTTTGACTTACCCCTGCCTGGAGCTCCTGAGTGTCTTCACTGCAGTTATGAAGTGTTCACAATTTTTTGTGTATGAGGAATTTTATTTTTGATTCTGTGTTTTCATATAAATATATTAATACCACGGTGCAATTTTAAAAATGAGAAAAAAATGGATCACATTTCTTTCTACAGCCATGCATTTTGGACTGGTATTCTGAAAAAAAAGTGGGACAGATTCCCAAGCAGTCTTTAGAGTTATAGTTCTATGTGGAGGAGGGTTGATGGTTTAATGTGGCAGAATGTTAGTGTCATGTCATCTATCCTGTCAAATGGCATCCTAAGATTGGAAGGGAACTTGGAGGTCATCTAGTCCTACCCCTACCCAGGCAACGTCTGCCAGCTCCTATCAGGAAACCTGTGAACAGCTCTGGCTCCACAGGCTCTGGCACCAACACCAAGTCATACCGCCAGGCCCCGGGGGCAGCAGGTGCCCACAGCTAAGGGGGAGCTAATGGGTCTGTGCAGACGGTGTTGACCACTGCTCATGAAGGAGTCCTGCCGGGTCCTCTTCATCCTACAAAATTAAACAGGACTGTCTGAGGTTTATTGAATCAGATGTACTTGGAGGGCATAGAGCCCTAGAGTGTTACATATGCACATACATACCTCCAAAGATGGAGATGCAGTTATACCCACAGGGAGGGGACTCAATGGGCACAAAGCACAGTGAAGTTCACAGACAATCTTCTATTCCTGGAGGTCACAACAGTCATGCATTGCTTAACGACAGGGATCTGTTCTGAGAAATGCATCCTTAGGAAATTTCATCATTGCGTGAATGTCATAGAGCGTACTCCACACCTAAATGGTATGCCTACTATATGCCTAGGCTATATGGTGCAGCCTATCACTCCTAGGCTACAAATCTGGACAGCGTGTCACTATGTTAAATACAGTGAGCAACTGTAACACAGTGGAGAGTATTTGTGTATCTAAACACAGTAAAGGTACAGTAAAGATACGGTAATAACAATAAAAAAAATAACACATCTGTATAGGGGACTTAGCTATAAATGGAGTTTGCAGAACTCATAGTTCCTCTGGGTAAGTCAGTGAGTGAGGGACGGGTGTGAAGGCCTAGGACACTACTGTACACCACTTTAGACTTTCTAAACACTATATACATAAGACTAAAGTTATGAAAATTATTTTCTTTCTTTAATACTAAATTAACCTTAGCTTTTGTACATATGTAAATTTTTTACTTTAGAGACTTTTTACTTTTTTAAAACTTTTGGACTCTTATAATAACATTTGCTTAAAACATGAACACGTTGTACAGCTGTACAAAAATATTTTCTGGGCTGAGCACAGTGGCTTATGTCTGTATTCCCAGTACTTTGGGAGGCTGAGGCAGGGGGATCACTGAGGTTAGGAGTTCGAGACCAGCCTGGCCAACATGATAAAACCCTGTCTCTACCAAAACCACAAAAATTAGCTAGGCATGGTGGTGCACACCTGTAGCTCCAGCTACCTGGGAGGCTGAGGCAGGAGAATGACTAGAGGTAGAGGTTGCAGTGAGCTGAGATCATGCCACTGTATTCCAGCCTGGGCAACAGAGCAAGATTCCATCTCAAAAACAATTTTTTTTCTTTATATACTTATTCTATAAGGTTTTTTTTCTATTTTTAAATTCATTTATTTATTTTACTTGTAAAATAAATAATTTTACTTTACTTTTTTGTTGAAAACTAAGACACAAACACATTATCCCAGGCCTACATGGGGTCAGGATCACCAGTATCACTGTCTTCCTCCTCTACATCTTATCCCACTGGAAGGACGTCAGGGGCAATAACGCACATCAAGCTGTAATCTCCAATGATAACAATGCCTTTTTCTGGAATATTTCCTGAAGGACCTGCCTCAGGCTGTTTTACAGTTAATTTTTTATATCTAGAAGTAGGAGTACAGTCTACAACAGTGACAAAATGCATAATGCAGGAAATACATAAGCTGGTAATTAGTCATTTATCATCATTATCAAGTATTATGTATTATATGTAATTGCATGTGCTATACTTTTGTAAGACTGGAAGCACAATAGGTTCATTTACACCAGCATCACCACAAACACACAAGCAATGCATTGTTCTACGGTGTTCCCACAGCTAAGACATCACTGGGCGATAGGAATTTTTCAGCAACATTTGTCAGCCTATGGGACCACTGTAGTATATGCAGTCGGTCATTGACCAAAACGTTGTCATACAGTGCATGACTGTTACTTTTTTAAGAACATCTGCTTTGATTATTAACCTAGACTTCATGTACTGCATACTTCCTCTGTGAAAGCGTGTCTTAAGGCAGGCATTCGTAGCACCGGCTTTAGATCTTTGGGAGCCGGTGGGTGGAGGTGGCATTAAATTCTGTAAATGTTGGTAGCTGAAGGCCTAGTCCAGCCAGGGACCCGGTGAGTACATGAACCTGTCCCTTGAATGGCTAAGATGTAGCTTCCTCCTCGGAAGAAGTGGGCTTGGGCTATGGCTGGTCCCTTACCTGTATGCCTAAAGGTCTCATTTACATTTTAAATCACTGTTGAGTCATTGGTTCCATTTTGATGGCTGCTCAGTACATTGAAAATTCTTCCTCTGAACAGTAAATAGTTTACTTTTCAAACAGCATAATTTTTTAAGCTTTTATTCCACACCATGACCGTATTTAAGAAAGCTGTCAAGTTTTGGAATTTCACGGAGAAATGTGAAGTGGCCTTTGTAAACTCCAGAGGAACCTTCTGAGGCCTGACATTTTGAAGGTGATGGCTCTATTTACATATATATTGTCCTTCCAAGGAAATGCTGTAGGTTTGGATTTGGGATTATGGTATGAGGCCTTATCTTTCTTATGTGCATGTATGCATTCGTTCATTCACTCACTCACTCATTCATTCTTTTCAGTCAAAAAAGTTTATTGTTTTGTCTTTGATATTGGGGAGGTCAGGTTCCAGTCCTGTCATGGAGGAGGGAAACAGGAGTCAGGAGTCAGGAGCCATGGCTGCCTAAAGTAGAGTCCAGGTGCCCAAGTAAATAAGCAGCATGTATTCTTAGCAACTGTGAATGTCTGGGCTCCTTCCAGAGGCCACCTCAAGAAACCGACTTGCATTTCTCCCCCTCGTAAGACTTTGGCTTTGACCTCTGCTTGTTGGCTCCTTGGCTTGAGTTGCTAAGTCTACCAAAGCTCTAGGCAGTTTGTTCTTGCTCTTGGCTCAGAGATA
Organism: Ateles fusciceps; assembly: GCA_036589455.1. NCBI lineage: Eukaryota > Metazoa > Chordata > Mammalia > Primates > Atelidae > Ateles > Ateles fusciceps. The sequence goes on from JAZHEH010001737.1 coordinate 3,242,735, forward strand.
GGGCTAATGAGGCAGGGAGACTGGGAGGCGGGGGAACAGGGTTTCCGTGAGTACCACTTCTAGAAAGAAAAAGCTACCCCCCGCATCCAGTACCTCCCATGGCTGCCAATCCAGAGCTGCTGCAGCAACTTTAACTACCATGGTCTGAGCTGCAAGGATATCACAGACCCTGGGCTGAGAGCATACAGGTGCCATCTTATGGGACACTCGCAACCACCCTGAGACGCAGATAGCAACATCTCATTTTTGCAGATGATAAAACTGAGGACACAAGGGTCACATAAGTCACCCAAGTCCCTCTCAATTAGCAGGCGTCTGGGTTGGTGATCATCAGTAAAAGTCATTGGCTCTGGGGGATATGCTCCCACACTGAATAACCTCAAGGGATATAATGGAGCTGGAGGAAGTAAAAAGAAAAATAAAGACAAAGACCAAGTTAGTGGATTACATTTGAAGGAAAAAAAGCAGTGTCGGACCTGGATTTAGGAAAACTTCTAGGATGCAGCTATCACAAGGGCCCTATGTTTGGTCACAAATGCCTGAAAGTTTGATTTAAATTTCTCACTCTTTTCATGTGAGGTCCTCCGGCACAGAGGATTTCACATGAAAAGAGTGAGTGCTTAAACCCAGATACACTTTATGGATTTGTTCATTGTTTTCCCTCATTTGACCTACCTCAGTTCCCCTTAACCATGAATGTACACACAGCCACGCACCCAAGAATGGGCATATACATTGGAATGGGGAGGAAAGCCTCTGGCCATTGTTCATTCATTTCATTCATTCAGCGAACAAACAGATCCTGAGTCCCACTTCCATGGTAGGTGCAGGCTCAGCACCCTCGAGGAACTACAGAGAATCTGGTACCTGAGAAGACAAAACTGTAAAGCAGAGCCTTGCAGAGGGCGAAAGGCTATCACACAGGGGACAGAAGGCACCAGCTTCAATGGGCACCATCTTTGATCCTTGGTGACAGAAGAAGAGGCTCACATTTTCAACTCAGCTATGCAGATCTTGCAGATAGGAGTGGAGAAAACCAGAATGCCAGTGCTCTGCATGAAGCAAGAGCTAGGAAGAGAGGCTCAAAGAGAGGCTCAAAACTAAGATACAAACACACATTATTTACAGTATGTAAATAATGAACCACCTGGAACCACATCTGCTTCCTGGTGTCTTGTTGTCAATATCACGGCTATCTGGAGTCCTGCTGACGACCTCAGGGATGAGAGATGATGTCCATGCTCCAGGAAGAGTGTATTGAAAAACCACAAGGTATTTATGAACATGTTGCAGTTCTGTTCTTTCTGTTGTAAGAAAGTAGTTTCCACTCTCCATAATTCTTTATCTGCCTCCTTCCAGAAGGCTAACTTCCCCAAAACAGTAACAAACAGATGTTAAGTGCTCAGACGAAGACTGCAGGAGCCTCTACCCCTTCAAGCTGAGCACGCGCAAAGACTTCGGCTGAGTACTTGAGGTATCTAAGCTGGCATGGAATTAAACTCTTGCCCAGATTTTCAGTGGGAGCAGCAGACAGCTGTCTCGCAGAGGTCCCTTCGGCTGCAGACCCAGAACCTTGCAGTAGTTTCTCGACCTCTTGCAACTCATGGAACTTTATTGATGTATGTAAATAATGTGTGTTTGTATGTAAATATGTAAATAATGTGTGTTTGTATCTCAGTTTTTAACAAAAAAGTTTACAAAGTAAAATAAACTATTAGAAAGCAGCACGCAGGGCCATTTCTAAAAGGCCACAGGTCCACAGATGGGATAAGGTTTATACTCTCAAAATAATCTGGTCATGTATGTCCTGGGAGATTGTGGTGACCATTCCTTTTACGTATTTTTAGTCACATAGAGTGACAATTGAGAGATGAGATCTGGCAAAAGTTTCATCAGGACAATAATATTTAGTGCGGATACTGAAAACCGAAAAAGACTGTACGGAGAAAGAAAAGGAAGGTATTCCAAGTGGAGAAAATTGTGTTGGCAAAGGTCAAGGTTGTTCCCCTTCCTGACACTGGGGAGAGGGAGATCCTTCACTCAGGGCCACCACAGATACAAGAAGGTCCTACTAGGGATTCGTACCTCTAGATGTGTCCCCCAACAATAATACTGACAATAAAACAGATGTGATTATTTTTCTTTTGCATAAGATTGTATCTCAACTACCTAGTTTCCAAAGCTGGAATGTATATCGTTTATTTTTTAAAATGTTTTTGAAGCACCTGTTATATTCCTGGGTCCTATGCATGTAAGTACCAATGTGGAAAGGTGAGAACCTGGGGTGCGGGTGACAGACCTGATGTTCTGCGTCATGGGGCATCAAGCTAAGGGTCCAGTCATGTAGGCAGAAGGCACTCACATCTCTGCAAACAAGGCAGTGGGTAATAATGTGAAGTGATTAAAACAAACTAAATTCTGTAAGATAGCAGAAGTTAGGGGGGTGGGGGCACCCTTTCTTTGCCAAATGACTTGACAGATGAAGCAAGGAAGAGGGTGTTGCACATTCCAAGACGAGAATATGTTATGTGGCAATGCAAGGAGCCACAAGTGTGGTGTAAATTTCGGAATGCTGAGAATTACAAAGTGTAGACGAGGGACTGGCAGAAAAGAGAGATTGGAGCTAGATTCCAGAATGCCTTAAAAACCAGGCTAAGCTTAACTTAGTAGACAACGGGGAGCCATCAGATTTTCTTGGGCAAAGCAGTGACAGGATTGATCTGCCAGAGAGGACATGATAAACTGGTGTGCAAGGAGCAGAGAGGCAGAATGTCCAGGTCAACCACCATCATCTGAGTGTGAGATGATGGGAGCTGGACTAGGAATCTGCTTGTTGACATGGAGATCAGTGATACAAATTGAGAGATGATTAGTGGTGGCGATTTTACACTGTGTGAAATAGCTAATGAGATAAAATGTGCGAAGAAGGGTGTAATGTTATGGGAAAGGTGCTGAGGTGTAACAAGGAAATGGATGTTCTTAACAACTGTTTACAATACTAAGCATGACTTAAATGAGTTAGGGAGGGTGCTATTTTAGAAGGAGTAGGGAAAGCACTCACAAGTGACACACAACAACCCTGACACAGTAGCTAGGAAAAGTGCCTCCAGGAGAGGTCAACACTCACTGCTTCCCTTTCCCTGAACCTAACTAGTCATCTTTTCCCCACACCTCCCAAGATATAGGGCTAAAGAAAAGCAATTCCTTTCTGAATAACCTGTGGGATGCCATTCAATGTGTAGTTCATTCGGGGCAATCAGGCCAGCAGGAGATGAAATATCAACTCATCCCAAACCTGTCCCTGAACATGAAAAAAATATTTGTCAGCTACACAGGATTCTATGTGAAAGCAGACAGGGAATGTTTTTAGATGGAAGAACGGGGAATCGTGGAATAGAACCACCTGGAACCACATCTGCTTCCTGCTGTCTCATTGTCAATATCATGGCTATCTGGAGTCCTGCTGATGACCTCAGGGATGAGAGATGATGTCCATGCTCCAGGAAGAGTGTATTGAAAAACCACAAGGTATTTATGAACATGTTGCAGTTCTGTTCTTTCTGTTGTAAGAAAGTAGTTTCCACTCTCCCTAATTCTTTATCTGCCTCCTTCCAGAAGGCTAACTTCCCCAAAACAGTAACAAACAGATGTTAAGTGCTCAGACGAAGACTGCAGGAGCCTCTGCCCCTTCAAGCTGAGCACGCGCAAAGACTTCTGTGGAATACTTGAGGTCTCTAAGCTGGCATGGAATTAAACTCTTGCCCAGATTTTCAGTGGGAGCAGCAGACAGCTGTCTTGCAGAGGTCTCTCGGCTGCAGACCCAGAACCGTGCAGTAGCTTCTCGACCTCTTGCAAGTCATGGAATTTTATTGATTTCAGAATGATTCACTAAAACTATTTTGAAATCAATAAACGTAGGGTTCCAAAGAGTCAAATAATAGAGAACGTTTTCGAAGTGGTTCTTTGCTCTGTGCTTCCAGTGACAATGAGGCATTGGTCTTCAAATCGTTTCCCAATCACCTGGCAGGGTTTGTCTGCAGAATCCCCATCATAAATAAGTGTTGCCTCTCTGAAGACAAAACTGGAAAGCAAAGCTTTAAAAGATGACATCGGAGCCACAGATTCTTGGAGGTTTGTACTTCTTTACAGATTATTGATATTTAAATCCCACAGTTAAATACTGGGCCACCTCAGTTAATGACTGCCTTTGTTAACTTGTTTAGAAGTGGGTCTTCCTTAAGCTAAGACAGATTCAATTACCCCTGAGATGCACTATTCCAAAATCAATGAGGGCCTGTGACTTATATTTATATGCAACTCAGTGAGAGAGATATTTTTGAATTCTGGTGGCCAGGGATATAATATTAGCTACCTTCAACTCATTAATTAATTGTTGCTATTAAATAAGTGCCTACCCTCTGCAGTATGCTAATCTAAGTGCTGGAGAATTAAAAAAAAAAAAGAACATAGCCAATCTTTGTCTCCAATGTGAGTATAGTCTCACAGAGGATAGGAATCATACAACGAAAATACAGCTGTGACCCAAAAGCAATAGGAGAGGATATTTTGAAATAATAATAACAATGTATATCTATCTTACAGTATGAGCCAAGTACTAATCTAAGTCTTTTAGATATGGTAGTGTAATTAATCTTCTCAATAGCCCTGTGAGGTTGGTTCAATATTTACTTTCATTTTAAAGATCAGAAAACTTAGGCTCATGGAAATTAAGCAATTTACCCGAGGTCATAAAACTGGTAAGCAGCGGAGCTGAGGTTTGAACTAGATTTCTACAGTCTAGCTCTGAATCTCACTCTCCTAATGACTATGCTATTGGAGTTTGGAGCCGGTCAACTGCAGCATGATGCAGAATGTTCAGGAAGCCTTCATGAAAGAACTAAGTTGGTCTTAAAAGAGCAGTTAGTTGATGGCGCAGTGGCTCACGCTGGTAATCCCAGCACTTTGGGAGGCCGAGGCTGGTGGATCTCCTGAGGTCAGGAGTTCGAGACCAGCGTGGCCAACATTGCAAAAGCCTGTTTCTACTAAAAATACAAAAATTAGCCAGGTGTGGTCTTGGGTGCCTGTAATCCTAGCTACTTGGGAGGCTGAGACAGGGAGAATTGCTTGAACCTGGGAGGCGGAGGTTGCAGTGAGCAGAGATTGGGCCACTGCACTCTAGCGTGGGTGACAGAGACTCCATCTCACAATAAAACAAAACAAAACAACAACAACAACCAGAGGATCTAGGATTTAGAAGTGTGAAGAGAAGGAGAAGAGACACAGACATTCTAGATAGGTTGGGCTGTATGGGCCAAGTCAGAGTGGCAGGAGTACCAGTGGAAGAGAGAATGAATGGTACCGTGGCCAAGTCTGTGGTCCCTGGAGCCAGACTTCCCAACTTCAAAACCTGTCATGACCACTTACTTGCTTCTATGACTCTAGATAAGTTTCCTAACCTCTCTGTTGTCCTAGGTTTCTTATTGTAAAGTGGACATAAGTAACAATGAATAAGAGTAAATTGGTAAATGTTTGTAAACCATTTAGAACAGACCCTGACACAGTAAGTGCCGTAAGAGGCTTTTTCAAGTGAATAAATGTAAGTGAGGGGCATTGAGACACAGGCCTGGCTAAAGGCTAAACTGTATTCAACTGCTTGCCAGTATGAGTCTTTTTTTACTGTCTTCCCCCTCAAGGGCCATCTCCTTGGCCTCCTAGTGTCATTTTTGCTTGGGAATAGAATTAGAGACAGCTCCTGGTCAAATTCCATCATATAGGACACCAGTGCAATTGACACCAAAATAACCACAAACATTTACTCAATCCTTCATGTGCAAAGCACTTTTAGGTTTAGTCAGTAATTTAGAAAAAAAGAAGAAAGTGCAGTTAGAATGCCTCCAAGTGGAACCAGTTGCATTGAAAGCCTGCGGCTATATCAAGCCCATGGTTGGCTGCAGCAAAGTGCAGATGTGGCTAGTTCTGAAGCTCAGAGCACTCCTGGGAGTGAGAGAATGAGTCAAAGGGGTCAGAAGCTGTTACTAGCTCATTAAAACTATCTGAATTTAAAAGAGATATTCCCAAATCCCAGGAGGAGGCTCACTGCTTGGAACAAAACCAGATGCATTAACATCCTAGTATTCCAAAATGACCCCTGAAGCTCTGTTATGCTGATGGAATGTGATTTATGCTGAAGCTAGTGCTGCCAAGGCCCAGTGTGGGGGAGGCAGCCTAGCAAGGGAATAATTGAGAATGCAATGACCTTCTCTAGTTTTGAACCTTTCAATTAAATAGGAGAAGTGCATCTCAAGAGTCCTACACCCCCAGCCCCAGGCCCCTGCTGACCTCTCTGTCACCACATGCCTACGGGTGGCAGAGCTAGCATGTTACCACATCAGATCTCACTCTGAGCAGCTCAGTAGGTTTTGGAAAATGTCACAGAGGCCATGTGCAAAGCCTACTCTCTGTGAACTTGCTGCCTTTGACCTGAAGATGAACTCAGGAGATGATCCTAGATACAGCTCAAAAGCTGCTTCAGTTTCTTTTGGGAGGTTATACTTGGGAGGATGAGATGGGAACATGGTGGTAAAAGGAGACAGAATTCGCCTGATGCAACAAAAATACCTATATGCACTGTTTAAAATTTTTTTTTAGCGACTTAGGAGTATGGTGAGTTAGGCTTTTTTCTTATGCTATCACACAGAACCCTGTGGCTGCTACTATAGCCCAGAGAATATCAGAGAATAAATGGACCAAGATCATGCTCTCTGGAGTCAGAGAGACCATGGTTTGCATTCATAGCTCTATGGAATTAGAAGGTTGTACTATTAGTGTTCCCCTTCTGGGGGCAAGTTCAGTTCGAAATCAAATGACTCATTTCCAATGTGAAAGTCAATCAGTGTATTAGTTCTGAGATGCTAATTGCCATAACAAACAACGCCCAACCCTCAGTGCCTTAGCACAACAGAAGTTTCCTTCTTACTGTTGTCACCCCATCTGTCTAATGTGGGTTGGCAGCAGGGGGCTGGGGGTGTGGTTCTACTCCACACAGTCATTAAGGGATCCAGGCTTTTTGAATAGAGCAGGTCTCTACAGCTCCAAGGACCTTGCCATTTTATAAAGGTTCCCTCTACAACTGACAGACAGGCTAAAGGAAAGTGTTAAGATCCAGGTTTGGAAGGGACTTACATCGCTCCCACCCACATTTCTATTGTCACATGGCCCCATGTAGAAATTGATTACATTTCTGATATGGTTTGACTGTGTCCCCACCCAAATCTCACCTTGAATTATAATAATCCCTACCTGTCAAGGGCAGGGCCAGGTGGAGACAGTTGAATCATGGGGGTGGTTTCCCCCATACTGTTCTCATGATTTTATAATGTGGAGTTCCCCTGCACACACACCTCTCTCTCTCTCTCTCTCTCTCTTGCTTGCCTCCATGTAAGACTTGACTTTGCTCCTCCTTTGCCTTCTGCCATGATTGTGAGGCCTCCCTAGCTATATGGAACTGTGAGTCAATTAAACTTCTTTCTTTTATAAATTCCCCAGTCTTGGGAATGTCTTTATTAGCAGTGTAAGAACAGACTAACACAATTTCCATGAAGGCAGTGTAGGCAAATATAGTCTATCTCTGTGTTCATGAGCAAAGGGAATGAATGGGGCTTGCTGCACATTTATGTTGCCTGCCACAGTTAGGGAGGCTTCATGAAGGGAGCAGTATCTAAGCTCCCTGAGAACATATGTCTGTGCAGCCTGCCCTGTGTCTCAAGTTAGAAGTAACCTCAGAGATCATTTCGGTTGCTATCTTAGAGTTCAGCTAAGCACAGAGTTGAGTGTGCAGTAATTGCCTGGGAAACATTTGGTGGTTGATCTTAAATGGGATCTACAGAAAAACATTGCAGACAGGGAGGCTGAGGGTGGAGGCTGGACCCAGCATCCAAAGCTAGAGTGGTGATGCAGTCTGAGTGGGTGTCAGAGGGACATTGGGAGGATCCTTACAAATTAACTCTCATGGTGCGGGCAAGGAAGGCAAGAGAATCTGTCCAGCACTTTCAACTGCCCTGTGTGTTAGAAGCACTTCCTGTGCAGTGCAAATATCGAGACAACCCCTGTTAAATGTCATGTGTATATGACAGGTACCTAATTTGGATTCACTAAATGGTACCTGAAATACATAATCTGAAATACAAGTAGATACTTGTTTACAATTAGCCCACTGTTGCTTCTTTTACATGGAATTAAAAGATTTCTAATCTTGCAGTTTAAAAATTCCCAATAAAACATTTTCAATGATAAATCTCTTGTTCCAGTGGGTTAGAGTTTTATGATGACCATGGCCTTGAGAAGTCATTTGATCCCTTTTCCATTTTGCTGGGAAGACTCTAGCAAATGACAAGGAGTGCTTATCTTATTGTAGCACCTCAGAAAAGGACAACACATAGAATATCAGAGTCAGGAGAGCCCATGGCTTCTCTGTTCTGCTGAGACTCAGCAAGTGCAGACTATTTGCCCATATCAGAGCTGGCAACAAGAACTCACACCCTGGCCCTGACTCCTGCTGCGCTTGTTCTTCCTGAGACTCCAGCCCTCACTTTCAGCCTCCACCCTCTTTGGCTTGCACTGCCATAACAAAATACCAAAGACTGCATGGCTTAAATCACAAAAATTTATTTCTCATGGCTCTGGAGGTCAGAGGTGCAAGCTCAAGGTGGCAGCAGGGTTGGTTTCTAGAGAGGCTTCTCTTTCCTCTTGCTTACAGCCTTCTTGTTATGGCCTGTTCTCTGAGTGCAGGTGTGGAGAGAAAGAACTCTGATACCTCATCCTTTTCTTAGAAGGACAACAGTCCTACCAGGTTAGGGCTCACCCTTATGACCTTATTTAACTATTATTACCTTAATTACCTCTTTAAAGGCACTACCTCTGAATATAGTCATATTGGGGATCAATCCTTAAACAAAGCATTTTGAGGGATACAGTTCAGTTCACAACAGTCCCTCACTCCTAAGGACCACCCTAAATCCTCACAGCACCTCACGGATCTGGGTGCTGGCACACAGGGGCACTCCTTTGTCTCAGGGCCCAGTTGGTGCCTGAGATCTGTGTGTTGACGGTCCATGATCATCCCTTCCACACAAACCCCTAGGTATGCCGAAACAGCCTTCCAGGAAGCATTGATAAATATTCTTGCCTGGACATACTTGGTGGCAGCCTGTGTCCTTGTCTTCTATCTTTGTCAAGGCTCTGACCCTAGAAAACAAGACCACAGTGTCTTCGGGGTTTTCACTGAGTGTTGACCCTACTTGGACCAAACACTTCCCATGGTCACGTGGAAGTATATGAATTAGATTTCTGTGTTCTGATCTTATTCACTACCTTGTGGAAATCATTTAGTCACTCAACAGATTTTGCTGATTTTGATGGATCCACTGCCTCATGAATATCATGGCTCTTATTTCTGTGGTCACAGAGAGAGCAAAAGCAGGAGAGGGCATGGCCCCTGGTCTCCGTGAGCAGTGTAAAGCCCCCATACAAGCAATGTAGGAATCACAGTTGCATTTCCTTTTAGAGCAGACCAGGACTGCTGGGTGGAAGGCAGAGAAGGGGGGTGCTCAGAACAGATGCCAAGGTTCTGTTTCCTGCCCACCATCCATTCTGTGTCATTCTGGTTACGTGACAGCCCCTGCCCAAGCCTCAGTCCTGCATGTATTGACTGGGAGGGTGTTCTAAATGGAATTTCCAGCCTCCCTCAGACCTGGGGTGCCACAGAGGCCCAGCCTGCTGTCGAATCCCTTTTCCTTTCTTTTCTGCCCTGGGATGTCCTAGAGTAGCCAATCCCAAGTGCTTCGTGGACTCTGCAGAGATTCCTGGGAAGTCGCGTAATCACACTCATTCCCTAGATTTCCCTGGACAGAACGGTGGCCCATGGACCTTTTCGTCAAGGGCCTGTCTCATTTTCCAGGTCCAAGAAGATGAATGTTCTGCATTTTCACCAAGGGAATGGAGTATTTCTTCCAGGAAGTTAATAAGATTGTATATTTTAGCCTCAGGGCACTGGAGAAGGGAAAGAAAAATTCCCTGAAACAACATGTCTCTTGTTTAATAAAGTTTTATTATTATTATATATGAGTGTCTGGGAATGAGAAATCTATATCTGTTCTTCGCCGTCACAGCTTTATTGGTTCTGAGCTTAAAAAAATCAGTTTGGTGACTAACAGAATAAAGAACTGACTGACCGGTGATTTTTAATATTTGGCTCTTCCTGGAAGCAATCTAATAGAGTAAGAGCTTATTGGAAAGTGTAGATGATGTGGAAATGAGTTACACAGAGGGGTGGGCTGTCTGGGCTGGCACCTTGGGAAGGACAGACAGATATGACAGGGGTCTCTGAGTGCTGGCAGGGTCAGCTCAGTGCAGCACCCTGGCCTCGGGGAGCAAAATGAAGCTGGCAGTTTTTTTTTTTTACTGACTCGTATCTTTTTGTTTCAAATTCTCTAGCTGAGAGCATCATTCTGTCTTCCTCCCATGGTGAAATATCTTCTTTCAGACAGGCCCCCCCAATGTCTTTTACCTTCATGTGTGCATATGTGTGTGTATGTGTGTGCATGTGTGTGTGTGTACGTGTATGCATGTGCATGTATGTGTGTGCACGTGCACTTGTGTCTGTGTGCTTGAGCCATGGTGCCTCATTCCCTGGGGTTTGTAGTCTCAGCTGGGTTCTCTCTGCAGGAGAGTAAGCCTTGCTTCCTGCTTGCATCTGGGGAAGGGATCTAAACAACCCTAGCCTCTCCTTAGGACTCCATAGCCCCCTACAGCCCAGGCTGCCAATGACAGTTTTCTCTGGTCTAGGGATGGTGGTTAGTGCCTTTTTTAGGAAACATCAAAATCTGCTTCTGGAACCCCCACTCTGGGGTCAGGCTGTCTCCCCTTAATTTCCTGAACTTCTTTGTTAGGAGTCATAGCAACTGACTTTGAAAACCTTGGACTAGATGAAACTATTTTGAAATTAACTGTTCCAGAGTAGAGTAGCAGATATGACTTTCCTGATATGTTAAAGTCAGCAACCATATTCCCAGGAGACCATGATGACCAAAGGGGTGGGTTGGAGGGTGTACAGGGTTGAGATGATAGGAGACATGTGGTAGAGGAGCAGAATTTGTATAGGATCAGCACCAGGCTTGAGCTTTGAGATAGAAGAGTGTCTCTGCGATCTGCAGCATTCCTCTGGTGCTGTACAGCACCTTCCCATATCTCAGGTGCCAGGGTCCCTGTGAACCATTGGTCCTTGCCCTCTGCACATCTTATTTCAGCACATGAGAGGTGCAATGATTGATGAGACACATAAGGCCAACCCACTCAGGCTGCGAGGGAATACATTTCTAATAATGGAACTATAAACATCAATTATAGAAAATGGGTACTGATTTGGATAAAGGAGATCATATAGCAAAAGCAGTCACTCTCTCTGCCTCAGCCCAAGGCTGGGAGGGATGGGCTTTATCTGGTCCCTGCATAGCTGAGTCAGCTATCTATGGCCTTGCTGTTTTTCTCTCCAGCAGAAGAGAGTGAGAAACAAGCACCTTGAAAACACAGAACATGGCCGGGCGCAGTGGCTCATGCCTGTAAACCCAGCACTTTGGGAGGCCAAGGCAGGCAGATCATGAGATCAGGAGATCGAGACCATCCTGGTCAACATGGTGAAACCCCATCTCTACCAAAAATTTTTTTAAAAAAGGTTAGCTGGGCATGGTGGCACGTGCCTGTAGTCTCAGCTACTGAGGAGGTTGAGGCAGGAGAATCGCTTGAACCCAGGAGATGGAGGTTGCAGTGAGCCCAGATCACACCACTGGACTCCAGCCTGGACAACAGAGCGAGACTCCATCTCAAAACAAACAAAAAAAAACCCAGAAATGCTAACTGGAGTCAACTGATACCTATTTGGAACTAGAAGCCGTTCTTCCTGCCTGGATCTCAGAGATTCAGGTTCCACTGCCCAGGAAGAGAGCAAGTATTAGGTTAGAGACATTCTAAGCCTCTTTCAGGGAAAAGTTGGTCTGTATTACTTTTGGTAACAACATGCAGGAACATATCACAGTTCAGCAGGTTTAAGTGGCTGTCACAGCCACTCTGTAGGGTAGAGGATTTAGATCAAGGTTTTGGATTGACCTTCTAAAGGATGGCCTCCTTCCCAGCTAACACCTTCCTTCCAGACCGAGTTTCCTATGGGGGCACCAAGGAGGTGAGCAGCAATGCCATCGAGGTAGCCTCATTCCTTTCTGCTTCCAGTGCCCTCTGTCCTCTGCCTTAGGGCTGTGTGTCCTGGGGATAACCATTTAAAGACCCAAGTCTTCTAATTTTTTTGCATTGAGTTTTCATTACACTTTAAACATTGCCATGGATGGAGTTACTAAGCAGAGGCCGGATGGACACCCAGCCAGAATTCTCAGAACCCCAAAGGTCTTGACTCTGAGTTTGGAACTCCCTGTCATTTAAATGATCTGTAATTTTGTCTCTGATTAGTACAGAGTGGTACCCTCAGTTTCTCTGGGGACCCCTCACAGCCTTCTTCTTGGCCATGAGCATGTTTGACTCACTCTGCACTGTCTTAAAGGCAAGATTCAGGTCTACAGGATGGGAGGTTATGACTCCCAAGGACATGAGCAACTAAAGAAGTAATTCTTTTCACAGGACTATCTTCACACAAAGGAAAGCCAACAGCTCCTTGCATAGATAACCATAAAAAGCCTTTGGCCCCTCAGACTTTCCCCTTATGTTCTTAGTGCCCAGAATTACATTACTGGAACTTGACTCCTTTGGGATTATAAGGCATTTTGGTCTCTCAAAGTTCTTTATTAAGATGCAAAGGCATCTAGGAAGGTTGAAAACTTACATTACCAATAAGAATTTGAAGTCACTGAGGGTAGGAAAGATGACTTAAATGCCTTTTCTTATACGTTAAATTCTTAGCTGTCCATGACTCTTAGAAAGTTAAGTCATTCTGTATAACCAAGGTACTCAGCTTGCTGAACGCTTATCTCTTCTAAGTCTAATTTGAGCAATATGAAATATTTTGGATGGAAATCTCATCTAAAATGTTTCGTTCTACCCTACTTTCTTAAATGTGCCTTCCAAATGCACTGAAACATTTTCTTGATAACTCAAGGTCATTATGATGGACTCTCAGGACTGTCCTCTCAAGGTCCATTATGGTAGGTGGGGGATTGCTTGTATCCACAACGGCAGTCCTTGCATTTGTTTGCAGGCTTTGTGTCTTCTCCCTCTCATTCAGGCTGCTTTCAGTATCTTCTTGCTCATACCAATGTATTTTCCTTAAGCATTCCTTTCTTCCTTCTAATCTATCCTTTCAGTCACCTATGGGTGAGAAGTAAGATACCCAAGTTTTGGGGGTCTGCCAGAAAAACAAGAGAAGACAGGCTTTAAATAAGAATTTCTTCCATAGACAGGGGGAAAATGTTATTACAGAAAAAAATGATTCTACTATGCAGGTATTTTTTTCTTTTCTCTGGTTCTTAATTATTTGGATAAGTGAGATGGCAAGATACCCTCATGCAGGATCAGAAAAGAAGTTGCTTTAGAAAGTTGGAGACAGCAATGTCCTCCCCTAAAGCATAAGGGAGCAGGCAGCACTTTGGCAATCTCACTGCTCAATTTCTGCCCAGGGTGCAGCCAGTTTCCTAAAAATAAGTTCTTGTCCAAAGTGGGAGGATTTTAGAATGAAAGGGCACACCATCAATAAGTACTTCAAGACAACAAGCAAAGTCCTGGTCTATATCAGGACCTTCCAGGTAAATCAGGACCTGTAATACCCTCAGTCTTCCTATTTCTCGGAAAAATTTTGGTACCATCAGCTGATAGACAGAACTAAAAATGCAGTGGTCTTCTGCAAGTTTTGATTTTAGTTGTGGCAGCAATCACAGACTCAGGGAGGACAACTTCTCCAGTTGCATTTAAGTTTAAGGCCATGAACTCTGGACAATGGCACAGGGTGACTGACATCCAGTAAGGCTAAAACCAAGATTTTATGGTTTCTTTTATACTTCATATGCCTACTCTTCTGCCCCTAAATACCACCAAGTTTCTTGGGTTGGCAAATGAAATGTGGATTATTTTTCTTGGAGTATCTGCTATAATAGTGTATGAGTCACAGGTTTGCTTGGGATGAAGAGTTACAATCATTCTATCGGACAATGTATGTAAAGCACTTAGTCTAATATCTGAAATACAGTAAGCCCTTAAGGTTAAAGAAAACACGTGTGCACTCACGAGTATACACAGACATACACACACACACACACACACACACACACACACACACAGAGAAATAGATAATTCTACTTGAAACCTAAAGTACAATCTGACAGTGTGTATCAATATTTAAGAAATCCTTTGATCCAGATATCCAGCTTGTAAGAATTTTTCCTAAGGTAAGCATTTTTATCACAATGTTGTTTATAATAGTGAAAAATTAGAATAAACCCAAATCTATCAATAGATCAGTTAAAAGAATAGCAGGGCATCTATAAAACAGAATGTGATACACAGCTACTAAAAATAACAAAGCAGAATTGTAATTATTGATATAAAAAAGTTGATGACATCAAATTAAAATGTAACTTGCACAGTAGTATTTATGGGGTGATTTTTTAATCGAAATAAAAGAATGAAAGAAAAAATCATCAAAAAAATCTTTAAAATATATGCCAATGTATTTTTAGTTATTATCTTTAATTATGGGAAAAGGGGTAATCTTTACTTTCTTTTTTTTGGAATGTCCTGAATTATACACACACATGCATATATATATATACATTTCATAATCAGAATGAAGTTATACAGCTATTTAAAAATAACTCTCAGCTCCGATCCCACCTCCTCTGAGAGGCGCTCCTTGGCTCTCCAGGCAGTGTTCAATGATACAGCTCTTCTGTGCTCTCATAATTCCCTGTGCATATAACTGCTCTTGCATTTATCTCTCTGCATTATAGTTTTCCTTTTATATATCAGTCTCATCAACAAAACATGTGAATTTGAGGGCAGAACTTTTGTCTCATTCATCTTTGATTTTCCCTTATATAGCACTTGACTTATAGTTTATGCTCAATAAATGTTTGCTGAATGAATAGAGGAGTAAATAAATGGGCCTCCCAGAGCGTTCATTAAAAGGCTGTTCTGATGTGAATTAAATAAGTCTTCAGAGTCTAGTGAAAAAGTAAGAATAGAGGTGATACTCAACTAGCCCTTCATGATCTCGCTGTATCACCTGAGATGCACAGACTGGGATCCCCTGAACAGGTGCCCCCAGTGCACACAAAATGCTCAATATTTGTTTGTTAACAAAAACAATAAGGATTACATGGATGACAAGGAGCAGAAGAGATTATAAGGAGACAATTTCCATCCTAAGCAGAGGATTTACTAAGGGCTGGTACCAAGGCCTGAGAATTGCTCCGGTATTAGAAAACAGATGCGAGGGAGACTTAGAGATCATGTAATCCACCTTCCTCGTTTCAAAAGTGAGAAGTCTAAGGCCCGATAAGAGAGAGAATTTACCAAAAACACAGGGCAAGTTAGCAGCAAAATCTAGGTTAGAACCCAGAGCTCTCACTCCCCAGCCTGGGGGTGCTTTCTGCAAAGATGCCCCTTGCCTGAACCACAGCCTGAGGTTTCTGTTATTTCAGCATGCTCTGCTTTTCTAGTTGGATAAATAGAAGGTGAAATCAGGATGTTCCTATTCATCTCTGTTTGCCTTTTTTTTTCCTTCTTCCATCCACTCTATATACTGTTTGAACCAGACCCCCTTCCCAGAGCAACTGCCCCTCTGTCAGCAATCTGCATGTGTCTAGAGACCTCGCTGCCCTGGGTGTTGAATCTCACCTACCAGGGTTTTGTTCTGTTGAATAAAAGCAAATCCTGCATCAGGCAACAAATACTTTCCAATTCTTGAATAATTGAAAGGCTGGGCCCCAAGCCGCAGCAGGCTAAGAATTGATTAGAAATGGAGAAGTGAGGAGGCTAGGAATTGATCAGAAATGGAGAAGTGGGGAGCCGGCAGCCTGCATCACGCCTGTGGGTGTGGGGCACTCTACAGGGGAAACCTCCTCCCTCAGGGACTGGCCATGAGCTTATGCTTCTTTGTGGGACAGCAGCAAGAACTTTGCAAGGATTAGCTGCTCTATACTTTCATAGCAAGCATATGTTTCTGCCACCAAATTAATCTCTATGGTAAAAGCAACGAAAACAAAGATCGTTTGTTCTCCATCCCCAAGCCTGAGATTACCGAACAAGGAAACTGAGAATGTGACTCAAATATCTTCGAATTTTCTCAAATGGAAAATTAGTGAGAAGTAGGCCCATTTCTCAGCTTAAACATGAGGACCAAGAAAATACATAATTGATTTTGATGCTCTCCTTTTCCAGGTCAGATGAAGAATACGAATTGCATGTCACACTGCCAGCATTTCACAGCCTGCTATGGACCCTCTGGTCTCCTTTATTTGTTGTAACAACACCACGAGGCAGACAGGATAGAGACCTCCTTTATCAGAGGGAGACTGGGGAGCAGAGCAGGAATTGGACCCAGGACTGTGGCCTCTCAACCAGACTTGTGTGATCCTCTGGGGTCAGCTGCCTCCAGACAATAGTGCAGCCACACCCATCCCTGCAAACGTCAAATAGGGTCATCTCTCTTCTCAGTTTAAATCTATCTTTTGTCAGTTATTTCCTTGGGATACAGACCAAGATCCTGATGCAGTTCTTCCACAATCTTGTCTATCCTGTATTTGTCCTATAGTGGGCTCCCCAGAGATTGTCATGCCCCCAAGCATAGCAGCTTAGGTCTTCATTCTGTCCTTAGAAGTAGCAAGTTCTATGGCTCTGGTTCTTTCATGTGTGTCCGCCAGGCCTGCAACATTCCCAGTGAGCACCTTCACATCACTGAAGGTTTTAGTAGATGCACCTTTCTCTAGGAAGTCCTTTCTCTAATCCTCAAGGAGTTGATGCCCCATGATGCACATTGCAATGGCACAATCTACTCCCCATTTACCTCCCTCATAATCACTGCTCCAGCAACTCCTTCCCATCAGCCTGTGAGCTCCATTCTAGCCCGATTATCACTGTCAAGTTCATGTCTGTAAACCAGCACTCGTTATAGTGTCTGGCTACCAGGAGGGCTTAGTAAAATGAACCGTGGAATAAAAAGCAAAAACAGAAACAGAATCAAAATTGTGCCAATAAAACTCCTGAGTATTTTTTCATTTGTAGTTTTTTTCCAATAAATATTAATATTTTTGGTCCACTATGTGCCAGGAACTGCTCTAGGCACAGAAGATACAATAGTGAAAGATACCAGCCAAAAATCTTTGCACTCATCCTTTGGCTTATGTTCTAGTTAAAGGAGGTAAACAATGAAGAAAATTATCAAACAAAACATATAGTTAGTAACATGGTGCTTGATATCATTGTATGGATGGTATAGGGGAGAACTAGGAGATGTTTAAACATAGGTGCTGACCATAGGTAGCTAGAATTAATTCTCATGCTACGTAAGAGGTCCCTGCAGTCTATATTCCACTAAATTTCTTTTATATCCAAGTCCCCTAATGGTGTACATTTAATTAGCTTTCTATTTTAATGCTACTTGAGCTCATTCTGGGATGATATATGGGTCAGGCATCATTTTGTTCCTATCAAATCATTTCCTTTGGATAAATTCTTAAATGGAGAATTATTTAATGAAAATGTACATTTCATAAGATCCCATGGTATACTTCCATTTTGTTATTCCAA
Organism: Ateles fusciceps; assembly: GCA_036589455.1. Lineage (NCBI taxonomy): Eukaryota > Metazoa > Chordata > Mammalia > Primates > Atelidae > Ateles > Ateles fusciceps. The sequence continues at coordinate 3,260,534 of JAZHEH010001737.1, forward strand.
CTAATGTCAGAAATTTATACGGACATTTAAGCAAAAATGGGTGCACTACTTTTATTATATCATCAACAGGACTGAAAACAAGTGTTGTTTGTTTGCTGTTGTTTTAGTATATCTGAGAAAAAGGTACTTGAAGGTTGCTTTCATTTGTACTTCTTTGATTCTCTCATTTTTATTTTTAAAATCTGATTGCTTGAATACAAAACACTGCTTTTTTACCTTGTGGAAGGCATAACTGTATTTATTAAACCTGAGGTCTTTGTATTTTCAACCAGAGAGCAGACACTGCATCAAAGACCAAGACAGGGAAGTAAATTACACAAAACTACAAGGTTTTTCCATTAGGACAACTGAATCATGAAAGCCACTACAGTTGAAATATGAAAAAACTGATGGAGTTTGCAAGGCAAACTTGCCATGTTGGCACCTTATTAAACACTAGATTTTAAAATACTTACGGTAAATAAGCAATATTCACATGCAATACCAAGGCCTAGAGTTGACATGATTTCCAAGGGTTCAGAGAATACCAATAATTTTTGACCAATTGAAGAGTGGTCCTAAGATAATTTCTTTATCCTTTACTTTTGCTGAGTAGAAATTTTCGAGTTTACATTCCGAAGGCTTGATTACTCAGATTATTTCTATATAGTGAAATAAATTTGTAAGTAAAGGCTTTTTCAGTACATTATTTCATGTTTAAAAAAATGATAATAGCCATTTAGACCACTTATGATTCTATTTTATTGCTATGATTAGCTTTAATACATAGCTTTTAAAATTGAATATGTGTTCTATCCCAACCAACTGTCTTCAAATTTTTGCTTTGAGAAATAGTGCTTGGAAATTTCAATTACTAATTTAAGTCTAATATCAAATATGAGATGCTCTGGACAATTTGTGTTTTTCTTATTATCTGGCATTTTTTATATCAATTAGATATCATGTCTTTTAGTTTCAACTAGATTTTATGTATCTGTATTCTAAAAAAATGAGGCACAATTTACATATAACATAAACCATTTTCAAAGTATATTTCTATGTGTTTGAAAATAAGGTTATAAATAATGTAATGGCTACCAGAATAAAGATGTAGAACAGTTTCCTTTCCTTCAAACATGTTCCCATACTCCTTTATAGTCAACCTCTGCCACTATCTTCATCTCCTATCAACTACTGATCTGTTTTTGCCTTTTCCAGGATATCACAGAAATTAAATTATGCAGTATACAACCTTTTCAGTTAGCTTCTTTCAATTAGCAGAATGCTTTTGAGTTTTATAGAGGGTGTTTCTTTATATTGCTAAATAGCATTCCTTTGCATAGATATACAACAGTTTGCTTATCTATTTTACTTTAAGTACATTTGCATAATTTTCAGGTTTGACCAATCATGAATAAAGTTGCTATAAACATTCACGTACAGATTTTTGTGTGGTTGTAAGTTTTTATTTCTCATGGACAAACATGAAACTGACAAATTGCTTTCCAAAATGGCTGAACATGACTTACTCTTATCCTGTTGCAATCTGTGAACATTCCAGTTGCTCTACATTCTCATCAGCACTTGGCATTGTCTGTTGTTTTATTTTAGCCTATTTATTTGGTGCATATATAATTGTGATTTTAATCTGCATTTTTATGATTAATGAAGCTGAGTAACCTTTCATGGGTTTATTTGCCATCCATACTTTTTGATAAAGTACCTGTTCAAATATTTTTTCATATTTAATTGGATTAGTTGTTTTCTTATTGAGTTTTCAGATGAATTTACATTTTCCAAATATAAGTCCTTAACATTTTGCCAATGTTTTCTCTCAGTCTATGGCTTGTCTTTTCATTTTTCTAACAGTACTTTTTGCAAAACAGAAGCTTTTAATTGTGAAAAAGTCTAATTTATGATCCTTTTTAACAGTATGCATTTTTGTGTTTTTGTTCTTTGCCCCTATCTCTTTTTACTCTTAGTGACACCTCAGCTGACCATGTTCAGCAGGAATGGTTTGGTCTGTTTCACTAGCACATCCAGTGGCTACTGAATCTCTTTAACATGAAGGAATCAAATAAGAAGACATGGAAAGAGCATCAAACTGAGAGTCAAGATGTCTAGATTCTTGTTTTGCTTTTGACCTTCAACTAATGATTTAAATTCACTCAACTTCTATTCCTTCACCTACATTTTATTTTTATTTACTTATTTATTTAAAGCTAGGATTTCTCTCTGTTGCCCAGGCTGGAGTGCAATAGTGTGATCATAACTCACTGCATCCTTCACCTCCTGGGATCAAGAGATCCTCCTGCCTTAGTCTCTGAAGTAGCTGGGACTGCAAGGCATGAGCTACCACACCCAGCTCTTATCTACACTTTAGAAATAAAACCTGCTTTACAAATATCAGGAATAATGAGGATAGCATTAAGTAAAAGAATACAAAAGCACTTACAAAGTGCTGGAGGGTTATACCTTTATAGAACATCACTAGAGAAACATTTTCTACTTCTAAGAGCCTTCCATCAACTTTAACAAACTTACTTGGACCCCACATTACAAAGGTATTTCTATAAATAGAAACACAAAACTCTCATATACACTGAGTACTCGGTGCATTCCAATTTTTCCTCTAGAATATCCTTTAGCAACTTCAAACTTGCTTTTCATTCTCTTATAACAAATTTATTTTTTTAATTCCATATATTTAACACTGAATAGTACTAGGATTTTATTTCAAAAACTTAGATTTTTTTTTAAATTTTTCAAAAAGAAATACACTAACCAGCAACATAATTAAGTGAGATTCCTTCCTTTGGACATTTGGCAGAAATGTCTTCTTTTATGAAACAGTGGTGTTAATCAATAATGAAGCATGATTTTTTTCCCTCTGTCTCTCTCAAAAGAGGAAACTGAAGTATAGCCAAAGATTCAACATTCTCTAGGATATACATGTGCTTTTTCTAGTAAAACTAGATTTTAAAACACAATATTTCTGTGAACAGGAATATTTGTAGTTAAGCATTTTATCTACATGGTTCTAAATATTGAAACTAATGAAGGGATACTTTTAAAGAAAAAAGGTTTAGTCTGTATAAGCATGGAGAGTGAATAATGTGCCACTTTCACAAAGTTTTTAATACATTTGCTTAATATGTTTAAGTAAACTTTTCTAAACGTTAAAAAGTCTTTTTTCTCAGTTGTGTAGCTAATTATGGCAAACTTGCTATTAGTTTATTTAGGGAAATAGGTATATCTCACATTGAACACTTGTGATAAATGAGTCAGTACAAACCTAGAATAATTATTTTTAAATGAAGATCAAATTGTGTCACTCCTCTAGTCAATGTCACTCCTCTAGTCAATGCCACCTCACTCAGAGTGAAAGCCACAGTCCTCCCAAGAGCCCAATCTCAACACCCACTGCCATGTCCTATCCCACCACTCTCTTTTCTTGCCTGCCCCACTCCAGTTGACTTGTCTCATTCCTCTTTCTTGTTCATTTCAGGCCTTATGCTCTTACTAGTGTCTTCTGCCTGGAATGCTCTTCCCTGGATAACACATTCCTGGCCCAGGACCAGCTGCATAATGTTTCATGCTCATCGTTAAATGAAAAATGCTTTTTGTTAAAAAATTGGTAAGAATCACAAGAGGGCATGAGCGGAGCATTAAACCAAGTGTGGGGTCCTGTGCAATTGCATGAGTGGTGTATTAGTCCATTCTCACTCGGCTATAAGGAAATACCTCAGACTGGATAATTTATAAAGGAAAGAAGTTTAATTGACTCACAATTCCACATAGCTAGGAAGGCCTCATGAAACTTACAATCATGGTGAAAGGGAAAGCAACCATGTCCTTCCTCACATGGTGGCAGCAAGAAGTCCAGAGTGAAGGTGGGGGAAAACCCCTGATAAAATCATTAGATCTCATGAGAACTCACTATCATGAGAACAGCATGGAGGTAATCACTCCCATGATGTAATTCCCCTCCCACCAGGTTCCTCCCACAGCACCTGGGGATTATGGGGAACTACAATTCAAGATGAGATTTAGGTGGGGGACACAGCCAACCACATCAGGTGATATGCTTAGGAAGCCCATCTGTCTGGCTTCTCACTTCCTTCATATCTTTGTTCTGGTGTCATCATATGTTAGAGAAGTGGTCCTTCTCTCCATTCTATGTGGGACAGTTATCCCTGGTACTCTTTGTTTCTTTCCCCTTGTTTTGCAGTTCTCCTTAGCACTTGCCACCACCTGATCTACTCTGCACTAAATCATCTACTTCTTTCTTTGGTGTCTATCTTCTCCTGTAGAAATATAAAGGCCATACGTGCTTTATCACCCGGAGGGTAGAACATGCGCAGCACATAGTAGGCGCTTGAATATTTGCTGATCGAATGAATAAATGAATAGATGAAAAGTAGTGAAAAGCTGAGACCATATAAGTAAAAAGCAAAGTTTTTTTTTTTTTTTTTTAAGGATTCGAGAGACACATCAGAATTTAAAACAGAGAATACAGAAACTGTGTTTTGCATGCATGTGGGGTCTAAATTTAAGAATGCAAATTTGGGAATGAGGAGAATGGATTTTGCTTCAGCTCCAACACAGGCTGGCTCTGTGACTTTGGAGCAGTCTCTCTCAACCTCTCTGAATCCCATGTTGTCACCAGTGTAGCGAGGGGCCTTCTAGCATTCTGTGACTTTATGGAACAATCTTACATACTTGTAAGTTCAAACTCAACATCCTAAGTGAAACAGTGGAGTAATCTTGTCAGTTGAACCTATTTTCTGTATGTTTGGGTCAAACCCCAAAACTGCACACATTCTCTTTGTATTACCAGTCTAGCATGTACACGGTTCTTTTCCTTCAATATGATGGTCTAGTTATGGCCTCAGAAAATCATTTCCCTGAGGAAAAAAATGAGTCCACTTTGAGGAAGAGCTAGAATTATTATAAATGGCTTGTAAACAGAGTTTGTGGAACTTGAACCCTTAAATGGGGTCATACGGACTGGCTTATTCAGACCCACAGGATGTTATGTGTTGGTTCCTTAGAAAGGGATAGAAACCTAAATGTAGAGCCTGCTGACTCTCGATTTCCTTACTGCTGGTTGGGACATTCTGGGGTGTCTACTGTTGAATCTATTGTGGAAAACAGAATCTTCATTTACTATGCCAAGCTCCTTTTTTTACATTATTAATTCCAAAAATCATGAAGAAATGTTCTGATCATAAATTCTCTTGGCATAGATGATATAAAAAACACAAAACATTAAAATGCCTTCTGGCTCTGTATATGTCTGTGTTGAAAAATATTTGTTTTCCAAACCTCAGCCTCTCTCCTTTTTGGTCAATAACTGTGCAGAGTATTTGCTTTGTAGTTTGTTTTTTATGTCCATTTTGCTTAAGATAATGTCATGTGTCCTTTTTTATACTTCTGACATATTTTTCCTCTACTCATTGTGTTTTTTGCAAAGAAACAAACAGATTTTTCTTCAGAATTCACATTAATCCTTCCCACTGAATTATTTTTCATGTGCTTTTATCACTATTTTAAAATAATCATGTTTATCCAATGGAATAGGAGCAAGATAGACCTCAATTACATAAAAATGGACAGAGGCAAAATGAACCAAAGTGAGACCCATTACAGATGCTGAGAGCAAGGTTACAGACTTGGTCAATTGACCAGGGAAAAGCTTACACGTTCTATAAATCTCAGTACAAGGTCGGAATAGGACTTAAGAGGCAGAGCAAGATGGCCAAAGAGAAGGCCCTACCCATCATCCTTCCTTGCAAAGACACCAATTTAACCACTATCTACACATGTTAAGAAAAAAAAACACCCTCTTAAGAACCAAAAATCAGGTGAACTCACAGTACCTGGTTCTAGCAACTTTGTATTGCTGAAAGAGGCACTGAAGAGTAGTAGGAAAAGCAGGCTGGAATTACTAACACCACCCCCCCCCCCAACCCCAGGTGGCTGCTGCCTGGTGTGGAGAGCATCTCTGCACTGGGGGAGGGAAAACACAACAATGGTGAGGCATTGAACTCAGTGCCATCCCATTAGAGCAGAAAAGAAAACTGGACCAAATTCAGCTGACTCCTGCCCATGGAGGGAGTATTTAAATCAGCCCTAGCCAGAAGGGAATATTGGATCCCAGAGGTTGGAACTTGAGTTCTAGGAAACCTTGCCACTGGGGTCTAAACTGCTCAGGGACTGTAAATAAACTTGAAATGCAGTCTAGGCCACAAGGACTGCAACTTTCAGAGGAATTCTACTGTTGAACTGAGCCCAGAGCCCGTAGACTGGGGTGGTAGGGGTGGCAAAGGGAATGCAAATGACTGAAGATACCAACTGGGGCAGCTAAAGGAGTGCTGGCATCACCCCTCCCCCTAACCCCGGGCAGCAAATCTCACTGTTCCAAAAGAGATCCCTTCCTTCTGCTTGAGAAGAGGAGAGGAAAGAATGGAGAGGAGTTTGTCTTTCATCTTGGATACCAGCTCAGCCACAGGAGGATAGGGCACTAGTCAGAGTGGTAAGACCTCCCATCCCAGGCTCTAGCTTCTGGACAATATTTCTAGACACACCATGGGCCAGAAAAGAACCCGCTGCCTTGAAGGGAAGGACCCAGTCCTGGCAGCATTAATCACCTGTAACTAAAGAGCCCTTGCACCCTGAATAACCAGCAATGATATCCAAGTACTATGATGAGGGTCTTTCACAGAACTCTGAGACTAGGTATAGGAGGAGCATACCTCAACATAATAAAAGCCATATATGACATGCCTACAGCTAGTATCATACTGAATGGGGAAAAACTAGAATCCTTTCCACTGAGATCTAGAAAACGACAAGGATGCCCATTTTCACCACTGTTATTCAACATAATACTAGAAGTTCTAGCTAGAGCAATCAAGCAAAAGAAAAAAAAAAGAATAGTCATCCAAATTAGAAAGGAAGAAGTCAAATCATCCTGTTTGCAGATGACATGATCTTATATTTGGAAAAACCTGAAGACTCCATGAAGAAACTGTCAGAACTGATAAATCCAGTAAAGTTGTGGGATACAAAATAAACATACAAAAATCAGTAGCATTTCTATATGCCAACAGGGAACAATATGAAAAGGAAATAAAAAAGTAATCCCATTTTCAATAGTCACACATAAAATTAAATACCTAGGAATTAACCAAAGAAGTGAAAGATCTCTGTAATAAAAACTACAAGACATTGATGAAAGAAATTGAAGAAGACACCAAAAAATAGAAAGGTATTCCATGTTCATGGATCAGAAGAATCAATATTGTTAAAATGTCTGTACTACCCAAAGCCATTTACAGATTCAATCCAATCCCTATCAAAGAACCAGTAACATTCTTCACAGAAATTGAAAAAAATCCTAAAAGATATATAAATTCACAAAAGACCCAGAATAGCCAAAGCTAACCTAATCAAAAAGAAGAAAACTGGATGAATCATGTTACCTGACTTCAAATTACACTACAAAGCAAGAGTAACCAAAACAGTATGGTACTGACATGAAAACAGACACACGAATAGAGAACCCAGAAACAAATCTGCACACCTACAGTGAACTCATTTTTGGCAAAGGTAACAAGAGCACACAGTGGGGAAAAGACATTCTCTTCAATAAATGGTGCTTGGAAAACTGGATATCCATATACAGAAAAATGAAACTAGACACCTATCTCTTGCCATGTATAAAAATCAAATCAAAATAGATTAAATATTTAAATCTAAGACCTCAAACTCTGAAACTACTGCAAGAGAACATTGGGGAAAATCCCCATGATATTGGTCTCTGCAAAAATTTCTTGAGTAATACCCCACAAGCACAAGGAACCGAAGCTAAAATGAAAAAGTGGGATCACATTAAGTTAAAAAGCTTCTGCACAGCAAAGGAAACAACTGATAAAGTCAAAAGACAACCCACAGGATGGGAGAAAATATTTTCAGACTACCCATCTGACAAGGCATTATTAACCAAGATATATAAGCAGCTCAAGCAACTCTACAGGAAAAAAAATCTAGTAATCTATCAAAAAATGGGCAAAAGATTTAAATAAACATTTCTCAAAAGAAGTCATACAAATGGCAAACAGGCACATGAAAAGGTGCTCAGTATCACTGATCATCAGAGAAATGCAAATCAAAACCACGATGGGATATAATATCAGCTCACTCCAGTTAAAATGGCTTATATCCAAAAGACAGGCAGTAACAAATGCTGGTGACAAAATAGAGGAAAGGGAACCCTCATACACTGTGGATGGGAATGTAAATTAGTACAACCACTAGGAGAACAGTTTGGAGGTTCCTCAGGAAAACTAAAAATAGAGTGTGATGGTTAATACTAAGTGTCAACTTGATTGGATTGAAGGATGCAAAGTACTGATCCTGGGTGTGTCTGTGAGTGTTGCCAAAAGAAATTAACATTGGAGTTGGTGTGCTGGGAAAGGTAGACCCAACCTTAATCTGGGTGGGCATCATCTAATCAGTGCCAGCATGGCTAGAATATAAAGCAGGTAGAAAAACGTGAAAAACTAAACTGGCCTAGCCCCCCAGCCTACATCTTTCTCCCATGCTGGACCCTTTCTGCTTCGAACATTGGATTCCAAGTTCTCCAGCTTTGGGACTCAGACTAGCTTTCCTTGCTCCTCAGCTTGCAGTCGACCTATTGTGGGACCTTGTGATTGTATGACTTAACAGTTAATAAACTCCCATACATATATATATATATATTCTATTAGTTCTATCCCTCTAGAGACCCAGACTAATATATAGAGATACCACAAGATCAAGGAATCCCATTGCTGGGTATACACCCTAAAGAAAGGAAGTCAGTATGTGAAAGAGATATCCCATGTTTGCTGCAGCACTGTTCACAATAGCTAAAATTTGGAAGCAACCTAAGTATCCATTAACAGATGAATGGATTTTAAAAAAATTGGTATTCATACACAATGAAGTACAATTCAGCCATAAAAAGAAAGAGATCCTGCCATTTGCAACAATGTGGATGGAAGTGGAGATTATTATGTTAAGTGAAATAAGCCAGACATAGAAAGACAAACATCACATGTTCTCACTTATTTTAGGGATCTAAAAATAAAAACAGTTGGATTCATGGACATAGAGAGTAGAAGTTACCAGAGTGTGGGAAGGTGGTAGCAGGAGATGGGGAAGGGGAGTACGGTTAAAGGATACGAAGAAATGTTGCAAGAATAAATAAGACCCACTATTTGACAGCACAACAGAATGACTGTAATCAATAATAACTTAATTGCACATTTTAAAACAACTAAAAGATTGTAATGGATTGTGTGTAATACAAAGGACAAATGCTTGAGGGGATGAATGCCCTATTCTCCATGAGGTGCTTATTACACATTGCATGCCTATATCAAACATCTCATGTGCACCATAAATATGTACACCTACTATGTACCCACAAAATTTTTTAAAAAAATTTTTTAAAGTAGGATTTAATACTGGACTCCATTCATGTTGATTCCTTGTTATCCCCCAGTTAGAAACTCTTTCTAGAGACTAGGAATATAGGTCCTTACTGGGCAACCCCAACTATAATAGGAAGATGTGGATGCAGGACGCTTGCTTGTTCATCAGAAAGACAGGTGTGGCAGAGTTTGACTTTAGTGCATTAAAAATAAGTTGTAATTGAGTGTCTTATCCCTAAGTGAGGCCAAATAAGCAGAAAAGTGCTGTATTTATATAGCATTCCTAAGTGCATTACCAGCAGACCAGGAGCATCAGAGAAGCATGGCAACCCGGAACAACTCATGGGATACACATACAGATTCAAGGTTAGTTGCTTGTGTATGAAGGAAACCTCCTCCTTCCCTCCTAAATGTTTGAGTAAAAACAGAAGAAATCTTCTTGCAACAGAAAATTAAGACTGATTTGACCATCTCATGTAAAAGAAAATCTCTTTGGTAGAAACTAGAAAACCTATGTCTAATCCCAACCATTCCACTAACCAGCCCGTCTGTCAGCTAAACACCATGGTTAGGGTGACCCAGTTGATCACATGGAATGAAAGAATCACCCAGCTAAGCCCTTCTCAAATTTAAGAAGAACATTGTGAAATATAGTAATATATTTCCTGTTTTAAGCTACCAAATTTTGGGTAATTTTTTGCACCTAGATGCAGTGCTAAGAATGTGACATTGACTTTGAAGTCAAGAGGTGGGTGAAAGGTAAAAAAGCCTTGAGTAGACTATTGGCAAAATCTCAAAGGACAATGACAGAAGTGTTTTTGGAGGCTGCAGAAAAGATGTTAACGGTGGAAAGTTTAGTAAAACTGCCATCTATACTAATGTAGAATATTGAAAATGTGTGTAACAAACTGTTAGATCTGGCCAAGAGGTGTCATGGCAAAGTGTCAAAAGAGCAGCTGGTTTATTTAAACTGTATGTGATAAAGTACTGATAGAAATGAGATTAAGCAAGAAAATATATAGCTTCCAAGTAGAATTTAGAAGAAATATAAGGAATACAGTACTCGCTGGTTTCATAAACAAAAGTATGTCTATTCTCAGCTTCTCTGGATGGTGAAATGATCTCAGAGTAAGAATGGTCTCAGGGCAAAGATCTTAAAGATATTATGGTAAAACGTTGTTGAAACTCAGAAAGATTTAAGTGTGCCTCGTATGCCTTCTAAGGATTTAAGGATATGCCTAGTAGACTCTCTTTGGTAGGCAAGAGAGCCTTTAAGAATCTTAAGGGTAAAACATTATAAAAATCTTTCATCTAGACAAAAAGCCTTTAAGAGTCTTGAAGGCTTTGTACCATAGCATCTCGTGGTACAACAAGCCAGAGAGAAGCTTTTGTGGAAGATAACTGTGAGTGACTTTTATCTAATGAAATTAACCCAAAAAAGAGTCCTAGGAAGCTCACAAAGGTTTCTAAGAAAATTGTACTTTGGAAGCATCATAGCTAGATAGAGACAATGCAAAATGGAAGACCTTTGTACTCACAACTTACTTAGGGCAGGAAGCCGACTGAGAAAGCTACTCAGCCGCAAACATTGGCTATTTCTTATGTAAAGAAAAAGATGACCCACAGGGTAGAACCAAGAGCCCAGAGAGTGGAGATAGGAGCCACGGAGAATCGTTCACAGAGCAGAAGAAAAGGCGTAACTAACAAGTGACAACATGTGCTCAATTGCATTTTAGCACTGGCGGGATTTCTTAATTGGCCTGGGCCTGTGACTGCTATGTATCCCCTACTATCATCTTTTTAAGTGGAAATGTCTATTATGTTTATCCCATCCATGTATCACCATTGTATTTCGACTGTGTAGGAGGAAGATAATATGTCTCTTTATTTTACATAACTTCAGACCAAGAGGAACCATATTCAAAGAACCACACCTGATGAGCCTCATTAGCTTAGATGCTTAGATTAACAGAAACCAGGGCCTTAGTTTAAGCTTAATGCTAGAATAGGATTAAAATTTTGAGTCTTGAAAGGCAGCAAATGTATGTGTATGTGGAAGAAATATAAACAGTTTGTGGCCAAAAGGTGGACTGTGATGGGTGAAAGATGGTCACAGTTCCTTTGGTACTGCTTCCCCTGGAAAGGTGGAGTCCAATATACTCCTCCCCTCTAATCGGAGCTGGCCTGTAGACTGGTAAAACCAATGAAATGCAATGGAATTGACAGTCTGGGACTTTTGAGATGCTTTCACCTGGGCCTCTGGAAACACTTTCAGGGACCTGTGAGCCACCATACAGGAGAGGACACATGGAGGCATTCCAGTTGACAGTTTCAGCATAATTCAGCCCTCCAGCTGCCCACATCAAGGATCAGACATGGCACGAAGCTCTCTTGAACCCTCTCTCTGGACCAGCCTGTCCACCCATCAAATATTAAAACTGACCGCAACCAATGCCATGTAGAGTAGAAGACTTGCCCAAGGAGGCCATGCCTGAATCTTACCCCATAAGATTGTGAGAATATTAAAGTAATTTTTTATGTAAGCCACTAAGTATTTGGGAAAATGTGTGATGCAGCAGTAAATAACAAGAATGAGGTCTTGTCTCTTTCTCCTTCTGAGTCTCAGTTTTCTCACCGACAAAATGTGAGATTTGAATCAGACCCCTCAGTTTTCTTCCAATTTTAACAAAATTAGCAAAACAATTAGTTTTATGAAATTGCCACAATCTTTCTTGTAAAATCATCTAAAAGTAGTAAGTATTATGAATTAAGTCACTTCTAACTTAAACACCTGAACCAGAGTTAAAACGGTGGGAATTGTTGCCAATACATACAAACCACCATTCTGGCTGAAGATAAGCTAACAAGGTTAATGTTTTTCTAGAGAGAGAGCGATTTCTCCTCAATGAGTCCATAGGGTTTAGTGAAATACACCCAAATTATCTTAAATCTAAAATATCTGTCTTTCAAACAAAACTTTCCTCTGAACAAGACATATGAAAATTGGTCTAGAAGATTAATTTCTATCTGCAAACAAATTGGTGACTATGTATACACAAGGGTAAATGCATGGACTTCTATTGATTTGGCATAGAAGTTCTTAGCTTGCTGTTTATGTACCCTCAAGGTGTCCATGGATGAAATTCAGGGGTCCATGTACTTTCATGGGAATACAATTATTTATTTTTTTAATGTTTAATTGAATTTAGCATTAATTTCAATTATACGACCAAAAAACCCAACAACTATTAGCAGTACCTGTGAGTTTTGTCACCGCTAGAAATCAACAATATGTTCATATCACATAACAGCTGTTGCAAATATCTCAAATTATTATTTATGCTCATCACAATATTGAAATTAGGGTTATTAATCCCACTGATGCAGCTTTTATATAGTACATTAATAAAAAAAAAATCTATATGTATATACACAGATATAATAATGTCTATCTTACTATAAAACAAATTTGCTTTTGATATGTTGACAACCATATTTTACTATAATTGGTTTGCTTTTTAATGCTATATGTTTTAATTTAAATGTTTAAAAACATTATTCTGAGAAAGTATTCACAGGCTTCTCTGGACAACCAAAGGGCTCCATGACCAAAAAGGTGAAGAATCCTTGCTGTTCAGCCCATAGCATAGCTCTTAGCTCACTTGAGTTTCTTGCCAGCCAGTACATGTTGAGCACCTGTAATGTGCCCAAGTGGTCTCAGAGGTCAGCTGGCAGATACATTAGTTTTCTCCCGTTTTGCTTCTCTTTCCTAGTTCCCATAGTTGCTCTGAATATCAGCTCTGTCTTCAGACCCTCTCCCACTCCTGGCCCCCTCATTCTTCACAGACATTTCTGCCCCATACTTCATTATAGAAAAGATGAAACTTTCTCATTTTATTTCATGCCCAATATTTCTATTGTTACATGTGTGCCACTAACTCTAATATATATCTCCAAACGCTTCTCTCTTCTGAGTTTGTCTAAATTTCCAGCTGCCTACTAATCTTGAATATCATTCACATACTTCAAATTGAGTGGAATCGTTCGCGAAAGGTTCCTGCCATCATACATTCTGACTCACACTGACCGCTAGGCACACACGGTCACAGCAATTCTGCACGTTAGACCCTTAGGTGTCACATCGGGATTTAACCCCCTCTCCCTGACCCCCAGACATTTCTGAAATCCACTTCTCTTACTTGACTCAGACTCTGCTCAGCTCTTGCACTGACCATTTGCATGGCCTTTTAAAGAACTCCCAACATCTCATCTCATCTTTTCCCAACCCGACTAGAAGTATATTTCTAGAACTCAAATTTGACCATTTCACTTTTCACCTTAAAAGCCGCACTGCATAAACTGTTAGGTCTCACCCCAGGTGATTCGTTAAAACACAAATTGCTTGGCCCCAACCCCAGAGTATCTGATCCAGTACATCTGCGGTGGGGCCTGAAAATTTGCATTTCTAACCAGTTCCCAGATGATACTGATGCTGCTGGTCAGGAAACCACACTTAAGAATTCCTGGCCTAGAACATAGTCCTTATATCTGTTTGATTTGCAGTTCTTCCAGTAAAAATTGTTTCAGACTCACAACATAGGTATGCCTGTTTATTTATAAATTACATACAGGTTCTAATGCATTAACATTGCAGATACATTATGAAACAAATTACAAGTAATCATTTTAAGAGATAAAAACAAATAGAAAATTTAAAAATATTCTTTCTGCACCCAAATGGAGGATGTTATACACCCCACATCAGAATATTCTGGGAGGGACAGAGGATTAAGAATGAGCCCCGGGCTGAGATATTAAGTCCTATATTCTTTGTTATTCTAGTCAATCACAGTCAGTCTGTTTGCTTTCTAATCCTGGCTCCAGGCTATAGAAAGTTACAACCTTAGGGAAGATCCTTCACCTCTCTAAGCCTCTATGTCTTCCTCTGTAAAATGAAGATAATATTAAGTAACAACCTCACAGGATTATTTTTAAGATTAAATAAATTAATAGGCATAACCTGGCATATAATAAATGCTTGATTAATGCTATTATGATTGTTCCTGGTTAGTACGCTCAGCTATAACCATGCTTCTCAGTTCACTATTTACTGAATAAATAGCCATAACTCAATGTCTTTACTTTCGTTGTAGCCTCTGCCTGGAATATCTTTCCTTTATCTCAACTCGGGATAATATCCTTCTCATCTTTCACTAGCAAGCTGAAAATGTTACATCCTTTGTGACAGCAATGTACTGAAAGTCCTGGCGTAATTAATTGCTCTCTCCTCTTGGTTCTTACAGTACTTTTACAAATCTCTAAATATTGCTTCCCACGATGTATTATGTACGGTTGCTTATATGCCATTTCTTCCAGTATTGTGAACTCCTTTGTATTGCATTCATGGTGGCCTATGAATTCATCACATCACCAGAGGAAATGCTTGACACATAGCAGATGCTAGATATTGATTGTGAAAGAGAGTGAGGGACATGAGGGAGCTGGAGATAGAGAAAAAAGATGTACAAAAAAAAAAAGGAGAAAAGGAAGAAAAATGAAGGGAAAAGAAAGGAAAGTTGGTCATCAGTTCTTTTCAAGTTCATGCTGGTATTTGGAAGAGCCCGACAATTTAGTTCCAGCACTACAACCTAACCCTGTGTTCAAATGCAGACAATGTCTTTCCCACGTGACTCCCCTCTTCAGCCCCACTTTCTCTGGTCCCTTGGAAAGACGGCTAAGATATGATAAAAAATAAATATCTGTGTTTGTCCATGGATTCTAAAACCCTTGGAATCTTCAGAATGAGTGTTTTTTGTATACAGTAGGATGACTGGTGACTGGGAGCACCTAGATAGCTTATGGATTAGAATTGGACCCCCAAAAGAGCAAATATTGACCAGAATCTTGTAACTTTCAGCTCTGCACCCCAGCTTTTGGGGAGGGGGAGAAGGACTGGAAATTGAGTTTAATCACAATGACCAAGAATTTAACCAATCATGTCTATGTAATGAAACCTTCACAAAAATCCCAAAACAATGGGGTGGAGAGAGCATCCAAATTGATGAACACATCCACGTATTGGGAGTGCAGTACTTCCCAACTTCACCCGACAGAAGCTCTTACACCCAGGACCCTTCCAGACCTCACCCTAAGTACCTCTTCATTTGCCTGTTCATTGGTATCCCCATAACTAAAGTGTTTCAGAGTTTTGTGAGCTCTTTTAGCAAATTATCAAACCTGAGAAGGGTGTCATGGGAATTCCTAATTCATGGTTGGTCAGAAGGACAGATGGCAATCTGAGACTTGCAACTGACATGTGAAATGGGAGCAGTCTCATAAGACTGAGCCTGTGGGGTCTGCCTGAACTCTGGGTAGTTAGTCTAGAATTGAATTGAATTGTGGGACAGCCAGTTGGTTTCCAGAAATTTGGAGGACTGGTTAGTGTAGATAAAAACCACACACACATTTGATGTCAGAAGTATCTGGAGTAAAAACAGTTCAGGCCAGGTGCAGCGGCTCATGCCTATAATCCCAGCACTTTTGGAAGCTGAGGCAGGTGGATCACGAGATCAGGAGTTTTAGACCAGCCTGACCAACATGGTGAAACCTTGTCTCTAGTAAAAATACAAAAATTAGCCGGGCATGGTTGCATGTGCCTGTAATCCCAGCTACTCAGGAGGCTAAGGCAGGAGAATAGCTTGAACCAGGAAGCGAAGGTTGCAGTGAGCCAAGATCACACCACCGCACTCCAGCCTGGACAACAGAGCGAGACTCAGTCTTCAAAAAAAGAAAACAGTTCAGAGAGGCCAACTGGGTTGCCAACAGAGTCTGCCACTGCCTTATAAAAATATACTAGCTAACCCTACAGGCACTACAGCCTGCATTATTCCCTCCTGGCCCCACATCCCCCTTCACCTGAATGGAAAGTCCATGAAAGGGTGACAGAGTCAGCTATAACTGATATCTCAATTCTCCTCTCTGGTTTCTGTAATTTTGTGGCCTTAGGATATCAAAAATAAATGCCTGTTCCCAGTCTGAAAACTCTCCCAAACCCCATTAATAACACTGCATAAGCTCACAGGCCCTGAAGGCTTCTAATCATGTCTCCATGAATCAGTCTTTAAGTCCTTGGCTACAGTATGTTCCAGTACGTATCCCACATCCATTGGAACCCTGAGTAAAACGTCTCAGAGTTCATACACCCTGCATTATCAACAAGATTGCTGTGTTGTCTTCAGGGCTCAATAGTTCTTGCAGAGTTACTACTCAATTCTTTGAGTAGGCTTGTTCTGTAAATCCTCATTGCCTCCTGACTGCGTGAAAGGAAAGGTAGAATCAAATTACACTGCCATTTTAATAAACCCATCAAGGCCCTCCACCACCTGCTAACCAGATTTGCACTGCCACCCTACCTCTGCCCAGACTCCCACTTCAGTGGAGCTCTATTTGCATGTGCTCATGATTACTAGGCTATATTATTGTGAAAGAAAAGCTGGCTTCATGTTATATAAAGTACATTCTTAAACCGTGGCACACAGCATAAGGGGAGCTGGATATACCCTTGTCAGCCCTAATGAAAGAAGAATATTAGACCCATTAAAAGGCTAAAGTCCAATCACCCTTCAGTGATTTTTCTTCTCATCAGCAAAAATACTCATTAATTCTAATATCTTTGCTTTCAGGCATGAACTACGAGATCTGAACAAAAATTTCATTTGTAATGAATACATTTTGTCAGAAGTAGAATTATGATGATTCTACTGGTGATAATAATAATAAGCCATATCAAGAGAACAAGAAGATTCTGTGTTTTCTCATCTGGCAAAGGTTCTGTGAGACCCTTTGTCCATTACATGGTCTTGTGATGTTCCATGGCATCTATATACATAATGAGGCTACAAAAACAGAGGTTGATCTTCTAACCAACAGACCATAATGCAGACATCCATAACTGACTGCATCTGATGATGAGGATATGGTCTTTTCTTTTGAATAACTCTGGGAGCCTACTTATGAGCCTGCATCTGGTTAGTTTACAGGGATGTGTTTTCTAGAATAAAAGTTTATTGTAAGGATACTTGAACAACTAGGTAGAAGACTACAGAGTCACCTTGAAACCCAGATTTTCCAAGCCTGGGTCATTCTAAACAAAGAGATCATAGCTTTCTATGGTTTAGGAATTGACTCTCATAACCTGGATCTCTTGTCTGACTTAGCATGTATATTTTCTATTATAGAAAATCTTGGAGCTCTGTATATAACATGTACTTAGAAAAACTTGTTTGATGAGTAAGTAAAGACGTTCAGCCTTGCTATTACCCAACACTATCCAATTGCTTCCCTGGTCCTTAAGGAATAAGGCTGTTTATAAGTCTGGACGATTCTGCCATTCTCCCCCAAACTGATCCTAATCCCAGCAACATGCTGAAGGCAGAGGAAGACCTCATGGAACTGCCACATCAGCCCTGGCCTCTTCATCTCTGAAACTATTTAACATGAAAGGATAGTGCCACTATATTTGAATCACTGTGCTAATGGTCAAATACAGTTTCTAATTGATACTGACATATATTAATGTTCCCATTTACAAATAAGCAAACTGGTTCAGCATGCTTAAGACACAGGCACCAAATCACACATCTAGGTAGCATGAGTCAGGCTTTTAAACCTTGGTCCCTGATAGCAAAGCCCTGTTCTTCCTAATGTGCCCATGACTATAGTGGCCATGAATCAATAGAGCAATTAGAATTGTTATGTCTATTGTAATACTGAGTTAGAAAAAGGATTTGGTTTCAATAGATCAAAGAGAAAAGAAATTAGAAAGAGAGCCTGTGGGGGAAATGTGTATGTGGAGAGTTGCCAGAAGAGAGGCCAGCCAAAAAGGGATTTAACACAATTGCTTATCAAATGGGCAAAGGACAGGACATGCAATTCACAAGCGAGGATACATAATTAGTAGATAAATGGGGAAAACATATTATTTTTCTAGATATCAAGGAAAGGCAAATTAAAACAACAGTTTTATGCCCTCTAAAACAACAAAGAAAACAATGTCAGCACCCAGTGTTACCAAGGGTGTCATGAAACCCTGCACACAAATGTACCCTAGTGAAAATATAATTTGGAAAGCCCATTTAACACAAATTTACCTATAGTTATCAAGAGTCATGCAGATGTGTATGCTTTTTATCTTAAACAAAATATCTGAAAGAAAGAAAATACTGTATGCATATAAAGATGCAAACCATGGCAATGTTCAGAACAGCAAAAGTTTAAAGTTAATGTAAGTGCCCTTGAACAAGATGTTTAGGTAATGTGGAATGTTAACATGGTAGATGGTTAATCAGAGTTAGCTCAGGCAGGACCCTCTCTGGTGTGGACCACTGCAATGGATTTGTTTCTTGTATTCAGCTTTGTTCTCCCAAGTCTAGGCTTTACCCTGCCACCAGAGGGGTTTTATGAACATGGTATTTCTCCCACCTGCATGGGAGCATTCTGGCTCCTGAGGCCTCTGTGGGCTCTTCCCTACCTTCCTCTCCAACCTCATTTTTTGCATTGCCCCACCTGGAGACCTCTGTTCCTACTGTACTAAACAAATCATAAACACACCCATTTCCTGCATAAACATCCATAATTCGATGTCTTTGTTTGTCTTGTAACTTCTACCTGGAATAGCCTTTCTTCATCTCCTCTTGGTAAAATCCTTCTTGTCCTTAAAACTCAGCTAAAAATATTAGCTTGGCTTTGCACATACATCTTTAGAATTTGTGGGACCTTCTCTGTGCAAGAATTGCTAGTTTGTCTTCAAAATTGTGCTTACTTGTTGCCTCTTTGTAAAGATTTCCTTGATTTTTTATATCTCTATTCCCAGGTGAAATCTAACACTCTTTACTTGGGGCCTCCAATGAAGCCTGTAGAGATATTTATAATAGCTCCTGTCATTTCTCATTGTGTGTATGTATAGATGTATATGTATGTACATCATCCTTTATTAAACTTCTTGAGGTCACGGGCATATCATCATGTCCAATAATAGCATCTTATTCACCAGAACTACCTAATGCTTATTACATGCCAAGCATTGTGTTACACATTTTGTATTTTGTCTCCATATCTCAATAAAATTTTATAATTCTAATAATGTATGTTACCATTATTCTCAATTTAACAGATGACAACACTGAAGTTCAAAGAAGTAACTTGCTCAAAGCCCAAAGTGAGTAAATGGTATAGCCAAGAATTGAAGACTGGTCTATTGAATCCAGGTATCTGGCCACCATACGGTCTCATTCCCTTTTCTAACACAGTAGCTGACACATAATAGGTGCTCAATAGTTGTTAGAAAAATTAAATATGTGGCAGTAAAAATAAGTGTTTATAACAGATGGAACATTAAGTTGAAAATCAGAATGTAAAAATGTATCTACATGTTGATTGCAACCCGACTGCAATAACAGGTGTATATTTGGCAAAACTGGATGGGCAACTAGCAACAGCAGAGGTCAATTTGTTAGAGAAACAGAATTATGGCAATCTTAAAATGTATTTGTCCCTTGCACAGTATTCTTTAATTGCTTACCAATACTTTGTTCATGAGACGCTGGCTCAGTACTGTTCTACCATCAGAGCTCCTCAGGACTTCAAAATATTGACTGATTAGAGGAACACAGAAGCCAGAGGTCCTAACTGGCCAGGTACCAGAATGTTCCTGTGGGAAACTCTACGCACATCAGCAGGACAAATGGGTATGCAGAAAGGAATAAAAATGTCAATTGTCTTTTGTATTGCATTATCATCTATAAAGAGAACTTGCACAAAATATTAATTCTGTGTGAAAAATAAAAACCAGACCCTCTCAGTACCATTTCATAGAAATGAATTCCAGAGATTAAAATCTACATGAACTCTCCACTTTTTGGAAAGAATGTATTGAAAAAGCATGAGAGAAAGGTAAGAGAAAGGAGCAAGAGAAGAGAAAGAAAAGAAGGAAAGGAAAAAAAGGAAAATCATTTTAGATTTAACAATAAAAAAAAGAGACACATTAAAACAAATAAATCCATCCATTGGTTTTCTTAAGAATCTTTCCCTGAAATTTTGCATTTCAGAAGTTCCTGTTGTTTAATTTCACCCTAGGAACAGGAAAAATAATGGTGCCTTTAACAGAAACAAGAAATTAAGAGGAGGAGATATAAGGGGAAGGAATACAAGCCAGGAAAGGAGACTCAATAAATGTTTATGGATAGACCATTAAACGAAAGAGTCTTATTTGTTGAGTTTCAATTTCCAACAGGACATTTTTCATGCCCTGCCATAATTAGGCACACCTCCTCTCAAGGGGCAAGACTGCATTTCGGTTAATTCTCTAATTCAATGAGATAGAAATTTCAAGTCAGCAAGAAACAGGTTATACAATTCCTTTAGTTTTTTTGTTCCCAATCAAATGCAGGGCCAAACAATACCAGGATTTACCTGTGCTGATCTTGCCGTCTGCCTAAGGGTGACCGAAGACAGGAATTCCTCAGCCAACTGACCCAAGAACAGAAAGCCAAGCACCGTATGTTCTCACTCATAGGTGGGTGTTAAACAAGGAGAACACGTGGACTCAGGGAAAGGAGCATCACACACAGGGGACAGTTGGGGGGTGTAGGGGAGAGACAACGGGGGGGTGGGGAGGGAAGGAGGGTGGGGAGGGATAACATGGGGGAGAAATGCCAGATATAGTATGCACCTAAAGTAAAATAAATTGAAAAAAATAAAATAAAATAAAATAAAGGAATTCCTCAATTGTCCAAGTAGACCTGGGCTCTCTAGTTCTAAACATGTTGAATTCAGATGAGTTTGCTTGCAACAGAGCTGAACCAGTCTGAGCAAATTCATGACATTACCTTATGTGAAGGGAGTGTCTGGCCACTCCAGCTGCTTCCCTCAGAGTAGAAAGGTGAGTGCACTGTGGCACCCAATGATCGCTTGGGAACCCAAAGTTTAAAATTATTTATATGTTAAAGGAAAATATGCAAACTAAGCATGCGTGACTTCTAAGCAAAAGAAAAAAACTTAAGCAAGAAATTTGGAATTGTATAATCCTTGTAGTAAAGGTTCAACTTGGTGAAAGAGATCTCTTTATCTGTGGGGAGGGGCACACAGAGCTCTGCACTATTGTTTAGAAACAACAGATGACATTCACATACTGTAATCCCATTTGCTTCCATGAGCAGGAAAAACTTGTTTTATGGGAGTACCAGGGCCTCAGCTCATTAGTGGATTTTTCTCAGAGTGAACAGGAAGGATGGGAAGGCTAGAACTTGAGAGGTCAGATTGGGTGGGGGTAGATTAAGGATGTCTGAGGCTACCCTGGCACTGAGGCCCTGTTGAAAGATGACCACATACACCCCTTTGCAAGTCTAACCTTTTCATACAGAGGCTGACCCCGTCCTCCCATTGGCCAGCACAATCACCTCATCTTTTCTCTGCTTTTATAAGTCAAAAAGAAAAATAACATTCCCTAAATAACAGATTTCATCTCTCATCAAAACACAACCTTCTTTTATGTAGCTACACATAAGCTTCCTTACTGAAGCACCAAATTCAAAAGCAGCTGTGAGTAAAAAGAATTTGCTCTTATTGTAAATAAAAGATTGTATATGTGAACTTATTTGCAGTAAAGCTTTACAATAAAAATATAATTTATATCCTAGTTTCTCCTGTGTATTTTATGTAATATCCTAGTAAAATATTTCCATTTTACAACATGTACCTATTAAAACCATTCCTTATAAAACTGTCGGCATAAAATAAAATACAAAAATTTGGAAGAAAAAGCAGAGGAAAAGAAAATATATCAAGAAGAGGTGATGAAAGGCAACTGAAAGATCCTTGTGGAAATCCTCCCAGTGAGATATAAATAACAGTAATAAAGAGGCAGTGAATAGTGCTGATAATTAACAAGGATATTTTAAGGTGAGAAATACTTAAATCCTTCTTAGAATGTCATTTTTCTCTATGCTAAAAAGGAATTCTATCGCAATAAAATTTGGAGACAGGACCCTGCTCCTGAGGTGGAATGACTTTACAAAGTTGGATCAATTAAAGTGTTCTGGAAATGGCAAATATTGTCTGTGAAAATGCTGCCTGACATTTGATTGGTATTTGCTTTCTGGTGTACAGACGCTCCTCCCACCTGTAGGTGGAGCTGTAGCCTGTTAACCAAGGACCCCTTAAAACCCCTAATTAGATCTGTCATTCTCTGTTATGGACATAACTATTTTTAAGTGATTTCAAATTTACAGAAAAAAAAAAAATACAAGAGGAACCAAAGAACTTCAGCTTCCCTTCTTTCAGATTCAAGAACTGATCACGTTTTACCACATTCTCTCTCTCTCTGTGTGTGTGTGTGTGTGTATGTGTAGATAGATAGATGATTGATTGATTGATTGATTGATATAATA
This sequence comes from Ateles fusciceps, assembly GCA_036589455.1. NCBI lineage: Eukaryota > Metazoa > Chordata > Mammalia > Primates > Atelidae > Ateles > Ateles fusciceps. Next base: position 3,283,440 of record JAZHEH010001737.1, read on the forward strand.
GATATATAGATAGATTTGATCGTTTGGGAAGAAGTTGCACATTTATCTAACCCTAAAACTTCAGTGTTTATTTTGGGTACTCTTTTACGAAACTATAATAAAATTATCAAGATCAGGAAAATATGTATCTAATCTATAGATTTTATTTAAAGGTTGCCAACTGTCCCAATAACAACTTTCATGTTTTAAAAAAATAAAGAACTAAAGAAAGGAGAAAAAATAAATTCTTGTCTCAGTTCCAATCCAGGATCACACACTGCATTCCATTGTCATGCCTCTTTGATCTTTCCTCTAAAACATTACCTGAGTCTCTTTGTTTAGTCTAACCTTTACACTTTGTGAAGAGCACAAGTCAGTTATTCTATAGAATGACTTGGTTTTGTCTGATGTTTCTTCAGAGTTCCATTCAGATTACACATTCTTGGCAGGAATACACAGAAGCAATCTGACTTTCTCAGTGTATTGTATCAGGAATCACACACTAATTTGTCCTAAAAACGGTAATAACTTTGATCTCTTGGTTAAGGTGATGGGGACACGCATCATAAAATTGCTATTTCCCTTTTTTAATCAATAAGTGGACATATTATGAGATTAAGTAAATATCCTGTTTCTCATCAAATTTTCACCCAATAGTTTCAACATCTGTTGATGACTCTTGTCTAAATCAAAAATTACTGTGGTGGTAGCTGAATGAGAAGCAACAGCTTGCTACGTGGAAGGGATGTACATACTAGTACCTCTGCGGAATGAAATGGTTTAACTCTGTACTTGGAAAATAAAGCAGTATCTATTTTTACTTCAGTCTATAGAAAGTAAAGATCAACAAAATTGTCCTAGTTAATGGGAGTAGATAGAACATAAATCCATTTTCTGTGCATCAATAATTCTCGATAGAAGAGTAAGGTTTGTATCACTATCAAAAAGTTCAGAGGTTTAGACTGAGAAATAGTCTACCAGAGACATTTCTTTCAAGAAAAATTAACCTCCAGTTTAGAAAATGAAATGGCTGTTTTTCTCCTAATTGTTCTGTTTTTTTATGGAAAGACACTTTGAATTACATAACAACCAAGTATTTTTTTCTTTTTCTTTTGAGAACACCTGCTAGGAAATTTAGAGCCTACACTGTGTCCAATTCACTGTGGTAGGTCCTTAGAATCTGTGTTCTTGTTCTCATTCCTGGACCATACTATGTTTCCAGCCAGTTTTTCTTTCTTCTTTTACTCTGGCTTATTTATGTATCTTATCTTATTTTTGTAGCTAGACTGAAACCTTGTGGAGTAAGGTGGGCATATGAATGAATTAACAAAATATGCTTTCTTTGTTTCATCAGTTGCTCTATCTCAAATATTCAGAAATCTAATTTCTCATCAACTGGAGCTATCTTATGTTGTCCCACTTGACATGACATTTTGGAGGAAGAGAATCTTAAAAGAACTCATAGGAAACTTTAAGTCAGTGTAATTGGTAGATTCAGCAACTTCCTGGTTTCCAGGACTCTAAAATAAGGATTGAGTTTGGTTATTGTATGTCAAATGGAATGGGACTTTCCCAGTACAGGTAAAAGAACACTGGGCCAGGGGCCAGAAGGCTCATGCATGATACAGTTCTACCTCTGTCGTTAACCAGGTGTGTGACCTTGAATATGTTGATTCAGCTCGCTGGGTTGCAGCATATTGTCAGAAAGTGGACATAAAAGCACCTAAGCTGCCCATCTCCCTAAACTGTAGGAAAGTTCAATATCACAGTGCTTCAAGAATTGCAGAATCCAAGGATTCCTTATCATCTCGTCTTCTGGTAAAAGAATCAATCAGACATTTAACAAGAGAATAAATGTACAAATAATTTCATTTCAAATAATGATAAATTCTACAAAAACTGGATAGAATAAAAGATTCAAAACCGATGGGGGGTCCTATTTTAGATAGGAGGGCCAGTGAAGCCCTCTGTAAGGAGTAAACATTTCATCAGAGACCCAAATAATGGGAAAGAGAAAGCTATGCAATGAGATGACAGTCTGTGAAGTTGAGACACAAGCCCAGGGGCAGGAACCAACTCAAGAACCAGCCAGAGGCTATACGACTGTCTGCGCCTGCGCAGGATAGAGGTGCGTAGGGATAGGGCAGGTGCAGCTTTTGGAAGCCAATCGCTCTGCAGCCTCCCTATTGAAAGCATAGGCTCTGAACATCTACAAACCTCAGTGCACCTCCTGGCTCTGCTTCTTGCCCATCTTGGTGCAGGTACTTAACCTCTCAGGGTTGAGGTTTTCTCATACATAAAACAGGAGTCATAATAATAGCCAGGACATCAAAAAACTGTTGTGAGAATTAAGTGGAATAATGCGTAGCACTGTGCCTGGCACAGGTAAGCTCTCAAGAAGCATTAGCTATTATTATCTGGTCTACTGTGACTTCTACCTCAATTGAACATCCATGACCCTCGTAGAATAAACTGCACAACTCAGTGTTCAGGAATAGGTTATACAACTTTTCTATAAGGATAAGCAGGAAACTCTCCAAAGATAGGGAACATGTCTGCCTTGGTCCCATGGCACCTAACCTGAAATGCACATAGTAGGTGCCCAATAAGATACCTAACCTGAGTAAATATTTGTGAAAGCTGATTTCTGATAGTTGTAACAAGCCAGCCACAAAATGCAGGCAGTAAATCACACTACCTACACCCAACTCTCTATAAAATTCACAATGAGCACAATTTGTTTTTAAACTGAAGCTATGTGAAATGTTTTTAGATCACACTAACATATTCAGATGCATGCTCACCTTAAGTAATGTGTTGTCTCAGGAGTAGTCCCTGGATCTGCCATAGTAGCCGATTTTATCAACAATTAGGAAAAGAGGCATTTGTTTGACTATGCACCCAATTTCTGAACAATCAGCTCCTCAGCCAACCATTGCAAATATCTCCCCCTACCACCAGCGTTTCCAAGTTCAGACTTCTCATTCTGATCATGCTAGGAATGTAATCAAGGCCCTCTGTGGAGATAAGTTAATTATCTCCTTAGGCTATGAACAAACACACAGGTTTGGTTTCTGACCATGTTGCCTAATGAGAGGACACCCCAGAGGAGCCGAGAGCCTGTCAGCTACCACCCCAAGTCCCTTCATGGCATCTGGGAGCCATGGCCCAGAGTGATTCTGGCCTCTGTCCCAAGTTCTGCACTACACCTGCTTCTGGTGATGTAGTGCTGGACACAGAACTTGGCTGGCCCTGTCCTCGTTCTCCCTGGACCAGCCCAGCCATGCCCTGTATTGCTGAGGTTGGCCTCCTGGAGCTCACCTGGCACCTCCTGCAGCCGAGGACATCTCCCAGCATAGGATGCCCCTCTGGAAAGCTGATCTGGCTCTGCTGAGCCACCCAAGATAGATAAGAAACAAATCAGCTTTTCTGTCCTCCATCACCAGGCTGCCAGGGACAGCAGGACCCAAAGAATCCAACAGAAATCACCTGCCTATCTCCGTGTTTTAAACTTCTGCTTTAATCCAGCTCAGAGTGGGATTAGCTGCCTCAGAGGCTGCTAATTGCCAGATGGCCGCTGATAGCCGACTGCAGAAGCCTGTGTGTCAGAGCCTGTCATGGGGCCTTAAGAAGTCAGATCTGAAAGGATCTTAGAGAGCCCAGCTAACCCTTCATTTTCTAATTATGACAATGGGCAAACTGAGGCCCAGAGGGGCAAGGCGGCTTCCTCTTGGATACGCAGTGAGTTTACAGCATGTGCCTGTGGGTTGCCCTTGCATTAGAAAGAGAAAGAAAAGGGCACTGACAGACCTCAATATACCCCTAGGGAGAGGCAGAAGCAAGAGGAAGGAGAGCTAATTTATTGAGTACCTCTTACATTCCAGACTTGATATCAGCTGTTTTCATGGGTAATACCTAGGACCTAGTCCTCAATCTGACAGGGAACATGATCTTGGGTAAATCACTTCCCCTCTGGGCAGGGGGCTGGGGGATTCTTAGTACTTATATGCAGATTGAGAAGAGTAGACTGAATCATCTTCAAAACAGTGGCTCTATTCTTTAATGTACATTATAATCTTTTGGGGGACTTGTCAAAATGCAGATTGCTGGGCCCCAACCTGTTTCTGATTCAGTAGGTGTGGATTAGGACCTAAGAATTTAAATTTGAAATAAGCTTCCAAGAGATGCTGATGCTCTCCAGCCATGGGCCACACTTAAAGGTATATTGTCCTAAGATGCAGCCACCACCTCTAAACAGCATGAGTGGGTCCATGAATGAGAAACATACACAAACACAAACACACACGAGCACACAAACACATTTTTAAAAAGAGTAATCAAACAACCCAAACTAGTAAACTAATTCCCATGGCTCCAAGCCTTTGTTTTCTTAAGTTCTTAAAACAGCTCCAACATTAACATATTGCAACCCAAATATGAACTCAATTTTTTGTCCTGTACCTCACGTTCTTTCCTTGGAGAAGCATCAAGTACCATCTTACACTCAAGGAGCCTGCAAGTCTGAATGAGAGGAGTTCACTCACACATTCCACTCAGAATGAGATTCTAATGGCATCCCAGGAAAGCATCTGAAGCGCCTTTAGCACCTGGTACATCCAGGCATGTGCTATATCTCCCATGAGGACCATAACCAGTGAGTGCACCACTGAGATAAAGGCAGGCCAGAAGTACTCACCATCATTCCTGCAGTGTATCCAGAGATGCACACACCTGAAATCCCCACCCTGAACATGGCCAACCTGCTAGGAGATCTGCAGATTGTTTCCAGGAAACTTCTCAAACATGCATCAACCCAAATCAAGATGGGAGAAAATACATAAATATTGAAAAAGCCTGGGAAAATACCTGGAGTCCTCTGAGGAGAGTTTGACTCTTAATAAACTGTACTTGTCTTGCTTTGAGTAAAATTTTATATACTAGAAACTTCATACCTAAGTTCATATGTTGATTGGAGGTGGAGCCTTTGGGAGATAATTAGGATTAGATAAGGTCATCAGAGTGGGTCCTCCATGATGGGACTGGTGGTTTTATAAGAAGTGGAAGAGAGAACTGAGCTCACGCAGGCTCTCACTGTGTGGCCATGTGATGTCTTTGCTACGTTGTAACACAGTAAGAAGTCCCTCCTCAGAGGTAGCCCCTTGACCTTGGACTTCTCAGCCTCCAAAACTGTAAAGAATATATTTCTTTTTAAAATAAATTAACCAGTCTGTGGTATTCTGCTATAGCAACAGAAAATGGACTAAGAAAGTACTTGTGAGCCAAATATCCAAGATCAAAGCTACCTTGGAAGGGTCTTATGGATCATGCAGAGAAAAAAATGGACAGAAAGGAAACTTGGGGGTAAGGAAGCTAGAGAGACTCGAAGGGGCTCTGCCTCTCTGTTAAGATGTGTGGTGACTCAAGCTCAGGAACAGTTGACGTTGGTAACATTTTTAGCTTCTGGCCCTATCAGCGGGTCGGCTGTCATTGCAGACAGAGTAAGTGATGTGGCCAAGGAGACCACATGTGAGGAGATAAGATGAAAGATAAAAAGACCCCTTTCCCAAATCCCTGTGAGGCACTCAAGGTGCTTGATCTACGGCTAGAGCCAAGGTCTCCTGGTCAGAATGTCAACTAATGTTTGTCTGTCTCTCCAGCTCTTTCCTTCCTACCTTTCTAGGTAAGCACTGAAAGAATTTACACTAAAAAGTAGTTCTATATAACTGTTATAAATGTAGTCACAAAACAGAATTACGAATGTCATAATCCTTCTGGTAGAATATACATAATGTAAAAAAAATCAATTTAATAACATGAAACTTAGCAAAAAGTGATAATTTATCAACATGCACTCTAGAGCAGAGATAGAGGATCAAGTGTAGGAAAACAGAGAGAGTGGGAAAGAACAGTAATAATAGGCATCTGAGATAGTAGAGAGTTCATGGATCATTGGCATTTATAATAAATGGTGCATAAGGTTTCACTATAATATAGCCATTAATAGAACTTAAAAGGGTTTATGTTTCATAGAAATTTTCAGAAATAAAATCAGAAAACATGGGTCACATAGAAGAAAAATATAGCAAAATAACCACCCCCCAAAAAAAGAAGCCATAAAGAAGACAAAACCGAAAAACAAGATAGCAGAATTAAGACAAATCATGCTTTCCCTAAAGACAAACCAAAGCCAAGAAAAACAAAATCAAAGGCATTACACAACGCTATGAATATATTTAACACCTCTGAAATGTATGCTGAAAAATTAAGATGACAAAGAGGCAAGACATTTCACCCTGGAGTGATGGGAACGTTTTGCACTTACGTGGAGACAGGATTGCACAACATGGTGCATGTGCTAAATGCCACTGAATTGTTTGCTTTAAAATGATTGATTTTATGTTCTGTGAATTTCATCTCAATAATTTTTAAAACACACATACACACACACACACACACATCAAAACCACTGCTCTTTTGCTGATGGCACATTGTGGCTTTATAACCTTTTTCTCCTTTTCACCTCTATTCGCCTTCTTATCTTTCTCCTCCACTTTCTCAGTCAGGCATCCACAGGATTTTCCTTTGAGTCCTTCCCATCATTCTGGATGGACCCGAGATCCTGATCCAATACAAGGGACTTTGGTTTTTTTACCTCAACTTCATCTTCATTGACCTTCTCTCTGCCCCAGCCACCCACGGCCACTGTCACTGATTGGACTTGTCATCACTAAAAGTGCCACACCTCCAAGAGTCACTAAGTCAAACACTGCACGCCACAGCTCTTGACATTTCAACTGTGAAAGGAGACAGTTCAGATCCAAGAAGAGGCTTTTGTTTGTTTGGATTTTTAATAGGAGAGAATACGATTCTGCAAACAAAAAAAAAATCCAGTGGAAAGAATTACAATCAAAGGAAGAGGATGAACACACAGGGAAGAAAAGGGAAATCAATAGTGGTGACTTTTGAAGATGGCAGAAAGAGATGGGGTCAGAAGAAAGGGTGGAGACACTGGCCTTCAGAGTTCATTAAGCCTGCAGTATATAACTACACATCAAGCTTAGAGAATGAGACCAAAGCAGTACTCAGAAAAATTCGGAGACTCGATTTCATCCCTTCAACAAGAAATGAAATACATAAACTAAGCATCTAGCTTAAGAAGTCAGAAAATGAGCACAATATTATGAGGAAATTGCTTTTAAAAATAAAGATATTACAAATGAATTATTCTTAATAAAATCTCCTCCAGAAATGAATAAATGATTTTAAGAGTTGACTTTTTAAGAAACAGGAAAATATACAGTTGATATAATTAAGAAAAAAAGTGATTTAATCACATTTAAATCATTTATATATAAAGTAAATATTAAGTTTACATTTTAGAAATTAAATAAGTATTATTTCTACTATACTAATAAATCTGATAATTGCTATGAAATGAAAGTTTCTAGAACAGCTATAAATTTCCACAATTGACTCAAGAATTAACCCAAGTAGCTCATTAATCACAGAAAACCTGAAAGAGTTGCCACAGAATATATGCCTGTACATATATATATATACATGTGTGTGTATATATAGTATGTATTATATATACACATATTAGGGTTCTCAAATGAAACACCAATTTTATATATATATAAATCTTTATATATATATAAACATCATTTTACATAATGATCAATCTTTCTATAGATCTGTATGAATATAGAATTTAAAAGGGTTTATATTCCATAGAAATTTTGGAATGTATAAAAATGTATATTCCATATACATACAGATATATAGCAAGATTTATTATTAGGGATTGGCTCATGTGATTATGTAGGCTGAGAAGTCCCATGAACCCTTGTTTCTAAACTAGAGGCCCAGGAAAGCTGATGCTGTAGTTCCAGTCCAAGCTCAAAGGCCTAAGAATCAGGGAAGCCAATGGTATAAGTTCCAGTATGAGTCTGAAGCCTGGAGAACTGGGGAACTGATAATGTACATCCCAGACCAAATCCGAAGGCCCAACAGCACCAATATCTGAGGACAGGAGAAGACGGACGGTCCAGCTCATCCTCTTCTGCCTTTTCTTCTGTTCAACTCCTCGATGGATTGCACGATGCCCACCCACATTGGTGAAGACAATCTGCTGTACTCAGTCTACCTATTCAAATGCTAATCTCATCTGGAAACACCCTCACAGGCATCTCCAGAAATAACATTTTACCAGCTATCTGAGCATCCTTAGCTCAGTCAAGTTGATGCGTAAAATCAACCATCACAGTATATATTATTATATTTTACATGTCTATGTGTGTATCTATATTGATATCAATATCTATCTTTTTTTTTGAGACAGGGTCTCACTTCATCACCCCGGCTGGAGTGCAGTGGCATGATCACAGTTCACTGCGTCCTTGACCGCCCAAGCTCAACCAACACTCCTATCTCTGCTTCCCAAGTAGCTGGAACCACAGGCAAGTGCCACCACCCCTCGCTATGTTTTTTGTTTTTATCATTGTTGTTGTTGTAGAGATGGAGTCTCCTTATGTTTCTCAGGCTGGATATATCTTTTTTTAAGCCAGTTATACCCAGGTGAAACTTTCATGTTCTCAGGGGAAAGAGAATCCCACTGCTCCCCACATTTGCAATTCCTTATTTACAATTCTAAAATCTCAAACACTCTTTTAACATAAAACATTCAAAGGTAAAATCTGACTAGAACTCATTTAACAGCAAAATTTGACCTGAATTTATATGAAGCTATGTATATGGTCTTTACTCTGTTTATTGTTACATATTATACTTTGAAATATTAATGTGCTTTATTACACACTCTTGCCACAGACCTCACTGGGCAAGATATGTGTTATATAGTATATGTATATACATATATGTATTATATGTATAGAACATGCTATTACCTTCCTAAAACCCTAATGTTCTGATTTTGGAAACATCTCAACCCAGTGGCTGCAGGATAGGGCTTGTCAGCCTACATAAACTGTTACAGAGCACAGGAAAAGATGAAAAGTTTGTTAACTACTTTTGAGAAGTTAGCATAACCCTTATCTAAAATTTGGCAAAAGGGTTTAATCCAAAAAGAAAACTTCAGTGTGATTTGATCATAGAAGCAAAAAGTTTAAATAAGATGTACTTTTCACTTTCCATCCTGAGGACAAAAAAATATTATCACCATACGGGCTTGATTGTGTCTCCTTGAAATTTCAACAGTGCTAATGTCCAGTACCTCAGAACGTGAGAGTATTAGAGATTGAGTCTTTAAAGAAGTAATTCAGTCAAAATGAGGTCATTAAGGTGAGTCGTAATGCAATATGACTGGTGTCCTTATAACAAAAGGAAATGTGGACCTAGGCACAGAGGAAAGCCCATGTGAGGACATAGTGAGAAGGCAGTTGTATTAGTCCATTTTCATACTGCTATAAGGAACTCCCCCAAGATGGGGTAATTTATAAAAAGAAAGAGGTTTAATTTACTCACAGTTCAGCATGGCTGGGGAGGCTTCAGGAAATTTACAACCATGGTGGAAGGCGAAGCAAGATACCTGCTTCACAAGGCAGCAGGAAGAAATGCCGAGCGAAAGCGGAAGAGCCCCTTATAAAAAACCATCAGATCTCACGAGAACTCACTCACTACCACGAGAACCACCCCTATGATTCAACGACCTCCATCTGTCTCTCCCTTCACACCTGGGGATTGTGAGGATTACAATTCAAGATGAGAATTGGATAAAGATACAAAGCCTAACCATATCAGCAGTCATCTACAAACCACAGAGAAGGGCTCGGAAGAAGTCAATCCTGCCAACATTTTAATCTCAGACTTCCAGTCTCCAGAGCTGTGAGGAAAAAAAAAAGGCATTTCTGTTGTTTAAGCCACCTGATCTGGCACTTTGTTATGGCGGCACCTAGAAAACCAATACGATTTAACTTTCTAAGTTTAACTTCACACTTTAACCTTCAAAGTTAAAAAAAAAAAAAAAAAAAAACGATTCTTACCCATCCCATCCCACTATCATAAAAATACCTCTCTTCCTTCTCTGTGGGCACCATTTTCATGAAAAATCCAAAAATCCCAAGGACACTGACTGAGTACAAATAGTGCTGACTACTAGTTTTACAAGAAGAAAAAGCTAGCAAATCTGATCAGTCCACCAGAGGGCCAAGTGTACTGCTGCTGTTATTCATGGAGCACGAACACACACACACACACACACACACACACACACACACACACACACACAACACACACAATGTCTCCATTGAAAGCATGTGACCCAGTATCAGGCATCATCCTTATCCATGGATCAAACCTCTCACTGGCCCGGACAACAGCACCAGGTGGTCCAGTGTGCAAGCATGGAGTGCTACAGGCCAGTGCTACAGACATTTTCAGGACACATCATTCAATGTCTGAGCAACCAGTGCTGCTGTTTGACTACTCAGCCCTTTCTCCATACACTGGGGCCCTTTCCTTCAAACACTTGCATTTTGCCAAAGTAACTGAGCCCAGGAGGTTCCAGCCTCAGGCACACACTCTGATCTGATACCTTGTCCCATTACCTATTTCCTGAATCCCAGAAGAAAAAGCCCTTCCTTCACTCCACCCAAAGCCTGCCTATCCTGTCTAGAATTCTTTGTATTATTTTCAGGGGGAAAATTTGACCTTGCAATAGCCAAGTAAAACCTTACCACATAGGATCATGTAAAGCAAAAAGAGTATTGCTCCGTAACTAAGTATAAATTATTCTAAGAATGCAAAGAAAGTTCAATGCTATGGGAAAACTGAAAATCTCAACCTTACATCACTAAGTCAAAGGAGACAGTGTAATAAGGTTATAAAAAGAAGAAGGAAAGGACCTTCAACCACAAGAAATAAGAAGGTGCTATTATTACCACTTAAGGATAACTCTAGATAAAGCATCAATTGATAAATGATTAGAAATATAATTTTTAATAATTGATTATTTAGAAATTAATGACTTCTTTCTATGCTAGTGTTAGCCAGTTAGAAACTTGCAATGGGAAAAATAAATGCCATTTACATGTTCACAAAATATGTAATATACATAAGAATGAATTGCACACAAAATGTAAGACATCTATACAAACAAATCATTATAAGTGGCTTCAGCTGTGCCTTTGCCCACAATTTAGAAAAGAACGTAAGATTTCTCTGCAATGAACACTGACCTGCACTCAGGTACATTTTTCACCCACGACTGGGCAGGTCACTACTCTCATCAGACTAACAGTTTTTAGTATTTAGTGGCTGTTGCCCTAATATCCAGCCTGGGTGACCATTTTCCGAAAGTAGCATGTAACCTATAATAAAGAACATCAAATTCACTGTTGCTCGGTGTTGAAAATAACACTATTGACAAGGGGAAGAGAAGAGCATCTTTCCTCCAGAGACTAAAATCTTCCTCTGGATCAAGCCAGATGGTCAGATACTCACGAGGCTGCATTGCATCATTTGTTCCTTCTTGGGGACTACCTTAAGGGGCTTCACTTTGGTGCTGCAGTGGCCTATGCTGAGGGACATTGCAAGGAATGACTTTATACTTGCAGCCACGTGTACCATTAAATGTCATAGCACACACAGTTCACTGTATCACACTGTCTCCTTTTCACTCACCTTCATGGAGAACTTTTGTCTCTGGACTCAAAAGCAGAAATTCTTTTGTTCTGAGTAACTTCTGCTTTTGTTGATTTCAAGGCAATGCAATTCATGCAACTGATTCTCTTTCCTTCATCATTAGCTGCTAGAAAACTTAGGACCAAATATGCTGCACATTTCTGCCAAACATGGTGGGATTTACAGCATGTAAGTTGAGTAAAGACCTTGTTTCTGGCCCCATCTTACATTTCGTATCCTATATGTCTTTCACTTTAATCATTGTTTACTTATCTGAGCACCGCATTTTAAAGCATGATACATCCATTAGCTTATGCACTGACTTCATGGTTTGTCTTTTCCCCTGTCCCTTTAATTTTTGTATGTGGGGCTAGTTCCTCCTCCTTTCCCAGATGGCATTTCTCAGTGAGCTTGTAACACTTTTTCAGAGACAAGCACAGCCTCTGCTTCTACACTTCTGTTTGTCATCTGAACAGACACCACTTCCTTTTCTTTATACTCATTTGAAAAATGCAACTCGTATGACTTTTAATTTTGACCAATAATGCAGATACTGAGAGATGTTTTGCCCTGTGATTTATCAAGGGCAGTCATGCCTATGCTGAAGTTCAGTACGGATGTGAAGACATTCTTTACTCAACAAACCTTGGCTGGCTTTATCTGGATGCTAACATAATGTCATTTAATATAGGAGGGTGTTCATATATGGTTTCTCTGAATCTTTAATAGTGCAGTTTTAAGAGACTGGAAAGGCAAGGCAGGGAGACATGGGTCCATGGCAGAAGGCCCCCTCCTTTCTCTTTTTATAGCAAACCAGAGACACTCAGGGGTGTTTCCAGGACCTAGTGCCTTTGTGATTTTTTCTTGTCTGTTATTCTTGTCTGAGGCTTTGGAACTTTCTTATTTTTCAGATGAAAGAGTGTCTTTGGCCCTTGGGGGAAAAAAAAACAAAGGCCCCATAGAAACCCAAAGGGACAATTTACAAAGGCCCTGACTCATGGGAACTCTGTGGTGTTTTTCTACTCTAGACATGAGGACAGGAATCCCCCAAGAACCATTTTTTTTGCTGGGCAAGGGCCCAGGGAACAGTTAGCTGTGGTAAGTCGGGGAGACATAAGGATTCAGGTTCAGAGAGGAGGGGTATCATTTCCTCAAGCTGAAAGTGATGAGGAAGCAGCAGACTTGGATGATGAGAATTTCTGTTTGGGATTTTTTCATGTGAGGTGGAACCACCAAGTAAAGATGTATTCACAGGCATTCGGACCTGGAATTCTGAAAGGACATGCAGCCCGTAGACACAGACATTAACAGCTATAAACCTCCAATCCAGCAGTATTTGTTGTTTTCCTCTAGCAAGTTACCTAGTTTTCATTTTCAAGAGCACACAGAGAGTAAGTTTCAGATGACACACAGGAGGATGTCAGAGCAGCACTGAATCCTTCATACAACGCACGTGACCAGGAACTCCCTAGTGTAATGTATCTTTTCTATTACTGCACAACAAATTGTCTTAAATTCAGTGGCTTTAAAATGCACATATTTACCATCTCACAGTATTTGTGGGTCTGCTTAGCTGGATTCTCTTCTCAGGGTCTCATAAGGTGCAACTGAGGTGTCTGTCAGGCTGAGGTCTCATCCAGAAACTTAACTGGGGAAGATCATGCCTCTGAGTTTGTTCTGGTTGATGGCAGAATTATTTTCTCCTGTGTTTTTAGACTGAGGGCCCCAGATTCTTGTTGGCTAATGGTTTGAGGCTGCCCTCAGTAACTAGAAGCCCTCACCATTCATAGAGCCCCTCGTGGGCTTGCATCAAGCCAGCAAGGAGAGTTTCTAGTTAAATCTGCTAGCAAGAGGGAGACTCATAAAATGCAATGTAATCCTGGAAGTAACAGCTCATCCCTTTGCCATATTGTGTTGGTTGGAAGCAAGTCATAGGTCCTGTCCACACTCAAGGGAAGGGACTGTACAGGATGGGAACAGGAGCTGGGGATCATGGAGGGTCACCTCATTGTTTGCATGTGGTCCATGGATGGGAGAGACATGGAAAAATAATTAAAAAGCCATCTCCAAGGAACAGGCATGGCAATGTGAGGCATGAGTATATTATTCAACATATATTCTGGCGTGGAAAGCCAGATAAGACATGCAAAAGATTAGGAGTTTAGGCAATGTGGTGAGGAAAATCAATTTTTACTGTACCCATTCATCACTAGTGTTTTTTTCTTGGTAAATAATTTCATTGGTACAACTCTGTTGGGATAGTTCCTATCATCTATTTTAGATGTCTTAGGGTGAAAGAAGGAGACTCAAATAAACTAGCCTGACAATAATTCTCAAAATGCATTAGCTGGGGTATTCTTAAAAGATTTTGTTGGCTTTGGATCTGAACATCCAGTGGGCACAGTGATTGACCAAATTATATTTCAGTTGATTGATGTCTCTACTTTCAAAAAGAATGGCGTTGGTGAAATTCTGGAAAGGGGAAAGATCTAAAACTATTTACAATTTAATAACCAAAGACCTATATGGAATATCAAATACATGCTAGTTGCTAAAAATCAGATCACAGATATCCAATCCATCAGTAGCCTCCACAATAAGATGTCTAACCACTAAACACCTAAAGCTTTGGCCTCAGTTCTTCCTCCTGTGGCCTAACTCACCTCCCATCCCAGCATCTCCCCTGCAGGAGCCGGTGGAGACTCTTCAGAGCTGCCCATGCAAGGGGGTTATGCATTTTCATCTCAGTCTTGTCTCCACCAAAAGCATCTGCTCAGCAACACACATCTTGGGCATCAGGGACAGGACACTGATTGGGAGGTTAAATTGGGTCTGGGGGACATTTTCTCTTGACATCTCAGAATTCATCACTCTTCCAAAACAATAAAGACAAACATGTCCTATTTATCAGGAGCCCAGCTAACATGGCTGCAAATATTTGTTTCAGTAATTCTGAGACTTCAAGTATGTGTGATAGTGACTGAGGCCAGTCTACTTGAGAGACAGCTTCTGCAAAGCCAGATCCCACGAGGCAGGTGATGGTGAGAAAGGCCCATTGCCCCACCACAAACCAGAAGAGGACACGCTGATTTCTATCTGACCAAAGAAACAAGCATGTAAGAAGGCAGGCAGATTCTCTGTCACAAACAAAGGGGACAGAAGCTGCAAGAAAAATCTTTCAAGCCAGCCAGGGTGGAAGAGGTGGAATGTGGAGGACAGATAGATACACGTTTCATTTCAGGCTTTGAAGATGGACCTTTAAGATGTCCTTGTCTGTTTTTGTTTTGTTTGTTTGTTTTCTGAATGCAGGGGTGTTTGGGGAAACCTGGTACCATTTTGCAAAAAAGTAAGTATGAGATTTTTTTTAAAAGACAGCTCCAGGTCTAAATGCTAGCTTCGCCAATTACTCACTGTCCACCTTTAAAAAACACACACACTCTTATCCTTTTAAATCTGTTTTCTCCTCTGCTTAGAAGGGAAAATTTTTTAAGTACTTAATCTCCCAGGGTTATTGCAATAGGAGCATGTTGGGGTCAGCAGAGTGCAGAAGTGCCTTACACTTTGCAGAACTGCAGGGCTAAAGCCAGCCTTGGTCCGTCACATGCACTTTAACTCTCCCCATGCCTGGAAACTAAAGTCTGTGATGAGAAAGGAACTGGGCCAAGTTCTGTTTACCAGGAAGTCTCAATTTGGGTAATGCCTCCTCTGCATACCTGACAGGCAGGGGAGACACAGCTGAAAAGCACAAATGCCCACAGCCTTGCCTGTGGTTGAGGAGCCTGATAGTTGTGGGTGGGGCTGAAGAGGAGAGAGCCAGGCCTAGAGCAGGGCAGGACTAGCTGGGCCTAGAGCAGATGCAGGACTGGCTGGGCAAATTCTCCCTCATACCCTGAAAGGAGCCCCCAGACCCAGCCATCGATTCTTCCAATTTAACCTACAGCCGCCCCTAGCTCTGTGTGCTGCCTCTTGTCCTCTGCTGCTGGGCAGCAGAGTGGCCCATTATCTCAGGTGCTCAGACATGTTCCAGGGGAGAAGACGGCAGAGGAGATGGCTGCGGGGCTGGCCAAGGGTGCTCAAGTCATTCCCACGCAGATCGCAGGTCTGCGCCTGTGTGTTGGTACGGCCCCTCTGTCTGTGCATCCAGAAACTTCATGGACATATTTGTTTACTCCATTTGCCAATATGCAGTTTGCATAATATTGAATCTGGAAAGGACACTGCATCCGCTGACAGGAGTTTTCCCAGCTGGAAAAAAGAAAAAAAAAAAAGAATGAAAGAATCCAGCTTTACATTTGGGGGTAAAAATAAAGACACCAACAGCACGTGCCAGGCTGTCTGACGGATGGTTCGTGGCATGGGGAAGGCCACGTCTACGGTCAGCCATGCTCCAACGTGCAAAGTGCTGTTGGATGGTTTTCTCGTAAACACTCTTGGCAGCTCCAGGGATGGCTCTTTTGGTAAAAAGGATGTGCTGGGACAAAACATGGGCCTTCAGCCAAGACGCATTTCTTCCTGAAAACGTGCACGTCAGGATGCAAAGAGCCAAGCCTCTCCGAGAGTGGAGGCGCCCCCTCCTTAGCATCCCTGGAGGAGGAGAGGACAAGAATGAGCTGGGCTTTGACCTCAGATATCTGTCAGGGAGCAAAGAATGCATCGCAGCCCCTCTGCCCCGGGGCAGGAGGCTTTTCTATAGGTGCCTTTTGCCAGCTTGCTTATATTCTCAGATTGCCTAAATATCTAGCTGAAAATACTGCAGGGTACAATGAGGCCCTTCTAAACTGGTAAAAGCAAAGGCACAAAAGCGCAAAGCCAAGGTCCGTGGAAGGAAGCTCACCAGAGACGTGCTCCACAGGCCCCAGGCAGCCCTTCTCCCAGATGCTCTCTTCTCACTTAGACTAACAGTAGCCCCTTCTCATCACAGACCCCTTCTCCCCCTCTGCAGGCGCCGGTGAGCTGCAGGGCTTACGCCTTTTCCAAACATCACTCTACACACGATCCCCTGGGCCCTTCTATGCAGTCTGCAGTCCTTGGAGCGGCATCAGCATCCCCTGACAGTTGGTTAGACATGCAATCTCAGGCCCGGCCCCAGACCTGTTGACTCAGGAGCTACAGGTTCACAAGATGCTGAAGTGATTTGTGTGCTTTCTAATGAGTTTATAGTGCATGCCTATAATTGGACATGGATGCCTTCTTCAAGGTTCTGCATCTGAGGAGAATGGATAGTCAGCAAGGCATGAAACAGGAAAATGCCTCCCCCCCACCGTCCCGCCCCGAGGCCACAGCCCTAGGCTTAGGTAAAAGGCACTTTGGACTATAGACCCCAGGAACCCCAGATCCCAGGTATCCCAGCCACCCAATCTCTAGAGTAAGGAAGCATCCACTCACAGTCCCACCCGATCTTAAGACCTTCCCAGAAGAGGGCAGACCGTGGAAGAAAAATCCAGGATGATTTATGACCATACTTGGAAATTCAAATGAGGGTGAAAAAAAAATCAGATCTGGGATTCTTTATTGTGAATTTCTCAATCTTCAGCCGGAGTTTGGCTTTACCTAACTTTTTCTAAGGACAAAAGTTCAGGTCCTGTGCAGTCAGGGTGAAGTTTGAAATTAAAGATAGCTGTGTCCATTGGGGGAATATCTGCTGCCCAGGCCACACTGCAGGACGGCTGGCCTAGCATCAGAGACTCCAGCCAGTACCTTGTCTTGGTTCTTTCATTGCTGTTGCTCTTGTCTGTTCCCTGGAATCTGCAGAAAATATGAGCTCATTCCTGGGCAGATCACCAAACTCTGCAGATGACTCAGTGGCAAGTGCCCATCAGAAGCAAAGTAGCCCGGCACACTAGCAAGGCTCGCAAACCGGAAGCCTCCCTTAACACTTAATGTGACGATGACAGAAGGGCCCATCACGACCCATGGGACAAAATAAAGTTGATCATTAAGCACAACTATGTACCCACAGTGTTATTCTGGGAGAAGCATTTCCCCACAGGCTCTCCACCAGGACCTCGTCCATAAATATTATAACCATCTCACTTTGTATAGTGGGCGTGGCACCTGGAAATGCCTGTTCTGTGATTTTACCTGGTACTTATGTGCTTATAACCTTGTAAGAGCAATGGGAACAGAATTGTGTTTACTACTGACATGACATGTAAGTATTTTAGAGAGTTTGTTTGGCATCATACACATAGATTGTAGGATTGCAATTCTGGCCCATCACATGCATTTAACATTCATCATGTTTAGAAACTAAAGCCCGGGTTGAATAAATATCCAGAAGTGGTATTGCTGGATCATACGGTGATTCCATTTTTAATGCTGAGGAACCTCTGTACTGTTTTCCCTAATGGCCATACCAATTTGCATTCCCATCAACAGCGTACCAGGCTCCCTTTTCTATACATCTTTGCCAATACTTACCTTCTTTTTTTTTTTAATGATAGCCATCCACACAGGCATGAGGAGATATCTCATTGTGGTTTATTATTTCTATTTCCCTGATCACTGATGCATGTCTTTTTTTTTTTTTCTTGAGATAGAGTCTTGCTCTGTCACCATGCTGGAGTGCAGCGGCGCTGATCTCAGCTCACTGCTGCAACCTTCAACTCCTGGGTTCAAGTGATTCTCCTGCCTCAGCCTGCCGAGTAGCTGGGACTACAGGCTCCCGCCACCACACCTAGCTAATTTTTGTATTTTTAGTAGAGACGGGGTTTCACCATGTTGGCCAGGATGGTCTCTATCTCTTGACCTTGTGATCTGCCCGCCTCAGCCTCCCAAAGTGCTGGGATTACAGGTGTGAGCCACCCGAGCTCAGCCAATTGTATTCTTAAAACTTGCTAAGTGGGTAGATCTTATGTTAAGTGTTCTTACCACAAATAGAAATAATAATAAAAACAAATGGGGCATGGAAGCCTTGGGAGGTGACAGGTCTGTCTGCGGCCTTGAGGGTGGTGACAGTTTTATTGATGTACACTTATTTCCAAACTCATCAAGTTGTATACACTAAATATACATATAGTTCCTTACGCGTCAGTCATGCCACAATATAGTAGTTTTAAAATAAAAAAGAAGGGGACTTGGACAGGTAAACTGTGCAAGTTTTGTTTTGTTCTTAAGGGCACAACAGTCATAGGGTTACAGCTGTTTTAAATTTTTTTTTTCGGGCAAAAATTATTAGAGCGGATTTCACTGTATAAAGCTGTGTGGCCTTGGTAATCATTTTCCCGTGTGTTCAGGTATATCCAAATGACTTTCTAAAGAGAATTTGGCCTTACCCACAGATACATCCTGGCTTATCTCCAAAAGGAGATATAAGAGCTTCCTATTCAGGCAGGAGTTCTTGTAAGGTGACACAATTTTGACAAGAGTATGTTAATCTTACTCCCACCTTGGGTAACTGTTAAAACATAAGGCTCTACACCTCCCCACTTCCCTGCAACGGAGAATATTTGCACTCCTGCTAGTTGTCAGGGAACGTAACCTTGAACTTGGTGCCACTCAAACCTTTCAATTCCTTTTGATTGAGAGGAATTGTGTTTAGGGAGTATTTCCCAACAGGGAATTGTATTAGTTAAAATAATGCTAGCTGTTCTAACAGATAAATCCTGAATTCTCAGTTGCTTAACACAATAGAAGTTAGTTTCTTGTGTACATCACAGCCCAATTAAGGTTTTCTGGCTGTGTTTCCTTCCCCCAGGCCTCCAGGAGCCCAGGCTTCTTCTTTCCTGTAACTCCACCCTCCTGTGGGTCCTGATATCCTTTTCCTTCCAGGCAGCAGATAGGGAAAGGGGTTTAGAGAGAACACATTTACTTTCCAATCACTTCTGCCCGCATTCAGTCTCAAGGCCACACCCAGTTGCAATGAAGGCTGGGAGAAGCACTCATGGTAAGTGTTGAGGATGGAAGGAGACAGGCTTTGCTGAACTCACAGTAGTTCCTGCACTAGAAATGCATTGATCTAAATCATTGAAACTGACCTCAAATTAGGCCAGTTCATTTGAGTGCTGAGTATCTGGGAAGCATTGTATGCTTCACAATAGCTATAGAATAGCTACAGTGATAAGCCCTCAGTCTAAACAGAGGCAGGAAAGGAAACTCTGGGTGCATGGAAGGGTAGGGAAGATGTTACACCAGTGTCCTGCTGAGGATAGCATTGAGACTGGATGATGTCTCTTTTCAAGGAGTTCAGAGGGCCTTCTCTCAGGCCTCTGAATCTAAAACAGTAACGTCCTTACTCTGCTTCTAGCTCCTGCTTGTTTCTGTTTAGTTACACTGTGATTCGTGTAACCATTGTGTGTCCCTCTTGGCCTAGGCTGTTGGGAAGTTTAGACTCAAATCAATACAGCCCATCTCCAGCCAATATGCGAGACCCTAAGGGATGCACTTTTGAACGCACTTCACACCTGATTCCATTCAGCTTTCCCATTCTTTCTTCTCCTCTGCCTCGTGTTTTGGAGTCTTTGATGTCATCTTGCCATCATCCAACTATCTTTGTAAACTACATCTCATCCATTCAAGGAATAAAATGGAATACAACCAAATAAATAAATAACAACAGACTAATAGGCAGAATTCAGGGGTAGTTATGATGCGGGAGCTACTAGAGAGAATTGGAGACACTTTCCATTTTCCTTCTCTTCTTGCCACAGTGTTGGCCTTACGGATGTGGCTTCTTCATCGTGGTGGCTCTTCGTGAGCAAGGCTCTTCTTTGGACTCCAGGCATCCGCTGCACACATAGGGTTGGGGAGGTCTTCCAGAAGACACTTTCCCAGCTCTCAGAATACCCACAAACTCCAGGAGAAGCCTTCTCCAGTTTCTCAAGGGGATGGGAATCTTTGGCTTGCTCCTTGATGCACGGGGTGGTAGTGCCACGGGTGTGTCTTCCCCGTGTTTCTCCCTGTGTCTGTGTATCATGCTCACACCTCTGCTAACAAGAGTTGTTCTAAAAGCCCTACCTTCAAGGTCCTTCTGGACTTCATGGGCAGATTAGCCAAGGAGCACCATAGCCCACTGGTGAAGAGCAAGACTTAAAGAAGCATCGCTTAGCACGGCGGCTACTAAGCACTTGAAATGAGATTAGTCTGAACTGACATGTGCTGTAAGTGTGAAATACACACAACTTTTGAAGATTTAGTAGGGAAGAATATATCACATTAATAGTTTTCAATATTGATTACATGTCAAAATGATAACGTTTTAGATTGGTTAGGGAAAACAAGTTATTAGAGTTAATTTCCCTGTTTCTTTTTAAAGTGTTTTTAGTGTAGCTACTACAAAATTTTAAATGACGTACTGGGCTTGTCATTGGTGCCTTACATCTTATTGGTATTGTGCAGCGTTGTTCCAGAGCCAGACTACCTGGCTCTGAATCTGAACCTTGGCTATTTGATAGCTGTGTGACTCTGGCCGAGTTATTTAACCTCTCTGGGTCTTCACTTCTCCTTTTATAGAACGAGGATTATAGTGGTTGTGAGGATTAAATAGTTAAATTTGTAAAACAATTAGAACAATGCCTAGTGCACATTAAATGCTAGGTAAGTGTCAAATAAAATACAAATTAGGAAGTGTCCTTCTTTCAGGATCCCTTCCTGGGGCATTCCAGGGCCTGAGATCCCTCCCATCCCTGTATGAGTGCTGAGTGCCTCCAGGAGAAAGCACCTCTGTGGGCTGAGAAGACAGGAAACAGAATTGTGAAAATAAGAGTAGACCCATCCCTGTATTGATTACCTGTAGATGCAGAAGTGATCACTCACGGCAATTCCAATCAAAAGCAGGAAATTAATTAACAAGGAGAAGAGGCGGGTCAGGAATGGATAACCAGGTGCTAACACAGTAGAAATGGTGAGCGTGGGAAGTTATCAGTGTTGACTAAGGATGAAGTTGCCTGTGGAAACTTGTCCCTGAATGCTACGGTCCCACATCCCTCACCCTGCCCTTGGCTGAGCTGACCACGGTCCTCATTTGAGTTCCTTCTAGTTCTGTCCCTAGGGTCTAAGTTACCAGCCATTCTTCTAGACAAACTTTCCCTCAATTGCCCAAGTTTTACTCACCTGTACATTTATCATGTGGTTGGTAGGAAATAATTACTTTCTCACTGGAGGACACTTACTTATCTGAGGTCACATTTTTTTCAGTGTTTCACAAACAGGTGGAAGGGTTGCAGCCTCCATCATGCCACAGCCCATTTTCCATCATTATTGCTTCTTGGCTTTAAGATGGGTGCTTTATTCTGATTAGACATCCAAAATGAAAGATAAATAATCCCGAGAAGTCACTGCTTCAGACATGATCACCTAACACCTGGGTAGGAATTAGGAAGACTAGAATTAGTGGGGAAGGGACCAGATACCAACAGGCACCAAAGATCATGTTGCATTTACCCTCCTTCTTAGGAGAAGGCCTTCACAGGTCTCCCCCGACTGCCTTCAGCTCCACCTCGACCGTCTCCCCCGATTGCCTTCAGCTCCACCTCAACCGTCTCCCCCAGACATTCAGTGAGCATGATATGCTAAAGATGGACACACTCCAAGCCATTTGAAGCAGGCTCTGTCCCCCACTCCTACAGAACAAAAGCAGACAAGAGCTGACAGCCTGAGAAATTGGGATCTAAGCTCTTATATCAATATCCCCAGGCACCTACGCGTGATACGTTTCCCTCTTCCTGCCCAAGTTATCGCTTGGCAGATACGATCCTCAGGCATGGTACAAAGGTATTCATGTCTCTGGCCTTGTATTCCTTTTGCTCTCAGATGGGAATAGTAACTCATGCGAAGTCATAGTTTTATCACAAAGTGCTAATAAAACAACATGTGTGAAAGTGCTTTGACATAGTGCTTTGACATCAATGAGGTTCAAAGGACAAAGAATAAAACTGCATGTGTCTCTTATGTTTTGCGACTCTGTGTAATTAGCATTTAAGAAAACCCTGCCTGACCTGCTTTTCCACTTCTCCCAGTGAGGCACTGCAATATTCTCTTTATCGCTGGTAATTTTAAATTGTCAGCTGGGCCACGGTTCTCAAGGTCACCTTGGTGGCCTTCTTTTGGCACCTCTCGTGTAATTTTCTCAGCCCCTCTTCTTGCAGTAACCCAGACATTCTCATCTTACCTCCCACATCACACTTTACTTCCCGGTAGCAGGATGTGGAATCTGATTTACTCTGGCATTTGCCTTCCCTCCTGATCAACAGTGCCTAGCACAGTGCTGTGAATAGAAAACACTAACAAATATTTCCTGGAGAAAAGAGCAACACAGTCCCCAAAGAAAAAATAACCTCTTTTGCATATTTGGCTATGGTTTAAAAAGTACGAGGTAGTCTCTTACACACATGCACACACACACACGTACACACATGCACACACTCTTCATTAGGAAGAACAGGGCCTGTGGGCTCCAGTTTACTTGGAATTGTATCTAATCTCTCACCACAAAGCTTCTGATGGGCACTTGGTCATTAGTGTTTGGCCTGATGTCTTGGAAAAGCCTGAGCTTCGTGTTAAAGGGAAAAAGTGAGGATTCCATGCCTCTGCCTGCAGATTTACGCTAGGTCTGATGCACTCAGCTCTAAGTCTTTTCTAAGTCTTTGTTAGAGAACAAAGACTTTAGGGAACCCTCTGCCTGTATCATGTGGGTTCTGTTTTCAGGGACAAAAAATATTAACTTGGGGGGGGGGAAAGTCATTTTGAGATTTTTCTTTAGTAAAATTACATCTTACCTAGAGCAACTTTTCTTTCTCTAGCAGAGAAGTTCAATCACCCACCCCCAGTCCTCTGAATAGCAACTAAGAAAGATAAAACCATTTTTCTGCTCTGAGATTACTAGTGATCAAAGGCACTAAAGAGAGGGCAAATGAGCAGCTGGCTTACAGATGTTTGTTTACGATGCTTGAATCTGCTGCTTAGGAGAAGCTGGGAGGGGCTATTTGGGAAGGAAATGGGCAGTGGGTGAAAAAGTCCTAAGTACACATGATGACACTGACACGTCGATCATGGGGAACATATGAAAGAGAAAGAACTCAAAGTGTCTGGCCAGGTGTACCTGACAATCCATATATTTTCAGTATGGATTACATTATGCAGTGCAATGTATATGCAATCCATACACTTGCAATATGGATCCAATCACGGCGCAGCATCCTGGGGAGCTTGAAAGAGGCCTTACCCTGTCCCTACAGCCCAAAAGGGCTCAAGTTCAGGTATGGTGGTTTTTCTGTTCCAGTAGCCCACATTCCACCACCTCCTTTACCTGCCAATATGCCCCGCCCCACATGCCTGCACGCCACCTGTCCCCAAGGCACCTCCCTCTCACCATGTGAGTTGGCCGATTTACCTCTTAAGCAGCCACACTTTCCCTTCTGGGAGGCACGGGGGATTCAGCTCTCATGCATCATTCCTTGGCCCATATGCAAGCTCTCAGCCTTCTTTCCTCACAGCACAGCCCAACAACCTAGTACTACTTGTCCTGCACCTGGAACACTGGGGTTCTCACTCCATTTCTGTCCTCTTCAACCTCTTTCAGTCCCTTAACAACACAGCCCTCAATGACTTCAAGAAAGCAACAAAGAGTAGCAAAGACTCCCCAAGTAAATTGCAAAAGAATTCAGTAGAAGACCCAAAGGTTCAGCGACATTCATAAGAGACTCATTGATTCATCAGCAAAGACTCACCAAAAGACCCATGAAAAGAATTCAGAGGTCCAATGAACTTAGATGGGGAAAAATGGCTCTCTTTATTTTCACATCCTTCTCACTGAGCTCCAGCATTTCCTTCAATTATGAATGCGGGCAATAAACCACAGTTTTAGCAATATCTATGATTTGCCAACAATAGAAATCAGACCTTTTAATATATTATGATTGTTAAAGATTTCTTCACATGAGATTTCTTTCAAGGTTATGACAGTTATTAGACCTCCAAATAGATCTTGCTTTGTAATGACTTAATAAAGAAGCACACATGTGACTGTACCACATACTTGTTTTATTTGCGTTGTTTATTTATCACATTAAAAATGTGATCCTGAGAATGAATCCACAGGCCTCACCAGATGCCAAAGGAGTCTATGGAAAAAAGAAAAACATTGGTTGAGAACTTATCCCACCCCCACCCTCTATAACTCCTGTGCATGCCCCCGCCCCAAAGACTCCTGTGATAGGGTCTTAAACTGCACTGTAGGTCTCTGAGCACTTGGACTTGAGTTCTCCTAATGCTTCTAGAAGTGATAAATATCCATGCTCGTGTCAAAAGCAGGAAACTCAAAAGGTTTATATTCAGGCCGGGCGTGGCAGCTCACGGATATAATCCCAGCATTTCGGGAGGCAAAGGTGGGTGATCACCTGAAGTCAGGAGTTCGAGACCAGCCTGGCCAACATGATGAGACCCTGTCTCTACTAAAAATACAAAATTAGCCGGGCATAAAGGCATGAGCCTGTAGTCCCAGCTACTCAGGAGACTGAGGCAGGAGAATTGCTCGAACTCGGGAGGCAGATATTGCAGTGAACCGAGATTGTGCCACTGCACTCCAGCCTGGGTATCAGACTGAGACTTCATCTCAAAAAAAAAAAAAAAAAAAAAAAAAAAGTTTATATGCAGCACAGGAGTGGGAAAGAGGAGTGGGAAGGCTGGGGCCAGAGCCCTGGTCTCTGGAAGCCCTCAGAGCTCTGTTTCTCTGGAGCAGGGCTAAGTGGCCTCTGCCCTCACCCTGTGGCAGCCAGGCCACCTGTGTCATCCACACAAGCAGGGAGTCAGAGGGGAGCATCAGAAAAGCCACCTCTTCAGAGGCCCAACCCACCTGAAAATACACCTCCAGCCATGAGGTGCCTGCTGATTCCAGACCAATAAAAGCAACATTCTCATCCCTTTCAGGAAAAGAAGAAGAAATTATTTTGTGAACATAATTCTAAACTGGGTGAGAGATATTGTTAGCTACTCAATTCCCTACCCCTCACACTAATTAAACAAGCACTTTGGGTTAATTAATTTGTAGGAAAGGACTATATTGCTGAGTGTACATTTTTTTTTTCTGGGTTTCAACTGCTCTACTTCTCAAGTTAAAATTACTTCACTTCAACTTTTCTTTCTTTCTTTCACCTTTAACTTGAAGTCTGTTTGCATGTTTTCTTTTTGCAGTTTGGAAAAAAATTTAGGGGGAATAAAAAAGAAAGGTTGTTTGGTCCTTTGAAGAGAGAAATCCTGCTCATGGATTTTCTGCATTTAATTCATTGGAGAGAAAAGAGCGATTCAGTGAACAGGGTGGGGAAAGGGAGGGATGAAGAAAGGCAAAGGGGACTTTAATCTTCTCCCAGTGGAGGCAGGGCAGCTGCCCCCAATATCCAGGGCACCTGGGACCCACAAGGCTTTGGAGACTCTTCCACAGCCAGGCCATGCTTGCCTGACCAGAGAACACTGGGTCACAGCTTCCTAAAACAGCCCAGAAGAGGGGGAGCACTGGGCTCAGTCAGAAATGCTCCTGCCCTCCTGGTGCTCACTGCCTCAGGCACTTTGATCAGAGGAAGAAAAGCTGAGAACTAAGAAATCATTCTGAGCTCAAACTGAGAGGGGGAAAGCTGATAAACCAGGGAAATACTCTTTGTAACATGAGCTTGTATTTCTTCCTTCATCTTTAGGCATAAAGAGAGGAGGCAAAATACACGGCCATCAATACTGGGTGATAAATGCTCAGAACTTCTGGGTCAGCTCAAGGGCTCACTCCAGCCTGCAAAAGGGAAAACACCTAACACATGGCATGTATTGAGCTGAATCCACACAGACTCCCACTGCTATTTCCCACTGCAGAGCCCTCTGGAAATGTACTCTTGACTTTGGGCAGGGCCAAGATGTCAGAGGGCTGGGAGTCCCACAGGTCAGTAATTGGGATTCATTTCAGTTCAGTTACGAAAATCAGAAACTTTAGCACTTAATAAGTGATAGGCATCGTGCTACAGAAATCTAGGACAAAAAGATCTATAGCAGATGGGGTGCCCACACACACATAAACTGATAATAACTAATTGATAAATGGTGTAAAGACTGTACTCACCAGGACAAGACAAGGATGGCAAAGAAGATTGAGTGATTAATTGAGGCAAGTGATGGCCAAGATGACTTCATGGTAGAGGTGATAAGCTGAGTTTTGATGAATGAAAAGAAGTTCCTCAGTAAAACATGGAGAAATGATCTTCCATACAAGCGAAAGAACCGATGCTGAGACACAGAGGTGTGAAACACCATGGTGTGTTCACCAGTTAGGGATGGCTAGAGTATGAGGTCTGGGGGGGGTGGGAAGACAAGAGAGATGAGTCTGGAGTCGTCAATAAAGGCCTGTGCCACACTAAGCCTTGTTTTCTGGGGAGTTTATCCTGGTGGAGTGGTTTTAAGCAGAAAGTAACACGCTCGGAAGTGTGCAAATGTGTGTGCTACACACACTCATCCTGGCAACAGAATCAGAATGGTTTGCAATGTACTGATTTTCTTTTTCGACATGCTGATTTTAAAGCACCTCCCAGGGGCAGGGAGGGAGAAGTGGGATATGTGGTCCTACGGCTCAGGAAGGGGGTCTGTGCTGGGGATACAGATTTCGGGGGCTGCCAGACTGATCGTAGTGGTAGAAGTCACGAGGGAGAAACAGCTATGAGGCCGCACCTCTGGACTCTGACTCCGCTGGGTAACTCATGGCTCTGGAAATTCCTAGAACATCAAGCTTTAAAGGGTCCATAGAGATTAACCCTCACCTCTCATTTTGCAGATGCAGCAGCTGAAGACTGGTGGTAGCTCTGGCCCTAGTTTTTCTGGTCCCCTGACTCCGCCCTGGTCTCAAACCTCACCTGCTGGCCCACTGCACCTAAAATAGGACAAGGGAAGGAAGAGAAGGGGAAGAAAAGAAGGATGAGGTAGCAAAGGTTGGATTTAGAGAGAGTCAGTCACAGCCAAAAAGATGAGGTGAAAACAAAGGATATTAACCAGGCCCAGCTCAGGCAGTAGGAGGAAGAGAAGGAAGCCGTAGCTCACCGCTAAATGGAGGAAACCTCCACCCCTTTCCTCCACTTAACAAATCTCACTCAGCTCTGATAAGGCAGCTGCCATCTCTTCCAAGAAGCCTTTCCAACAAGCAGAGACAGAAGCCACCTCTCCCTTCCCTAACCTGCATTGGTATTTCTTGCATGGCGGTTTCCATATTTGGTCATGAATTGAGATTATTCGTGGGCATGCCTCACGTTACTCTTGACTGTGGATTGATGGATATCATTGTCTGAACCCCTAGAACTGAGCGTGGGCAGCCCTGCTCCAGAGCGGGGGCTCAGTAGATGAAGCTGGAGGAGTCAGTGCTCACTGGGAGGACACGAGAGGGCAAGGCCTGCAGAACCAGATCTGTGGATGAAAAAAGTGAAGAGACAGACAAGGAAAACCAGGGCAGAGTTTGAGAAAAACATGGGGCTGCCATCTCCCTGGAGGCCTCACCCAGCTCCCCCTGTTTGAGTCAGGCTGAAGAAAGCCCAAGTGATTTGACACCCATCATACCAGCTCTGGCAGAGGCAGGACGGGATCATCTAATAGATGTTTTCTAGCCTTCATGTCTATTATCCCCAAACAAAATGACATGTGCTTCTGAGTAGCTCCTCTCTGGTTATGAGCACTATAATTAAGCACATAGTACACACCCACCTCAGTCTGCACAGAGAGGCTGGGGAAGCCAACCCTGGCACAGCAAAGCTGCCTCACTGAATCAATGTGAAGTTTCTGCATCAGACTGCTGGCTCTCTCAAACTCGTCTGTCCCATGGTGGCCTCTGAGAACTCTCAGTTAGGCTCCATTCAAGACCCCAGGGAGTTGGGGAGGGGCGCTGGGCTAGGAGGAGTGGTCCCAGGACTCCAGCCTCTGTTCTGTCATTAAATGGGGCTCTTCTGACATCTTGGAATCTCCATTTGTTCATCTGGTCTATCCACCTGGCTACTCTCCCTACTCATGAGCCTGGGTTATCCATGGGTACTGCCCCTGCATGGCTCTGAGATTGGACCCTTAGGGCTCCAGCTGTCCCCAGAGCCCCATGACAGCCCCACCCAGATCTGTCCAGAGGTTGCTTTGTGGATCCCAGCAGGGGCATTCAGTAGGGCCTGGAATCACAGCACGATTCCCCTCCCAGACCCAGTCCTAGCCCAGGCTGGAATCTATGACTCTTATCAGGGACACTAGGTACTAAGTTGATTCAGTCGTGTCTATCCAGAAAACCCAAGGGCCTCTACCAGGCTGCAGCAAGCTGAAGAACGCTTATTGCAGACCCTCAAAGAGGTCCCTGCTGACCAACCTCTTACAGCTGTCTCTGCTGATTTCAGGCACCCAGCCATGCCCTGGGACTTCTTTATCACAGTCTAACCAGACTCAGGACAGCTAATGCCTTCAAAGCTCCTTCCCTGCTAGGTCTTTCAGGAACAGGTCATGTGCATCTCCTTCAGTCCTGGGCTGACCCCAACATCTTGCACTGACCGTCCCCCAGAGTCTGTCTGATTTTGGCTGGCCAAGTTTAGGCTAGACTTAGAGAAAGAAGACTGTGGGAGGAGAGACTGAGTGGCATCCAGCTGTGGTAGCATGAGATTTGACATCTGTAGAGTGTCCCTAAAGAATCAGGCCTCCTGTCTCCGTCCTGGAAAGTTGCCATATATGTAAGACAGCAAAAGTGGAGACTATGGCCCTACCAAAACCTCCAAAACACCTTCAGACTGGGGGAGTACAGCTCAGATTGTCTTGTGATTCTTCCTCCCTCTCTGACACCCATTTCCTCTCTCCACCCCTTAGTCACAGCCCTCAAGGCACAAGGATTACAGGCTCCTTCTTACTCCAGCACAACCCTCCTGCAGCAGCCAGAATGACCTTTACAAAGTGGCCTCTTCACAATGTCACCCAGCTATAAATCACAGAAGCTCCTCATCTCCCCTGGGAGATAAGATCCATGAGCCTCTTCTCCACAGTCCCCATGGTCACCCCTACGCTCTACTTCTTCTCTCATCCCTTTCTCCTTCCCCTCCTATATTCTGCTCCCAGGCCAGTCCGAGAGTTCCACTTGCATCCTCCTTTTGCCATCCCCAAATATCCCATGATGCCACTTCCCCCATGCCCAGCCAAGCCTTGCCTCCCTCCAGGAAGCCCACCCTGACCTCACCAGCTCATTCCTCTGCCCAGGATCCTCTCCCTGGGCCCCTGGGGGATGGTACCTCTTGGCCACTTCTTACATGGTCTTATGAATTACAGCCTCCAGCTCTGTCCTCCTCCAACTCTACCTCCTGCCCCTTCTCAAGGCTGGAGAGACTGTTCAGCACCCTTCATGCTGCCAGAGTGGGATCACTCATTTCACCACCGCCCTTATTATCACGTGAGCATCCCTGCCGATCTCTGACCAGAGATCTGCCACAGTAGGAACCCTACACAGTCCAGTCTGTTTTTCTCCATTGTTTTTTCTGCCTTCTGACATAGTATTTATTTATTTATTGTGTGTTGAATTTATGTCTCTCTCTTCTTCTCAAAAAATAGCTACATGAGGAGAAGAACGTTTGTCTGTTTTTGTTCACAGCTGTATCCCATGTCTGGCCCAGTACTTGACTCATGGCAGGCACTCTATAAATATCTTTAAACAGGGCCAGGCATGGTGGCTCCTGCCTATAACACCAGCACTTTGGGAGGCCAAGATCAGAGGATCACTTGAGGCTAAGAATTCAAGACCAGCCTGGGCAACATCGCAAGAGTGTGTCTTAACAAAAGATCAACAATTAATCAGCTATGATGGCACACACCTGTAGTCCTAACTACTTGGGAGGCAAAGGTGGGAAGATCACTTGAGCCCAGGAGTTTAAGGCTATAATGAGCTATGATTGTGCCACCACACTCCGTCTTGGGAGATGGACTGAGACCCTGTCTCTAAAAAATAAAAATAAAATGTCTTTGAACAAAGGAATGAATGATTGGATGAATGTATGTTATCATCAGCACCAGCCATGCAACATCTGTGTGTAGGTAGATTCTTTCTGTGTGAGACCCTGGGAGAAGCTAAGCTGAACGATTCTTGGCCTAGTGTTAGGTTCCCTAAGATCTGGGTGAGCAACTATTTATGTCTGTGCCCTCAGTTTGCCTACCTGTAAAATCGGGAGCTGACACGGGCACCATGGCTGAGTCTGTCAAGAACAGTGCCTCATCAGCAGCCCACTCCTGCCCACTTGCTGAGATCCCAAGGCTTCCCCCTGTCAGCTGCCCACAGGCCCTCGCCTAAGCCCCTAATTAGTATCTGGTCTTATAATTTTTATAATTTCATTCTCTCTGGTCAATACCACATTAATTATGGGCTTTCAGACATTTTATTTCCCATACCGAGGCTCACACAGAACAGGATACTCCTTAAAGGGAGGAGGCAGCCACCTGCTGAGGCCCAGAGCTTGGGCTGCAAGGCTGCCTGGCTACCAGAGGCCTGAGGGGCATTGATGTCACATCCCCCCCTCCTTCCACAGGACCAGGTGGATGCCTTGCTCTGGCATGCAGTGGGAGTTCCCTGGAGGTGGTGGTGTCCTGCCCAGCCCCACGCACCTTCCACACACACCTCTACACTCATTGGTTTCCCTTCTTGCCAAGACCAGAGTTGCTGTCCTCTCCTTTCTATGACCTGTAGGAAGAATCCAAACAAGGCCCAGACCCAAGGGGAGGGCTACCTCTTGCAAAGGTGCAAGGGAAGAGTCAAGAAGCACCCTACTAACATGTCTGTCCATCCACGGCTTCCCATGGGACAGAGAAAGCCCACCTATGCGATTTGGTTTTTTTTCCCATCTAGATTTGAGGTTTATATTGTTATTTCTACTGCGGGGGATCCAATTAACCTGCAAGATCAGACTGAAGCTTTTTCCCAGAGAGCACTGCTTTACGGGTAGCCCTACCCAAAATCTCTATGAGTGGGTAGAATGGGAGCTGAGGCCTTAAAGGGCAGGAGGCAGGATTTGAGTGCACAGAGGAGAGAGGTTGGAGGGAATTTCAGGGTGGGGTGAGAGTTTCGAACAAGGACATGCAGCAGTCTTTGGGAAACTCTTCTTGAGTAGGAAGTTTCTTGACACAGACTACAGCTGCCTCCAGAAAGACCATACTGCTGTCTAAATGACTTCCTGTGGGGCCTGACCCAAGCATTAGGCAGGAGAAAAGGACATGGAGTTAAGGCCAAGAGACAGCCTAGGGAGAACGTTAGTATGTGCAGAGGTTCGGACACAGGCTCCAAGCCAGGCCACTTAGGTTTAACCCTGGCTGTACCACCAACTACTGGCTAGGTAACTAGGCAACTTTCTTAGCCTCTCTCCCCATCTGAGGATGAGAATAACTGAGCACCACCTCACAGGCTTGCTGGGGCAATTAGATGACTAAGTATGAGCAAAGGCTTAGGCCAGCACCTGGGATAGAGAAGCACTCAACAAATGTTAGCTTTTAGTATTATTATAATTAGATGTTCCTTCACCACCACCACCAAAGATAGCCCAAATTATCACACATGGAGCCTCAAGATATGCCCTTGGGCCTCCTCTTCAGCCATATACCTCCCCCAAGTCCCTCCTCTGTTGAAATTCTGCAGCTCCTCTGAAGGACCAGGTTCTGGTTCCAGGCAGTCAAGTCCCCAGGCTCTGTCTGAGGGCCCACTGTCCTGTCAGTGAGAAATTACAAGGCAGCCTCCTATCAGAAGAATCCAGCCACATGGAAGAGGAGATGCTCCCTGAAGGACACCCTGGGAAAGTTACCAGGCAGCTGCTCTGGGAGGAGACCTGGAGGATCTGACTCCCCAGTGGGGTTGCAAAGTCCTTCCCAGAACCCCAAGCCTTCCCCTTTGCCATCTTTTCCTTCTCTGGAGAAGCTGAGGTCAGAGTCTTGCACCCAGAAGTGCCAGCAGTCTGTCCAGACCAATCAAAATATGCTTCAGTAGGGAAAAACCCACTACTACCCATCTCCAGCCTCTAGTCTCAATGATTTCAACTGCCAGAAATAAAAAAAAAAAAATTATGCAAATCAGGACCAAATTGAAAATCTGTTCATCACTTCTTCTGGTGCCTGGGGTCCCTTGTTGGGGAATTTTTAAATGGCTCAGCTCATCTGAAGCCAAAGAAGAGAGAGGAGACAGATGGAGTCATGCATTTTTACAGAGATTCTTAAGAATTGTCCTTGTGGAAACCCCTCTGCCCATCTACGCCGCGGTGGGGGAGTCTCATTCCATGACCTGCTCTTACTAAAGATATTTCTCCCTGCACCTGACAGCTCGGGCATGCTTCTGCGGGGACTCACTTGCACAGTGGCCTTCAGGAGAGGTATTTCTCATACCACTGACTCAGAAAAAAACCCAAGGCTTGCTTAAAGCAATCTTTCTGCTGCCCAACAGAATGCAGAGCATTGGTTAACCCCCCACAGCAGAAAAAAGGTCCACCAGTAGAGGCACTTCTTGTCAATTAAAACTGACTCCACCCAAAAAGTGGAAAAAGTGGTGTGAGCCAGGCTGTAGCCAACACATTTATCACGTGTCTGCACAAATGGAAGATCTGATTTAAAGAGCCCTGGGGATTCCCTTTGCATGAGGTCTTCTGAGCAGAAAGTCTTAAGGGCGTTGAATTGGGCTGCAGAATTTGACTCAAGGTCTGGTCTTCAAATACGCTGCAAAGTGAGCAGGGCTCTCAGAGGCTGCCCTTGGGACTATGATCACTAGCAAAGCCCTCCCTTCACTTGGTGTAGTAGTCAGGGCTCTCCAGAGAAACAGAATCAATAGGATATAAATATATACAGAGAGAAAAAGAAAGATTTATTTTAAGGAATTGGCTCATGGGATTGTGAGGGGCTGGCAAGTCCAAAATCTGCAGGGTAAGTCAGCATGCTGATAATTCAGGTAAGAGTTATGTTGCAGGCTTGAGTCTAAATTCTGCAGGGCAGCAGGCTAGAAATTCAGGCAGAGTTTCTATGTCACAGTCTTGAAGAGAGTCTTCTCTTTCTCTTTGCTCCTAACGCCTTCAACTGATTGGATGATACCCACTCACATTATGTAGGGTGATCAGCTTTATTCAAAGTCTGTGATTTAAATGACATGTAAAAGCTACTTAATAAATGGCTTTGAAGCAACATCTAGGCTGGTGTTTGACCAAACAACTGAGCACCATATCCTAGCCAGGATGACACATGAATTAACCATCACACTTAGCATGCTCCTTCCACACCTTGGCCACACACCTAGCCAATTTGCCCCACCTGCACCCCGGCAGTGCCTGACTCCCTTTCCTTGGGCACGCATGCTCACTCGCAGCTCTGCGCTTTCTCAAGCTGCCTCTCCCTCTCCCACTGTAAGGCACCCCCTCCCTCATCCCTGCCTGTTCAAACTCTCCCTTCACCCTCTAACACCCAACTCCAGCCCAACTTCTCTGATGGAGTCTCCCTCCAGGAATGTCCATTGCCTGCAGCCAGACATGGATCCCACATCTCCTGAACTCCTCCTACTTCCTCCTTTTGTCTCATTTCTGAATTAAGAGATTGGTGCACATACTCTCCACCTCCCATCTAGAGGAGGGCTGGAAAGATAAAATAGATGCAATCATCCAACTAGCAATTATTTTCTTTTTTTTTCATTATTATACATTAAGTTCTGCAGTACATGTGCAGATTGTACAGGTTTGTTACATAGATATACACATGCCATGGTGGTGGGGGCGTTGGGGAGGGGATAACATTAGGATTTTCTCTGCAAGGAAAATATAATGATGGTAAAGTTAGATTAAAAAACAAACACAATCAAAACAGAAACAGGGAAAGCCATGAAAACCTGGAGGTTGTTCTGATTGAATGAAGCTATAAACAAAAGTTGAAGAGAGGTCTGTTAAAGAAGGTGACTTCATTGTAGATAAATACATTAAATAGCTCCTATTCAAGCAAATCTGTGAAAATGCCAGTTATTCTCTGGCAATGAGAGTCACTTCTGAACTGCAGATGGGGTTTCCGGCAGACATGGGACAACATGAAGGGAGGACTGAGTGAATCACTCCATGGAGACCTCTCCAAGAAAATGAGTTCAAAGTTCTGCTTTTAATCGATTCAGCGTGTGATATCACTGGGCAGCATTTCCTCTGAAGATAAGGACAG
Organism: Ateles fusciceps; assembly: GCA_036589455.1. NCBI lineage: Eukaryota > Metazoa > Chordata > Mammalia > Primates > Atelidae > Ateles > Ateles fusciceps. The sequence continues at coordinate 3,318,180 of JAZHEH010001737.1, forward strand.
CATTGATTATCAGACAGGGAGCCCTGAGTAGCAAGTGGCCTGCGCCAGAGCAAAGGGCCAAAACCAGATTCAAGAGGGCAGTGCTGGCTGCTTTACCAGGGTGAGTACAACTTCTAGCTCAAGCCCCAACCCCTGGCAGGCAGGAGGGCCTAGAGCCACCCCACTGGGGAGCCAGTCATCGGCTTGTAGGAAGGAGTGGAAGAGGAGGGAGAGCCGCAAAGACTAGGGATATTTCTGAATGACAGAGTATGGCAAGTCTCAATGTTTGTTGTATTCTCAATTAATTATTAATATTGTTGAGCATAAGAAAGTGGAAATAGCAGACAGGCCTGACCCAGGCCTGTAAGGGGTTGCCGTCTGCAGCAGGGAAGAAAGACACTGGGCAAGTCCAGGTTGAGAATCCCTTGGGACCAGAAGTGTTTTGGATTTCATTTTTTTCAGATTTTGAAATATGTGCATACACCTAGTGAAATATCTTGAGTATTAGATCAAGTTTATGCTCAAAAGTCATTTCTGTTTCACATATATCTTGTACACAGAGCCTGAAGGCAATGTTATACAATGTGTTTAACAACCGTGGTCATGAAAGTTTCTGTCAAGTACTTATGTGGAATTCTCCACTTGTGATGTCATATTGGCACTCAGAAAATTTCAAATTTTGGAATATTTAGATTGCAGATTTTTGGATTAGGTATGCTCAACCTATATTACTCATAATTGCCAAGAGACATCAGGTTGAACCAGACACAACTTTTTTGCTTTTTGCATTTTGTTTTTTGAGACAGGGTCTCACTTTGTTGCTCAGGCTGGAGTGAAGTGGCGCAATCACAGCTCACTGCAGCCTCAGCCTCCCGGTCTGAGCGATCCTCCTGCCTCGGCTTCCCAAAGTGCTGGGATCACAGATGTGAGCCACCGTGCCCAGCCCGTACACAATTTTTAAAGGGCAAACTGACATCACGGGAGCAGCAGGCTCATCCTTGCTGAGGAGGTGGAGGGAATTGCAAGAATGGTTGCTCCTTTACAAACGGCAGGCTCCTTATCCCTGCCTGCTCCCGGTCAGTTTTCAGAGCCTCAGTCCAGCCTGGAAGGGATGGCAGCAGATCTTAGTTAAGCTGGATTAGATATCCCTCGTACATGTTCCTTTTGTGATCTGTGACGCCCCTCCACCACCGCCACCCTTCCATGGAACTCCTTGTGCTATATTTTAATTGTCTGTTTTGCTGCCAGTCTCATCCATTGAACAACAAGCTCCTTGCAGGCAGGGGCATGTCAGTCTCGTTCAAATTTTACCCCCAGGACCAACAGAGAATGCTAGACTTTGTTAGCCACAGTTTCAAGTGCTGCCTGCTTAATGCATGTTTAGAGAATCTTCACTAATAATGATAGCTTTTATTGTTTGAGCAGGCATTGTATGTCACATGCTGCTAAGTACTTGGCAAATATTGGCTCATTTAGTCTTTGCAATAATCTTTTGAGTCTGGCAATATTATCCCTATCAAGCAAGTAAGGGATGCCCCGAAGTTCAGAGAAACTAAGTAATCTGGCCAAGTCACACAGCATGAGACTAGATTCAAACTCAGAGCTGTCTCTGGACCCCACAAGTGCTAGTGTGAGGTCTCCTGAAATGAGAGCATAATCTCTGCAGATGCACAAGGGGAGAAAATTCCTTCTTGTCAGATGCAGAAAGAATCCAAAGAGCTTCGAGTGCTCAACAAATGCATCCACATGGAAGGTAGAAGGATTCGCAGTTGTCAAAATTGAAAGCTCCCAGAAATGGGGCTCCTAATCCTGCAGGATCCTCTGTAAGGAGGTAAAAGCAGGAGCCAGACTGCACTCATCTCCTCCAGAAGAAAAAGGAAAAACCTAAGCTGGGACGTGGGGAGGCAGCCAGTCAAATAAAGTAGGAGGAGGCAGAGGTGTCTGTCATCAATGGCCCCCTGGTTCTCAGCATCCCTGTCAGTCTCATCAGGGCTTCTCTCCAAAACTCAGGACCAGCAACATGCAGCAAATCCCAGAGCTCGTTCCAGACCAGCTGAGTCTGGGGAAGGAAGCAGAGAGAGAAAGCGAGCATGTCACAGGTGAGGGTCAGGCACAAACTGACAGGTTAGAAGCATGGGCACAAAAGTGGCAGGTGATTTACCTGCTGTCACACTGCAATCCTTAAGTGGAATGTGCTAGAACAATCTAGACTGCTCTGCCTGCAGAAGTATGCATCTCCCTAAAGAGCCACTTCAGCCTACTGCCACGCCCTGTGGAAAACTGAGAGAGAAGTTTGTCATCACTGAAAGAAAGAAAAGAAGGCTGCTCATTTCATCACAAAAACTCCAGCAAGCTGATGGCAAATGGTCTCAATTCTTCCTTCCACCTGATTTATACCAAAGCCATTGTTCACCCTGATCGTGTTCAATACATCACTGGAATGAACACTGTGTATCCTGGCATTGCACCCTCCAAAGCCTTACAGAAAAATGGACGCTAATGAAGAGAACTTCCATGTTTTCCTAAGAAGACTATCACCTCTGACAATATAGAGTGCTTCAGCAGATCAATAAAAGCAATAAATCAAAGCAATTTATTAAATACAACAAGCACTTTCCTAGACAAGTGCTCAGAAATACTCCAGAAGAGCACGTCACCAGCCCTCAGCATGAGAACAGGTGCCAGTGGCCACTTACTTAGTATGAACAAAGGTTCAACAAATAACTCAAGAACAGACTGATAGGAAGAGTGACCTTCACAATCACCCCACCCCACCCCAATCCCAAAAGGGATCTCCCTAGGCAGACTCTCACTGCTGCTCTTCGGACAGACCGCCACTTACCATCCTTTCCACAGAAACACTCAGGTTGGCCCCTGAGACAGAGCTAGCCAGTGCTGGAGTGAAACAGGGCAAGTTCTACCAGGCAAAGAAAAGCCTGGATGAGGTGAGGTCAAACATAGTGAGTCTGGAAAATGTGAGGATTAACCCTCCAGTCTGCCCATTCTCTGCTCAGAGAAGAAGCAGAGAAGAGTTCTTCATCCAGGCGTCTGAAAGCCATTCCAAAGCCAAGCCTGCATCTCAGCCCTGCTCCTGACATCTAGACAGAGCTGTTTTAACAACTCACTGGAGTGTGCCCACCACTACTTTTCACTTCCTCTGCAAGCAAGCATTCCTAAAACAGCTGCTACACTGGGGAAGATGAGAGGTACCTCTCTCCCCAGCAGTGGAAAACTGGAATTGCCATTTTCTCATCCAGATCCCTTCTTATCTTTCTCTCCAGTAAGGCCACTGAAAAGAGAAGGGTCATAGCAAGGCTGATGTGAGGTCATGGTGCAGGTTTACAGACAACCAGGGCATGACCTGAGAGCAAGCTCCTCCCCAGACAAAGAGCCTTTGTGAAAAAACTTACCCTCCTATGTCATTCATTCCCACCACCTTCTTCTCTTCCTCCCTCCCTTCCTCCATCCACCCATCAGTCCATCCACCCATATCTCCCTCCATTCATCTATCTACCCACCAATCCACCTATCCATCTATTCATCTACCCACCAATCCATCCATTTATTTATCCACTCATCAATTCACCAACTTCTCCCTTCATTCACTTACCCAACAATCCATCCACCCTGCAAACGCTGAGGGGCTCCACTACGTACAAGGCTCTGTCGGGATACAGAGAGTCTCTCAAGGATCTAGAGTGTAGAACAAGTGATAAAACAGCCTGTTGACCATATGATGGAATAGGCTGAGCTTGGCAAGCTGTTACCACTGGGTCCTCATCTGAACTGTGAGTCCTTGGATAAGTTATTAAACCTCTCAGTGCCTCCAATGCTAAACGTGGAAAAGGTATAACAATATACCTACCTAACAGGTTCTTTGTGACAATTACACGAGATAATATAGTGTTTCCCAAAGGGCAAGAAAGGACATCATTAGTGGTACAGGAAAACTTTTATTAAAATAGATAGACATTTTAGAAAAAAAAAAACCAAACATCAAACTTATAACGTCACAGATATTACTACTTAAGATAAATCTAAAGTTTAAATTTAGTTTACGCAGAGTAAGTTAATTGCAACACGTTACCAAGAAAAGCCTTATATCCAGAATATATAAGAATTTCTGCGAATCAACAAAAGTATTTTTTAAAATAGAAAAACAGATTAAAGACTTGAACAGACACTCACAAAAGAAAGTATCCAAATAGTCACTGTGAAAATACGCCTCATCTCATTAGTAATCAGGGGAATGCAAATTAAGAACACAGGAAGGTATCACATCCCCAGGGTGACGAGGTGGAAACAAAGATAAAACTAAGTGTTGGTAAGGATGGAGAGCAATGGAAGCTTGCATACTTGCCTAACACGTCCATAGAATGGAAGTGTAAGCTGGAACAATGATTGAAAAACCTATATGACACTATCTACTAAACATAACATACCCACACGTTATAACCCAGCCAATATACTCATGTTCAGCATAAACATGCTTTAATAAATACAGAAACAATGCTAATACTACTATTATTTCTAATAGCCCAAACTGGAAACAACTAAAATGTCCATAAACAGAATAAATACATAATGTACTGATAAACACAATAGAATACCACACAGCAGTGAAAATAAATGAACCACAGCTACATGCAACAACAGAGGTAGATTTCTCAACTATCTTACTAAATTATAGGAGCCAGACTGTCTTAGTGCACCAATGCTGCTATAACAGAATACCAGAGACTGGGTAATTTATAAGAACAGAAATTTATATCTTACAGTTCTGGAGGCTGGGAAGTTCAAGACCAAGGTACCAACAGATTTGGTGTCTGGTGAGGGCTGCTCCCGGCTCCCAAGATGCACCTCCTTGCTATGTCTTCACATGGCAGAAGGGATGAACGCTGTGTCCTCACTGTGTCCTCACATGGAGGAAGGCAGAAGGGCAAAATGCCTAGCTAGTTCTCTTGATCAGTGCCTTATAAAGAGCACTAATCACCTGCTAATGACCCTAACTCTTATTACTGCCACAGTGGGCGTTAAGTTTCAACACGAATTTTGAAAGGGATATAAACATTCAAACCATAGCACAGACACACACAAAAGTAAACATACTATATGATCCCATACGTACAATAAGCAAACACAGGGCAAACAATAGTTTGAAGGTTAGAATAGTTATTTCTGGAGAAGCAGGAAAGGGACCTCAAAAGCGTTTCCAAGGTCCTGGCCCTGTTTCTTGACTTGGATGTTCATTTCATGATAATTTCTTGATTTCTACATTTATGCTTTGTGCACTTTTTAATCTATCTCTTATATTCATAATTTTTAAAATGTTTTACAATACATTTAAATATTAACACATGGGTACATGATTATAGCAAAATTGTGAGGATAATGACTAAAGAGATGTTAGAATTGACCTTCACAAGATACAGATCCTGTTCTGTACACTTTACATAGATTGTGTCACTGAATTGTCACAACAATCCTATGAGAAACATAATACTATTAGCCCCATTTTATAGATGGGAACACTAAGGAATGGAGAAATTAAGTTAGTTGACTAAGGACACTCCAGTCATCAGCAGAAAGCCAAGATTCAAACCCAGGCAACTGAGCGCTGAAGTCTGTGCTCTTGACCATCATGCCATGCTGCCCTCAGATAAAGGACAAGCACGATAATCATCAAAGAAGAAGTCACACCCGTTCTGTGATGAGTCTTGTTACAAATAATACTCTGCTTTGGATTCACTGTGTTCTGCTCAAGAACCTACCTGTCATTCATCACTCCTCTCAATTTGTTTTGTGTTTTGGTTTTGACACTCCTTCCTTCCTCCCAAATGTTATGTCCCAATTTCAAGAAGTCGTAATAAAGGACTGTCTACGAGGGATCTAGAGGATATCAAAGGCACAATAACGCAGCATTCTGAAGCATAAAATAGCCAGGCTGATATCCATGAGCTATTAACCACAAGCTCACAAGGTGGGATCTGGCTTCTCCTGATGATGGCTGTGTAGGGGAGACCACCAGAAGGTTCTGGCTCAGGAGTGGGGTGCAAGCACGGACTCTGGCTCCTCTGGATTCTGCAGGAGTCTGGTGCTAAAGGTGGCAGATGATAAGGAGAGCCTGCTCTAAACAGTGGGTATCTTTCTCTCCTAGGAGAAAGCCGGAGATGGATGATACAAGTGCATTTACCATGAGGCAGCAAAAAAATGGTTCACAAATGTTAGGAAAAGTAAGAAGATGCAGCCAGCATCCCAGGCCTTGAGGATGTTACCTGAAATAAACTCAAGCTGCATTTGCTCCAGGAAAGCATTGCCCTTTGAGACTGTGTGGTCATCCGCCAGGGAGACGAACCCCTCCCTTGAGCTCCTCCACAGCCTGTTGGAAAGCCTGATTGATTTGTCATCAGAAGACCACTATTATGGTTCTGAATATCTGCACAATCCTTTTGGTGCTAAATTTATTTGTAATCATTGCAATGGCCTATTTAATTATAACTAATGGGTGTATTCACACTAAGCGGTATGCTGTTGGAAATTCCCCCTTCCCCCAGCTGAGAATATCTACAAAGATGCAACAAAGATGCTGGGCCAGGAAGCAACTATGTTTAAGGAGACCAGGCTTTTGCACTTGAACCCCCACCTTAGATGGAGAAATTTCACCAAAGAAATTTCCCCACTGGACACCTGTGTGGACAGTTCCTGTATCTTCAGGCTGTGGGGACGGGGTGTCCTATTTGTGAGCTGCCATTTCTGAAAGCTTGATGACAGGGGCAGAGCCCCCCCTCTGCAGGTCTCCTGCAGAGGATGTGATTTACCATGCACATTATTAATGAGCTTCATCCTAAAGTTATTCTGGCTGCATGTGGAGCTTAGAGGACTTGGGAGCACAACTTGGCAGGCGAGATAGGCTTTAAAATGCAGAACGTCACTAGCTTGTTTAAAAAAAAGATCACAATATCAAAGAGAAAATCAGAGTGGGGGGGCAGTAGCAAACAAGGGCTGGGAAGAGTAAATGAGGAAACAAAAACTAAATATATAAATGCATACACACATACACTTATATATATATATATATATACACATACACACTATATATATATACACACACACACACAATATATATATATACACACACATATATATACACACACACACACACACATATATACACCCACACACATACAGCTCCATTTCTGTTCTCCTCTGTTCCTTCCAGCCTTGGGGCTACTCTCTTACCAGGAACTTTCAGGTCAAAAACTGCAGGTCCTTTCAGGCTACCTGAGTCATCTACAAAATTATCCCTTGGATTTCCCAGATCTCAGCACTTTTCCTCTTAGACTTCCTAGTAGCCATTTGGCACTTTATTCATTTAATTATTCATCAAAACAAATATGGATGCCTTGCTGTGCAAGTAATTGTGGCAGACGCTAATTCCTGGGTCTTAGATAAGTCAGCTTTCCCTGTGGGTATCTTGTCTTTTTCAAGCATCTGAGTTCCCAAAAGTAGGAAGCACCACGGGTTCATTGTCATGCTGCTCAAGGCCTGACACAATGTTTGGCACACATCAGACACTCAGTGATGCCTGCAGGATGACCACAGTGGCCTCGGGGTGATGGACAGTGGCCCTGCTTGCTCTTCCACACCGACCTCTGACTGGATGTTGTCAACAGCATCGTTGCCCATCTTCCCAGAGTGCAGCTGGAGGCAGAGGATAGCAGAGGACTGTTCCCTCAAGAGGAAGGTTCTCAGTTGCTAATTCAGCTTTGCTTGTCTAAGGATCAAACCTCTAAAGAACTGAAGCCCTAAACATCATCCTGTCTCTTTAGGTCTCCTGTCTGGGGACTCTGCCTCCAAAGAACAAGGCCAGAGACACGGACAGTGATGGCGGTGAGGAGGGGAGCCACTGATGGCTAACAACAGGCTGGCTGCTTCCAAAGACAAACAGACATTCCTTCAGTGAACAAGTAAGGGCTACAAAGGAGCGTGATGAATGGGGACTTCACAAAATGATGGGAGGGGGAAAAGATTGAGACCTGCGCCCTGCCCTGTCCTCTAAAAGAAGACATCAAAGGTACAACATTGGAAGAATAACCAATACTGACATGACATGACATAGCTATCTCAACCCAAATGCAGGGAAGAGGTCTGAGAGGATGCACCACCCCACTCCCCGATGCTCACAAAGGAGGCTGGTCACACAAAGGACTGATACAAAGTGTCCAGATACAGCCTAAATTTTTCATCATCCTAATGCCAGGCCAGGCTCTGAGATTCTGAATGATGAAAAATACGCTTTCCTGCAAGCTCTGTGCTACACCCGGATTCCTATAGTAGATCACTTCTTCACTTCAGAAGGAAAGGAGGCAGCCAGACATACTGTTCCTATCATTAAGAGGTGACAAAACAGCGATTTGCTGGCCAAGGTAGAAAGAACTGGGAGGCCTTGGACCTCGGGTTTCATTCCTTCCAGATCACTTCAGGGAACTGTGAGGGGAGTTTTCTTCCACTGGCAGACATCCTACTCCAAATCCCAAGAGGAGCTACTTTCTCCAAAAGAAAACTTTGGCAAACACATCACTGTATCAGTAAGTGCATCAAAATGAGAGATGACCCAGGGTACATCTGCTTTGAGAGAATCTCCTAGTTACATCTGACAAACATCAACAACTCTGAGCTTTTCCATGCATAAGGCTAAAGTCTAGATTCCTGAATCCAGCAATAACCACTAATCTCCCTTTTCTATGAAAATCTTGATGTGTACCCAGGACTATGTTTGGTGATAGAAGGGGTCCCCTACACACTCTGGCCCTGAATGGAGGAGAGACAGCACAACAGCTCATCTTAGAGTATGCATAGACCTGTCAACTTGTCCTCTTCTTTCCTGGGAAGGTTACAGCCAGGGTTAAATAACAAGTGATTACCAAACAACTTTCTCTCTGAGATGAGAATTAATATTAATGCAATTATATATGCTGATGGCTTCAGTGCTCTGCTGAAATTGATCAACATTTCAACTATCATTTAACAAAAATAAAACTATCCCGCAATGACTATAACAGTATGTCAGAAGGCAGAAATGCGCAAAGGACTCCACTGGGTACCCTTTTTTGCAAGACTATTCTAAGAATTAGAGTAGAGGAGGAAGAAAAAAATGCAACTCTCCCAGTTGAAAATGTTTATTCCCATAAAAGGTAAAAGTTGGCTTATTTTTATGAAATACTACAAGTATGTTCTTAAAGTCACTGAATTCCACAGCTACCTTACCCAAAATCATTGCTTTATGGAGCTTTTAAGGCCATAAAAATACCACACTGTAGCTAAAATAGGGCCATTCACCAAGCAACAGGATTGTAAACAGGTTGGCAGAGAAAGAAAGGACTCTTTCAGAGCAGTGGAAAGCCACTGTCCATTTCTTGCAAAGCAGATGCTGTGGTCTGGGGGCAACTGGACTGCAGGAGACTCCCACTCACAAACATCCGTGTTCCCACTCTCCAGGCCCCATATTGAGAATCGTCCCTTTGAATCTCCATCAGTTCATTGTCAAAACAAGTGGACCACTCAATCCTTAGACCTGTAGTGCTAGAAGGGACCTGGGTTGTCATCCAAGTTAATCCGTACGACGTACAGCCTCAAAAATGCAGATCCGGAGACTCAGCCAGAGTTACACAACCAGTCATTAATAGAATTGGGACTCATTCCAAGGCCTCTGGATGGCAAGCCTGGTACCTTGTCCATTACCCAATATTACAGGTTGAATTGTATCTCCCCTAGACAAAGATATGTTGGAATTCCAACGCCTAGTACCTCAGAATGTACCCTTATTTGGAGATGGGGTGTTTGCAGAGGTAACGAGGTTAAAGTGAGATCATTAGGGTGGGACCTAATCCAGTATGACTGCTGTACTTACAAAAAAGGAAATTCTGGACACAGAAACAGACACAGACAGAGAGAAGCTGTGAGGAGACAGGGAGAAAACAGCCATCTACAAGCCAAGAAGAAAGGCCTTGAACCAATCCTTCTTTCACAGACCTCAGGAGGAACCAGTGCTGCCGAGACAATAAATTTCTACTGTTTAAGGCTCCCAGCTGCAGTACTCTGTTACGGCAGCCCTAGCAAACTCACACGCCAAATATCAACTGTCCGGAGCGCAGCATGCGTCTGTATAAATGTCCACATAGACATGTTGCCTTTATTCCACAGTTCAGGTATCTATTAACCTTGACTTCCTTAAAAATGAAAGAACCAAATTTTTCTAAAAGTATGTTTTATAAAACCTAGCCTTTCAAAGACACAACTTGGGTCCAAACCAAGGGTACGTCAACAACCCTATGAAGGAGAGTCTATTATTAACTCTATTTTTGAGATGAAGACACTTGGATACAAAGAGGTGGCAAAAACTGCCAAAGAAAAACCAGTTAGTAAGGGGCAGAGCTGACTACGAACCTAACTGTATTCGGATCCAGAGTAAGAGTTCCTAAGCAGTACACTACGTAAGAGGTCATGAGCCGCCCAACACTAGCGGTATTCAAGTAAAAGTTGGAGGTTCACAGTAAGAGATACTTTCTAAGGAATTTTTTCCTTGAAGAACAGGGAAAATCCAGTGACTTTTTCTTTTTTTTTTTTTTTTTTTGAGATGGAGTTTTGATCTTGTTGCCCAGGCTGAAGGGCAATGGCGCGATCTCGGCTCGCTGCAACCTCCGCCTCCCGGGTTCAAGCAATTCTGCTACCTGAGCCTGGGATTACAGGTGCCCGCCACCAGTCCCAGATAATATTTGTATTTTTAATAGAGATGGAGTTTCACCATGTTGGCCAGGCTGGTCTCGAACTCCTGACCTCAGGTGATCCACCTACCTCAGCCTCCCAAAGTACTGGGATTACAGGCTTGAGCCACCGCACCCAGCCTGGAGTGACTCTTAAGACCCTTCCAGCCCTGAGCTTCCCTGAGTTTGTGATCCTATAATTACTGCTGGTTTGAGTAGTCGAGGGAAATTTCAAAGAGGAAATAAGACAGGAATGAGAGTCAGAATTGGTGTAGACAGAAAGGAAATTAACAAAGTGGGTGGCAGATCTCAGTAGACAGGAGGAAAAGTGAGGAAAGTGTTAATAGTTCTGAGTTCTCAGACTTTCCTAGTTATAAGATGCCCATAGCTTCAGTCCCTCCTATCTTTATGCTGAGTGTGGAGTCATTTGAGCCTCACACTTAAGCCTCTATCCTTGGTGCAGCCTGATTCTATTGTGCCGAACCCTTTCAACTTCCGAAAGCCACATGTTGTTATGGATGAATGTAGGGGCCAATGCTCTGAGCTCTTAATTTAGCATTTTTGCCAGCCCTAAGTTAAACACAAGCACACAGATAATGCCTCCACCCATGCTATGAGTTAAATTCTGCCAGCATTTGAGTCCCCACGTATCTTATATTATCCTTAATGTGAGCTACTAGCACATGCAGTGGAAAGAAAGTAGGTTTCAGAGCCCTCAGTTCCCAGAGCAGCTCCCAAATTTATGCAGAGTCAGAATCATAGTTATTGGAAGGACGGCTTTCTGTCTCTGCCACAGTTCAGGCAGCAGACGTGCGTTTCTGATGATTAGCTGCAGAACATGAAACTTGCTCATTTTCAAGCTAAGTTTTTATTTTCTATGGTTTCAACAAGTTGCTGTGTAGAATATCTACTCAGCATGTGACATTTTCTTAGTGTGCTTTAGAATAAGAACGATAGACTACCAAAACACCCCAAAAGGGAGTCTAGGTCAGTAGGAAAGAAGAGTTACTCAGAAGCCTGGTGCTAGATCCCTAGAGAGGTTCTGTGAGGTGGCCACTTAGGGAACAGGAGAGGATTGCATTCGGGCTGCTGGGCAGTGGCTGGGAGAGCAGGGGATGGAGGAAAGGCTCAGATTCGACATGCGATTGGGAAGAACAGATGCTCACCCGGGTCCGGGGGAGAGGAGCCTGGGAAAGGAGGCTCCGGCTTCACAGCCATCCCCGAAAGAGCACTCTCCCACTTTCTACAAAATGCTCTAAGCAAACCTTAAATTCGTCATCCTTCATCAGTTTCTGAGACACATCTGCTCATTTCTGCTAAGGAAAATGGGAATCTCTAAAAGAGAAAACAAACAAAAGCTGGACGTCGAAATCTTGCATCTTTATAGAAGTGCTGTTGATGAGTGGTGTGTTCTAGTGGTCCTTGAACCTCTTTCCAAGGTGCCAGCAACACCTCTCACATTACTCAGGGCTCTCTCCGAGCAGCGGATGGGGTCCGTCTCCCACTGGCAGCCAGGAAGGCCCGAGCTCTCCTTTAGTGCTTACTTGGAAAGGCCCTCTTCATCCAAGGTTTGGTATTTTTTGAACACCCACCACCAACACCAACACCTGTCAAATGGCATTTGATCATTCATTGCTTTGTTAATGATTCCATTGTAAGCATAGCTCTTACAGTAGCCTGACTCCAAGCCTCTTTGGAAATAAGTCGGTTATAAATAATAAACACTATCAAAAATTGCTTAAGATAAAACAGGAAGATGGGCCAGGTGCGGTGGCTCACACCCATAATTCCAGCATTTTGGGAGGCTGAGGTGGGTGGATCATGAGGTCAAGAGTTCCAGACCAGCCTGACCAACATGGTGAAACTTCATCTCTACTAAGAACACAAAAATTATCCAGGTGTGGTGGCGTCTGCCTGTAATCCCAGCTACTCAGGAGGCTGAGGCAGGAGAATTGCTTGAACCCGGAGGCAGAGGTTGCAGCGAGCCAAGATCACACCGCTGTACTCCAGCCTGGGAGACAGAGTGAGATTTTGTCTCAAAAAAAAATAAATAAATAAACAAAAATAAAAATAAAACAAACAAAACAGGAGGAGGGACTCAAACTTGGGGGGAAGAACCTTTCCAGTGACTATATACAAAACCTTGGAGCCAGAAGAGAATGTTGAGTTCGATGGCTCATTTTTCAGATGGGAACATGGATGTCCAGAAAGAGAATGAAACTTGCCCAAGGTCATACAGCCAGTCGGTGGACAAATGGACTGACAAGGAGGGCACACGACCCAACACTATGCTCTTCCCTCACAAGCACTGCATTAAGACCCATTCTGATCCATGGGGCTCAGCCACCTCCACAGATTTGCTGACAGCCCCACTGCCCACATTCAAAATAAAAGAGAAACAGGACTCCTTTTCTCCCTTTTATTCTATGTGCTGTTTCTGAAGCCCTTACTCAGATTGCAGTGGATTTACTTTCTGTTGAGGATGAACACTGAGGAAAGGGGATAGCATCATCATCAGACGTTGCTGGAGATGCACCTGCCACAAACAAGCCGTGACCGAAGCATTTTCCACAAAGCCGTGCAGGATGTAATTAAGCATCCGTGAGACCTCGCAATGCCCTGCAGCGACGTGCAAAATACACTGTTTGTCCCCAAAGTCCCACATATCTTGTGTCAAGTTTCCCTTCCTCCCAGTCTGCCAACAACACTTTGGGGAAGCACAGATTTCTCTTGAGAATTTGTTGCTCTGCTTGTTCTCGATTTGAAGTGACAACTCCTTGAGTGAAGAGCCTGAGGCTGCAGTGAAAACAAGGAGACAGAGACAGTGTGCACCTAATGACAAGGAGCTGGGCTGGTGAACTCTCAGTGATCCTCAGCATGTCCCTGCCTGATGCCCTTTAAGCCTCCCCACCCCACACCCTCACAGGGTCAAGTTCACACACCCTACCTTGCCCACAAGGTCATTCCTGGCCTGCCCCTGCCTCGCCTGCAGCCACAGCTGGCTGCCCCCTGCCCTTCACCTGGCACTCCAAAGACAGTGAACTGCTTGGAGCTACCCAAACACACCAGGCCTGCCCTGCCCCTGGACCTCTGCCCCTGCGGCTTCTGCAGGCTGTCTGCCACCATCCTGACTTCTCCCTTCTCCCCCACACTGGGGCCTCATGAGACCACTTCCCAGTGTCCATGTGGCTTGACGTTTTCCTTCTGGCAGTATAAGATTATTCCAACTACTACTATTAGAAAGATCCGTTTCATTCTAGAACCCTTCAGCTTTCCTTCAAAGTTCAGGCATCCCAGAAAGTGTTCAAAGGGTTGATACTTCTCAGTAGGTCATAAACTCCAGGGTGGCCTCCTGGCCTCAGAGCCCCATCCTCTGTGGACTCAGGGGAGGTCCCAGGTGAAAAGGGATTGAAAGTCCTCCTTCAGCATCAGCGGATTCCACTTCTGATCCTCCTTTCCCACAGCCACAAAGGCCAAGAAAGCACTTTTATTTCTTGGTTTCTGGGAAAATATTTCAGGACCATCAGTGTACACTTCTCTCTTCTACACCCCAGGATGTTTGGAGCCTGCTAAAGTCCCAAGGGTCAGCTGGTCCTGGCAAAACAGGCGTGGATAAAGGGCAGAACTCTGGAGATCTGACGGTTTCTCAAAGCGTTGCTGAAGAGTAAACGCAAGTGGGCAGGGTAAGAACCAAACATTTCCATGGACTGAGTCAAAAAGCTAAGAATTGCACTTTGTTGATAGGACCTCAAACTGAATCATCTGAAATGAATTTATTTTAAAATTCTTTGGAGTAACTCTTTAAACAGTTATAGAATCATTAGCAGCTAGGACTTGTACAAAACCTTTAATCCACCCACCTTCTTCAGATTGGTTGGCCAAGGTCAAGAAAGGCAAATTAACTAAATCAAGTTTCCTCACTAGAGCCAGACTCTCTGTCCCCAGCCCCACCCACCACCTCCTCATGCAGGGATCTGGCCTCCGTTCACACGCCTCTAAGTTACACATAGGGAAGGAATCTCTGCTTTAGCCACGAGGGCTGGGAACAGCTGCACGTCTCCCAACTGGGGATGCTACAGTGAATACAACCAGAAAGACTGCCTGACAATAGCAATAGCAAAATCTTATCTTCTCTCTCCCAAAGTGACTAAATGACTACACAAGGGGTTCAGGTCATCGGAGGGGCTCTTTTCCCCCTTCCCTCTTCATCCTCCCACCCATCGCCTTGAGCAAGGCAAAATGAGAGGGACCTAGGAACACACCTTCCAGGCAGATTTTTCTGCCCAGTGAGAACCTCTCTTGCAACCAGGATCTTCTGAAGGATTAAAAGTCCACCAGGGACAGCAACCAGGTGCTCTCAGAGCTCAGCACAACTTCCAGATCGACTCCCCTAATCAGCCTTGGATTCTTGAGCCTCAATATGTCTTCCCAAAGACCAGGAACTTTTTTTTTTTTTTTTTTGACACAGAGTCTTACTGTGTTGGCCAAGCTGGAGTGCAGCGGCACAATCCTGGCTCACTGCAACCTCTGCCTCCTAGGTTCAAGTGATTCTCCTGCCTCAGCCTCCCAAGTAGCTGGGATTATGGGCACCCATCACCACACCCGGCTAATTTTTGTATTTTTAGAAGAGATGGGGCTTCACCATGTTGGCCAGGATGATCTCAAACTCCTGACCTCAAGTGACCTGCCTGCCTCGCCTCCCAAAGTGCTGAGATTGCAGGCATGAGCCATGGCGCCCAGCCCCAGAATTTCTGATTCTATAATTCAGAGGCAACAGAAATATGCAAGACTTCTGTGATACATCAGAGCTTCAGGGCTCAGATTCATTATACCCCAAAGAGAAAGATCTAACTAAGTAGAACCCCAGAGATGACTCTGAGATGGGGAGTTTGATAAGTGACTCTGTCCTTATTGAGAAAAAGGCAGTTCATTCCTAAGAGGCAACAGCACTGAGACTTTAGAGGTCCCCAGATTCCTACAGGGCAGTCTGTATATTCAAGGCATTAAGAAACACAAAGGTGACTTACTGAAGTCTAACGGCATTTACAAAGAAGTAGCCATACATCCAGCAGCAGTAGTGTCTAACGTTTTTGAGTAGCTGTGCTTTGTGTGAGGTATCTCATTTTATCCTCAAAATAATCTTATGCAGTCATATGATTGTAGGAGGCAGAATAATGCCCCCCCCCCCCCCAAAAAATGTCCACAGCCCAATCCCTGGAATCTTTAAAAATGTTGCCTTATATGGCAAAGGGTACTTTGCAGATGTGGTTACATTAATGACCTTAAGAGGGATGTCTGTCATGGATTAGATGGCTGGACCCAATGTCTTTGTAAGAGTCTATAAGAGGGAGAGAGGAGATTCAGAGTCAGAGAAGGAGAGGGGATGACAGAAGCAGAGGCCACAGTGATGTGGTTGCTGGCTTGAACATGGAAAGGGACCATGAGCCACAGAAGGCAGGTGACCTCTAGAAACTGGAAAAGATAAGGAAACAAATTCTTCCCTGGAGCCCCCAGAGGAATGTGGCCTTGCCACAGTAGATTTTAGCCCAGTAGATCCACTTTGGACTTCTGGCCTTCATAACTGTAAGTAAATCTGTGTTTGGTTTTCTTCAGTACATGTGTAGGTTTGTTATATATGTAAGTTTCTGTCATGGGCGTTTGTTGTATAGATTATTTCCTCACGCAGGTATTAAGTCTAGTACTCATTAGTCATTTTTCCTGATCCTTTCCTTCCTCCCACCTGTCACCCTCTGATAGGCCCCAGTGTCTGTTGTTCCACTCCATGTGTCCACGTGTTCTCATCATTTAGCTCCCACTTATACCTGAGGACATGTGGTATTTGGTTTTCTGTTCCTGTGTTAGTTTGCTAAGGATGATGCCCCCAGCTCCATCCACATCCTTGTAAAAGGCATGATCTCATTCCTTTTTATGGCTGCATAATATTTCATGGTGTACATGTACCACATTTTCTTTATCCAATCTATCATGTATGGGCATTTAGGTTGATTCTGTGTCTTTGCTATTGTGAATAGTGCTGCGATAAACATACATGTGCATGTGTCTTTAGAATAAAATAAATCTGTGTTATTTTAAGCTATTAATACCAAGTTTGTGGTAATAAAGAAACGAACACAACTATCATTAGCCTCATTTTACAGATGAAGAGACTAAGGCACAAAGTGGTAAAATAATTTGTCCCAAATCACATGCCCAGCAAGGCAGATTTCGTTCTTGAGCCAAGGTAGTTCCACTCCAGAGCCAGGATTCTTAGCTGCTAAACTACACTGCCAACTACTCATTGAATCCATGAATTAATCGATGAACAAATGATGAAGAAGATGCTGTCTTAGAGGTTTCGGAGCTTAGAGTTGAGCTAAAAGATAATACGTACACGACGATCGAAATCCAACAAGGCATATAACATGGGAAAATACAATCATTTCCTTTGTAAAAGAATTATTATGAAAGAAAATAATCAAAGTTTGCTGCTGGTTATGCGCAATGCTATGGTCGCTGCGGGAAACATTTTGATGGTTCCTGAAAAGTTAAACATAGAATAACCAAGTTACCCAGGAATTCCACTCCTTAGTACCTATCTATCGGAATTGAAGGAAAAGTACTGAAACAAATATTTGTACATAATGTTCATAGAAGCAATATTCACAATAGCCAAAAGGTGGAAACAGCTCAAATGTCCATCAACAGATGAATGAATAAACATACTTTGATATATACAAACAATGGAATATTATTCAGATATGCAAAGGAATTAAGTACAGTAATGATACATACAGCAAGGCAGATGAACTTGACAATATCATGCCAAGTGAAAGAATACACAAAAAGATACATTATTGCATTATTCTTTTTATCTGAAATATCCAGAAGTAGTAAATCCATACTGACAGACACGGGGACTTTTTGTGTTGCCAGGGGCTGGGGGAAGGGGAGAGTGGGAATCAACTCTTCAGTAGATGTGAGTTTTAATCTGGGCAGTGATAAAAATATTTTTGAACAGGATGAAGGTGGTGGTTACACAACATTGTCACTAAATTTTTCACTTTAAAATAATTAATTTTGGTTGTATACCCAAAGGATTATAAATCATTCCACTATAAAGACACATGCATGTGTATGTTTATTGCAGCACTGTTCACAATAGCAAAGACTTGGAACCAACCCAAATGCCCACCAATGATAGACTGGATAAAGAAAATGTGGCACATATATACCATGGAATACTATGCAACCATAAAAAAGAATGAGTTCATGTGCATGTCCTTTGCAGGGACATGGATAAAGCTGGAAGCCATCATTCTCAGCCAACTAACACAGGAACTGAAAACCAAACACTGCATGTTCTCACTCATAAGTGGAAGTTGAACAATAAGAACACATGGACACAGGGAGGGGAACAACACACACTGGGGCCTGTCAGGGAGTAGGGGGCAAGGGGGAGGGGAGCGCATTAGGACAAATAGTTAATGCATGCGGGGCTTAAACCTAGATGATGGGTGCAGCAAACCACCATGGCACATGTGTACCTATGTAATAAACCTGCATGTTCTGCACGTATATCCCAGAATTGAAAATTTTTAAAAATGATTAATTTGGCCGGGCGCAGTGGCTCATGCCTGTAATCCCAGGTCTTTGGGATGCTGAGGCGGGTAGATCACCTGAGATGAGGAGTTCGAGAGCAGCCTCACCAACATGGAGAAACCCCGTCTCTACTAAAAATACAAAAATTAGCCGAGTGCTGTGGTGGGCACCTGTAATCCCAGCTACTCAGGAGGCTGAGGCAGGAGAATCGCCTGAAATCGGGAGGCAAACATTGCAGTCAGCCGAGATCGCGCCATTGCACCACAGCCTGGGCAACAAGAGTGAAACTCTGTCTCAAAAAAAAAAAAAAAAAAAAAAAGATAAATTTTATGGTAGGTGAATTTTGCCTCAATAAAAAAAATAAAGGGATATTACAAATAAAAAAATATCAAGGAAGGCTTTCTAGAAGATGTAGAACTTAATCAGAGCCTCGGATGATGACTAGGATTAGGCAGGCTAGGAAGAAATGAAATAGTAGGCAAAAATAGAGAATAATTCTCCATTAATCCCATACAGTAGATATTCTTGCACATCAGCAAGTTCCTGCATAGCCTGCCCCAAGTTCAACTGGCTTTGCCTTCTCCATAACTCTATCCAGCACTCAGTAACTCTGCAGGAATTAGCAGACCACATTTACAGAGAGTTTTATATAAACGCTGTGAAACAGAGTACTTGCTTTCAGAGCTACGTACTAATATCAGAAAAACTGCAGCAAGTTCCAAATAACTGAGAAAGCCACATAGCTCTCCAAATAAGTCTAGGGCTTGCAGGCAGCAAACAGGTGCTTGTACACCAGGTGGCCCTGCCCAGTCCCTAGAGGCACCCACAGCTCTGCCTTGCTGCCCACCATGACCTGCCTGGCCCTTTCCCTCCCCCACCAGTTCACCAAGGATCCCCATGAAGGGCACAGGTCAGAGGTCCCAACAAAGTGGAAGGGGTCTGGGGAAGGGTATCCCTGGAGAACATCAAGCTGCCCCGCTTTTCTCTGGGTCACCACCCACACAGCCTTGGGGGCAAAGGAAATGTCAGTGGCCTCTCTGAAGGAGGAAACCCCCGACTATGGTGCTAGGCTGGACACCTTTCTTCAGCAAGCAGAAACAGGGGAGGGATCCAGGAGTAAGGGAGGCCTGCTTTCACTCCTGCCCCACTAGGGAAGGATCTGATGCGCAGCTCCGATGAACCCCGTGAACGACCCATGTCTCAATTCAGTTTTCTGACTCTGAGCTCCAAGTCACTTCTGTGGGAGCTTTCCCATGCTGCCATCAGTCACACCAGGAGTCCCTGGCTCCTTCCCACAAGCCTGAGCCATTAGTCACAGTGGGATGGAAGGCTGGAGGTGGGGGTGAGATAGACTATGTTCTGTTTACAAATTGCTTTCAGCCCTGTGGAGAGAGTACTTCCAAATGTGAAGATATGTGTGACTGATAGCTTTGCCTGAAACCTACCCAGGTTAGTGACAAAGCTATTACCCCTGCCTGGGTCCCTCATTCCTTAGGCAGAAGCAGGGATCTCGGCAATATATTCCATCTCTTCTCTAGGAAAATGCATCATGCATCCAGGCATAGGGCCTCTCCTCTGAACTCCTTTCAGCTTCCATATTTACCTACTCACAGGGGCTGGTATGTCTCAGACAGCCTTGGTACCTTTTCTCAGGTATGCCTTTCCTTCAGCTCCAGCCTGTTAATTCATCCAGGGCTAGAGCTTGTCTTATTCATCCTGAAATCTCTCACTGAACCTGTCACGGTGCCTGCACACCTATATGCTGGTCGAACAAATGTTGTGCATTTATATTCTTGCTCCTGTGTCACCAACACTGCTGGCTTTTATGACCTCAAGATTTATGTAGACATGTTTTTAAATTGTAAGCATTTATTGCACACCTATTGTGTGCTAGGTACAGTGCTGGGTGCTTTATATACACTTTCTCCAAACCTTCTAACTACGCTGCAAAGCGAGTATTCTATCCTCAAGGGAAAAGTTAAGGGGCATGCCATCTCTACATCCTGTGCTCATTTTCTTTCCACTTCTGCCTACCACTCCACCAAAATTGCTTTTTCTGCTGTTGCCTATAACCTCCATGTTATATCTGACCATGTGGAGCACCCCCTCCATCTTGAAGATTCTTCTCTTTTTTTTCTTGACATCACACTCCTGGTCTCCTCTGGCTGCTCTCTCTCTCTCTGCCTCCTGACTCCCCTGGCTACTCCCCTCCAGGTTCCACAGAGGTTAAGGGAAAAAGTTTTGTAGCCAGATTGCTGAGTTCATACCGTGAGCTCCTCCATCTACTAACAGTGACTAGGGCAAATATTTCATCTTTTATGACTCAGTTTTCTTCATAGGGTTGTGGTAAAAATAAAGAGATACACGCAGAACAATGCCCGGCACATAGTGAGCCCTGTTTAAGAGCTAGCTCCTTGTACTATCACTATTACTACAGTAACCTATTACTACTCCTTCTCTAAATGGAGAAGCTCCTCGGAGCCTTCTGGTCATCATCTCATTTTGCTCTCGCCTAAGGCAACCTCATTCATCTCCATGACTTTCAATGTCATCTATACGTTGGCATCTCTAAATTCATATCTCCGACCCAGATCTCATTTAAGCTCCAGACTCATTTATCCAATCGCCTACGTGACACATCCATTTGGATGTCTCACAGGCATCTCAATTGACGTGTCTAAAACAGAGCTCCCTTCCCCCTGGCCTCTCCTCGGTCTTCTTTGCCACAGACAATGACACCATCATCTGCTGGTGATGTGAGTAAGAAGCCATGGAATCATCCTTGACACTTCTCTTTCTCTCACCGCCCATGTCGAATCCATTACCAAAAACTTCCATCTCACAGGATCCATATCGCAGGATATCTCTTTCCACATTTCTACCACCATCATGCCAGTCCAGGTTGTATCTGTTTCACCTCTAACCTCTCCATGCCTTTTCTCACATGCAATCACGAAGAGGTGGTGGTGGTTTTAGTTTTTAAGATAAGTCAAATTATAAAGTCCATCTCTGCTTAAAACCCTCCCATTGCTTCCCATTGTCTATACAAGAAAATCAAATTTCTGCAGTGGCCCTCAAGTCTCTTCAACACTCAGCTCTTCCCACCGCTCCAGCCTCACCTTGCCGCCTTCTTCTTGGTGAAGCTACCCCGCTATCTCGGGCTGCCATCCTACCCTTCCTTCAGGGACTCAGCAGGTTGCTCTTCCTACGTCCTGCTATCTTAACCCTTTGCGTGCTCTGAATCTCTCTGGCTTCCTGGCAAGACCTATGGAACCCTGTTCAGAGTGTTTTTTAATGTATAAAATAAAATGCATAGGATTATAAAAATGTATCAAAATACTGCTGCATCTGTGATGTGCCACTTTGGTGCAGGATTTTGATAGGAGAGGAAGCCATGCATATGTAGCAGGCAGGAGATATGTGGGAAATCTGTCTGTCTTCTGCTCAATTTTGCTGTGGACCTAAAACACCTCTAAAAAATAAAGTCTATTAAAAATACATTTGCCATGCAGCAAAAATATATGGGGTTCTTTATCAATGTATCTGCTGACAAGATCTTGCAATCATTCTAGTAACTACCATAATTTCAGCGAACATGATATGAAAACAGCTGTGATCCCTATTTGGTGACAAGATCACACCCACCACTAACACTACACTGTGAAATAAAGTTGAATTCCTCTGCAGTTAAGAGCCTCATTTGTACAAAGGAAACTCTCCCCCGACATTCTTCCCCTGAACAGCTCCTATTCATCCTCCAGCATCAGATTGAGCTTCTTTGACCGCCCCAAATTAAGTGAGGAACCTCTTTCCCTGTTATCCTCTCTCATCAAATCTAATTTTTACAACTCAATTTGTCTCCAATTGTAATTACATATGCTTTTGTTTGCAGGATTAGGATCTTTCTGTGTCACTAGATAGAAAGCTTCCATGAGGGCTGGAATGATGGTCACCCTGTTCACTGCAAGAAATGATTCAATGAATGAGTGAATTAATGACTTTGCCCATCGCTGGGAAGCAGTGAAGCATGGCCACAAGAAACTCCACAGCTTTCATTATTTTGCTGTGTCACATTGAATGAGACTTATTAAAAGCTGATTTCTGCTGCACACCTGTACCTTCTAGTACCATCTTCCACTGATCTCTCTACGTAACAGAAAAGTTGTCTACATACTTTTATTTAACTTGGCCCTCAGGAAGGCTGCTTTTACCAAAAATGTTTATATTTGCAACGGTAGCTTTTGCTGAAAACTGATGGTGAAAAATTGGGTTCACATTTTTAACTTACTTTATTTTTGGAAAATTTTAAACGACTTTAGATATACTGAGGATTTAAGAAATAGAAAGACCACGCTGATGATGGTGATGATGATGAGCATTTATTGAGTATTCTAAGCTCATTTAATCTTAAATGTGAAGTGTTCCTACTTCATAGTTTAGAAAAGTGAGGCATAGATAAATGATGATCTCAAGCAAAAAGCTGTGCCTTCCATCGCCACACAATGATTTTTAAGATTTTCTTCACCTGCCCCAAGAGCCTGGGATTAGATAACTACTTGAAAACTAATAATTCTTTATGCAAATAGATTCTTAAGGGGTAACAGCTTAATCTATTTCCCTCAACTAATACACTACCCAAGATTAGTTGATCATCAAATCAGCTAGTCTTCCACCTTAGAAATCACAAAGCAATCATGTAAGTTCAAAGTTCAAGGCTCAAAACCCTTCCTGGGAGACAGAGGTCATCACATTCAGGAGCCCAGAACAGCAGACATGGCAGTGGAAGGAAGGACAAGTAGAGGAAGAATCATAGATCAAGGTACCAGATCCCAGCTCAGAAGAGCCAGACCTTAAAATATTTTCTGGGTTGGGTTAGTTTTAAGGCTATGTCAACATTAGAGTTTGAATCTGTATCAGCAAAACTTAGTAAAACTTAATGTCAGGGTCAAGGTTAGGGTTAGAATTAGACTATAGGTTAGGATGAGCATCTTATTTATAATAAAGCATGGTACCTAAGTTCCCACTAGGGGCTGGCCTTCTAGATAGACCTTAAGGTTTGGTTATGCGTTAGAAGCTGTTAAGATTTGGACCGGGCGCCATGGCTCACACCTGTAGTCCCAGCACTTTGGGAGGCCAAGGTGGAAGGATCACAAGGTCGGGAGATTGAGACCAGCCTGGCCAATATGGTGAAACCCTGTCTCTACTAAAAAATACAAAAATTAGCTGGGCATGGTGGCACGTGCCATAGTCCCAGCTACTCAGGAGGCTGAGGCAGGAGAATTGCTTGAACCTGGGAGGCAGATGTTGCAGTGAGTTAAGATTGCACCACTGCACTTCAGCCTGGTGACAGAGTGAGACTCTGTCTGAAAAAAAAAGAAGCTGTTGAGATTTGGTTTAGAGTCATTGTAGGGTCCAGGTCAGCACATCAGGAAAACGGTCTGGAGATTCAATCAAAAGAAGTATTTAGATCTAAATTCAGATCATGAGGAATGGAATACTTTCCAGTTACTGACAAAACCCTGGGTAAGGATAATCTGTGCTCTGCCTGTGGTTCTGGTAGATATATGACCCAGCTATGTGTGTGTTGGCAAAGATGTAGCTGGGTGTCTGGGAGTGTATCTGATACAGATGATTCCATATACCTAGACAGTAACTGTGCACACAACGACTGCCTAGAGCAGCTTTGCCCTGGGTTCTTCGTACTTCCCATGGCTATGAACATGCCAGGGTTTCACACCCTCTACCACCTCGGAGTCCTGTGGACCCAGCCCTTCCACCTTGGCTTACTCACGCTTCCTATGCTCCCGTCAGCAGCCCTGACCCCCTCAGAGAAAGTAAGAGGATGCCCTGCCCCCTGATGAAACCCGCTTATCAGACCTTAGTCAAAGCCTTAGAGAAAGGTTTGCTTATTCCACTGATAAAAACAAGAAATTGCTCTGATTCCTTCAAACCCATGCGAGGAAGAGATCCAGGCCTGTATGGAATCTGTGAGCTCTCTCCTCTGTGCCCCAAGGTACTGCCTCCCCTACACTTTAGTCCCAGCCCCAAACAATCCTGGTTGTCCCTCACTCTAGCTATTGGAAAATGCTCTGGACAGTGCTGGCCTCAACCCAGATACCATAGCTCTTGCTCCTCCAGTGGTGGTGGGCAGGCATTGTCTAGAGCAAATAGCAAGGGTACCTCTTGAATGAATTCTCAGCAAAGGTGAGATTATAGGGATCTGATAGGGTTTGCATTTGTGTCCCACCCAAACCTCACATCAAATCGAAGGAGGGGCCTGGTGGGAGGTGACTGGATCATAAGGGACATTTCCCCCTTGTTGGTCTCATGATAGTGAGTGAGTTCTCACAAGATCTGATGGTTTAAAGTGGATGGCACTTCTCACTTCATGTGTGCGTTCGCTCTTTCTCTCTCTCTCTCTCTCTCTTCTCCTGTTCCACCATGGAAAGAAGTGCTTCCTTCCCTTTCACATTCTGCCATAATTGTAAGTTTCCTGAGACCTCCCATCCATGCGTCCTGTTAAGTCTACAGAACTGTGAGTCAATTAACCTTCTTCTTTAAGAATTACCCAGATTCGAGTAGTTCTTTTTATCAGTGTGAAAATGGACTAATACAGGATCCTTGGTCTCTCTTGGGAGACCTCAAGTTTGAAAGGGTCTTATCCTGCTGTGGGAAAATAGCATGTGGTTTGCACAAGAAGTACCCACATTGTTTTTTGGTGAAACTCTCGCAAAAACCAAAATCAAATTACAAACAGAATCACCCTATTCTACTGGACAAACATTATAACTGAAAATGTTTCTCACCAAAGCCAGTACAAAATAAGGGAAAAGGTACAGGGACCTTAGTTCTAACCTAGAAAATGCCACTAAGTGTGCCACCATGAAAGATCCACTCCTTTAGGACTCAGGTCAGCATCTGTAAAATGGGAATTACTAGGCTAAGTCCACCTCAGAGGAGTACCTGGGCAAAAACAAAAGGGAACAATCACTGCAAAAGGCAAAGAGCTGAAACAAACACATCTGCTGCCCTCCGAGATCTCACCTGTGAGGTTCGTAAAGAGCAGTCACTGGGGAAAATAGCAGTGTGCAAGCACGTCTCTGGTTCACCCCTCTCCCCTGCAGGCATAGCTCTTAGGGGTGGTCCTCCCCACAGGTAAGCTCCTGTGTCTAATTGACTTGCAGTCACAAAATGTGCTCCCCACATGGCCTGCATTTGTCCTTTCCTAATTTAGGGTCATTTCTCCTTGTTGTTCCTACACTGATGACTAAAATTAATCTCTGGCATTTCCCAGCAGCTAAATCATCATAATCAAACTCTGCAGCTGCCAGATTTGCTGACTCAAACCCCCTATGTATTCATATGATATTTGCCGGGTAATTACAGCATAGAGGTAATTATATTCATGACTCCATTACTTTCATAATTCCAGAGACCCAGAAATCACTTAAAAAAAAAAAAAACTCACAGAGCCCAGAGAAGAAATTCCTTCAATAGCTACCCTAAACTACCTCTTATCCTGTTTGTCTTTTCATATCATTCTTTCCTCAAAACCTTCCCATTCAACAGTAGTAGGTCCTGAGCCCCTTGGTGAAGGGAGAAAGGACAGAGATAAAACACAGACTAGGATGGGGTCACTCACATTGGTTAGGACCAAAAAGGGTTTGGGTGGTTTAAATCAATATGCAGTGTCTACAGTAACACCAGTCACTACTATAACAGTTAAGCCTTAAGTTCCAGTGTGTTCTCCAGTGCTTATCACAGTGAAGATTTGTTTCCTATTCACACCACAGTCCAGTTCAGATGTTTCTCATGACACATGTGCTGTCATGAGAAACATGTGCTATCATGTGCTCATTCAGGAACCCAGGCTCCTTCTGTATTGTGGCTCTTCCCACTCTAAGTACTCAGTGGTTTCTCCAACCAGCCAACAAATAGAAGACGACTTTGGTAACTCCCCCAGAACCAGACATGACACTCATCAGTTCCTCTCATCAATTTCTATTAGCAACATCTTGGCCCAGGGCCCCACCTATATGCAAGGTATCCCTTGCCAGAAAGCAACTTCCTGGCAGCAGCTCTATGCAATGATACAGAATGCACACCTTTGGTGGCTACACAAACATTTCTGCCAACAGTGTGACACTAACAGGGCATAGAGGAGCAGCCCAGGGCATTTTGGGAAATGATGGATCATCAGAAGCTGTGTGCCCTGCTGTACAAATTAAAGTGGTAAAACAAATGCAGTTGTCCCTTGGGACAATCCAGTATTGGCTTCAGGACCACCTGAGAATACCATAATTAATGGAATATTGAGTCCTGCAATTGGCCCTGTGGAACCCAAGAAATGACAAAGGAAATTCACCATCTTTGTTAAATTACCTTCTATCAATTTAACATCCAGAAAGGATCCCCCATCATGATGGTATCCCAGTGTGATCCTCGAGTCATGCCTGGGCGGACTATTTAATCTCCCTTCCCATATCTCACTCCCACCCAGCCTTTTTTGTGGGCTGCCAGATGACATGACAGTGCTGCCCTCAAAATTCTCCCCTTAGAAGTCCTCCCTAGAGATCTGTCAACTCCTCGCTGCCCATAATTTGTGCCATGACTGTCCCTCTCTGCAGCTCAGCCTGCCGGGGCACTCACAGAGAGGAGGTCATGTATGTCCAGCAATGGTGAGAGATGCCAGCAAGGACTCTGATCACCAATCAAAGGGGCAGGCAGGGTGACTGCTAAGCTTGATTAAAGCAGAGAAGGAGGCCAGTTGTGAAGGCAGAACTCAGGATTCAGGATTCAGTCAAGTCTCACACCTCGAGGGTTGCCCCTGAGGATTCTTGTCCCAAGATTGATGGCAGCAGAGGAGACCCAGTAGCAGAGACCCTGGAGAGTATAGCAGGATGACTGGGCCCCTGGACTTTGGGTCCTACAGAGTCCCAGGAGTGGCACAGAAGCTGCTTGTGGACTCAGAAGGGTTAATCTGGGACTGAGCCTGAGGCTGAATGGCATCAGCAGATGTGCCCATGAGGAGTTTAGAGCTGGGGGGGAGGGGGAGAAGCAGAGATGAACTTGGGAGTAACAATGAAACCAAGCACAAGAGAAGCTCACACAGTGGTCCTCGTGAAGCATCTCACCCACATCAGAAGAGCCATCAGACTGGAGTCCATTGACCATCACCCAACAGATGGGTGGCCCCACCCACGCAAACATGTGGAATACACATTCTTTTCAGTTTTTAAAACTCCAACCTACTGACTCTCCTATATTTTCTATTCTGAATTTTCCACTTCAGCAGTTTTCTTTTTGTTTGTTTCAGAAAAAGGATAGAATTAAGTTCTACTGTGTGTTTCACACTTGAAAACCTCTACAACAAGATACAGCTTTTCCTCAGAACTGCTTTTGTGGCAGATCGTGGCAACCCATGAGTGGGGAAACTAAGGGCAGACTCCCCCGCACAGCAAGCAAAAGCCCAGAGTGAGCACTTCTCTGAGGCCGAGCTCCCTCCCTGGGTATGTGAGGAAGGAAGGTCACAAGCTCTTAAGTAAGAGTAAGAATTGCCCAGTTGATATGCCATCCTCCAAAGCATGATTCCGTCTCATCCACTTTCTCATCTGGGAAGCCCTTCAGATTTCCAAACACTGGTAGAAAAAAAATTTTTGTAGTATCACAATTTTTTTAAAAATGCAGTGTATAGAAGTATATTTACTAATAAACAATAATAATGAGAAAAGCTCTAGTTTCAATGTGTATCCCCCCTTCAAGTAGAAAATGGACCTTTGCCATCCCCTACCCCATTTTTGGGTCCTCATTCTTTGTGTCCTCTTTCTGCATAGTTCCATTATATCCCATCTGTCCAGAACTCAGCCATCCTCAACCATCCAGAGCACAGTGTGGGGGAGGGGGGAACAGGTGCTGCAAGGCAGCTGAGAACCCAAGCTAGAGGTCTCCCTGTCCATCCAGAGACATCAGCAACCACAAGGAAACCTCAACTTCTTGTTCCTACATTTTAAACACTAGTGAGTTGAGTTCTCAACCCATGGCATACTAAGGACAGTGGATTGGAACAGGGGGGAGGGACAGCCACCACAGGTGACAAAGACTCTGAAAGCACAGTCAGTGGGGCTGTCCCTGCCTGAACCAACAATCCAAGGTTTTGCAAGAGGCTAGGAAGATTTTGGAGGAGGAGGTCTGACTCAAATGAACCAAAGTAGGCAATCCAGTGTGGCAGAACTCCACAACGAGCTTGTGTTTCTGCTTAGAGGAAAGGCAGAGGAGAGCAAGAATGGAAGACAAGATTTGGAAGGCAGGCCAAGCCGCTACTGGGTAATTTGAACAGAGAGACCATCTGACCAGGCGTTGTGTGCAGAATTTGGGTGTGGAAGCCTGTGCAGTGTGAATACAGTAGCAACGGAAGATGCAGGTGATGTGGGGGAGCTTCTGGGAGAAGGGAGGCATGAGCACCCCACAGCATCTAGGAGCACCCTGGCTTCTGAGTGAAGATACCATGAAGGGACAAGACCTCACCTGGCCTGGGGATTCCACAGCTACCAGGCAACTCAGAATAGCAGAGATGGGAGGAAATTGAGACATCAAACTACACTTCCAGTTTTCACACTGTGCTCTGAGACCCGGCTGGTGGTGGTGGCTGTGGTAGTGGCAGGTCCACACTATGACAACAGGTGAGCAGGACAGCTGCGGCTGGCTCCCAGACCCTGCCTCCCAGGCCAGGAATCTCCCCCTGCACTGGGCTGCCTCTCACTCCCTCCCCGCCCCCATCCTGTGAGGTAAACAGCCACTTCCCTGGCCCTGCGTGGGCATCAACAGGATTTCTTATGACCCTAAGCTCACCTGGGGAGCTGGCCTCAACCATTTAGCTTTGACTGAAGAGGGCAGTGGGACGCCTGCTGGGCTGGGGGAGTTGGGAAGCTTCGTTAATCATGCTTTCAGAGCACTTTGTGATGCAGAGATGAAAGACGTCTGAGGAGAGCAAAGCATAGCCATTACAATCTCCATCTTCCTAATTGAGGAAAATGAGGTTATTTCCAAGTCCTCTGTGATGCGATGGGGAAATGTGCTTGATAGGCCCTCACTTACAGCTTCTCCCCCCCCCACCACGGCTGCTCAGAGCTGAGGTAGCCAGAGCACTGTGTGTGCAGAGCACCCAGGTTACAGCCCCGCCACCCAGATGATGCCCCAGCTGTGCTGTGTCACTCCTGATGCATCAGCCCCAAGACGGGCAGCCTCGACAAAACATCAAAGTTGAGCACCTTCACGTGACATGGAAGTCCTCCTCCTCTGCACTGAGTAATTGGAACAAAACGACCCAGGTAGTCTTGCTGTAACATCAAAGCTGCATATAATAACCTCACAGATGAATTTAAGAGTGAATACATTCACAGCCACTGCTCAAGTTTGAAGTATGCTGCAATGTTTTTCAGCTTCAGCACCAAACAAGAAGGAAAAAAATCGTCAGCCATTGCTTCCTCTATTGACCCTCCGGGCTGCGATGGAAGGTGTGGGTTTATCATCTTTACGTAAGAACAGTCTAAGAACAATAACGAGAATGGGAACAACCAAGAAGAGGCAGGGGGAGAAATCCCAAAGTAACATATATGTTCATACAAACCCCAGGCCACCCACTAGCTCTGTGAGGCACAGAGTGACACTGACCAAAACACCTGCCAGGGTTCCACCATCAAGGTCAGTGGAGTCGGGGAGCTGGTCACCCACTGTTGCCTCCAATGAATGGCTCCCTTTATTTAGGTTGGAAGACTAAAGGTGAGCATATATTTATGAACAGTAGAGCTACCAAAGAGAGAAATTCAGAATTGGTTCACGAGATAGTAGGTTGGTGGGAAAGTATTGTGGTTTTTGCTAAAGTAGTAGAAATTACTTTTGCACCAACCTAATATAAATGGCCCTTCACTGTGGGGCAGCTGAGGTCCTGGGACCTTCCAGAAGCAAGTCACAGGCTCTCATTTTTAGGAGGGGAACTCAGAGGTCACAGAAAAGGGGACCCAAGGACAGGATTGTGACATGCACTCTGGCCAGGAAGTATCTTTAAAATAGCATCCTTTGGAACATATCTAAAGGCAAAGATTCAGGACATGTCATTTCTCAGCGCAACCCTGCACAGCAGCTGCTATACTCCCGACCTGAGCACATCTCGTGAGGTCCACTTCTCTTGTCTTCACAGCCTAACAAAACTCCCTGGGTCTTCTGTTTCTAGTTGATCGTAACTCCCTGGCCCCTAGATCTAGATGTGCTCTGTGGTCAGTAGATACATTCTACTCTTTTGTATAGCCACCATGCTGTCATATTGCATGCCAGGTTAATGCACTATCTGTTCAACCCACTTTACAGCTGAGAAAACAAGAGAATAAGGATATAACCTCTCTCTTCAGTGGGAGAACATGTAGGTGGCACATTATTGCTATAACAGCTGATATGTGCATCCTCTTCAAATATCAAGGGGTCTGTAGATGTCACCCTCACACTAACTCTGTGAAGCAGCATTCACCCTGAAACCACATTGCAGGGCTACACCCAAGCCTGTCCCTAAAACCCATACCCTTCCCCATTCATCTATGACCCAGTGGCATCATTGTCCCTCATTATGGGTCAAATTGTGTCCCCCAAAAAAGATGTTGGAGTTCTAACCCCCCAGTACCTGTGAAAGTGACCTAATTTGGAAATACGGTCTGTTCAGATGATCAAGTCATTGGGGTGAACCTCTAATCCATTAAGACCAGCATCTTTTCAAAAGGGGAGAATTCAGACACAGAGGCTGACATGCACCCGGGAGAACGCCACCTGTAGATGAAGTTGGAGACGCAGGGCAGTGGCATCTATAAGCCAAGGAACACTAAAGACCACCAGGAAATCACCGGAAGCCGGGGGTCGGGGGGAAGCCTGGAACAGATTCCTCGTCTGAGCCCTCAGAGACAGCCAACCAGCCATGGACACCTCGATCTCAGACTCCTGGCCTCCAGAACTAAGACCATACATTTCTTCTGGTTTTGTTTTTTGTTTTTAGTGCCACTACTCAGTTGGTGGTATTTTGTTAGGGCAGCCCTAGAAAAGTGAGACACCGCCTTATACTCACTCCAACCGTTTTGTCATTGCTCATACTGAGGCAGCAGGCCTTCCCCTACACCTCCATCCCACCTCTCCAGCTGGCCTCCCTTGCACTGAAAAGGATAAGGGTGGGCCAGTTTCTGCAGAGGCTTGCAGATGCTTTTTTATTCCACACACACACACATACACACACACACACACACACACACACACACGCCACACACCACTCCCCTAGAATGGAGAGGCAGGGACCAATGGGACCAGAGGGCCTGGGCCAACCTTGGCACATTGGGTAGAAGTTGGAAAGTCAGGGGGATCCTTGCTTGTTTTCTGTTTTTATTTGAGTTTTTGTTTTTGCGACAGGGTCTCGCTCTCTCACCTAGACTGGCGTGCAGTGACACCGTCACGGCTCACTGTAGCCTTGACCTCTGAGATTCAAGCAATCCTCCCACCTCAGCATCCCGAGTAGCTGAGACTATAGGCACACACCACCATACCCAGCTAATTTTTGTATTTTTTGTACAGACAGGGTTTCATCATGTTGCCCGGGGTGGTCTCGAAATCCTGGGCTCAAGTGAAGCTCTCACTCTGGCCTCCCAAAGTGCTGAGACTAAGGTGTGAGCTGCCACGCCCAGCCCCCCTTGTTACCTGAGGCTTCCCCCTGCCAATATCAGCACCTCCCTTTGTCTCTGGAGTCAGCAGCCAGGCTCCTGAGCCACCACATGTTTCCATCATATACCCAGATGTCACTGTGGAGAGTCCTTTCTTGTCCCATACCTACTTCACCAAGAGAATAAATTTCTCTAGGCTTCCAGGGCTGGGCATCTCTCCCTGCCACCTCCCAGCAAGGAGCTTTTGAGTGCTTGCTATTAGGTGACCCTGGAAGGCACAGAACTCCTTGTCCCTGTGTTCCCCAGGGAGCCCAACAGAGCGTTTCCTGATGTACTCTCTTCCCCTGGGAACTTTCACTACTTCACATCCCACTGATGTCACAGAAATTCACTGCAGCTTTGCCTGGTCCTCACACCCAAACTTGGAGGCTGTATGGGAGTGCCTGCCTCTCTCACTGTTGCCCTCTGCTCCAGTTTGGGCATCTTCACTCAGCAAAATAGAGGTCCTGTGACATCCTTATAGCTTCAAATGAGGCCAAGGCTGCCAGTTCACTAGATGAAGAAGCAATCAAGACAGGAATGGGACAGTCTGCACAGGTACAAGCTCATAATCCACCCATCCTTCCCTGCTAACTGGGCCCCTGTGCCTTGAACTCTTCTGCTCCCCATCCAAGGATTCCTCTGACATCCTCTGCAGGTCCTCAGGGCCTCAGAGATGGGGGAGGAGGCTGGCAAGTTCAAACACTGAGAAAAAAGGCATTCCCTTGGATGCAATCAGGCTGAAGAACTTCTACAAAGGCCCTTGCCATATCATGATTCTGACGTAGACATTCAGTCTTTTAGAGTGTTTCTTTTCACTTACATGATGTGCTTTATCGTGACCAGCAAAGCCTTGTTGATTTAACTTTGGTCATTGTTGCTTTTCCTATAAAGGGATGATTTTTTAAAAGCTTGTCAGTTAAGTACGATTACATTCTGTATAAACCAGAGTTACTTTCTTCCTACAAATACATATCTGATTTTAAAATGTGCTTAATGGAAATTCCCATATAGCCCACTTCTCTTCCATGAAGTGAGGCCTGGTGTTTAATTTACTTTGTTTTCTGTCTGTACCTGGCCCCTGCACATGGGACCTCACCACTCACAAACACACAGGAATTAAATGAATTAAATGCGGGGCTGGATGACAATAAAGCTTCTCCAAAAAATCAAGTATTTGGAGATTTAGCAATATCTCTAGGGCACTCTGAGCCTCTCTAGGTTACCTCTGAAATGCACAGGATTTACAAGGGATTAAGAGAAACTGGAAAATCTCCAAAAATGCAAGAAAACAATTAATGACTTAAAAATAGGACTCTTAAAAGAAAATAGGACTCCTTAAGGTAGGTTAGGAATATGGTCATATAGCAAGGGACAGTGGAAGAGACAAGAATACGTTAAGGGCCTTTGGGTCCAGGATGACATCATCTACATCTCATCTTCTTTCCCACTTCCATTATTAAAACAAGGCAACTGCTTCTTCCCCCATTGGCCTCTTGCCCCTAGATTTCTAGTCCGTGGCTTCCATCCCAGCTATGTCAGCTTAGTGTCCATCAACTCAGTGATGTATGTCTCTGGCAGCTTTTCAGTAGCTCCCTGCCTTCACCGTCATAGCACTGTAGAGATGGAAGGCAGGGAGCTCAGTGGAGCAAGATCAGATAACCAAGTCATAACCACAGCCACCTGCCAGTCATCCCCCACTTCTGCCTAATGCCCCCCCAAAGCACCCAGATCTATTATGTGGCATTGCCTACATCATCCGTAGTGCAGTCAGGCTTTAGGTACCACTCCTTTATCCCACTCCCCATAATACACACCACATCTGTACCCCACGTGCTCACTTCCACAAAGAAGACCTTTTCCCTACCCCAGCCACATAACATCCTCTTTCTGTAAGGTTCAGCTCAAGCCTCTAACTATCTGTGGATCCAACTTCCTTCCAGTCCTCAGGGAGCAATCCTTCCTCTAAGTGCCTGCACCACGTATGCAGCAGACTGTTCCCAAAGCACTTGGACTTGGGTGAAAATTGATATTTTCATGTGGACATACTTTATCCTCACAGCTCAAGTGTAGCTTCCTGGAAGTCAATGTGCTGAGCACATAACATTCAGCATTTACTGATGTGAAGGACTGTGTTCAGTCAGTCCCTATCAAGAATACAGTAGGGGAGAACTGAAATAGGGTACATGTGGATGAAACATAAGAAAACAGTTCTGTGCATTGCTAATTGTACTACTTCGGCCTCCTCATACTTTTCCAGCATTTTGGCAGACATTCCAACATACTCCTGAGAAGTATATAACACCAGTATCCAGAGAAGCACTGCAGAAACTGTGTTGGCCTCCGTACTAAGCTGTTTACCTGGTGCTAGGAGTACGAAAGTAGCCCAGACCTCACTCCCACTAACGCACTGTGGCTGACCTTCATCGGGTACCTGTAAAGCAGTAAGGCAGGCCTGTCTCATGGACTCCTTCTCAATCACGCTTCTCCCAGAGTTGTCCTAGGTCTTAGACCTTCCCTCCCTGGAGCTGCAGGACTACCGCCCATCTGTATCACAGGCTGTCAGCCCTTGCTATTTCAGCCCCACCCCTGGAGACAGTTTTAACCAGTCCAGGTTTGGCCCAGACACTAGTGTTTTTTAAAAGCTCCCACTTGTTTCTAAAGTGCATCCAGACAGAAGAATTACTGCACTGTACACCGCCGCCCCCGCCCCGACCACCACCACAGTCAGGGCAGGGGGAGGGCAAGAGTGGCCACACACCCCTCCCTCTCTGGCCCTTCTCTTTGTTCTACAAAGGCTGGAATTATGGATAGTCTACAAAAGGTCCGTGTGCAACTCTGAGGAATGATAACAGAGAGGTAATAAAACGTAAATGAGATACAAATGATTGCACAAAACTTCAAGAGAACTAATAAGCTCTTCACAGGAGCTATTCTCACAACCACACCCCAGTTCCTAGCATTGCTTCTCAGAGCTGAGGTCAGCTAACCCTTTCTTCTGGAAAAGAGTCCATCTTCTGTCCTTCAGTTTTTCACTTGCCACACACTTTATCCCTGGGGATTGGTGTCAGCATTTCATCCAACCCTTCTGCTCAACAACAATCCTTGAGACTCCACTCTTTCCATGATTCGACTTATTCAGTCTGGAATAACCTCACCGGTGCCTTGAATCAGCCCAGTGATCACTCCACTTTATAAAGTCCTTCACTGGGACTCTCCTTTCCTGGGAGACACTTGGGCCAAATCTACAAGTACTCTTCCCTGACCACCCTGAGGATCCTCTGCACATCATTGCACAAAACAGCCAAGGGTCTTCTCTCCTGCTTCCAGACCACGCCCAGGGGTCTACGAATGCGTCGGAAATGACTTGCCAAACAAGTCACCTGCCCTTGAGGGTCACCCTTTTGTACCCAGAAATCCTGACAACTGTGGTTTGTCAATCTTGGCTGCACATTAGAATCACTTGAGGAGCTTTGAAAAAATATCCATGTCTGAACCATGAGCTGGTCAATTAGATGAGAAGCCCTGGAGATGGAGCTCAGGATGGTTGAGAATCACACTTGCAGATGCTTTGAAAGTAAAATGTTTTCTTATCTTGCACCTTTCCTCCCATTCTCCATAAACAGAATGGGGGACGACATGAGGTTTACTTTTTGACCCTCATGTATTGAGCAAATATCTGGAGGCAGAGTAAGTAGATGTGATGTATTTACATCCCAGTTATACAAACAGGATTAGGATGCAGTCCTGTTACGGGCTGAATTGCCTGTCTCCAAAATTCATATGTTGAAGTTCTAACTTCAAGTACCTCAGAATGGGACTATGTTTGGAGAAGGGCCTTTAAAAGGTGATTAAGGTTAAATGATGTCATTGCGGTGAGCCCTAATCCTTATAAGAATCAGGCATCTTTATAAGAAAAGGCGATGAGGACAGACACACAAAAAGTGAGGACCATGTAAAGACACAGCAGTAACATGGCTATCTATAAGCCAAGGAGAGACATCTCAGAAGAAACCCATCCTGAGACACCTTGGTCTTGGACTTCCAGCCCCCGGAACTGTGAGAACATAAATTTCCATTCTTTAAGCCACTGATTCTGTGGTACTCATTTTGGAAGCCCTAGCCAACCACTACAAGCTCCTGTCTTCAAGTAGCTGGCAGCAGGAGTGTAAGTCCCCCAAGAAGACTGGCAATGAATGAATGCCAAGACTCAAACCTAGCTCCTGACTCCAGGAGGTTGTGCAGTCTCCTTTCCAGAGCTAAGAGCACAGAAGTATCTCTTTCTGTCAGGAACACTTTACTTGGAGTCTCACTAGAGGCAAAAAAAAAGAACGAACCATGTTTCTGAGTCCCCCGGGTCACCTACATCCCCAGGGGCCTAAGAACGCTAACTCTGTCCCCCAGAAGGTCTTCCCATTCCCTCAGAGACCCTGGCTGTTCCTGGACCTTGATGTGATGGAGGGCTGCGTTCTCTGCCCACTGGAGCCGCCCCTCTCACTCTGCAGAGTCCGTTTCCCATTCAGACTGTGTTCAGAAGCTCCCTGTGTGGGGTGTGACATGCTTGAATGCTCTCAGTGGAGCAGCTTTATCCCAGAGCCTGAAACTGTGACAAAGAGGACACCTTCACCAGTGAATTAGCTTGATTTTTCCAGCTGCTGCTGTGAACTTCTCCATCAGAAGGCCCAGCCTCTGCACAAACCACATCTCTGAAAGCTGGAACATTCTCCAGCTAATAGCAGGCTTTTTTTTCTTTCCCCTTTTTCTTTTCTTTTTTTTTTAAACTGTGAAATGTCCTCTTTTAGTGGATAACTTGAAAAATGCCCTTCCAAAGAACTGAGTTGTCAGTATAAACGTCTAAATGGACCTTCATTAGAACCATAAAAAAAGGCTACTTAACATGTAATTGGCCCATTCTTCATGCTTAAAGACACTGTTAAAATCATGCCAATAGCTAACTTTGAAACCCATGGTAAAAGCTAAATGTTTTATCTACAGGCTCCATTTTATAGCCTGGTAAGATGAGATCACATCAATCTTTGTGTCTTTCAAAAGATGATAGATAGAAATTTGCCAGATACCTTCACACCATTCACTTTTTCCTCTCAGATTTACTGAAATTAGCTAGTGGATCTCTAACAAGATCATCCCATAAAAGCTCCTCCAAGCAGATTGGAGAGATGAACTCAAGTCCCCCTTACCCCAATGTGGCTCTGCTTCCATTTCCTTTCTTAATCCTAATGTTCATAGTACTGTTTATTATCAACCAGTTTATAGATCTCTAGTTAATATTTGCTCAGGGCTTATGCTGATTTCTCAATACATGCAATTTTCTGGTTTCATCTTTATCTTCGAGGATTAGATTGGATTGAGCTGCCTTGTAGTAATTTAGTTTTTATCTTATGCCTTACAGTTTTATGTTCTTGTAATAGCACTTGCGTTTCCTTTTTTATTTAATTAAATATATCTTATTTCACAACTACAGCATTTTTTTTTTTTTTTAGTTTATTTATTTAACAGCTGGCAGGGTGATGGTGTTTTGTAGAGAGAACCACGCTGGGTATTTTTAGACATTCAGAAGTTAGGGAATGCTCCAGCTGAGAAGCGGGAAGAAAAATCTGAACTTGAGAGATGAATGCTCAGAGATTAAACTTGGATTGCTTTGGTTGCATGATGGAGCTCCATAGATTAAGTTCTTAAAACAAAAACAGAAACAAAAACAAACAACAACCAAAAACAGTACATTTAAAAGTATGTGCAAGAAAGAAGCTGCAAGACTTGATCTTTGGTCTTCTGAAGAACAGCTGGCTCTTCCCATTGGCTCAGCCAGTACAGAAATACCAGGTGTTACCGATGCCTTAGGAGCATGCATGCACATTCCCCACAGAAGGCTCTAGACCTGCAAGGCTTTCCAGCCATCTCTGTGCTCAGCTCCATTCAACAACCCTGTGCACACAAGATTTGGTTCAATACAAGTTGTGTGCGGGAGTATGGCAGCCTGTTGGCTAAAGGATGATCTCATCGTTTGTTCTAATAAAGACGGAAATGCCAGTGATGGGATTCAATACCAATGCTGGGCTCCGCAGCCCTTCTTTCACCGTGCTGACCTCACTAGGCTCCTTCCGGGCTTGAAACAACAGCAACAGCATCACAAAACCTTGCAGTTAGGGGCAGTCAAGTGAGGCACCTAGGTGGTAAAATTTAACAAGGAGCTCATATTCAGTCAGGGAAAGTTTGCATGACCCTGGCAGTGGGTGTCTCCCTCAGTTTTATACACTAGACACCCTGCTTCACTCACCCCAGTGCTTGTCCTATGGTAACTTCCTGGAAATATTCCCTCTGCAGGGCACTATTGCACCAAAAAGACCCAGCTAGAATGCAGCCCCCTACCCTAGGTTTCTTGCATCTGCACCTGGAATCATGTGGAACCATCAGCCAGACAACTCTCCTCCATCCTGACCAGGATACCTCTGCTCCATGCCCTTTCTTATGAGAAGCACTACCATGTTTCCAATGTTATCAGTGGGAAAAACCTTGGAAGACTCTCTAGTATTTCCCACTCAACTACTGGACCATCAAATGTTACTGATAATGACCCTTCTTCTGGGGCATCTCCCCTTCTTTCTAGAGTCACAGCTTTAAATCAAGCTGGCATCAACTCACAGCTGAATTATTGTGCCAATTTCCTAAATGGCTCCATGCCTCCAGGCCTATCCACCCCCAGGGCACCCTCTGCAGAAATGGTTTGCAAAGTGTAGTCCTTGAACCAGCAGCAGCGTTACTTGGACACATCATAGTAATGTAAATTCTCAGGCCCCCTCCCAGTACTACTAAATCAGAAATTCTAGAGGTAGAGTTCAGCACCCATGTTTCCACCTGCCTTCCAGATAATCCTGACACTCAATAAAGTTTAAGAACCACTGCTCTATTGTATACAATTTAAGCTTAAAGTCCATGCTACCTTCCAGCTTAAAAATTCTTCATTGTCCCCCCTTAAGATGACGCTCAAACTTGCTAACCTAGCTCTCCTCATTCTACATCTCTGGTTACGTTGCCTACTGCCCCCTGACACATATCTCAAGCCTAGCCACACCGCTCTCCAGACTGAACCCTAGAGTGGGCAGCTTCCTCCTTAGCTACCTTCTGTTCTCCAGGAATAATATCCATGTGTCCAAGAACTGTATTATTATCCTATTGAAAACACAGCGACAGCAGCGTTGACCATCCTGAGGATGGATTAACCATGCAGAGGCCGTAGACAAGGCTGAGAGTGGAAGGAGAAATGCCATGTGCTGAGTGCCTGCCACCGGCTGACTTAGTAGTGGATTAATTTCCCTACAATGTCTCACTGAAATACCTACAAAAAATTTTTAAAACCTGTGAAGGTCTGAAGGAAACAAGGAGGTAAGTATACCCAAGCCCAAAAGCAAATATGAACAGAAAGACCTTTCTGGAATCAAAAGTAGAACAAGAACAGGTGTAAAAATACAAAAGAGCCCACTATCTTTCTTCAGGGACCCTCTAGAATCCTGGAGCCCAACAACCAGCCCACGGTCCATCCTCTGAAAGCCTTGATGCATTTTCTCCCTTTGCTGACTCTCGCTGAAGCAAGAAAGCCAAAGGGCACTTGTAGTAAGTCCTTGATCCAAAGACCCAGCAGTACTGTTTTTGCTGAGTCAGGATAAACAGAACCAGTCACAGAAAGAACATGGGAACATGAGGGCCTGCAAGTGAGCACAGAGTTCAATGCTAGGAGCCCAGGTCTCCTGGCCACAGATCTGCCACTCACCAGGTTGGAGACAACACCCAGGCTTAATGCATGGCCAGACCCCAGCGTCTGGACTTCTCTTTCTGAGTTTATGCATAATGAGGTCACCAAATCAACCTCTCTCTAAAGGCCCAACTGGCATATGTGAGCACAGCATACTGGCGAGGTAAATCCCCTCTGTCCCCAGGCATGATCAAGTGGCCACCTGAAGTTTCAGTGTCTATGGAGAAACTGCTATTAAACCAATTTCCAAGTCCCAGACCCCGCCAGGGATCGCCATCCTTCCCCGCTGGAGTTCAACATCAACTCCTCCTCTTGGGGTGGCATGGGGGAGAGGGCTGCTTTTGAACTTTTTCCCTTATAGTCTGAGGTTTTCAAGGGTGTTCTGCCTTTCAGATTTATTTCAGCAAGTTGCTGTTAATTGTGTTTTCAATTAGTAATGTTTAAAACATCTTGAGATTTGGGCTACTGAAATTGCAGTGCATTAATAATTATTAAACAGGGGTTCTAATCCATTATTTATTGAATAAATTTTTAATACTAATGCAGAATCCATTGTCACTGACACCATGAGTTTGGCCATTAAGAAAAAAGCTGACAAAAGGAAACTGAAGCTCCAGGATTCTTAAATGAAGGCCTGTGGAGCACAGCTTCCTGGAGAACAGATTGGCAGCTGTTTCTTTTATATCTGTTTAATCAAGGCTTTGTTGCCTAGAGGAAGGGGGGCAGTTCCCACATAGTAGGTACTCAGTAAATGTTTGTACAGGGAGTGAATGAATGCATGAATAAATAAATGAATTTCAGAATAATTAAACCAGGAGAGTATTTTTTTTAAGATCTAAGCTCCTTTCTATTTTAACCATTAACAAATACTTACAGAGCATTCAGCTTGGTACAGAAATGTCTGTGATGGATAAGACAGTAATCCCTTCCCTCTCAGTCTGACAGATCATCATAATACACATTTAAATATAATTATGATAAAATGTGGTAATCCAAGGTGGCACAGAAGCCCACGTGAGGGGGTGACCCTGGCTGGAGCAGTCAGAGAAGGCTTTGGTGAGGAGATAATGTTAGGTCCCAGAGGCAGATTTTTCCAGACATGGAAATGAGGAAAGGGTAAGACAGCATATTTGGGGACATGTGCAAAGACAGCTTAACACATAGGCGGCACATTCCAGCATTTGCTCGGGGCATGAGGAAGTGAGGCTGGAAAGGCAGTTGGGAGCAAGAAGGTGAGGACTCCGTGAGCCATGATTAGAACCTTGGTTTTCATTCTATGGACAAATCCA
Source organism: Ateles fusciceps (assembly GCA_036589455.1). NCBI lineage: Eukaryota > Metazoa > Chordata > Mammalia > Primates > Atelidae > Ateles > Ateles fusciceps. Next base: position 3,359,305 of record JAZHEH010001737.1, read on the forward strand.
CAGGTAGGTGTTAAGCAAGGGACTGATGAGTCAGATTTTTCTTTGAGGCCAGCCCTCCAACTTATGTGCTACTGAATAACCTCAGCAACATGCTGGTGAAGCTTGGATAACATTGCAGCAAATGAGGGGGAAGAAAGGGTGGGATTCAGTTATTTCATAGCTAGAAGTGTGAAACAGACCCCATCTCTCGGTAGAGGTAAGCAACGTGGAGGAAAGACCCAGAGACACCCTAGCATTTTCACTACACTATGCTGTCTTTGAGGAAGGCAGGTTAGGCTGATTGCATGTGGTGAGGTAGGGGGCAGTGGTGACAGAGATGAAGAAAAGTTTTAGAATAATAACTTTGAAGTGCCTATCGGCAATGCAGGTAAATGTCCAGCAAACAATTAGATATACCATTCCAGAGATCAGCAAAAAATATGGATTGAGTTATAGATGGGGTGTAATTCATGCAAGGTAGTCACTTCAAGCATTTGTTCAGAATATACTAGGCCTAAGACTTGGTTAAATTAACCTTTTGCTATGGAGAGCCATTAAAAATGATTTCCAATAGAATTTTAAAAAACAAAATCTAATTAAACACAGGGAGAGTCTAATATCTCTATTTACGGCAAGGAAATGCACACAGTGAGAAAATAAAGGAGTGGAATGAACAAAAGAGACCTTTGGGATTCTCTCCAGTCTTGAACTCAACCCAAAACCAATGCATGGATCGATCAATATTACAAAGCACCACCTCTAAACCTCGAGGAATCCAGAGACACAGAAGTGACATCATACAACCCCTCTTAGCCTCATCAATGTCCCTCAGAAGCTTTGAGCCCCAACCTTAACTCTGTCTTGCCCTCTTTCCCAAAATCTTCTCTAGCCACTGCAGACTAAAGAGTCTCTACCCCTCTGAGCACTTTTAACCTTGCCAAGCTCTCACGCACATGTGGCCTGGGATTTTTAACTTGTCCTGCTCAGCCAGATATCCCCACACACTACCCCTGTGCAGCTTGGACTCTTGGAAGGCCACAGCCTATCCCCACCCCACTCACAGACTATAGCAAGGCCCAGCTCAGGATTGAGCATGTAACATTTTGCTCTGGTCATTTCTGGTTCCTTGGGAGCCTCCACTCCACCACTGCTACCCTACCTCCAGCGTGCTCAGCTTGGCCAATACAGAGAGAGCACACATTAGGTGTTCAGTGAAGACCCAGGTATAATGGCCCATTTAATCTATTTCCTAACACCTCCTCTTTCAAGTTCACAACAACCCTGGGACTCAGAAAGTCTCAATCATCCCTTCAGCACCAGCAGGACTCTGAGCCCTTGGCTCCTGCAGCCTTGCAAGCTGGAGAGAGGATAGAGAAAGGAGAGGCCAGTGAAATGGGTTAGACCCAGCCTCCCTCTGCCTACCCTCCCAGAGGCCTTCCTGGAAATACTTTAGAATCCCTAAGAACAGATACCCAAAGCCTATAAGTCACAGTCTTGGTGCTGGAAAAGTGTAAATGAGAGATATAGCATCCAAGACAGGAGGTGCCCACATCCACCTCTAGTTGAGAGGCCTCTGGGCCAGAGGACTCCAAAGTGATGTCTGTAGGAGTAGGCAAAGCAGAGACACAAAGAAGGATGTGGAGTGATAATAAGTGAACCATGCCAGGTGGCCATCTCTGCCCTTCCAGACGAAACCCACTACTCCCTTTATTTTCTCACACATCTTCATTCCTCTGCTTGTTTTTCTATCTGCTTCCTAGATGTAAGTTCCTTGAGGCTAAGAACCTGAATTTTTCACCTTTTTGTTTCCCATAATGCCTAGCAAAGGACATGGCACACGGTAAACTCTCAGTGAATTGTTGTTGAATAAACAAATAGATGAATCCTATTTTTTGAGGAACTGTAACTGCACAATTTTTAAATTGTGTCTGCTATTTGGGTTAGTGTCTTCCAGGAGAGACCAAGAATCCATTAATAACATTAGGATTTTAGGAAAATCTGTTTAAAGGAAAACGTGTTACCTTGTGAATATTCTGTGTTCTTAGGGAAAAGGAAGTCAGGGGGAAAAAATGCGAACAGCCTACTCCAGAAGAATTGAGCTGAGGCCAGGAAATTGAAATGAGAAGGAATTTAGCATTGGTGTCGTTATAACCAACTATCAGGATGATTCTTTTTACAATTTTTTATGAGACAGAGGGAGGAGGGAGTGGTAGGTTTCAGTGAAATTACACCAGCCAATGAATGGCAGGATTAGAATATTCTTTTCTTTAGCTATTGGATGTAGTAACATCATGCTACAGAGATAAGCAGGCTGTGTCATGTTTGACATATAAACCTAATTACTTTTTAAATAATAATGGCAACAACATAAACAATACGGAATGACCTTAAAGATTGCATTATCTGATTTGACTTACCCACAATCCCGCGAGTACCACTACTATTGTCCCTTTCTAAAGATGACAAGTTGAAGGTCCAAAAGTTAACCAGTATTAGATCTGGGACTCAGACATGTATGTCTGGACTTCAATCCTGTGATTTTCTTCTCTGTGATACTTGGATAACTTTCTAATAGAAAATTCCCCTGGAGGTCTAGGAAATGGTAAAGGTTCTTATTGCTAGATAAGAGCTTAGATGACCAAAGTTCCAGCTCACACAGAAAAGCAGTGTTATGGAGGCATTTGGGTCTCATCTCTCCACTTGGGATTTGAATCCCATAATTAGCAGCCTGAAACACCTGCCTTTTCCAGGCGTGGGTTCATGGTGAAGCTGACCCTACTTAGAGGCCACAGAGGGGTTCAGTCTGGAACAGGGCTTCCTTATGGAACCAGGCTTCCTTATGGAACCATCAGAGGGTGGGTCATAGCTCAGACTCGAGTATCAGAGAGGGAGCTCATTTCTGAAAGCATGAAACCTATAAGGGGTGATGCCAAGGGCTTATCCCTGGATGGCATCTGTAGCCCTGTGACCCCTGCTTTCCTGGCATGCTGCTGCACCGGCTTCCTCACTGTAGAATGGGAAGGAAACTGTCACAGCACAGGCTTGTGAGCCCATGCTGGAAAAAAGAAGCATCAACAAGCACTTGTTAGTGCAAGTCACCCTGTCCAGGGAAGACAAGTCTGAAGACTGTCACACCCCTGCCTCTTTCCTTTTCACAGCTGACCTTGAACCCCAGTGACAGCGTGGGAGGGGGAGGCAAAGATCAAGGACTCAGGATGCTCACCAGCCTCCAATCAAACTCCCATCCTGGCTCTGTTCGACCTGCAAGTGGTTCCTAGGCAGGAGCAGATCCGCCTGCTTGTGCTGCTTGCATCTGTGTTGTTCCACTTCTAATTAGGCCCATCCTGCCCTATTACAGACAATGGAAGTGTGTTTTAAATGAAAGCCCATCTCTTTTCCCCTGACTATACTAAACCTCTTCGTTTCTCTTCGCCTCCTCTGCAGTTAGTAACTCAAGTCTGCTTGAAGCTAAATGACCCAGTTAACACAGCCTAGATGACTGACTGTCCTGTGCTCGCCTAGGAGTGGCCCCCACAACACAGAAGCTATTGCACATTGCATCATTTTTGATTCTGTTTGTAGTTTACATCTCTAGACCGGGAACCCAGGAGGCTGGTGGGTCTGGATCCCCAAGGGAAGCCAGCATCACCTTAAGTATGACCTCACTTGTCAAACGGCCCACCTCCCCACAGGCTGGGATGGATGAGCAAGAGGTTTATCTTGTTTATTAAAGGAGCAATACTTTATCTTTTGGAAAAACACACTGAAATATTTATAGGTGAAATTACTTGATTTATGGGATTTCTTTCAAAATCACAGGAAAGGAAGGAAGTGTGCACAGGGGGTTGGTGTGTGGATGGGGCAGGCTTGTCTTGGGTAAATCACCATCCAGACTGGGTGATGAGAACGAAGGTGTTCGGTAAAAGATTCTGTTTACCTGTGCATCTGCTTGACAATTCCCGCAGGAAAAGGCCACTTTTAATTGTATTTATTTATTTATTTGTTTGAGATGGAGTCTCCCCCTTCATACAGGCTGGAGGGCAGTGGCACAATCTCGGTTCACTGCAACCTCCACCTCCCAGGTTCAAGCAATTCTTCTGCCTCAGCCTCCCGAGTAGCTGGGATTACAGGCACCCGCCACCACACCTGGCTAATTTCTTATATCTTTAGTAGAGACCCGGTTTCACTATGTTGGCCAGGCTGGTCTTAAACTCCTGACCTTGTGATCCGCCTGCCTCAGCCTCCCAAAGTGCTGGGATTACAGGCGTAAGCCAGCACACCCGGCCAGAAAAGGCCACTTTTAAACAGCAAAGTTTAAATCTGAAAACCTGAAGTAAATAGTTACTAAAAAGCATGTTTTTAATTACATAAAATTTCAAGATGTGGTTGGTGTCCCTCTCTAATTTGGACTGTTTTATACTCATTGTTTAACCTGGTTTTTACTTCTAGTCTTAATCAGAGGACTTCCTTCTAATTTATCCTAAATCTTTATTTCAAAAACAGTCCCTCCAGAGCAGCCCCCAAATTGCAAGCCAGCTTCATATCCAAAGCTTCTCTGGCAACTTGTCTGCAGCCTCTGTCTATCCTCACCACGAGCAGATTGTTCTCCTCAAAGGCCAATTTAGATCACGATTGACTCCACCATTTTCTCTAGTTCATTTTCACTGGGTTTTCCTGCACCTCCCTGGTCAGGGAAAAGCAGAAAAGAGAAAAGCAGTGATCACAGTCATGCTCATGACTTTAGTCTCCTCTGGAAAAGGTTCTAATTGACTGGAAAAACTTAAGAATCTCCTCCACTGACCCACACTGGTATATAAACTGCTGTTTGGACCCTGGGGTCATTTCTCTGGTACTTTTGTTTACCAGCCCACAATATACACAAATTATAGGCCTACATCTCAAAGGAAGGAGCCTCCTCCCAAGCCAAGTACAGCAAACCTGACTCTATTAAATCACAGACAAGGCCTCGCCACCTCTCTGTGCCTTTTTCTCTCTAAACCTAGCTAACTGCTTAATCCCATTCCATCTCTACCCATAGCTACGGTCTTGATATCTTCCTGTGCTAACTCTAGCACTTTCCAGCCATGAGAGTGTCACCGTTCAGATAGCCCATGCCTTTCCACCAAGCATAATCTTTCTAAAACCAATTTGTATACAAATTAACTGAAATTTGGCCAGAGAAATGCATGCATGTGTAGGCATACCAACTGCATTGCCTTGGAAGACCGCCTAGTTTCCACCCACACTCAGGATCAGCACTGATCACCTTCAGCCCAGCCACTTGTAGCCCCATGCCTGATGCCACCCTGAGCACTGTAAGCTGGGCACAACTCAGGAGCAGCCTCTGTGAAAACAGGCTTCGCTTCTTTGCCCACTTTCATGTCTCACTGAAGATGAGAAGTGACTCTCAGGAGTGTTTAACAGGGGGAAATCACCCACCCCGTGCCCAGTGTGCTCCAAACCCAGGCAAAACAAGGGTGGAGAAGGAATATTTTTGGAACAGAGAAAGCAAGACACAGAGGGCTGCACCCCTCCAGGAATAAAGTTTCTCCCCAATAGATCTCTTCTCCTTCTTCTCCCTTGCAGGGTGCCTATTACCTGGTTAATTGATCAATGTATCAAGTAGAGAAGCCAGAAATAATTGACAGAAATATGGCGTATCCCTGGCCTTTATTACCTCCTCATCCAGGAAAGAAAAACTTCCTGGCCACAGCAGCACCTGGGTGGATCGTGGTCAGTACGACTATGTGGAGGGACATCTACATGTGCTGATTTTCTGAACAGGAAACAGCTTCCTGATATTTCTTCCAAACATATTTTCTATACTACATTCTATATCCACCTGGCACAATAACAGCTTCAGGCAAACAAGAAACATGGCCAATCACGCCTCCATGGGGTCTCTCCTTCAGCCCCCAAGTTTCACCCACTCTAACTTAGTAAGAGTCCCTGTCATAGATTCCCACTAGACAAATCTTTTCAGGACATAAGCCTTGACGTCAGTAAGCAGGGGACAATTAGACTTCTAATAACTCCAGGTTTCTACCCAAGAAGTGAGTGCATGCTGTTGGTCATCTCACAATATGCTTTGGCAACCTCCAAGTCCCTCATCCTCACTGAAGGAGTCGGGCCACTTTTCCCAAGCTCAGCTGCAACAGACGAGGTGAGCATTCCTATAGCTCTTTCACTTCGAAACTAAACCAACTTCATTTGCAGTACTCACTCCCCTCCAGACAACTGAAGCCACCTCAGTCTGGTCTTGGGGGACACAGACGTGTAAGCAATCCAGTGAGCAAGGCTTCTTACAGAAAGGGAAAGCAACACAACTACAAAGAACTGCCAACTAGTGTATCTGGGACGTAACTTCAGAGACAAACCCCCTACTCCTAAGAAGGCTCTACGTGGTGACGGAAGTTGGACTTTTTTTTCCTATATATTTTTAAAGATGAGGTAACTGAGATTCAAAAAAGTAAATAATTGTAAAGTTTTAAAAATAGATCTCAGCAGAGGGCTTGCAACATAGTAGGCATTCAATAAATACTTATGTAATTAGTTAGCTGATGAAAATAAGACAATCGGAAAGTTCTATCAGACCTCACCCTCTTCTTCACATCTCCTCTTTTTGGAAAAGAACCCAAAACCTCTAAATGTAGGCTATGATCACGATGAAATTCTTTTTATCATGACTTTATCTGATTTCAAAAGAGATCCTAAAACAGAGATGGTTTTTTTTTTCTAAAAACCATCTGAGGTGTATTCAGTTTCTATCCCAGAAAAGGCTTCCCCATTCTCAGCTCTACTGGTTACAGCCTAGCCTTGCACAGGGCCCTTTTTAAACAAGGATCCTAAGTTTCCGGTAGGGATGCGTCCTTTGATGTTCACTTTCTTCCAGCTAAGCACTCAGCCAGCTACAAAGGCAAATTTGCTACATGTTTCTCCCACCTAATGAAAGTGGGCTTAACAGAGAACAGACTGCCAGCACCTGCCATCATTACTGCATTCAGAGAGAGAATCAGAGGCAGTACCTTGTAGATGTATTCCTAAATCGGAGATTAAGTGCAGGTTCCCAAGCTACTGAAATTATTATTAAGTTTGGCACTGATTGCAGTTGAGCCCCAGCCCCACCAAGACTCTCCACTTCTGGGGGAGTGTCTCAAGAGAGATGGGAATCCTGGGTGTCTCTGATGTTCAGAACCTGAGTGTCACTCTTCACACTGAGTGTCTTGGTAAAATAGCTAAAACGTCACCTCAGTGCTACATGGTGGCTTTATATTTTTCAAGGGATACTCCCATTATGTTATTGGACCCTCATGACCCCCCCCATTAGGAAGGTGGGATGGGAATTAGTAGCACCCTCACTGTGTATGTGGCGATCCTGAATCATTCAGCATCATTCTGTAAGTCACCTGCAGTCAAACATGAGTCACTCACAGAGGCATTTCCAAATCCCAGTGTTGCCTCCACCTCTTCCTGCTGAGACCACTCTGTCACTCACTGCCACTGATTCACTCCTCCAGGCCCCCTGCGAACTGAGAGATCAGTAAAATTTGCCTTCATTTTCCCACTTTTCTTTTTTCATGGTGCTCCCAGAAATGGTGTAGAACTTGCAGCAATGAAGCCAGTTCTGTAGCCCACCACCTGAGCTGTCTGGGGAGAGTGTCCTGTAATGCATTCATAGATTAATTTGGGGCAGAATTATGTTCATAATGAGTGACTCACTCATGTATGCAGTATGCTTTTTTAAGTCTTTTTATATGTTCTTTGATAGAATTTTTTCATTTATGTTTTATGCATTCTTCATCTGACTAATTTTTGTACATGTTATACTTTTGTTGATATTGTAAATGACATCTTATATTCTATTATATCTTCAAGTACATTACTTCTGATATATAGGGATATATTTTATGTCTATCTTTTTCTGGAAATATAACTGGATTCTTACTGGTTCTTATAGTTTGTTAGTTCAGATACTTTTTCTAAGAAAATGGTAGTAGTTTTGTGTTTTTCCTTTTGTCCAGAGTGTGCTTGTGTGTGTGTGTGTGTGTGTGTGTGTATCTTTGTGTGTATGTGTTAATGTATCAGCCAGGACCTCCCTAACTATGTAAACTGTAATGTTGATAGTGGGCATCCTTGTCTTATTTCTAATATTAAAGGGAGTGAGTATAAAAGGAGACAAATATTGGATGTTTGCTGTAGGTGTATAGTATAAGACTTTTATCAAATTGAAGAAATTTATATTTTTTCTAGTTTTCCAAGAGAGCTATTATCATAAACAAGTGTTGGATTTTATCAAATGTTCTTTCCTGCATTTAAAAAAATAATGTGATTTCTTTTTCAAAAAAATAATATGGCAAATTTCAGATTTTCTGATATAATAGCTGCTTTTAAATGTACAAGTTAAATATCAGGGTCCTTGGACACCTGCTTCCAGCTAGGATGCTAGGATGGAGTTATGTATAAGCAGACCAATGTTCCTGCTGAACAGCTAGAAAAGTTAGGAAAAAATGCCAAGAAATAAATCAATTTAGGACTTGAGGAGCCAAAATCTCTGAGCAAAGAGAAGCAGACAGAGGTTAGCTGGCCACGTTTCTACTAGGAGAAATAGCCAATTCTTGACACACATACCTAGCAGAAAACCACTGATAAAAAGCAGAGACAACAGCAGAGGTTTTGGCAATCTTATGGGGCTGAATAGATAAAAATTGAAGAAAGGTATAAAGTAAATGGGTTGAAAAAGATAAACCAGGAAAATACCAAGAGAAGGCTGATATCCCCTATATCAGATATCAACATCTACTATAAAGCTACAGTAATTAAGACAGACAGTGTAGTATCAGCACAAGGGTAGACAGACCAATGGAACAAAATAGAAAATCCAGAAGCTCACTCACATATACAGTCTCTTGGCTTATGACAAAAATGCCACTTCAGTGCAGAAGAAAAGTATTGACCTTTAGACAAGTTGTACTGGATCAATCGTATATCCATATGGAAAAAAGTGAATCCTAAACCCTACCTCACACCATATGCAAAAAAAGAACATCAGATGGATTGTAGATCTAGATATGAATCATAAAACAATAATTTCAGAAGAAAACAGAATATTTTCATGACCTTGAAACAAAGTTTTCTAAACAGGACATTTATTTAGGGATTCTTTAATTTCTTTCAAAATATTTTGTAACTTGTAGAATAAACATTTTGCATTTCATTTGTTAAATTTACAACTTTCTTTTTGATGCCACTGAAATAAATTGTTTATTTCATTTTTGGAGGCTTCATCACTGGAGTATGAAAATACAATTGACTTTTGCATATGTATCTTACAGTCTGCAAGCTTGCTGAACTCGTTTATGGGTTCCAAGAGTTTTTTAGCGGATTCTTTAGGATTTTATATATACAGGATTATGTCAGCTGCTAATAGAGATAGTTTTACTTTTTCCTTTCCAATTTGGATGACTTTTCACTTTCTTGCATAATTGCCCAGTCTAGAATTCAACAACATTGAGTAGAAGTGATCAGCGTAGACATCCTTGTCTTCATGTACAATTGTTCCTGATTTTAGGGAGAAAGCATTTTGTCTTTCATCATAATTATGATATTGCCTATAGATGTTTTATAAATGACCTCCATTGGGTTGAGGAAGTTCCTTCTATTCCTAGATTATTGGACAGTTTATGAAATTGTGTTAATTTTGTCAAATGCTTTTTTGAAATTATTGAAATAACTATGTGGTTTGTCCTTTATTCTATTGATATGATGTATTACATTAATTGGTTTTCATATGTTGAGCCAACCTTGCATTCTTCAGATAAATCCCACTTGGTCGTGGTATACAATCCTTTCTATATGTTGCTGGACTTTCAGTATTTCAGTGAGTATTTTACCTCTATATTCATAAGGAATGTTCATTGGTAGTTTTATTCTCTTCCTATGTCTTTGTCTGGTTTTGATATCAAGATAATACAGGCCTAATAACTTGAGAAATATTCCCTTCCTTTTTATTTTTCAGAAAAGTTTGTAAAGAATTAATATTACTTCTTCCTTAAATGTTTGGAAGAATTCACCAGTGAAGCAATTTGGGCCAGGACTTTTCTTTGTAGTTTTTTATGTACTGTTTCAATCTCTTTACTTGTTAGAAGTCTGTTCATATTTTCTATTCCTTGTTGAGTCAATTTTATAATATGTGTTAAATAATTTGTTAAATAATTTTATCCAAATTATTTAATATCTAAATTGCCATGCAGATGTTCATAGTGTTCTCTCATAATTCTTTTGATTTTCGTAAAGTCAGTAGCAATGTCCCCTCCTTCATGCTTGATTTTAATAATTTGAGTCTTTTCTTCTTCTGGGTCAGGTTAGCTTAAGATTTGTCAATTTTCTTGATATTTTCAAAGAAATAGCATTTGCTTTTGCTTATGTTCTCGATTGTTTTTCTATTCTCAAGTTCATTAATTTCTGTTCTTATTTTCATTTTCTTCCTTGTATCTGCTTTAGGTTTAGTGTGCTCCTTTTTTCATTATTTTAAGATGAAAGATTAGGTTATTGATTTGAGATCTTCTTTCTTTAATACAAGTTTTTAAAGCTACAATTTTCCCATAAACACTGCTTTAAGATTTTGTATGTGTGTTTTCACTTTCCTTCATTTCAAAATATTTTCTAATTTCTCTTTTGATTTCTTTGACCCATTGTTTATTTAGAAGTGGGTTGTTCAATTTTTCCATATTTATGATTTATCATTTTTTGCTATTATTATTTCATTATATTGTGATCAAAGAGCATACTTTGTATAATTCTAATTCTTTTAAATGTTCAAGCCTCATTCATGGCTTAACATATGGTCTATCTTAGAGAATGTTCTATGTGCACCTGAGAATAATTTGTATTTGCCTCTTTTGGGGTGGAATGTTCTGTAGATGTCTGTTGATCTACTTGATTTATAGTATTGTTCAAGTCCTATATTTTCTTGTTAATCTTCTGCCTAGTTGTTATATCCACCATTAAAAGTAGAATATTAAAGCCTCCAACTACTATTTTTTGTATTGTCTATTATCACTGCAACTCGGACAGTTTTTGCTTCATGTACTTAGAGGCACTATTAGTTGTATACATGGTAATTGTTATATCATCATAATAGATTAACATTCCTCTTATCATTATAAATTGTTCCTTTTTATGTCTATTAACTTGGTGTTTTGTTTTTTGGTTTTTACTTTTGTTTGTTTTGCTTTTTGTCTATTTTGTCTGATACTAGTACAACCACTCCTGGTTTCTTACGTTGATGTTCACATGATATATCCTTTCCTATCCTTTCACATTCAGCCTATTTGTATCTTTGAATTTAAAATGTTTACTCTGTAAACATTATATAGTTGAATCATGGTTTCTGTTTTTAGCCCAATTCGACAGTCTCTACCTTTTGATTGCGTCGTTTAATCTGTTTGCATTTAATGCTGTTATTGTTACAGTTGAATTCATGGCTGCCATTATCACTTTTGCTATCTATGTCTCTAACTTTTCTGTTTCACTATTCGTTCCTTACTGCTTTGTCTTGCATTAAGCAAATATTATCCAGTGTAACATTTTAATTCATTTAATATTTTTTTCACCATATTTTTGAAGTTATTTTCTTTCCTTAAATTTTGTATTTTTAATTTTTTTGGGTACAGAGAAGGTGAATACATTTATGGGGCACATGACATTTTTCATACAGTCATGCAATGTGTAATATTCACATCAGGATAAATGGAGTATCCATCACTGCAAGCATTTATCCTTTGTGTTACAAATAATCCAATTATACTCTTAGTTATTTTTAAATGTGCAATTAAATTATTATTGACTATAGTCACCCTGTTGTGCTATCAACTACTAGATCTTACTCATTCTTTCTAGTTTTTTGTACCCTGGAGTTATTTTCTTAGTGGTTGCTTTAGAGCTTACCATATTCATAATATTTTATCAGAATACACTTCAGACTTATACTAATTTAGTTCTAGTGAAACAAAGTAATATTACTCCTATATAACCCCTATTTACTCCTCCCCCCTTTTGTGGTATTCCCAATGTACATACATCGGGAATATATATATATATATATTCCCTCTAGATATATAATACACAGTTATTGTATTACATCATTATACAAAAATACAGTTATAATTACCTTATATAACTTTGTCTTTTAAAGAAGATAAGAGAACAAAGGATAAAAAGTATTTATTTGTAGAGTTTGTTGCATTAGCTGCCTTATTTGCCATTTCTGGTTCTTTGTTCCTGTGGATTCAAGTTACTAAGCAATGTCATTTCCTTATTCCAATACAGCTTTGCTCACATATCTCTTTTGTACTTGTATTGTGAAATATGTTACCTTTCTATATGTAATGGATCTGATAATACAATTATATGCATATTGTTTAACGCAACTGCTTTCTAAATCAGTTAAGGAAAAGAAATATGCTTTTATGCTTTATTTTATAGTTGCATAATTATCTTCATTCTTTGTTGTTGTTTCCATGTGAATTCAAATTACTGTCTGGAATCACTTGCTTTTACCTGAAGAAATTCCTTAGTAGTTCTTGTAAGGCAGGTCTGTTAGCAAATTCTCTCAGATTTTATTTATCATGGAATGTTTTTCTTTTATCTTCATTTTCAAAAGATTGTTATGTTGGCTATAAGATTGTTGGTTGACAGGTTTATTTCTATAGCACTTTATGTCATTTCATTCATTGTCTTTGATAGAAAACAGTTAATTGACAATCTCATTGAGGTTCCCTTGTACGTGATGAGTACCTTTCTCTTGTTGCTGTCAAGATTTGTGTGCTGTGTGTGTGTGTGTGTGTGTGTGTGTGTTGTCTTTCAGTATTTTTACTATGAAAGGTGTAAGTGTGGATTTTTCTGTGTTTATTATATTTGGAATTTGTTGAAGCTCTTAGGTGCACAGATTAATGGCTTCCATCAAATTTCAGAGTTTTTTCAGCCATGATTTTTTCAAATATTTCTTCTGCTCTCTTTTTCTCTTTTCTTCCTGGTACTTCAGTTACACACATGTGTCCCCCTATTTCTCTGAGGCTCTGTTTATTTTTCTTCATTTTTTCTCTCAATTCTCCAGACTGTATAATCTTTGTTGATCTATCTTCAAGTTCTCTGATTTTTCTGTCAGCTTAAATACACAAGCCCTTCTAGTAAACTTTTCATTTTAGTTACTTTCACCTTTCACCTTCATAATGTCTATTTTTTATCATTTATATCTCTTTGTCATCATTCTGTATTTTATGAAACATCATAACTAGGCCTTCCTTTACCGCTCTAAGCATAGTTTCCTACAGTTCTTTGAACATATTTATAATAGTTGCTTTGAAGTATTTGTCTGCTAAGTCTGACATCTAGGCTCTTCACAGTCTCTATGGCCTGCCTTTTTTCCATGTATCAGTCACACTCTCCTATTTTCATGTCTGGTAATTTTTCATTGAAAACTGGGCATTTTAGATGATACATTGTTACAATTCTGCATACTGATCCCCTGTGCTGGGGCTTGTTGTTGATGATGTTGCTGTTTGCCTATTTATTTAGTGACTTGACTTGGTTATTTTAGGGGTCTGTTTCCCCCAAGAATGCAGCCTCTGATATCACTGCTCAGAGGGTGCATCCTTGGGCATGCACACCATCACCCTGAGATGGCAGTGGTTTTATTAGCGCTCTCTTTGGCTGTCTCTTTCTCTGATATCTCTGTTGTCTGCCTCCATTTATATCATGCCCAGCTATCAACCCCCACTAATTGCTGGCTAATTGTTCTATTATGTTTTACAGTGCCCTGAGGCATAAATTGCTCCAGAGTCTGATGCAATTAAATCTAGGTCCCTTTGCAGGAGTAATCTTTGAGACCAGCCTTTGAGGAAACTATCTTTTAGCTGTCTCTTTCCATAATTCCCTCCAGTAAATTTTCAGATGGTCTGAGGTTAAGCTTGTTGCTTTCATGGAGCAACCAATCCTCTTAATTGTGTATCACAAAATCCCCATTGTTTCTAAGAGCACTCTTAGGTTCGTACTTTCCTATGTGGTGGTAAAAATAAATCCCCTAAGCCTTGGGAGTGCTTCAGTGCTTTTTGATCTTGTGGCCTGCCTCTCCCCTTGGGCCACAAATCTGCAGCACTGCTCTAGAATTGAGGGTCAGGGACAGAGAACTACTTGTCTGAGTCATAGACCTGCTTTGTGAGCTTTATGCATGTCAGCTTGGGCTGGTATGGCAGCCTCCAGTCTTTGTGGTTCACTTTTCCTTGCATAGAGACTTTTACCCAAGCTAGGGTGAGGTGATGGGCCCCCTCTATTCCTGACTACCATGCCTGGGGTAAATCTTCTGCCCTATTAGTAGGGCAAGGGTGGAGGAAGACAGCCCCAGATCTCTCAGACATTCTTGCCTGGATTAGAGCCTCTGAAACACAGAGATGTGGTGGGGATGTAAAATGCTGGTGGCCTGCCCCTACCCCATCGAGACACTGGAGCCCTCCACTGGAAATTGAGTGAAGAGAGCGTCCTTTATTTTTGGTTGCACCTGCCCAGTGTGGAAATTCCCTCACTGTGAGCTGAGAGAGCAGGAAGGAAGGAAGCAAATTATAGATCAAATGTCCTGGATTCCCATCCTTACCAAGATGCAGTGAACTTTCTTGAATAATTTTTTTTTTTTTTTTTTTTTTTTTTTGAGGCAGAGTTTTGCTCTTGTTGCCCAGGCCTGAGTGCAATGGCACGATCTCGGCTCACTGCAACCTCTGCCTCCTGGGTTCAAGCAATTTTCCTGCCTCAGCCTCCCGAGTAGCTGGGATTACAGGCTCACATCACCATGCCCAGCTAATTTTTTGTATTGTAGAGAAGGGATTTCACCATATTGGCCAGGCTGTCTCGAACTCTTGACCTCAGGTGATCCACCCGCCATGGCCTCCCAAGGTGCTGGAATTACAGGCGTGATGTTGTTTCACTGGGGGAAAGGGTCTGTAAACACCTCCATTCCAGAAATGATGGCCCATAAGTCATTCTTAGCCTCCTAGAAATGCATGGCTGACAGCCATGTGAGCTACTGGTTGCAACCTGAATCCTAGGCCATTGAGAACAGAAACAAGATAAAGAAAGGGAGAGGTAAGTAATCGAGGATGTGTGGGGAAAAGAGAGAAAAGAAAGTGGTGAGGTCTATCTCACCATGCCTTTGACAATAGAGCAGCAACAAATAAAAATTAATCCAGTTTCATCTAGGGACAACATTGGACACAATCTTGAGTGTGCAGACTTAGTCTCTGGCAACCCTGCCTTCCATCCATGAATGTCTCATACCTGGTATCCTCCAAGTGAGGGTAGTCTCACTCAGGACTTTTACCTCTCTCACCTGTTCCTTTTTCAGCTCTTTAATTTTTAGAGGAAGTTACCAGCCCTTCATTCACACTAAAAAAGGTGTCATTGGCTGGGAACTGCTTAATATGAGATCTTGCTAGAGGAATTTGCCTTACAAAAGGGAAAACCCCATTCATGCTAAAGGCATGATCCCCTAACTGAGGAACTTGAGGCTACATCACCAGGTCAGCCCAGGATTTATTAAGCCAGAGAGAAGAGGGATCTTGTAGAGCATTAACTAAGGCTGCTTCACATGTTTCTGAGTCCTCTAGAGCCAGACATTCCAGCTAAAAAAAATTCTGACATGTCCACAAATCTGAGGAGGCACACTGTCTCAGTAAGCACAGCTGCTCTCCATTTGGTTAATGATAGCCCATCTCAAATTTGGTGTGTGCAAACAAAAGAGCCAGCAGGCCCAGCTCCACAGAGCTTGCCCAAAGAGGCCTCTGAGCTGCAGGCTGCCACAGGATCTTTGGTAGAAACAGAATGAATGATCTGTATTGCATCCGGTGTGACAAGGCCAGTCTGTGTCGGGTGAAGGCCAGGTAGAGAGCTTGGCTTATACAGTCATGCACTGCACAATGACATTTTAGTATCTGATGGCATGTATGACCATGGTCCGGTGATCTTATAATGCCATATTTTAACTGTATCTTTTCTATGTGTAGATACAAAAATACCTACCATTGTGTTGTAATTGCCTACAGTATTAAATACAGTCACATGCCGTACAGGTGTTCAGCCTAGGAGCAATGAGCTCTACCATAAAGCCTAGGTGTGTGGCGGGCTATTCCATCTAGGTCTATGTAAGAACATTCTGTGATGTTTTCACAATGACAAAATTACACAGTGGTGCATTTCTCAGAACATATCCATGTCATTAAGTGACACATGACTATGGTGTGATTTGACAGCATTTGGTAGCAGACAGGCCAGTGAAGGGATCCTAGAAAGACACCAAGGGCTGTGTCGGTAACAATGCAAATGCAGGAGTAGAAAGAGGGAAAAAGCGTCAGAGAAAGATGCAGGCTACAGACCCTCAAGCCCAGGGCAGATCTGCTCAATCTTTGTCATTATATGTGGTTTTCTTAGGCATCTCTCTGTTATCTCAAAAGTCAGCCCAATTTTCAGTCAATCCAATATTGACCTACTCTTAAATCTCATATATGAAAGAAAACTTTTTCTCTCTAAAAGTCCATTAAGTCACTGTCCCTAAGAAGACTTCCTGAATCTTTTTTGGCATTTGGTCTTCTCTGTTCTCTTGGCTCCTGTTGCACTCCATATAAAAGCAAATGGGCAAGAGCCAACTGAAAAAGCCATCCCGCCAGAGATTCACCCCCACAGTAGAGGCTTCCATCCCTGTCCTTCTGCTTGAATCCAGTCACTGACTATAATCTGATGTTGTTGTTTGCCTGTTTATTTATAATCTGGTACTTCAAATCCCAGGAATGGGGCCTGACCCATTCCCATCTCTGGTCCAAAGTGTTTCATTAAAATCTATTGAGAGCGATAAGGAGGGGAGCAACTTCTGGAGACCAGGCCACTGAGATGACCCCCTTATCTGTTTCACAAGTTACCTCCATGACTGCAGAGGTTTTTGTCTACCTTGTTTGCTGCTGTCTCCCTAAGGCCCAGCACAATCCTGGTTCACAGTAGGTGCTCATATAGGAATTGACTGAATAAACAACCTGTTCTTGCACAAAGAGGGATGACTTCTGGGCTGCCACATTTCACACAAAGGACAACTCACATCTGTCTTCAATAGACTCAGCTGCTTAGAGGCACCTGGAGCTGGCTTAATTTCTTGCCAAAGCTCCTCTTCAAATTCAACCACTCTCTGAAGGTGCTTTATACTTACACATTCTGATCATTTCTATACACCGTCTGAATATGCCCATGTCAATGAGAGAGCTGAGCTGCCATGATCTACTTTAGGGTCTACCTCACAACCACTACTACCACTCAACTAAACCAGCATGAAAACTACTTATTATGTTTGAAAGAATTTGAGGGGCTATTGTGTCAGTTACAGGACCAGGGGCTGAAAAGACAAAGACAAACACCCAACTGCAAGTCTGTATTAGTCCGTTTTCACACTGCTGACAAAGACATGCCTAAAACTTGGCAATTTACAAAAGAGGGGTTTAATGGATTTACAGTTCCACATGGTTGGGGAGGCCCCATAATCATGACAGAGGGCAAGCAAGAGAAAGTCACATCTTACATGGGTGGCAGAAGGCAAAAAGAGAGAGCGAGAGCTAGCGCAGGGAAACTCCCATTTTTAAAACCATCAGATCTTGTGATACTTACTCACTATCACGAGAACAGCACAGGAAAGACCCACCCTCATGATTAAGTTATCTCCCACCAGGTGCCTCCCACAACACATGGGAATTATGGAGCTACAAGATGAGATTTGGGTGAGGACACAGAGCCAAACCATATGATTCCACCCCTGGCCCCTCCCAAATCTCATCTCTTCATATTTCAAAACCAATCATGCCTTCCCAACAGTTCCCCTAAGTCTTAACTCATTTTAGCATTAACTCAAAAGTCCACAGGTCCTAAGTCTCATCTGAGACACGGCAAGTCCCTTCCACCTATGAGCCTGTAAAATCAAAAGCAAGTAAAGTTACTTCCTACACACAATGGGGGTACAGAAATTGGGTAAATACAGCCATTCCGAATGAGAGAAACTGGCAAAAACAGAGGTGCTACAGGCCCCATACAAGTCCAAAATCCAGTGGGGCAGTCAAATCTTAAAGCTCCAAAACAGTCTCCTTTGACTCCATGTCTCACATCTGGGTCACGCTGATGCAAGAAGTGGGTTCCCATTGTCTTGGGCAGCTCTGCCCCTGTGGCTTTGCAAGGTACAGCCTGCAAATCCTCCTGGCTGCTTTCATAGGCTGCCATTGAGTGTCTGCAGCTTTTCCAGGCAAACAGTGCAAGCTGTCAGTGGATCTACCATTCTGGGATCTGGAGGACAGTGATGGCCCTCTTCTCACAGCTCTACTAGGCAGTGCCCCAGTCGGGACTCTGTGTGGGGTCTCCAGCCCACTGCCCTAGCAGAAGTTCTTCATGAGGGCCCCGCCCCTGTGGCAAACTTCTGCCTGGGCATCCAGACATTTCCATACATCTTCTGAAATCTAGGCAGAAGTTCCCAAACCTCAATTCTTAACTTCTGTGCACCCATCAGCTCAATACCACATCAAAGCTGCCAAAGTTTGGGGCTTACACCCTCTGAAGACACAGACCAAGCTGTACCCTGGCCCCATTTAGTCATGCCAGAGCAGTTGGGATGCAGTGCACCAAGTCCCTAGACTGCACACAGCAAAAAGACCCTGGGATCGGGCCATGAAACCATTTTTTTCTCCTAGGCCTCCAGCTCTGTGATGGGAAGGGCTGCCACAAAAAGGTCTCTGACATGCCCTGGAGACATTTTTCCCATTGTCTTGGTGATTAACATTTGGATCCTCATTACTTATCCAAATTTCTGCAATTGACTTCAATTTCTCCTCAGAAAATGTGATTTTCTTTTATTGCATTGTGAGGCTGTAAATTTTCTGAACCTTGATGCTCTGTTTTCCTTTTTAAAACTGAATACCTTTAATAGCACCCAAGTCACATCTTGAATGCTTTGCTGCTTAGAAATTTCTTCTGCCAGCTATCTTAAATCATCTCTCTCAAGTTCAAAGTTCCATAAATCTCTAGAGCAGAAGCAAAATGCTGCCAGTCTCTTTACTAAAACATAACAAGAGTTACCTTTGCTCCAGTTCTCAACAAGTTCCTCATTTCCATCTGAGACCACCTCAGCCTGGACCTTATTGTCCATATCATTATCAGCATTTTGGTCAAAGCTATTCAACAAGTCTCTAGGAAGTTTCAAACTTTTCAACATTTTCCTGTCTTCTTCTGAGCTCTCCAAACTGTTCCAGTCTCTGCATGTTACCAAGTTGCAAAGTCACTTCCACATTTTGGGGTATCTTTTCAGTAGCACCCCACTCCTGGTACCAATTATTTACTGTATTAGTCCATTTTCACACTGCTGATAAAGACACCCAAGACTGGGAAATTTACAAAAGAGAGGAGTTTAATGGACTTACATGGTTGTGGAAGCCTTACAATCAAGGCAGAAGGCAAGGAGGAGCAACTCACATCTTACATGCATGGCAGCAGGCAAAGAGAGAGAAAGCTTGTGCAGTGAAACCAGTTTTTAAAACTATTGGATCTCATAAGCCTATTCCCTATGATAAGAACAACATGGGAAAGACCTGCCCCCATGATTCAAGTATCTCCCTCTGGGTCCCTCCCACAACATGTGGGAATTATGGGAGCTACAAGATGAGATTTGGGTGGGGACACAGAGCCAAACCATATCAAGGTTGAAGTTGACTTTCATATAAACTTTCCTGAGGCATTATGTGCATATATGCATCTTGTGTGCATGTGCATGCACATGTTGAGAGAGGAAGGAGAGGGGAGGGGAAAGAAGTGGAGGCGAGAGGGGAGGAGGCATGAGGGTTAATGTTAAGTGTCAACTTGACTGGATTGAAGGGTGCAAAGTATTGTTCTTGGATGTGTCTGTGAGGATGTTGCCAAAGGAGGTTAACATTGGAGTCAGTGTACTGGGAGAGGCAGACCCACCACTCAATCTGGGTGGGCACCATCTAATCAGCTGCCAGTGTGGCCAGAATAAAGCAGGCAGGAGAAGACAGAAGAGCAGACTTGCTGAGTCTTCTGGGCTTCATCTTTCTCCCATGCTGGATGCTTCCAGCCCTATAACATCAGAATCCAAGTTCTTCAGCTTTTGGATTCTTGGACTTATACCAGTGGTTTGCCAGGGGCTCTCAAGCCTTTGGCCATAGACTGAAGGCTACACTGTCAGCTTCCCTACTTTTGAGACCTGGACTGGCTTCCTTGCTCCTCAGCTTGCAGATGGCCTACTGTGGGACTTCACCTTGTGATCCTGTGAGTCAATACTCCTTAATAAATTTTCTTTCATACATAGATCTATCCTATTAGTTCTATCCCTCTAGAGAACCTGACTAATACAAGAGGTCAGAGGAGAGGAGAGGGATAGAGGAAAGAGGAGAAGAGAAAGAGAGAGAGGAAATAGGAGGGAAAACAGGAAATGGAATAAAGGATCCTCTCATATTCCATAGAACTTCCCTTAACATCATGGCTTCTCAGACCACTCACCTGCATAGAATCCTGTTTCATCAGCATCAGAAGGTGAAGATTGAAATCAGACAGGGGCAGGCTCAATTTCTTTATGTATTCAGTGACAGCAGGTCCCAGATGAGAAACCTAAACAGAAGTGAAATATTAATTCTCCCACAAGAACAGGTGTCTCTTGGCACAAACTTAGCATGCACACCATCACCAGATGTGCTCCCATTACTGAGGATCCAAGGCCTTTGGTCCAGTTTTGGTTGCTGGGTCCTAGGAAGATATGGCTGAATCTGTAAATATAAAATCACAAATCAAGAGATTACTATCCAAAATTTGGATGACTAGGTGTGTTCATTTTTTATACCTGGAATTCTCACAGGACAATTTCATTAAAGAGAATAGCAACTATGGTGTTACTGTTGACTGCTGCTAATTATTTCTATTATCATAAAAACAGATCAAGACCTGATTATTCATCTGGAGTAAAAAATAAACAAACAAACCAACTTTGAATGATACCCCTTCACTCACACCACAAGGCCCAAAGTCTGCAACCCGGTACTCAAAGCTACCAAGATAAATCTCTAACCCACCTTCCAAGTCTCATCTCTCAATACCTGCACATAATGTTTCTGCCACTTCAAAGTACTTGCTATTTCTTCATGATCAATACCCTATGATTCCCTACGGCCTTGTGGTTCACACCATACCTTTCAGCTCCCACTTCCTTTCCATTTGTCCATCACCAAGTTATACCCCTGCCTCAAGGCCTATCTCAAATGTGATCTCCTCTCTGAAGATATCTCCTTTCAGCCTCCAACAGAGCAATATCTCACTCCTTCTATAAACCCCATATGTAGATAGTAACTCGTCAAACTTGACAGTATAAATAACTTACAGTTAATTCATCTAACAAATGTTATATCCCAATTATTTGCCAGACATAATATTAAATACTTAATATTTATTGATTTGCTTAATCACTTTCATATATGTTTTGCCTTCCGTAATACCTGATGGTGGCCTTTAGTCTAAATCATATTTCTCTGCTATAATTCTTAACATTATTCCTAGATATAGTAAATTATCAATAAATACTTATTGACTATAAATGAATTAATGTACAGTATGTGAATATATAAATGAATGAATGAAGCAAATGACCCCTGTTTACAGGCACAATTTCCAAGAACATTGGGCTGAGCTCTGGATTTCTATGCATATGATTTGAGTTCTTTTCCATTCTCAGTAAGATTCCAGAGTCTCATAAAGCAAGTTACAACAAACCTGCAGCTATGATGTGCGCATAGGAAGCCTTTTGCATAGGATCATGAAGAGGACTCATAGCATTTAATTCTCTAAATTACACTCACCTCTTCCACAAACCAGAAAACAGTATAGTAAGCTTTTATCCTTCCTTTCCTGGCCCACTCTCCCTAGCTCTAGTGCCTAGAGCTTTCATGTTTTTCTGTCCCACAGTAAGTGACAAACTAATTCAAACATACAGAGGTGTACAAGAGAATAAATCCCCTTCCAAGGATGATAAAAGTCTTTGATATCAATGCTTAATGCAAAGGAATGGAGTGATTTCAAACATCAATAAGGAGAAAGAGAAAGTATAACCAGAATTACTGCAAGCCTAGTCCCTGTCCAACATTCTACATATATTATCTCATGTAATTTTTACAATTTTATTAAATAAAGTACTAATAACATAGCACCTACTATATGCCATATGTACTTCTAAGAATTTTTATGTATTATCTCACTTAAGGCTCCCATCAACGTTATGAATAAAATACCTCTTTCACCTTCTTTTTTTTTTAAATTTTATTTTACTTTAGGTTCTGGGGTACATATGCAGGTCATGCAGGGCTGTTGCATAGTTTCATACATAACCAGGTGGTTTGCTGCCTCTTTTCCCCCTTCATCTATAACCGGCATTTCTCCCCATGTTATCCCTCCCCCACCCTCCACCAACCACTGTCCCTCCTTCTTAAGAGATGAGAAAAGAGCCATAGAGAATTTAATTAACTTGTACAAGATCCCGAAGTAAGGAGTAGAGCCAGAATGCAAACCCAACTTAGAAGTACACTCTACATCTTCTAAGGGTAGTCGTTTTCCAGTCCTAACCTGTACAGAAGTTGGTTCTCAGAAAGTGTACCAGGCACAAAGTCATGTACCCAGTAAATATAAAGACTGGAATTCAAGTCTTAATATGTTTATTTCGACGTGAATGCTTTTTAGCGAAACTTAGCAAAGGTGTCCTGTATAGGGCCTCTCAACTCATAAGACCATTCCTGAGAATAAAAGTAATCATTTTGTATGCTACTACACTTCCCCAGGCAGGGTTTTGCTTCACGCATTCCTGCCTCTAATCTCCTCTATCCATGGTGCTGAATTTAAAGACCAGCATAGCTGGCCTAAAGAAAGAACTGACAAAATAATCTGAATCTCGATAGTAAAGAATCTTAAATACAATTCTGAGACTGCCCATTGAGAACCAGTGAAACCTTTCTCAAACCTCCTGCTTTAATCCCAGAATCTCTTTTCTGTCTTCCAAAATCAAGTTGAAAAGGGTAAAATAAGTGAGGCTTACGATTAACAAGAATTGTTCATATCTTTTCAATTTCATAATTTCAAAGATTCTGTTATCTGAAAATAAATCAATGAAAGGAGAGCGAGAGAAAGTCTATCTCATAAACATCAACCCAGATCTAAGAAAAGTTCAAATAAAAAAAGGAATCAGAGTCTAGAGACCCTGAAGCAGGTTCGAAGCCACAGCACTGGGCCAATGGAGGGTGCTGAAGCTAGTGCTGAGAACAAAGGCTTGAGACAGAGAATGTCTTTATATCTGGTGCAGAATTGATTTTCAAGCCATAAAAATGTTAGTTAAGGTAACACTGACATGAACTAGGGCAGGGTGGGGGAAAAAGAAGTTGGAAAATAGCAACTGTGATTTCAGGCTTATGAGAAATGGAATTAAAGTTAAGAGAAGGAAGGCAATCTATTGTTGTCCAGAAACTGGCAAACGGAACAGCCACTGCATCATTATAGTGGCAACGACCTGCTGTGTTCATTTGTCTCTGAGCTGTCTGACCTAGGAGCTGGATGATTTATCTACTTTCCACAGCTTCAGCTGGGCCAGGCCAAGAGGATAACTTGGAGAAAGGGGTGGAGGTATGGGGGTGGTGACACTCAAACACCAAGCCAATGAACTCCATATGTCTTGTATTAGAGGGCTTGCTCATAAATCAGCCAAGATCACACATTTATTTCACACCTACTATAAGTAAATCTCCGTTCTAGAAAGCCTCTGGTCATACAAAGATTCTAAAGGGCAGAGTCATTGGCGTTGAAGAGCCTGCAATATAGTGGAAAATATTAAGCATGAGGAAAGCCCATTAACAGCATATGCTAGATTATGGCTAGAGACAACAAGAAGTATCAGAATACAGAGGAGGACTGTTGACTTTGTCAGGTAAGACTTCTGAAAGCAGGAAACACCTTAATTGAGCTTATATAACAGGATATGCACAGTCAGAAAAAATGGGAGTAAATGTTGCAGGACTATAATTCAATTAGCAAAGCCTCAGAGGCAGCAGTGGGTTCAATTATGTTTTGGTGAGAGCAACATTGCCTATCCAAAGCCAAATTCCAAGATACAAGGTAAATAGTCTCCAAGATCTCCACACTCAGGGAGAGAGTTGAGGCAGCAGGGAATACCCAAGGCTCTGTACATCACTTTTTCAAAAAGTTGAATGACTTCCAATATTTAAAATAAAATAGATTTCTAGGTTTCTGGCCACAGTGGTACATGCTTCTAAGGTACAGAGAAACATACAAATCAAGTATTCTTTCTCCCTATGAGGCTCTGAAGAAGTTGCTCTCTACGCATTTAACCAGGAAAGCATTTCTCCCTCATGTGAGCCTGCTCCCATCCTGGTGAATAAGATAATTTGGTAATGAGGATCAACTCTGGCAAGAAAATAGAGTATCTGTAAGGATTTTTCAAAGTTAGACAAATAACATGTTGTTTACCTGCCCTGGATTTAATGACCTCATTGCATAACCTGCCGTTCCAACTACGCATCACATCCTCATTACAAGTGAGACTACCTCATACAGCAACCGCTAAGACACAGCAATTTACAAAGTCAGAAAACAGATGAGAGAGAAGAAAGAAGGCTGAGGAATCCTCAAAGTACAAGGAAGAAGACACCTTATTTCTAATTCTAAACATATTTCCAAAACATATCTAATTTTTAATTCTAGCTTAGAGAAGGACTGCAGGGAAGAAAGTCAAGATAAAAATTAAGATGACACATCTCAGAGCCGGTGGTTTTAAAATAACAGTCTTATTTGCATTACAACAAAAGGGCCTTGGAGGTATGGAGGAGAAGGCTCAAGGAAACAAGTACTTTGGTGATGTAGACAAGTCTGCTACAGGAGACCCATCCTGAGGAAAGACCAAAGAGAGTACGTCTTCATGCAGATACAACTAAAATAAACAAAGGCAGATAAAAAGATCTCTAGCAATCTGATATTATTCAACTAATAGAAATTCTAGAGAAAAAAAATAAAAACTTCACTCAGGAAAGAACACATCTGGACATAGACTAAGACCTATCTAATGTGTGCCACTGAGAACACATTCTGGAATCTGCTCAGTGGTCTCCCAGTTCCAATGGCTGAAGCGGTCACATGTGTGGAGCATTCAGTTGTCATCACACCTGAGGACTTCAATGCTAAGATTCCCTGAATCTTTGACTTCAGCTGGGCTGAAGCTCAGATAAGCAGCAGCTGGGATAACTCACTGTTGCTCCCAAGAAATGTCTCAGTATGCTATTTAAGCATGAAGGCTCTGAAGTCATACTTCCTGAGTTCAAATCCCACCTTTGCCAGCATTACTTGCTCTTTGTCCTTAGGCAAATTATTTTATCCCTCTGTGCCTCCAATTTCTCAACTATAAAACAGAGATGTTAACATAACACCAATCTCATAAGGCTCTTGTGATTTTTATGTAAAACAAGACAGTTTATCTCAGACCTAATAAACGTGGGGGAAAATATTTGGTTTTATTTCAAATAATTATAAGTGGTAACAATAACTCAATTATTCAACAAATATTCAAGAATTAATTGGAAAGCCACTTGCTCCAGTAATGGGCATACAGAGAAGCCAAAGCAAAGACCTCAGATTTATTAGAGTCTGGTGTCAAATATAGATAAGTAAAAAATAGCAAACTAATACATGCAGTGTGGCAATGAAATGTTTCGGAGGCACAATGATGCATCTGAGGCTGAATTTGAGAGAAGGGACTGGGTGAGGGCAGAAATCAGGGACCAAAAGAGAAGTGTCAGTGCCCCTACTCAAAGGACTCATGTGAGGTCTTTGGGAGAAAATTCCTATATATTAACTTCTTTTGTCCTTGCAACAGTCTTGAGGTGGCTGGACCCATCTGCTTCATCACTATCCCTGTCTTATAGAGATCAAAATTGGGGGACAGAGAGATACGTGAAAAAGACTGTCACAAAGCTGAACTTGTCCTAATCAAACTGTATTAGTGCATAGGTGAAGATCTTAGTGAAGTAACAACAAGGCTATCTCTTTGTATTTGGTACTGAATATAGTTTAGCTTTATTGATGCCATGAAGAAGAAAAAAATAAATTCCCAGTGTCACCTTATAACATAAAGAAACAGCTAAACCATACCCCTAAAAAGACAGTTTGAAGGCAAGGGAAAGTGTATAATTAGAAAAACACGATAAGGATGGTTAAATATGGGACTACAGATGAGTTATGCCAGCAGATAAAAATGAAAACTTGATATGGTAAATGCATCGAAGGAGTTGTGGAGGGAGGGTGGATTTAGTGAAATCTGTGTATTCGTTCAAAGAAAGAGAAAGGTGAATAGTGAGTCAAAACTTCTCCCTTATTCCTCAAATGTTTTCAGTGGTGATTTAAGAAGCTCCCACACCCCACACATTCTCCTTAAGGATAGCAGGCCTGAGATGAGCTCTTTGAAATGAATCTGCACTGAAGGAGGGCTTCCAAAAATTCACAAAGTTAGATCAACATCTCACATGGGGACAGGATAGGTGTTTTTACTGTTCTGATACACTCTAGTGGTGGGACACTGGGTATGTTAACTAAATCTGTATTTTCAGCTTCACCTCATTTTCCTCCTTATAAGGTGGGGCCTTATTTAATGCAAGACTTAAAATGCTAAAAGTCTGAGGTAAAGCATTGTGCATCACATGGGGCAGGCACAGGAGAATTACGTCCTCAAGTGGGGAAAGAGGGCTGCTCCTGACTTGGAGGATGCAGATCCCTCAGATACCATCAAGCTCCGTGACCACTGAACTTTGCACTATACAAATGCACCATAACAGATCAACACTTCCAGGGCCATGCACTCCCCAGAGCAGACAAAGACAGCAGCGCCCAGCACCACCCTCCAGCTTTCCAAAATGAGCAAGCTGAAGTCTGAAGAACCAAGTGATGTCAAGTAAATATATTTAACTCTGTCACTGGAGAGTTCCTAATAAGGTTTCCAGGTGATTCATTTGGTGACGGGAGGCATCTGACTCACCCAGCTTGCCCTTGCACACATCCACAGATTTGATGGACAGCTGGTCTCAGATCATGCTATTTCAGAGCAATCTAAGGTATTCTTTAAAGGCACTGGAAACACAACAATTACTCTGCTGAGAAATGATGTGAAACAACAATAACAATTACATTATCTTCTCCTAGACAAGAAGAGCACTGGAAAGATGAAAACCAGTAAGGAGATGATATGCCAGGAAGAGACATGCTGTTTTTCAAGCCTCTTAGGGAAAACGCCAGAAGACCAGATTCCCCCCTGGAGTTCCTGTCAGTGGGTTGCACATGACTGTATAGACATGGAGTGCCCCATTATGGGAAATATCACTAAGCCAAAGGATCTCAGACAGGGCATCAAGTTTTGAGCTAATTCCGAGCAAAGCTAGTGGCCACATCTGACTAGCCTCCAGAAACAGAGCATCTGAGAACAGGACCTTGCTCCATGGAACCTTAGGATAGTGAACTGAGGACAGCTTGCCAATCACAGTTGAAAAGTTACCGTGGAGACCCCTGTGCCTTGCGCTATCTTCCAGCCACATCCCTAATACTCCCGCACGACTTGCACTGTTCAAGGGACTCTGAGCTATTGCATTATTTGATTTTCACTAAGATAATTCTTATAAGATTATTCAAATGTTCTGTGTCCTTTCCTAAATTTTAAGTCTTCAAGGGCAGCGGGAAGCCATTCTCCAATTTCTCTCCTTCTCCAAATCCTTGTCCCAGGCCTAGCTCTAGCCCTAGCCTCGGTCCAGGGCACTACACCCAACAGCCCCACAGTGATGCTGGTGGTGTGAACCAGAGGACAGGTTCATGTTTGCCTCAACCTCAGAACACACAGAACCCCCAGGAGAAAGGCTTCAACTACAACATTAGTCAAGGCAATGGTCATGCAACAGTGTTATCACCATGCTTATTCTTGCACACCAAGCTCCTGCTCATTCGACTGATTTGTTATGTTCATTAGCATGGTATGCAATTTGCCTACTAAAGTCTGCAATATCTGTGATGGTTTGCAAGAAATTAGAAACATGGAAAATAGGAAGATGGAAGAGGTTTTAGTCAGTGCCAGGTATCAGTGGTGAAAATAATGAGTGCAAAAACATGGTAGAAATATGCATTTCCCTTCTCTCTTCACACTGGTGTCACTGAATGAAGGAGACTAAGAGACTGAGCAGAGAGGCAGAACTTTTTAAAGATGCAGAACTAGCCAGGCACGGTAGCTCACGCCTGTAATCCCAGCACTTTGGGAGGCTGAGGGGTGTGGATCATGAGGTCAAGAGATGGAGACCATCTTGGCCAACATGGTGAAAGCCCGTCTCCACTAAAAATACAAAAATTAGCCGGGCATAGTGGCACGTGCCTGTAGTCCCAGCTACTCAGGAGGCTGAGGCAGGTGAATCGCTTGAACCCGGGAGGCAGAGCTTGCAGTGAGTCAAGATCACACCACTGCACTCCAGCCTGGTGACAGAGCAAGACTCCATCCACAAAGAAAACAAAAGAAAAAAGAAAAGAAAAAAAAGAAAGATGCAGAAATTCCTCATCCACAATCATACCATAGACAATTACGCAGGTTCATGTCCCAAACTGCAGTCCTAGGTTTTAAAGGCTTAGGAACTTATATGGGTCTAACTGCTGCTACTAATAGGCTTCCAAAATAGTGATATCCACAGGATAGATGTTAAAGCCTGGGAACACTCCTTTGCACACCACTAAGCAGTCCTGGAAAAGCAGGAGACAGACAAGGAGAGAAACAGTACTTTCCTCTCTTCTGTTTTCTCTCTTTTCAGATATATTCTCCTTTCCAAACTCCACATAAACACTCATACTCAATGCACACTCAGAAAGAAGAGGTCAAATCTCACCAACCCCGATCTCACTCTTGGATTATTAGTCCAAAAGCAACAGAGGACAAATGAAACCAGAAACTTTACATGTTAATTATAAAATTCATTCTTTTTGTGAACTATATAAAATAGTATTATTTTAAAAATTAAAAGCAATGCAAAGAAGAAAGAGCTCACAAGTATGTATAGTATATAAAGGTCTCACAAATGGAACAGTCCACATTTTCTCTAAAATCTTTAGCCACAAACTCTGATTTGCCATCTGAAAGACTGTATGATTAGAACATTTCTGGAAACACAGGCAAGACACTGATAATTTGAAGTTTCTTCTTAGAATGAAGAAAAACTTTTCATCACCTTTTAAACTATATGAATTTTTTGCTCTGAGCAATGCACTGCATTTCAATAGCAACAATATAAACAAATTAGACAGTTAATCAGTTGATGAATTGTTTAAAATTGTTCCTATTAATAAGGCATCAAAACAAAGTTTCTCAAATTAAAGTTCTTTTCTGGTTTAA
Source organism: Ateles fusciceps (assembly GCA_036589455.1). Classification (NCBI taxonomy): domain Eukaryota; kingdom Metazoa; phylum Chordata; class Mammalia; order Primates; family Atelidae; genus Ateles; species Ateles fusciceps. The sequence goes on from JAZHEH010001737.1 coordinate 3,388,811, forward strand.
AAATCTGAAAACAGAGTTTAGTCCCAGCCTTCTCTTTAATTTGCCCCCCAATTTGTGTTTTCAACTCATAAACACAGAATATCTTTCCAATTATTGATTTTCCTTGATTTTGTTCATCAATATTATAGTTTTCCACATATAGGTCTTGTACATATTCAGTTACATTTACACATAAGCATTTGACTTCAAGCACATTGATTTTTAAAATTTCAAACTTCAATTGTTGACTGCTGGACAGCGTTTGATTTTTGTGTACATTAGCCTTACGTCCTACAACCTTGCTATACTCATGTATTAGTTCCAGGAGGTTTTTGTTTTGTTTTCAATTCTTTAGGAATTTCTATATAGAACAATCTTGTCATCTGGAAGCAAAGAGAGCTGTATCCCTTCTTGCCCAATATGTATAACTTTATCTTCTTCTCTTATTTCACTAGGTAAGACTCTAATACAAAGATGAATAGGAGTGATGAGAGCAGATATCTTTGACTTGTTTCTGATTTTAGGGAGAAAGCATTCAGTTTCTCACCATTAAATACAATGTCAGCTAGGGTTTTTATAGCTTTTGTTTATCAGATTGAAGAAGTTCCCCCTCTAATCCTAGTTTGCTGAGAGATTTTACCATAAATCGTTGTCAGATTTTTCCACATGCTTTTGCTGCACCGATTTATATTATCACATGATTTTGCTTTTTTTTAATCTGTTAAGATGGTTGATTATATTGATTAATTTTCTAATTTTGAGACAGCCTTGGGATAAATTCTATTTGGTTGTAGTGTATAATTCTTCTTATACAATGTTAGATTTAATTTACTAATATTCAGGATTGTTGCTTCTATATTAATGTGAACTACTGATCTGCACTTTTGCTTTCTTATAATGTCTTTATCTGGTTTTGGTATTAGGATAATCCTGGCTTAATAGAATGATTCAGAAAGCATTCCCTCTACTCTTATTTTTATGGATGAGATTATGAAAAATTAGCATCATTTTTTCCTTAAATGCTTGGTAGAACCCACAAGTGAAACCATCTGGTCCTGTTGCCTTTTTTTGAGAGGTTATTAACTAATTATTTAAATTGTTTAATAGCTGTAGGATTTTTTTTACATTATCTATTTGTCTACCCAACCAACATTACAGTCACGTCTTTAAGAAAAAAAATCCCCCAACCAAAGCAAATTCAAAAATGAGAAGTGATTATTGCTCCATATGTGCATATATCAACATAAAGAAACAAAAAACTTGGAAAAGCAAGGTAGTACCACACCCTCAAAGGAATACAGTCATTCATCCCTAGATCTTAGCCAAAAAGAAATCCTCAAAATGTCACATAAAGAATTCAAAATAGGCCTGGTGGCACCGTGGCTCATGTCTGTAATCGTAACAATTTGGGGTGCTGAGGCAGGCAGATGGCTTGAGCTCAAGAGTTCAAGATCAGCCTGGGCAACATGCCAAAACCCTGTCTCTACAAAAAAATACAAAAACTAGCTGGGTGTGGTGGTGCATGCCTGTATTCCTAGCTACTCACCAGGGTGAAGTGGGAGGATCTCTTGAGCCCAGGAGGTAAAGGTTGCAGTGAGTCGTGAACATGCCACTCCACTCCAGGCTAGGCAACAGGGTGAGACCCTGTCTCATGAAAAAAAAATCAAAATATTGATTTTTAAAATGTAATGAGATGAAGAGAAATCCAAAAACCAATACAAAGAAATTAGGAAAATCAATTCAGGATATGAATGAGAAATCTACCAAGGAGATAGATGTCTTAAAACACACAAATAGAAATTTTTGGAAAAATTCATTGAAGGAATGACAAAATACATTTGAAAACTTCAGCAATAGACTAGAACAAGCAGAAGAAAGAATTTCAGAACTTCAAGACAGGTCTTGAACTAATCCAGCCAGACAAAAATAAAGAAAAAAGAATGAACACAGCCTTGGAGACATTTGGGCCTACGTAAATCAAATAAACTTATAACTTATCAGTATTTCTGATGGGGAAGAAAAATAAAAAAGTTTTGAAAGTCTACTTAGTAAATGATACAAATTTCCCAAGTCTAGCAAGAAATTTAGACATCCAGATATAGAATACCCTAAAATCCCTGACTTCACCACTATGTTATCTATGCATGTAACCAAATTAAACTTGTTCTCCATAAATTTATACAAATAATACCTAGGTGATGGGTTGATAGGTGAAGCAAACCACTGTGGCATATGTTTACCCATGTAACAAACCTGCACATCCTGTGTGTGTACCCTGGAACTTAAAAAAATAAAATAAGAAATAAAAACCAAGTTATTCTTCATTTTTGGTATAGTACTTTTGATTTATAGTATTGCCTTTTGATTCTTTCTCAGAGTTTTTAGTCTCTCTGTTTATAGTACCAATCTATTCTTGCATATTGTCTACTTTTCATATTCGTACCCTTAACATATTAATCATAGGTATTTTAAATCCCGTATCTGATAATTCCAACATCTGTTTCATGTCTGAGTCTGGTTCTAGTAATGCTTGCTTTGTTTCTTTAGATTCTTTTTTCTTCCTTTTTTCGCATGCCTTGTGGTGTTTAGGTAAAAGCCAGATGTGAGGTGTGGGGCAATAGGAACTGAGGTAAATGGGCAAATGTGAGGTTTTATGGTAATCTGGCTTAAAGGTGGATTGTTTCATGTGTGCTGTAGCTGTAGATAGCAGAGACTTTAAATTTTTCCAGTGCCCTTGTTTTTGTCTCCTCTGTTGTCTTTGGGCTTCCCTAATAACTCCACCTTAGATGAAGTTTGCATCTTATAGTTTTTTTCAGCTGTAATCCAATGTGATTATACTGGAGCCCTGTTGGTATAATAAGAAGATGTGAGGGAAGGGAAGCATTCCATAATCTTATGATTCACTCTCAGTCTTTCAGTGGTTCTGTGTCCCTGGGTTGTGACATTCACAAGTGTTTTAGCTACTCCCCCCCTACTTAGGTGAGACGGAAAATCTAGAGGGAGCTGAAGCCAAGTAAATGTCCTCCCTCCAGGTGAGATAAGGCATTGCTAAAGTCTTTGTCCCTGGAAAGTAGTCTTTTTTTGTGGAGATGCTTTGAATTCATTTCATAATGGTGACTTTTCATCCCTACCTGCCAGAGCCAAAGAGAGAAACTTCTTAGCTCTTTATTGTGAGAATCTAGTAGGGTTGACAGAGGCAAAACCCAGAAAAGCTTAGGACTCCCGCTAAGACTGTGGACCCCAGAAGTTTTTCATTTTGTTACTAGTCCACACTCCGCCTCAAGCAATTCATCAAAATTACCATTTAACTGACTTCTCTTCTAGGTAAGCAGATTTCAGCTGTGATTTTATTTGATATTCACTTGTTTCTCTAGATTTCAAAGTGGTGGTTTGTTCTGTGACCTAATTCTCTGATGGGCTCAAGGAAAATCATTGATTTTCAGTTTTTTCAGCTTTTTTTCTTGTTGTAAGAATGAGAGAGATGACTTCCGAGTTGTTTACATATAAGAGCTGAAATCAGAAGTTCCCTGACTTGTGTTTCATATTGTTATCTGCAAAATGGAAAAGAAATTGGCCCTGGGAGCTTGCAGGGCAATGGCATCATACAGGGAGAGGGCTTTCAGGAGGCTTATGAGTGACAACATTCTATGTCATCTATCAGCCTGTCTTTCATTTTATCAAAGCTGATCACTTTTTCATTCTACCCATTCAGAATCCTACGGACTTATACAGCTTTGTCCATGAGGGTTTCTAAATCAAGCCATAAAAGTACGAAATTATGTATTTATTTTGGACCCTATATAAAGTTTTTATGTACCCTGCGCTCTCACAGGGAACATTCCACCTAAAATGAAGTGACACTCAAGTTGGGAGTAACAACGGAATATGCATGAATCAGATGGGTTATATAGGTAATGGTATTAGAAGGATGAGGCTCCAAGATGACAGGGGCCATAGAAACAGCATATTTAGAGTTGGAACTGAGGCACAGCGTAAGATGAAGAAAGAACAGCATCAAAGGCTCTGCATTCCTCAGTACCCCAGAAAATCTCTTCCCCTGGGATTCCAACTTAACCTCTGGTTAGTCTGCCTTCTTCCCACTCTTCAAAAATTATGACAGCCACTATTCCTAGCATTATAAAATATCAAATACGTAAGGAACATAAGAATTCAGGTAATCCAGTCATCCATCAACAGCAAGAATCTTTTCAAGCCCAGTGACATTACTAAGATAGCACCCAGCTTCACCCTCAGTCAAATCTCACCTGTTTCCTCAGCTCATGGCGCAGGACTTCACGTTCTCAGAGACTCTGACTCAGAATCCTCTACTTGAGAGTCATCTGAAGCTTTCATCCACCAGGATAATTTACTCCCCATCCAGCCATGAGCAGGATAAACTGCCACTGCCTTGTCTTTTACTGCAGTTCTCCAGATACTCTGGATCCATATGGAAAGGGCCCATATAGCCAGGCTACCTCAGCTTTGAAATAAATGATGTGAACCCGATGCCAAATGTGTGAGTAAAGTTCAAAGATTTATGCTATCTTTTAAAAGTCAGCCAACTCCTGTGCACACACAAAACAATCAATTGTTGGACCTCCTTTGTTCTTGAAAAAAATCAATCCTGGTTCTTGCCAATGATCCCATTACCCTCTGGATGCCAGGGTTCCTCCTTCACATCCCCCCAGTGCATGTTGACATGAGCCGTATTGCACTGCATTTCCGTAAGCCTTCTGTCGTGGTTCAAGATTGAAACCACCTTTTATATTCTCTTCTCTTCTTAGCATCCTTAGATCCCTATTACTTTTCCCCAAAATAGCTGTAAATGTGTGAACTAATTAGCTTAGAGAGCACAAGCTCCCTTAATGCCTTCAGAATCCTGCCATCCAACACTGATTTCTCTATGTTACGAGCTACAAAATAGCCCCTCACTTGGTTTTGGTTTAATTATTCTTCAAGGTCATCCCTGTGCCACTTCTGTCCATGATTCTTTTCTTCCCTGCTTCTGTTTTTAAGAGGATTTTTAAATAGGTTCGGCAGCTCAGTCGTTTTTGAGTCATTACCAGCTTCAATCCCCTTTCGCACTTATTACTTGGCCTATTTTTTTTCTCCAGCCTCGCCTCTTCTCTGCTATATTTGCAAGAGTGTTTCTGACTCTCTCTAAGCCCTCTGTCAGGTTGGAATTGTTCTGTGTTTAGGAGGCCTGTATCTTTTCCCTTTCGTTTGAACTGATGGTACGTGGCCTGGATTTGAGAATTCACCCTCCTGCCTTTGGTTTACAGCACAGATGGGTTTCTTCCTTCAGCTTCTGATTGCTCCTTCAGGATTGAACCGATTGTTCCCTGGATCTTCGGGACGTTCACGTGATAGGCAGCAGCCCCAAGAAGACAGCGTCCCTGCCTGCAGGTTGCTCAACAGCACCCGGCCTTCAGGAACTCCATGCCATCTACTGATTTATTTCCATGTTTGACTTTGGCAGAACCCAGAATCCTAAGGTGAGAATAATAAACAAATCCAACAATTACCATAATAATGTCACCTCCCACTGGAGTGCATGGTAGGCCTTTCAAGCGCTTTCCTATAAATTATCCAATTTAGAAAACGTTGCGTAACAGACTCGTTTTTTCCTGCTTTCTTCTAATTATTATTCTGATTATTTTCTATTTTGTTCCCAACTCCTACTGTAATTTCTCTTTCCCACTCCTCTTGCACTGCTAAGCATTACCTTAAAGAACTATAGGATGCACTTCAGCAATGGATCTAGATCAGAGGCTTTTGATCTTTCTGAAGTCACACAACACAAAGCTCACACTGTAGCCAGGGTCTACATCTTATCAGGCATGAGGAGGGATCATCAGAAAGCCTCACGAATGAGCACACCCAACAGAAACTGGGGAAATGCTACAACTCAGAGGCACACGGAAGACCCAAGCATCGTGTGGTAATTCCAATACCAGGCTCTGAATCCCATCTCTTCCCAGACATCCCAGCTGGAGTGGAAATGGGCTCTTAATTGAGGAGAAGGCCTGGACAGGGTTTCAGTTGGAACTGTGACTGCAGAGTACGGGCCCCTGTGGATAAGGGGTCTGAGCAATCAATCAAAATAATATACTATGTAGAGAGGGAGGAGAAAGGAGACATTCAAGAAAACAGCAAGGCAGAAGGCCCAAAGGCCAAGAAAACGGGAGGTCTTCGTAAGTTTACCCCCAGGATAAACCAAACAGAAGACTCTCCCCTCAAGACTTCCTGGGTTTAAATCTCATCTTCACCATTCACTAGCTATGTGACCTTGGACAAATTACATAATCAATCTGTGCAATGGATCTGTGCAAACCCATTTCTTCATCTGTGTTATGGGGAGAATAATGGTACCCACCTCACGGAGTGTCATAAGGATTCAATGACTTAATCCTTGTAATATGCTTAGAATAGTATCTGGCACATGATAAAGTGTTATATAAGTGTTAACTGCTGCTATTGTTACTATTATCTAAAGTACCAGGATTTTTTCAAGGGTTTCAGGAGAAGAAGAAAATCAATGAGACTAGGGCAGACATGTAGAGAGAGACAGATTTTTGAGGCAGAAAGTTTGTGACCTCCAGCTTCTACCAGGCAAATATCGATAGCTAGTTCTAGGAAATGAAGACAGTCCCAGAAGATGGAATCTTTCTCTTCTCTTTAAGTTACACACATTGTCTGACGTATGAGCTTCCAGGAATTTACAAACATTCCAGCAATAAACAGCAAGCACTAGCACCTTCAACAGCAGGAATAAAAAGAATAATAAAAATAAATATCATCAGTGCCTATAAACTGGGGCAGACTTTCTACTATCATCATAGCTCAAAACTAGGAGACAGAAAAATTCTGGAGTCCTATCTTTTTTTATTTCAAATTTTTGATGTCGAATTTCTTTATGTTCTTATCTAGTTGCTTATAAGAAACTATCAATGCCCCTTCCCTTGAAAAGAAGGCCTCCGGGACAGAGATGAAACGGGTGGGAGTTAGAGTTCAAGTTGCTGGACAGAGGAGGAGTGAAACTTGTTTTGTAAGTAACGATATCTGTTTTAGATGTAAAGATTTTTTTGTCTAAAAGAAGTAGATGTAAAGATTGCTTGTCTTAAAAAAAAAAAAAGTAAGCACAGCCTCTGTGATGTGGTAATAACACAGAGGAGTAAACATTTGGCCCTTCAAATTCCCCAGTCTTCATTTCAGCCTGGCTAGAAGAGAAGATTGAAGCCACATTCCCAGAACTGTCATGTTTATCGGCAGTGATAAATTTGGCAGAGTCTGAAGGACTCATCTGCACTTACTTTAGCAGCAAAGACTCCGAAAATGGGCAATTGCTTCCCCAACATGAAAAAAAGCATCCTGGAGCTGAACAATTGATTGAAAAAGATGAGACTAGCCTACCAAAGATGAGAACTCTGGGAGATCATTCACGTTCAGAGAAAGAATTCAAGCGTGGCTAAGAAAGGCAAGCTGACTAGTACAATGAAAGGAACCGAGTAGCCTGCATACTACAAATAGAGGGAGTATGGCTCATGGTGAATTTTTTTTTTTCCATTACTTAGAAGACTGGAATCAAACTGCTTATCTCAGAATTCTACTGGTCTACAAATCCATCTCAGAATCTCTGGATTTGGTTCTGCTTTTCTAAGGTCCAAGAAAGACCAGTGTTGGTTTGAAAAAAGAGATTCTGTCAAACTATTTTAGTCCAATCCACTGAGAAATCAGATTTCCAAAAATATTTCAAGTAGATTTGCATCCCTGTGACCCTTTGACCCTAACAACAAAGTCTAGGAGCTGTGAACTGTGTGTCTGCCAAACAGGTTAAGGAAGGATATCTAATAAGAGCAAGAAGGACTGAGGGCTTGGTAAGGCAGGTGAGGAAGGACATGTATATGCTGTCCGGTGGTTCAGTAAGTTTTGGGGGATGTTTGCCTTCTGCAGTGTAAACCACACTGTGAGTGGCTCCATTCCACATTCTGACTGATAGACTCGTTGATCTATCATCCACTTCGACTCTACGCAAACTTGGCTAGGCCACACAGCTAACCCAAGCTCTACAAATGTGAAGGCCTGTTGGCAATACTTTTCTCCCCCTTGTTTATTACTACGTGTTGACATCCAGACAGATTTTTAAGCAGGTCCTGAAGACTTCGGATTTTCGCAATATTACAATTTCAGCAAGCTGAATGTTAAAAAATGGAAATTGGACAGACTGTTATCAACTTTAATCGACCATTAGAGCATCAGAGCCTGAAGGCACAGTGTTTAACGGTTGGAATGGGGTGGTCAAGTAAAATGCTGTCTCTTTCATTTGGAATCTGGGAATAAAGCCAACCCAGATAAAAAGGGGAAAAAAAAGCCATTACTCTGACAGCTGTGGCAGAGCACGAGGATCAGTGCTACAAAGGAGGCCAAGATGCAAATAGTGCAGTGCATTTGGGCAAGGTTTGTCTCCTGAATTCCGGTTTTGCAGATTGTATGCATAACGGAGATAAATAAGGCAAGGAATAAGATACTGACCTACCAGAATGAAGGCTATTATCTGATATCAAAATTGGGTCCTGTGACATCATATTGCATTGCCAGACTTGGCCTCAATATGTCATCACCTTTCTGTGTAGCAATTGCCGCCTTCTCAGAGAGGCAAATAATTTGCTACCTTGGTTCTGCTTCTCTGCTTCAGCCCCTGGGCATGGAATACTGTGAATGCTTTAGAGGAGGATTCTGGAATTAAGGTTTTTAATTACACCTGACATTAGTGAGCTTTCACCTGTTGGCAGCCATCTTGTTAAAACCACCCATGGGAGCAAAGTTGTTCTACTGGAAGTTAAGGCTCCTTTCCCCTCAATGCCTCTGTTGGCGGTGCCACAGATTCCTTGCCGACACCATTTAGTCTGCTAATGTGATTTCCCACATTACGAACTTTCAGAATGTTAAACCGAACACAGTTTTTTTCTTTTAAACAAAATACATTGTTTATGTAAAAAGTCTAATGGCCCATAGCAATCCAATTTATATGTAAAGTACAAGATTTCATATTGAATCAGTTTTATTACTTCACATATGAAAGATATTGAGCAGTGGTAGGTATATTGTATTTGTATCAGAAAAATATAAGAGCAGATTTATTGGGCCTGCACTTAATAATATTAGAATTGATTATCCCAACGAGAGACAGACATCTATTCACCTTAGGGGGAAACATTATTTCAACCACACCACTGATGCCCAGTAAGCATTTTCCCTCTACACTCGATGAAATCACCATAGTTAAAGGGTTAATAAGGTTTCCCAAAGTGGCAACATTAACTCTCTGTCAGCCACAAGGGAATATTGTTAATACCACTTAAAATTTATTAAGCACATTTGATTTGCTGGGCATTATACCAAACCCATAAAACATAAGATATTTTATCAATGGTTGCCTTGTATGTTAATATTTATATGCACTCAGAAACTAGATTTAATCTTTCCAATATTTTCTACATTATGGAAACCCCCAAACCTATTTTTCTTTATATTCTAATTTTTCTTTCTGTATATTCCAATCATTAGATAATCTCTTTGTGACATAAACTGTACTCTCATAAACAATCAACTATTTGTAATATTTTAGGAAAGAGCAAATAACTTTTTTATTAATCTAGAAGGTTATTCTATAAGTACTCCTATTGAGAAAGAAACGCCAACCCGTTTGAATGTTTCTAAGATTATCTTGATAGCCCCTTTCCTTTTACCACAATAAATCTCCATTTAATATAATTGAAAACACCAATTATTTATTTTTAAGTTCCAGGGTACACGTGCAGGATGTGCAGGTTTGTTACATGGGTAAATGTGTGCCATGGTGGTCTGCTGCACAGATCAACCCATCACCTAGGTATTAAGCCCCACACGCATTAGCTATTTTTCCTGAAGCTCTCCTTCCTCTTGCTCCTCTCAATAGGCCCCAGTGTGCGTTGTCCCCCTCCCTGTGTCTATGGGTTCGCATTGTTGAGCTATCACTTAAAAGTGAGAGCATGCTGTGTTTGGTTTTCTGTTCCTAGGTTAATTTGCTGAGGATCATGATTTCCTGCTCCATCCATGCGCCTGCAAAGGAAATGATCTCTTTCCTTTTTATGGCTGCATAGTATTCCATGGTGTATATGTACCACATTTTCTTCATCCAGTCTATTATTGATGGGCATTTGGGTTGATTCCATTTCTTTGCTATTGTGAATAGTGCTTCAGTGAACATACACATGCATGTAACTTTATAGTAGAATGATTTATATTCCTTTGGGTATATACCCTGTATTGGGATTGCTAAGTCAAATGGTATTTCTTGTTCTAGATCCTTGAGGAATCACCACACTGTCTTCCACAATGGTTAAACTAATTTATATTCCCATCGACAGTATAAAAGTGTTCCTATTTTTCTGCAGCCTCACCAGCATCTGTTGTTTCCTGACTTTTTAATAATCACCATTGTAACTGGCGTGAGATGGTATCTCATTGCTGTTTTGATTTGCATTTCTCTAACGCCCAGTGATGATGAATTTTTTTCATGTTTTTTTGGCCACATAAATGTCTTCTTTTGAGAAGTGTCTGTTCATCTCCTTTTCCCACTTTTTAATGCAGTTGTTTGTTTCTTGTAAATTTGTTTAAGTTCCTTGTAGACTCTGAATATTAGACGTTTGTCAGATGGATGGATTGCAAAAATTTTCTCCCATTCTGTAGGTTGTCAGTTCACTCTGATGATAGTTTCTTTTGCTGTGTCACAGCTCTTTAATTTAATAAGATCCCGTTCACCAATTTTTGCTTTTGTTGCAATTGCTTTTGATGTTTTCATCATGAAATCTTTGCCTGTGCCTAGGTCCTGAATAGTAATGCTTAGATTTTCTTCTAGGGTTTTTATAGTTTTGGGTTTTACATTTAAGTCATTAATCCATCTCGAGTTAATTTTATGGCTAGCCAGTTCTTCTCATACCATTTATTAAATAGGGAATACTTCCCCATTGCTTGTTTTTGTCAGGTTTGTCAAAGATGAGATGGCTTTAGGTGTGCAGTCTTATTTCTGACTTCTCTACTCTGTTCCATTGATCTATGTGTCTCTTTTTGTACCAGTACCATGCTGTTTTGGCTACTGTAGCCTTGTAGTATAGTTTGAAGTCAGGTAGCATGATGCTTGCAGCTTTGTTCTTTTTGCTTAAGATTGTTTTAGCTATTCAGACTATTTTTAGTTCCATATGAATTTTCAAATCATTTTTTCTAATTCTTTGAAGAATGTCAATGGCAGTTTAATGGGAATAGCATTGAAACTATACATTACTTTGGGCAGTATGGCCATTTTCACAATATTGATTCTTCCTATTCTTGAGCATGGAATGTTTTTTTCCATTTGTTTGTGTCCTCTCTGATTTCCTTGAGCAGTGGTTTGTAGTTCCCCCTTGAAGAGGTCCTTCACTTCTCTTGTTAGCTGTATTCCTAGATATTTTATTCTCTTTGTAGCAATCGTGAATGAGAGTTCATTCACAATTTGGCTCTTGCTTGTCTGTTGTTGTTATATAGGGAATGCTTGTGATCCTTGCACATTGATTTTGTTTCCTTAGACTTTGCTGAAGTTGCTTATCAGCTTAAAAAGCTTTTGGGCTGAGACGATGGGTTTTTCTAAATATAGGATCATGTCATCTGCAAACAGAGACAATCTGAGTTCCTTTCTTCCTGTTTGAATACTCTTTATTTCTTTCTCTTGCCTGATTCCCCTGGCCAGAACTTCGAATTCTATGTTGAATAGGAGTGGTGAGAGAGGGCATCCTTGTCTTGTGCCAAAAACCCCAATTTATATCACATACATGAGATGGAAATAAAGCATAGTCTTGATTTAACAAAAACTAAAAGTAGGAGTCAATGCTGTGAAGGATACACAATAACGTGAAATGGAACTAATGCAAAAGCAAATTTTCTTATAATATTCTTCTAGAGTTTTTCTCAAATTTTTGGGTACAAGATTTCGCCGTATGAGTTTTCACTTCTAAATATTTTTCCCATCTTTTCAAGGTTGGAAAGAGCTTTCTTTTCCACCCTAACTTGCTTCTCGAAGTAAAAGGTGGCCCCTAGCTGTCCAAGGCTTAGTTGATATGATTTTGCTTTTGGATTTAGTTAGAAGGCACACGTTTTCCACAGCCTCCCACCCTATAGGCATGCAAGCAAAGTTCAAGCACAACATTGCAAGTAAACAAAGGTAAACTGAACAGCTAAAACCTTCTTTCAGGGAAAGGCAAACAGATTTTAGTGAAGTCCAAACCACAGTATGATTCTTGCTATGCCCCAAAAATAAGTCAGCCATACTCACTCCAGAGAGAAGATGTGTGTAAGTTGCGGGAGGGTGTGAGTGTGTCGTGTACCCACACATAGTTTGCCCTTCATGGGCTCTGCACAATATGGCCTGTGATATGGATTAGTTCTAAAATCATTACACTTGTGGATGGTGGTGATGTCCCATCTCCCTTCAGCAGAAAAAGAACATTTAGCCAAAATGCTTAGTTTATGTTTAACGAAAATGTTTCCTATACAAGAAATCTTTCCCCTTCCCAACCCCTTTGCCTCATGCAGATTCCCAAGTCTAGACTTAACTTTCAAATCCAACCTTTGCCACCAAGGGTGCACACCAGGCAGTGAGGGAAAAGGAGCAGTTGAACCTCTCTCCACACAGCAAATGAGCTCCCTGGGTCATAACTGCATGATGACTGGTCTCCAAAAATGGCAGTATGCCTCCATCAAATAAAGGAGCACTCAGGTGGCCCTTTCTCTTCAGAGTTCAGAGACGAGCATTCACAAGGGAGGAAGACTCACATATGGTCAGCAAATAGACTCACTTTAAGAGGCTCTCCTTATGCCTTGACAAGGTATTTACATTTTTAATGTGTTGCCATTTCTATTTTTTTAACTTTTAAGTTGTGGAGTGCATGTACAAGATGTGCAGGTTTGTTACATAGGTAAACATGTACATGGTGGTTTGCTGCACCTATTAACCCATTACCTAGGTATTAAGCCCAGTATGCATTTAGCTATTTTTCCTGATGCTCTCCCTCCCCCAACCCAACCCCCTGAGAGGCCCTAGTGTGTGTTGTTCCCCTCCCTATGTCCATGTGTTCTCATTGTTCAGCTCCCACTTATAAGTGAGAACATGCGGTGTTTGGTTTTCTGTTTCTGTGTTAGTTTGGTGAGGATAATGGCTTCCAGCTCCATTAACTCCAGCTTCTTTCCTTGATCACCAACCCTTATGAGACAAACATCCATGGTACCTCACATATCAGAAAATTAAAACAGCCCAAGAATTGGTGTTCTTTGGTCATTCTGGTCTGATTCACGGGTCTTTATAGGTCACTGCTAATATTCAAACCAATGAGGTAGGCTTTGTAGGGGAGTCCAAGATGCAGGAAATACATTCTGCTTCCCTCAGAGTTCACAGACTCCTTGGGGAGGTAAGTTTCATACATGATGTAATTAGTAAATAACAAAAAGACAAGTGTGATTAAAACATTAAAATGTGAGGCCACCGAGGTTCAGGGGAAACAAATATTCCATTATCTCTACTATCCTCCATTACCAAGGCAGAAAAGTAGATTAGAATTTCTTGAAATATTTTCAGTGACAAATGAAACAATAAAAATTCTCCTTTCCTAGCCTGTGACCAGAAAAGTCAAAGAGTCATATCATGTTGGTACCTTATAATTCTGCTTACTCAGCGGAGCAAAAGGAATGCATCAACAAAGCCACCGTTTCTCTAGGAAGCCGAGTATCTTCAGTTCCCACTTTGCTTTCTTTATTAACACAGAACACATTTCTTAAAGAATGTTATATGCATAGCAATCAGCACCTGTTGTATTTTAGCCCTTGAAATGTATCTGACAAGTCCATGTCAGCTGTTAGGAGAAACTATAAAGCAACCGTCCCAGGACATCTCTGGGCTCCCTTTAGCCTGCCAGTGCCAGTCATCCCATTCACTGGTTCACCAGTTCTGTCCCTCTTCCAGACTTTTTGATGCTAAATCTTGGCAGCTGCATCTATTTTGTTCCTTGGATTTGCCATATCACCCCTTCAGAACACGACATCCCAGAAAGACCCATGCTTGCTTTGCTCCACCCAATCCTCGCCAGAAGACACAGCCCTGCAAGACCCAAGGGTGACGGTTAGGGTTTAAGGGTCATCATAAGAGCCAGAGGTATGAAAGTAAAGGCAACATGCTCAAAGGAATTGGGGCTTTCTCTCGACAAGAGAACTTTCTGATGCCAGGGCAATACATATTGTAAAACATCTCTACCTGCATATAGCCCTCTCCCCTGACCCCAGTGAGTGAGCTCTTCACGTATGAGGTAAGGATTTTCTTAGCTCCTCATTCTAGCACAATGCTGGGAAAAATAACACGTGAGTGGTTGCCTAATTAATTAATTAATCCATGCTCCAAGGTTAATTAAGTCCCCAAACAAAACTTTCGTTTATTCCATGGTCTCCACTAGAGTTGAGAAGGAAAGCAATCTAATTGAATTAATTCACTCAAAGGCATAAATTATTTTAAAAAATACATCATTCTGAAGCAGGACTTGGCAATGATATTTTTAAAAATCTCCCCAGGAGGTTTGCATGAGCTGCCTGGGTTGAGAACCACTGGTATAGAAAGCCCTGTGTGTCCTCACCCTGCTTCTCCCTTCTGTTGCTTCTGCCATCATCCACTCCATGCCTGCACAGGTCTGGCTGTGCTATGATAGATGCACACCTTGCCCTCCCACACCACCACGCCTCTCCACCATACTTGGAGAAATCAGAAGGGACCATGTTACTGTCTCCCCCAAGGTATTCCCATCACTATTCATATTTGCCTCCTGAATTCGATAATTTTTCCTTAGAAATAGATGTCAGAAATTATGTTTCATCTGGAAAAACAGTTAAATCATCAGAGGGAGATACCATCTTTCCATAAGGAAACTACATCAATAATACTTGGATACGGGAAATTTGATTAGACTAAATGAGAAGAAAATACAAAGATGCAGCAGCTCATCTCAGTGGTAAATAGATTTTGTTGGTGTTGATTTCCTTCATCTTCGGGGTGAAACCCATTTTCTAACTACAGAAAAAGATTTATCCTAGTTGCCAGAGCTGTGAAAGGGAGTCATAATGCCCAACACCTCCCCCACTGTGTCCTCATCCTCTAGCATGAAATAGCCACACAATTTGGTAATGACTTAGGAGGTGCTGATGGTAGAGCTTAGAGTTCCGTTCCAATGGATTCAAGACTGACTCATCCTGCTGGATTTCTGTAATAGCAGACGAGGTCGCAGTGACCAAACAGAGTGAGCTCAGGCAGTTTTCAAGTACATAAAAATGGATGTTTATCATGAAATCATCATAATTGTATTTTCTGATGATGGATCTCCTGCACTCATGACTCCATCTGAAATTTTTAGGGCTTATTCATTTAAGATGATCCTGAAACAGCACCTTAGCTGGTCTTCCACATATATGCATTCTCCAAGCAATATTGATATGGTAGAAGAAAAAGAGTTAGGGGGGATTTATCAGGATTAATTAATACACAAGGGGAAAAAGATATGTGTGATTAAACTAACTTCCCAGGTTCATCATAAATATTTTATTCATTTACATGACTCTGCAATTCTATCTTTGTCACTTAGAAAATAGCCCTAGATGTGAGGACTTGAAACTTCCTATGAGTGAAACAGGGTGCAAGGATTCTTACAGCCAGGGTTGCAGCTGGAGACACTCAAAGAAGGAGCTACAGGACTTTAGTCAGAAGATGTAACACTTGCAACGAAGACAAGAAGATCACACCATCACTGCATGCCTTCGGCCACCTCTGGCTCTCTGAAGACAACGTAAGGTAAGAAAGGGGCCTCAAAAGGTTTCTATGCATCAAATGCATAGTTTACAGTAATATTTATCAAAACTCTATTTTTCAATTTCCTTCCAACCCCAAAGATACTCCAGCAGCACACTCTTTAACTCCTCCCTAGAAAACTCATCACCTAGTCTGAGCCTTGCTTTCTTCCTTTATTTCAGGGGCAGCATGGGGGATTAGGGTACAGACCATATCGCTATGCCCATTGAGGTAGAAATCCTCTTTAGTTCTGGGGAAAGGGGAATGTCTGAACATACAGGTCTCATGAATTTGCTTCCATCATATACTCAGAATGTACCCTTGTATTTTAGACCTTTTTCCATGTTTTCATAAATAAATTATAGATTACTTAAGGCAAGAACTATGTTGTATTAACCTTGGCATTTTAGTGCAACGTAGGTTTTCAGTAATAGTTTGTGAAATGGAAGGATTAAAATATGTACAAATAAAAGTCAAAGATTAAAATTTGCATTTCATTCATTCTGCCTGCAAATACTACACACTACACACTCAATTTGTATTTTCTGATGATGATAAAATAGGAAAGCAAACCAATCTGAGTGAGGAGGCAAAGATCTGGGCCCTGTTCATGGAGGAGTCACTGATATTATCCACCTGTGCCATTCTCCTTTTCCCATGCTGCCTTCAGTCCAAGCCAGTGGTGTCCTTCATGGCAAGCCAATGGTGCTGATCCAAGGTCATGGAATTTATGACAGGCACCTAGCTTCCTAGAGCATCTTCATCTGAAACCAATGGTCCAGAAGGGTGTCTATCAGCTGATGAACTTCCAAACAGTAGGAATTTCATCAATTTTCAAAACCACATAGGGTTTTCAAAAACACTAAGAGTCTCAGGGGTTATTTCACTCTAAGACACCATCAAAAATTCCTTTCTAAAGGATCTCCAGCAAGTACTGATGAGTACTCACTACCCACAAAACATCTCAAAATTCTACCACACAGCTCTACGTTTTAGACAGTATTCCCTTGAGTTTTAGCAAATCATTCACCATGAAATTTCTATCCAATAGTCCTAGTGCTGTTCTCTGAGGTTACACAGAAGTCTAACAGTCCCAACTGTTCTGTGACTCTTCTTTCATCCCTTCCATCGACTCATCATAGTATATTCTGATGCTTCTCATTGTCAAGAATTGTGAAACTCTGAGATTTTACCCTGTTTTCAAGCTAACAATCCAACCCTTTAGTTTCATAGATGCTGACCAAAGACACAAGATTCCTGGGTCAAAAGAAAAGGACTTCGTTACTCATAACACAGAAAGAAGCATGAGCTTCATGTTTGCATTAGTTCTTCTTGCCCTCCAAATCCCAAAGCAGGCAAGGTGGAGGTAGGCCAAGGTGACTTCTGTGAATATAGTGAGTTTATGACATAGCTGAGGAAACCTGAGCTCAAGAGACCCCCAATATTATAGGGGAGCTGCTAGAAAGCTTGCCCAGGATTTTCCAAGAGGGAGATATCGTCTTTATTATCCTGGTTGGGAAACAAATCTGCCCCTTTTCCCCTAGAGTGACATTCTGTCCCCCATCTTCAAAAGCTGTTGCAGATATATTATATCTTTCAAAAGCTGGTCCACAATAAAGCAATGCCTCTTCTTCAAAAGAGGAGCACAAATTCAGGAGATGCATGGAGAACTGTCTCCCAACATGTGTTTTCTTGATTTCCTTGACTCCTTTTCATACACCCAAGCTGAACAATGTATTTCTGTGGCATTCAGAGCTGAGAGTCACTTTCTAGATTGGCTTGACCAGTGCAGAGGACAGAAGGACTGTCCCTTTCAAGGTCTGAACACACACCTTTATTACTGCGGTCAACGATTACATTGTTGATTTGGGAACACCATGGCTTTCACAGAGACCGAAAATATTTCAAGATGTCTTACTTTGGAACTGCGGACACAAAACCATTTCTTAGTCAAGAGAAAATGATCTAGGAAGGAAAGCGCCATGTCAGGAATTCTATAACTTCAGCATTGCTGTACTGGCCTGGATAGAGGAAGCCCAGGGGGAAGGGAAGAAGACAAAGGTTCACCCCAACCCTACAGTCCTTCAGTCAGACTGAGATTGCAGTCAGCCAAACCTCTCGGGCTTTGTCCCCTAAGAGTAATTCAGCCTCTTCTCCCTTCTCCTTCTACTATGAACTTGCACAATTGGTTATATAAATTTTATATACATATGTTTAAATAAATTTTATATATTTATATATATTTATATTATATAGTTATACATTTATATTTACATATATATTTATACATGTTTACATTTATATTTTATGTATTATTTATATTTTATAATATAAATATATATTTATATGTATAATATGTATATATGTATATATATATACATGTACATATATACATATATATGTATATGTATGATACATGTATTACATAGGTACATATTATATGTATAATATATGTATTTATAATATGTATAGATTATATATTTATATATTTATTTATATATTTATACTCATATATATTTATATATACATAGTTTTTACATCTTCTGAAATTTATCCAGATATGATCTGTTCTTTGAGTTCTTTACAACCCATTTGGCTCCTGGGTTTGTTAAACATCATGATCCTTACACTCCGAAGAATTAATCAACTTGGCTCCATGGTCACCTTCTTATTTTTCAGTGTCAACAACATCATAAAAGAAACTCATCTCAACCACAGGGACTGAAGATTGTCATTTGAGTGTTACATACATATATATAAAGGCGTATCTACACATATAAATTCACATCAGCAGACACACTGGAAATGTGCTCACTCCCACAGAAAGACACATGGTGTGGACTCTTCTCCCAACACACACTCAGACACACACCTCAGGACAACACAAACATGGGCTCAAAGCACACAGCAGGCAGCGGGGAATGTGGGCTAAGTACTGCCTAGTTGAAGCTGAGAACACTTGCTAGGGTCAGGCAGGGAGGGGCACAGCACACAGTGAAACAGGAGGAGATGTGGCTTCTCCAGGCATATCTGAAATATCCTGGACCAGATATTGTTCTCATGGAGCCTCATGGACAAAAAGTTCTCAGAAAAGAGAGCAAGGGCCAATCTGCTAAGCTTCCATGGCAGGCCAGCACTTTAGATGAATTTGCTCTGATTGCTACCACAACACTGCGGCATAGGGCATCTTCTCCTCGTTTTGTACATAAGAAAATCAAGGCCCAAATAAAGCCATATGACCATGTCATAAGATCATAAGGTCATAAGGTTAGAAAGTGCCAAACCAGAGCCTGATCTGAAGACTGTTGATCCTGGCTCACACAACCATTCAGGACGCTGCCCTAACCCCCAAGAACCTCTGCGTGAACCCCCAACCTGCAACCCAGAGCTCAGCCTGCCCTTCCCCTACCACAGACTGCAGCATGTGTCCAGAGGAAAGCCCAGCTGTAGAGTAACACCCAGGCAAGCTCTGTACGCTCACCTGGACACAGAGGAAGGCCGCCACCTGCTGCAGACAGTCTACGCCCTTTCCCACAGTGACACTGCCAGGTTTCCATTATCCTACCTTAGCCGGCTCCCTTTCCTTCTAGGTGAAGAATGCAGTGTCTAATTTGCTTGGCTCACTTTTCACCAGTGACTTATCAAGAGGCAAAATTGTGTCACAAACAGTCACTCAAGAGAGCCAGACTGAATGCAAGTCTCAGCCCCTCCATTTTCCAGTTACCTAATTTCAAGACTCTCAGCCTCAACTTCCTCACCTGCAAAGTAGGAATAAGAGCAGAGTCCACCTATTGGAGATCCTGGGCAGGCTGAATGGATTGATAAACAAAACACACTTAGAGTAATACCTGGCCCACAGGGAGCACAGGATACATACTAGTTCCTATTCATCTTAGCTCTGGGAATCCCCCCACAACAAGACGCGCACAGCCCCTGCCTCACCACCAACACTGCAGCCGATGCTAAACACATAATTGGACAAATAATTCATTAGAGTGAGATGAGTGCAGAGGAAAAGGACAAAGCGCTAAGTGCAACAACAGTGCACACCGGAGGGTCGGGAGGAGCAGGAACTGGCCAGATTGGGGTTGGCAAACTTCACAGAGCCAGGCTAGTTCTAATAATGCCTATTACAACACGGCTTCACCTTTTCACTGACAGACTGTCTATGGCAACTTTCACTCTACAACAGCAGAGCTGAATGGGCAGAACAAAGACCTTACAGCCCACGAAGCCAAAAATATGTTCCACCTGGCCCTTTAAGAAAGTTTGCTGACCCCTCAGCTAGAGGAAGAAGAAAGGGAGGCTGTCTGCACAGAGGGTGGAGGGAGGCTGGGCTGGGGTAGAAGGAACACGGAAAATGTGAGTCCCTGGGGCATGCACTCCTTAAGAACCCATGTCCAAACATGCACTGAATAGACACCTTGCTTCATCTTCTCTCTGGCCTCTGAGAAAAGGCAAACCCACCCCTCTGCTGAAGATCCCTCTCCGCTAAGAACATTCCCTTCCAGTCATTTGTCACCTGCGTCTTCAGTCTCACTCTTTTTTTTTTTCATGTGTTAAATTGGATTGTTCATTATTCTAGTATTAAATTTTATAAGTTCTTTTTTTAAATTCTACTTTAAGTTCTAGGACACACATGCAGATTGTGCAGGTTTGTTACCTAGGTATTCACGTGCCATGGTGGTTTGCTGCGTCCATCCCCCCGTCATCTACATTAGCTATTTCTCCTAATGTTATCCCTCCTCAGTCCCCCCACCTCCCGACACACCCTGGTGTATGATGTTCCCCTCCTTGTGTCCATGTGTTCTCACTGGACCCCCTTTTCACTGCCTTTCTCAGTACCAGCCATCATCACCCTCCCCATTCACCCGGGCCAGAAACCTAGGGGCCATTCTTCACAGCTTCTCCTTCACAAGTCCCATGGCTTCCTTCCTGTAACAACCGACCTACTGCCCCATCCTCTGCACCGCCATTGCCGCTGCCAATTTTAGGCCCTCATCAGCTCATTCCAGAACCATCTCCTTCTGTTCCCCTCTTCCCCAACAAGTGGTCATCCTGCCTCCAGCTCCAGGCCTTCCCATCCAGCCTCCTCACTCTGCCTTCAGGGTCCTAACTCTAAAATGCAAATCTGACGTCACTCCCCTGCCTAAAACCCATCAGTGGCTCCCAAACTTTTACGGTGAAGTATCTGAACTTTTAAGCTCTGCATGATCTGCCCCCACCATGTCTCCAGCTTGATCTCCTGCCAACTAGAGTCATCTATCCTCTTGTGACCATCATGTCTCTTCTCCCCGACCACCTCACAACTTTGGATGCTACTCCGTTTATCACAAGTTCCTCATCTCAAGTTTTTTGGAAAGAGAATCACCACCAGATACTCATGATCCCAGCCTCCTTTGCAAGGTGCAGGTTGCCCAAAGTGACCTAAGTTTCTCCAGTCAGAGAAACCCAGTTCATATCCTGAATCCAAGGCTAGAAGCATGAGGAAATATACACAGCCCAGAAAACCCATTCTGGTGTCTGCGGAGGCGGTGGTGTCAGGTTCTAGGGGTATTTCCAGGGCCCAGCACTGTGGTTTCAGTGGTGAAAGCCATTATTACTGTGTCTAGCAAAGGCAATGCTACCTCCTCTAGACCGCACAGCTCCGTGGTGCAATTTTCAACATGGTTCCTGCAGCCATAGCACCGAGCCTGGTGTTTCTGCACTCCTAGAGATTCTGTGATCTCCCCTGTTTTTTAACGAATTCATTTTTTCTGCTTAATCTAGCAAAGTTAATTCCTGTTGTCTGATACTAAGAATCCTGCCTGCTGTGCTTCTGAAGTCTTTTTTCATATCCTATTTCCACCTGAGAAGGAAAACTAAGCTCTGTCTCTTCTACGCCCCCACTGTGCATGCACGTGTGCACACATACACACACACACACACACACACGCAACTGCAATACATGTATGACATTTATATTCCTGTCTGCCTCCCTCTGTACTCCCTCATTCATTCATTCATCAAACATCATTATGTTTCTACTAGATACCAGATACTGCCCTAAGTCCTAGAAATATAGCAGAGAATAAGATAGAAAAGTTCTCTATCTTTATTGGGCTTAAATTTTAGAAGGCAGAAGCTACATGTAACTTATTAATCTTCAAGCGCCCACTAGAATGCTAGACACAGAGAATCTCCTCCACACGTTTAATGAATGAATATGAATGAATGATGACTTTTGTGGCCTGAGCCATTCCCTTACCCCTCTTCAATGCAGACTAAAGTCAAAGAGCCTATGATGCCCATGACTTTCACTCTGAGCTTTGCTTCCCGACCAGCACATGGCTATGAAAGGGGATTGACTGCATGACATGCCCTGGTCCCATCTGCCTTGTATTTAAATCCCTGTAGTAAGAATAACTACCTTACCGCTTTTAGGCAGCGTGAAGTGCACACTGGCTTGTTGTGTGTTCTGGTTACTGGAGTTATCAATGACCAAGGGTGTTGATTACTTCTTTGTGTTCTCTTAGCCTAACTCATCCCAAGACTGGGAACATAGTAGATGTTGAATCAATTGATTTTGAACTTGACTTAGTTGTTGGATATATGTACATATATACTCGCAAACAGAGCACGTGAAGAGAGCCACGGGGTCTAATTTTTGCAGAAAAATTCAGAACAGCCTCTGACTAGTGAGTTTGTTCCATTTCCCAAGAAATCATTTTAACCTTTAAACACAGAAGGTCAGCGTCTCCTCTCTCTGCTCATGCATAATTCCCCTTGCCCTCTGCTCTTCACTGCCACAGCTACCTGCGGGAGAGAGAGCACTGGAGTCAGCCAGAGGAAGAACACGGGTGCTCAGAGGCCCAGGCCGCCTCCCTGGGATTGACGAAGCCCTCAGAATATGTTGTCTCATTTGCTACATTATTAATAAAATTGCAAGAAGTTTGGGAGAAAAATTTCTCCCACCTAGAAAAATTAGCATTTATGCCACACACTGTGCAAAGTTAGGAAGATGAACATCAGTAAAACAGAGAATGTTCCCTTTGAATCTTTGCAGTCAATGCCAGCAGAGGACTTTGAACAAAGGAAACAGTGAGATAGGTCTGGTTGGGTGAGTGAGGGTTGCCGGGTGGGCACTGCGGGTGGGCCTCACGTGGGGGGCTGGAGGAAATCCAGCCAGCCCCAAGCATTCGAGGGTGATCACAGATGGTGGGTGTTGGCGGTGTTGGGTGTGGTCAGTGACAGGGGATCCCACAATGGGCAACAGTTCACAAGAGACAAAAAGATGCACATTGACTGACATAAGGCCAAGGTCAGAAAGGCTGACTTGGTAATTTCCTAAAGGGCCTGGACTGGCCTGTGGGGCTGGGCCTGCTGCTACAGGAAGTCAGGTAGGTAGAGGCATCCAAGCAGCTTGCTCTAATGAATGAGACTAATTAGTCACAGAACCCAGATTTCAGTCCTGTTGAGCAGCCATGTCAAACAGCTAACGGGACAAACACCTCCTCCTAGAAGTCTTCCCTGACTCTGCCCTCTCACATAGCCCCTCATCATCCCAGTTACCATTGCCCTGCTTTATCTTCTCCTCCCACCACTTACTGCCAGCTCATATAACTACTGATTTGTATAGAATATTGCAGACTGTGGATTGCATCACATTGTGACAGAATATAAGCAGTGTGAGGATGGGGCCATATTATTCACTGCTGTGTTCCTAGCCCCTAGCTTCGGGATCAGTGCCTGAGACCCCATGCATATTTATTGAACTTGTAAGCATATATATCCTGAGCTAAAACTCCTAACTCTTTTCTTTTCACTTAAATTGTTCATAGAGTAAGTTTACTTGTTCCATATTTGTGCAATTATTAGCTTTTTTATTTATTTTTTGAGATGGAGTCTTGCTCTGCCACGCAGGCTGGAGTACAGTGGCGTGATCTCGGCTCACTGCAACCTCCGCCTCCTGGGTTCAAGTGATTCTTCTGCCTCAGCATCCCAAGTAGCTGGGATTACAGGTATGCACCACCATGCCCAGCTAATTTTTGTATTTTTAGTAGAGACGGGGTTTCACCATGTTGGCCAGGCTGGTCTCAAACTCCTGACCTCAAGTGATCTGCCAGCCTCAGACTCCCAAAGTGCTGGGATTACAGGCATGAGCCACTGTACCTGGCCAGTTAATTATTAGCTTTTAACTAAAAATGTAGCATTTAATCTGTCAGGTTTCAGATCTTTTTCCAGCCTTTCGCGGTTCATACATTTTGATTCCAACACAGTTTCAGTTTCTCTCAACATTGGTCAGTTCCCCCAAAACCAAGGCAGCATGCTGTCACCCCTCTATCCAACTGGTTGACAAAGATTGAATATGCAGAAAGAACCTCCAGACAGGCCAGCAGATAGGTCCCTGCAGGCCTCCATTAATTGTTCCAAATCATTTGAGTCCAGGAGTCAGTGAAGACAGAGGCTCTCTACCCTCTCACCCTGGAAAGTAGCTTAAAGATCAAGGACCTAGATGCCTCCATTTTGCAGATGGGGTAGTAACAGTGTGACGACCTCTCTTTGACATCGTACAAAGTGCAGTGATGAGTTTAGAAGCCATGTCCACATGAAATGAATGATTTCCAAATCCTGAAAAGAGCCTGTTTGTGTTGAGTGAGACTACCACAGTAATAAGCTGCCAGGGTGGCCTGGACTTCGATGGGCCAGTCCAGAGCCCAAATTCGCCATCCCCCATGCTGGACGGGTGGGGATCCATCCACAAAGTTCATCTCCTCTCTTTTCCTATCTTTTCTCCTCCTGAGTGCGGTCCACGCACAGCAGTGGGAAGCTTGGGAAGCCAGCACAGGGCTTTTGGTCTCTCACTTTCTCACTGTTTCCTTTCTTCTCCCCCTTCCTGAGGCAGCCAGTGCTCTCCTGATCTCTTTGTTTTCCACCCTACCAAGATTTGTAAACTTATTTAGATGGGGT
The DNA here is from genome assembly GCA_036589455.1 of Ateles fusciceps. Classification (NCBI taxonomy): domain Eukaryota; kingdom Metazoa; phylum Chordata; class Mammalia; order Primates; family Atelidae; genus Ateles; species Ateles fusciceps. The sequence continues at coordinate 3,413,631 of JAZHEH010001737.1, forward strand.
GCACATGTCTAGAGGCACTAATGAGCTAGGGTCGGCGGATACTCAAAGACAAAATTTGGTTTCTTGGCACTCTGGAAGCATAAAAACCTTTGGCTTTCAGTAACTACTTCAGAATTTACAGAAAATGTGTCTTCAAATAGCCAGAAATACAAAGGTCATGGGATGATCCAATCATAATATGTATTGCTGAATTAATGAATTAATGAACGACTTCACCAAATGAAAAAAAAAGTAAGTGCACCCAGTAATGGAAGCTGTGGGTTTTCTCTTGGGAGACTAACTTTTGACCAAGTGGAGATGTCAAAGGAACTTCCAAACAGCGTCTCTAAGAAAAGTCAGCCAGGGAGAGTCCGACGCTGGGATGCAATTTGTACTCCAGGCCTCACAGTAGGACCAGGGGATGCTGGTGTGTGGCTGAGACCACATCCTTCTCTAGCTTTCTTCCCCGACCCTATCCTCTTTCCCTTACTCCCTGAGAGCACTCTGTTAGTAAGTCACTTTCCCAAGAATCTCCTCTTCAGGCTCTGCTTCTAGGGAACCTGACCGAAGACCACACTCTTTTGCCATGTGCAGTGTAGTGTTTTGTATTTGATCTGGCCCTTTACCATCCTTTTGAGTTCCTCCCACCCTACCAGTCATCTCCTGCCCCAGATTCCACGTCAGCAGATTTCCCTTCTGCACACTGCTCAGGGTTCTCAGCTGAGACACTCCTGATGGCCGCGATCACTCGCGTATCCTAACTCGAAGGCGTGCAGAAGTGAACGGTCTGGAGCCACACTTGTAGACGCAAGGGAAGCCACTTTGCTTGTGAAGGCAAGAACGACACGAGAGTTTCAAAGCTGCCAAAAGTTGTCTTCAATTACATGAACAGAACCCGCTGTTGCAGTCATTAATTATGTATGGAACAGATTTGGGGAGGAAGATTAGGCAGGTGGTAAGACAAGCAACACCATGAGGGGGACAGAAAGAGGGAATTGCACTTACTTATTTTACAAGCTCACGGGGTGGTCTCCTTCCCAGAGCAGATGGCCACTTCCCTTTCCCTTCTAGGAGACCTGGAGGAAAGAAGGTGCTCTGGAGGCCAAGGCTTTAACCATCGAGGCCTGCTTAGCTCTAGATTTGGAGGGACTGTGGTCTGGAATTGCTCCTGCAGCTCTGTGGTCCATGTGCAGAGACCCCATCAGAGCTGCCAGAAAGTCTCGCCAGCTTGTTCCTTTCTGCTCCACATGGCGACAGCAAGCATTCTCCACTCTCCAATCTCATTTTCCCACCGCCTCCTTCATCATTCCCAGGAGAGCCGTACCACCAATGTCACGTACATGGAGCAGGCAGCAAATGCAATCTCCTAAGCCCCTTGCTTACACATACACACAACATACACAGACAACACACACCACATATACACACAACATACACAGACAACACACACCACATATACACACAACATACACACAAACACACATACACACAACATACACAGACAACACACACCACATATACACACAACAGACACACACACCACATATACACACAACATACACAGACAATACACACCACATAGACACACAACATACACACAACACACATACACACAACATACACAGACAACACACACCACATATACACACAACATACAGATAACACACACCACAAATACACACAACATACACAGACAACACACACCACATGTACACACAACATACACAGACAACACACACGTACACACAACATACACAGACAACACACACCACACATACACACAACAGACACACAACACACCTATAACACACATGCATGCACCACCTGCATCTCTACCCACCCTCACCTCTGAAAAGATGGCCAAGATGGCCTCCTCCTCCCACAGCCCGCTCCATTGCTTCACCTCCTCGCCCACATCTGTAGCCCCTCTAGTGTGGCAGCCTCCTTCCTGGGAGTATTTTATTGTGCTGGAGTTTCACTTCTTTAAAAAAATTGAGAAGAGTCATGATCAACAGATTACCTCACCTCCTACCTACAGAGAAATAGAAAGCGTCAGATGGGCATTCCTCCTCTTCCCCTGCCGTGTGTCTGTCAACAAACCTACCTGCACTGCTCCGCTCCGAGGGAAGCCCCATCCTCCTGCATTACCTGAACAGCATCACCTGCGTTCCAGATCCACGTCCCCTGCCCAAGGCAATTCACTGTTCCCTTAACTATTCCCTCTCCTGCACATTGCACTTTTTGCCCTGCCATCTCCTCTCCTTTTCCATCTTTAAATGAGGTTTTCAGTGTGAAGTCCTCAACTCTCCTTCTACCCATTCACTTTCCTGGCTTCCTGTGTCTATGTGTAGTAACCTCCCCACTGGCATCTCCAGCCCAGATCTTGTTCCTAAGCACATAACAGGCGTTAACAGACTTTCTAATGGACAAGAGCCTGCAGCAAAACCAACCAAAAATAAAATTCTCAGGGTGCTTCCCGACCCGTTTGCCTTTTTTTTTTTTTGAGACAGAGTCACATTCTGTCACCCAAGCTAGAGTGCAATGACGCAACCTCGGCTCACTGTAGCCTCAGTGTCACTGGTCTCAGGCGGTCCTCCCATGTCAGCCTCCTGAGTAGCTGGAACTACAGACCCACACCACCATACCCAGCTAAGTTTTGTATTTTGTGTAGAGATGGGGTCTTGCCATGTTGTCCAGGCTGGTCTTGAACTCCTGGGCTCAAGCAAACTGCCTGCCTCAGTCTTTACAGTGCTGACATTACAGGTGTGAGCCACTGCCACCAGTCCTTCGCTCTTTATCCTTAATGTCTCATAAAAAATTAGCATTTCCAGCTAATAATTAGCATTCCAGCCAGATGCCCAAATCAGAGAAACCTAAAAAAAGTTCTTGATCCTTGACCATCAAGTGACCATGTGATTGCACTCCATACTGGGTGACAGAACGCCTGTCTCTTTAGCCTCCTTCTTCCTTAACCAGCAAACCTCCATGTCCTATGTCTCCTAAGGGTCCTTCAATTCCATCTCTTTTTCCCTCACATTCTAACATTGGAATAGCCTCTGTCCTAACATGCTGCCCACGCCATCCCCCACCGCAGCTCTAAAATGCAAACTGGAAATTGCTGCACTCTCCTTAAACTCCTTCCTTGAATATCTGCCCATACTCACAGTCCTCCTCCCAGGAGAAATAGACTGAGAGAAGAGAAATTGAGCACAATACAGCGAATCCAGGGGAAGGGAAATTATCGATTCATACATTTGTTTGTTCATTAAATTATACCTTCAAAACTTGGAGTTAGTCCTTCTGGGAGTCTCCAGGCCCAAGCACTTAGTTTCCTTGTTTATTTCCTTCATGTTTACCTCCATTTGTTATTGTTTTCTTGGGTTCACTGTTTCTGTGCTTTAAAATCTGTCACCCCTTTAAGAATGTACATTCCTCAAAATACTAGACACCAGGGATTCTAAAAGGGGGCAGGTGGGAGGGGGAGGAGGCTTGAAAAATGGCCTATTGGGTACAATGTTTAATATTTGGGTGGTGGGTACAGTAGAAGCCCGATGCCCACCACTATGCAATATATCCATGTAACTAGCCTGCACATGGACCCCCTGAATCTATAAAAATAACTTAAAAAAAATTTTTTTCAAAACTTTTTAAAAAGAATGTATGTTCCTCAAAGAAAAGATCCATCATTGGTCTGACATGGTGTCTCAGTCAGCTCGGGCTGCTTATGCAAGATAACATGGACTGGGTGACTTAAACAACAGACATTTATTTGTTACAGTTTTAGAGCCAAGAAATCCAAGGTCAGGGTGCTGGCAGGTCCAGTTTCTGGGGGAGGTCCTGCTTCTGGGTTTGGAGATGGCCATCTTCTCATTGTGTCCTCACATGGCAGAGAGCAAAGAGAGAAGAAGCAAGCACTCTCATCTCTTCTTATGAGGGCACTAATCCCATTTATGAGGGCTCCACCCTCGTGACCTAACTACCTCCCAAAGGCTCCATCTCCTAATACTGTCCAGATGGGGGTTAGGGTTTCAACAAATGAACTTAGATGAGTGAGAAATAAACATTTGGTCCATAGCATAGGGTCACCACAGCCTCAAGTACAAAATGGGGCACATACTAGACACTCAAGAAATATTTATGGAGTAAGAATTGAATCATGGAAAGGACAGATGAATGGCAAATTGGCATATGGTAGTTGGTATATGGCATTCTGGCCAGAGTCAGTGCTATCAACACCAGATTTTGCCATCATCTAATGTTAAGCATTGACCAAGTACCTCCCCCTCCATGCCCAAAGTACAGGTGGAGTGGGCTGGGCACCAGGTAGATAGATGCAGAAGGTTCATTCCAACACTCCAGTCCCTCTGGGGAGGCCTGATACTGAGGTACAAAGGAAAAACTCCCAGCAGAGTATGACCAGATCTCCCCACGCCCAGGGGCTGACCAAGCCTTGGCAGTGCCCCACAGAGCTGCCCATGGAGCCAGGTGCTGAGGATAGTTCTCACTCCTCTGCCCTGTGTATCCAGACCCCACACACCCATTCCATCTGCTCAGCCTTGAGCAGGTGGGAGAATGTGCCATGACTCAGGTCAGAGGAGATTGTCCTATATCCTTAAAGGAAAACATGAGGGTGGGTAAATGCATAAGGAGAAAAAGAGGGGGAGAACAGAATTAGGTTTTTTTTTTAAAAAAAAGAAATAAAGAGAAGAAAGGGGAAAGGGAAAACCACTCAAGTCAACAGTGCTCACCTCTCCTTCACCTTCCCAGTCCCAGAGCCCAGCAGGGCTCCCTTGAACAATGCAATGTCTTTCTCATCAGATTCCCCACTCCCACACTCCTCAGCTGCAACCCAAACTCCAGCCGGGGTCTGCAGGAATCTTTTAAAACATACATCACGTTGTGCAGATGTGCCACTGCCCCCGCTTACCATTCTCCTTGGCTTCCTCTACATTGAAAATAAAATCCAAAATTCATGCTCACTCTAAAAAATCCCTATCTGACTTGGTTTCTGCCTCTATAGACACTCCAGCCATGCTAATTTGCTTTTTTGTACCCGGAAAACCCCAGGCTTGGGGTAACTTCAGGGCCTTTGCTGCCCTGGACTGCTCTTTCCCTTGATCATCACCAGGCTGGGTCCTTCTTGACACCCCTTCTAAGATGTCACAGTGCCTCACATGACCACCCCTTCTAAAGATGTCACAGTGCCCACTCTATCTTACATTCCCGGGTTGACATCCTCTGCAGAATTCTTACCACTGTTCTAATCTTTCACGTCTACTTTTTCTAGTGACCACACACTCAGCAGCTTAGAACAACACCCATTTACCAGGTCACAGTTCTCTAGGTTAGATGTCTGGACACAGAGTGGCTGAGGTCTTGGCTCAGGGTTTCACAAGACTAAAATCAGGGCATGGAGTGGCTATATTCTCATCTACAGTTTGGGTTCACTTCCAAGCTCAAGTGGCTGTGGTAGAATTCAGCTCCTTGTGGTGGTCAGATTAACACTCCCATTTCCTCAGAGGCAGTCAGCCAGTGTCTGTCCTGTGCTCCTGGAGGCCTCCCACATTCCCTGCCACACAGCCCCTCCAACTTCAAGGCTGGAAATGGAATACTCTTCCCCCACATTAAATCCCTCTCACACTTTGAATATCTGCCACCCGGAAAAGCTCACTCCCTCTGAAGGGATCACCTGATTATGTCAGGTACACCCAGCAGAATCACCTTAAAAGTCAACCGTGCCATGTAACATAACCTAATCGTGGTAGTGACTGTCCCATCATGTTTACAGCTTACCTCCACACTCAAGGGAGTGGACAGTTACACAGGGAAGGCTCACCAGTGTGTGGGAATCTTGGGGGCTATCTTAGAATTCTGCCTACCATATCCCTACTGGAGTATTCGCCTGTCTTGTTATCTCTGCATCCCAAGGCCTGGAATACTACCTCCAACCACATACAGTACATGCAGACAATGATCATACTACAGAACACAGTGTGGTCAACCAATGTGACTACTCAGCAACTAAAGATGACCAAAGCCCAGGAGCTCCACTGACCAAAGCCCAGGAGCGCCCCCAGCCAAGCAGGTACTGCTCATCCAGTCCAGGAACTGAGAGAACCAAAGTCCTCAATACCTGAATCCAATCATAGCCCCACTAGTGTGCCACGGCACCTTATAGGAAGCCCATGGACAGGAATACTTCTAGCACCTAGAAGATGCTTATTAAATATTTTTATTTATTTATTAATGGAATGAAAAGGAAGAAACTTCCTTCCAGAAACTAGAGATTCAGAGAATTGGAAAGATCAAGGTGTTGGGGGAGCACAACAGGACCCCTGAGCCAATCAAGAGCCTCTGCCTCCCCTACTCAAGGCCCACCCTACACCCAACTGTGCCCAAGGCCCAGCTCATACCCAAGTCAACCTCCTCCAGGAGGCTTCCTCTGATGCCCAGCCTGTAGTCTGCTGCACTGAATGCCTAACTCATTCAGCCTTTGTAGGTAGACTGCCTTTGGACATCTATTTTCTTCTACGGCAAAGTAGATCAGATTACATTGGCTGCTTAGAATTCACCACGCCTGAGTCTCCGTCCCTGTCTCAACTACACTCGCCTTGAGGTAGTTGGCCGTCTCACCTGTCTTTGTCCCCACCTAGTACAGAGGGAGCACATTCTGGCTGTGCAGGTCACTCAGGACTGGCTTGGTGGTTTGGAACTGAGATCTGCAGAAAGCAGCAAATGAAAGTTAGTCTGGGTTTGGGGGAGGCATGGGGCAAAGTGTGCTCAGGAAGGAGCATATAGGACTCTCCAGTGCTGTAGAGGTCACAGGAGCACAGTATGGGGCCCTGGCACCCCTAAAAAGAGCACAGAAAGGCCAGAAGGTCAGAGAGAGCCGAGAAGAGGTGAGGAAGGAAAAGCAACCAGACCAAGAAGGTGATTCTGCCTAAATCAGATGTGGTACCAGGCTGCTGGCTCTGTAAATACAGGTGGCTTTTGTCCAAACCTTCCAAAAGAGCCACAGGTACACAAAACTGCCATCATTCTGCCTCCTCCTTATTTCTGGTGGTGGCCGTGGTCAGTGTCGGTGCACATTAAAGAATGTAGTGGCATTAGTGGGGGGAGATGAGGCAATTTGCCCTGAACATCCAGGGAGAATAAAGAAAAACAATTTGGTATGCTGGCGGGGTCAAGGGTGACCACGGCCCACAAATAAAACCGTCACTAACACACAAACCCGCTTCACGCGCATGAACAGGAAGACACTTTCCATGCTATGGGCTCCAGAAAGATTCTCACTACACCTAAGATGGGCCAGAAACTTACTAGCCTCCTGTGCTTGATCTAGGCTCCCCACCAGGGAAACTCGCACTTAGAGGGAATCTGAGGGCGACCTCAAAGGTAACAAGCAGGCTGGGCTGCAGGGCCTGGGAGAAAAAGAAACTGGGATTATTTGTCAGGGAAGACAGGCAGGCAGGATTTCATGCAATCTTCAGGTATCAGAAGAGTTCTTAGGCAGTGCAGGCTAAGTCTTGGCAGTGGCTACTAAGGATAGAATAAGAAAAGGAGCTTAATCCCCAGTATAAGGGATTTAGGATAGCTATGGGGGAGAATTTCCTGATGGTGAAAGTTGTTAAAAGTTGCAATGAATGGTCTCGAGAGAGATTCAGGTCTGCTCTGGAAGCTTTTACAAGTAGAAGAGATTATCCTCTGGCAGAGGCAGCTTATCTCTAATCCTGCCTGAAGGCAGGGGGAATGGACACAATGACCTCGGGGGTCTCCTTCAGACTTGTAAAGCAGGCCTTCCCGTCAGCAGGCCAGCCAGCACTGGGATGCACTTTGAGGAAGGCCCAGAGTGCTCCCAGAAAGAAGAGACTGAAGCATGTAAGATTCCTTTCCTTTTTGTACTTTTCAGCCACATCTGCCTTGCAGCAATGGCCAAGATCCTCTATAATCTCAGGTCTAATCAAGGGCACCTTAGATGAGAAAGCCAAGAGCAGCTACAGACCATGGCAGAGACAGATTCCGCCCCATTCTGCAAAGCACCCAGACAACAGGGGAACCGCTGTGGTCCTCTCCATGGAGAGCTCCGCATTTAACAAGCAGTGTCAAAACCTTGATGCCCCACTCAGGCAGAAGCAACAGGAAACCTGAGGCCATTCTCAACCCACCACTGCCCACCAGGATGGCCAGAAGGGCTGTGCCGGCTCCAGCTTTCCCAGTATCACGCTTCCACTTCCTGTCAGTCACGCAGCAGGCTTCCTCTGTCACAGACCCATCACTGATTCCTACCGTTCAGCACCTGATAAAGTGTATTGGTCCGTTCTCACACTGCTGTTAAAAAACTACCTGAGACTGCTTAAATTATAAAGAAAAGAGCTTAATTGACTCACAGTTTGCAGTTCCACAGGCTGCATGCGTTGCTTTTCCTTTCCTCCTCTTCTCTGGGACACCAGCCTGTGCCCAGCTGTTCACCTTGGGGACCAGAGAAGAAAATGATGTGGCCAGACAGTGCGGATGCCATGGTGCAGAGTGACAGCGTTAGGCACGCAGAGCATCGACTGCCACATCCCAGAAGGCCCCTCTGCTTGTGCAAGGCTGGAAGGAAGGGGATGATTCGGACAGAGAGAAGACTGGAGGGCTTCTAGAGTGGCTTTCCAAAGTGCTGCCCAGGTGTATGAAATATTTAAGGGCCACAGGTGATGCAAGGTTTTCTGCAAACCGAAAAGCCAAAGGAGGAGTGACCTCTGGCCTTCTGGAAACTAAAGTAGACTCTGTGCAGTGTTCAAAGCTACAGATAAAGTTGGAAATGGGCACAACTTTTACTTTCCAGTCTGTTCCTCCAATGAAGAAAAACCTTCTTAACTCTTAACCCTAATAGCTTCACAGAGCTTGATCTAGAGACGCTCTTCATTCCTGCTATTGCTTTCTTAAAACACAGCTGATGTCCTTCGGCGCCTCCTGCATGTCCTCCACACCTGTTTACCTCTTCTGAGTGATTTGCCCCAGACCTATCACTGATTCCTACCATTCAGCACTTGATAAAGTGTATTAGTCCATTCCACACTGCTATAAAAAAAAAACTACCTAAGACTGGGTAATTTATGAAGAAAAGAGGTTTAATTGACTCACAGTCCACAGGCTGCACAGGAACCATCGCTGGGAGGCCTCGGGAAACTTGGAATTATGGTGGAAGTGCAAAAGAAAAGCAAACACATCTACCACAGTGGCAGGAGACAGCAAAGGGGGGAAGTGCTACGTGCTTTGAAACAACCACATCTCGTGAGAACTCACTCACTATCATGAGAAGAGCAAGAGGAAAATCTGCCCCATGATACAATCACCCCTCACCAGGTCCCTCCCCCAACACTAGGAATTATAATTGAACATGAGATTTGGGCAGGGACACAGAGCCAAACCTTATCAGTAAGTCACAACCCTATACCCTCCTCCACAAAAATGGCCCTGGGGCCAGTTCCCATGGCTTCAAGAATGGCCTTCCTTCTGGAGCCTTAAAACACCAGCCCTCTGGACATTCCTACCTAGACCGCACCACCCTCAGCATAGGATGGAGCTGGAGCAAATGATCATGAATATGTAGGAAAAAAACAAGCATGGAAATGTATTATTCTGTCCATTGCATTATACTAGAAACAGACAGAAACTTGTTGCAAAAGCATATTAAGCGTGCAATCAGCTGCATTCTCATGCCCAAATAAAGCTATTTTCATTTCATAAAGCAAGAGCGCAAGCCAAGTCATTAGGGAAATAGAAATGGGGAACTTACATGCCTAATTGGAAGCTCTACTGCACTTGCAAAGTAACTTTGGTTTGTCTAAAAATTCAAGGGAAACACATTGAGCTTATAATTGCAGACAGATCGATGCCATATTCCTTCCTGCATTAGCACCAAAGGAAAGTCCCTTCCTGTGGGTTCATCTCAGTCCCAGCTACACTATGTAAACGGCAGTGACAGCCCAGAAGGAAGTGGGTGGGCTCCTGGAAGCAGGGAAAATTGAGAGGAGACCAAAAGTCCCTTCCCTTTCCACTGAAGGCAAAAACCTAGGTTCACAGCAAATTTCTGGCTCTTTTAGTGTAACTCTTCTACCTCACAGTTAAGAAATGGATGTGTTTGATTTATTTGTTGAGCATTTCCTATGTGCATGGTACAAAGCAAGCTAAGTAGTTCTCGGAGCCTCAGGGACTTCATCTGTAAAAGTGCAAGGGTAAAGCGTGACAAGTGTGTTTAGCCCTAGGATTCCACAGACATGCCTTGGGAGCAGCTGTAGGGAGAGGATCATGTGGGGGATGGACAGGCAAGGGAGGGCCACGTGGTGAGACTTTAGTTCTCCACCCCCTCCTCCACTTCAGTGAGATGGCCCCATTTTATCTGTTTAATATGTAGGCCTTCCACATAAGCTAAATGGGCAGAGAAAGGTTTCTGTTGCTGAAATACATGCATGTGTGCACACACACAAATCCACTGAGCTGGCTGATCACTAGGTCTAGTCCCCTAACCTTACAGTAGCAATGAGAGAAGCCCTTCTTCAACAGCTCCACGGTTTGGTTAGAGAGCTCAGTTGCTTATGGGTTCTCTGGAGTACGTATCCCCAGCAGTTCAGAGCGAAACACCTCAAGCATTGTTCTTCCTGGGTACGTCAGGCTTGACCTGTTCCTTGATCCTGCACATGTAGTTGTTCTGAGGTTGGGCAGGAGCCATTCCTGCATCACCTATGTTTTTCCTTGAGAACTCATCAAAACTCATCTCTTTTCCCAGCTCGTCTAAATCGTCTACTCAACTCATACAAGTTGGAGAAATGAGAAAATTCAGGTTTACCTGGATTTTTATTTGAGTCATGAGTCCTCTTACAGATAAAGCTTTTCTATTCAGAAGTCTGAAGAGGGTCGAAGGGGCATTTTTCAACATAGGACCATCCAATGAGAGGAGCCTGCAGGATCCGCACAAAGCCCAGGAGAAATCTTCTTCTCAGAGCTGACATGAAAATTCCCAAAGATCCCCAAACCTGAAGGAATGAATCTCTAATCGTTGAGTATTGGGGTCTCTGAGTGCAGATAAGGTCATACCTAAAGCCTTCATGCACTACTGGCTGCCATGACCCTTTCAGCAGCCAGCCCTGCAGATAACACAAGGGCTTAGCCTTGACTGTCTTCTCATCCCTAGGATGGGTTCACACTGCACTCTGGGTAGCATTTTCCTCAGGCCATGGAATGCCTGTGCACTCCCACCCCTTTATCTGCATAGAAAAGGAGACACAAAGATAAAGTCAGAAAGTGCGTTTTACTCTGTTCTTCAGGAATACCATGCCAGTCTCAGGCCTGAGGTTCATGAGATGAAGAGTGACTGTGAGTAAAGCATCCTGACATGCACAGGTGGACATCCGTAAGTGTGATTAGGTCCCTAATCATATTGGAAATGAAACCTCAGGCATATAATGGAGAACAAGGGTCCAGTCCCACCCATCATCTGTGCAACACCACCGAGCTTGGCATTCACGTCTCCGTCCTTAAATGCTGTGTGTCAGAGGCATCACAGGATATGAAACTCACTTGCTCCTGCAGCTTAAAAGATGGTTAGATTTGCATGTGCAGCAGGGACTGGTCTGCAACTGACAAAATTCTAGCTTTCCCCCCCAAAGACTCTAACCCCAAATGGGGGATAACATGTCCCTAGAGAAATGGAAGGATGTGGGGGAGAGGAAGAGGAGAAGACGGAAGTAGCAGAGAGTGATAAATGGCTAGTCCGGTTTGCTGAACTAGTTATTACTGAGCTGTTTGCCATTTGACCCCATGTATTTTTAAAGCATACAGTTAAGGAGCATTTATTAAAATGTTTTCCAGCTGTCCTTCTAAAGAAGAAACCCTGACAGGCCACTCAGTATACTGCAAAGGTGGGTTAAATACCATTATCCCTGCTTCAAAGATAGGGAGACAACAGTATAATGGATTACTTTAATTTCCCAGAGACATGCAGTGAATTCATTACTGGGGTGAAAAAAGAAAAGAAGAAGAAAATCAGATTAAAGAGTCCTGAAGCCTAGGCTGCCTTGCCAAAAAAGCCAACCAGTTTGAGGGAAGGAGAAACCGGCACCGAACCTCCGAGGGAGCAGCTCCAAAAACACAGTCCTTACAAACACAGACACCTTCAGGAGCTCCGAATTAAAATGTGCGGTAGAAAACAAATTCACCACACACAAAACCGTGATGGCTCACCAGTCTGCCTTGCACTGCAGATTGAGAGAGGAGGGGAAAATAATCCAGATCCTAATTTAGTTCAGGAGCTTGTTTTCTTACACTGACAAATCTTTCTAAAAATGATTTCCTGATTAGAGTCAAACGGCTGAGGCCAAAACTCTCTGAGATTGTTGTGCTGTCAGCATGTTAATGGTGTTCCTTAGCAACTCCCTCCCCCTCCGCTTTAGGAAAAACCAACACCTCTGCCAGGATTGCAAAGCTGGAGAAGCCACAGCACCTCTGATGATTCATGGCTTGGAAGGGAGGCACAGACAACTCAGGCTGACAGGAGGCTGGCACGCTGGCCAGCAACAGCAAATGCAAAGGCAGGCGCTGGCCGGGTTGGGGAACCGGGGAAGAGGAGAGGAGAATGAGCTGCCACCACGTCTCTGTATCTTCGCTACTTGCAACTACCATCTGCAATTGCATCGGTTGAAATGTAAAAGGCACAGTAGCAAGCTAGGATGAACTCAGCATTTCAGTTTGCAGGACTCTTTCCTTTATGACGGAGGGAACCCCAATACTTGCACAGAACCAATCTTCTTCTCACCAGACTTAAGGATGCAAGAAATTGTCAAAAGAGATGTCAGTGCAGAATAAGGAAAAGGGTTTTCTGAACTCATTTTATTTTCTTTGTCATAAACTCGGAGCATTTCCAACTTGGAGAATTGGTTGGAAATAAATGAACATCGTAATTTTATTCAGTGAATGATGTATGGATTTATTGCACATCGACAGGATGCCAGGTCTTGCCCTTTGTGATTTCAGATCACTTCCTTTAGCAGTGAGCACTATTGAAAAACCTGAAAGCTGGAAGGAACATCAACTCCAACAATCTCACTGTCCGGATGAGAAAACTGAGGCCTTGGGAAGTTGACTTCTCTGAGGTCATGACTGATTTATTGACAGATCTAGATCATGAATCCAAGTATTTCCACCATGGCTACTAATTCTCAGACCAGATGCTTCAAACCTGGACTTGGACAGTCTAAGTTTGAGAAGGGGAGAAGTGAGATTCAATTTGCCAGTATTCACATCCTTGGAGGAAGTGATATTCATCCTAAGCCAAAACATATTGGTAAATTCTCTAATTTAGTCAGATGATGTCTCACTTTACATGATAAATGTTTCTAAAAAGTTGCATGCAAATCAAATTTTTGTAAATTAAATTACTTTTTTTAAAAGCACAAGACAGATTGCTTTGTAAAGGAACCCTGGGCTGAAAATGAGAAATATTTCTGCAATTTAAATAATAACTACCTCTGTAATTTATCTCTTCTGTAAATTTATAATTCAATATTCCTTGGTTTTGTTTAGCATCTCTTGTTTAAAACAAGAAAGATCTATATGTATGCAGCTAGTGTCATCGAGGAGTTTAAAGTGCATTAATAATAACTAATAATTCCTTCTGCATATCCTGAAGAACGGAAAAGAACTGGTATTCCCGTTTGGCAGATGACAACGGTGACGGCATAAAGATAGATCCAAGACCATGGAGAAAGTCAGTGATATAGATAGGATGCCCACATGTTTTTGCTAATACATCCTGCACTTTATCTATTGTGATACATTACTTCCTGCTTAGGAAACTGTGGCCAGCTAGTATCTCACAGGGAGACATTCCCCACATCACAGATGCAGGGACTCCAAGGAAATTCATGAGCCCTCTCAAAGGCTGAGGTTTTAGGGTACGAGGAGAGCCTCATACCCTCCTCTCTATCCAATCACTTGACTCACCTAGGAAACATGAAAGCCAAATAAGAGTTTGCTGGATGAAATGTTCACGATCAATCTAGGACAATGTGTCTTTACTAAGTCCCCATCATCCATTCAAACCTTTCCACTGTAGGGAAGAAAACTGGAGAGTCTGGAGGCTCTGCCCACAAAGACTCATAGTCCAGTTAAAGAGGCAAGGCTTGCACACGAAGCTGAATCCAGGTGTCTCCCTTACTCAATTGTAGGTTGTTTGTGTGTTATATTTTAAAAATTTTATTACATTTTAAGTTCTGGATACATGTGCAGAATGTGCAGGTTTGTTACACAAGTAAATGTGTGCTCGGTGGTTTGCTGCTCCTATCAACCCATCACCTAGGTGTTAAGCTCCCAAATGCATAGGTTATTTATCCTGATGCTCTCTGCCCCCCTGCCCCCCAATTGTAGATTGTTAAAAATGGGGAAACTTCATCTTTGCAAAGTTAGCATCTGCCTTGGAAAAAGTCAGCACCTGGTGAATTTTGGGTCACAGTGAATTATTGCAACTTCATTTTATCAACCAGAGAGATTGGGAAGGATGTCACCTGCAAACATCTGAAGAGCTGATACAGACTAGATGAAAGAAACATACCATTTTGTATCTCCAGGATGAAATGATCTCATCTGCAAAATAGGAATGATAATAATACCAGCCTCAGGGAGTTGCGGAGGTACTTGAGTGGTAAAACAGATCTGAAGTATTTAGCACGAGTCTGCACACAGTGAGCGCACAATCAGTAGCACCTATTATTTGCATGATAAATATCACAGTCTATAGTTACAGAGAAACTGGTGATAGGTCAATGTGACAAAGAAAGAATTTTCCAAAATTATTAAGGGCTGCCCACTACTGGAAGCTACAACATGGGCTGTGCTTCTTACCCCAGAAGCTGGATGGACATCTCTCAATGAAGGTGTCAAGAAAGTCCTACCCTAGAGAATAGTTGGCTTATCGCACTGGTTCACGAACTTGATTGAGAATCAGAATAACATAGGCAATGTTTTAAAAATAAAAGTTCTGGGCCAATCCAGACTTAACGATTGTGGAAAGGCCCAGGAATCTATACTTTAATGAGCATTCCCTGTGATTTTTATGTAGCTGACCAAGCACGCATCTAATTACCAGTTTGAGAGCCACCTGTGTAGAGAAAGTTTATGGTTTCTTTCAAATTCTGAGGCTCTAGGAGTTCCTTCGTCCATCCCTGGTCACCTTCAGAGTAGTGTCATGGAAACAATGCAAATTGCTAACGTCAGAAAGACTGAGCTCAAATCCCTGCTCTACTATTTCCTACTTGTATGAATTAAAACATATCGATTACCCTACCAGAGCCTCAGTTCCCTTGCATATAAAATAGAGATTAACATGGCCAACTTGTACAAAGGTTCTTGGGGTTTTCCTGGTTCATAATAGGTCCTCAATAACTATTTTATGAACTTAATAGAAAAGTACCACTCATTGTGTGAGGCAAATAAAGACTTAACAAATAAAGTACCTTTTTGCATCACCATCCCATGCTTACGAATTATGTAGAGGAATGTGAGTTCATCTAACCCAGCGAGACAACAGGAGACAAGGAAGGGAGAAAGGAAAACTATGCCTAGGAGAAGCCTCCAGAGGATCAGGAAAATAGCTTAGGGGATTCTGTGAAAGCAAAGTGGATTCCCCAAATCTAAAGTAGAACACATAGAGAAAAACACAAGGTATTGAATTTCAGTGTAAACATATATGAAAGTATCATAGATCTTTCCGGATTTTGCTGTATACGCCGATCATTAAGTCTGCATTTAGAAATATTTATATTTGCTGAAAACCAAGAGCCTTGGCACACAGGGAGAATAAAAAGAGCGAGGGACAGGGTCTAATTCATCATCAGGGGGCTGTCACCTTGACAACTAGAAGAATTGGAAAGTTACAAAGTACCAGCACAAAACAACATCAATCACCCAACAATGGTAAATAAATTAATCAAAAATCATTAGGTACCAAAAGGTCTGGGGGGAAAAATAAAAGGCAGAAGAGAAAAATGATCAAGAGAGACAAGCAAGCAAAATAGCAGAGCCTAAACCTGTGAGAGTCGAAGCCACGGACCCTGGCTGATTGCCAGCCACTGTGCCTTCAAGGCCTCACCCCCAAGCAGGGTGCCAAGCATGACTGGGTGCAAAAGTAATCACGGAGGCTGTTGTCACCACACCCATGACCCCTTCTGTATTGGATGGCAGATCCACCCAGAACCCACCGCCTACCCCTAGCAAAAGGAGAAGGTGTCATCTTTGACATACAGGTCATCCTAAATCTCGCAATGCTCAAAACCAGGCCCTGGCTCATTCCTAAGCTGCCATATCGTGTGCTTGAGTTAAACTCCCCCAAATCCCCAATTGATCTGCTGAGAACCATTTATCACCAGCCCCAGGCCTTGGTAGAATATATAACTCTCTCCTCTGTGATCTCAAGGACCCTTACCCACCTAGAATTATGAACACTTGGGCTTACTCTCCCCAATCTGGCCTCTACTTCCCCATTAGTTAGCTTTTTTCTTACTTGGCCAAAAAAAAAAAAAAAAAAAGTGGCTGTAGAGGATATTAACTAGTTAACCAACTTTCTCACTCTTTTTCCAATCACGATGTACATAGCTGGTAAAAAAGACAATGATTCATGGGGCTCAGCATGAATTAAAAGAATTGCACACCTGAATTCTCTACAGATCCACACAGGTCATGAAATACCCCAGTGGAGTTTAACATATATGAGGGTTCAATCCCACCTCTTTGTTTTATATATATATGTTTGACATGCTAGATCACACATCCTTTAAAATTCACCCACCAGTGATAATTCGCAATTTAATTCCATTTAACAGATATTCACTGAGTGCCCGTAGGGATAACAGAAATGAAGGAAGCTGTGTCTCTGCATTCTGAGAGCTCATAGACTAGTAATAGAGACAGACACTATCACAAATGATGTGATCCAAGTAGACACTGACCATAGAGAAAACACAGAGACATCGACAATGAGCAGTAGGAGAAAGGACAGAGTCAACCCTCATGTGAGCTTCAGGAAAGGCTTCTGGGTTGGGGGAGGAGGACAGAAATCTGATGTGACTTGGGAGAAAGGACCTGGACAAGAATGTAGGAGAAGGGCATTTAAATCACAGGTTTATAGAGGTTTAAAAGCCCTTAGAGATCCAACAATGCTACCCCTTCATTTTAAATATTAGGAAGCTAAGATCCTCTCCCACATTCACCTTATACTTCTTTTATGTCCGCCATGGAGCCTACTAAAGGCTGAGAAAAAACTGAACAAGACTTGCAGGAAGTGGTTCCTCCCCAGCTTCTCAGACAGTATCTCTCTTTGTAAGGCCTAAACAGCCCTCCTTCTCCCAAAAAAAAAGGGCCTTTGAACAGATAGGGCTACAAGGAAGCTGGGAGATTCAAGCCCATATATCAGTCAAGGTAGGTTTGTTTTTGCTGTAGTGACAAATAAACCCTGGAAATATCAGTGGATTAAGATAATGCAAGTGTATTTTTCATTCATTTGTCTTAGTCTGCTTGTACTACCATAACAAAATACCATAACACAATAAAAAATGGGTGGCTTAACACCAGAAATTTATTTTTTCACTGTTTTTGGTGCTAGAAGTCCTAGATCAAGGCCCCAGCAGGGTCCGTTTCTGGTGAGGTCTCTCTTCCTGGCTTGCAGATGGCCACCTTCTTGCTGTGTCTTCACAGGGCCTTTACTCAGGGTGTGCACTTGGGGGAGTGGGTAAAGAGAGCGAAAAAGCTCTCTGCTGCCTCTTTTTACTAACCCTGTCAGATAAGAGCACTAACCTTATAACTTCATTTCACCTTAACTATCTCCATATAGACCCTATCTCAGCATGACAGTAGTCACACTGGAGATTAGTGCTTTAACACATGAATTTAGAAGACATAACTCAGTCCACAGCATACTCCAAGTTCTACACAGGTTCATAGATGTCCTAGGCAACTCTCTTCCAAGCAGCGATTCAGGGATCCAAGCTGTTCTTCTCTTATGGTTCCACTTTATTACAGCTTTCAGTTTACCCTCAAGGTTGTCAGGGATTCAGAGACGGCGCTGAAAAAGGAACTTGCTAAGTCACATTATTTCCTTGACCATCATGGCTCATATTACTTCTGTACACATCTCATTGGCCAGAGCAGGTCACGTGTGAACCTAAATCAAGGGAGGCTGGGAAAAGTAGAGAAGCTCACAGAAACCCTAAGGACCAAGTCTGTGCCCATTTTCTAAGCACCCATTTCATTCTGTGGACAAAGGCATTTCTTCTCTTTGCTCCAGTATTGAAATCCACCCTTTCCTTGCCTAAATGCTCACTCTTCCCCATGCTGTGATTTGATAAAGAAGAGGAATTTTACATTCTTGGTTACAGACATCATGGCATTGAGTTTAAGAGCACAGACTCTGGAGTCAGAATGCCAGGATCTGAATCACAGTTCTACCACTTGTTAGCTCTCATTTATAACATAGGGCTAGTAATAGTACCTACCTCAAAGAGTTGTAGCAAAGCTTCAGTAAGATAATATGCCTATAGGACTTATGACTGTTTCATGAAAATCCCTATACACGTGTTCACTGGTGATACCTTTGGTATTATTATCCTTCATACAAAACCCTTTGTCCAGTTAATTCCAGTTGCTCCTGGCTATAGAGAATTAGCAGACGGCACCTCACCGAAAGACAGCACAGTACTGTAACTGATTGCTCTGGGGGAAAAGAACAGCCCCATTCCAGGTCATTTTTTCAAATCACTTTTCTAAGACCAGGCCTGATCGTAACAAAGTCTTCACAGTTGTATTCTAGGCTCCATGCTTCCATGGCTCCACGCCCTCATACCAGCTTTCAGTGGCCTGCAGCTCTCTGAAGAAGGAATAATGTCCTAAGGGTGAAAAGTTATTTAGTTTCCCTGCCTGACATTCGAGCTTCTGGCCTTCCAGAAACAGAGAGGCTGTTGTCAGCATGCCAGGACATGACAAATGATGTGAAGGGGCTGTTATGATAGAGCCATCTATCTGCTGTCAGAGGCCAGGACCACGAGGCAATGGAAAACGAACAGGGGAAATTGTTAATTGTGTAGCTCTAAAGCCTGCCCAAGGAAACTTCAGAGGGGAGCATTTTTCTGTCACCTGCAGAGGCAGAACACAGAACACCTTTAGGAGGCATGCTGCCTAGCAAGGGGACAGGCAGTGCTGGGGGCAGGAAACTACCCCAGAGATATAGTACAGGGAGCAAGAGGAGGAATACCACAAACAGTCATTGAAAAAGCCACTGATACACTTAGAGAGAGAAATACAGTTCTGTTTCCATCACATGCTTATGGGACCCTTTGTAAGCCCCTTAATACCCAGAGTTGCCCGTATATGTAAAATGAAGAAGAGGGTGTATGGCTTTCCTAAAGGCAGAGGGCTATTCTTGAGGGCCCTCCAGCATTTAAGACTAAGCGATTCTTTAAGCATTTGATGGTCTTTCTTTTTACCAATTCTCTTTGCCTTTGAAATAGAGTTGTTTATTTGATAAATGTGAAAAGTGGGATTTCATGGTCCTGGATTTAGTCTCATTCACAAATAGTTATAAGAGTAACGGAGGCTAAATACATGTATTACCAAATTTCTTTGTGCAAATCACCTCCTCTTCCTGGAGAGTGGGCTCTACCATCATCACGCACCAACATCTGCCATGCAGTGAGGTTCCAGTGCACGGGATGGATCTTTCTAAAGGGAAAGACCTAACACAGGTCATGTAGCCCTGATGCTTTCGTTCTCTCTGGACCACAACAGAGATGCCCTGGAAAGGATTAGCAGCTTGACTCTGACATGACGTCTGCAGAATCCACAACAAAACAACAGGGCAAGGTTTCTGCTTCTGCCCAAGAAGGGATCAGAGGAAAGTATCCTCTTACCTAAAACAAAACAAAACAAGCAAGACAAGCAGCACAGGTGAAGCAATAGCTTTCAAGACACAGGGCATCGGCAATGAAGGATGGTGATCTCTGAAAGTGGAAGAGTGAATGAGAAGAGTTTTATGACTGCCCTGGTGTACTCCCTTGAGAGAGCCTTTGGCCATGACCCAAGGATAGGGAACTTAGGCATGCCTAGCAGATACCCCTAGGTACAGTGGTGAAGCTGGAAGTCCAGGGAGGCCTAGATTTTATCATTATAAGGATTTTTACCATACTTGAAGTGGTAAAATATACTTGAAGGTATGCTGTAATAACTTAAAAATGTTCTATAAACCTTAAAGAAACCACTGAAATAACTAAACAAAGATTACAGCTGTACATCAAAAAAGAAGGTAAAACAGAATAATTTTAAACTACTAAACGATCTGAAATAAGGTAGGAAAATAAGAAAAGGAGACATAAAAATAGATGGAACAAATAGAAAACAAAAGGCAAGACGATAGATTTAAACTTAACCATATGAATAATCACAATCATAAGCTCCATGATCTGAATGCGCCTTTAAAACACACAGATTACCAAAACAGACAAAGACAGTACAGAAAAGAAAACTACAGACCAACGTCTCCCATGAACTTAGAAACAAAGACCCTCAAGAAAACATTAGCAAATCAAATCCAATGATGTATAAAAATAATTATGTAGCATGGCCAAGTGGGATTTGGTCCAGGTATGCAAGGCTGACTCAACATTCAAATGCTCAAGCAATGTAACCCATAACATTAACATGCTAAAGAAGAAAAAACCATATGGTAGTATCCAATGATGCAGAAAAAGCCTTTGACAAAACCCAATAACCATTCATGGCAACTCTCAGCAAGTTAGGCATTGAAGAGGAATCAACTTGATAAAGAACACCTACAAAAAAACCCCACAGCTAACATCATGCTTAATGGTGAAAGATGAATGTCAGAAAAGGAGAACAAATTAGTGGTTGCCAGACATTAAATATGAGGGTGGAATGGAGGGGGAGGGGCAAGACAAAGGATCTTTTCGTTAGCGGCACTACTCTACATCTTGATTTCAATGGCAAATACGTGAAACTACACATGTGACCAAGTTGGGCTGAACTATAAACACACACAGTAAGTGCAAGTAAAACTTGGGAAATCTGAACAAATTTGATGGATTGCAGCGATGTCAATATCCTAGTTGTGATATTGCAAATGTAGTTTTGCAAGATGATACTCAGGTAAATCGAACAAGCAGAATACAAGATCTCTGTGTTATCTCTTACAACTACATATGACTCTATCACAAAATAAAAGTGTTTTTAGAGGCAGAGATTGTCAGATTGGATTAAAAATATATAAGATCAAACTTTTGCCACCTATAAGAAACATATTTTAAATATAAAGTCATAAATAGATTGAATGTAGAAGAATGAAAATACACACACACACACACACACACACACACACACACACAGAGTATTTTTAATGTGAAAATCCAAAATCCAAAATGCTCCAAAATCTGAAATTTTTGTGTGCTAACATGACACTAAAAGGAAATATTCATTGGAGCTTTTAAGATGTTGAATTTTTGGATTAGGAATACTCAACTTACATATGTACACAAATATATGTAAATACACATGTACACACATTATTTATGCATATATTATGCTAATATTAATCAAAATAAAACTGGAATGGCTATATAAATATGAGACAAAGTCAATTTCAGAGCAAAGAATATTATCAAGGATAAAGGAGGTGATGTCACAATGATAAAAGGGTCAATTCACCAGAGTCACATAACAATTTTAAATGTTTATGTAATTTATAACAGAGCTTCAAAATTATTTTGTGTAAATAACTTCACACCTGAAGCAAAAACTGATAGAACTTCAAGAAGAAATAGACAGATCCCCAATTATAGTCAGAGAGATTAACATTCATCTTCTAATAACTGACAGAACAAGTATTAAAAACATCAGAGAAATGAGGAATCCGATACTAGAACAACACTGTCATAGGCACCTGTAAAGACAAATTTTTATAAGAGCTTTATTTGTATGAGCAAAAGCTGGAAATAACCCTCATGTCCCTCAACTTGTGAATAGCTCAACAAATGTTGGTTATAACCCTACAGTGGAATACTACTACTTCACCACAAAGAGAATGAACTGCTGATACACATAAAACATGGATGAATATCGAAATAACTATGCCTGTGGAAAAGGCCATTCAAAAGAGTATCCGCTGCAAGATTCCATTTGTAGAAAATACCCAAAGCTGCAATCAAATCTATAGGACAGCGGATCACTGGACTGCCTGCGGATGAGGAACAGCGAGCAGGGGGAGGGAGGGAATTACAAATGGGCTCCCAGGGCCCTTTGTGGGTGGCAGGTTGTTCATTATCTTGGTGGTTGTGACTGTCTCATGGGTGTATACATTAGTCAAACCTGATCATACTGTGTACTTTAAGTATGTGAAGTTTATTGTATGTCAATAAAGCTGTTAAACACATAAATACAGATGCACACACAGTATGACCAGCACTCACCAAGGAGCATCAACCACAGTCTCCAGTTGATCTCTTCTGCCCTAGTCAGACCTGTATCTTCACTGTTTCAGACATCTTGAGCCTCTTTTCTGTCTGCTGCTTCAGACTCTATGTCCTTCAAAAATCAAAACGAGTCCAAATTCCTGCAG
Source organism: Ateles fusciceps (assembly GCA_036589455.1). Taxonomy (NCBI): domain Eukaryota; kingdom Metazoa; phylum Chordata; class Mammalia; order Primates; family Atelidae; genus Ateles; species Ateles fusciceps. The sequence continues at coordinate 3,436,261 of JAZHEH010001737.1, forward strand.
AACATCTTTCGTGATCTCTCAGTCCTGACTCTCTCTGCACACAGAGACAACGGACCAACATGAGAGTGCTTTGATCACCCAAATGGAAATGAGCTCCCCAAGACCGGGATTCCTGACATCAGGATCCTTCCTCTACCTGCATACACCTGAGCCCAAGAAGTCTCAATCAATACCTGTTGATTATTTTGTTGATGAATCTCCCACTGAGAGATCTCCCTCTGTGATAACTCTGTAATAACGCAGCAGTAATTTTTTTTTTAAAGAACACCTCATGCACCTTTGGTCTTTGCCTCCGCCAGGGACCTCTGTATTTCCAGTCAGAACTTGCCTTAGGAAAGGTCCTGCGTGCTTGCTCATGTAAGAGTTCCCTGCAGCTGGCTTCAGTGCAGAGCTCACTGTAGCAAACCAGAGACTCAGGACTGCTTCAGTCTCCTCTGTGCTTCCCATACCCCAGGGGTTCAGCAGCCTTTGCAGAGAAACCACGCAGTGCCCTGTTGTTACCACAGCCTCAGAACATAGGACGACATCTGGTGTCAACTAACTTCTTGTCCACATGAGTAAACCAAGGCCAGGGAGGTCATGTGGCCAGTTCTGGGCCATTTGCTGAACCTTGCTTTCTTCATTTGTGCTTTCTTTGTGTTAGGCTTTATCAAGAGAAGAGATCATAAGATAAATAGAAAGGATAGCCCTCAACTCCCTGCCCTTTCACTAGGCAGAGAAGAGCCATCACAAGTTCTCCATGCTCTTCTACAGATGTGTCATGATCAAATTCTCCATCAGTTGGTTAAAAATCATTTCTTCTGCACCTCACACTCCAATCAACTGTTTAAAAAAAAAAAAAGCCAATAGGCTGACAGCCTTAGAAGTGGATAAAGATATTAGCAAGAGGTCTGCTGTTTGCAATGAGCATCAAACAAATAATGATCAATAGTTTTTATCTCCTAATGACTGGATGGCGATCCGGTAGCCTCCAGCTAAGAACTTCATTGACAACCCCAGTGCTGTGTCTAGGACAGAGGGGAAGCCAATTTTTGTAAGGCCTGAACACAAGTGCACCCTTCAGAAACACCTGGATCCCGGTCACTGTGATGCTGGGAATTGAACTGAGCTGGATTCTTCTCTCCGTACCTTGCAACTGCCTAGTGTGTGTCTCTCTGCACCTTGTAATCACCAAGTTCTTCTCCCAAGTTCGCCCCGCCCTGCCTCCCTGCAGCTGCCACTCAGGCCAGGAATGGCCTCCCTGGAGATCTGTACTAAGGTCCCTAACACCATTCATGACTTCTCCGTATGCTGCAATGAGGACTGAGTCTCCTTCCTTAGGTGTCCTCTGAATCTCTCCTTCCACAATAGTCTTTCTTCCTTATCAACGCACTTCCCTGGCATATCAGCCAGGACGTGCAAGCGACTCATTCCCCACCACCTTCCATTCATTCCTTGCTTCCTCCTCACCTTTGCTGAGCTGGCTAGCTCCAGTTCACATGCTCTTTCCCTAGAAAATCACATCAGTCATTTTCACGAATTTTCACTTGAAAGCTCTACCAGATAGCCTCACGGTTCACTCCACTCATTTTAATGACACCTTCCCCTGTGCTCTGTCCCATTTTCTGACACAAACTGCTGCTTGTCTTCTTTCTCCAGAACCGCACTGATATGAAGCTGGTGATGTACCCCGTAAGATGAATTCTCACATTAATTACCCAATGAGAGAAAGTAGCTGTCTCCCAGACTTCAGAGGCACACAGTGGGCATTTGGCATGGTGGTGAGTAAACGCATAGAGCAACAAATTCATAGGTACGCCACGTGGCTTAGCAAAGCGCTTCCCATAAGGTGCAAAATGGTATACTAATTTTCCAGGATGCTAATGGGTACAATAGTCATCTTTTCAAGGAGTTCCATGACCAAATATGAATGGTAAATGTTAAAGAAGAAAGTTAAAAAGGATTGTTTTACTGCTGGAACTCTCACAGCCTTCCATATGATTAGACAAAAAGTTTTCTCCAAGAAGGAGGCATACTATATGGCACTTCTAAATTACATGGTCATAGAGTACTTTATTCACAGAGTATCTCAGAAAGTTAAAACCTTCCATGAAGCAGTATTTGGGAAACATTTTCCTGAAACATTCAGCACAAACCTTGGGTCTCTGGGATGAGAACCTCTCCTATACTTCTTCATTTTTCTTTGCCTAGCCTTCACGTAGCCTCAGTGCACCATGTCAGTCTGTACAAACACACACATTCACACACATACACACATACACACACTCAAACATGCATACACACATGCACACACACACATGCATACACACGCATACACACACATACACGCACGCACACACACACACACACATACACACATACCCACACATACACAAACATTCGCACACCTACGCACACACGGAGAGTCAAACTACTCACAAGCACTAAATCAAAATTATCCCACAATGAAATTACAGCATGAAACATCTTTCAGCAATAAGCCAAAAGGCAGAAAACAGAATTACATCTAAAAATCAAACTGCACCCCTGCCACCTGTTCAGCAATCAATTCACCATTACCCTATCTACGGAAGTGGTTTGCAAGTAACCCTTTGCAGGCTGCAACTGGGGCAAAGGAAGGTTTGGAGAACTATACTGAATGGTTTGATACCATGAGACCAGCCATAGAGCCAAGTGAATCCTTTTCACAGCTGAGGGAAGCTGGAGCAAGGTATCAAACTGAACTCTCGTCTCTGACCCTTTCAAATTTATAGACTTGCCCATTCCTTTGTATAAACATTCTATACTAAATAAATGGCTAACACACACACACACACACACACACACACAAACCTGAGCTATAGAAGACAGTTTAAAAAAAAATAGAAGAATTTAGCCCAAAGAAGAGAAAACTCAAAAGTACAACTGAACATCTTCCCATGTCTGAACAGTTCTCATTTCAGAATATCATTTGTGTCATTACAGTGGCAGCTATAAGGAGGCAAAATTGGACTTCATCATAAAAAAAAAAAACCTGCTAACTTTGGGCTGAGCAAGGGTCATATTACCCTTTAGGACTTAAAATATTGCCCTGGGCAACGATTCCACAGGTTTTGAAAAATCTAATTGTTTTCCTAAGAAGCACTAATGTTATGTTCTTGTGGGAAGGGATGCTGGATTTATACATATTTGAGCTTTTTCTAAAACTAAGCATACATGTGGTGACTGTGCCTTTGCTCCACCAAGAGAAAAAATATACTAGAGAAGGTTTTTGTAACCATGAACCATAATGAAAGGCATCCTTTGCATCAATCTTGCCATGAAAATTTTCCTGGACTGAGAGATAAGCAAGGTCCAACTTAGTGATGTGTACTGGGATTCTGTTACGCAGTGAGAGAAGGGATAAGTTCTCCCATGGCTCTAACCTGAGAATTGCCAGCAGCTAATACGAGTTAAAAAGTATCTTCTTCCCTACTGGAATGTTACCTTTGCCTAATGGACAAAAGAAACGTTCTATCAAAATACCTCTAAATTTACACTTTGACATTGACACCCTGGCTCCAAAGAGGTAGCAATAATATATCCAAAACAAAACAAAAAAATATATAGTCAGACTTAGAAACAAGTAAATGTCTTAATGGATCAGAAACAGAACAGCAAGTCTAAAATATAAACTACTCTGCAATCATAGACTGCTGAATACCTTGACCCAAACCAAGGTATTCAATTCCTCTGGGATAATAGGGGTGTAGAAATAGGCTCACTGCTTAAAGCTAAGGAATGGATTTCCCACTCTCTCCTCCCCCATACACATATTACTTGAGAAAGGAGGCAGAAAAGACATGCCTGGAAGTACTCCCAGGGCCTCTGTTCTATAACAGTTCACAGGTCTAGAGAGGCACAGATATAGAAACCCAGACCCAAGATCAGGAATGAACTAAGGTACACACTAGCTCAGAGACAGGGTCAATAATTTCCCTGATTATACAACTGGGCAGGAAACCAAAACCACTGTTATAGGATCTGTTCAGAATTAAGGATTATATGATGTCAACTACATAACCATTCAGACAGGAGTAAACATTCACAAAAGAGTGAAAAAGAAAATAACACATAACTAATAAAATCTCCCCTAAAAATGAAGCCATAATCAAAATTCCAAATATAACAGTAAGAATGAAAGCAAACAAAATGAGCAATTGAAACAGAAATCAATCCAGATCCCTTTATAGAAGTGTGGAAGTATGTTTAGGTGGATTAATGAAAGAATAATACCCTTTAAATGAGCAAAAATCTATGTGGAAGAGACAAAAATGAGACACGAAAATGATATGAAAACGAACCAGTGAGAAGTCTTAGAAATGGAAATTATAATAACAGATATAAAAGACGTTCTAAATCAATAATGGGATAAACTCTAGCCTTAAAACAGAAGTGGAAGCAAATTAGTAAAACAGAGGATAGTATTGAAAAGTTCACCCAGAGGCTGTGCAGAGAGAAAAATATAATATGAAATAAGAATTCCAGAAGAAGAGAACAGAAGGAATGACGGAAACAATATTTGGAAAAGAATTTTCCAGAATTACAGAAAGAGAAATCTTGAGAACAACGTGCCCTCCGCGTATCAGACAGGGAAAATACAAATAAGTCTACACCTAGACATATTGTAGTGAAACTACACAACATTAAAGGTAATGAGAAAAATCTTAAAATCTACCTTTAAAAAGAGGGTTATCAAATTTAGATTGAAAGCAACCTTCCCACCATCAACATTAGAAGCGAGAAGAGAAGGGAGTAACCTACTCGAAATGCTGAAGGAGAAAACACTTTGCAGTGTTTACCGCCAGCAAAACTATTATTCTAGAGAAAAGGCAAAATAAAGTCACTTTTCAGACATATAAAATTGAAAACAGATAGATGATAAGATATATATGAAGCATTCAGGAGGTGGACAGAGAAAAAAAGTTGATAAGATCTACCATTAAAAATACATATATATATATGTTATAAAAATACTGTCCCCATTATCCTGCAATGAAGTTTATAGATAATATAATATTCCCTTATGAATAATTTCAAAAATATCAATGTAGAGCAAACTCTCAGGGCTCAAAGGGGGAGGAATCTCTCAGCAGGAGTGGAGCAGCATAAGTTGGCAATGCCTTGCCAAGGAGATGGCTCCTGGGCTCAGATTAGTTACAAACAAGGTGATTGAGAAAACAAGTGAATCGATCCTATGAGAGCCAGGTTCCTCACCAGCGAGAATGGAAATCAAACATAGAAAGAAGGAGGCTAGAATAAAACGTACATGTTACACTCTGTTTAGGGATATTGATCTGCACTGTGACTTGTAATTGATAAATATGCATGTACGTAAATGTAGACATAAGCATGTAGAGATCTATAGATGTAGCTATTCTAGCTCTGTCTGCTGTGAAGCCAGACAAACCAGGAATGACGAATACATTCAGCACCAGATCTTAATTCCTGAAAGGAGCCAGGCATTCTTGGAGAAATAGCTGACTGGCTGGAGCAGGAAACATACAAGCCCCTGCCCTCTTGTGCTATAATCAGGAGCATGGCCAAAAGACACAGAATCCAGCTTGACAAGGGTCCCATAGCCAAGTTGGGGGCAATGTGAGCATCAAAATAAATGATGGTAAGAGTTACAGCCCATTGAGTAACACAGGAACCCCCCCCCCCCACCATGAGTCCATACTGAAATACATACACACATCTGTACATACATAGCAGGTCTACCTTACAGGAGAATGCCAACTCATAAACATAGAGAAAGATAGAATCAGAAAATTGCCGTTTGACAATCAACATAGTAATAACTAATTCAGGCAAGAATCATTAATCCCTGCTAATGCCACAGGGTGAGCATTGATAAGAAGAGTTTACGTCCTTACCCTCAAAGTGTCTCCTCTTAAATATAATCACTAATTAACTTTACAGTGGAGGAACCTGGCAGTCACCACCTTAACTAAGTGATTAACTTTTTAATTTTTACCAGGAATGGAAAAACTCATATCACATCCCTCCCGAAATGATGCACTAAGGAGAACACAGCATCACTTCTGTGACATTCCTGCCAGAAACGCATCACCTGAACCTATTGACAAGGAAACATTAGAAAATCCCAAACAATGAGATGGTCTCCCAAGTAACAGACCCATACTCAAAAATCATGATGGTCATAAAAGACAAAGAAAACTGTGGAACTCCTACAGGTTGAAAGAGGCTAAAAAGACAGGACAACTAAATGTAATGAGTGACTTTTGATTGGTTCCTGCACCTATAAAGAGCATGACTGGGACAGGCAGGATCTGTGAACGGCATCTGTGGAAGTATGTGTGTGGCAGGAGCATGATAGTCAATGCTGATTTCCTGATTAGTGAGGTGTACTGTGGCTTTATAGGGTCATGTCTTTGTTTTTAGGAAACACAAACTAAGTACTTAGGGACAATGGGGTATCATTGTGTATTTAGTCCCAAAAGAATTAGAAAAAAAAGAAAATGTGTGTGTGTGTGTGTGTGTTTATATATATTTATACACAGAAAGAGAGACAGAAGAGCTAGAGGTTAGCAAGGCAAATGTGAGTGTGTTTTGGGGGGAAAAAGGCAAAAAGCATATAGAACACCTCAATAGAAAACTCTTAGAAGGAAGTTGAATCTAATCAACTGATTAGTTGTTAAATTGCCAACTTGTATTTGGCAAATTGACCTTCAGCCAAGTCATGTGACTGTGTAAAGAAAGAACCTGTTGCCGGGCACGCTGGCTCACGCCTGTAATCCCAGCACTTTGGGAGGCCAAGACAGGCGGATCATGAGATCAGGAGTTCAAGAACAGTCTTGCCAGTATGGTGAAACCCCATCTCTACTAAAAATACAAAAATTAGCCGGGCGTGGTGGCGTGTGTCTGTAGTCCCAGATACTCGGGAGGCTGAGGCAGAAGAATTGCTAGAATCTAGGAGGTGGAGGTTGCAGTGAGCCAAGATTGGCTACTGCCCTCCAGCCTGGGCGACAGAGTGAGACTCCGTCTCAAAAAAAATAAAAAAAAAACCAGAAAGCTGGATGCCCATGTCGCCCTACAAAGAGTGTAAGGTAGGTGGGCATGTTTTCTTCATGCCAGACATGGGCAGCACAGAGCTTCTGATGCCTCTCATCAGAGCTCCGTTAGAGCCAAGGCTCCCCTTGTATATAACACGCTTTTAGTAATGCCCCTCTCCTATCCTCATTTGACAGTCACAGACCATATATCTTACCCACACAATTTTTTTAAATAGAAATGTAATGTCCTTACTACATGTTAAAGGAGAGATTAAAGGAAATAATTTGCAATATAAAAAAAACCTCAATGTGTAAATGAGAATGATTACACTAGCAAACAATAAAATCATCAGATGTTTACATCTGTATTTGGAAGAATCTCCACGAATGGGACATCTAAAACTGCAGGCTGACTCAAGTGTCTTATATTTATGACTCAAATTATCATGAGCACTGTTTCCATCAGAAAGCTGATTTTTCAAAATGGTGAACAACTCTTGGTAAAGTTCTGAGCAAAACAAAGTACATGCTTACCTCATTTAACAAGATAATTGCATCTTAGACAAAAGAAGCATCCAAATGTGCAAAAATGAACGACCATATAATGCCCTAAATATAATATCATGGAGAAATACAGGGAAAAGAATAAAATAACACACTTTCCAATCTGTAAATGGTCAAGAGGATGATGAACTTAGGAGACATACTGACGTGGCCAGATGCTTTGTGTGTCTTTACACAGACTCACCAGGAATAGGATGGCCACAAATGCATATTGTTATGGTTATGTTATGGGACAACCCTGATACCAGGAGAGGCATTGCCATTGGTGATAATGATTTTCCATGATCAGAAAGATGAGGACAATTCTTGGTCAATGCCTGAACTTAATGAAACAATCTTCTCTCAATTTACACAGTAGTTACTTCCCCTGGGGAAGTCAGCGCAAACCACAATTGCATGCAAAACACTTTGTGTTACATGTAGAACAGTTAGAATCTAGGCTCTGCCAAACAAAAGGTTTTTCAACTACATCAGTGTCCATGAAACATTTGAGCTTCCTGTAGGATTAGAGAGAATTCTCCACGTACAGGACCCATCTTATCCCTCCTCCCCATATCATTGTGTCAACCAAAGGCCTCTCTCACACATTTCCAAATCCCCCTAGAGATGGAACTTCCCCAGGCATCAAGGGGGCTCTGCAAACAGCCAGTTGGGTGGGGAACAGAATAATGTCTACTGCTGATGAACGGCATTCCATCCCTGTCCCAGCAGACATCAATCCCAAAGAAAGGTGAGCATTCCAGCTGAGAGCGCTTGCTTTCAGATTTTCTACAATGATAAACCCACCACGGGCTACTGATAAATCTCTATAAATGGATGAACGGGTCACTTTTTTTATTTGCTGTAACAAACAAAACTGATGTTTTCTGGAAAGAGGTCAGAAAGTTCAAGTAATGGGAAGTGTAAACAAGAAAGAAAACATGCCCTTCGACGCACAGTTAGAAACGGTCAGGCATCACAGCGGGGGAACAGAGCCAAGTTTCAAAGGCCTCCTTGCTGTAGCTGCTGTGGCCATTTCTCTGCTGTTTAGCAGCTCCAACTTTCTCAGGTCTGATGGTCAGTGACAGTTCTGCTGGCTTGTTGGACAGGCAGTCCCCAAACCTCTAGTTCAACTTCCTCCTCAAGTGTGGCCATGAATGATAACTTGAACACCTTACAAGATTCTCCTCAAAACGGGAGGACAGGGGGAAGGAATCTTTCTAGAACTTGCGCTGACTTGATGGGATGGGCATCACTGAGCATCATGAGGGTTCATTCAGGATCAAGGCCTTGGAATGACACAGTCCCCAGGAGCAGCATCACAGAGTTTTCTGTCACTGTTCAATTTGATGTAAAATTCTGAGCGCTTGATGACATGTTATAAATGTTCAAAAATTCATACCTATAATTGTTATTATTTCTGTTACTTTCTGTCCACAGACTAATGAGAAAATACCCTCTCAACTATTCCTGGGCCTCCAAAATCAGTATTTACAAGATGAATCTGGGTCCATGAATCTGTGAAGATTACCTTCACCTGATAAACATTTTGCTTTCACTCTTTGTGTATCTTTTACTGAATTTTTTTAAATGCTGCAAATCCACAGCAATCTCAGCAATTAAGTGCACTAAATAGAAGCAATTTCCCCAATACAGAGCCAAAAAGATTATATGCATGAATTAAAGATCACAAACTGGATACCCTTAAGGGACCCACTTCCCAGTGGGAGACAGGGAGACTCTCCTCTTTCTTTTCCAGAACACTTGGATTCATCAAAAACACAGCCCAAAAAAGTGGCCACTTCCCCTCCTATTTTCCCAGTTAGCTTCTACGCTCTGGGGGAGCCTAAAGACCAGTGAGCAAGACCACTGACCAAAGTCTCTTTTGCCTGATGCCCAAGTCTAGCTCGACCTCAGCTGTGGTTCAGGCAAGACCTCTGCCCTTCATACTAAAAGAAATGTTTCCATGAATCACTAATTCTTCTTCTAACTCTCAGTCTGCTAAGTGAGTCTGTCTTTCTTCATGTCTCCCTGCCCATTCGTATCCCTGCTAGGCACAATTCTGGGTGGAGTTAAGGCTTTTTCCAGATCCCACAAAGGGCTGGATCACATGGCATGGGGTAAATGAATCTATTGTTTATATTTTAAAAGGAAAGTTTATTTGCAGCAAATGCATCTTTTTCTGGGCCAGAGCCCTAGAAACTGTAGAATACATTCAAAAGACATTCAATAAAGATATGCCTGAGTCTTACAATACTGATGCAAAACAGATGGGCCCCCTGTTTTCTCCATTCCTGGATCCTGGTGTCCAACATAAACATGAATATTCCTTTTCTTTCTTTGTGCTGATTTCTGCTTACAGCTAGGCTAGTTAGGCTCAGCCTGAGAATGAATAAAGGGCTGAAGACTCAATCATGGAAAGATCGAGGGGGTCAGCTCTCCAGACTCACAGCCCCTCTCACCCAGCCTCACGAGCGTCGAGCAACTGCTGCTTTCTTCTCACTCATTGTGTGTGTGTGTGTGTGTGTGTGTGTGTGTGTGTGTGTGTGTGGCTGTGAGGTGTATGTTGTCTCCTTGGTTTTACCAGAAGAGATGTCTTATAAAAGTGTCTTTCCTACCCCCCATAGCTCTCAAAACAAGTAAAGACACACATTAGCAACCTAAATCATTTTGAACAAAGAAATGAATGAAATAAAGTACTTCTGGCTCTGTTCCCAACCCTGGAAAAATAACTCCAAGCATATGTCTTCCCAGCAGACTTGCTGAAACGTCTCCGTGAGATTCTGATGCTTGCTGCTGAGCCCACAGACCCTCATGCCTCCTCTCTCTCTGTGCTGAACAGAAAGAAACCAGGTATCCTTGACAATCTCCAGTGCCAGGAAACAAGGGGTGCGGCCTCCACAGATATGCTGACTGACCCTCAGAGAAGGAGGAGAAATTAGTGAAATAAATGCTAATTTTGAAAAGCATCCCATACATGCAAAAATGTTCTCATGCTACCCAGCATGCTTCTGGGATGTAGCAGGTGGCATATACTATAATTACTGCAGACCACACACGTCCACACACGTGTGTAATACCAGGGCAAATGAAGAGTGTTGACACAAGTGCCACACCAGCCTAAAACCTCAGAGTCACAAAAAGACTAGGAGAGGATATGTTTACTCAACCAAGAGGTGTATTTGTGTGGCTGCCCCCGCCAGTCTACCAACCACACATGATACACGTGAATGTCATTGGTGAACACAGATTAGACTCAACTGTGACCACACACCATAACAACAGTGCCAGATTCACTGTTGGACAGTGATCTCTAGTCCTCAAAAATCAAGAATTCCATAGACACAGAGTACCCCAGGTGTAAGGCAAAGCCATGCCCTACTGACATTATAAGCTGCCTTAGTCACTGATAACAATGAGCTTGTCAAGCCAAGCCTACAATTGAGTTTATGCCACTGACTGATCAGAAGTGAGATTTAGAGAGTGATAGTTAAGGGTAGATGTGAGTACAATGGACAGTCTGAGGCTTTTGTATCTATGAGGTACAAAACCAAATGTTCAGAAGCAGAACAATAAAATTGAGTTCACGTTTTTCCATAAACCAGAGCAAGCTTCTCAGGAAACAGGCACCAAGGAGTAAGAGTGTCCTGAAGCAAAATTGCAAAATCTTTAAGTAAAGCCTGGAGAGTCACTAAGTGCAACAGATACGCAAGAAGACACTGGGAGAGCAGAAAACCTGGAACACAGTGTCTGGGAATGTATGAAACCAAACGAAGGAAATGAAATGGGAGCATTCTTGTCAATCCAAAACTGCAACCAGCCTGAAACTGTCCAGAGTTGGCCAGGCTGGCAGAATTATCATAGCTAGAGCAACCCCCACGTAGGAAGGCATGCATTTGAGTAGGTATATAATCACTTAACAGGCACGGGGTCTCTCTGTGTGCACGTGTGAATGGTGTTAGAAATAAATGCAATCGTGAATGTGTCTGTTGAAAATAGAAATTTCATTCTTGCGCTCTAAGAATTCTTGAGCCCTTCCACAATTAGAACCATCAAATTCCCAGAAGGATTTGAGAAACCCCCACATGGTTTCCTGTTGGCAAAGAGAGGAACAGTGGGCTGGAGCATGAGGGAAGCTCAGTGACCAGTGTTTAATAAAGTGTGAGCTGCAGTGTCATCATTAAAAGACACTTGTCTCAGCCATCCAGCTCCTGAATGCATGTAATCACCAGATATTTTTTTTTTTTTTTTTTTTTTGCGTGGAAATGTTTCTTCATTGCCTCCTAATGTTGGTTCTGGATGTTTGATTCTAAATATTTGCTTCTGTTGCTTTCTGACTCCTACCACCGAAAAAAAAAATGAATTCTCTTCCAAGAAAGAAACTGATGGATCCCTCATACAAAGAGATTTCTTGTTGATGCCACTTACGAGTCCACCAAACACACATGAATATATTTGAATTCCATTGAGCAGCACAGGTGGGGACTCACGCTATGACCCACCACACAGTTTTGAGTGATGCTCGCTGAGTTCAGACTTGGGGGCAGAAGAAAGGTCAGATGAATGTGTTCTGAAGCAAATTCACCAACAACAACCCATAGAAACCAGATGTGTCCTGGAGAGACAAGAAGCACAAGGGAAAGGAGGAGGAAGAGCTGAGGGAGGGCTCTGTCCTCGGGAAAACTCGGAGTAATTAGGGAGAAAAGATGGACTCATGCAACACAACAGTTCAGTGCTAAGTGTCAGTTCTCGACCAGGGACTTTTTGCCTTGGCTGTCTGTTAGAGTCACTGGAGAGCTTTGAGAAAACACAGACACCCTGGCTGCACACCAAGAGATGCTAATGCAATTGAAATTAGATATGGTGCATGCAATATTATTATTTAAAAGCTCTCTGGATATTTCTCATGTGCAGCCATGCTTGAGAACAATTTATTCCAACTACAGTGCCTGTAAGAGCTCAGATGAGAGGGAGATTCCTGAGGGTAGGAGCAGTCAGGCAAGACTTCCCAGAGGGACAGGTAGGGAAGGAAAAGAGAACCATGATTGTAAGGAAGCAGGGAAAGAGGAGGTCTGGCATGTGCCTGCCTGCAGCGGCTCTGGACACAAGTCCAACAGTGCATACTTGATCTGATAGACCATAGGAAGTAAGAGGGTACCCAAGACTGGTGCACTCCCATACACACAACGTGTTTCTGTCATCCGGGTGCTTTTCCATCCATGGTCTTCTTTGATGTGAGGTAGGCAAGCAGGGAAAACATAAACATAGCCACTGTGCAATGAGAAAATGGAGACTCAGAGAGTTAGAGTGACGCAGTAAGAGTAGTATTTTCAGAAAATTATTCCAGTGATGGCATGCGGTGTGAATTACAGTGTGGGAGAGAGAATTCCAGGAGGGCCTTTAGAAGACTGATACCTTCCTATAAATGGGAGGTAATATCAGGCCAAGCATGGCAGAGGCCTTGGGAAACTCAGCAGAGAGAGGATCTAAGAGCCACCTTTCTGCTGTGTATCCCTCTATTTATGTTTGGTGCATAGGCACCAATGTTTAGCACAGTAGGTTAAAGTTGGAGCAACTCTGTCTGCATTAAGAATTAGGGAAGCTGAACAACAGAGAGGATGGAGTTCACGGAGTGGAGTGGGGATAGCTGAGAACTTGATCTTCCAGCAAGGAGTGCCTTCCTACACACGGTAATTTTAGGGATGGAGGAAGCTTTCTGTCCATTCCTGATGTTTCTGTCCAAGTAGAGGGGACTCCCTCATTGAACGCTTTGGTCTCTGTCCCCTCTCCCACCACTCCTTTGATTAGGAAATTTAAGAAAAATAACTCAGGATGCTCAGCTGAACTCAGATTTCATTAGTTGTGGGAACCAGCTAGTCCATGGAAAGCAGGCATTCTCCTCCCAAAACTCTGACCTGGACAGCCCTTTCCCTGTACCAGGCCTTGTCCATTCAGTGCTGCCTGGCCTAGGGAGATGGGCCTGCCTCATTCTGAGCTTGAAATTAACAAGCCTACTTGGTTAACAGCACGGGACTCAAGGCCTCCAACTTACTTGTTAGCAGTGGTGCATTCGAAACCCATTCTTGCTCTTCAGTTCATAACTTAAGCCCGGCAGACCAGAGGAGTTCCATTCACAGGGGACTCCCTCAGAAATCGCAAAAGTTGACAACCTCATTCTAGCAGGAAAATAAAGAGATTCTTGGCATGAACTCCATGACACTGGCTGTCCCAGATGGGTTTTCACCACTCTATAGCCCTGCAAGGGAAGAGACTCGTGACCATCTCCAAGGACAATGTCCAGCGCCAGGAAACAAGGGTGGTCCACCCACCTGCCCTAATGGAACAAGCTGCCTCTGATTCAGCTCTGGGACCCACTCTGAGAAACACCATCAGGCCATAATATGGTTTCAGTATTTGTCCCATCAAAAACTCACGTTAAAATGTAATCCTCAGTGTGGCAGTATTGAGAGATGAGGCCTTGAAGAGATGATTGGGGCCAGATGTGGTGGCTCATGCCTGTAATCCCAGCACTTTGGGAGGCCAAGGCGGGCGGATCATCTGAGGTCAGGAGTTTGAGACCAGCCTGGCCAACATAGTGAAACTCCATCTCTACTAAAAATATAAAACTTAACCAGACATGGTGGTCCGCACCAGTAGTCCCAGCTACCAGGGAGGCTGAGGCAGGAGAATCATTTGAACCTGGGAGGTGGAGGTTGCAGTTAGCTGAGATTGCACCCCTGCACTCCAGCCTGGGCAACAGAGCGAGACTCCATCTCAAAAAAAAAAAAAAAGTGATTGGATCATGAGGACTTTGCCCTCAAGGATTAATGAATTAATGGGTTAATGGATTAATGGAATATCATGGGAGTGGGATAAGAGGCTTTATAAGAAAAGGAAGAGGGGCCTGAGCTGACACGTTAGCAGGCTCAGCCCCCTCACCATGTGACATCCTGTGTCGCCTCTAGACTCTGCTGTGTCCCCACCAGCAAGAAGGCTCTGATCAATGGCCCCTCGACCTTGGGCTTCTCAGCCTCCAGAACTGTAAGAAATAAATTCCTTTTCTTTATGCATTACCAAGTTTCAGGTATTCCCTTATAAGCAACAGAAAACTAAGTGGGGCCACAACAGAGTCAAGATTTTGCAGGCATCTTGTTTGGTTACAGACTGTTGCCTCCATCAAACGCCTTCATCCACGCAGCCCAGTAAGTGATTGGCAGGCTCTGTTCTGTGATGTTTACAGCACTGAGAAAGTGCAGAAACCAAGGCAAATATTTTAATATTCTTTACCTGTTAAACAGCCTAACAAGCCAACTGATTACACAGTGTAACTTTAAAAGGCAAAGACAGTGTAAAGAATCATTTTTTTTCTTTAGATGAGATGATTTTGTAATTCAAGTTTCTTTCAATAAGGCTAAAGTCTATGCCTTTTATGAAGCAAGGGCTGGTATTTGTTCTCTATTTTCCACAGGTCTTGAGATTTAATGAGTGTACATATATATATATATAATACACACACACACACACACACACACACACTATAAATGAGTTATATACATACTATAAATGAGTTATATATATACTGTAAATAAGTTATATATTAACTCATTAAATGAGTGTATGTATGTGTGTATATCTATATATTCTTTGAGGGCAAAGCTTTACACAATGTCTTGGACTAAGCAACCCAGTCATCCAGAGGCTACAGCTATCTGCTGATGCCAGAAAATATGTCCTCTTGACATTGGGTCATAAGCTCATTTGTCAATTTAACTTCCTTGTACCCGAGACTCGTAGGTCACTTTCTGCCCTAAAAGGTTGTGGAATAAGTGCATATACTCAGCCCAAAATACAGTTAAGTCATAGAATGGGTAGAGAAAACAGAAATTCAATTTTTTTTTTTTTTGCTATTGGGACTTGCTTTTTAACAATGTCTACTTTTAGCATTTGTTTCAGTGATCTGCTTCCTATTTACCCAGTTATGTTGCTGAGGTGACACTTCAGTAGCCCACTTCTGTTGCATATCTAAATAAACTTGGCTGTGGCTCCAATTTATACTAATTTGCAAAGTTTTGTGTGCCCCCTCCCTTTCCATTCCTTAGGGTGCGGGGGAAGCGAGGTGAGCTAGGAGGCAGGGCTTTGACAACTCAGCAGACGTGAATTTTGTCAGGCATTAGTTCTCACTGGTCACGTGTCCCCAAAAGCGTGGTACAAGAACCTAAGTGACTACACCTGTGAAGAGAGCAATTCCTTGGGAAGCTCAGTGCTAAGGAGTGAAGAGAAGCTATGGGAGAGGGCTGTGTCCTATTTCCCACTTCCCTGCACATAGTGAGGCCATAGAGAGAAGACTTTCTGCCCTAGGCAGAGAGGTAGGAGGGAGCTGTTGCCACTTCTGAGATTCTGAGCCTTTTACCAGCAATGTTGTACTTATCTTTCCTCCTTTCTCCTATTTCTTTCCAAGTTTATTTATCTCTCAATGTCCAGTTCAAGTCTTGCCTCCTTCAGGAAGTCTTCCCTGACTGCTCCTGCCAGAAGCAATTGCCTCTTCAAAGGTAAGAAACATCTACCACCTGTCCATCCCTGTAGATGCTACCAACATCTGATTTTACAGTTTGAAGAACTTTTTCCAGAGACAAATAATATGAGAGAACAAAAGAAATACAGTTTTTTTAAAGTATCCAGGAGCAATATGAAGTTCAAACTATGATGCTTTCAGGTGAAAACAAGGGACTAGAAAGGGCTGAGAGTCATGGAGGGACATCAGGGCCCATTTAGTTCTGACTCCATTTGAAGTCTTTTAAAAACCATCTCTAACAAGCCCTACATACAGACCCTACTCAAAACCTTGCATAGGCAGGGAATGTAGTTTTTCTCCCTCACTCGCTTTGGAGCATCTCTGAAAATCAAAAATAGTTTTTTAGATTGGTTCATAATGTATTTCCTTGCATGACAATTGGAAAAATATTACAGTGTTAAAATGAACTCTTTCATTGATTCTTTCATACCATCTGTCTCTGTATAATATCACTGAGTATCAGATTAACTTAACTTTCCAAGTTTATCTGTCTCTCAATGTCCAGAGTATCAGATTCTATCCATCCATCCATCCATCCATCCATCCATCCATCCATCCATCTATCCATCAATCTATCTACCCATCCATCTATCCATCTATCTATCTATCTATCTATCTATCTATCTATCTATCTAGTGCAAGTGCTTAACCAGCCAAACGAAACATCTGAAGCACAAGTAGCCTACAGCTTTACAACCAGACACTAAAGCTATTTGTTCATTCTTTCATTCAATCCTCTATTTAGAGAATAAACCATATACCAGGCATTGTTTTTGAGACTGGCTGTGCAGCAGAGAGCAAAATAAGGAAAAACCTACCTTCAGGGAGACTGTGCTCTAATAAGGGAGACAGGTTAACAAGAAATCATGAGCATATACACAGGATCAGACAGTGAAATATGCTCTGAAGGAAAATAAAGCCATATCAATGGATAGACCATGATTGAGAGGCAGAGGAGGTGACATTGGGGTGGCAACTTGAATGAATTGGAGAAAAAAGTCATGTTACTATCTGAAAGACAAAGCTTCTAGGGGGAAGAAAACCTACTGCCAAGGCTGAGGCAAGGGGTTTCTTGGTGTATTAAATGAGAAAAAGCAAGGCCTGTGCAGTTGGAAAACAGTGATCCAGGAAGGAGGCAGGGAAGAAATGACGTTGGGGGCTAGACAGAGCTTGATGGAGGCCTGTGGACCATGGTGAGTGTGGTGGCTTCCTACTTGGTGTGATAAGAAGCTGTTGCAGGGTTTTGAGGAGAGCCATAGCCTGGTATAAGTTTCACAGGGCCACGCTGGCTGCTCTGTGGGGGAGGAGAACAGATTGTGCAGGACCCAGAGTGGAGGCTGGGAGCCCAGGCAAGAGTCTCTCTTGCTTATTCCTGCTGCTTCCTGTGTACCATCTTCCCACCTCAGTTCTAATCTGTTCCAGGGCAGACTGTTCTGGTCTGTCTGAAAATCCCTGCTGCTTGGCTCCAAGGGAACCTTCCAGAGCCCAAAACAGCTCCCAACATTCCCCTTTCCTTTGTTACCCAACCAAATGTGTCCGCACCACCATTTCCCTGGCTTTGTGCCTTTCCCAAGCACTCAGTCTGCCCATTGTCAGGGTCCAATCCTGTTCAGATAGTGCTAGGGGACTAGTAAACTAATCTCATGCAGTGGTTCTCACTAAGGTGTAAATGGCAGGTATCATCCTATATATTACCTGTCCAGGGGGCATTTCTTCAGTGCCTATTCCAAAAGAATAGAGCTTTAGCAATATCATTTCAGAACCCACAACAGACTTCACACGAAGTATTGGCAGGATGCTAGGCCCTCCATAAAATTACAAGGAAAAAATAAGATCATAGATTTCAACATTGACATTATTGCAGATTAGATCATGAACATAGAATTCATCCAATGCCTGGGATGGCAAGGCTATAACAAGCTGTCTAATAAAGCCAACCTGTTTTAGAGATGAGGGAATTGAGACCCCCAAGTTAGAAGACTTTGGCAGAGAAACCACAGGACTGGCTTGCTCTCAACTGTGAACATTGTACAATACTTTAGGAATGGCTAGAATGATGCTGACAACTTTTATCATAATTATTATTTTGCTAATTATGCTCCATCTCCTTCAATCTCTTCCCGTCTGTGGAATCTACCACTTATGACTGGGAACTCACTTGGTGTCTAGAGTCAGGTCCCTGGGGCATGAGTAGATACAACCCTATCCACATTTTGACACACCTACCCAATGGACTCAGCCCCAAAAGTAGAGGTGATCTGGCATGGGAAAGCATCGACAGTATGAGCACTGATCCCTAACACCCGTCATTGTACAGGTCATCCACAGTGCGTTACCTGGGGACATTTAAGAAAGCATTTGCTCAAAAGCAGCAGCTGAGAGAAGGAAACCTTCTTACTTGCCATTCACTGGACTCAGGTACCATTTGGGCGTTGGCTTCTCAGAGGACCCTGGCCACCTCAAAGAATCCTGTCCCTGCGGTGCCTTCAGACAGAGAAGGAAGAATCCTACGGTCTACAGCCTCAAGAATGGCTGCACCACTGAAGCTTCAGATTAAATATTTTTGTGATTCCATAAGCAGAAAACAAACTGTTTGCAATGAATGACAGGCACAGCACAGATGCCACCTATTAAATAATTAAAATAAAGTAGAAATTAAAAATAAACAGTGGGAGATGATTTGAAACACACACAACCAAAGGATGCAGAAAAAGTAACTTGGGAATGAAGAAGTGAGTAAAATTAGATTTCAGTTATTTCTAAATTCAATTGCATCTAGATTAACTAGCTGTCTTCTCCCAGTGTCAGCATGAAATAAACAATACCTACACTGAGAAATCCTAGAAGCAAGTGCGCTGCTAATGCAGCCACGCCGCCACTTCTGATGGTCCAGCATTTGCCCATAAACACAGGATGGGCAGGTATAAAGTGAGATACGAAGAATGGAAAATGAAAATAGAATTTGTAGTGGTCAACAAAGGCTGTGTAATGAACAATCACAGAATCTTAGTAACACACAATAAATACTTATCTCTCTCAAATTTGTGGGTCAGTTTTAAATTTGCTGATTTATACTGGGCTTGGCTAACTGCCTGTGCTTCAAGCTGCAGGTCAGGTTGTACCTGACGTATCTCAACTGAAGTTTGGGCTCTGGTCAATTGCACGCATGCTTATTCTGGGACTTAGGCCAAAATGGCAAAAGCAATCCAGAGGAAACATGCTTCCTGGTAAAGACAGAAATTTGCTTTTGTATTAATTATGCTTCTTTTTTTTTTTTTTTTTTTTTTGAGACGGAGTCTCGCTCTGTTGCTCAGGATGGAGTGCAATGGCACGATCTCGGCTCACTGCAACCTTCGCTTCCTGGGTTCAAGCAATTCTGCTGCCTCAGCCTCCTGAGTAGCTGGGATTATAGGCACCCGCCACCAAGCCTGGTTCTAACTATGCTTCTTTTATACAACATTGCCAAAGTCTAGTAGTTATAACAGAGATCATAATGCCTACAAACTCTGAAATACCAACTCTCTGACCCTGCAAAGAAAAAGCTTGCTGACTGCTGATCTAGACCACCATTGTCCAATAGAAAAATAATGTGAGCTGCATATGGATTTTAAAATAATCTAGTACGCACATTAAAAAGGTAGAAAGAAATCAGTGACATTAATTGTAATTATATATATATATTTAACCAAATATATCCAAAATAGCACATTTCAAAAAAGTAGAGATTAGATATTTTATTCTTTTTTATACTAAGTCTTTAAAATCTGGGATATATAAAATACTTTATTCTGCAGTGTATAAAATATTATATATTTACAGCATAGATCATTTCAGACTGAACACATTTCAAGTTCTCACTAGCCCTGTGTATGTACCTGGTGGAGACCCTGCAGGGAAAGTACAAACATTCACACCTTTTATCCCTCAAATGATGCCTAATCCTGGTTTGCTGTGTATTTTTTTCCAAATCCCTCCTGAAGTCAATTTGTTCCAAATGATCTCTTAGTTTGAATGACCACAGAATGTCTACCTATACTCAACATTATGTTACTTTGTGCCTTGGGAAGAGCTCACCTGCAGCAGAGGCTCAAAAAATGTTCATTGGATAAATAAATGCATGAATGAATCATCCCTTTGTTCATATCATGCTTCCGAAGTCATTCTTTGGCTTCCTCCTATATTTGACTCCTGTCCCTGCAACTAAAAAGTTTACTGCTTAAGTATGATAATCAAGTATCTCCTATTGGACTAATTCTCCTGCAGATAAAACTATAAACCATGGGAAATACTTTTAAAATAACTACATGAAGGCACTGAAGAACAATCAATCAAAAATAAAAAGAACTTAAGGCCAGACACTGTGCTCAGGCCTGTAATCCCAGCACTTTGGGAGGCTGAGGTAGGCAGATCCCTTGAGCCCAGGAGCGCCCGACCAGCCTGAGCAACATGGTGAAACTCCATCTTTACGAAAATATACAAAAAACATTAGCCGTGTGCAGTGACCCATGCCTTTAGTGCCAGCTGTTCAGGAGGCTGAGATGGGAGGATGGCTTGAGATAGGGAGGTCAAGGCTTCAGTGAGCCATGATCCATGCCACCAAACACAAGCCTTGAGGGGAGACTGGACTTATCGTGGAAGAAGGGAATGGCATCTGATTTATTTCCCATTTTTACATTGTTTTTAACCTGAAGGCAGGCTTCACTCGGTAGCAAGTGGTGTGGCTGAAATGTGATAGGCATTCCACAGTTTTATGGCTTAAAGAACCAGACGATACAGTTCAGGGTGCCCACGGCAGCCGGGATGCAGGGATGGGAGGGTGGGGTTTGGGGTGGTGGTGAGGGTTAATGCAAACAGAACTGAGCCAAAGATAGGGAGCTCATACGGTTTGAATCTGTCTCCTCGCCCAAATCTCATGACAAATTGTAATCTCTAATGGTTGGAGGTGGGGCCTGCTGGGAGGTGATTGGATCAGGCGGGCAGACTTCCCCCCTTGCTGTTCTCATGATACTGAGTGAGTTATCAGAGATCTGTTGTTTAAAAGCATGTAGCACCTCCCCATCTCTCTCTTCCTCCTGCTGCAGCCATGTAGGACAAGCCTGCTTCTCCTTCACCTTCCACGGTGATTGTAAGTTTCCTAAGACCTCCTTAGCCATGCTTCCTGTGCAGTCTACAGCACCACGAGCCAATTAAACCTCTTTTCTTTATAAATTTCCCATTTTCAGGTATTTCTTTATAGCAGAGAGAGAACGGACTAATACAGGAGCCCTATATTCTGCACATAAATTCTGTCCAAATCTCTGGCTGTTCCCTGAACTGCACGTGTGTGAGACAGACATGAAGAAACCCAGCTGAGGGTAAAAGAAGAGAATTTTGCTGCTGCCTGCAATATTGGAGGCAGTTTAGAATTTTAGTCCAGCAAGCTAAACTTCCTGTTTTAAACAAACAAACAAACTTTTCTGAGGACCATAACAGAATAAACCAGAGTGTCTACAACATCTAATTTAGAATGTCCTGGATACAATCTGAAATAAATAGACATACTTAAAAGCAGCAAAATGAAGTCTGACCCTGAGATAACCCAGAGATTGGCATTAGGGAAAAAAAGGATTTTAAATCAGCTGTTATAACTGTTATAACTATGCTCAAGGACATAAAGAAAAATGTTCATCTAGTAAATAAAAACAGAAAATCTCAGCAGAGAAATAGACTATTGTAAAAAGAACCAAATGAAATTGTAGAATTGAAAACTAAAATTTCCTGAAATAAAATATTCACTTGATGGAAATAATGTAATTATCTATGTAGAAAATTTCATAGACTCTACCAGAAAAAACCTACTAGAACTAATATATTGCAGGATACAAGCTCAATATTTTAAAAATCAATTATATTTTATTTCCTAGCAATAAGTACTCAGAACTTAAAATTTTAAAAAGACATAATTTACAATAGCAACCCAAACTAGGAAACATTTAAAGATGAGTCTGACAAAACATGCAATATGTGTAACTGAAAACTACAAAATATGGCTGAGGGAAACTGAAGAACACCCCAAAAAATGAAGGAAGTTTTATGGGTTTCTGTTTCATGGATAGGAAGACTCAATATTGCTAAGATGTCAATTCTCTCCAAACTGTTCTATACATTCAACACAATCCCAATCAAAATTGCAGCAGGCTTTAAGTTGAGAAGTTGATTCTAAAATTTGACTGAAATAGCTCCGTTGGCAGAGCATTAAAGTGAAGATATAAAATTCATATGGAAACTTAAAGGACATAGAATACCAAAATAAGTTGGATAGGAACAAAGTTGAAAGACATACTACCAACCCTTAACATTTATTATAAGGCTACAGTAATCAAGACATTTAGTACTAGCATCAAAGCAGACAAATAGACGTGAAACAAAATAGAGAATCCAGAAATAGATCTAAAAAATTAAAAATAAATCAATTTTCAATTGATTTTTGACAAAAGTGTAAGGCAATTCAGTGAAGAAAGGATAGTATTTTCAACAAATGGCATTGGAAAACTAAGTATCATTTGCATGCATCAATTAGTTAATTAATAAATTTCAATTCATAAATCATATGAACTGAAATCATATAGATTGCATCATATAATCAAATTTACTCAAAATGGGTCATAGGAATAAACATAAAATCTAAAATTATAATGCCCTTGGGAAAAAAAAAAAAGCACAGGATAAAATCCTTTTTTACCTAGATTAAGCAAAGATACTTCACCTATGATGCCAAAACAAGAATTCATGAAAGAAAATTATATAAATTGGACTTTATCAGACTTTAGAACTTCTGCTTTTCAAGACACTGTTAAGAAAATATAAAGACAAACTACAGGCTATAAGAAAATATTTTCAATATTAATTTTGATAAAGGCTTTGTATCGGTATATACAAAGAACCCAAAACTCAATAATAAGAAATCAAACAACCAAATGAAAAATGGCAGAAGATTTGAGCAAACAATAGAAAAAAAGATATGTGAATAGCACCTACCACACGAAAAGTTGCTCCAACATCGTTAGTTCCTGGAGAAATGCAAATTCCAACCACAGTGAGATACCACTACGTATCCACTAGAATGGCTAAAATTAAAAACTGGCCATTCCACGCCAAATATTGGCATGAATCTACAGCAACTGGAATTCTTATAGACTGCTGATGAGTGTAAGATGGTACAACCACTTTGGAAAGCAGTTTGCTATTTTTTAAAAAGTTAAACATTGTCTACTAGATACTTATCCATGAGAAATGAAAGCATATTTCCATCTAAGGACTTGTACATGAATATTCATAGCCATTTTATGGAGAATTACCAAAAACTAGAAACAACCAAATGTTCAACAGGTGAATGCATAAAAAAACTATGATATATTCTTGCAATAGAATACTATGGTGAAATGAAAGTGAATGAGGTATTGAAACAGACAACAACGTGGTTGAACTGTATAATAATTATGTAAGTGAAAGATGCTGCAGAAAACAAGAGAAACAACTGTCTTATGTCATTCATATAGAATTCTAGAAAATGCAAACCAATCTATAGTGACAGAAAGTAGATCACGATTTCTTGGGGGACAAGGGAGGGATGAGAGAAGAATTACAAAGGAGCATGAGGAAGCTTTGGGATTGGTGGATGTGTACATTATATTGATTGCGGTGATTGTTTCATAGTTGTATATGGATGCAAACCTCATCAAATTACACCCTTTAAATATATGTTTTTATTATATTTCAATTATACCTCAATAATGCTATTAAAAACAAACAAAAATGCACTAGATGCATTTAATAGTATTTTAAAGACAATAGGAAAAAGTCAGTAGAAAGAGCAATAGAAATTATCCAATCTAAAGAACAGGGGTGAAACTTCATTACAATAATGAAAAGAGCCTCACCAGTCTATGAGACGATATCAAAAGATCATTCTCATAATTGAAGTGCCAGAAGGAAGAGAAAGTAAAAGAAGAAAGTGAACAATTTGAAGAAATAATTGCTGAAAATCTCAGCTGTTTGGTCTAAAACATTAATTTATCAAACTCAAAATATCTGCACAGCAAGGGAAACACTCAATAGAATGTAAATGCCACCTTTGGAATGGGAGAACATATTTGCAAACCATGTATCTGATAAGGTGTTAATTTCAAAAATATATAAGGAATATCCACAACTCAAAAGCAAAAAAATAACAATGATCCAATTTAAAAATGAACAAGGGAAAAAAATAGACATGTCTCCAGAGAAGACATACACACATGGCCAACAGATACATAAAAACGTGCTCAACATCACCAACCATCAGGGAAATGCAAGTCAAAACCACAATAAAATACGACCTCACACCTGTCCGGATGGCTGCTATCAAAAAAACAAAAGACAAGTGTTGGCAAAGTTATGGGGAAATTAATTAGAACCCCATACACTGTTGATAGGAATGTAAAATGATACAGCCACAATGTGAAACAGATTGGCAATTTCTCGTAAAACTAAAAATAGAGCTATCATATATCTATTTTGGTGTATCGAAAATTCCAAAAAGAATTGAAATTAGGAATTTTTTTTATTTTTGTAGACAGGGTCTCACTTTGTCACTCAAGCTGGAGTGCAGTGTTGCAATCATTGCTCATTGCAGCCTCAAACTCCTGGGCTCAAGCGATCCTCCCACCTCAGACTCCCAAGTAGCTGAGGCTATAGGCATAAGCCCCTATGCCAGGTAACTTTTTTAATTTTTTGTAGAGATAGGGTCTCATTTTGTTGCCTGGGCTGGTCTTGAATTCCTGGCTTCAAGCAATCCTCCCTCCTCAGTCTCCTAAAGTGGTAAGATTACAGGTATGAGCCACTGCACACAGCTAAAATTAGGATCTTGAAGAGATATCAACACTCCCATGTTCATTGTGGCATTATTCACAATAGTCAAGATACAACAACAGTCAAGATATAACAAGAGGGTAGATCTCATGTTAAGTGTTTTGACCACTAAAAAGGGGCATGGGGACACAAGGAAACTTGCTCTACAGTTTCAAGGTTGTTTTTTTGTTTTTTGTTTTTTGTTTTTTTCAGATGGAGTCTCACACTGTTCCCCAGGCTAGAGTGCAACCTCCGCCTCCTGGGTTCAAGCAATTCTCCTGCCTCAGCCTGCCGAGTAGCTGGGACTAAAGGGGCCCACCACCACGCCCTGCTAATTTTTGTATTTTTAACAGAGATGGAGTTTCACCATATTGGCCAGCCTGGTCTCAAACTCCTGATCTTGTGATCTGGCCGCCTCGGCCTCCCAAAGTGCTGGAATTACGGGTGTACACCACCAACGCCCAGCCAGTTTCATATGAAATAAATAGAAATTTCTAAGCAGTTTGTGAAAATTACAGTTGTATATTGTCATCCACAGAGCAAGATTTTTCAACCTCAGAGCTGACATTTTGGGCCAGACAATTCTTTGCTGTGTTTCCTCTGCACTGTTGGTTGTTTAATAGTATCTCTGGCCTCCACCCACCGGATACTAGTAGTACCTCTCTAGTTGTGACAACCAAAAATGTCACCAGACATTGCCGAATTCCCCTGGGAAATAAAATCGTCCCTGTGTGAGAACCACTACCACCACACACACACACAAACACACACCACACACACACCACACACACAAACTAACAAATAATGTAAAGTGGTACAGCTAAAAAGCCAATTAAATGAACTAAAATTGAATTCTATAAAATATTCTGTTAACCCAAAATAATTGAGGAAAGAAGAGACAGAAGAACAAAAAGGAAAATGAGAAAAACATTGATACAGTTGGGACACTTGTCCCTCCAAATCTCATGTTGAAATGTAATCCCCAATGTTGGAGGTGGTGCTTAGTGGGCAATGTTTGGGTCATGGGGGCAGATCACTCATGAAGTGCCCTTCCATGGTAATAAGTTCTGACACTATTAGTTCACCCAGGAGCTGGTTGTTTAAAAAGAGCTTGGCATCTTTGCCTCTCTCTCTCACACCCTCTCTCATCATGTGACATGCCTGCTCCTCCTTTGCCTTCTGCCACAATTGAAAGCATCTGGAGGCCCTCACCAAGAGCAGATGCCAGCACCATGCTTCCTGTACAGCCTGTAGAACCGAATAAACCTCTTTATAAATTACCCAGGCATAAGTGTTCTTTTATAGCAATACAAATGGACTAATACAAATATAAAATAAGTAGTAAAATATTAGGTATCAACTCAACCATATCAATAATTACATTAAATTTAATTGGACTAAACACTTTAGTTAAAAGGCAGAGATTTTCAGAATGGCTAAAAAGCAAAACCCAACTATATGATGTCTATCAGAGATGGACTTCAAAGCTAAAGCCACAGATGTGTTGAAAATAAATGGTTAACAAAATATTTACAATGCAATCACTGAGCATAAGAACATTGGAGTAGCTGTATTGATATCAGATATAGTTCAAGAATAAGAGTATTACCAGAGATAAGAGAGACATTTCATGAAAGCAAAAAGATCAATCCATCAGAAAGGCATAACATTGTTAATTCATATCAGCCTAATAACAGAGCTCCAAAATACACTAGGCACAAATTGTCAGAATTCAAGGGAGAAATAGACAAATCCACAATTATAATTGGAGATTTGTAATATACTCTCGGCAACTGATTGGAAGTTTCATCTGTCCATCGGTTGAGGCAGTTGCCATATGAAAGCAGCCTACATAGTCTAACCAGTAGAGATCAAGGAAAGCAGTCAACACTTCATTCTGGGCAGTGACATATTGGTAACTAGAGAGTTACCAATGGCTGCACTTCATATGGGAGGATTTTGAACAAGACGTGAACTTGGCCCCATCACTAAAAACTTTGATCTGATTGAAATAGGGATGGCTGTAAGCATCTATAATTTTCTTAACGCTGTCCACAATATTAATGTGCATTTATTGCCATATTATCTCGTGTAATGACTTCTGTGGGCCAATTAGACTTTTAGGTCACATCATCACATTGGGTATATGTATTGAATTTTTCAGTACACACCTCGGCTTGGCACTGTCTCCTCCACACTGTTCACAGGCAGTTTGGGTTTTGAACACAAGGGCAGACGTTTATATTTTTCTGTATTTAATGGCATTTTTTATGATCAACACTTCTCACTGTCAAGATCCTGTAAGATCCCACTACTATCTCCAATCCTCTCATCCTTTTTATCCTGTTTTATGTGAAGAATACAAGTGTCCAATGGTCTTTCCTAGCTCAGAGTCACTAAAATTACTATAAATCTACCCCTTCTCTAGAGCTAAAATCATAATCAGCCTTCTCCATGTATGTGATTTTTCCTTATCTGAACAAAGCTCTATTGTCTTTTCTACCAGAAATGCCCTTCATTCCTCCATATCTCCCAGACAATTCCTTCAAGACCTGGTGCAAATATCAGTTTTACTAAGAAGCCCTTCTTGCCTGCACCTAATCATTTCCTCCCCTTCCCAATCTCTAAACGCAGGACATTCCTCTACCATAGTACACATCACAATTCGGAATAATCTATTTCTTTATGAATCTGTCTCCCTTGCTAGACTATGAGCTATATGAAGTTAACAACCTGGTCTTGTTCCTCTTAGTATCCCCAGTGCCAGATACTCCTCATGGTGGGTATCCAATGAATGTGTCTTGCATGAGGGCGGGGGGGAAGGAGAGGTACATTTTTTTCTTGGAAATTGGAGGTTCAAAACGTCAAATAAAATCATTTGACTCAGATGTTAGCTTTCTATAATTCTCATAAGCCTAGAGTTTTAGGTAGCAATTACAACTCTTCATACTTCTGTAATATTTATTATTTACACAGCACTGAACGTAATCTTACCCAGCCCCTTTGACAACCCAATTATGTACTGTTACCCCAATATTACAAATGAGAAATCTGATGATCAAAAACATTGATTTGTCCAAGATCTCTGACTAAAAAGGAACCAAACTTAGGTCTGCAGATTTAAGAACTGATCTGTTTTGTTTGTTTTTAAAGCATACAACCCCGGAGGATTAAATTAAGCTCTCTGCCAGCTGGTATGGGCGAAGCCTTATTGTGTCTCTCCCATAGGTATGCAGATCATCATCGGTTATGTACAGGCTACCAAGGCCTGCAAGGTACATGGATGTGAAGGTTTTTAGAGCCCCAGCCTAAGTCCAAACTCCCCCAACTAGGACCTCATGAGGCCAGTGCTGTTCTCAGGCTCTGCTGTGCAGAGGTAACTGCTAATTATATTCTGGAGACTTCACGGAAAATGATACGTGTGATGAGTCTTAGTGCATGGGTACGTGGATACATGGAGAGGAATGTGCAATGTGCTTTAGCCAAAAGAAAGATTTTTGTAAAACAAAATTTTCAATGCAGGAAAGCTCATAGTTCCCTGCCAGGGTTTATAGAGGCTGGCACAAGTGTGGCTACCATGGGTTAAAGAAGACCCCACCACCCACCTCCACCACTTCCACTATGGCCTCTTTCTGTCCACCCAACCATGTGCTTTTCTTTTGTTTTATCTTTTTGTTTTAGAGACAGGATCTTTCTCTGTCACTCAGTCTGGAGTGCAGTGGCACAATCATAGCTCATTGCAGCCTCAAACTCCTGGACTCAAGCAATCCTCCCACCTCAGCCTCCCAAGTAGCTAGGACTATAGGCACGCATCACCACACCCAGTTAATTTTTACTTTTTTTATTTCTCTGTAGAGACAGGATCTCACAATGGTGCCCAAGCTGGTCTCGAACATTTTAAGCATCTTGATGCTTAAGCATCTTCCCACTTGGGCCTCTCACAGTGCTGGGATTACAGGCATGAGCCACCACACCAGGCCCATCTTCTACTCACCTTGGGCATAAACCTGAACATTGCTTTATATCACACAGTACAGCTTTAGGGGACAAGGACGACGTCTCCAGCTGTTAATGCAAAGTCAAAGGACATCTCTGAGATCATTGACAGCCCCACCCTTGAGTGAGGAGCTCCCTGCAGCTCCTGTAGAGGTGCCCGCTTGAGTGTTCTAGCAAGTGACAGGGTGCTGCATCCCAAAAGGGAGTCCCAAAACTCTGTGGAGCATCTTGAAATGGCCATTTGTTTTTGGAAAATGCCAGTCTGTGCACTGGAACCTGGCTGCCTCAGAATCAGTGTGGGCCATTTTTTAAAATACAGTTCCCCACACTTCTCCTGTGGTAATTCTGATTTCCTAGGCACCGAAAGGACTTTCAAATTTGCGGATTCCCAGGCCCTGTGCCAGACAAGCTAAGTCGGTATCACCTAGGGAGGGGAGTGGGAATTGGTTCTTTTTAAAACACCCCCAAGTGGCTCTGCTGTACAGCCTGGTTGGGAATCGCCAAATTGGAGTATTCTATTTTCCAGTCCAAATCTCCACTTAGCCCCTCTACCTGTCCCCCACTGTTCTGCCTCCTGCAGCCACCAAGGTACCCAGGGCTTCCACCTCAAGGCACCTGCTCAATGTTTGAAAAATAAAAGCCATCTTCTTCCCCCTAAGTCTTTTCTTTTTAAGACCAAAAGAACATCACAGCAAGAGAAAGAGTGATTTTCCTGCTAGGAGCCTCCAGAAATTAGGCTCAAAATAGTTTTTGCTTCAGGGACTTTTTTATTATTATTCAGAAACAAAGTGTTGAAAGTATAGGGAAAATGCAAACTGATTTGTTTCACCTGTGTACCAATGGATTCAAAATACTGAAGACTTTCTTTTCTCAGAGTCAGTTTTGTTTTGCAAGTGGCCCTGTGGAAAATCAAAGAAGGAAGTGGTTCAGGCAGATCCCTGAACCACCCCCAAATGGGGTCACCTTTTGATATGTCTGGGCTCCTGGCACTTCTTGGGAGGGAAGGGGTTCCATCCTGCAGAGACAGCCTCCCCGCAGAGCTGCAGCACCACGAGGTGAGATGTGTGGTTTCATTAGGGTTGAGCTCTGAATCTGGGAAAAGGGATCATCTGTAGATTCATGTCTTGGGAACCTAACTGGAGTGGAAAGCAGAAAAGGAAAGCCGGGGGCTGCAGTGTGTAAATCTCATCCCTCAATTACAGGTCTGGCCTGTGAGAATGAACTAGAACAAGGAAGGAAAGACTTGAAAGGCAAATGGTTACCTGTGAGCAGCAGCTAAAATCACAGTGGCATAATGTTAAAAGCAGGTGCTTGCACCTTACACTGGATTTATCTTTGCATTGGTCAAGGATTGGTCCAGTTAGCTCCAACAAGAGTGTTAAGTTTCTCCAGTGGGCATTCCCTTTGTGTGCTGACCTCATTTCTTCATGACAAGCTTGACATTTAGCAGGGGCTTAATACCAAATGCTGCAGAAATAAAGATGGATGTTAAAGTAAATCACCAGACATAAATAAAGTTTATTTATCCCTGGTAGAGACAATCCACCTAAAACTGCCAGACCTCAAAAACCACACTGCTGTCTGAGAGAAAGAGAAGATGGCAGGTAAAAAAATCCAGCCATATATACATATATATGGCATCTTCCACCTAATATTTTCACAATCCTCAAAACTCCTCTCTCTCATGCTTTTTTTTTTTTTTTTTTGAGCTTGGCATCAAAAAAATCCAGTTCCAGAAGCAAGATAAATACTATAATCCCATTTTACAGATAACAGATCTGAGGTTCAAAATGCATTTACAATCAAAGGTGGCAGAGGTAGAAAATAGCAGAGGCAGGACTTGAACTCCAACTCACGAGATCCTAGCTAAAGGCTCCTTCCCAAAGATGAGCTTCTTCTTGAAGGCAAAAGGCACTATATATCCTCAGCCCTCAGGGTACCCATTCTAAAAGTAGTACCCCTCCTAGATGGGGTTACTGTGGTTAGTGGTTATTGCGGCTTTGTTTCTAAGAATTTCTTGGGTCACATTCTCCATGGAGGAGCAAATTTCTAGGGAGATAGAGCCTGGTGCCTCCTCTTGCCATCAGCAAATCTCATCCAAGACTTCTAGATTCATAGGCCTGGCATTAAGACTTACACTTAAGATTCTGGAGTCAGGGAGAGGTATAGCAAGGTATACTGAGAATGGGGCATTTCTTTTGGAAGGAAGAGGAGGCTAATGTTCTTTGAACCCCAGAATATTTGACAAGAGAGAATGGATGGAGAAGGAGAAGTGCAGCTTAAGAATGCAGAAAGAAGAGAGGTCATACATGAAAATTACCAGGATGTGACTCTGCCCATCATGTCCCAAAACACTCAGGGCAAAACTGAGACTGGAAGTCCTCCGCAGCCTCTTATAGCAGTGTGCCTTCTCCTGCGGCTGTTCACTTCACCTATCAGATTCCTTCCGTTACTAAGGGGAAATCTCAGAGGCAAACCTAGCGTGGGGGGTGAGGGAGAAGGAAGAATGATGTGGCAAAGGACCTGGAAGGAGGAGGCTCAGGGAGGGCTGGAGAGCAGACAGGGGAAGAGGCCTGGCCTTGGGGGGGGCCAGCAAAAGGAGATGCGGTCTCACGGACCCCTTGCTAGCCAATATGGTGACCTTGTGCACGTTGCAAAGAAGAAACGGGCATTGCTTTCTCAAGACACTTTATGGCCATCTGCTGGAAAATTCTTATAATGGTGATGCGAACTTAGGATGACAATGAATGTGAGTCTTGCTCCCTGGGGTTGTATAGGCACATTGTATAAGCCAGGGTGGAGCCCTGCCTCTCAAGGCCCAGAACAGGACCAGTCAGGGGTGCGCCCAGCAAGGCCAAAGCACAACTCCAGTACTAATTGTTATTCATAATTAAGGGGATAACTCCTGGAACCTGGGAAAGTTCAGACCTTCCCTTTAGGGTTCCTTCGGGTCCTGCTCAGATAAAGGCACCCTGTCCCACAAGGAAGAAGGAAAAGGGGTATTAGGACAATGAACCAGGACCTGGAATTCTGAGGTCCTTGTCTCTGTTTCTGCTTGCATTCCATCTTGCCAACCTCTCCCTGTCCCAGTCTGTTCTGCTGTTTCAGACATTTGCTTCTAGGTTCACTCTGACATTCACAGTCTTCATTGCAAAGATGCAGCAAAAAGATGCTCAGAGGACAGGACACACTTCATCTGGATGTAAGATTTTGGTGTGGCGGGGGGTGGATATGGGATTCGTCTGATCCAGTTCTCTGGTTTACAGATGGTGAAACTAAGGCACATTGAGAAAAAGGTCCCTCACTATTCCTCATTTTCCACTGATGGGGAGCCAGGATTAACTTGGGTCTCTTACCTCCCTGATCAAGACCCCCCAAAACTGCATTTGGGGGCTTCAAAGTACACAAAGTAGCTCAGATCCAGGAGAGAGAGAAGTTGTACTTGAAGGTTCACAGGAACCACAAGCAGGACTTGACTCATTAAGGCTCAGGCCTCCAGCCCACAGGCACCTGCCGGGCTTATGTTCAACACAGACCAACAGAAACTTACTGCCCACACCCTGTACCACGCAGGTACGCACAGGTACACACAACGTGTGTTTGCATGGGCTGCTTAGAAGAGTGACAGCTCCCACGTGTTGAACTGCCCCAGTATGCAGGCTCTGTACTGGGTAATTTATAGCATTAGCCCCACCTCACAGTTAGGAAACTGAGGCTTGAAGAGAGAAGTAACACACCAAAAATCACACAAGATACTGTATGATTTGAGTGTCATGGTGAGGTCTCAAACTATCTGTCCCCCAAAGCCCATGTTCTCTCAATTATGCCACAATATCTCATATGGAGGTACATTGTAATACTGACAATACGTAATATAAATATAGAAAATGCATAAATTAGTACAACCATTGTGGAAGATAGTGTGGCAATTCCTCAAGGATCTAGAAATAGAAATACCATTTGACCCAGCAATTCCATTACTGGGTATACACCCAAAGGATTATAAATCATTCTATTATAAGGACACATGCACATGTATGTTTATTGTGGCACTGCTCTTAATAGCAAAGACTTGGAAGCAACCCAAATGCCCATCAATGACAGAGTGGATAAAGAAAATGTGGCACATATACACAATGGAATAGTATGCAGCCATAAAAAAGGATGAGTTCATGTCCTTTGCAGGGACATGGATAAAGCTGGAAAACATCATTCTCAGCAAACTGACACAAGAGCAGAAAACCAAACACCACATGTTCTCACTCATAAGTGGATGTTGAACAATGAGAACACATTTACACAGGGAGGGGAGCATCACACACTGGGACCTGTTGGGGTAAGGGGGCTAGGGGAGAGGTAGCAGTGGGGGGGGGGACAGGGGAGGGGATAGCATTAGGAGAAATGTGTAGATGATGGGGTGATGGATGCAGCAAACTACCATGGCATGTGTACACCTATGTAACAAACCTGCATGTTCTGCACACTTACCCTAGAACTTAAAGTATAATAAATAAATTTTTTAAAAAAGAAAATATGTTAATGTAGAATGTTAACATACATTAACATGTTAAATGTAATGTTAATGTAGAAAATATATCAATCTAATATGGATTTATAATAATGATGATGAAAGTAATAGCTAAGTTTTAAGGTATTGTTCTAAGCCACTCATTGTTCTAATATTTTTGCATGACCAACCCATTTAATCTTCACAATAACACTATGAATTAGGTGCCACTTCACAGATGAGAATACAGCTGGCAAATGTCCGAAGGCCCCATAGCTTGTAAGTGGGGGAGCCTGGATGTGAACTCAGCCATACAACCTCAGGTGGATCCAGATGAGGAGGAGAACTGTGTTCAACACACTGTGGGCTCTGGATTCAGCCCTAGGGATGACCCCTTCCATCCTTCCAGGTAGGCTCTCTTGGGAGGGCTGGATCTCAAGGGCACGGTTCTCAGCCTCTGCTCACCTTTGCTGAATTTGCAGCTCATCAGTCAGCTCAAAGGCAGAGCTTTAGGTCTCCTGGGAGGGGATCGCCAGCAACGCCAGCCCTAGAGGCTCAGCATCCCCAGGGAAGGGAGAAAAGGCAGTCAGCACTGCTTGCTTGTTCAACATCTGAGAGCTTTGGCTGTCCAGAGCACAAAGGCACAAGGCCATTTCCAGGCAGCTGAGCTCAAGGCCTAGGGGAGGCAAGGCTGCTGACTGCTGACGGGGCTGTTCCCAGCAAGGCAGGAGTCTCTCTCTTTCCTCCCTGCCCTATCCCTGCACCTGGCCTCCCTGGCTTTTGTCATCACACCTTCCCCTTTCCTCCTGAGACAGCCCCTCTCCAGCCCTTCTCTTTCAGCAAATCAATCCATTTTGTATGAGCAGAAGAGTGAGGAAGATATCAAGCTACAGAGACTGAATATACAGCCCGATAAGAGAAGCAAGAAGAACCATCTGTGGCACAAGGGGCCGTGGAGGGGGATAACAGCCCAGACCCTGTGTTCTGTTCAGCCACACAATGGGCCGAATCTAGCAGGCACCCTCCTGGTCTCTAATCTAGTGGGAAGGGCATATGTGCAGTCTATTAGCATTTATTTTCCCTTTCTGCATTGTACTGATAACCTACTTTCTGACCCAACCTCTCGCTTTTCTTTTCACTCCACATTATAATTCTGCTTTCTTAAAATCCTATTCAGCTATATTAAAAAAAAAAAAAAAAAAAAAAACTAAACTCTACCTTTTGAAAGCACATCAGTAATTTTTTTCCCACTAAACCAAGGTGACTCCTACAAAGGATTTACCATTCTGGATCGTAATGATGGTTCAAGAGCTGAGGGACGGGTAACATTCCTCAGGCTGTATTTATAAATTCACTAATAGAAATCAACATAAAGGATGAGCTCAGCGGTGAAACACACAGCTGCCGCAGAAACCGGGTACCCAGGACAGGCGAATGCTCCCAATCAGCTCTCCTTTCCAAAGAGCCTGAAACTGAGCACATCACGCACTGACTCAGGCTGTGCCACCCCGTGATCGCACGGTGGTCAGCACTGTTATTCACCCTGTTATTTCTTTCTAACAGAATTTGCGCAAAGTAAAATGGGGAGTTTAATCAATAGTTAATGATTCTGAAAGCAGACATTTCATGAAACCCTCTTAAGCTCTTCTGAGAAAACTAGCAAATTGCTTGTGATCGTAGAAAGTGGCGTTCTCCGCAGCCAATGCCTTTTGTTCATTACTGGAGCCTCCCAGACAGGAGTTCAACATATTGATCATTAGATGTTCTAAAACAACAATCAGATAAATGAGAAGACGGCTGAGATGTGACCACGGTGTGGAATGTAGAGGTTGCATCTGAGCCTGAACTTTATGCCATGCGTGTGCTGGTTTTGTACTATTTGTATTCCTTCTGTGACTTAGAATAACCCACCAACATAACAAAATGAATAGGCATTTCTAACCCAAGGGAAATCTCCCAGACGCCACAGCTGTGTGGTATGGTCGAGTAAACATTAGGAGAAATTTTGATTCACTACTTCATCTTAGGGAGTAATTTCTCATAGAAGTCTGACCTCCTGCTACCCTTGAGAGATATAGAAATCTCCAGGCAACTGGCCACATATTTGAGAACACAAGAACCTGGGATAAGTAGCACCCCAATTCTGATCCAGGTACATTTTTTCTTTTCCTGGAAGGGTCCCAGCTTCCCAAGCATACAAGTGAGAAGGGGATGAAGGATTGATTGCAAAGACCCTCATGCCTGATGTTACTCTTATGTTGGCCCAGGGAAGCGGAGGAGAAAATGATGATGTCCTGGCTGTGGGTGACAAAGAAGGACAGAGCACCTGAGCCATGACTTCTTCCAGTCAAAATAGTCCTTGGCAGATGACTCTAAAGACAAAATTAGCAGGACTTAATTTTGAGTCATTTCTCCAAGAGTGGAGGGTGTGGTTAACACTAGCTGGGCACTCTCTCTTCACCATACTTTTTTGAAAATGTCTGGGACATAACCAGAGAATAAGGAAGATACTGGTTGTGGTATCTGGGGCTGGAGAATCACTTGAACCCAGGAGGCAGAGGTCACAGTGAGCCGAGATAGTGCCATTGCACTCCAGCCTGGGCAACAAGAGTGAAACTCCATCTCAAAAAAAAAAAAAAAAAAGAAAAGAAAGAAAGAAATTTAAAAAAATTAAAGATGGTGTTTAGATCTTAGATGTAACCAGGCCTACGTGGGGACCAGGTACTGGCCCTCAAATCTCCATGTGCCCATTTAGAACTGGAGATGGGTCCCAGGCTGGTGCTGAAGGAAGGCCACCAGGGAAGTTCTGGCTACCTGCCTGTTCACAGGATGCTCTGTAGAAATCCAGATTGACCAGGGTCTCAGGTTTAGAGACCCACAGAAGCCAGGCAGGTCACAAAGTTAGTGAAATGGGCTGGGACAGAGTCTTCCTTGGCCACCTGGAGAGTAGCACCTTGGCTCAAGGGCAGCCACTTCTCAGCTCTAGCATCCGAAGGCTGTTGGACAGGAATGCACCTTCTGTGTTGTCAGACAACCCACACTTTAGGAGATACAGGAACTCCACTTTGTTTTATGTGTTCAAGTAATTCAGTAATTTTATAACACTGTACAGACCAGATCTGAACCTTAGATCGTCAGTAGGCAAACATGGCCCAAAGAACATTAAATTCATAATCTTTATCATTGCCAGTCTTCTTCCCAGTATCTGTTTAGACCAATAAATTATTTATCCAGTAAAATTAAGTAAATAATTCTGCCTCTCCAGAGGTTGGTGTCTCCTGTGTAGAACATATTTAATCCCCACCTACAATTCCAGATGTGTCTTTGGAGATTCATTCAGATATTCAAAGTGCCCTAAACACTAGAGATACAAAGCTGATAGTCTAGGTCTTTGCTCATATTCTAGAGAAACAGGGAAGAGAGAGGGATAAAATATATATCCATATGTACATACATATATAAACACATACACTTATATATGCACACATACACATGCATATTATACACACATATGCATTCACATTGGATTAGGGTACGCATTGTAGGTAAAGCCAACAGGATTTGCACATGGTTTGAATATGGAGAATAAAAGAAATTTAAGGCAGAGCATGGTGGCTCACGCCTGTAATCCTAGCACTTTGGGAGGCTGAGGTGGGTAGTTCGAGACCAGCCTGACCAAATGGAGAAACCCCATCTCTACTAAAAATACAAAATTAGCCAGGTGTGGTGGTGCATGCTTGTAATCCCAGCTGCTCAGGAGGCTGAGGCAGGAGAATCACTTGAACCCAGGAGGCGGAGGTTGCAGTGAGCTGAGATTGCGCCATTGCACCCTAGCCTGGGCAACAAGAGTGAAACTCCATCTCAAAAAAAAAAAAGAAAAAAAGAAAGAAAGAAATTTTTAAAAAGTAAAGATGGTGCTTAGATCTGTGGCTTTAAAACAGGTGAATGAAGAGGATTGGGGCTAAGGAAGTCTGGGGAAGAATCGAGAGCTCTGAATTGAACTTGTCCAGCCTGAGTTGGGTATTAGACATCCAAGTGGCAACATCAAGTAGGGCTCTGAAGACCATACTCATAAAGAAACAGGTTTGATGGCTTCCTCAAGACTACATAAGAAGTCAGCGGAAGTAGATTTAAAAATCTATGAAGCTGCTTGTAATAACGTTGATAATCACCAAAGCTAGTAGCAAAGTTGACCTAAGGCTCAGAGTTCATGCTCTGTATCATCAGCATCTCAATCATGTTATACTAATAGTTCCAGAATGATATTTTCTGAGTTTATGATAAAGTTGTTGGAAATATGCCTCTTTCAACTTTTATACATCTATTTAAATATACTACTAAAGAATGTGTTTCTATCCTTCCCTAGAAATAGGCGTGAAGGTTGCTCTCCCTGCTTCTTCATTACAGACTAAACCCAAGTCCCAGAGAGTGGCTTTGACACCAGGAGTCGTGGAACAGGAGATGTAGTGGAATGACCTCTCCAGCCTGTATGTGTGCAGACACATGCCCTCCTAGTACATTCTAGGTGAATGCTCACATCTGTGAGTGTCAAGAACTATGCATTGATCTTTATTAATTAAAAGTATTACTATACTATGAAAAATGGCTCATTAGCTCTGGCATTATAACCATGCCTACCTACCGCGTTTCTTTTTGTTTTTCCTAATAGAGCTCCAGGGTTTACAGGAACTGTAGTACTCCTTGCAGTAGCTGTGATTTTTGACAGGGTGTACACTCGCCACCTCCTCCTAATTAACTGAGCCCTTCTGCCCCCTAAGCTACCTTGTCAGAGTCTAGTGGTTTCTCAGCACTCCTCCCAAAGGATATTGTGGTATGTCAAGGTACCATGAGGAGGAGTAGAGCCTCAAACCCAAACAAAGGCAGATTGAGCTTCCAGAATAAATCAAACCCCAGTTAGAGCAGAAGTCATTCTTATGTCAAATGGGTGGTGAACATTGGGGACCATTTAGACAAGTTATCACTGACTACAGACAAAATAAGAATAAAAAAGGACCTAGACAGCTCTTCTACTTTATGAATCTACCTGCCTCCTTCCCCCAGAGAATGGCCTAGCCATAATAGAAAGGGGCAAAGAGAGTGCCTTGGTCTGTGCTGTGCTGAAGAACTGGTTCAAACCACTGCTCAAAGTCAGAGAGAAAATACTTGCTTTATTAAACCTTCCTAGCCAAAAATCAGCCTATTCAGATTAATATGCTTCTCGGTATTGCTTTCCAAATGTTAGGAGCAATGACCTGGAAAAATGAAAATCTTTATTTAAGAAGGTTGATGTCTGCATCTATATGGCTGGATCTTCAGCTGTCAGAAGAACAAAACAACCACTGGCTGGAGTTAAATCATCTTTCACTGTCCAGGTATGAAATGTGCTGCTGCCTCCGTGTACACTTCTAGAGAGTAGAGCTGTAAAGTATGAATGTCTCTTTAGGATGTAGAGTCACAAGGGGATGTCACTGCCATTCTAACATTGAAAGAAGCCAGATAAGCTAAAAGTTATAATTTTTAAGCTCATTAGAGAGCCGAGGATGTCAATAAACCTAAATGAGTTAAATTTCAGAAAGCAATGAGCCCCTTCTTGGAGAGTACAGACCTAGAGCTGCTGTCATCCTTAGTGGTATAGTGAGAGAAGGAGGAATTTAGCACAAACCAAAGAATTTTATAAGTCTCCCATGGCCATGTGTGAGCTGGTAAGATGGGAGGTCCATGGGATCCCTTTCACAGAACAACTCAGTACCCAGCCCCCAAACATTTCCCATAGACCTAGACCAAGTATATGGGAGTAGTGTATTAAAGACTAGGGCAGGGCAGAGACCTGAAAGATATCTCCCTCCCAAGGCCTGTGAGGCCCTCTCTAAGTGCAACACACTGGGATGCATTGCAGGTGGGGGAAGGGCAGGGAAAGAGAACTGAGAAAATCTCCCTGAGACATCATAGACTTGCATCCAGTGACCAGAACAGCTGACCAAAGCTGGGACTGGGGTAGGCAGGGGAAACCCCTTTAAGGCTGTGAAGGTCTTCACATAGTGCCCTGCAATAGCCATCCAAAGGCTGGGAATGGGTAGCACGATGGAAAGAAACTTCCCAAGGAATAGAAAGCCAGGGATGGGACTGGAAAAAAAATGCAAAATTTTTCAATGACCCAAAAAGTTGATGATAGGGTTAGAAAATGGAGTTTCTCATTATTCAGAAACCTATAAGGCTTAAAGAGATTGCAAAATCTCACCACCTCTCAGATTGGAAGCCCTGCTGAAGGGAAAGTCTCGATAACACCCTCAAAACATTTAAAGCTAGAAGTGAACTAAATCTGACCAAAGCTGCAACAAAGCCATGGCTCAGCTCAGCTACACATGAGATTAACTCGTCCTTGTACAGTACCAGCCTTGCAGGAAAGGAGGCACGCCCTTTTTGAAGATAAAGTTTATTTCTACCCCTTCAGGCCTTTAATATGTATGTTTCTGCACACAGTAAAAATTAGGAGATACACAAAGAACCGAGAAAATGTTATCATGGTCCAAGGAAAGAGCCTTGAAATCAGATCCAGAGAAGGTCCAGATTTTGGATTTGTCATACAGGGAGTTTGGTGGGGGGAAAACCTATGATAAATACATTAAGGGATCAAAAAAAATTGTGGACAATATGTTAAAAGATGGGGAATTCATCTACGGAGAGGGAAACTATAAAAGAGAACAAAATAGAAATGCAAAAAAAAAGAACTATAATCTTATAAATGGATTCGACAGGGTTACAAACTAGATATAGTACAAAGAGGATTTGTCAACTAGAAAACAGTAAATTATCCAAATTAAAATAGGTAGAGAGAAGACTGGAGGGAAAAAAGAAACAGAGCATCTGAGATCTCTGAAACAATATTAGATGGTCTAACATATATGAAGTCAAAGTCCCAGAAGAAAAGACAGAATGAAGCGAAGGGAATATTTGAAAAGATAATGGTCAAGAATTCTACAAAACTGATTGAAGACATCAACTTAAAGACCCGAAAATCTCAGTAAACCACAAACAGGTGCAAAACAAACTGAGCCATCATCTCGGCAACCACTCAAACTGCTGACAATCAAAGAAAATGCATGGGAAACCCAGGACATTCATACATGACAGAAATGGCTGACTTCATTAGAAACAGTGGAGTCAAGAAAACCATTTATTGAGATATTTAATTAAATAAAAGTATTATAAATCATGCTGACCTTGAATGCTATATCCAGCAAAATATCCTTGCAAAAATGAGAGTGGGATACAGACTTTTCCAGATAAACAAAATCTGAATTTTTTGCCAACAGATTTGCACTATAAGAATTAGTAAAAGTATTTCAGGCTGCAGGAAATGATACCAGATGGAAACTTGAATCTTTACAGAGGACTAAAGATCATAAAAGCTTAAAAATGTGTGTAAATATTTTTTTGAGTTTTAAAGTTTTTTTTCTTTATTCTCTCTTTCTCTCATCTCTTTCTTTTTCTTTCTTGCCTTCTAAATCTATCCATACACACACATATACACACTTTTAACAACCTACAGACCATATAAAGCAAAAATTTTAAAAATGTATTATGGAATTAATAACATATGTACAAGTAAAAAATATAGAAGAGCAAAGAGCACGAAGAGTAAATGGAATTTTACTATATAAATTTCTTACATTATTCATGAAATAATATTACAGGCTGAATATTCCTTATTTAAAATGCCTGGGACCAGAAATGTTTGGGATTTCAGATTTTCTTGGATTTTGGAATATTTGCAAATGAATACTGAGACATCTTGGGGATGAGACCCAACTCTAGACACAAAAATTCATTTATGTTTCATATGCACCTTATATACATACCCTGGAGGTGATTTTTATATAATATTTTTAACAATTTTGTGCAGGAAACAAACTTTTGACTCATTTTCTACTGAGACCTGTCAAATGAGAGCAGGTGTGGAATTTTCTATTTGTGGCATCATGTCAACACTCAAAAAGTGTTGGATTTTGAAGCATTTCAAATTTCAGATTTTCAGATCAGGGATGCTCGACCTGTATTCCATAATTTCTAGAAGAGATGGGGTTGAGCCATCCATAATTTTTAAAGGGCAAAAATGGCACCATGGGAGTAGAAGACTGTGATAAGTTAAAGATGAATAGCATCATCGCTACAACAATCATTTTAAAAATAGCACAAATAGGTATAACTAAAAGATCAATAGTAAAGAGACAATGGAATACTAAAAATGCTTCATTCACACAAAACAAGGAAGAAAGAATAAAGGAGAAAAAGATAAAAAGATACAAAAGACAGAATGGAAAAATACAAAATAGTAACATGATGGTAGACTTAAAACCAATCATATCAATAAGTATGCATATTAACTAAATCTTTTTTAAGAAGCAGAAATTATCAGACTGAATGAAAAGCAGGAAAAGACTTTATGTTGCTTTCTGTAAACATATTTTTGTTATAAAGACACAGGTAAGTTGAAAGTAAAATACGGAAAACAATACACCACTCAAACATTAAGTATAAGAAAGATCATGTAGCTATATTAAAGTAGACTTCAAGACACAGAGTCCTAGTAGAGATACAAAAGGACATTTTATTATTATAAAAGTTTCAGTACACTAAAGATGTATAAAC
The DNA here is from genome assembly GCA_036589455.1 of Ateles fusciceps. NCBI lineage: Eukaryota > Metazoa > Chordata > Mammalia > Primates > Atelidae > Ateles > Ateles fusciceps. Next base: position 3,478,430 of record JAZHEH010001737.1, read on the forward strand.
ATCTTAAATGTGTATGCACTTCAAAACAGAGCTTCAAAATACCTGGAGCAAAAAGGACCGTGCTAAATAGATAGACAGACGAATCCACAAAGACAAATGGGGACTAAATTCTCTTCTCTCAAGAGATGATAGCATAAGTTGACAAAAAAAGCAAAGAGCAGATAGAAGATCTGCACAACTCAATCGACCAACTTCATGGAATTGACATTTATAAAACAGGAGAGCAAGAACTGTGGAATATACATTTTTTTGCAGGTACACAGAAAATGTTCCAAAAATCCATATGCAAGGCCATTGAAAAGTCTCAATAAATTTCAAAAGACCAATAACTTAAAGAGTATATTCTCTGGTGACAACGGCAGTAAATTGGATACCAATTTCAATAGCACACCAGGAAAAGCTCCCCAATATTTGGAAATTAAACATACTGCTAAACAGTCCAGAGATCAAAGAATAAATCACAAAAGAAATCACAGGATATTTTCAGTGGAATGTTAACAATTTCAAAATGTACAGGAGTTACCTAAAGCAGCGCTTATAGGGAAATGTATAGCTTTAGAAACCTATCTCAGGAAACATGAAGACATTAAAGCAACAATCCAAACCACTACCTTAAGGAGCTAAGGAAAGAAAAGTAAATTAAACCCAAAGCAGGTAAAACAAATAAGATAATAAATAAGAGAACAAATGAAGGCAATGGAAACACAACCAATAAAGACAATCAGCAAAGTCAGAAGTTGTGTTTTGGAAAAACTTAATAATGTTGATCATCTCCTTGGTTTGAATGATCAAGAAATGAAGGAGAGAGTAAACCACAAATTGCCAGTATTAGAAGTGAATAAGGACGATTTTCATAGATCCTACAGACAAGTATAATAAAAGGAGCAACTTTATGCCTCCAAATTTGACTTAGATAAAAGGGAAACATTTGTTGAAAGCTCAATCTAAACCATACACAAGAAGAATCTAAAAATAGTAGCAGCCCCATATCTATGAAACAAATTGATTTGTCATCAAAATGATGAATTTTATTAAACATTTAAGGACGACGGAGTGCCAAACTTAACACAAACACTTCCAGAAAATAAAGGAAGAGGAAACAAATCCCACCTTGCCTGATAAAGCCAGCATGACCCTGATACCCAAATCATTTGGTATCCGTTTTTATCATGTGTATTTTTCCAAGTGCCTTACCTAAATTAACCCTATCTAATCCTCACAGTAGCCTTAAACTGTAAATATTTATTATTGTCCCTATTTTACAGATGAGAAAACAGAGGCACAGAGAGGTTTGTAACTTCCCCCAAGGCTACACAGTTGGTAAGCAGCAGGACCACTAGAGTAATGCAAGCAGATTGTTTCTCAAGTCCACTTCCTAAGCACCACACTATACTTCCTCCTTAAATTAAATCAAGATAGTGAGCATGTGAGCCACAATGCCTGGGACAGCATGAACTTATTAAAGAAACTGAACGTCCAGTGGGAAGCTAGAAACACAAAACTGAAGCTCAAACTGAACCTAATGCTTACAGCCAAGGGCCTGTAAGCATTCCACTTCAGTTCTTGAATAGGAATTCATTTGACCCAGTGCACAGGTGTGTGCACACCCATGCACACTCATGCGTGCATGAGTCCCAGTGAGTCAGTTTACAATTTGAAAATGCAAGCCTACCATACTGGATAAGGAAACGGAAGACAACTGTCCTTATCTCGCTCTCCAGCCCTCCCCCAATCCCTGCAGTCCTTGCCAATGCACTAAGAGACTTGTCACACGATAATGAAAAACTGAAATGTGACGGATTCAATTACAATTTATATTTTCACTTAGCAATCAATTACCTTCCCCTTATTGGTGGAACATCATTAAGTGATGATACCAGCTCTAGAGAGAAATCCTCTTGGGGGAGGGGAGCAGCTGGCCCAGAGAGAGTTGAATGGGGGTTTTTAGTCTCCTAGGAATCTGGGGAGAGGGGGAGAGAGGCATGGAGCAGGAATAGAGGAAAGATTGACTTCCTGGGGCTGCCCAGCGGTGAGAAAAGAGGTGTTCCCTACCTGTCTGTGCCAAGAAAGAAAGGGTTGGGAAATCCCCACCTTTCTCCTGACCCTCTTCATCTATCTGTGGGGGCTTCCCTGGGATCTAAAATAAACAAGAAAGTTGAAGCTCCGCCCAACCACCCCCCTCCCCCTGCCACACTCCCTGTCACCCAGAGCATCTGATCCTGAAGTTAAATGTTTGCAAAGCAGGGATGAGCAGGATAGACCTGCTAAGGACCCAACTAGGGTGCACTAGGGCACAGGCAGCCTCTTGTGTGCAGCCTCGCCAAGATCCTTCAAGAGGTAGGGGGAGGCTCCATGTGTGCTTGCTCCCCAGGTGGGCTTTGTAGAACTTAAGAGGCCTCTTGAAAATAGCAGCAATAAGCCCTGCACAGATGGAGCAGCCTCCAGACAGCAGCCACCTGGGAGGATGAAATTTGAAATCCCAGCTTTCCTTCAGGAAGATGGAAAAAGGGAGGGAATCCCATTGTAGAGTTCTCCATCTCTCTCTCTCTCTCCTCCACAAGGGGGAGCACAGCCTGAAGCATCTTCCCTTCTAACACCCCCACCCCCAATTTTGCATTTTCAAGCATGCAAATTTGACTATGTCAGTTAGGCTTAAAATCTCTCATTGCTATAAAATAAAGCCTAAATTATTTAGCATGGCATTTGAAGGGGGATCAGAATATGCCGCCCTGAAATATGCCCCTTTGGCATGTGGATTATTTTTAGCTGAGGGCAATTGAGAATCAACAGACGTAGAAAGAGTTCTCTGTCCCCACCCCCACCCCCCCCGTATCTGCCTAAAAGCAGGGATAAATTTCTTTTTGTGAAGCTGGCTCTCACCCTGCACTAGGAAGGGGAGGGCTGAGTGACTCTTTTCACCAGAAACGGGAGTCAATACCAAGATGAGTTTGCATAACAGACCTTACTAAAATAACCATTGTCTTCCATTAGTTCCCCTATATATTTCCTAGTCATGTCCCCACAATTAATCAGCCCTTCAAAGCCCAAATTCTCTTTCCTTTGTTAAAATGGTATATAAAAACCCAGTTCTAACTGCCTCTTTGAGTTTCACTTAATTTTCTGTGGACTCCTGTTCACGTAAATATTAATAAAAATTTTGTGCCTTTTCTCCTGTTCATACGTCTTTTGTCAGTTTCACATTCAGATTCAGTAACTGAACTTAAGAGGGCAGAGGAAAAGTTTTTCCTCTCCTGACACATTTGAAGTTCTTCTCAATCTTACTTGTCTCACACACTTTCTAGGCCTCCTAAATTTGATCCCATTCTTTAACCACTAAGTGCCTCCTGAAATTTACACACACATTTTTTGTATTTTCCCATCTTCTCCACTTGACCCAACTCTATTAAGCTGTTGAAGTCCCTTTAAATATTTCCCTCTCCTGAAGCCTTCTGTCAGTGTCCCCCCAGGAGATTGATGGCTGCTTTATCTTGTTCTCAAAGCACTTTTATAATCCCATACCATTTTAATAATTATGCCATAATTAATGTCTGTTTCTTTGTTCATATCCTCTATTCACAGTGTTCACATTCTCTGTTTCATTAATTCCAAGTTGAAAAGTACACAGTAAAGACCGGAAGCCCGAGAGCAGTAAGGGCAATCTGCCTGAGTTCAAATCCCAGTTCTACTTCTATCCAGCTGTGTGTGCTCAAATTGCTTATCAACTCAGTGCCTCAGTTTCATCATCTGTAAAATGGGATTGCTATAACCTATCTCTTCAGTTAGAGCTGCATGAAATGAGTTGCTGCATGAAAACCCCTTGGCTCAAAGCCTAGCGCACAGTAAGTGTTCAATAAATGCTGGTTATTAGCTGTTTATTTTTTGTTTACCTGGAATTTCATGAAAGTGTCCATTAGATCTTAATGATCTTTGTACCCGATGTCAAAAAGCTTATTCACAGTGAATAAGCTCTTGAAAGAAAAACAAGATGTGTACCGAATGAATGAGCAGTCACTATGTACAGATATTGTGAAAACAGTCACTGCTGGTATTCAGAACTGCAAATACATAGTTTTGTGTAACATTTCAACTGCTGATCCTGTCAAATGTGCTTACATGGAAGTATTGTGAAAACATTTTAAGGGCCGATACTGTCAAATGCATTGAGGAACCACTGTGAATGTTGACATTGTCAAATGGGGTGTCATACATGGTTATATGAAAACAATGTAACCGCAGTGTATGTGACATATAGATTTATATTAAAGATATTGTACCAAAGAGCAAGGGTAGAGCATGGCACAGTCCCAATAAAATTCAAAGTCCTACCTTTCAGCTCATTGTGTTAAAACTATGATGGATCCAGAAATGAGGCACATATTAATTCTTTTCAAAATATTATGTTGTTCTGGGGTGGGGGTGGTGTAACATTTAGAACTAAGGGCTCCTAACTTAAGATTTTCCTCAGAGGAGTGGCAAAGGCTTCCCCCTGCCCCACAGTGAGGCTTCTGCACACCTTTTATTCTAATTTCATGGAGCTGGGGACTATGTGAGCAATGAGGTAGGATGGCCTAAGTGCTCAATGGCAATCTGGGTCTTTGGTCATAAAGGCTGGAGTCTGCCATTACTCAGGCAAGCCCCAGTAAGGATCAGTGATGATATGCCCTCTGTCCCTTTGCATAGGGGTTCTGATCTGGCAGTGACAGTGGGGTTCCTGTACAATGGTCTGGATGACATAAGCCAACCCATGCCTCACCCAGAGCTCTACTGTGATACCATATAATTTCCAGGACCCTGGAATTGGCTTTCACACATTATATTATTTTCTCTTTCTGAAAGGTAGCCATTATTTTCAGCTCAAAATCAAAATAAACACAAAAGGCAAAAAGAAATCCTTTTCTTTACACTGCATTGACTTGTCTATTGTATCCAGGAGAAAAAACTTATAGTTTTGTTTTACATCTACTGGTCATGTCATATCTGAAATCAAGCATCTAGGTTAGGAAAGGGAATCATGGAATTACCTAAAATTTTTGGCAATATGTATCAAGAATCCCAAAATATTTTTTCCTCTGTTTATATCCTCTGTTTATAATGTTCACATTTCCTGTTTCATTAATTCCAAGTCTGGGAATTAACTCTCAGAAAACTATCCCTGATGTGGTAAAGATGTCTGTCCAGAGATTTTCATCAGAGTATCATTTAAATAGGAAAAACATCATCTAAGCTGGACATAACAAATATGTAACAAGGATAGGTTAGGTAAATTAAGAACAAATAATATAATGTGATGTGGTGTGCGTCTATTGAAATGGAGTTTGAAAAAAGATCTTGATGTCAGAAAATATTTATAACATCAGTGAAAACCAGGAACACAAATTTTACACAAAATTAATATGTTCGTGTATTTATATCAGCAATATAAAACAATACAATGGTCCTACCTGGGTACTGTCATTATGTAAGATTCTCTTCCATGTGTTTTCTATATTTTCGAAGTTTTCTACAACATTTCTTTTTGATGCTAACATGCATCCTTGCAAAACAGATTTGTAAATTTAATGGAGTCTTTCTTTTCCTCTCTCTCCCACCCCAATGACTATTAAATTGATGGTGTGTCTTAAGTCAATTGTATTAGTTTGCTAGGGCAGCTGATATAACGAAGTACGACAAACTGGATGGCGTACACAACAGAAATTAGAAGCGGGAGGTTGAAGATCCAGGTGTGGGCAGGGCTGTTTTCTCCTGAGGCCTCTCTCCTTGGCTTGTAGCTGTGTCCTCACAAGGCCTTTCCTCTGTGTGCATGCACATCCCTGGTGTCCCATCCTCTTAAAAAGACCCCAGTCCTATTGGATCCAGGCCCCCTGATGATCTCGCTTCACCTAATTACCTCTTTAAAGTCCTATCTCCAAATACTGTCATGTTAGGGGTTAGGGTTTCAATGTATAATTGGGGGAAACACAATTCTGTCCATAATATCAATGGGGTCTTAGAATCAAAAAAGTGCAGCATAACTTTCACAACTCATGAAAAGAATGAGCATTTATTGAGGGAAACAAGAGACGTCACCACACCTTTTCCTATGGCTGGGATGCTATGGCAGTCAGTCTGACCCATCGCTGACCATTGCAGGACAAACCATCAGGTGGTAGCTTAGACCCAGAATCCCTCTTCATGGACACGCCTCCCCCAGTTCAGAAATGGCTCCACCATATTCTTCTCTGTTGTCTGAACAATAATGTGACCCCCTCTGTGTGACCACTCTGACAACTCTCACGTGACACTCAGGGCCCACATTTTGGCCCGGACCATAATGAGTCTTATACCCTTACTGAATAAATCTTTTATCTCTAACCACAAAGTGAAATTATTCTAGCTCACTCCTATTCCTCTTCAACCAGCTGCTATTTTGGAAAACATTCTTTAATCATTCCCCATCCCAAAGCAAGTCTAGGATAGATGCTCCCTTCTGAGCTCTCAGGGGCACTGTGAGTTTTTCCTTTACCCATTTATTGGTCTATCAACCTTACACAGATGCATGTGCACTCACACACAAACACAAACACACACACACACACGACGCGAGCCCTTCAGTGCTAGAGATTCTGTCTTAGCCAACTGTCCACCTTCATGGCCCAATAGAGTCACTTATTAGCTATGTGTCCTTGGGCAAGTTACTTAATCCTTAACCTCTATGCCTCAGTTTCCTCCTCTGTAAACAGGGACAATGTTCATCACATCTACCTCATAGGATTGCTGTGAAAGTTAAATGAGATGGTGAAATTGAGAAAGTGCTGGCCTAGTGTCAGTGCTCAAACGTGACTGATGATGATTATGACGACAATGGTGCCATACTCAGACCATGTCAAGAGGAGGGAAGGAAGCTTCCTCCGAGCAAGGGGAAAGCAGTCTCTACCTTTTCCTATTCTGTGAGACCTACCACAGGTCTAGGAACTGGAGTCATTTCTCAAACAGGATTTAAAGTTCATGAGTGATTTGGCTTCATCTTACCTGGGGACCTTGGGTTTTGTAGTGACAAACAGAAAGTGGGCTGTTAAGAGTTTAACCATCATTGATCATGACTGGGAAGAAGAGATGAATAAATGTCCTATATTAGATATGGAAAGTCAACCCTGTTCAACCCCAAATACTTGAACCTAAATAGTTCCTTCACAGCATCTTGTCCTGATCAGTGAGTGGCCTGCAAATATCCAAGCATTTTCTTCTTCTGTGCAGAGCACGCTGCCTGTGAGTGGCCATCTTGGGGCACGCCATCCACACCTCCAGAACACCCCCTGTCCCATGGTACGTGGTGTAAGTAAGGACCACTGCAGGAAAGCACTACCATGGGCAACAAAAGCCAACTAACCTGACTGAAACTTCACCTCTGAGAAAGTATCTTCATAACATTATTGAAAAGGAGGAAGCTTCATGTGTATGAAGACATTCACTGCACTAGCATCCATAATTTTGAAGATACTAACAATCATACGAGAAAAACTCATTATGCCCTAGCTTTTACAATAGAATATTCTATCATTATGGAGAGAAGAGTAACTGGAAGTCTGCCCTGACAGCTAAAAGACAGACCAAAATTGTGTCTGCACTATGATTACAGTCATGTGAAAATATGTATTCTGTGGCCAGCACACAAAGTATGCCAAGTATCCAGTTATTCCCTTAGGAAGGAAGAGAATTGGGGCATTAGGAATGTGTCTTCCAACATTAAAAAAGAAAATCATCAATGTTTTTATAGGAAGGGGTATGCGATATGATGTGGCTAAGATCTGCTTCACAGCCGGTTCCCAGATGTTTGGGAATGCTTCCTAACATAAGGGAGTTTTGCACTTGGGCAACCCCTATGGACTCTGTTCTAAATACTCCATAAAATCCCCCAAGCAAAAAGTGCTTCCCAGGAACACTTCCCAGTCAATGGTGGCTGCCTATTCCTTCTTCAGCATTTTCCCAATTTTAAGAGACTTTTGAAATCTTTCCTTTTGTTTCCTCTTTGTTGTATATCCTTGAATTGTTAATTTAACTAATCAATCAGTGCTCACTAAATGTTTTTGAAGAGCTTTTCCACATGTTTCTATAACTTGGGTGACATTCAATTCTGCACTCCAGTGAGACACATTCCAAGGGTTCAATGCCCCTCCCTCAAACAAGGCACCCCAGGAAGCGCTGCCAGGGCCTGCCAGCTCACTCACAGTCCAGGTCAGAGCAGGGCTGGCTGGAGCCCTAATATTTTTCAGATCTTGGTTCCATTTCAATAATGTTCTAAAATGTGTCACAACACAGTGGGATATAAACATGAGTTTTTTTCGATTCACTGCCTTTAATCAAGCTTCATCTAATCTCCCATTCCCATCTCTTAATAGTACCTTCATCAAATTTCATAACTTTCTGATCACTTTGGGTTATTAAAAGTCAGATATGTTTAAAACTTCAATCTCAAACTTAATTTAAATCGCTTCTGCTCCCCTCCCCCAAAACCCAGCAAGGCTGACAGAGACCCTGGCTGCTTAGAGTGAGGAACTCCGGACCCTTAGGTCTCCCAATCCTGCAAGGCTTGGCTTCTCTGGAGTTCAGGGTAGAAAAAGCATGGAACAGGAATGCAGGCTTGGTACTCAACTCTGCTGCTGGCCTCAACTCTCACCAACAAGCCTCCATCCGGGGCTGCTCCCGTCCCCTGCACACTCCTCTGAGATGGGAGGTCCAACTCCAGCTCTTACCTCTCCGTGTACCTTGGCACACTGCAGTCTCCTGCTGCCAGGGCCCACCACCCACACAGCAGCAGGTGCCAAAACAGGCAGGGCATCTCAAGCCCATCCACCTTCCGAATGGTCCACTGGACCCATGGAAAACTCATGTCCCCTTAAAACACTAAAATGCAGACACACCGGCTTGTCTCTGGTCACCCTGTGTTCATGCTGCCCTCTCTCCCTCCTTGTCGCTCCTCCTGTTCTTCCAAGCATAGGGCCAGATCAGAAGGCTGGTGCTCTAAGCAGACATTTAATTCACAAGTTAGAATGTGAGCTTCTTCTAGTATAGGCAACCTGAATTCTCTTGAGCCCCTCACTTGACTTGGGGGATTGGAGGCAGATGGAATGGTGAGAGGTTTGCCTCTCGTAATGAACCCCATCCTGCAATGACTTCAGCTCGAACTTTCTCTCCCCTCCAATCCCTTCTCATATACCCACTGGGAGGGGCCTGGGGCAGAGCTGGTGGCAGTGAGGCTAGTGCTACACTCAAGTGCTGGCAGTTCCCTCCAGCTGGCACAGGACTTACCATCTCTTTGTCCTCAGTTTCAGCCCCAGTGACCAATTCTAGATCAACAGAAAAATCCACTCAACTGCCTACTTCAGATGTGAGTTTAGATGTGGGTCCAAATTGGCCCTCTATTTCTTTTGAGCTTAGTTCACTTTGAGAAAAGGATAAAATCAGGTTTCACCTGGCTCTGGCTTTAGTTACAGAGTGAAGATCAAAGACCAGCTAAACATAAAACAGGGCTGAGCTGAGCCAGCTGGAGGGCCCAGCTGCAGAGGGTGAGTACCGCATGGGTCGGGTGGGGGAGTGAGGGAAGCACCAGGAGAGCTCCCATCCATGGACCCACCCGGCATGTGGACACACCAAGAGATCTCCAGGGCTCCATAAAGCCTCCATCCTCAGACACTCCCAGCTGAGTCACAGCTGACGTCATTCAATTGTTCACCTCTTTGGACTTCAACATCTGTAAAGTGGGGAAAAAACATATCTACCTCAACAGGATGCCAGAGAACTTAACAAGATGATACTGTATGTGAAGCACACGGGACAGTGCTTAGCATGTAGGGGGGGCACAATAAATTCCCAACCTACTGTACCCCCCAGAGAGACCACATGAGCGGGGAGGTTCCTGGTCCCTCTGCCACCACATCTATCAATGGTCCAGTTCCTTCTCAGCAGTGCCACTGCACCAGGCCCACTGCAACAGCCTCCAGACCGAATCCCTGCTTCCACCCTTGCCCCCCCACCATCTATTAGAATGATCCCAATGAAAGGTAAGCTGGAGCATAACACTCCCCTGCACAAAACCCCGAAATGTCTCCTGCCCTCATCAGAGTGGAAGCCAAAGTCCTCGAGCACCTGCAAGGCCCACGTCTTCTGTCCCCTATCGCTCTCTTGTCCTGTGATTCCTCCTTCCCTTTCTCCATCACATAGGCCACTTCAGATGCGGCAGATCTGTTCCTGCCCCAAGGCCTTTGACTGGGTCATCCCTCTGCCTGCAATGTTTTTTCTCCCAGGAGTTACCCTACCACCCCTTACTTCTTTCAAGTCCTGCTTCAGATATCACCTTCTGGTGCAGTCATCCCTGACCACCCTATTTAGAATTGCATCATTCCCCCACCTGCCCCAGGGCATGCCCCACCCCGTTCCCATTTCACCTTCTCCAGACCATTTTTTTCTTTCAACATACCACATAACTTACTAATTTTATTTTCTTGCCATTCTTCCACTTCCCCCACACATACATTAGCACGTAACTTCCATGAGGGCAAGAATTTGTGTCAGTGTCATTCACTGCTGTGTCCCTGGCATCTAGGGCAGTGCCTGGCACATGGTAGGTACTCAGTAAACATTTGTTGAATGAATGGCTGAGTGAATACAAGGACAGGAGTACTCATGAGCCGGAAGTGTAAGACCCAGTTAACTGTTCAAAACGCCGGATCCAGTCTCTGCCGCTTAGGATGATGCTGAGAATGAATCAGAGGAAGGATGAAGTCAGCTTGGAAGAGAATCTCTGAGCTGAGTAATTGTTCTCCACCCCTGCCTCATCTCAATTTAGACCCAACACTGAAAATTCATTCTGAAAACATCCTCCTTAGCCGCTCAATCACTTCTCTCCTCTGAACGCCAACTTGTCTGGGGACAAGTCCACAGCTCTTGCAAATAGAAGCTGTGCCAAGCAGAAGCAGAGGTTCAATGATTCTTTAACCATTTTGACTTCAAAGAACAACCGTGCTACCTCAAAGCCTCTCAGCTACTCCCCGGGCTCTCTCAGGTACCTGCCCTCTCAGACGCTTTTTGCCCGGAACATTGACTCACCCCTTGGATGGGGGGAACACAACCCTTTCATACAGGTGAGTCTCTTCTCACATAAACTGCACGCAAAGCAACAGTTAAGTGCAAGACTATGACTGACTGCCAAGTGCCTGCTCCATCTAAAGACATTTAAACTAAAATAAATAAGTAAATTGCACTGTTCAAGTCAAACAAAACACTCTACACTTGCTGCCAGTCTTGATTGCACGCTTAGCTTCTACAGCAATGTGGAAATATAGGAGGCACTACATAAACACCTCCTGACTGGTGGCTGACTCTCCTGGTATAAAGTATTCAACCAGGTCATGGAAAGTAGCCTAGTCCACTATTAAAAATACCTAATTCAGGAAGAGATTCTCCCATTTTGTAGATGTAGCATGTGGAATGTTCGTTTCCCATTTCTCTTTCCCCTGGTCCCTAATCCAGAGGGTCTGTGGGGTATCTGTGAACTCACCAGTCAGCAGACGGAGCATGAGGATGTGTCTGTCTGTATGTAGGCAGTGGTGAGCACAGCAGTACAGAGGAGACCACTGGGGGTGGGGGAAGGAAGAGCCGGCTGTTCTCACACTGGTGGAACCTCTAACCTAGCTTGAGTTTTTAATTGGTGTTCAAAGCCCTCCCATCAAGTCTGTACAGCCCATGCTTACGAATCACACATGAGGGTCCCTCTGATCAGCCTTCCTTCTTTCCTTGCCTAAATCCACTTTGGCTTAACCTATTCAGTAGCCTTTAGAAATCCTCAGGACATTTGTGGCATTAAAACAAGTGTATTTCCATTTTATTGCACCTGTATTTCTTGTAAAGAGCAATTTCATTTTGTGTCTCCATTGTATTCAATCTGACTTTTGCACTCTGAAACTTCTTCAAACAAAGCTCTACTTGTGAAGCAGGAAACACAGCTGACAGCCTCCTGATCACCCAGTATCTTTTTTTCAGAATGAGAAAAACCACACAGTGCTCAGCCTGGTGCAGGCCAGCCCAGCAGCAGCTTCACCCCAGTGAAGGGGAGAAACAGCAGCCTCCACCAGTTGTAAGAAGAGTTATAAAGGCTGTTGGAGGTGTCACCTCCTCTCCAGCTCCTCATCTCCCCACAACACAGAGAGGAGACTCAGGAGCTGGTGAGTGAATGAGTCAACAGTAGATTATTACAACAACCTATTCAATCATCTATTGACTCTAATCTAACCTCCACTCAAATCCATTCTCCATGTTATTTTCAGAGAGATCTTCCATGTCACTCTTATCCTTCAAGCCGTTCAGTGCCCTCAGTGTAAACCCAGTCTTCTCAGCTTAGACTTTCCTCACGTGGCTGCTAAATATTTCTGTACTTCATCTCTCGCACTTACGCCCTCATCCTACCATCCAGCCAGATCCACCTTCTTTCATCTGGGGCAAAGACCATATTCCCTACCACCTTTGGCCCTTTGTTCCTTTGCCTAGAACATTCTTCCCTCCCCCACTCCACCGCTTTTTTGGTCAATCTTGTCCTTGGTTGAATGAAGACATGGGTGGAATAAGTGATGGGCTCAAGTGGGCACGTCCAGTCTGGGAGTTCAGGAGAAATATGTCGGTCTCAGGTTGACCTTGAGGAGTCATCATGTGGCCCCTGAGACTTTCAGCTCACAGTTGAAAAACCAGTGCCTGCTGGTGGGTGGGGGAGTCTCAGAGGGACCTCCATGGCCTAAGGGATGTCCCAAGAGAGTACACGGCAATGATGTGCCCTAGAGGAACAGCACCCCAGAGCTAAGCAGCGGCCCCCATTTCTTCCCCCGGCTCCCACTTTTTTCCATGCCAGAAATAGCGGGCATCATTCCTCAAGCAAAGCTTCTCTTCCTTTCTCTAAGCAGTTACACCCTATTGGAGTCTGTGAATGAGTTGGTTCTATCCATAGGACCACTGCACTTGGGGGCAAAGTTTCTAACAGTCCCATTAGCAGCTGCTACTAGCTTGGACACAACTCACCAAATCATTTCATCTGTGTGGGGTGTTCCACCTGCAGTCACACAGAATATTCAGAACAGTAGAATCAAAATAAAGACCATTGGAGCAGAACACCCCAGGGTCTGGAGAGAAACAGCTCAGATCACTGGCGAAAGGAAAGCTTCACCTCGCCCACACACGTGCTTTCGCCATGTCCAAGGAACAGGGGCCTGAGGAGGCCCTTAGGGATCTGGAGAAGACATACCCAGATGGCCTGGGGAGCTGCTTTACATGACAGTTAGGAGACAGGAATCGGCTCAGAATAGAGAGATAGTCTACTCGTTTCATCAGGAGCTGCAGTGTAGAAAATGGTTTATAGCAAGAAATGGAAAGAACAAAGATAGTCTTTAAATAGTTCTTCTCAGTTTAAGAGCAGATACGAACAAAGCAATTATGGGTTGAATTGTGCCCCACTGCCCCAAAATTCATATGTTGACGACTGAATACCCAGTACCCCAGACTGTGATCATATTTGGAAATAGGGTCATTGAAGCTGTCACAGCTATGATGAGGTCATTAGGGTGCACCCTAGCTCAGTATGACTGGTGCCCTTATAAAAAGGAGAAATTTAGACACAGAGCCACACGGAGACAGAGAACTCCATGTGAGGATGAAGGCAGAAATTTGGGTGATGCTTTACAAGCCAAGGAATGCCAAAGATTGCCAGCAAATAACCAGAACCTAGGAAAGGAGCCTAGAACAGATTCATCTTCACAGCCTTCAAAAGAGACCAACTTCGACACTGGACTCCTGGACTACAGAATTGCAAGACAATAAATTTCTGCTGTATAAGCCACCCAGCTTGAGGAACTTTGTTGTGACAATCCCAGGAAACTAATGCAAAATGCAAGCAATATATCCAGAAAATATTTCTTCCTGGGTGCCCATCTCAAGCACAGTGAAACCACCTTTGAAGCCTCTGTGCCAACGCCACTCCATTGGTTATTGAAGGCTTCCCAAACCTGCAGTGCAGATCACATGCATGGCCTTACCCCGCACCCTCTTGGTGTCTCCCTGGTAGTCTCTGTGATGGTGAGACAGCGGAGCAGAGTGGTCATGGGTTCAGGCTTTGAAATCGAACAGACCTATCTTTGAATCCCTCTTTGGCCACTTAGTGCCCTCCTGGCCACCGTTTCTCATCAGTGACATGGGGCAAACAGCAATGCACATGAGACAATGCATGGAAGAGGCACGTGGTGGGCACACCCTAAATGGGAGCTAGTGTGATGCTGGCTTACTCATCAAGAGTCAAAGTAGATGAAGTTAAATTAGGGGCCATCCCTTAAATCAGCTAAGTCCTTAAAGTTAAAGGAAAAGAAGATCCAAATATGCAAGAAATGCCGGTTACTGACGCAGCCCAGCGGGTTCCTCAGCAGCGTGTGCTGGCCCAGCAGAAGGTCCGCCCTGAGAGTAAGGAGAAAGTGTGAGCAGATGGCAGACTTCAGCCGCAGAGCCTGGACAGAGGAAACATGTGCATGGGAAGAAGGAACGAGGGAGCTGGAGGTCAGAGTGGCACAGCATATGTCTGACAAGCAGTATCACCAGGAATAGCAGCCGTCACTTGAAGTTTGATGGGCCTTTTCCCTAAATAAGAGGATTCAGAATCCCCACCCTGCAGGGCAGACCACAGCAGCCTGCTGCCCACCTGCTGGAGTAGAGAAAAGAAAAGAATTTCGGTCACGCCAAATCAGGAGTGAGGCTGCCGGGAAGTCACTGATGGGAAGTACGCAAGCCTTAACAAAATCTTGGATGTCTAGCATCAAGCTTACAAAATCCACCTTCGGGCAACTGTATGTAGCGCTGTGCTGGTAAATGTTTAACAACTGGCTCCCGAGAACACTGCCAATTATTATGGTGTAAATATTCTCATCATGACCATTTGGAAGCTATCAAGAACATATCAATGAGTTCACCAAATTCCTGAAACTAATTGGTTCTTGCAAGCTTAGGAGCTGGCTGCAACCCATGCTGAACGCTAAGTGACAGGTGCTACTCAATTAGCCTTCCACACCTGTCCTCTCTACCCACGACAGGTTAACACCAGCATTTGCCTGTGCCCAGGGCTTTACCTGGTTTAGTGCCCATATAAGCTAACAAACAACTGCCCTCTGTCCACTCCCAGAAGGTGACTTGGTAGCTTGGGGTAAGGGACAGAGCCATTTCAGGTATGAAAGTGGGTCTCAGTCCTCACCCTGTGGGTGAGAAGCCACCACCCAAGCACATGCCTCAGAGAAAGCCTTGTTCAATGTGGGAGTAGACATGCTCTCCTGGGAAGTGTTTTGAGAGTTGGGCAAGAGGACCCCTGAAGGACCTTCAGCCCCTCTCCTGCATCCTTCCAGCCAGTTCTGAGGATGTGGCGTGCCTGCCGGCTCATTTTCACACTGGGTTTCCCCCAGGAAGGGGTCAGTGTTTTCCAGCCACTCTTTATTCATTACCAAACCTAGACGTGTTGGAACCTCTACACTTGGTGCCTGTACAAGCTTGGAAGGTGCTTCTCTCAGGGGTTAATGAAAAACCTGCAGAGTCAGGTTTCTGGACCCAATACGTCACGCTGCATGGGACCATCCACATGTGATATTTTCCTTCTTGGGTAAAACTCATCCTCAGCTTACCTCTGCCTGCAGGCTGCTTAGATGGCAGTTCAGTGGATTTACAGTGAAATGTTCTTTTCTTCTCAGGTAGTTAGGGCCAGAGGAAAATGTTATCTCCTGTCAGCCTGCCCAGACAGCGGGAGAGGCAAGTCTTCAGCTCTGCCAGTCTTGGTGAACTTGTGGCTGCCTGCAGCCCACCCACCGGTTAGCACTCATCAGCTGTGCAGGGGGCCCTGACCTGGGTTAGGGAAGCTTCTGAGCCCTACATTAACCAAAGTGCTGAAGACTATGCCAGGCAGGGGCACCATGCTGGGAGGCTGGGATTCTAATCTGTCCCCCGACTAACTCACTATAACCTAAGGCGGGTCAGCTTAGCCCTCTGGGCTTCAGTGTCTTCACCGGTACAAAGATTCCTTCTTGCCTCTCCTACAAAATTATTAGGAGGCACGCATGGCATAAGGGATGTAAAGGTGCATTTGAGATGATTTACAATCAGCATTCCTTAACATGTTGTTTACAAAGGCAGAGTAACACTGGGAATTTGCTGGAGGCAAAAATGGAGTTTTATCTGAAATGCTTTATTGATCATCCAACCATCGCTGACCTCAGTAAATCCCTAGCCTGTTTAGGGGTAGCCAAGACACTGAGGCAGCAAACACTTCCCCAAGTGCGTCTCCCAGCTCAGTCCTACTGAGAGGACTACTACAGGTACCACTGAGTGCCTGACTCATCCACATGGGAAAATGGTAGTGAATAAAACAGGCCCTACGGCAACGTCCCCATGATTCCTCCCTCCCCAGTACCCAGTCCCATCCTCCGCTCAACCACGAAAACAAAAATGGCCGATCCAAAGTCTCGCAAGTGGAGGAACAGGCTGAACTAAGCTGAGGATTCTTTTTTTTTTTTTTTGAGACAAAGTCTCACTCTGTCACCCAAGCTAGAGAGCAGTGGTGAGATCTCAGCTCACTGCAACCTTGCCTCCAGGGTTCAAGCGATTCTCCTGCCTCAGCCTCCCAAGTTTCTGGAACTTGGGACTATAGGCACATGACACCATGCCCGGCTAATTTTTTTGTATTTTTAGTAGAGACAGGGTTTCACCATGTTGGCCAGGCTGGTCTCAAACTCCTGACCTCATGGTCCACCCACCTCAGTCTCCCAAAGTGCTGGGATTACAAGCATGAACCACCATGCCTGGCCCACGATGAGGATTCTTTAAGGGGAGACAGAGGGTGCTTTACTCTCTTATACCAGGAGTGAGCTTAGCTAGGGCCACAAGCCTGATGCCTCCATGCTAGAAGGAGAAGTAGCCAAGCAAAGGTCACTGAATGGCTTCCAGTGACTCTGACCAGCACAGAGCCACACCCCCGCCCTGCTGAGGCCAGTTGTCCACCCAGAGCCCAGACCTAGTGAGGACATTTGCATAGCGAGGACATCTTCTATGTGCATAGCCAGAAGCAACTCCCAAACCTGTGGACAGCTGGGACCACAGAGAACCATTACACAACCCCACCCCAATGTCCACTTCGATTTTCCTTAAGCTGAATTACATGACAGCTTTGTCTTATAGCTTGGCCCCCACTAGATCCCAGAAAGCCTCCATAAATCAGAGGGAAAATTGTTCTGAAGCAAAAACTCTTTTCCACATAACAGTGCTCAGGCAGACGGCAATGATTTATTCTAATTAATAAGAAGAAGAATAGGTAAACTTACAGAACATGCACTATGGGAAGACACCGTTTTCAGTGTTTTATTGGCCTGAACTCACCTATCCATCATTACAACTCTATGGGGTGACTACTCTTCCTATTCCAGTTTATAGATGAAGAAACTGAGGTAAGGCCGGGAGCAGTGGCTCATGCCTGTAATCCCAGCACTTGGGGAGGCCAAGGCGGGTGGATCCCCTGAGGTTAGTTCAATGCCACTCTGGAAAACATGGCGAAATCCCCCAGGAAAACTGCTTCAACCTGGGAGGCGGAGGTTGCGATGAGCAGAGAGTGCGTCCTTGCAATCCAGCCTGGGCAACAAGAGTGAAATTCCATCTAAAAAAAAAAAAAGGACCCAGGCATTGTGGTGGGTACCTGTAATCCCAGCTACTCCAGAGGCTGAAACAGGAGAACCACCTGAACCCAGGAGGCGGAGGTTGCAGTGAACCGAGATCACACCATTGCACTCCAGTCAGGGAGTCCAGACAGAGGAAGAATCCGTCTCAGAAAAAAAAAGAAACTGAGGTAAGAAAGGTTAAGTAAATTTTCTCAAAGTTAAGCAGTGAAAAAGTGATTATATTAGTTAAGCAATGCTAGCTGCTGTAACAGATGAACACTGAAATCTTTCAGGCTTGATGTGATAGAAACCTGTATCTTACTCTTGGAAAGTCTTAGTATTGGCAAGAGCAGTGGACGTTCAGGACCTGGCTCACAGAGCTGCTGCCTGCTGTCCTTACCATGTGGCCCCCAGTGTGGCTCTGGGGATCTACCTGGAGCCAGCAGATGGGGAAGGAAGCCCATGGAGGCTCCCGTAGGAGGGGCTTATGGGCCATGCCCCATCACTTCTATCCCACAGTCCAGAGGTTGGAGCTCAGGCACATGGACATACCGGGGTGCAAACAAGGGCTGAGAAATGTCAACCCTGGATACACAGCCACTTCCCAGTCACCATTCTACCTCATGAAAAGGAAATGCAAAGCGTGAGCAGATAGCAAGCCACCTCTGCCACAGTTTGGGAGCTGGGATTCAAACCCAGGCAGCCCAGCTCCAGAGTCTAGCCTGTGTACCATTATGCTCCTGATCTGGGTTCAAGGGCTGCTGGGGGAGGCAGTCACTGGGCTCAGGAGGAACTGGGAGTCAGGCCAGGGCAGAGATTGGGAGAGGGTGGTGGCAGCTGTCGCTCACATGCCCAGCACTAAGCAGTCTTTTCAAGAATTTCTTCCACACACCTGTCATGAGATCTGCAACCCCACCACTAGCATGGTGACACTCTTGATCACAGCTCAGCATTATTTAGGAGTTCCTACAAAGCTGCCAGTACTCCTGGGAGAGACAAGACTCCAAATCATTGTTATTTTTATAACTTCCCTGAGTGAATTTATCAGATGCTTTTCCGGAGGGAACCACCAGATGAGTTCACAACCCAGTGGGAATTGGAGAGCATCTGGAAGACTCTGAAAGTGCTGTGGGTAGCAAGGATAAGGGGAACACAAATACAGGAACAAGCCCAGTGTGTCTGGCATTGGCGAGCAGCCCAGTGTACCTACGCAGAGAGGGCCTCTCCCTGGGGCTGTGATGGTTTTAAAATATGTCCACAAATTCTTCAATATTTCTGCCTTCAAAAAGTGGAGGTCAACTGCCTTCCCTTGAGTATGAGCTGAGCTTAGTGCCTTGTGTCTAATGAGTATGATGAGGCAGGGGTTACAGTGTGTGACCGCAGAGACTAAGTTATAAAGGACGTGGAGGCCTTCTTCCTTGTTTTTGGTCACTCTTATATTACTTGCTCTCAGGAGGTTAGCTGCCATGTTGTGAGGATGCCCAAGCAGCTTACGGAGAAGCCTGCATGGTGAGGACATGAGGGCTCCCCTAGCAGTCATGTCAGGAGCCACCTTAGAAACAAATCCTCCAGGCCCAGGCAAGCTTTCAGATTGCATAGTCCCTGACAGCATCCTGACTGCAGCCACATGCCTGACCTGGAGCTAGAGCCACCTGCAAAGCCACCCTTGAATTCCTGACCCACAGGAACTATAAGAATAAATCATTGTTGTTTTAAGCCACTATGTTTTAGGGTAATGCACTTTGCCACTATAAATAATTAATATGGGAGTAGGAGGAAATCTGGTAGAAGCAGCACACCCCCACTCACAGAGAGCTTTGAATGCCAATTAGCCAGCTTTGATCTTCATGCCTTATGAGGAGCCAAGGAACATTTCAAGACATGAAATGAATAGGGAAAAGAAACAAGAACACATCCCTCTTGGCCACAGAGAAGAGGAAAATGCACACTTCTGATGTCTCAAAGCCTTTCTCTAGCCCAGTGGTTGATTTTTGCCCTCTGTGGGGCATTTATCAATGTCTGGAGATGTTTTTGATTGCTGTAACTGGGGCAGAAGGGGCGCATGACTGTCATCCAGTGGAATGAGGTCAGGGAGACTGCTGAGCATCCTACAGCGCACAGGTCAGTCCTGCAAAAAAGAACCATTTAGCCCAAAGCGTCAGTAGTGCCAAGACTAAGAAACCCTGCTCTAGCCTTGCTTGGGCCACTCTCTCCCTTGAAATGGCTGTGGATCTGAGCTTCTCCAGAGTTATAGTCACCATTTTGACTCTTACATTGAAACACTTATCAATTTTGAAAACTCAGAGGAGGAAAATAAAGCCGTATTCAACCAGGAAGATCTTGCCCGGTTTCAAGGACTCTAAGACATGGCTTTGGGCACGGGCTAACCTCTTCCATGGATTTTCAGAGCCCAGAAGTCAGAATAAGGTAGATCATGCCATCCTAACACATAAATTCTGAAATCTCAGTGCCTTGAAACAAAAGGATTTATTTCTCGTTAACATCACAGTCCAGTGAAATCAGAGGAGTCTCTCCGCCAAGCAGTGACTCAGTTTCCAAAGGTTGCTTCCATCTGTGGTGCTTTGTCCTCTCTCCTTGATATCCTCCACCGGCAGGTGGTGGGGAAGAGAGAGAAAGGAGGACCACGCTAGGGAGATGTTATGCCCAGTCCTTGAAATGCCTACGTTCTATTGGCGGGGAACAAGATAACTGCAAGAGAGGCTGGGAAATACAGTTCAACTCTGAGCCTAGACAGATGAAAAAAGTGGACATTGGTCAACACAAGCAAGATCAGCTCCCTGCTATAGTCCCTCCTGGACCTCACCACCAAAGCCCCACACTCGGGACACAGGCCTGGTCTACACACTGACACAATTCCAAGAGAACTCATTGATAAAGAAAGAAGCAGAGCCTGCCATCATGGGCAGGTTGCCATGAAGGAGGGAAGACAGCAAAGGACTCGTACCCATTCTTTTTGCCTCCACAGTCAGCTATACAGGGGGCCTATTACTGTTTGTTCAGGAATGTGATAGGAGATGGTCCCCTCAACCACAGACCCAAGTGAGGTAATAAGCACTGGTCACTGGAAGGACCTCTTTTAGACATCCTTGACTACAATTTTGTCTCTCAGTTCCCAATTACACATAAAAGGCTTTTTAACTTCATGTGTGCTCCAAAATGTGGAGCAAATCTGAAAGTTACCTTGGAATACAGCCTCCTCCTAACCTCAGTCCAGAACACTGTACAGCACTTTACCATTCAGCTCAAGCAAAGGTACGGCCGAACCTGTGCAAAGGCTGAAAGTTTAGTCCTTTGATGAAAAGAGAGGCTCAAAATGTGAGTGTCGAAGACGAAATGGAAGTTCAACTGCACACTGTTTATATATGTTACTTTGAACATATAGTTCATTAAAGGTTTTTTATAAGCTAATTCTGTATTCTCAATTTAAAATAGTAAATATAACATTCTCGGGATAAAAAAACAAAAGGTACACCTATTTGACATGTGTACCCCAAATGGAATCAATTCACCCCAGCCCAATTCCTCATAGCCACCATTTAGGAAGTTTGGATTTCACTTCTTTTTCTCCTTCCTTCTCAGGCCTGAGAAGCTGTATATCTCTCCCCTGTCTATTCCAAACCCCCACTAGCTTTCAGCCGTGTGGGTGTGCTCTGCAGTCCTAAAGCACGTGCTGAAATGCAGTTTGAATACAAGATGCTACAGGTAATAAAGTTTATCAGAATGGCTTGTCATTATTTTTGCATCATTATACAATTACTTTGGAAGGTAATAAATCACTGCACAGGTGACAAATTGAGAAGCTAAGAAGGACAGTTATTCTCACAGATAAAGCGACTGCTGCCACTAACGAGATGTGGTGACTTGGTGGTCAGCCTTGTAAAAAGTGTTCTGTGGTCCTGAGAGGGTCGGTAGGAAGGCCATCCACATCCGAAAGCATGTCAAGCCATTGCTAAGACCACAGAGGAGCATGAAACACCATCAGCTCCAAAAATGAGTGTCCCAGTTCTACTCCTTGATTGCCAAGAGGGAGCCTTATAACTCCATTAACCAAATTCCAGATAGTCCAAACTTTATTGGCTCAGAATAATGGCGCAGACAGCCCATTATTCACTCAGCCCAACTCAGAGATGTCTTCAAAGAAGGCTGTTCATGTGTGCATGTACGTGTGTGCGTGCTTGTGTGTTTTAAGTAGTCTGAGTGCTAAACTGCGTCTGCACAATTTTCTAACACACTAAGTTTTGTGTTTTGTTTTGTTTTCTTACACTTGGGTAATAAAAAAAATAGCACAGAACATTTTCTGCAGACATAAAAAATAGATCTCTAGACTAAAATCAAGCAGGAGATGTTTTAGTCCAGAAAACAATTAGGAGAGAATGTATGCGGGATATGAGAGGTTTAGAAACGGATCGCAGGTCCACTCCACGGCGGTGCTGATAGCTGTGCTAGGTGAGATGCTGCAGATGCCCCCCAAATTACTCAAAGGGCTCCTGGAGTATGAGGAAGGAGCCAGCAAGAACCCCTCCCAGAAAGTTCCGGTAAAACCTTATATTTGATGATCAACCTGTACCACTACATAAAAAAGTATTTTTGCTTTTGATGAACAAGCCAAGTAGCTAGAGCCTGGAAGTGGGACATTCTGAGTGGGGAAACTGGGCTCCAGAGAAATTGTTCTCAAAATGTGGTCCCCAGGCCAAGAGCATCAGCATCATTTGGGGACTTAGAAATTCAAATTCTTGGACTCTACCTTGGATCTACTAAATCAGCAAAACTCTGTGGTTGGGAGTCAGCAATCTGGGTTTCAACAATCCCTCTAGACAATTGTGATACATGCTCAAGTTTGAGAATCAGAGCTTGCGAAAAAATGGGAGATTAGTTTCAGGATCCAAAGGGACCCAGGAATAGAGACACCCAGGCCATGCAGCCCTCTGATACACTCATTCAGCCTATTATTATGAATTTTTCCTTCCTACAGGGCTGCCGCATCTGACTGTGCAAGCTGAGCACTGCATAAATTCTCCATGACCAGGGATTAATTAGAAGACTGAAGTATAGGCCATGCTGGCTCCCAAGTCGTGAACTTGATGGGCTACGTATCCCCTGAAGGAGTGCTTTTATCTAATATATGCAAAGACATCATATAGGCTGGCAGCTCATGTACCTTCACCTCTTTATTCAAATAAATCTCGAACTTCAAGATGAAAAGAAGATAAACTGCAGCTGGAAATCAGAATCTTATCCTTTCAGATAGATGGATAAGCAACTTAACTATGAATGGTGACTTCATTCCTCATAGTGACTTGAGTTCATAAAATCAGGTTCCCATGGCCAATCTTGACTCAAGCCAAAATGAATTACAAAACAAAACCCTGAAGCTCCTGGCCCTACAAGCCGTCCTCCAGCCTGTACCCATCCTGCAATCAGGTTCTCGATTTTAAAGTAATGTTTGGCCATATGGAATCCTGCTAAGGTCCAGAACCAGGAAACCAGCCTAAATGATAAGAAGGCTGGTGAGGTCCACACAGAGTTCACTTAAAGAGGTCCTTTCTCATCTGGGGAGAGGCATCAGGGTATATTTCATAGGCCTCAGTGATCTCCTACATAAAGCATCAATCCTTTCACCCACGAAACTTCCCGAGGTCCTAGCATCTCTAAAGACAGGCGGAGTCTTCTCTCTAAGTTCAACAAGGTGGCTAAGTATGCTGAAAATGGTTCTGTTTTTCCTCAAACACCAACCCTTCCAGAAAGAGGCCATCAAGAGGTGGTCCAGTCCACACCTGCTCACCCCTATGGCCCCATTCCATCACTGAGAAAACCCACTGGGTTAGCGGGGGATCCGGTAGGGAGGAACTTCAAACCCTCTACTTCATTCCCATTGTTCACCACATGCAGAAAAATGATCATTTTGTGTGTTACACTCTGGGCAATCAATTCCAATCCCCTGGAGACTTCTTGGGTCTGCTAAGCACATTTATTCTCCTGTTTCTAATCTATTCCTTTGATTTCCACAACTTGAACATACTGTCATCATTTTAAAGGAGGGGGAGAGAACAGGAAATGAGAAAGCAAGGGCAGAGGGAGCAGAAGAGAGGGAGGGAGAAGGGGCTTGATCTTGCCATTCTCTGGCTTTAAAAGCCCCTTTGTCTGTAAGACAAAAATGCCTGTGCCCCCCCTCATTCAAGGTCTTACCAGCCTGGCTCCAAAACTTGTCTGTGCACGTCTATGCTGAGTTTCCAAGGGTGAGTGTAATGACAGTGATAATATAACAATATCATCATTATCATCAGAACTGGGCTGGTCTAGACTAAATGTTAGAATGTGGCTGACACTCAGCTTGAAGATTCACAATAACACACCAGAGTAGTCACTATTATTATCGCTATTTCACTGATGAAACTGTAGCCCAAAGAGGTTAAATAAATTGCTGAAGATCAATTAGCTAATACATGAAAAATCAGAGATTTGGGCTCCAGCATTCTGACACCACAACCCCAAGCTCCTAATAACTAGTTTAAGCTTTTTCTGACATGGAACTCCTGGGCCCCTCTGGGCCCTGGACTTCTTGTACACCTTACAGTGGGAGACCAGAGGAAGCTACAATTCAGGACTGAATTTTCTCCCCCAAGCCAAGACTGTCTGCCCTGGTCCTTAGCCTCAAGTCAGAAGAAGGCTTGTGTATATAGCCACTGGATCTAAAACAAGCCAGAAATACAGCAAATCTTTGGGACTCCCAGAGTCCCAGCACCTAACACAAGATTTCACAAACTAGTTACTCAATAAATATTTGTTGAATGGACATGTTCTCAGATTCACAGTCCATAAATTGTCGAGCACTTATATGTCAGGCATTGTGCTAAATGATTTCTTAAATGCTACCTCATCTAGGCATTGCAGAAATTCAAACAACTATTTATATCCCTATTTTCAGATGAGGACGCTGGAGTTCAGAAAGGGAGGTGACTTGCATCTTGACTGTGGATTCATAACTGGGGGAAAGGGAAGAGTCTGTGAAAAGCAGGAGCTACTTAGGGAAGCCCAACTCTCGGTCAACGCCAATGTGACCACTTTACACTCCCACCCCTCTACCCCTCTTAAATGTCTTTTCCTGGTTACCTGAATTTTTACTGCACTGCTGAATTTCAATTCCTCAAATAGAAATACCTCCAGGAGGTTTATTAAGTACTCCTGTAATATTGCTGCATAACAAATCCCCTCAAAACCTAATGGCTTAAAATAACCATTTTGTTTTACTCACCATCTTGTGGGTCAGGAATTTGGAAAGGACTTATGCGAGCAGTTCTCACTTGAGGTCTTTCATGCAGTAGAGGAGAGATGGTAGCTGGAGCTGCGTCATAAGAAAGTTCAACCAACTGGACACCCAAGATGGCTCATTCACAAGGGGGCAGTCGGTGCTGGCTGTGGGCTGGGGCTCAGCTGGGCTGCAAAATGGAACCCTCATATGTGGTGTCTCCAGCATGGTGGCCTCAGGGTGGCCAAACTCTTCCACGGCACCTGGCGTCCCCCAAGGTATATGTCCCAAGAGAGCCAGGCAGAAGCCACTTGGCCCTGTTGAGCTAGCCTTAGAAGTCACTCAGAGTCACTTCCACCACATTTGATTAAACAATCACATAGCCAGCCAGATTCAAAAAGAGGGGATGACCCTTTATGAAAGGAATGTCAAAGAATTTGAAGCCATTATTTTAATGCCACATGAAGCTACCAATCATTCACCCCAGTGTACATTTAAGGCAGCCTGATTCCTTTGTGGGAAAGACAGTCTCCAAAGATGGCCACTGTCCCCTCCTTCCCCCACTGTCACACACAAGCTGCTTACCTCAGAAGGGGACATCTCTTCCCTTCTCTTTGAGTCTGGGTCAGGCTTAAGACCTGTCTTGATCAATATGGCAGACAGCAGAGTGACTCTGTAGTTATTGGTTTAGGCTTTAAAAAGACCAGCAGCCTCTACTTCTGCTGGGGGATGCCAGACACCATGTGGGAATGAATGAAACTACTCAGACCACCATGCTTTGAGGAAGCCTAGGTTGACCTCATGAAGAGGCCACAGGGAAGAGGACCAGGGTGCCCAGCAAGCAGCCAGAAGCAGAGACCCAAACATACGAGCCACCCCCGCTGAGCCACCCCCGCTGGTTTTTGCCACATAAGCCTTTCTAGTCAAAACCAGACACCATGGAGCACAATAATGGTCAACCACCTCCACTTTGCCTTATCCAAATTCCTGTCCCACAGGAGCGTAAGGAGATAAAATGGTGGTTGTTTTAAGCTGCTAAGTTTTAACATCGTTTATTGAGCATCAATAGATAATGGAAATATTTTCTAACCACTTCTCAAGACTAGCCACACCATAGTTTTGAAAGGGAAGAAACTGAAAGTCAGCCCTCTCACCTCTGAGTGAGAGAGCTGACTTGGGGAAGACAGGGGCCAGAAGGGATGGAGCTGTCACTTGGATGAGGTGGGCAGCATGTGGGGCAGAGCAGGGTGAGGTGGCCAGAGGGAGTCTGGGAGAAAGCAAAGGGCACACCTGCCCCTGTTTCAAAGTTTTGCCTAGAAAAATAATGGAAAGGGGATTATTTTTCCTTCTCTAACTTCTCCTCCCTCGTCTCCACTGACCCTCCTCCCAGGACACAGGGAGATCAGATTATGTATTGAATTAAATTTTTAATTCATTTTATTTCTATATGTGAAATGTTTCAAACATACAGAAAATAACAGAAAACAATTTAACAAACACTCTTGTACTTGCCACCCAGCATCTAAATAGACTTTTGAGGACTACTGGAGAATCTCAATCAGTTTTCATAACACTGCTATTTATAGGAAAATATGTTCTACTTTCTAAAAAACTGACTTAGGGATGAATTCCTGAAAGACCCCTGGCACTCAACAAATGGGATTGAGTGTCTGCCTCTGGCAGCCCCCACAGTAAGGCCAGTGAATCCATCTTTCATGTCTATACGCCTTCCCCTCCCCCTACCACTCAGGTGTCCAGAGCAGTTATACAGACAAGAGGCCCCAGTGCTGGGCTGCTTCTCACTGAGCCACTCAACCTGCACCATTAGCACCCCACCATTACCGCCAATTCTACTTTATTCATAAGACGTCCCTGTCCTGTGTTCCATCCCTGAGACAGGTGATAGCCAGCCAATTTCATTGACAACCCCAGACCTTGTACTAATAAGGAAGAGTGTCACTTTCCCAAGTTTGGATATTTGCAAGTCAGTGGATGCCTACTAGAAGAGATGCAGTACAACTCATAGCAGGTCCCTGATTCTGGGCTTGGAACTCCAGGAGATATTTATGGGGTATGTTGGAATCTTCCATTTGCACCTCCAGATCTACGCTCTATTCTTCTTTCCCTGGGAGGCTGACCTATATGGATAAGATCAGGGGCTTCCTTGCTCCCGACTTTCTAATTGGGTTTAGTCAATGTGTGTGTTGGGGGGTGCCTGCAGGAGATAAGAAAAAGGAAGGAGAATGCAGTTGGGATATTCATTCCCCTGGTTCTTTCCCTGTGGAGTCACCACCGACTGTCTCTGATCCAAGGCTGAGCTCCCACTAGGCAGCCAGTCCACACAGCTCTCCTGTTCTGGGTTCCGGGAACTGCTCCCTAACTGTGCTTTCTCAGACCTGGAAAGGGGAAGGAGCCCTGATGCCTTGCATTCTCCCCCTGTGGGTTCCCTTTTCCCTGTCTGCACCTTCATACGCAGTATATTACAGTCCCTTCAAATAACCTGATCTGAGTGTACCATCCTTTTCCTGCTGAGATGCTAACAAGACAGGAGGGAAGTGAAACCTTTTAACACCCCTCAAGTCTTGCCACCATCCCCTCCCTTAGGCAGATGATCCAGCCAGGAGACACCAGCCA
Source organism: Ateles fusciceps (assembly GCA_036589455.1). Classification (NCBI taxonomy): domain Eukaryota; kingdom Metazoa; phylum Chordata; class Mammalia; order Primates; family Atelidae; genus Ateles; species Ateles fusciceps. The sequence goes on from JAZHEH010001737.1 coordinate 3,506,021, forward strand.
CACGGGCAGAGTATCCCTGTCCCATGCCCAATTGAGGAGACACAATCCTAAGGCTCTTCTCAGCTACACGTGCCCTGAGCACTTCTGCTCTTGGCCACCCAGGTATGTGGTAAGGCTGGGACTGCAGGTGAGGACACATCTGCACTCCTGCTCCCACAAAATAAAGTCACCCCTAATTCTGAGCAGCTCTCTCATGCTTTATACTTCTTCATAAAAAGATAGGACGTATTATAAGCAAAATAGGCTTGCTAAATATAGTCTATTCAGCCTGGGGAAGGCTAAATTATTCATAACCAGACCAGGATATACAAGGCACGCTAAACACAAATCCATTTTTGATTTTGGTATTTTTTTTTCTGGGGCCTGTGTATTCAGCGCCCCTGCATTGATCTGTAACTGCCCCCCTGATGCCTGCATTTGCTCAGGATGAAGGTCTCAGGATCTGGGCCAATTACCAAGCTGTTAATAACCCCAGTCTCGCCCTCTGCAGGCCAGCAGCCCCCACAAGGTCATCAATTGTCCATCCTGTGTACCCTGGTGCTAGAGGCATTTGCATCCCATGAAAGGATCATCAGCTCCCTGCAGAGCTCCAAGGATAAGCAAGCCTTAAAAAAGACATCATCGAAGCTAGCACAGCTCCGCATCCATTGCACCATGAAAGGCAAGATGGGACAGTGTGACAGTGACAAGCAAAGCCGCCTCTGAGTCCTCAATGTGATCAATGCCAAGGAAACAATGCACCAGTCCCCTCCAAAACAAAGGTCTCAGGCTGGGTAGTGCATTTCAGATTATTTTCAGCCCAAGCTCTCTTCACACAGAAGCTGCTGATTATTAGATTTTTTTCTGTAGTATGAGAATCATTGCTGAAAATACAGATGTCTCTGAGACACTCACTACTGGTATTTTCCAAATAACACAAGATAGAACCATGAAATAAAACATAGGTCTCAGCTGTTTTCTTCCTGAAGATTGCTCCAGGATCTGAAGACTTAGGCAACTGACCATGACCCAGTGGCTCCATGAGCACCTCAGAATGTTCCATGAAAATGTCGGGGAGGGTCCAACGGAATGAGCTATAATACAGGGATCCTTAAGCAGTAATCTGCCAAACATGGTGTTTCTGTTCAACTAGTACAGAGAAATCTGTCATAAACAGATTATCTCACTACAAAAATGGATACAGATTTCAGCAAACAGTAGTTAGAAAGAAGAGATTTTATCCAAAGACAGATTGTGATGTTCATATTGAAACGGACACGAGGTTGTTACGCACCTGTTCTAGGTATGTCACCATTACGTAAGGTCCGTGGAGACTGGGATCATTTCCACTTCCTGGACCTGGGCACGGGCTGTTCAGATTTAGAGGACAAATCTGCTGCTGCTTGACTCCTGTGAGTGATTTGAGTGGTAGCCCTGGGCCTGCCAGAACCCAAAGTCAGAATGACGTCACTGGATAGATCCTCTACATGAGGGCGAGTGAGCCATAGCAAAACTCAGTGTCCCTGGTGTCTCCTGGCACCGAAGCTGCTACTAACAGCCCCAGAGATGGGCCCAAAGTTAAGGACGCTTCATCTTGCAAACTATTGCCTGGTTTCCCTTCCAGTTGGAGAAGAGTGTGCTTTATCAATCAAAGCGAAGAGCCTATCATGACGGATTCTGAGGGGCCCGTGGAACTATCGAACATTGTGTTCCATTGCTTGCATCACTGGATGAAGAGCTCCCTGAAAATTCAAACCAACAGAATGAGTCCCATCCAAAGGGAAAGAAGCAATGGACTGGTGCTGGGAGGCACTGGGATATGGTAGAGGGGCCTGGACTTGAATCCCCTCTCCCCGGCTTGTCATCTGGTGGGGGACCTTCAGCAAGTCACTCCACCTTTTCATAATTAGACAAGACTTTTGTACACAGCATTGGACAGGCATTTTGTAAAGCACTATACAACTATAGGAGATAACAATAATTTTCATGTTGGAAGCCATCGAAGTCTTGAAACTACAACATGCTCTTAGGATTTTTCTTTAAACCAGTGATTCTCAAATTGTGGTCCTCTCAACAGTCTTACCTAGAAATTGGTTAATAACGCAAATTATCAAACCCTGAACCCACTGAAGCAGAAATCGTGCTGGGGAAAAGAGGGCAAGTGGAGATGAGTGTTTAGCCAGTGCTGCAGGGGGATGCCAGCACACATGAAGGAACTAGCGATGTGTCTGAAGTAGGCGTGATTCCATCCCAAGATGACCTCTACCACCTTGTTTAGCCCACCAGACCCTCCTCAGCCAGGGACAAACAGAGGGGTGGCTGAGAATCAGAGAAGAGGGGCCATCCCCTATACCTGCCTTTGGAGGAGTTCAGGCTACATGGAAGTAAGAACAGCATGCATAGAAAATTGGCAAATGATCAGAGGTCACCAGAAAGTGTGCTGATGTGCCCTGCAGGGACTGTCACTGCCACGAAGGGTGATGGGTAGGGAAGGCGAGTGTGGGTCACCAGGGAAGTTTGCTGGATGTGCAAAGGCGGAGAAGAGGAAGGAGCTCCTGGTGTGTGTTTGGTTGGGGGGGCAGGAGGGGGTGGAGAGAAATAGGCATAAAGGCCCAAGTACGAAGCAGGGCAGGTGGGATGGAAGATGAGAAAACCAGCTCACAGGGTCCAAGTAATTCCTTTAAGGGCACCTCTGAGCCTGAAGCTGGTTTTTCTCATTCAGTTCAGATGCAGATTCTCTTAAATTAGTAAACTGCACAGGCCCTTCCAAGTTACATACTGTGCTTAATCCTCAAGTCCCCCACAAAATCTATCTTCTCCCCCGATGCCAACCACAGCAGGCCTATAAATAGACAAGCTTCAGAGGAAGGAGTGGCTGAAATTACATGGTTTATTAGGATGATTATGTATTATTTATGTAATAATTACATACATGATTATATAACATTATAATCATGTCTGTATTCTAGCTTTATTAACCACAAAATATCATTTTTGTTTTTAAGGCTTTTAGGGTTTCTTTAAAGATTTTAATTATTTGTAATTTTATTCAAATGCACCCTGAGGTTTTAGGATGAAGGATGCTGCTTGAAAAATCTAAAAAATAAAGAACTATTTGGCATCTACTATAACTTCAAGAAGTGTAGTCGAATATTTCAAGGTCTGGTTGTGCCAATGCATGGTTGAGAAGAATGCTGTCTGGTTTGAAACTATCATGGATGAAATCATTTATTTATTCATTTATTCAACCCACAAAAATGTATCGAGTACCTGCTGCATGTAAGGCAATGCACAGGAGCACCTTGGGATATATTTTCTCTGCCCCTAGGAGAGACTGAAGGGGACCCCCTGGGTTCTAGAGCAGAGCCCACTGCCAGCTCTCAGCAGACTTTTTTAATTTAATTTTATTTTATTTTATTTTATTTTATTTTATTTTATTTATTTTTGAGACAGAGTCTCCAGCTCAGGCTGAGTGCAATGGCACGATCTCAGTTTACTGCAATCTCTGCCTTCCAGGTTCAAACTATTCTCCTGCCTCAGCCTCCTGAGTAGCTAGAATTACAGGCACCCGCCACCATTCCCAGCTAATTTTTGTGTTTTTAGTAGAGATGGAGTGCCACCATGTTGGCCAGGCTGGTCTCGAACTCCTGCCCTCAAGTGATCCGCCTACCTTGGCCTCCCAAAGTGCAGGGGTTATAGGTGTAAGCCATTGTGCCTGGCCTCTGTAGGCTTTTTTAAAGGTTGCTCTAAACTAAAGGTGTTGTTCAGGGGCAGACTGACGCTCTGCTCTCTCTGTGAGCACTGTGTCCATAACAGGTATGCTGATGTGAGTCACTAAAAGAACACAGAAGGAGAAAAACTGAACCAAAATATTTCCATCCAGGAACTGTGCAGGGACTGGAGCACAGCCCAGGAGTTCTGAAATGCAGAAGCCAGCGACCTCACACCAGGGACCAGCAATGAAGTCCCTCCTCAATGCCTCCTCGAAGTGCTCTTCTCCCTCAGGCGCCCCTCACAATTATCTGATAAAGGCTATTAAAAACTCTTCTCCTTTATAAGCACATACCTGTGTGAGGCCAAATTTTCTTCATATAATTCAAGCAGATATGAGAATCCAGTTTCTTCCATGAAGGCATTCCATTAAAGAGACTCGAAAACATTTAAAGCACGGCCACTCTTTGCATTACATTTTTGAGAACTTCATGAAAATATGTAATTTATGTCAATATATAATTATTCATTGTTGTTTTGAAATAAATAAATATTACATGTCTGAAAAAAATCATCCAAGCAATCGTCATGGGGACAATGAGAATTTTGTTGGACCTTCTTATACTTGTTTGATGGTTTCATTTTCTTTTTAATTTTGATTACATATCCAGAGCTCCTTTATTTGTTTTTTCTTTTGTTTTGTTTTTTTTAATTTATTTATTTTACTTTAGGTACATACTATATCTGGCACTTCTCCCCACGTTATCCCTCCCCCACCCTCCCCTCCCTCCCCACCCCCGCTGTCTCTCCCCCTACCCCCCGCCAACTGTCCCCAGTGTGTGATGCTCCTCTCCCCTGAGTCCACGTGTTCTCATTGTTCAACACCCACCTATGAGTGAGAACATGCAGAGCTCCTTTATGTGTTTAGCTTCCTAAAGACTGCGTTAGCAGGAGAAAAAGAACATAATAACCTAATTCACACTTGGGTGTTCATGACTCTTCCAGCTCAGAACTCTGCAAACACAGTTCTACTGAGAAGCAATGCCTGTACAGTTAGACCTGGGATAGTCGCAGATGACTCATGGCAAAGGCAGTTTAAATAGGACGATTCTCAGGATTTCCCTCAAACCATATCTTGGGTGGCAATTGCCTGTTTCATGCACTTGCCAGGAAGGACAGGAAGGGTAGTTCTGCCCATGATTTCTGCGCAGTGGAGGAGGGTTTTTCATATCTACTCAACATGGAAGTTACTCTCCGTCCATCAGAATCCACAGCCAACTGCAGAGCTCCTGGTTCTTCTGCAGCAAAACAAGAGACCACACAAAATAGCGGGGACGAAAGCCATTTTACAATTCTGCATCAGAGAGCCATGGAAAAGACTTCGCGGATCACTTCCTGGAGAACAGGAAACTCCTTTAGTTCTGCCTGAGTAGGAACTGGTGCCATTGGAGCCAGCCAAATGCAGCTGATAGCAACACAACATAAATATGACCCTGAGAAATCATGTCTGGGACTCAGAATGACTTTTCTGGCACAGACTAGCACAGAACATGGAGCAGCATGAAACACAGAAGAAAATGTGTTCATGATGCAGAAATAAAACCACAGCAGTAAAAGGCGAAGAACAAAGTAGGGCCCTGAGGGAGAGGTTTCCCTGGGTCAGGTGTTTCTAAGAGAGTCATCAATTTCACTCCAAAAAGAGATTGGAAATTAAATCAGACCCTAAAATATGTAGTGAATAGAGTGACTTGTATGTCCTCATGCTTAGGTTAACTGGCCAGTAAACACCACCCAGCTCTTATTTCGTAGTATGGATATCCTTAATTAATCATTCCATACCCACCACACCCAGCGTGCATTGAAGAGTGAGTTTGGGAATTTTTGCAGATGCAGATCCTGATGAGGAAAACCCAACTGGCTAAAACAGTCAAGTTAATAAAGCCCCACATAAGCATATCAACTCACTTAGTTTTCTCCCAGAACAGAGTCTGATGAAATGCTAACTCTGAAAATGTGTTTCATATTTATGCCAGTCCCAGATCTGGAAATAGGACTGACGTTCCAAGGGAAGCCTTATCTCCATTGATTTTTAGGACAAGTTGCCAAAAGATGTTTATCCTAAGAAGATACACAGCACATCCTTCCAGGTCTCTGGCCTCATCAGGTTTCAAAGCTTTGATGCCAGCCCAAGTTCAGCCCATCATCCTCCAGGCCTTCATCTCCCCTCCCCTTCTCTGTACACCAGATCAGCACCATCTTATAGAAACTATCGTACAGAAAACAAATGCAAGCCACATATCATTTTAAATTTTCTACTAACTACCCTTAATAAAAGCAAAATAAAATAGGCAAAATTAATTTTAATGGAACATTTTGTTTAACCCAATAGACTCAAAATGCTATTATTTCAGCATGTAATCAATATGAAAAATAATTAACGAGATGCTTCGCTTTTTTTTTTTTTTTTTTGAGACGGAGTCTCCCTCTTCTGCCCAAGCTGGAGTGCACTGGCACGATCTCAGCTCTCTGCAACCTCCATCTCCTGAGTTCAAGTGATTCTCCTGCCTCAGCCTGCTCAGTAGCTGGGATTACAGGCACACACCACCACACCCAGCTAATTTTTGCATTTTTAGTAGAGATGGGGTTTCACCATGTTGGCCAGGCTGGTCTTGAACTCCTGACCTCAAGTGATCCTCCTGCCTGGGCCTCCCAAAGTGCTGGGATTAGAGGCATGAGCCACGACACCCAGCCTGAGGAACTTCACACTTGATTCTTTCTTTTTACTAAATCTTGGAGATCCAGTGTGTATGTTTTACAGCATTGCACATCTCAATTGGAACTAGCCACCTTCCATGTGCCCAGTGGTTTCATGCCCACGTGCTCACCATTGGCATTGGCTGGTGTGCCTTGCCTATGAGTCTGAAATGGCCCAGAGAAAGCCAGGCCTCTGTGCCCGCAGGACCTGGCCTGGCAGTCAATGCCAACTCCCTTCCTCGGCCCAGGAGCGGGACGTCCCTTCTCATCTTGGCTTTGCTATCTGAGCCCCAGTGAAACAGTTAAATCCTTTTTAAAAATTTCTGAGAGGCTGTTTTCTTTCTTCGTGTGAATTAGAAAAGACTATTTTTAAAACCAAAGAGCAATCTTTAGGGGAAAGCAGGTCCTCACCGGTGACCTGTGTGTGCACTTTATACCTAAGAAACACTGGCCTCCGGAAGGAGTCCGCATCCCATCTGGGGAAGGTGAATGTCGAACCCTCTTCGGGCCAGGCAGCCAGCCACAGGTCAGTGGAGCAGCCTGCTGGAGGGCCAGGAGAGGAAAGTGGGTTCCTAGAGGGCTAAGTGGGAAAATGTGCCTGAGACACTTCTTCAAAAATCGAATCCAGGGTATGTAGGAAGATCAGAACCTCCTGTACCTGGAAGCAGTGACTAGATAATTCATGAAATGATTTAGTGGCCCCTATAACCTCCTCGAAGGGCTCAGAGATTTCACCAGTATCACTTCTGCCTGAAATTGAAAACAGTGCCACCTGGGAGGACTCAGCCCTTACCACCACAGCGTGAAGCAGGAACCTAGGCACAGGTTCCGAAAGAGGAAAGTCCAGGAGAGAATGCAGACTGGCAGACAGGGTGCGGTGGGCCACACCGCCTGGGTCTCTGTCAGCGCCAGACACGGTGCACAGGGATAGGCAGGCAAGAGAGGAGCCAGGGGCTATGGTGGCGATTCAGGTAACAAGCCATTCTTTGGGATTCTTCAGGCTTAGAACCAATACCCACCTCCACAAGGCCAGCAGTTAATGCCAAATGGCAAAGTCCTAGGGTTATCAATCCATGTATTTGCATATTCAATAAATTTGTATTGAACAGCAAGTTTCCAATTTAACTCCTTAGAAAGCTCATCCATCTCCCCACATAACTGAGTTTCCTGTTATCTGGAATCCTGAATCTGTGACCCCCTCCCTCTCCCCCTCCTCACTCTTTCTTACCCTGCGTTGCCCCCTCCTCACTCTTTCTTACCTGCGTTGCTTGAGTGCTCATTGTATGAACAAAGTTCTGAAGAGCACAGGGCATCGAGCAATGAACTCTTCCAGAGCCACTGGCCAAGGCTTCAGAGCAATGACATAAAAGGCAGGTCTTAAAGGTTGAATGGGAATTCGCCATGCAGAAAAACGAGAGAAGAGCATCCCAGGCAAAAGACACAATGGTTGTAAACACCAGAGCAGAGACAAGGGTCAGTGAGGTGGGATCCAATTGTAAGACCTCACACGCCGCCCCAGGCCAGCTCAGAGAACGGACTTGCACAAAGGATCTCCCGGCATGTGTAGGTTTCTTTCGGCACATGCTGAGCTGGAATGTGTTTGGTCTCTTCTCTAATTTCATTTGCAAACATCTGATTTCACATTTCTTTTTTTCTAAGCAGACACAGAAATAATCCCCAAATTTGACATGCCCAGAACTTCCAAACATCCTCAAGTCTGTGAGCTATTCTTACAAACAACATAAGTGACTTCGACATTTTCCACCAACGCAGCTGTAGCACTTTTAATGTTTACAATCCTGTGTCACCCTGGGTCTGAGATGTTCTTCCAATTAAACCCTGGTTACACTTCTCTTTCCAAGTGCGAAAGAATCCAATTAAAGTTAATGAAAGCAATCAGTCTGCAAGTCTCGGGGTGTTCTGCCCCATTTGTGAATACAGGTAATAACACCACTGACCTCATGGAGAGAGAGGAGGCACCATCGTTCTCTGCAAATGAACCAGACCTGAGCCATCCAGGGAAACCTGGAATTTAGGAGGTCGCCCTGTTTGGGTTCCCCCACAATGCTCAGGATCCCATTAAGCATTCACTGTGGGAGTCTGTCCTCAAAAGAGCTTCAGACTCATTTGGCTGCCATATGGCTTGAGCTTAGCAGTGCTTCTTTTCCCATAAGCCTGAAATCCTGGGTCACCCCACACTTATTTTCAGGAAGTCATTCATTGCACTATCCTGGATTTCCTAACTGGCTTCAATGAGGCAGCTCTTATCCCCCAAAGAATAACACTATTAGAGCACCAAAAGGCCCTGAGGTAAAATGAGCTCAAGTTCTCTGAGTTCACACGACCTCTCCAGCCCTTGGTTTTAAATCTCAAAGCACCAGATGAACCTGGTGGGGCTCTGCTCAGAGGATCAACCTAGGAATCAACTTTAGGTGGGGCTCTGCTCACAGGATCAACTTCAGGAAGCATCAGTGAGGCTCACATCCCCATCACATTGGTAGCTCCTGAGACACATCCCTCAGACACACACAGAAGTCAGGGCAAGACTCATCATCGTTTATTCCTAGGAGGGCCTGTTTCCCCCTAGCCTCTCTTCCTGCCCTGTTGAGTTGAATATCCGCACACTCCTCCAAGTAGCATTGGTTCTTCATAGTTCTGCACCTATGCTGAAGGCTGACTCTTGACCATCGTTTCTTGGCAGAATCGTGCCATTTTGACCTTAAGAAGATGGTCCCATGGTTTCTGTTTCCTTGTAACACCACCTGTAGACGTGAGGATCTGACATCAGTGAATGAGCCCATCCCTGTTCTCGGGGAGCTTCCGCTCTGGCTGGGGAAACACAGCTGATGCTGAGAGCAGCTGAAACCGAACAAGGCAGTAAATAATTAAGTACTACTCAATTACATAATTGATTAATTATAACTAATTGCTACTTAAATGAACTGCTGTAGTGTACATTGATCTCCTCGGCTCTGACCTCCTCGAGCAGCAGCCATGGTCTGAGCTGCTCACTGGGGCTTTCACACGTTATCTAGAACGCCCTGCATCCTCTCACGGGCGAGTCTCCCCCTCTCCTGACTGCGAGTGCCCCCAAGGGCAGTGCAAGGCCTTTTCCAGCTAAAAACAGGCCCTGGTTTCTTGATCCTGTAGCTCTCACAGCAGAATCGGCCCACTCAAAGCGTAAGACTCCTTGCGTAACGAACACTGGCCTAGTAGGGCCAAAAACAGGGAGCAGTGTTCCTTTACACTATGGGTCCCAGCTTCTTGTGCCTATGAGTATAACCTAGGCTCTCACATTTATAATCGATTTTGCTTCAAGTTATTAATATCAATTATAATCAAGGAGCTCCTATAGCATGTCACTAGATTTCTCGGGAAGCCTCTGGGAATGGCCCCATGCGTGCTCTCCATTCCTCAACCCTGTCCTGTTGAGCCACCAAGATGGCGCTTCTACAGCCCATGTCACTCTGTGGCCTCCACTCTGATGTCTCCTGCAAGACCCTCCCTTCCCTCGTGCTTTGTTTGACAGACAATGGAAGGAAGAGCAAGCCAGGGAGTCGTCCACCTCCCTAAAGTCTGCCTGTATTTCTGTAGGGCGCAAGTCTTCCACTAGGTGCTAAACAACTTGAGAAGTCTTTGCTCATCACCAGGTCCGCAGATGCTGGAAGAGACCACTGCATTCCCTTGCTATGGCTGCCATAACAAAATCCCATGCCCTGGGTGGCTTAAACAACAGAAATTTATTTTCTCCCAATTCCAGGGGGCGTGGGGGAGAAGTTCAAGGTCAAGATGTCAGTGGGTCTGATTTCATTCTGAAGCCCCTTCTGGGCTCGTACACAGCCACTGCCCTGCTGTGTCTTCCCAGGATCTTTTCTCTGTGTATGTCTCTGTCCTAATCTCTTCTTATAAAGATGCCTGTCATATTGGATTAGGTCCTACCTAGATGATGTCATTTTACATTAATTACCTCTTTAAAAGCTTTATCTCTACATACAGTCACATTCTGAGGTACTGGGGGTTCGTCGGGACTCCAACATATGAGATTTGGGAGGAGCACTCCAGCCCACTCCCACCGCGAGTAGTCTATGTGCTTAATAAATACGTGGGCGTGGTGGAATGGTGGGATGGGCAGACAGCCAGATGGTCGGACCAAAAAACAGAACAGCTGCTAAACAGGTGTTTGCTAGAGACAGTGCAGAAGGTTGGAATGAGAGGCTTGGGAGAGCCTCGCCCAGTCTGGGTCTTTCACACTCAGCCACGCCCTCTCCTTTCTCCCTGAAAGGGGCCTGTTTTTTAGGATGACAATTCCTTTTGTTCCCTTCACAGCCCAAGGACAGAAACACAGTGCTAGTGAGGCCTGGAGAGAAATGATAAGGAGTGTGCCACCTGAGACGTGCAGTCCCCGCAGGAGCTGCCCTCTGGGGACAGCCCTGCTCTCTTTGGAGGACAGAATAGAAAACAGGTGAGCACTGAATGCCGCACAGGCCAGTTTCCCACACGACTCCAGGAAATTCTCTCTAACGCAACACTGAAAAACAGACTTTGTGAATAACCAACATCTGCAAGGGAGGCAAAGCCCTCACACCGGAGCCTGCTTCTCCCCCTGTGCCGCGGACTCACTGCTGTTGTAGAACAGGCGCCACGCTCCCAGTGGCAGGAGAGGCCCATAATTATGGTGGGGCTGAGAGAGTGCTCGGGGTCAGCAAAACAGAGGGGGAGGAAATTGCTGCACAGATTGGCTCAAATATCAGGCTCAACGAAGAAGAAAACACAATTTGTTCATTTGGAAAATGACTCTAGTGACGTGAATGCCCCAGGCATTGTCGGAATACCAGGGGAAACAGCGACAGCCTGCGGAGGTAGGGGGTTCTCTGGGGGAGTAAAGGCCACATGCTGCTTTGAGTCAGGAGAACAGTTTTTGGTGGACCAATAGCAGAAGTGACCCTCTGTTGCGTTCATGAGTTCAGGCATTCACAAGCCATCAGTCAGCTGGGCTCACCAGCATCTTTGAGGGTACCAGACTCTGGCCCGAGCTCCCAGAACAGGGGACACTGCAGGGCACAGCACAACACTTCCAGGGCACAGGGCCCTTGGGAGGAGAGCAGGTGGGAGTGGGTGTGTTCACAATGGCCACCTCTGCATCTGTCAACCCCAGGACCCATCTTGCAAGCTCCTTTCCCTCCATTTCCTCCTCTGTTGCAGTGACCCAGGACAGAGGACAGGGGCAGGGTTGGCCGTGGGTAGACAGAGGCCTGAATGCTGTGGGCCAGCATCACACTAGATGCCTCCGGGCCAGGTGAGCACCCACCCGCTTTGCCCAGGATGACCCAGGTTCACACCCATGGTCCCAGCGTGATCATTAACATCCAGAGTATCCCCATTTGAATACTAAATTAAACTTACGTCCTAATTCTCTGGACTATTACAGGACACGATCCCCACCCTTCCATGCCTTTTAGCATGACATTTATGATGGATCCAAGCTCTGCCTGGAAAAGCGATAGTGGGCCAGGGGCCTCTACACAGGGTGGGTGGGTTCTCCCTTTTGGAATTATGAACAGAGAGCTGACTAGGGGATCAGTGTGTGCATGGAGCCATCACTCAGCCCAGGTGGCTGCTCTGACCAAGCCCACACGGAGCACACTGTGCCGATGTCTAACTGGTCTGTGAGCCCGCTGACCACTGCAGCCCCACCCCGAGGTAAGGCCTGGCTGAATTCCTGCAGATGAGCTGCCGCCAACCTTCTCCTCCCAGTATCTTTACATAAAGGTCCCACATCCTCAAATGTCCTGCAGACAGGACTCTACCTTCACATCCTGCCTGGGCTGAGGCTAGATCCATCCTCAGAAAGAGACAAATAGCTATGTCCCAACTATAGCCTGGGGTTTTGTCATCATTAGGGGCTGGCAAAAAGCAGGGAACGGGACGGTTCTGTGAGTGAGTGACAGAGGCTGGAACTTGAAGAGTAGGAAAGTTTTAGGTCTTTGAGGGGGGTGCAGCAGGAAGAAAGACGTGAGGGCACTGTGACCCCAGTGTGGGAAAGTCTCCTGGACAGGCCCTGTGGGCCAGGCCCTGAACCCATTCTGAGGGGCCCAGGATGCCTGGCTCTTGCTCTCACCCCGCCTGGGATCCTGCTAGCCACACCATTTCATCTAATGACACTGCCTGGGATTTAATTGGCTCTTAAACATAATGCTGCTATTGTGGACAAAGTTTACTTTTAGCTAATTAAGTCATTGAAAGTTGAAATAAAGAGCAAGGATTGAAATGCTCACAATCATTCAGTGAATGGAATGACTTCATAACCTGCACAAATCGTGGGACGCTCTCTCCTGGACTTCCCCCCGGGGTTTCTGGCCAGGCTGTCGGTGATGGTGAGTGGGTATGGCAAATCCAGGGAGGCACAGGCATCCTGCCTTCATTCACATGATCTCATGGTTTCCACAGCTTTCTGTTTGCACAGGAACTGTCTCTGTGTTTAATGGCCTTTAAAATTCCAATTTTTATTCTAATTCTTCCAGTTTTGTTTGTGAAAGCTCGCTTAGCAGCTCTAAGCATGAAGTTACGTAAAGAGGAGGGGGTGTTTCCTTAGCCCACCTGGAGAAAGCACTAGAAAGTAGGTAATACCTACCACTTTAGAAATAGAAAGCAAATATGGAGGATTTTTCTTTAATCCCAGCAGTTATTTAAAAGATAAACAGTAAATACAAGTGGAATTATACCAACTAACCATACTACCAGCAGTCAATTGCTGTAGAATAAACATCCTTATTTCCAGGGCGTTCTAATATATTCAAAGACATGGTGAATGGCACCAAAAGAATTTATCACTGACATTTGCTAAATTAGATATTCCCGAGGTTTGCCTATACGGATGACAACATTTTTAGCACTTCAAGGTCCTTGGAAGAAAAACTCTATAAAAATTCAGGATGGTATTGTTATCATCAACACGTTAAAATTGACTGTGATTGTTACACCACTTTTAAAATCAAAGAGACCTAGAAAGAAGGGGAAAATTATATGTGTACTCTATATCTGGATTTCATACATGAGATTTAAAACATAATGTTGTGATGTTTGTTTCAGACAAATTCCTGTTTACCAAAGGTGTTTCTTCTGAGCCAGTCAATGCAAAGCTTAGTAGGACCCATCAACCAAATACTATCCATTAACAACACTCCAATTAGCCAGGGCACCATGTTTGACAGTTCAGTTCTCAACCTGTTCAACCGTTCTTTCCATTTTGGCTGCTGTCCTAATTAATGACTAATCTATAAAAAGGAGATGATAATACATACCTTATACATGCCACACACACATAATTATAAGAACAGAACCAGATTACACACATAGTGGTACCTGGTATGGGAGGTGCTTGGCAAACATTTGGATTTTCTGTTTCTCTTTTTCCCTAACACTCTGTAAACTCTTATTATCTTTCTCTTGTCTTTCCAAGGCTATTTAGAAATAAATAATAACAGGCTGGGCTCAGTGCCTCATGCCTGTAATTCCAGAACTTTGGGAGGCCAAGGAGGGTGGATCACGAGATCAAGAGATGGAGACCATCCTTGCAACATGGTGAAACCCCATCTCTACTAAAAATACAAAAATTAGCTGGGCATGGTGGCATGTGCCTGTAGTTCCAGCTACTTGGGAGGCTACGTCAGGAGAATCACTTGAACCCGGGAGGCAGAGGTTGCAGGGAACCAAGATTGCACCACTGCACTCCAGCCTGGGTGACAGAATGAGACTCCGTTTCAAAAGAAAGAAAGAAGAAAGGAAGGAAGGAAGGAAGGAAGGAAGGAAGGAAGGAAGGAAGGAAGGAAGGAAGGAGAAAGAAAGAAAAAGAAAGGAAGGAAGGAAGAAAGGAAAGAAAGAGAGAAAGACAAAATTTTAAAATCCTTTTGTATACTAAAATCTTCTAATATGGATTTTTTCCAAAAACCAGTCAAAGGAATCAGAGGTCTCTGCAGCCATCTGAGGCTCTTTGACTGGGATCTCCATTCCTCAGTGGCTCAAGACCAAACTTCTACTATCAACACCATCCATCTCTATCCCAGAGGGAAAACTGGAGATTAAATTCTAGAAATGGACTGAATTACAAACATTTTTAAGCTATGTCACCAGAAATGTATTGGACTCTCGCATCACTTTTGTTTCTCTCCCTACATTGGATTTTCAATATCCCACTTTTAGACTATTTTCAAAATATACAGTGCTCCCAATCTTCTCCCAGCAGCAGATTTGGTCTTCCAGATCATTGGTTTCCCAGTCTTTCTCTCCCCCCTCCCTTCTCCAATGACCCCTCAGCCGGATTTATGGCTCTCCTAAGTCTTTACTAAAACTATGTAAAATGTTTTAAAGTCAGCTGTAACCTCCAGAATTCACAAACAATACATTCCTTCGGACAAGGGCTGTGACTTGCATTTGTTCAAAATCCCCTATATGTGCTGTCATAGCTAGTTCTCAACAATCTTTAAATGAAACTTAATCTTTTTTAATACAAAGCTAGCAACAGATATTCACGATGCTGTGGACTCTGGACATTATGTGGGTGTCTCAAGTTGAGCCTGCTCTCTGAAAGACGGGTCTTATAGAGACCCTCTCAGCTCTAGACACAGTTGGCCCTTCCTGGACGCCATATGCAAACATGAGCAGGGTCAGGGGATGTGTGGCTTCATCAGCCAATGACCCAGCCCTGCAATGGCCAACAATGAAATTGTTACCTAAGAGGGGCAAACTGAAATCTGTAAACCTGCTATAAAGCATAAATAAAAGCTGCAACCTTGTTTCTTTGTGATAAATTTTTCCCAATGTTTATTGTATTTATACTTACCATACATATTTGTATGAACATACGTGCATACCAACTCATTTACCTAACACTTTATGGACACATAAAACCAGATTATGTGTAATTTTTCACTATTTTATTATACATGATACCAGCCATAAGGCACAGCCATGGCCTTATAATGACATGCAATGAAACATATCAGAATGCAGCTATAATCGGCAAAGCCCATTTCAGTCACCACAGCGGGACACAAGGGGCTTTGAATCATGAGTAAATGTTCTGGTCTGTGGGCAATTCCTAACCACAGTTTAGGTTTAAGCAACCCCATAACTTTGGCTTTCTTTAGCAGAGAACCCACAATGCATAAAAATAAAGAATCTCATCCTGGTTTTTCTCCTCCAGGGTATCTCTTTATGTGAGGAGACATTATATGTTCAGACCCACGAAAAGTACTTGAATTAGATTCCTGTAATCGTTTTTATGGGTTGAGGCCATACATGCCTTCTAAGAGGCCACATTTTCTCCCAGCAGAAACTTGGGCCCTGGCTGGGATCATGGCAGCGTGTTCTTGTCTTTGACCTCTTCCATCTCTCATGTTGGGATGTTGTCCCACCTACATGGAATATAAAACTCTCTGTATGCTGTGAACACCTACTCCAGAGTCTACTTTGGAAGCTTTCATTTACAAACCAAACCTTTCAACAGAAAAGAGAACCCACCAATATCAGACACCCCACCACCCAACACTTCCCCTGGGTTCCCAATTCTAAGTTGTGCCTGTTTTGGTACTAAAGCAGCATGTGACTTGCTGTGGTGAAAAATTAGAACAGGAGAAATAAACATCCCCATTAAGGTTCTGTGAGTCTTAACTATTACAATCTGTAATATGATGATCGCCTTTGGCAATCACTCCAGTCAACTCCTGTCATTTCATAAATGAGGACACTAAGGTGTAAGAGTTTATGCCAGTCACAGTGGCTCATGTCTATAATCCCAGCACTTTAGGAGGCCAATGCAGGAGCATCGCTTGAGCCCAGGATTCAAGACCAGCCTGGGCAACATGGCAAAATCCCATCTCTACAAAAAAAAAAAAAAAAGAAAGAAAATACAAAAATTAGCTGGGCATGGTGGTGCATGCCTATAGTCCCAGCTACTTGGGAGGCTGAGGTAGGAGGATTGTCTGAGCCCAGGAGGTTAAGGCTGCAGTGAGCCAAGATCACACCACTGCACTCCAGCCTGGGTGACAGAGCCAGATCCTGTGTCAAAAACGGGGAACTTCTTTTACCAAAAAATGTTGTGATGTCATCCCACCTGCATGGAATGTTTACTTCTTTTACCAAAATAGAAAAGAAGTTTCAAGACCAGCTGAGGGTCCCACTCGGTGAGTACCAAGCAGGAGCCAGCTGTCTGCTCCAGTACCTCTCTCATGACACTCACCACGATATCTTCTACCCCTACTCCACTCCCAATGCAATCACCCATTTAATCAATATATGCTCAAATCTCTAAGGTGCCAAAGTGATTTTTCAACACGAGTATGTTCTCTGCTTTGCTCTATTAACTTCCCCACCTCCCTTGAGAAGCAGCCTCATGTTAGAATTCTATTGTGTTAACAGTTTTATAAACTAATGCCTTTGTTAGGTCCTTCAGAATAGGTGCTGGCAAAATAAACATAACCCTCTACATTGTACAGCCCTCTGCATTTTACAAAACATGTCCGTGGACATTATCTCACTTGATCAAGTAAGTCAATAAAAGGTTTATTTGCTTAGAGAGAGAGGAATGGAAAAGGCAGAGAAAGCTAAACAACAGAAGTGTCCATCAGAAAAAAGAAAGAGATTTCAAATATAGGTGGGGGCTCAATGAAAACATAGTTTTTCCTTCTCATGCTGGGAGCTGAAAAGCCTCCAGTCACTTCCCCATCGTGACCTTTTTTGAGGTGCTCAAGCCTGAGAATCTGCCTGAAACAGAAATCACTGACCTCTCCTCTAGGCACTGACCTCAGAACCTGTAGGGTTCCCAGGGCTGGAGTTAGCAAACCATGCTCCCAAGAACCCTGCAATGCTTCCAGGGAGGGCTGGGCAGGGCAGGGGTGCTGTGTTTGTGCAAAAAGTAAAGACTTCTGGTGACAGAGGCTGGAATCCCAAGAGAGGTCTCCACTGGCCAGAGGCCAGATTCAGTCTCCTCTGACCCAAGGGAACCCATTGCTCTCTCAGGGCTAGTTGGAGCTCATGGATCTGAAGGTCAAGGTATCTTTTGTTCATTTACAATGAAAACATATTTATGATGTCAGGGAAAAATTATGACACCCAAAATCCCACTATCTAATCATGTCAAATTTACATTTCTCCATCATCTCTGGCCCTCTTTATCTGCACACCCACATTTTTACAGCTATAAGAAGGCTCTATGTAAATCGTATATCCTTTTTGCTATGGTATTACGTTTGGTATGTTTTCCAAGTTTTTACTTTCATAATGGTCTTCATGTTTATAATCTTCTTAGTGTAAGGTAGAAAGGTCAGATTATCACTAAACTTGTAAATAAAAGGAACTTCTAGGTATAAAATTAATGAGTCATTTTACCAAGGAAGGGCTAATTGTGCCACAGAAGAAGCCATGATCATATTTGTTAAATGGAGCCTGAGATACAGGAGACCCCAACAAGCCTGAGCGTAGCCTCAGGAAGTTCAAAGATCCAGAATGCAGATTAGTGCCTGTGAAAGAGAGGCATGGCATATGGGGACATGGACATCTGGCCACCAGGGAGGGGCCTTCCTCTATGAGCTGGGAACAGTTCAACAGACTCCTCCAGGACCCAAAGTATCCACCTCGGCTCTCACACACTGCAGTTACCAATCAGAGTTTGCCACTGCAAATATGTGATGTGGCCTATACTCACACAGAAGAATCACATGGGGAAGGTCAGTGTCTTTATCCCTGAGGACCTGGCCACCTCTGCACATAAAGACATCACTGAGTTTCAGGGCACACAGAGTAGAACAACAGTGACCACATCAAGCTGTGTGATGTCAAGGGTAAGATGGCCTTCCCTCTAGGGTGTGGCCTCCTCTCCCTACAACATGTAGCACTCGGTGGAGTAACCTAACCAGAATATGGTTATGGTTCCCCAGGGCTGGGTGTCTTGCTTGTTCATTGCTCTACGGTCTTCTAAATAAAATTGTCATAAATACCCTTGTGCCTTTGGCTTTTGTATCTGAGAGGTTGTTAGGACAGTGGATGGTGATATCCCCACATCTCAGGGGCTTTCTGCTCACAAGACTGAAAAATTCCAGGATGGTGACTCACAGTGTGTCAGAGAAATCTAGGAGTGACTGCAGAGCGGTTTCATTTTCATGGAGGGCATAGGAATTCCAAGGGCAATACCTTTGATACCATGGGCGTAGCACCAGCTTCCCTGCCGAGGGTATCACTGATCTGAACTCCTTCCTCCCCTGTCCTCAGACAGGCCTGGGCCTAGCCCACAAGAAAACATAAGCTGCTCTAGACCTACACCCTGGAAATGTCCTTCTCATCATCAAATTCCCATCCCCTATTAAATTTAAATTTGAATTATGTATTTTTTGCTTTCCCTCCAGATAACATTGTCTTCCTCAATATGAAATTAGATTGAGGTAAGAGAAATGATTGCTGAGTTGTTTGAATTTTAATCATTAGACTCAAAGAAGAGACGGTGACTCAACTAACTCTTCATTAAAAGTCCTATATTTCATCCAAGATAGAATGTGCCAGAATAAAAGGTTTTGGAGCACTTTTTATGGTGCATATTCTTAAAACGCTGTAAAATCCAATGACATTTATTTTCCTAAGTATATTTCACCTTTTAATAAGATTAAAACTAATCTGGCTGATTGTCTCAGGAAAAAGCCATTCTTTCATATATCAGAGGCCAGCGGCCCGTGACCAGCCTGCCAAAGGTGACCCATGCGGGGATTCGGAGGGATGCCAGGGAGCTCATACTGCATTGATTGTCCTGACTTGACTATCAGCATTACCAAGGGCTTTGGCTTGGACTCATGGCCCTGGCTCTTTCTTCTCCTGGCTAACTCACAGAAGAAGCTGGAGTCCCAGAGGACAAACTCTGTCTACAACTGCCTTGGCTGGAGCCTGAACCATGCCTGTCCTGGTCCAAGGGAGGGTTTGATCAGTGTGTACTTATAAGGTAACCTATCCAAAATGGAATGCATTGTCTCCTCAGTCCCCTATACACACACACACACACACACACACACACACACACACACACACACATCACACACATTCTGTCTCCTCTCCTCTCTCTCTCTCTCTCTCCTACAACACATACAAACTCACTCCTATATTCTCTAACTCAATGAAAGGTCTTACTATCCTTTTAGTTACTCAAACCAAAACCTGGATAATTCTAGACTTTTTCCTCCTCTGTTCTCCAAAGACCATGACCTCAAAAAACTATGTATTCTGACCCATCCATGCCTTCTTCTCTACTCCACGTCCAGAGTTCTCATTGTCTCTCATCTCAACTATTGCAGTATCAGGAGATGCTATAACCAAAGCAAAGGGATTCCAAAATACCTTTAAATTCAATCCATCCAGCAATGAGTGAGTACACTGCGCTGAGTTACAGGGAGCACTTCCGATACTAAGTCTCCTTAGATACAGGCTACCTGACCATGCAGAAATGGGAGAAGGAAGCAGTGCAATGATAAAGTGACAACCAAATATAATAACATCCCCCAAAGGAGTTCTCTGGAAGGGAAAAGACGAATAGGGCAGAAGTTATCAGGGAGGCTTCCTGGAAGAAGTGGGAACTTGAGCTAAGCTCCTGAGACTGTGTAAAACTTTAATCTGTGAAGTAAAAGGGACAATGGAGAAAAGTCTTAAGAGCTAGAAGAACTTGTGGCAATACAGAGACAGAGGAGAGTAGGCTCTGTGTTGGGGGTGGTAAGAAAATGGGGAAAAGTGGGAAGTAGGTGCTTCTGAACAGATCAAAGACCAGGGAGGCTGAAGTTCCTGGAGGAGGGGTGAATGAGTGTGGCCTCCTCCATGCTGAGTTTGGAAAAGGCAAAATGGGTGAGTAGCCAGTACAATTCACCCTGATATCAAAACTGCTGCTTCTGGCTAAACCGCCTCTTTGGACAAGGCCCCATTGTCTTGCTTTGTCTGCTGCCAGCCTCTCCAGTCTGCCAGGATGAGTGTCAGGGGCATGCCGTTCTGTTCCCAATCTGTAGCCAATTTCTCCCAGGACTCAAAAAAGCATACACTTAAGCTCTGAAGTCTGCAAGTTTCAAGGTCAATGTGTGCCACACTGGATAGTATGTGGGGTTAACAGTGGGGAGTTCAGAAAGGAACTCCCAATAGAAAAACTCTTTATTCTCTTAGGAGAGGAAAGCATGCCTCCCTCTGCCCAGGGAAGCTGCACTCCCTCTGGCTTGGAAACAAGCTATCTAGGCCTATGATATTCAAGTCAGTATCCAAACAATGGCAGAGGGACATTGGGACCACACTTGTTGGGGCCTGGAGATGATGAGCCAATGACAGAGGCTTTTCAAGAGCAGGTGCGCACTTGTGTCTTCTGGCCCACTGCGCAAATAAATCCATGAGAGCAGCACCACTGGCCTCCAAAGTCATGTGCACACCTTTAAGCCAGAGACGGAACAGTCAAGGCAGCTGCAGGGAAAGGAGGAAGAGGCGAGCTCAGGCCAAGGAATTGGGGCTTGCAACTATTCCCCTAGTCTTTCGCGGAATGGAGGAACCATGGCTAGCCCTTGGGATACCTATACTCTAATCCCTGCTGTGTCACTTGCTGGTTCTTATATTCAAGGAAGCAGCCTACCCAGTGTAGGCTTCCATACACTTCCCTGTAAAATAGAGATAACAGACCTGCCCTCCCCACGACCACCCCCACTGCTGAGGGTTTGCTGATGAATGAGCCAATAGCTAAGGAAGCAATTCTTTTACAGTGTGGTCCTACACTCGAACGACATCTTGTTATTACCGGCTGTGCTCAACATGGCCCCAGCCACAGAATGAGGAACGTGATCATGTAGAATCTGGCATTACCCTCAAGAAGTTCATAATCAGACTTGAAAGAGAGAAACATCACCCACAGACCCATCATTTGACCAGTTAAAGTGACACTATCCAAGCTATTGTGTGCTACAGGAGCTCAAAAAGACGGTGGTGGGTATAACCAGAGAAGATCACTCAAAAGAGTTTGAACATAAGCTGAACCACAAAGGATAGAGTAGATTTGGAAAGAAGGAAAAGAAAATAAGAAAACTACAAACATCAGAAATGTAGGCCAAAAGCCCAGCTTCTACAACTTATTCATGGGTACCGTACATAGAAGCACCCAGGACTGAAATCCTTTTTGTATATAAATTTCTTTTCTTTCTGAGCAAAGACAAGAAACCTGAAAACTATAAGGCAGGAAAAAGAAGAAGATTAAGATTAGTCATGATTTCATCACTCGGGATGACCAATGTTATTGTATTTTTTATCTTGAAAGTCTTTTTCAGATATTTTTCTATGGCATCATTTTTAAATGCTTGCATAAATTTTACACATAAATGTAAACGAGCTAACTCATTCCTCTATTGCTGGGATTTTAAGATGTCTCTAAAACAAACAATATTTCAAATTTGTGATTGGGAATGTGGATTCTAGAATATGAGTGTTGGGGTTAAGTTTTGTCTCCACTATTTGTTAGGTGAGTTGCATAAACGCTATAAACTCAGTTTCCTACTTTAAACACAGAAGTGTGTCAGCGACAGTGGTGTATGCCTGTAATCCTAGCTACTCTAGAGGCTGAGGGGAGGGGATCACTTGAGTCCAGGAGTTCAAAGCTATACTGTGCCATGATCTCACCTGTGAATACCCACTGCACTCCAGCCTAGGCAACACAGTGAGACCCCATCTCTAAAAAAGAAAATAGGGGTGAAAATAGCACCTAACATGCAGTGTTGATTATTTTAGATACTTTATTCAGACATATCATGCAAAACATCTAACAAAGTTCCTAATACATGATAGGAATCTAAAAAAACAACTGTTATTATTATCATCATTATACCTATATCTTATCTTTCACTACATCTAAGATTATGTTATTTGGGTAATCTGTGCACACTAAAGTTTTTTTTTCATGCATTTCCTAAATTGCAGACCAAAAATATGTACTAGGATTGGAATGCTTCTAATCAAGATGGATTAACAGGAACTAGATTTACCCTACCACCAGAAACAGTCTGTAAAAACATATAAAACTATAACTTTCGCATATTGCATATAGGAAATACAGGACAGTGACCCCTGAGAGAAGTAAAATAAATGAGATGAGTCCTATGATTACCCCAGCTTACTGCGGGGGAGTTATTGGCTGATAGCAAAAGAAAAAAGAACCCAGACAGAGCTCAGCATGCTACCTGAGCTGAAGAAACAAAGCTGATAAACAAACTTTGTCCAGGAAGACCAAAGAAACCAAAACCTATAGGACAGAGTACCAGAAAGGAAAGAACTACACAGAAAAAGAGGTCTGGAGTTCTGTAGAATGCCTCCCGAAAGTCTTCAGCCAAGTATAGATCCGACATGTATGTGAGAAGACTACCCAAGGCCAGGGAGGGAACTGTCCAAAAGGAATAGAGAGAAAATCCCAAAAGCTCACACAGACTTAGAAAGACTGTGTTTCTACCAACCCTAGAGGAAAGCTTTGTAAATAGTGGTGCATTGGGTAGAGAATCAGAATGATATCTGCCTTATTTGTCAGTCAAAATTAGCTCTAGATTAAAGCCTATACTGGTCCCAAATGAAAAAGCTTTTTAAAAAGCCTAAATGGTCAAACTATTTCCAAGTAACTTTACTGTGTCCCCAAAATTAAAATTTTGTATAGGAATATAAATATGGACAGCACCTGATAAGATAAAATAAACAATGTTGACAACAAATCAAAAACTATCAGACATGGGGCAAATACAACCCACGATGAGTGGTACACATGAACTAAGAAGACATACTCAGAAATGGCACAAATGATAGAACTAGCAAGCCAGAAGACAGTGTCAAAGTATCTTTAAGTAATGAAAGTAAGTCAACCTAGAATTCTATAAACGGTGAAAACATCTTTCAAAAATGAAAACAAAGTACATTTTCTAATACAAACAAAAGCTGAAAGAACTTATCACCAACAAAACTTTAGCACAAGAAATGTTGAAGACAGTCCTCTAAGCAGAAGAAAAATTATACTAGGCGTAAAAATCTATGCAAAGGAATGAAGATCAAAATGGTAAATATAGAAGTAAACTTTAGAAAAACTCCTCTTTATAACTCATTAAAAGATAACTGACTATTAAGGCAATAACAATAACACTCTATTGTGAGATTTATAACATATTTAGAGGTAAAATGTAAAACAATAGTAGCATAAAGACTAGGAAGGAGAGATGGAAGTGGTTGGTGAAAAATTAAAGATGGAGCAGCAAACCACAGCACATGGGCCAAATATGACCGGACACCTGTTTTTCCTGATAACATTTTGTTAAAAGCTAAACACATTTATTTATTTACATCTACATATTTATTTATGTCTGCTTATTGTCTGTGGCTGCTTCCAGACTACAATGGCAGAGTTTACTGTTATAATAAAGAACATACAGCCTACAAAGCCTGAAATATTTACTATCTGGCTCTTTACAAATAATGATTCTCTATCCCTTCTATAAACTCTAAAGCAGCTACTCAAAACCAAGGAGTTACGGCTAATATGTCAACAATAGAGATAAAATGGAATCATATCAAAAAAATTAATCCAAAATATAGAAGACAAAAAGATAGCAGAGAAAAAAAGATAAAAGAAAGAATGGATGGGATAAAGAAAAACAAATAGCATGATTGTAGAATTAAAGATAATCACAGCAATCACATTAAATATGAATGGTCTAAACATTCCAAGAAAAGGCAGAGATTGTAAGACTGGAAGAAAAGTAACACACACTTGTATGCAGCACTCAAGAAGTTTACTTTAAATACAAATACACAATAGATTGTAACTATTAATAAAAGGATGGAAACAGATATACCATACTAACCCTAATGAAAACAAAGATGGTGTGGCTATATTAATAGCAAACAAAGATTTCAGAGACAATAATATTACTAGGGATAAAGAGAGATACTTACTACTTTAAAAGAGTTAATTCAGAAAAAGAACATAATAAACCTAAATTTAGGCACTTAATAATGAAGCTCCAAAATGTATGAAGAAAAATTTGATAAACGTTAATTAGAAATAGACAAATCTGCAATTACATTGATGATTTAAATACTCCCCCTCTCAATAATTGATTAAACAAGTATGCATAATATAAAGAAAAATATAGAAGACTTTAACAATACTAACACTCAATTTAAACTAATTGACATTTATATGGCACTCCAGTCAAATACAAAATGCACTTTCTTTTCAAGAGCACATAAATGCATTTATAAGAGATCACATTTTGGGCCATAAAACAAGTCTCAATAAATTTTAAACAATTAAAGTCATATGAAGTATGTTCTCTAACCAAAATATAATAAAGTTGAAAATAAACAACAAAAAGATATCTGGAATTTTCTCAAAAAGCAAATGAGTGAAAGAATAGCTTTCTTAAAGGAAATTAGAAAGTATCCAGAAAATAACAAAATGAAAATATAACACAAATGTATAGCACTAAAGGTCTATATTAGAACTGAGGAAAGTTCTTGAATCAATAATCTCCATAAGAAATTAGAAAAAGAAGAACAAATTAAACATCACAATAAGCAGAAAGAAAAAATAAACAAGTTGAAAGTATAAATCAATGAAATAAAAAATCAATAGAGAAGATTGATAAAAGCAAAATCTAGTTCTTAGAGGAGATCAGTAAAATTTATAAATCCCTAGCAAACCCTGATCAGGAAAAAGAGAGAAGAATTGCCAATATTAGAAATGATAGAGGTGATATCATTACAGATTTAATGGATATTAAAAGGATAAGAACAGAATATTATGAATAACTTTATGATAAAAATGTTGACAACACAGATGAAATAAGCAAATTTCTTAAAGACACAAACCACCAAAGCTCATGCAAGACAAAATACATATCCTGAATAACCCTATATCTATTAAAGAAATTAAATTTATAGTTAATCATCTTTTTTGCCCCTTTCACAAAATTGTACAGCGCTACATGGATGCAAAAGCGAATTGTGTCAAATATTTAACTTTGAAATAATACCAACCTATACAGTCTTTCTGAAAATTAAAGAGCAAAAGATATTTCTCATATTTTTCAGAGGCCAGAATTACTTTGTTACCAAAACTAAGTGAAGACATTAGAAAGAGAAAACTATAGATATTCCTTATGACATTAATAAAATGTAATTTTTTAGAAAATCGAATTCAATAATACATTTAAGAGATAGTAAGTACATCAAGACCAAATGGACTTTATCCCAAGACTGTGAAGTTGGTTTAACATTGGAAATTATAATTTACCATATTAACCAAACCAAAATAAGATGACCACCTCAATAAATACAGAGGAAGTATTTTACAAAATCCAACATCAGTTATTACTTGTAAAAGCAAACAAACATCCAAAAACTTATGCAAAAAAGGAATAGAAGGGAACTTCCTCAAAATCTACAGCTAACAACATACTTAATGGTGAAAGACCGAGTGCTTTTACCCTAAGCTAAGGAACAAAAAAACAGATGTCTGCTTTCAGCACTTCTATTCAAAATCGTACTGGAGATTTTGAAGAGTGAAGTCAGGCAAGAAAAAGGAAATCCAGACTTAAAAAAATGAAGTATAACTTTTCATGTTGACAAATGACATCCATGTAGGAAATCCTATGGATTACACAAAAGAGCAACTGGAACCCGTAAGTGAATTTAGCAATGTTTCAGGATACAAGATCAATAAATAAAAGCGAACTTTATTTCTACATAATATCAGCAATAAGAAAGAGGAATTCCTTAAAAATAATATTTATGACGGCATCAAAAAATATGAAATACATAAAGATAAATTTGACGAAAAGTTTGCAAGACTTGAACACCAAAAACTACAAAATATTACTGACAGACATTTAAAAAGCATAAACAAATGGAAACATAAACCATGTTCATGAATCAGCAGACAAAATGCTGTTAAAAAGTCAATTCTCGGCCAGGCAGTGGCTCACACCTGTAATCCCAGCACTTTGGGAGGCCGAGGCAGGTGGATCACAAGGTCAGGAGTTCAAGAACGTCCTGGCCAACATGGAGAAACCCCATCTCTACTAAAAATACAAAAATTAGCTGGGCATGGTGGTGCATACCTGTGATCCCAGCTACTCGGGAGGCTGAGGCAGGAGAATCACTTGAACCCAGGAGGCGAAGGTTGCAGTGAGCCAAGATCTCACCACTGCACTCCAGCCTGGTGACAGAGCAAGACTCCGTATCAAAAAGGAGGTTGATTCTCCTCAAACTGATATATGTGTTCAACCCAATCCCATCAAAACCCTACAGGCTTCTTTTCCTAGACATTGACTAGCTGATTCTAAATTTTATAAGGAAAACCAAAATATCTGGAATAGCCAAAACAACTTTAAAAAAAGGACAAAGTCTAATTTCAGTAATGACTTTAAAGCTAAAGCAATCAAAGTAGTGTGGACATACTAGACAGAGAGCACAGGGATAGATGCGCACATATATTGCCAGCGTTTTTCTACAAACATTCTAATGCAATTCAACAGGAAAATAGATAGTTTTCAACAAATGATGCAGAACAATTTGATAGACATATGCAAAAAAGGACTTCAACTCTTACTTCATTGGATATACAAAAATTAATCCAAGCCAGGCATGGTGGCTCACACCTGTAATCCCAGCACTTTGGGAGGCTGAGGTGGGCAGATCACTTGAGGTCAGGAGTTCAAGACTAGCCTGACCAATGGTGAAACCCTGTCTCTACTAAAAATACAAAAATTAGCCGGGGGTGGTGGTGCATGCCTGTAATCCCAGCTACTTGGGAGTCTGAAGCATGAGAATCGCTTGAACCTGGGAGGCAGAGGTTGCAGTGAGCCAACATCGCACCACTGCACTGCAGCCTGGGCAACAGAGCGAGGATCCATCTCAAAAAAACAAAAGCAAAAACAAAAATTAATCCAAACAGATCATAGATATAAATGTAAGAACTAAAACTATAAAACTTTTAGGAGAAATATTAGTGCCCACAGGTTGGGAAAAGTTTTCTTAAATACGTCCAGAAATGCATAAATTATAAATGTAGAACTCGGTAAATTAGATTTCATCACAAATACAAACTTATTCTTCCAAGACATAGTTACAAAAATGTAACTTGATTTTTGTCGTGATTTCATGCATGCATACATATGGCAAATTTTATCTCATTTTACACTTTAAAGAGTGTGCACCTTATATACATTGTGCACAATGTACTGCATGCCAGTTCTTCTGTTAATTACACCTTATACAATAAGGTTGTGATAATGTATATAATTTTAAATATGTACCAAAATATACTACCACCGGTTGTATAGACATGCCTTTCGTCTTCTGTCTCACTAACACTGGATGTTTCTTTATATTGCTCATTTTTCCCAATCTGATAAGCAAATATAAAGCTGTCTCATTGTCATTTCAAATTTTTGCTGTGGTTAAAAATGAAGTTTAAAATATTCCTTTATTTTGGTGTATTTGCATTTCCTTTTTATGAATTATATGTACACTTTGTTCATTTTTATTGGTATGTTTACCTTTCTTCTTATTTCTTTCTTTTCATGATAATGCCAGTACATTTTTCCAGAGTTCTCCTATGCTAATATACATACTTTTCTTAAACAAAAATAGGATCACGCTTTATACTGTATTTTTAACCCACTTTTTACACTAACGCAATGTGACTATCTTTCCACCTAGATAAATGTACAGCTACATCACAGTTTTAACAGCTACAGCAGCAGTTCTTAATGCTGCTTCTTAACTTAAACCGTATTTCAGTTTCAGAAAATGGAATGAAGCTCTCCCTCATTTCCAAGGGAGTTAAGAGTAATTTTACAAATCACTTTTTTATTTGCTACAGCTTCATAGAAATTATAGCAGATTCTTCTATGAGTGACAACCAACCATCCTCCTCAGCCTGAAAAAGAACTTTATAAAACTGACATTTACTAACTTCTTTTATAGCTGCCCTAGAGTGGTGCTGATAACATTTTCAGCTAGTCACACTTCCCTCGACAAACTAGGAAGATACCAGTTTGTTCCCATAAGCCTCCATCCATTAATACCCAAGATGAGGTGCACTCTGGCAACTAGCGGGCTAGAGTAGAGATGTCTGTTTGTCAAGATCTGAAGAGGGGTAAATCAGCAACCTCTCCTTAAAGTTCAAAAGGAAATACATTGATCAAAATTAAAAGCTGTTCCTCTCAAAGGTCAGACCAAAAAATGGGTAATGTCCTGTGAGAAATACAATTATTATTCAGTGCAATGCCATGCTATGACATTGGGGCTGAGAACTTCAAAGTGGCACAGCTTTGGATTGAAAAGTTGCAGTTTACCTAGAAATAGTAATCTATCTTCTTTGCCAGTTACCTTTGAGTGACATTTAATATCCAGGTTCTGTCACCCAATGGTCTGAAAGACCTTCTCAAATTGGGGATCAGTAGAACCTTACTTAAAATCATCATTCCATTCCCTTTTGGACTGTGTTTCAAGCAACCCAACCATACAAATGAGGAAATATTCAGGCTGAAGGTTAGAATGACTGACTGACTGCACTGGCTTGGATTTTTATGTTTGAAACCACTGATCAGAAACAAAGCTTTGTTTTTGAAAAGAAAAAAAATCAGGAATTGGGTTGAAGTAATAAGTCTGTAGCAGCCTGAGCATTTCAAGTGGCTTTTTCCCCAATGATTAGAAAGGCATTGAGCATTCAGCAAACACTGAGGCCTCCTCTGTGCTCTACATAATTCTGGGTGTTGATAAAAATATGAACTTAAGCACACATGTTCACCAGTCATCAGCTGAGTGGATGAAGAGGCATGCGTGTGAACATCTCACTCCCTGGCAAGGCTGATGGGGTTGAGCATCTGAGAAGCAAATGTCCACTGTAAGCATAAGACTGCAGCAGTGGCTTAGACTGACAGGAGATGGGAGGGGCTCTATGGGGAGATGGCATTTCAACATGAGAAGAGGGGGAAACGTGACTACCCAAGCCCACCATCTTTCTACCTCTTGATGCATAACACCAATGCTGGAAATAACTATTGTGAGGGATATTTTTAAATCCCAGTGATTCTTAAAATAAATAGAAGAGAGAAAAGTGCATTTCAAGTAGCTAGGCTAACGATCACTTTTTGCATAAAGGTGATAAAAGCAATTACACCTTAACAGAAAAGCTCTCAGTTTGTCTAGGGATGTTTCTTCCCCCGATTTAACACTTTATCAAGCTTCACACAAATATTAGACGTTTCCAGTAACTAGAGACTTACAGCTCATTTGAGAGTGAGAGAACTCTTCCACACGACATGAGCTACCTGAGAGGAAATAGCCTGATGCATGAGGAGCTGGGTGCCCTTCAGAGCAGGTGCCAAGGTGAGTGGGCAGGTAGGAAGCAGAGCAGCACTCCTGGAGGCCCCTCCTTGGATGAGAAGGACAGGTGCTTTGCAGGAATCAGAACCATAGAGGTTGAGGCTGAGATGCAAGACTAATAGGTTAAGTTGAACTTAGGCAGACCAGTAAGTGTGACCATCCAACCTGTGGGTGCACCAGTGGGCCCAGAAAGGCCTCTCCATTTCCGATACCTTCAGCTGAAGGCTGCAACCCAGGGAAGTATCTGGGCTTAATGAGATAGAGCCCCAACACGGGAGAGGAGGCTTAGTGACCAATATCAAATCTTTTTCTGAGGTCTTTGTTTGGAATGAAGATGGACAGAATGTATAGGAAAGGGATGTTGAAAGGAAGGACAGACGGCAACAGAAAACCTGGCCAACCCACAGTGAAAGTTTTGCTGCTGCTGCCGGAAAGCTCAGCTTCAGAGCTTGTGCTGGTTCCCTGGGGTAGGAGTCAGGGTCCTTCTGCAGACATGATGATGCCCTGGAATAATCATCGTCCTCGGTTATATAAAAGGGCTGCTGTCAGAGGCCCTGAGTCTTGAAATATCAGAGGAGAGAGAGCTGACCACCTGTGTACTTGGGACAACTACATTAAGATAATTGGAAGATGATAGATATCATCCCAATAGTATTAACAGAGCAAAGACTCACTGGTATCCCTCAAGTAGAGAAACAAAAAGTGGCACCAAAAATTAAAGATACAATAGGGGAAAAAAACTTTCCTTAAATGAAGGCAGAATAAAGTCTACACATGGAAACAATCTTCCAACCAGGCCATATTATAGAAAATTTGATACAAAATAGGTACAAACAAGATGAATCATAATAAATTACAGATCACCCAAAAACTTGAGATAATTCCTTAGGCATTTGAAAAGAAGAAATACAAAATCATTTATGAAAAAGGCAGACAAATAAAGCCAGACTTGTGTTTCTTTAGAGTAACATTAAAATCTAGAAATGAAATGGCACAGCATTTGTGAGTTTCAGAAAGGGGAAAAAAAGTATAATCCAAAAACTGCAGGCCCAACCAGGTGTGGTTCAAGTATAAGGGTGTCAGATATGCACTCACAGACTTGTAAGAACACAGGAAATTAATCGCCCATTAGTCCCTTATGAAGAAAGTTTTGATGACAGAGTTGAGCCATTCAAGAATGAATACAGTTATAGCACAGGACCTCTAGTGAGCACTGACCCGGTGTTAGACGGAAATTGTGATGGTTGATTCTATGTGTCAACTTAGCTGGGCACAAGGTACCCTGATTAAACATGACTTCTGGGTGTCTGGAAGGCTGTTTCCAGATGTGACTAGCATTTGAATCAGTGTACTCACTGGGAGTGGGCACCATCCAATCTGCTGAAGGCCTGAATAGAACAAAAGGCAGAAGGAGCAACTGGCACGTTTTGCATCCTTCCTGTCTGTCTGAGCTGGCACATCTCATCTCTTCTCCTGCCCACAGACTATGAATTACACCATTAGCTCCCCCCGGTTCCCAGGCCTTCAGACTGAAACTGAATTACACCGCCAGCTTTCCTGAGCCTCCAGCTTGCAAAAGGCAAGTCATGGGACATTTCCGTCTCCATATCACATAAGCCAATACCTAAAGCTCTGTCTCTCCCCCTCCATATACGTATGTATGTGTGGGGTTTTATACATATACACACACAGTTAAGTTCTCACTTAGCGTTGTCCATAGGTTCTAGGAAACTGCAGCTTTAAGCAAAACAACATAAGCAGGTCCTCAAATATGTCATTTCATTCAACATTATTTTGTTATAATGTTGATTTTAAAAATTGATTTCATTATACATTTCACTTAAAGTAATAGAATATATCTTCTATAAATATTTATATATATACATATATATATATATATATATATATATATATATATGTAAAATACTAGTTCTGTTTCTCTGGAGAACCCTAATACAAAAGCTAAACAATTTTATATATTTTATATTACCATATTATATATACACACAACTTTGGAGACGTGCTATAACATGACTATGGTTAATGACGGTTATCTTTGAAGACAGCAACAGTCAAAGGAGACAGGGAAACACAATTTTACTTGTTTTCTTCCTCCCGTACCGTACTGTTTTTAATAGAGGTGTAATTTACACATAACAAAAGACACAGATTTCAATTGTACATTTTCATAAATTTTGACAAATGTATAAGACCATGTAATCATTACCCCAATAAAAAATATATAGAATATTTCCATCCCACTGGGCAAGTTCCCTCAAACCTCTTTCAGTCAACTCCCCAGACCTCAGAGGCAGCTATTGCTCTGGTTTTCCATCTTTACACAAACAGCAACAAATGATGTGTTTGTTTCTTTCCTTCAAGACATTTTTAAGATGAATCCATGCTGTTGCATATGTCAGGAATTTGTTTTTTCCTGTTGAGTAATATTCCGTGGATATATCACAACATATTTATACATTCTCCTGTTGTCTCCAGCTTCTGCCTCTTAAAAAATAAATCTACCACATACACATTTTTGTACGTTGCCACACCTCTTGGATAAACACCCAACAGTGGACTTGCTGGGATATAGTGTGGTTGTACATGTAACTCCATAAGGAATAGCCTAACAGTTTTTAAAGTGGTTAAACCATTTTGCCAGAATGCCAGAGGCTCCACATCCACTCCGATACCATTAGAGTTTTTCTTTTTAACCATGCTAGTGGGTATAAGTATCTCTTTGTGGTTTTAGTGTATGTTACCATTTCTGATGAGCAATAATGCTGAGCTTTTTTTTTAATATGCTTATTGGCCAAACATCTTGTTTTGGAAAGGGTTGTTCAAAACTGCTTTGCAAATACTTTCACTAAACTTACGCTTGCCTTTGAACTTTCTGGAAAATGGCTTTGGAAGAGCAGATAGTTTTAATTTTAATGAATTTATCAATTTTTCAATTTATCTATTTTTTCTCTCTCTTATAGGTCATTCTTTTTAATGTCCTTTAAGGAAATTTTGCTTATTGTATATTCAAGAAGATATTCTCCTAACTTTTCTTCTAGCAGCTTTGTAGTTTTACCTTGTACATTTAGTTTTGTACACGTCTTGAATAGTTTTTTGTGTTGAGTCAGGATTTGTTTATTGGGGGGGATTTTATATATGTATACTGAGCTGTCTCAACACTGCTTATTAAAAAGACTGTTTTCTCCATTAAAACACATCGACATCATTGTTGAAAGTCAATTAACTACATTTATGTGGCTTTATCTTGAGATCTTAAAATCTGTACCACTGATTGATTTGTCTTCTCTAAAAAGTACTACACAGCTTTGAAAATGTAGCATTATAAGTCTTGATACCAAGCAGCGTAAGTCTTCCAACTTTGTTCGACCTTTTCAAAAAGTTTTAGCTATCCTAACCAGCATAAATGCTTAGAATTTTATATAATTTTATATATTAGCATTTTCATATAATTGTAAAGTCAGCTTGCTAACATTTTTTTTAAAGCTGGTATGATTTTGATTGAGGCTATGTTGAATCTATACACCAATGTAGGGAGCATGAACATAATAATACTGAATTTGCCAATGTTTTAAAATGGCATATCTCCCCATTTAGTAGGTGTTAATTTCTCTGCTCCATATTCTATAGCAGTCACTGTAAAATTCTAGCACATATTTTAAACTTATCCCCATGTATTTTGCTTTTAATTCAATTTTAGGTAAATGATATCTTATTTCATTTTCTTTTATTGTTTGTTTCTAAAATGTAGAAGTACCAGTAAATTTTGCATATTGAACTTGAATCCTGTGGAACTGCTAAATTCACTTATTTGCTCTAGTAGGTTTTTCTCCTATAGATTTCTTAGAACCCTTTAAATACATTATCATGTCATATAGAAATTAGTTCCACTTCTTCCTTGTTCATCTTTTCTTTTTTTTTCTTACCTTATTGTACTGGCTAGGACCTCCCTCATAATGAAACGATGAGGACGGATACCCTTGCCTTGTTTCTTGGAGGAAAGCAAGCATTCAGTGTTTTACCATATGATGTTCAATATTTAATACATGATGTGTGCTGTAGGTTTTCATAGATTCCCTTTATCAGATTGACAAAATTACCTTCAATTTCTACTTTATCAACAGTCTTTACTACGAATGTGTTGATTTTCTGCATCTATTGAGATGATCACGTGGGTTTTTTTTTTTTTTTCTCTGATGATATGGTAATTTGTTGGTTGATACTGATTGGTTTTCTAATGTTAAACAAACCTTCCATTCTTGGAGCAAACAATTGGTTCTTTTTCTATTTGCTGGACTTGCCGATGATTTTTGTGTCATTGTGTACAGGAATATTAGCCTGTACTTTTCTTACATTGTTCCTATCAGGTTCAGCCCTTTGGAATGCCTTTTTTGTTCTGTTTTGTTTCTTTCTATTTTGTTGACTTCTACTTATATCTCTTTTACATCTTTATCCTTAGTTTGATGTAATGTAGGTCTGCATTTTCTAGCTTCTTAGTGTAACCTTAAATCTTAAAGAAATGTTTAAAGGTATTAAAAATTTCTTCATTTACAATATAAGCATTTAAAGGTACAAATTTCCCCTTAAGAACTAATTAATTTAGTGATACTTCACACATTTGGTTTACTTGTATTTTCATTGTTATTTTGTTTGAAATATTTTCTTATTTCCCTTCCAATTTCTTCTTTGACCCATTGGTTATTTACGAATGTAGTTGTATTTCCAAAAATTGGGGGATTTTCTATACATCGAATTTCAAAACTCTGAAATCTACTGAGTCTTGTTTTATGATTCAGAATGTGATCTGGCTCAGTGAATATTCCACATGCATTTCATTCAAAGAATTTGAAGGGATTTTTCTATACCTCAACTAGGTCAATTTGGATAACATTGTTGTTCAAGCATTCTATATCCTTAATGACTTTTTGCCTTTTTTGTTCCATTAAGGATGAAGTTATGGATACTAAAATCCCAATTTATAACTATCGATTTGTCTATTTCTCTGTTTAGCTTTCTCAGTTTGGGTTCAGGTATTTTTGTTTTTGATTTACTGGCAGTAACTTGCTTCCTTTACAGCTTTATTGTGGTACAATTGATATAAAATAAACAGGACATATTTAAAGTTCACAATTTGATAACTTTTGACATATGTATGCACGTATTTTTGTTTTTGATTTACTGGCAGTACTTGCTTCCTTTACAGCTTTATTGTGGTACAACTGATATAAAATAAACAGGACATATTTAAAGTTCACAATTTGATAACTTTTGACATATGTATGCACGTGGGACATCACTACCACAATCAAGAGAATGGACATGCCCATCAACCCTAAAAGCGTCTTTATGCCCTTCTGTAATCCATGCTTACTCACTCTTTCCTCAACTCCACTAATTCACTGATATTCTTTGTTACCTTAAATTAGTTTTCATTTCCAAGATTTTCATATATATGGAAAAATATAGCATGTGCCCATTCTGTCTGGATTCTTCCACTCTGGAAAATCATTTTGAGATTCATCCATGTTGTTGCATGCACTAATAATTTATTCCTTTTGTTATTGAGTAGTATTCTATCACATGTGTATACTGCCATTTCTTTAGCTATTCATTTGTTTATGAACATTTGGGTTGTTTCTAGATTTGAGCTATAACAAATAAAGCTGCTAT
Source organism: Ateles fusciceps (assembly GCA_036589455.1). Lineage (NCBI taxonomy): Eukaryota > Metazoa > Chordata > Mammalia > Primates > Atelidae > Ateles > Ateles fusciceps. The sequence goes on from JAZHEH010001737.1 coordinate 3,541,571, forward strand.
AGACATTTCTGTACAAGTCTGTGTTGTGTGCTTTCCTTTCTCTTGGGTAAACATCTAGAAACGGAATGACTGGGTTGCATGGTAGATTACATTTAACTTACTTAATTTTAAAAACTGCCATTCTTTTCCAAAATTGTTGTATCCTTCCACATCCTTATGAAGCATTATGAGAATTCCAATTGCTCCACTTACTCGACAACAATTAGTAGTCAGTAGTTTTTTATTTTTAGCCATTGTAGTGGGTGTGTTGCAGTATGTTATTGTGGTTCTCACAGCATTTCCTGACAATTAATGACATTAAGTATCTTTTCAGGTATTTTCCTGCCACTGATATATCTTCTTTGGTGAAGAGTCTGTGCAAATCTTTTGTTCTTTTTTTAATTGGGTCATTTGTCTTTTTACAATTTAGTGGGAGGAGTTTTCATATAATCTTCATAAAAGTCCTTTGTAAAATACATGTTTTGCCAATATTTTCTTGTAGTCTATGGCTTGCCTTTTCTTTTGAAGAATAAAGGTTTTTAATTACGATAATTTTCTACTTTTTATGTTTATAATTTGTTCTCTTTGGTATATACTCAAGGAACCTTCGCCAGACCCAAAGTATGAAGATTTGCTCCTGTGTTAGCTTCTAAAAGCTCTGTCGTTTAACTCTTGCATTTAGGTCTATCATTCATTTTAAGTTTATTTTTGCATATGGTGTGAGGTAAAGATCAAAATTCATTTTTCTGCATATCGCAATTGCTCTGGCACCATTTATTGGAGAAAATGTCATTTTCAAACTAAATTGCATTGCGACTGTAGGAAATCAGTTGATCGAAAATATGTATATCTATTTCTCTACTTTTTCTTATGTTCCATTTATCTAAGTATATATGTCAGTACTACACTTTCTTGATTATTGTGGCTTTATAATAAATTTGAAATCAAACTTTGTTCCTGTTTTCTATGTTGTTTTGGCTCTTCTAGATTCTATGCATTTCCATATACATTTTAAAATAAGCTTATAAATATTTAGAAAAAGAAAGCTGCTGGGATTTCTTTGGACTTATGATGAATCTACACATCATTTTGGAGAGAACTGACATCTTACAACTACTGTGTCTTTTGACCCATGAACATAGTTTACATCTCCATTTACTTGTGCCTTCTTTAACACTCTCAGCAATTTAGAAAAAGAAAGCTGCTGGGATTTCTTTGGACTTATGATGAATCTACACATCATTTTGGAGAGAACTGACATTTTACAACTATTGTGCCTTTTGACCCATGAATATAGTTTACATCTCCATTTACTTGTGCCTTCTTTAACACTCTCAGCAATGCTTTAGAGTTTTCATAATTTATATTCTTGCTTTGTTTCCAGTCTTAGGCAGAAAGCATTAATTATTTCAGGATCAAGTATGATTTGGCTGTAGGCTTTTCATAGATGTACTTTCATTGACTGCTATTACTGTTTTTATTGCGTTGCTCTCTGCTTTTATCTTCATTGTGTCCTTTCTTCTGCTAACTTTAGATTTCATTTGCTCTTTTTTTTCTATGTTCTAAAGTAGAAGCGTTGATCACAAGTCAGCACATTTTATTCAGGAAGATTAGAGGGTAATATCTGAGGTTTTTATATGCATACAGTTAATCAACTTTATTGTTTTGCATGAAAGCAGCCATAGGCCATGTACAAATTAATCAACATGGCTGTGTTTCAATCAAACTTTATTTACAGAATCAGGCAGCAGGTTGGATTTGGCTCATCTGTTCTAGCTTGACAACCCCTGGTTCAGATCACTGATTTGAGGCCTTTATTTTTTTCTGGTATAGGCATTTAGTACTATAATTTTTCCTCTAACTATTGCTTTATATGCATTCCACAGGTTTTCATATATCCTATTTTCATGTTTATTGAGTTCAAAATGTTTTCTAATTTATTTTATTTCTTCTTTGACTGAAGAAATATTTTTAATGTATTATCTAGTTTCTAAATATTTGGGGGATTTTCCAGATGTCTTGCTGTGATTAATATCTAACTTAAATCCATTCTGATCATAGAACATGCTTGGCATGGTTTGAATTCTTTTAAATATATTAAGACTTGTTTTATGGCCCAGAATATAAATGTGTTGAGGTTTGTTTTATGAGCCAGAATATAGTTTTTCTTGGCAGATATTCTCTGTGCACCTAAAATGAATCTCTACTCTGCTCCTGTTGAGTGGAGTGTTCCATAAATGTCAGTTAGGTAGTTGATTGATAGTGTTATTCAATTCCTCTATATCATTCCTGATTTTATGTCTACTTTTTCTATCAATTATTGACAGAGAGGTATGAAATCTTAGGCTGTAATGGTAGCTTTGTTTACTTCTCCTTTTAGCTTTACCAGTTTTTGCTTCATGTATTTTGAAGCTCTATTTTTAGGTGCATAAATATTTTTTATTGTTATTTCCTATTGATGTGACGACGTCTTTTTCATTAGGAAATGGCCTGACTTATCCCTGACACTATTCTTTGCTTATTTTACTTTTTGTCTTATGAAGTAGCTACTCCAGTTGTCTTTTGATTGCTTTTAGTTAGCATGAAACATGTTTTTTTCCATCCATGTGCTTTTAATGTACTTGTGACTTTTCATATAAAAAGTATTTTTGTAATTCTATTTTATCTCCCATAGTCATAGCTATGGCTTTCTTTTGTGTCATAGTGGTTCCTTTACATGTTACGATGTGTATCTTTAGTTTATCACAGCCTACCTTCAAGATATATCTTACCACTTTATACATAATATAAGAACATTTGTTCTCCACCTCCTGGGCTTTGTATTTTTTATTTCTATATACAAACCCCACAGTAATATTTCATTAATTTTACTTTAAACAATCAATTACCTTTTAGAGATTTTTTTTTAATTGCATTTTAGGTTTGGGGGTACATGTGAAGAACATGGAAGATTGTTACATAGGTACACACATGGCAGTGTGATTTGCTGCCTTCCTCCCCATCACCTATATCTGGCATTTCTCCCCATGCTATCCCTCCCCCAACTCCCCACCCCCCACTGTCCCTCCCCTTTTTCCCCCGACAGACCCCAGTGTGTGATGCTCCCCTCCCTGTGTCCATGTGTTTGCATTGTTCAACACCCGCCTATGAGTGAGAACATGCGGTGTTTGATTTTCTGTTCTTGTGTCAGTTTGCTGAGAATGATGGTTTCCAGGTTCATCCATGTCCCTACAAAGGACACGAACTCATCGTTTTTGATGGCTGCATAATATTCCATGGTGTATATGTGCCACATTTTCCCTGTCGATTTTTAAAATATGAAAATGTTTTTAATCTTGTCCACATGGTTTTCATTTCCCATGGTCTTCATTCCTTTGTGAAGATTGGGATTTGCAACTGGTATCAGGTTTCTTCTGCCTGAAGGACTGTCTCTTAACATAGCCTGCCACACGGGTATCTGGTGACAACTTCTTTAAGCTTTTCTACTGCCTGTAAAACTCATTATTTGGACTTCATTTTGGAAATAAATTATCACTGGGAATATAAATCTAAGTTGAATATTTTTTTGCTTTTGATACTTGACAGACATTGATCTTTTCTTTCGGATTACATTGTTTCTGGTGAGAAATTTGATATTCTGATTTTTGCTCTCTGTTCATAATGTGTTTTGTGTCTCTTACTACTTTTAAGATCGTCTTTACTACTGGTTTTAAACACTTTGATTTTTATTTTTATTCGCTTTAGTGCAGTTTTCTTCATGTTTCTTTACTTGAGGTTTGTTGAGCTTCTTGAAATTGTGGACTTAAACTTTTTTATCAGATTAGAAACTTTTTGTCCATTACTTCTTCATATAATTTTTCTGACTCCCCACCTGGCTTCTTTTATGGGCTACAATTACATGGAGGAGAGGTTCCTTGAAGTTGTCCCACATTTCATTGTTGCTCTTTCTTTTTCAGCGTTTTGTGTCCCGTTCATTTGTAATGGTATGTATTGCTATGTCTTCAAATTCAGTAATCTTTTCTTCTGCAATGTCGTATTTGCTGTTTCAACCAACATCTTTACCATCCAACATCCCTTCCATTCAGCACCTTTTCCATCTCAGATATTTTCTTTATCTATATTTTCCTGGCCTCAGGGGTCAGAAAACTTATTCTTCAAAGGACCAGATGGTAAGCATGTTAGGCTTTAGGAGTCATAAATATTTTTGTCACATTTTTTAAAGTAATCTTTAAATCTTTTCTTTAAAAATTTTAAAGTAATCTTTAAATTTTTTAAAGAAAAGAAACAACTATTCTTAGCACTCATACAAAAATAGACTCCAGGCTGGATTTGGCCCACAGACCATTGTTGGAAAACCTTGCTCTCTCTTCTTGAATATAGGAGATACATTTATGACATCTATCCTTGACAACTGCCTCTACCATCTATGTCATTTTGAGTCTGCTTATATTGATGGATGCATTGACGGACTGACTGATTGATTCCCTCATTATGGTAATATTTTTCTGATTCTTTTTATACCTGGTAATTTTGGTAATCTTTTTGCTGGGTTGCAAAAATGGTCAATTTTACCTTAATATTTGATTTTTGTATTTCTTCAAATATTCTTGAGCATTGCATTGGAACCCAGTTAAATTGCCTGAAAACATCTTGATCTTTTCAAGGCTTTCTTTAAATTTTTTTTTTTGTTTAGGCAGTACCAGGGTAGTCTTTAACTGACAGCTGATTCTGGCCCACCACTGAGGCAGTAACTGAATGCTTCATAAACTGAACATTTTACCCCGTGCCCTGTGCATTGCAATGTTATTTTTACTCTAGTTGGCAGGAATACAATCTATTCCTGGCCCTGTGTGATCATCAAGAATTATTGCACCTGCTCCTTTCCAGGCCTTGGAAAGTTTCCTCACAGGCGTGTTGATCCTCATTAGGCAGAACCTCTAAGGTGAACCCTCTGGGACTCTCGGGGCTCTCTCTCCATGCAGCATCCTCCCTTCTGTGCTATTTTCTCCTTTCTAATATCCTGCTCTGAGTATTCCAGCTGTCCTGGCCTCCCCAGATTCTCAATTCCATCTCCTCAACTCAGGATCTGTGTGATCCCCTTCTCCTCCTACAAGATCTCTTAGTGCAGTTCAAGGGCAATCATACCACTCCCTTCATTGTTTTCTTCACTAGGGGGATCCCAGTGCACTCCAGCACTGCCTGTTGTCCAATGACAGAAAACTGTAATTTCCTGTATTTTTTTTTCTCATTTTGTTGAAGAAGGAGGGTAAATCTGGCCCCGTTACTCCATCCTGCTCAGGAGTGAAGTCCTGCTTTATGGATATGGAAGCTCTGGCATTGGCTTCACTCCAGAATCACCTGGAAGAACTGAGCTGACTTTAATTCAAATTTTTCTCTGTGACTTTGTATATGTGTATCATCTTGATATTTCTTCTAAAACTCAGTAAGGATTGCCTGGCTGGTGGTACTGTGAGCCATTTTAATTTTCCTCTTTATGTTCTCAAGCATTTTTTTAAAAATTAATGACTGCTACTATTTTACAAATTAAGATGTGAGCACTCTCATCGATAGTTATGTTAAACAGTACAGCATCATTTTTGTCATTCCGAAATATGAACAAAACACGCCAATAGATTATGGAGCAGAATGCAAGGCAATATATGATGTCCTGCTGCAGGCTACTTCTGACTCTACCCTCGCCTCCTGGAAGCAGGCCTTTTCCTTTGTCATCAGGGGTCCATTAGCTGAAAAACTCGACGTGAAGTGCCTCCGCTCCTCCAGGGCAGCCTCCTGTTTTCACCTGGAAATATGCCTTCACTCTACCTGTGCAGAGAGACCTGTGAGCTCCACAGTCTCATCTGGGGAGACCTGCTCCAGCCCTTCAGCACCTTCTCCATGTGTGTAGGCAATGCTGTCCAGGAGCTGACCGCAGGAGAGTACTCAGTCAGTGTTTGGGGACTTGACTCATACTCTCAGTCTCCAGCAGCCATTCCCTTACTTGGATTTGATTTTCTTCCATACAGAAGCACAGCCTGACTGCTACATTCTGCATATGGTTATAATTCCAGCCTCAGTCACTATTTCTGGGAACAGGTGTCATTTCCCTGTTTTCCCTCCAGTTATGTTTAGAGAACCTGCCCATTCTTTTTTTTTTTTTTTTTAAGATGGCTCTGTCACCCAGACTGGAGTGCCGTGGCATGATCTCAGCTCACTGCAACCTCCATTTCCTGGGTTCAAGTGAGTCTCCTGCCTCAGCCTCCTGAGTAACTGGGACTACAGGCACCTGCCACCATGCCAGGCTAATTTGTTGTATTTTTAGTAGAGATGGGTTTTCACCGTGTTAGCCAGGATGGTCTCAATCTCCTGATCTTGTGATCTGCCCACCTCGGCCTCCCAAAGTGCTGCAATCACAGATGTGAGCCACCGCACCCAGCCAGAACCTGCCCATTCTGACAAGCATGCAGAGGTTTTGTCTGGATTTCATCACACTCAGATATCAGAACTGTTATGATCATCTTATTTTTCTACATCATATGTAACCTGACTCTAGGCCTCAACTATCCAGGATGTGGGATAAATTCAGTCTCTGTCATTTTAAGAGGTTGTTTGTACATAAATGTCTGGGACCTCTGCTGTGTGCTTGGAAAATGGTGAATGATGTGTTGATCTATGATTCTGGTCCATTCTCAATTGCCACCATCCCTGTGGGCTCAGAGCTACTCCTTACTGTGCTGTTCCTCAATGAAGGCAGGTTAGGCCATAACACTGTTGCCCCTGGTATCACTATTGCTCTGTACCCGCCCCTCTGCGGAGCCTGACTGTGAGGCAGGGTCAGCTTCTACAGTTTTCACAGATGCCAAAAAACCCCATCCCAGTCTCCCTTCTCTGATTCTGTCTCCTCCCCCTCTGGAATAGTGGCTTCACCCAGCACCAACAATCTGGAACATACATTTTTTACTTATCCCTGAAGATGGATAGATAGGGGAAGGGAATGCATTCATTTAGGTCCTTGAGAAGTAGGCATTATAACTAGGTTAGACACACAAGAGAGTTGTTGGAGGAGGGGGGCAGGAGAAGAGGAGAAGTGTTCACCCGGTGACTTAGATCTGACATCTCTGAAAGGAGAGAGGGAAGGAAGAAGGATTCAGGGTAGAGAGTCTTGGAATGCGTCACCATCTCAATGGTTTAGCAAGACCACTGGAAGGACTGAGGCCAACGTCATCTTTTGGAGTCATCCTGCATCTTGCAGGGACGGACCTGCCTTGGTATCAGGGCCATGTCAGGCATTAGCTGGGAGCAGCCATCAGGAAGTGTAGCCTTAGTGTCAATGCTTAGTGAATCTCATAAGACCATTGGAATAAACTTCCAAATTGCCCACAGCTTCTGACTTGTATTTTCTGTTGGTAAAGAAAGTTTATGGGAAAAGCAGCTGTTGGTTTGTAGCTGCTGCAATCACCAAGAAGTGAATCTTGCTGCTTTCACCGTGGGTCCTCAGTGCCAATGGCATCACACATCACACTGGCCATTTCTGCCCTCCATAGCTATGACATCTGTCAAACAATACTTGACAGACATACTTTGCTTTGTTCAAACAACATGAGCCACAGAAAACTAAACTGCTCCCACAAAGTAGTCCACTATTATTATCAAGGCCACCAAATGTACTTCTTGGCACGTTATCCGCAGCATGTGGTGGCAGTAGTATCTGCTATCGTGAGCAACGTAGCTGTGAATTTCCTGACTGTTGGCCAATTGTAAGAGCCACTGAGGCATTACAAGATGCAACCGGTATAGTGGTAGGTGGACATAAGTTCTATGCCTACTTGGACGGAAATCTAGGTTGGGTGATAGGTCTTTGAAGGTGCTATGGTCTGAATGTTTCTGTTCTCCAAAAATTCTTATGTTGAATCCTAATCCTCAAAGTGATGGTACTTTCATGAATCAGATTAGTGCCCTTATAAAAGAAACCGCAGAGAGCTAGCTAACCCTTCCCCCATGCGAGGATGCAGCAAGAAGTCACTGTCTGTGGAGCAGAGTGGGCCCTCCCCAGACACTGAACCCGCTGGCACCTTCATCTTGTATTTCCCAACCTCTGTAACTTTGTAAATGTAAGAAATAAATTTCTGTTGTTCTGTTGTTTTTTCTTTTTCTATTTTCTTTTCTTTTCTTTTTTTTTTTTGAGATGGAGTCTCACTCTGTCACCCAGGCTGGAGGGTAGTGGCACCATCTCGGCTCACTACAATCTCTGCCTCCCAGGTTCAAGTGATTCTCCTGTCCCAGTTTCCCGATAGCTGGTATTACAGGTGCGCACCACCATGCCTGGTTAATTTTTGTACTTTTAGTAGAGACAGGGTTTCACTGGCCAGGCTGGTCTCAAACTCCTGACCTCAAGTGATCTGCTCGCCTGGGCCCTTCAAAGTGCTGGAATTATAGGCGTGAGTCACCATGCCCGGCCTGTTGTTTAAGTCACCCAGTTTACAGTATTTTCGTTATAGCAGCCACAACGAGTCAGACAAAAGGTAAAGTAGACATAGCCTAACGGACCTCTTCCCTGAGAATTCACGAAGCCACAGTGGCAGAGGCTCAGCCAGCCGGAACACAGGCAGCCTTGCACAACTCTTCAGAAGCAATTTCCTCACACCCTCCAGCAAACCTCCTAGAGGCCCCTGCCTCGCTGAGTAAACTAAGGCAGAGGAGTCAAGCCAAAACCCAGCACCACTCTCTCTATACTCCTCCCCTTCAGGTAGAAGATAGTGGGCCACATGGCTTCAGATGTGACCTTCAATAAACATCATGAAGACCTAACGGGTCTTTGTTTCTGCTAACAAACTGCTCCTTGTCCATTCAAATGTCTCAGCAACAGCTTCCCGCTTTGAAGCCTCACTGGCCCCCCAGTGCATCCATGGCCTGCAGCTGGGCTCTCCCTAGGTGAAGGGTGGACAAAATCGTCCAAGTTGAGCAGTACAGCCTGAGTGGGGGTGGCCCACATGGATCAGCCCAGGGATCTGACCACCTCCTAGCAGAGGCCAGAGTGCAAAGTTGATTAATTCCTGGAGATATCTATCAGTGGTATACCTGGGAGTCACTGTAACTTGCAGAACTGACAACAGGCTATCTTCAAGACAATTTTTCTACTTACTTACTTAGTTTATTTATTCATCATATACCCACTGAGGTCCAGCTCTGTGTCAAACCCACTACTAGGGACCTGGGATACAAGGACAAACAAGGAGCTGTTGAAATTGTTGCAGGGAGGAGCTTGGTCCTGGATTCGGGTCATGGAAGTGGAAAAGAAGGAACTTGGCCTCATTCCCTAGACCCCTATCCAACAACAATAACAACAAAAATAATAAAAAATAATTAAAGGGAAAAAAAGAAGGAAGATGGGTGGATTTGAGAACTATGTAAGAGGACTAAAACTAAGCCATTTTGAGCATATACTATATGCCAGGCAGGACCACCTAGATAATTTGCAGGGCTCATTGCAACATGAAGATGTGGGAACAGTTGTTCCAAAAGCTGGAAAAGATTTTTCCTTTCTTTCTCAGTCTCTCCATCTCTCTAGGCAGCAGCACAATTTTAGAAAAATTCAGCAAGGCTAATGGAAGTCCTCAAGCCAAAGTCAGGCAAAGGAAGAAACCTGAGTCTTACTAGAATGGGATTGCCTTAGGGATACTCACTGTGTGAGCGCAGACCCTCACAGTTGCCTCGGTTCCCCTTCCTGTGGCTCAGAGCCACGCCCTCACCCAGGCTGCTCTGCACAGAAACCACCAGAAGTTGCTGGGCCAAGGGAGGCAAGCAAGCACCCGAGAATACATGCTAGAGATGTGGTGGATGGGCGGGACCCCCAATGCTTGTGCCACTATCACATTGGATTTCGGTTACAAAACATAAGTTCAAAGATAGTATGATGGGCTGGGCACAGTGGCTCACGCCTATAATCCCAGCACTTTCGGAGGCCGAAGTGGGCGGATCACCTGAGGTCAGGAGTTCAAGACCAGCCTGGCCAACATGGAGAAACCCCGTCTCTACAGAAAAATATAAAACTTAGCCAGGTGTGGTAGCACACACCTATAGTCCCAGCTACTCAGGAGGCTGAGCAGAAGAATCACTTGAACCCAGGAGGCAGAGGTTGCAGTAAGCCAAGATCATGCTACTGCACTCCAGCCTGGGCTACAGAGTGAGACTCCATGCCTAAAATATCTATATACATGCAGTATTATGTAACTTCCAAGTCAGCAACCACAGAGCATCAAACTCATGTCAGACTTTGTGATGCAAGAATGAGTCAGGTGCAGTGCCCACCCTACCCACTGTGACAGGGGAAGAAACTATGGGGATACTCTGGGACTTAGGGGAGGGTGGGCAGAGGAAGTAAGATCTACCTGAGGTGTAAACTCTAACCAGCTGCTGAGAGGAAGAGGAAGTGGAGCAGAGGAACCTTCCAGCAGAAGGAACAGCATCTGCCAAGGTCCGGATGTGAGGCAGGAGAAAGCAGGGTGCGCCTGGGGAACTGCAGCTTCTCTAGCTCAGAGTAACTGAAGTGAAACGGGAATGGGCAGAAATGAGAATGGACAGGTAAAAGGCCATGCAAGGATATTTTTTAATGTATCCTAAAAGCAAGGGGGGAATTCCTAAGACGTTTCAAGCTAGGAAGTGAGACGATCAGCAAATTTTACCATGGGAAGGTCACCTTGTCACACTTGCAGAAGCTGGATTGAAGTTGGGCAAGACTGGAAGCAAGGAAGCCACTCGGGAAACCGGCATGATCATCCTGGAAAAACAGCCTGGTGGCCTGTGGGGATCAAAGAGATATCGAGGTGGCAAAACTGCAGGATCTGGTGGACAACTGAACATAACAGGTGAGACAGAGGAGGGGGGTCATAGAGGACGTTCATGTCTCTCCTCATAAACCGTGGGGATAGTGGTATCAATTCCCTGAGCTAGGCACTTCGAGGAGAGGAGTGGATTGGAGGGGAGGGAGGAGAAGAGCTCAGCTTTTCCACGCACTGCTGGAGCTGCTCAGGAGACATCCAGATGGGAATGTCTGGCAGACACTGGGATGTATGGCTCTGGTGTCAGGTGAGGATTCCAGGCTTGGGTGAGGCACTGAGAATTTTCAGCATGCCCCTGGTAATTGTTATGGGTTGAATTGTGTTCCCTGAAAAGATGTCAACATTCTAACCCCCAGTACCTGTGAATGTGCCTTCATTTGGAAATAGAGACTTTGCAGATGACCAAGTTAAGATGAGGTTATTAAGGTAGGCCCTAACCCAATAGGACCATGTCCTTGAAAGAGTACATGTGGATACAAAGGCAATGATGCATGCAGGGGAGAATGCCATGTAACAATGAGGGCAGAGGTCAGGGTTATGCTTCCACAAGCCAAGGAATGTCAAAGTCACCAGAAAACCACCGGAAGCTGGAAGAGCCCCAGAAATGAACACAGCAATGAAGCCATGAGAGGGTAAGAGGCCTTTCCAACCATTCAAACACCCAGTGAGGGAGCAGCAGCCTCTCTGGTAAGGAAGCAGCATCACCCGCCCTTCCAAGCAGATGCTGGGATCGCCAAGCTGAATGGAGACGGGGCCTCACAAATTCCTTCACTTAAGCCTCTGAGTCATCAGCCTCCTCCATCGTTTCATACTTATTTTATTTTTCACGTCATAAGAAAATTACTTTAACGTCGGAGTCACACACTCTAGTACTAAATCACCATAAATACAGTTTCTAGAAGATTCCATCCTATCTCATGCTACCTGCTGGGGCTTTTCCTCCCCTTGGGGACCCCACCCTTCTCCTCAGTTTTTCCATCTTCTTTTACCCCAAAGCCCTGATCTTCCAGCTGCTATTTCACTTCCCCCTAGCCTGCCTGCCCCTCCCTCCTGCCTGCCCTGGTAATTCTCATCATATATCTCTGTGACTGATGAATAGGAAGTTAATCAGAGTGCAGTCAGCTGTACCTTCGAATCATGGACTCATTTTGAGGTGTGTTAATTGAACCGTCTCCCTGGGAAAGATGAACTGTAGATAACAATCAGGAAGGCTTGTGCAAAGGGTAAAGAGATGAGCCTTCTAAAATGAATATATGTCAAAGTCAGATGACAGGAACCTTAGGTTCACCAAAATCATTCAATCAGCCAGTTATTCACTCAACAAATGTTTACCATGGGCCCCAGACCAGGTTAGGAGCTGGAGGATATCTCTCCAGGAATGTGGGTCTGTGGCTGTCGCTGCCCTCAAGCTATTTTCTCTGCCTCTTTAGGAAGAAAGCTGAAGTCCATTCAGGAAAGGACACAGCTGGAGTGGGCTTCCTAGTGACACTCAAGAAAGAGATGACAGGCTGAGAAAGTGGCCCGAGTGTGAAAACCCTCTCAGCACTGGCTAGCTTCAGTTGCCAGAAGGAAGCAAAGGAGATTGCAGCAGACACCAGCAAGTTCTTTTCAAAACGGTTTCTCTTTTTGCCAGACAGAGCTGTCAGGTTACACTTCCTACCCTTCTTGCAGCTGCTCGTATACATGTTGTGGCCAAGGGAACATGGGCAGGATGGATGGGTGCTCCTCCAGGCCCAACCCACAGAGCCCAGCCTCCCATGCAATCTTCCACCTCCATCCGCCCTGACTGTAGGCAGGGTCATAGAGAAGACTGGAGAGGACCTCGAGGCCCTTGGAGGTGGAAGAGCCACCAGAAGGAAGTATCCTTTAGAGCAGAGCCCCTACTCTCCCAGCCACTGGCAGCCCCACATTGGATGTGAGATGCAAAGCCTTTGAGATTTGGGGGCTATTGTTACAATGTTCATCTTCCCTAATTAACACAGAGCGTGAGGGAAGGGCTGCACCCCTGGTCTCCATGCTCCCTGCATCCAAGACTCAGTTTCATTGGTGCCAGGTACATTCAGGCCAACCTTCCCCAAATGGGGGCACAGCTGAAGGGCAGTACCCACTCAGAGAGGGCTTTGAAAAGCAGTCTCTTCCTCATTGGCAGAAGCTGTGTCCAGGTGAAGCCAAGCTCTGAGCTGCAAATTGTATTCCCAACTATTTCAAAGAGAAAATGAGCCCATTCCACCTCCCTGCTAGAGGAGAGCTGAAAGCAAAGTCTGTATAGGCACTGAAGCCAAGGGACTTCCTAGACTCCCTAAGATTCCTGCTCAGCAGTCTCTGGTCATTCAAAATCAGATAAGGACAGAGGCCAAATTCAACTAAAGATAAATTGGAGCCAGTGTCTATGCTCAGGAAGAATAATTAGCAAAGGCAATCAGGTCCTGTTTATCCTGGAAAAATCATTGGCTACCTTCAGCAAGTCCGGGTATCACCATTCTAGATGTCAGTCCCAGAGAGTACTAATTTAGCTTGGGGCCCTGCTATGAAATGCAACCCAGCTGATATTCAAACATGCATAAATATCGTCATTTGCTGATAGTGGTTAATGGCTTTAATCACAGAATAAAACAAATCAATAATTAACCTTAGCAAGTAGAAGTGCAACCAGGATTGAAAAATAATGAATTCGTTAATGGTTCTTGCTGCCATCAGTGCATATATGTCAAGGTAAATATGCAGAAATGTGCCCATTTGCAAGGAGCTAATCTGTTCATAAATGTCAGATTATGACTCAAATTGCATCATGTCTTGAGGGAGGGTAATAGGTAACACATCCACCCAGTTATTGCTAATGTACTAAGAAAACTATAAGCTTACACATGAAACCATTTATTTACCACCCCAACCTCATAATGTGTACTGGGTCTATTACAGAAGAAGGTGGCAGAGAGTGGTAGAGCAGCCCCTCAGCTTAAGGAGACCAGGTACCAGCAGATCACAGAATTATAGCAATATGGTAATGGCTCCAGCAGAAGGGAGCTTTAAGGCTGAGCCGTACACAGGCAGAGGCACAATGATCTGCCTGGGAAAGCCTAGAAAAGGTCACGCTTCTGACAAAGGAGGGGACAATTGAATTAGGTCTTGCAGGGTGGGCAGAAGTTGCCAGATAGACAAAGAATGAAAGGCAAAAACAAAAACAAAAATGAAGAAAAAGAGCGTGACGTGTCCAATGCATTCAAGTATATCCATGTGGCTGCAAAGCCAGGAGCTCTTGGGCACAGGGGGTGACAAGCTGCTGAGTCAGAGTGAGCCCAGACACAGAGAGTCTTGGGCATTTTGCTGAAGTTCTTTTGTTTCTGCTTTTTCTAATAGATGATGAGAACCACTGAAAGACTAACCCATGAGTAATTAGAAACAAGATATGGCAGGGAGCGGTGGCTCACACCTATAATCCCAGCACTTTGGGAGGCCAACGTGGGTGGATCACAAGGTCAGGAGATCGAGATCATCCTGGCTAACACAGTGAAAACCCATCTCTATTAAAAATACAAAAAATTAGCAGGGCATGGTTGCAGGCACCTGTAATCCCAGGTATTTGGGAGGCTGAGACAGGAGAATCACTTGAACCCAGGAGGTGGAGGTTGTAGTGAGCTGAGATCGTGCCACTGCACTCCAGCCTGGGCAACAGAGTGAGACTCTATCTCAAAAAAATAAAAATAAATAAGATACAACAGCACTGAGAATTTTGTTTGTATGCCTTTATAGTCAGTAGAAATAGGCCTTCTTTGAGGAAATATATGTTTATCTTGTGTGTCTCAAATCATAAGCAATTACCCTGGAGGCTCAAGTGATGGAGTAATTTTAGGATTTGGGAAGTATGGAGCTGGACAACCTCTGATAAATACAGAGATTCCTCACCCAAAGGCCAGCCTGTATTTGGATCATATTCAGTTTTATTTACAAGTGAGTATGATTTGTTTGGTGATGTTTTTTCATCTAAAATTTGAACAAGTACCAGTTCTATTTAGATACAGTGGCAGAGTCTCTCTCCTATTTATGAAAAGGGATACGGCAGATGCCTTTGGTTATCAGTGGCCAAAGCCCTCTTCCTCCAGGCTAAGAGAGCCTTGACTTTGCTCCAATGCCCATACCCCTTCCTCCTGACTTGAGTAAATTCTGATTGGTAAAAGCCAACATAGAGGTTGTATTCTCCTTGCTGGTGATTGGTTTAGGCACAGTCCTGTGGCTAAATTCTGACCAATGGTATGTCAGATGAGAACTGTTGGGGCTGCAGGGTAAAGTTTCTCTTTCTGATAAAAAGGAGCACACTCTCTCGTATTCTGTCTCAGGAACTGTTAGGAGGCTATTGTAGGGAGGACAGCCTAAAGACAGCCAGGTCCTAGGAACAGAGCCTGAGTTCTCTATCATGAGGTTGAGACCTGAAGTCAGTAACGTGGAGTGACCCTATGTTCAGGCTTCTTATCTGAGAGAGTAAATCCCTTCTTGTTCAAGGCAGTTGAGTCAGAGTTTTCCTGTTTGGCCCAGGGCATCCTTGGTATCTCAGGGGGCCCGTGGCATACCTGGTTCAGCTGGGACACACCAGTGCCACCATCTTGGTGGTTTACGCCAGCCTTCATTCTGATGGGTCAGAGCCTGTGCTGTTAAATATTTCACCACCCCTTGTCTCAGCAACTGCAGGAGTCTCTCGGGATGAACCCTGAGCATCTGAGTTGATTGTTTCCAGATGATCAGAAAGTCCAGATCTTTACCCTCTCAAAGATAAGAAGTATCTTATCTTTGGAAAGACATTATGGAGATAATATTCACAATCACAGATTCATTTATTGTTATTTATTGTGCTACTCATGGTTCTGGGTGCTAAGGGAGACACATAAAATATGGTTGTTTTTTGTTTACCTCTGAGAACTTAGAGTTTATTAAAGTAAATATGACGCAACAATAAAATAAGGCAAAATGTGATAAATGCCAAGGAGTGACCCCACAGAAGATTCCATGTCTATCTTTGGGTGTTTAGAAAATACTTGACAAAGGAAATTCAGAGAGGAGGGCATCTAATCTGGATATAGACAAAAGGATTAAAAAAGATTAGTAAGATGAGAGCAGTGGCTGATGTTTATAATCCCAGCACTTTGGAAGGCTGAGGCGGCCTGACCACTTGAGGTCAGGAGTTCAAGACCAGCCTGGCCAACATGGCAAACCCCCGTCTCTACTGAAAATGCAAAAATTAGCCTGGCATGGTGGCATGAGCCTGTTATCCCAGCTACTTGGGAGGCTGAGGAGGAGAATCACTTGAACATGGGAGGTGGAGGTTGCAGTGAGCCGAGATTGCACCACTGCACTCCAGGCTGGGTGACAGAGCAAGACTTCATCTAAAAAAAAAAAAAAAGTAATAACAGTAACAATAAAGACTAACAGGTACTGAGTGCTTGGTATGGGTCAGTCAGTTTTCTATGTCCTCTATATTAATTAACTCTTTTAATCTTCACTGCAACCTGATAAGGTAGGCATATTGTTTATCCAGTTTACAGATGAAGAAACTGAGGCACAGAGCAGTTAGGTAACACACCTAAGATGATATACTCTTTGGATTATGGAGATAATATTCACATTCACACAGGCTGTGAGTGTCTGATGGTAAGAGTGGCATGAATAAAGAAGGAGCCAAGTGAGGAGCTGGAGAATGGAGTTTAAAGGGAAGTGCTGGGAGGCGAGGGGGGAAAGGTGGTCAGGACCAAATCCCAGACACGTGGAGTGAGGACATGAGATTTCAATTGCATTTGGAAAATGTAAAGTGCCATTGCCAATTTGCAGGTCTTCCAAAAGGAGGCTGACATGATCATTCTGTGCTAGAGTGATCGCTCTGATTGTAGGGTTAAGAATGGATTCACCAGGGCCACCTCTGGAGGCAGGAAGGCCAGGGCCACAGCTCTAATGAGAGCAGTGGGGGATGGAGAGGAAGGGACGGGTGAGGGGATAATTAGGAAGTGAGGCCATAGGACTTGGTGACTGTGGAATAAGAGGGGAGAAACTCAGGTGACTCTCAAGTTTGAGGTTTGGGAGGTAGTTCAAGATGACACCAATCATAAGGGCCATTTCTTGAGACAAAATCAGCAAGCTCAGCAGGTAAGGGGAAGAAAGTTCAGCTTGGGGGCACTGCACATATTTGGAGCACTAGCTTGATTAGATAAGACAACCAACATAGCACTGACCGGAAGGCGATCTATGGAGCCACTGGGAAACTAACATATAAGAATAAAAAGCAGGAGCCCTGTGCCATTGTGACAGCCAGATACATCCTATCACCACTACTGATAGATCCTCCATGTCATCCTGGCTGGTAGCTATGGTGCCACAGTGACAGACACGTATACCGTGGTGACTAACAGACAGACCAGGTCACCATAACAGATATCCTGTGTCATCATGATGGAAAAATACTACAATGACACCTTGACAGACACCTCGTGTCACAGTGAGAGACAGGTTCCATCTATCATGAGGACACACAAGTATACCAATTATTATGGCAGGTACACCATGTCATAGTGACAGACGTGACATCGTCGGCATGGTCTTTACAGCCTACCATGGCATGACCACAGCACGTATTTAGTATATCATCATGGCGTACCGATACGATGAGTCAGCATGAGAGAGAGAACTAGCCTGTTGTGTGTCAGATAAACAACATCTTAGCAAGTAAAAGACAGAGCAGTGGTATGACAAGTTCACAATGCCATTGTTATAAGTGAGCTGGATCACGTCCATGCTTGAGGAAAGTGGTATTACTCATGTACATAGTTATAAAGCTACCATATCATTTTAAACAATGGTGCAGATTTGCATTTTGCTCAAACAGTCCTTGCAATACATGCTGAGAACTCGCGACTCAGCTTAAAGGTCCCTGTGATGGTTGGTGTTACTGCTATCTGGTCTCATCCCTCCATTAAGGTAGCAGCCAGAGGGAAACCAAGAGTTCCTCTAGAATGGCAACCAAGTGTTTTTCACCACTATACTCAGTTTTTTAAAACTACATGGCATTTACTATATACCAAGCACCATTTTAAGTGCTTTCACATTCTAACTTAATCGTTATAGCAACTCTATGGGGCAGGAATATCATTCCCATTTTATTTATTAAGAAAATGAGGCATGAAAAGTCATGCTGCTAGTGGGCAGTGAAGTTGGGATTCGAAGCCAAGTAGCGTGGCCCAAGGTCCATGCTCTTTGTTTATCCCAGGATCCCGGCTCTTAACCTCTACACAAATGCTGCCTCTGCACCTGTCGCTTTCAGGCAAGCAACAGAACCCGTGTCAAACTGGCTTGAACAGTCAAAGGAATATACTGGCCCCCATAACTAAAGTGGGTGTGGCCTCAGACAAAGCTTGATTCAAAGGCTTCAGGGATGTGAGCAGGACCTGACTTCTCTCTTTTTCTTCCCCCTTTTTGCATTTTTGTTATTTTAGATTCAGCAGGTTTGTTACAAGGGTATGTTGTATGTTATTTTAGTGCAGGTTTGTTACAAGGGTATGTTGTATGATGCTGAGGTTTTGGCTTCTATTGATCCTGTTGCCAAAATAGTGACCACAGTACTCAGTAGGAAGTTTTTCAGCCTTGGCCCCTCCCCTCTCTCCCCCATCTTTGGAGTCTCCAGTATCTATTTTCCCATCTTCGTGTCCATGGGTACCCAATGTTTAGCTCCCACTTATAAGTGAGAACATGCAATATTTGGCTTTCTGTTTCTACATTAATTCATTTAGGCTAATGGCCTCCAGCTGCATCCAACATGTTGCTGCAAAGGATATGATCTCCTTCTCCTTTATGGCTACATAGTGTTCCATGGTATATATGTACCATATTTTCTTTATCCAGTCCACCAATGATGGGCACCTAGGTTGATTCTATGTCTTTGCTATTGTGAATAGTGCTACAATAAACGTATGAGTGCAGGCGTTTTTTTGGTAAAATAATTTCTTTTCTTCTGGGTATATACCTAGTAATGGAGTTGCTGGTGCAAATGGTAGTTCTCTTTTTACTTCTTTGAGAAATCTCCAAATTGATTTCCACAGGGGCTGAACTAAATTACATTTTGACCAACAGTATATAAGCATTCTCCTTTCTCTGCAGCCTCACCAAGAATCTGTTGTTTTCTGGCTTTTCAGTAACAGCCATTTGGGCTGGTATGAAATGATATCTCAGATATGTGATATATGAGATATGAGATATGAAAACCACAAAAATGTGGTTTTCATTTGCATATCTCTGATAGTTAGTGATGTTGAGCATTTTTTCATACGTTTGCTGGCCGCTATGTCTTCTTTTGATAAGTGTCCATTCATGTCCTTTGTTTACTTTTTAATGAGGTTATTTGCTTTTTGCTCGTTGATTTGACTTCCTTATAGATTATGGATATTAGACCTTTGTCAGATACATAGTTTGCAAATATTTTCTCTTGTTCTGTAGGTTGGTTGTCTGTTTACTCTGCTGGTAGTTTTCGTTGTTGTTGTTTTATTTTTATTTTTGCTGTGCAGAGGCACTTTAATTAGGTGCAACTGTCAATATTTTGTTTTGTTGCGTTTGCTTTTGAGGACTTAGTCACAAATTCTCTGCCTAGGCTGATGTCCAGAAGAGCATTTCCTAGGTTTTCCTCTAGAATTTTTATAGTTTGAGTTTTTACACTTAAGTCTTTAAACAATCTTGAGTTAATTTTTGTATACAGTGAAAGCTAGGAGTAGAGTTGCATTGTTCTGCACACGGCTAGCCAGTTTTCCAAGCACCATTTATTGAATAGGGGGTCCTTTTCCCACTGTTTTTTTTTTTTTTTTTTTTTACATTGTCGAAGATCAGTTAGTTGTAGATGTGCAGCTTTATTTCTGAGTTTTCTATTCTGTTCCACTGATCTATGTGTCTATTTGTACACCCACCCGTGCCATGCTATTCTGGCTACCGTAGCCTTGCAGTATGGTTTGACTGACTTCTCCCTCTTGATATCTCATTTAAACCTTCTTGGCCTTGGCTCTGTCCTCTGCAGACTACATGTGATTGTTGCCAAATGACAGCCCTCAGCCCCTGGACATGCTTTTGGGTTCTGATCCAGAGGAAGAGAGAGGTCCACATATCTAATATCTCAAACAAAATCTGTGGATTGACTCCTGCTGGTTCTTAATGACCTGAGTTAAGCCATGGGATGTTCACCAAACTAATCACTGTGACCAGCTGCTGGGAGAATGGTGTATGCCAATGGGATTCACTGATCCAGTTAATAGGGACCCACACCTAAAACTGGAGAGAGAGGCAACCCCTTCTAAGCCAGAGCCATGGCAAATTTCTCTTTTGGTGGAGAAAATGGTGGATAAAGTGTGAGGAGGAAATGGAAAAATGTCCGTTATGCCATCTCATCCCCCACCACCCACATTCCTACCTGGCACACAGGAAATGCTCACAGTGTGTTTGCTGTATTGACAGATGGATGGAAGGATGGATGGACAGAGGGATGGAAGAAGGGCGGGCGGGGAAGGTAGATGCATGGAAAACTCATTATTAGGACAGAAGAGCTGTACTGGAACATTTTCCAACCTTCAGAAACTCCAAATTGGTTGCCAGGAAGAGTCACCTAGATCATGGAAGAAGAGGGGACCAACTGAAACCCCTGACCTGAATGAGACATTTTTCTCCCAGAACTCACAACTTTGCCCACAAAGTCTCTTCAGTGGTTACAATTAGGCTGTTGGCTTAGGTAACCATTCCAGATGTTTGAATTTGAGAGAAAACTTATTTGCATCTCCTCAAGGTCCTAAGCAAGTCCAGTTCTTCCCTCTAGAATGAAATTCACAGATCATACTATAAGGCTCAACTGCCTCCCCCTCGCACAGCCATGGTCCTTGCATACCTCCAGGGAAAACTACTGTGTCCCCCACCTCTGCTTGGAAGCCTCCTGGATTTGGTTTGTGTGTTTAAGATTATTTATTCTGGGTTTGGTTTAAGTGTATTTCATTTTAAACCAATGGGAAGGCCACTGAGGAAGGAAAATATAAAGGAAAATATACTTTCCATTGAAGAAAAATGTCAGTTCTCTTTTACAGCACCAAACATAAAAGGTTAGAATTTACTCTACTCTAGTCTCCTTAAATAAATCAGTCCACCTGTGCACACTGGGCCCAAGAATAATTAAAGGACCCTGTAGGCATGGGCATTAGAGCAGCCCTGGTTCCTTGATGTCCCTCCCCTTGCCCCATCAGCCATGCCCAGGCACTGCACCCTGGCACCCAGGGTTTCCTTGGAGCTAATTGATAGACAACATATATGGACTCAATTTTCAACTTTGGTTCCAATACCCCCAGATATGACTTGCCATATTGACATTTCCACTCCGTGTCACACCCTAGGGCCAGGGGACCACAAGGTGAGGTCTGTGTCAAACTCTAGCCCCTGCCTGATACCAGGAGAGGCCAACAAGATACAAAGGAAGATCCTTAGAATCATGAAAGCTCTTAGAGACTGTATTGTCAAACGCCTAATAACACGATTGAGGAACATAAAATGCAAAAGGGAAAGGAACTTGCCTAGGGCCACACTGAGATAAAAACCAGACTCAGAACTGAAGCTTCCCAACTCCCAGGCCAGGGCTTTGTCCAGTACTTCATGGCCTTACAAGCTTGGTCTTGCACAATGGCCACACATTCCTCATGCCATGTATATCCTGAGTATCCAACATGTGTCCATTTGTGTGCTCATGTGTGTACACACACATACAGGAAAAGGGCATGGTAAAGAGAAAAAATAGGAAGACCTTCAGAGGACATTTACAGGGCATAGCACAAACATCCCTCCAGCCTGGCAAGCCTCACCTTTCCAAAGAGATGAGAGAGAACTGAAAATGCAACAGCCTCTCTGGGCACAAGGACACAAAGCTATTTCTACCAGAAACCCAAAGGAATTCAGCACTTGGATTCCTGAATGCATATTCTTAAAAGGCCTTTCCGCCCCTCCTACAGACATACCTCCCATCCTCGCAGCAGTACTCAAGGCGTCAGGCAAGCAAGGACTGGTGGGTTAGTGGCTTGGGAGATACGGTGAAAATCTGTCATGCCCTTTTTTCCAATGTCTCTGCCCTTATTTTAAAAGCTACTTTGTCAAATTAAAAGACCCAAGATACTTGTAATTATATTGAAAATCAAAGTCACTTAGGAATCTAGAAAATGGGAATGACCAGAACCTGGTTTGGAGAAAGGATGGAAAGGTACAATCGCCAAAGCTAAGGTGGCTGCCAGTGTTCCTGGTCATCCCTGCCAGCTGTGGCTGGAAATAGAGACTTTCTAGAACCATCATAGCTCCCAGGGGCCACCTGACCATCACACAGTGGGAGGATTGGATGACTAGGGCCTAACTGAACAGGAACTGCTGGCCACACCTCATCATCTCAGGATTATGCCTCTCTCTAGACAAGAATTCACAGTGTATTGCATGAGCCTCCACTTTTATTGGATTGTCAATTCCTTGAGGCTAGGGATCCAGAAGGATTCTTCTCTTTGTCTCCTTCAGTCCCTGCAGAAGCCTTTGACCAGGATCAAAACTCAGGAAATGTTATAGGTAGATTACCATGTCTGCTTCATTCTCAGCCATGCCACATCCTCCTTCCCGAGAACCCAGAGACTTTGCTTGTGACACCTTAGTCCTGCTGAGATAGAACTCTGCTGTGAGTACATACATCTTAAATCCATGTGTGTCTGAACTCCTAAAAAGTAGAGTATATTTCTTTACTACTCATCAGTACCTACTGCAGTGCTAGGACACCCGAGCATGAGAATGAACAGGTGAAGATGAAGCTGTTGTCTCAGTGGAGGCTCCACTTTTTATGTCCTTCATAGAGTAGGTATCCCACAAATGTTTGTGAAAATGTTTGATCAGTCCCTCCTTTCAGAAAGCCACAGACTGATCACTGCCATCCCTGGCTCAGAGGCACATAGACTGCCTGTGAAAATCCAGGACAGGAGGTGAAGGAAGCCAGGGAGAAGGCCCATGTCTGTAGGATTTTCAGCCTAAATGCTAGGAAAGGGAAGAAGTCATTTCTGGTTGATTCCAAAGTAACATCAGGCAATTAAACTCAGGGGGACTGCCATAAAGTTAGAAGTCAGCAAAGCCAAATTTCCAAACAAAGCTGGAATACATTTAAAGCAGTGCTTAAAAATCTCCAAAGACAAAAATAAATAGCTGAAGAATGGTGTTTCAAAACTCAGATTTAACTCGGCAAGTGACAGTTCAGCAAGATGAGCTATGAGCCGGGCAGTGAGACAAGGGCGTGAGCTCATCCTCTGGCCACCCACAGCCTGACCCAGCCTGCCGCGGGCCAGAGCGGTGTAAGCTCAGGCTGGCTTTTTAAAAGGTGGAGAGAAATGGATGTGACTGACCCCAGGGTCCAGAGTAAAGACTTACTTGGATATCTAGGGCAGCTGGTTCCAGATAAGACACGGTTTTGAGGTGGGGGTGGTGGGGGAAGGAGGCTAAAGAGGAAGGATAGAAATGCAATTGGTAAAATCTTTGTATTGTGATAAAAATCCAATACAGTCTGACTGAGTGAGGGCTTGAAATTTCATCAGTTCTGTGAACCATTCCCAGAGTGGAAGGGAAGGGGCTGGGTTTTATCATGTGAAAAAGCCAGCAATGAAAGAACTGTCCTGCAGTCGGGGCACAGCCAAGCTGACATTTCAGCCCAAGATGCATTCCTTTTAAGGGCCAGGATTTTAAAGAATGTGCTTTTCAGCCTCTCCCACAAGCTCACGCAGGCCAAGCTGAGGCAGAGGGAGCTGTATGTGCAGTGAGATGTGCTTTTCTCATTACCCTCAGATGCCTTCTGAGGCTCGCTCATGGATGCTTCCCTCCTGGCATCTTTCCCAGACAGTGGGGGCTTGGCTGGAGGGCTGTGGAGAGGAACACGCTTTGGAAGGAGGGTGAACGGCGATGGTTTCAAGTCCAGCTACACTGAGGACGCACTGGATTTCATCTGGTCAGGTTCATATCAAATGTGAAGACAAGGAAAGAGTGCTGCCCTGCCTCAGACATCCACTGATCTAACCTCTTGTCTGTGAAAAGTTCAACTCTGAACATTGCTCCAGGTGACCTGGCACGCATTCATTCATTCACTCATTCATTCATTTAACAAATACTTCTCAACCCTCCTTATCCAAATACATGCAAAAAAAATAGTGTCAGCCCTGAAACAATCTCCTCTCAATCACAAAACCACCATTTGAGCTGTTGTTCTCGTCATGGGCTGCGATACTTTGCTCAACTCTGCCATGGTCTCTTTCTGGAGTGAAAGGAAGAGACTGTGCTTCTGGAAGGCTAGAGATTGATCGTGGCTGTTACTTTAATGCTCTCAGCCAACCAAGCAAGGTGTAGAAATTGAGTATGGCCTGTGGGTCTATGAATCAAAAGAGACCAGAAATAGACCCCAGTTCTGGTTAAACTGGAAATCTGCGTTTGGGATATGAGATTTCACTTTACAGACATGTTTCACAGGGATGTATCAATCCAGAATATTAATGATCAAACATTCAAAGTCATTCCAAATCTTCCATACACAGTAGACTCTTGAGAGTAAGTGTATTGGTGGGCATTTATTATTATTGCTCGGTTAAAGCTGAACTTTTTTCATTATAACAATAGGGAACCTTCTTGCTTTGAGCTTTATAACAATCAGCAACTGAGAGTAAAACATCTCCAGGTAATTTGACAAGTAATTTTTCAGCATTGTTACCAAAATTATATATAAAACTAAATTCTAAGCATTGAAGGTAGCCAGAAAGTCTTAGAAGCCCCTAGTAAAAGCACTCACTAAGCACAGTATCCAATGCCTACGCATTTTTTTCAATCTCTAAATTATTTCATAAACATCCTTTGCATTTTACAGTGCAATTAATGCTGGTTGATCTCAATACAGCACTCTTTTCCACACAAAATTATATGGCTTTTGAGGCAGAATCTACATATTTTTGTGTTGAGAGAATTTTGAATGTTGAAAGGCACAAGCCATGCTTATGAGCACATGCATTCCTACACATACGACAAATATCAATTCTCAATGAGAACTCTAAGAACAGCAGAAACCCATAATATTAGAAAGGACATCCAATGCTTCTCGGCCTCAGAGAAGCCTGCACCCAAAACAGGTCATCAGCCATGTTTCCTAAACTGTAACATGAAGATATTAATAAGTGTGATACGTTCATAGGTGTCAAGATATTAACAGGTATTCTGCCATAGAAAGATTCAGTGGTCAACTAAGTCTGGAAAATGATAGATAAGCCAGATAAGTGGGGAGTTTTTTGTTTGTTTTTACTGTTGATCTTCAGCATGCCTTTAGTATACTAACGCACACTGTGCATTCCATGGAGTACACACCATTTTCTGCACCCTTCTTTGATGGGGCTACCACTCTCCTGTGGGAAATACATCTACAGAGGACAATTATCTCTGGCTTGGTCACAAATATTTTAAGAATCATCTTGGCCCTGTAGATTTTCTTTGACCCATACATGTAAAGATGGTACCTCCCTCCTTGTACCTCCACACTACTTTGAATGTAACACTCTGAATCCCAAATATTTTCTATTGTACAAATTCCTTATATATTCACTTATATTCATATATCCAAACTTACATATATGGCTATACACAGATCTGTCTGCCCCATTAGACTGTGATCTCCTTCAAGGTACAAATTCTACAACATTCATTCCACGTGTCCTCAGTGCCCGGTACATGGTCATCATCCATTCATCCTAGTAGAATCTATGAATGAGCAAATGAATGAATGCCACTATGAAAAAATAACGTACTTTAGACAAGGCGTACCAGGTTCCCTATTTGGATAACCTCCGGTGATATGGTTAACAGTAACCAATTCATTTTGCCACATTTTCCTCTGTGACTCTATGTCCTAGTTGGATTACACGTGGTGCCCTGAAATAGTCTTGGCCAGGTTCTGCACAAGCCATACATGTAGATGCGCTGAAATAGTCTTGGCCAGGTTCTGCCTTCTGGTAGTACTCAAGGCCTTCCATTACCTGGCACCAGCCTACAGTCATGTTCCAGCTTCCCACTGCCTCCTCTTATACACTCTCCACCTCAGCCAAGCCGCACAATTCCACCTTCTCCAAATGTGGCTGACATTTCCCTGCCCCTGAACATTCCTGCCCTGTTCCCTTCAGCCTCGATCTTTCAACAAACATTCACCCAAAGTGTAGTCATTGAGCAATGCACTGTGGTTACTAAGATGACATTCTCAAGGAGGACACAGTAAATAGAGCCTCACCTTTCAGCATGGAATGTGTGATGACAGAACTGAGTACCAGCTATGATGCTCGCAAAGCAAGGTTACTGGGTAAGACTTTCTGGAGCAGTAGCTATTTAAACTGATCATTCACTGAGCCACATTTTACTAGTGAGTGCAGTCGCTGGTCCTTAAAGGCAAGAATCTAGACCTCACCATCTGTCTTCCACTTCTCACCTGCATGGAATAAACCTACATAACTTAGCAGTTAGGATATCAAGCATCCTTACCCATGCACTTGATGAACTAGACATAAGATTTCTCTGCAAACAATGGCTATGTGAGATTAGGGAGGAAGGAAGCAGGAAGCAGCTTACCAGGGCAGCCCAACACAATGCTGGTAGTGGCATCTTAAACTGTTGCCAAGCAAGAGGAAAGTCATGGCATTGCCAGTGCCCACACAGAGGACACCTGGTTGTTGCTCTAGTGGAAGAATTAGACCATTGCAAACCTTGGTTTTTTCCGTCAAGAAACCATTTAAGAATCATTTGAGAAACAAATATGAGTCCTGGGTTTTTAACCTTCTGGTAAGACCAGGAAAGTGCCGGTTCTAGAGCTTATAAATTGGTATGAGGGTCTGGGAAGAAGCCCCAGATCAATAGGGCAGTGATGTGGGAAGAGATGCTCGTCATCACCGCTTTTGATGTCACGGAGGGAGGCGCTGCATAGAGACTCCCAGACACCAGCAACTCGGAGGCAGAGAGCATCCAGAAGAGCCTGCTGTGTGAAAACAGTTTAGGGATGTTGCAGCCAACTTATTTTGTTTATATGTTCATTTTAATGTATGCACAGTATCTAAATAAACTTAAAGAGCTTTTTCAATAAATCTAAAATTATAATTCTATGTTATAAAGCATTATGGTCATAGTCTAATTGACAGTACTTTTTTATTCTTAGAGGTACATAAAATAACGGAGCATCTTAAAATCAATAGTGTCTTAGATCTTATGAAATATGGTGGCTATTCTATGGTGGCTAACTTGTTTACCAAGTTAACCCACTGAATCTTGACTGTAATTAAGTTTTCTCTTTATGTATCGCTCCAGTTGAGTTGAAAGCTTCTCCAGTCCATTAGCTATCCACCTGAGCTCCGGAAAATATGTCAGTGTTCTTTGTGTTCTCTGGAAGAGAACAGCAAAATGTGAAAAAAAAAAAAAACCTTTAATATTTTATACTGGCCTGTTATCCTCATTTCAGGTTTTAGGAATTAGATGGGAATGACTTCATTGCACTGCAGGCAACTATATTGATGGAACGGGCTTCACTCTGTGCAACAGATGTGCTCCTGGAGAAGATGTGTTTAATTTAGATTTTTTTAACTCAGTTGTGTTCCCACAGAAAAACAGTTTGCTTAAGACATCACTCACTCACACACACGCACATACACAGTGCTGCTTGAACATGCTACAAACAGAGACCACACCATAGTTCGGAGGCAAGCCTGGGTCTGCATGCCGGGGTCCCTGACTCTGGACCCCACACCCAGTCTTCTGAAGGACAATTATCTCTTTAGATTTACAAACCCAGAAAAATTGAGATCTCTTTCCACATTACCTCTTGAACATGAGGCGACACAGTGTTACTAACAAGTATGTAATTCATGGATCTACAAGCCTTTGCTATAGGCTTTTGTGTCAAGAAATAGGAAAGTAAAAACCAGATACTCGACCTCGAGGAGGGATTGCAATTGATGGGATTTTAAAAATGAGAAAACAGTCCAGGTCCAAGGAAATGGTGTTTGGTCACAGTATCCTAAGAGTGTTCACTGGGAGGATTTCTCCTCCTGTCATTCTGAAAATCTTAATGGGTTTGAATTGATTCACTGAGCCATGCCATTGAAAGGGAAGAGAAATGTCAAGACCTCATGTTTCCAGTCATGCATTTGGGGACAGACCAAAATGCACTTCAGAACTTCTAGGCTTAAATGTTTCCACCACAACAAATAAATCATTTGACAAGTCTTTCCATACACCTATAGTGTTCCCCGCCTTGCCCTGGGGTCCCTCTATATGGAGCACAGAAGTTGGGGCCAACCTGGCCCTCCCACTCAGGAGCTGACCACTGGGATGTGGGGGTCAGCCTCATGCCTAAGGATAAGGGAGCTACCTAAGCAGCTTCACTACGCCAAGGGACCTGGGACTAATGCGTGCGATGAGGGTGGCAGGGAGAGTGCGTCCGGCACCCCCTGCAGGAATCAAGAACACCTCCTACAGTAGCTTGCATGGGCCTCTGGGAGGTTGCAGGAGACTCTACCCTGGGAACTTTCTGTTGCCTGGCAGTTGCCACCTGGGTGCTCTCTCCTCACTAAACAACCTGCACACCATTCTGGAAGCCTTGGATGGCTGCTGGTCTCTCTGTTCAAACCAAGTAAGAACTGGTTTGAGTCAGAGAATCCAAGAAGTGGGTAGAAAAGGGCACTGCTATATAGGATAAGGCGTTGCATTGCTAAAAACTCACAACAACTCCATGGGAAACACAAGATGGGTTCATTGCCTATGCTGGCATCGAGGCAATGGCCATCAGTTAAAGGATGAACCTCAGGGCCAAGCCGGATTAGTGCCCCTTCTTGAATATCCCCACATATGACTCCAAGAGCTTCCCTTCTTTCCCCTTATGCAGGTTTTTATCTAAATAACTACAAGGATGTCACTGCAGAGAGGAATACAGGACCTGTCATGAGATCCTGTCCTGCTAGTGATTTAGTGGAGTAAGGACCACAGGTAGGAGGTTGATGGGAACTGAAAATCAGTGAGGCATCCACCTGAGGACTGGAGACCATGAGCTCAGATTCTCCCCAGTTAAAAAGGATGTACTTTCCTATCTGCCCCAGAACAGGAGCTGAGCCTGCAATGCTAGGTATGTTGCTCCCACCCCTTCTTTCTGAAATGAGGGGACAGGGACAGGGTTTGAATCAGGGAATCCAAGAAGTGGGTAGAAAAGGGCATTGCTATATAGCAGTGAACAGAACATCAAGAACAGAGCCATCTAGCCCAATCTCTTCCTCTGCCTTTCTGGACACAACTTTGTGGGCTCCCTAAATCCACAGCCACATGTTCTCACCCTGATGAACCCCAGAGAGGTGTTCAAGTTTCAGCGTGGCCTAATCCCAGCTGAGGGCTCAGCTCTGGACTCTCCCTGAACCACACAGATCTCCAAGCCAGAGATACCTCATGTCAGTGCTGGCAGATGAAACAGTGGGGACCATCACATTTCTGATTTTTAGGCTGCCCAGGGAATGTCCCAAAGCTGGAAGGCCAAGTTTCATAATCGGCTCCTCGGTCTGAGGCCAAACCATTAGGCCACAACACTTCTGCTAACATTTGGACCTAAATACTGTACAAGCTTTTTCATTTCCTTACCTCCCCTAATAGTCTCTCACTGGAATTATACATTTGATTCCCAATTATAAGCTAAGACTTACCTCTGGGGCCCTGATAATGTCTTAGTAAATGCAGAGTGAACCCAAAACAAAGCCAATAAAGGAGGCATCTAAAATTCCATGGCACCACCATGTAATTTGAGTCATTTAAAACAACTATTCATTTTAATGACTGTTCAAGTTTATTTTCATAAAAATGTGTTTTACATAAGCCCCAAAGTTTTATATACAATTAATTCCTTTCACAAAGAAAGTGTGTTTCAAACCCAGAATGGTCATGCTGGTCTCCATGACCGTGGAGCTTATTTCTTTCAAGTTGTAGTTGCCTTTTTAACACTGTAATTAAGCTTGGGGGGGGAAAAATCATAATGCAAACCAAATAAATCCTGCCCTTCGTGCAATTATGTATGGTATGCGGTGAGAAAAAAAATGATCTAGGCTTTGTTCGTCTTAAAATACACTTGGCAGCCACTTCACTTAATAAGCTCCTTTCTCCTTCTGAGAACAAGGAAGTCATAAAGTCCAAGCAATAATGGAGGAGGGCTGGCAGCTCCAGAGGGAAGTGACAATATCCCACAGTGGTAACCTGCACGCAGGGTTCTCAGCAAGGCTCTGACCTGGCTTCTCCGGATTCATGAGTTCATCTTGTCTCTAAGTGTATCTCTCTGGGCCTTATTTTCACTGTAGTTTCCACCTTTGATAGAATCTAATTTTTACATAATGATGCAAGGCTAAACAGAGAGGGTTCACAAACCCTCATTCTCCTCCAGAACCTCAGTTCCACTGAACAGCAGCCGCCCTGAGCAGGTCTCCCCCTTCCCACCCCATCACTGGCACGAGATCCTGTTCTGCTGAAACCCCACAGCCATCTCTCAGTGGGGCCTGCACTCCACACCCCATGGATTTCTCTGCCCCCGTCATGAGAAAGCTGCCGCTTGTTGCTTCTCCTCATGCTCTAGAAGGGGGCCCACTCCTAGGAGCCACCCACCTGCTGCACCTGGTGGCCACTGCTGACGTTCAGAACATCTAACCTGGACTCCTCCCAAGCTGCCCAACATCATACTGTCCCCCACGTTTTCCTCCCTCCAACCCAGACAGCACTGTGATCAGAGCGATCCAGGGTTCTAAAATGCTCATCTGAGCACTTCACGCTTCCAACTTAGCAACTGTTAGCACCACCGGCGACCAAAGTGTGGCCAGATCATTACATTGACTTTCAAGGGTGCCTGGATCCCACCTCCCTTTCAAAGTTGATTTTTCTGACATCTTCCTGCTTATATCGTATATAAGATAAAGCGGACAACTTGCCGATCCCTGCAAATGTCCGTTCTCTGCCTCCAGGACTTTATTGATGCTGTTCTTTCTGCTTGGAAGGCCAAGTCAGTGTCTGCCGGTTTGTATGCTACCTGCCATTCAAGGCTTGGCTCAAATACCACATTGTGTCCTTAACAAGAAGTTTCTTTCTTCCCCATATGAACCCTATAAAACTCTAACATAGCTCACTTAGAGCTCTTACCTTGTTTCAACACCAAGCAACAAACGTATTCATCCCTGCCCCAAATTTCTGCTATTTCTGAGTATGGCCTCCCCAGCACACTAATCTGAATGCTCCTTGAGGGCAGAAGCCACATCCTGTTAATCTTTGCATTTCTCCTGCCTAGTAAAGTGGCTAGCATTTAATAGGCACTAAATGTATATCTGTTGACAGAACAATTGAATGAAAGACTTCCCTGGAGTTTTTATACAGAAGGAAGGCTAGAGAGGGAGGAAGAGGCATGATACTGCTTCATTTGTTCTGGATTATGATGGGCACTTTATCACATCAAGGTAGGTGGCAATCCTTGGAGTCACAGATTAAACGTCACTTGTGCATAGAGAAGAAGCCTTTCATTACTTCTATACTAGGTTAGGCTCCTCTTTATGCACTGACACACACACACCTGTTGTGAGTGGTGTTCCAGGTGGACGGGCTGGAGGAGAGACTTCCCCACTCTTTGTGTTTCCCATCAAGGGAGCCTGCTTCCACTAGCACAATGCACCTGGCCTCTCACTCCACCCT
Source organism: Ateles fusciceps (assembly GCA_036589455.1). Lineage (NCBI taxonomy): Eukaryota > Metazoa > Chordata > Mammalia > Primates > Atelidae > Ateles > Ateles fusciceps. The sequence continues at coordinate 3,573,160 of JAZHEH010001737.1, forward strand.
TCACACACTTACACTGAATTTACATCAATTAGTGGCCTTGGAAGGGAGACTTGGGACTCAGTAACCCAAGTGTCCTCTTCCTCCCTTATCCTAGAAGCAAGTTCCCCCAGGAAGCCCACCCTATGCACGACTGCTGCGCTATGCTGTGGGATTTACCCGGATGCAAGTTCTCCGGCTGCAAGTGGGAGCCTTGCATGGCCCAGGCTGCCTGGGACTGCTGGGCCAGCTGGGCCAACTCTGAGATTCAGCATCAGGCAGCCCACGTGCCTGAAGACACAAGCTCCATTCTCCAATGGCAGCTTCCTCGTTAATTTGAGTGCTATTTTGATTTCCCATCTGCCTTACTCTTTTATCTTTTTTCAGTTGGCTCAGGTCTTGGGTGAGAAAAGGAGAGTTTGTCATTGGACCTTCTCCAGACCCGCCTCTGTCTCCTCATAACTAGGGGTTTAATCAGCACTGTCCCACTCGGGACCCTCAGCTCCAGGAGGACGGGTGCATCTCTCTTTTTCAGTGTGTTCCCTGTGCCAAGCAATGACTGGTGTGCTGGACGCTTAAACCCCAGTGAATATTAAAGAGGTAGCAAAATGCTATTGAGAAAAAATTAGAAGAAAGAAATGAAAAGAAGGAAAGAAAAAAAGGAGAGAAGCAAAAAGGAAAGGGAAGGCATCTTACAAGAAAGAGACAGCAAAGAAGAGAAAAAGAAAATGATTCCCCCTCCCACAACAGCACAGGAGCGGGAGCTGTCTTTCTCTTTCTTTCTATCTCTCTCTCTCTAATAAATTGCGCTTCCGCCAAAAAAAAAAAAAAAGGAAAGAGAAAAGGAACGAGGTAATAAGGAAAGAGGATGAGAGAAAAGAATGCAGAAAAGGAAGGCAAAAGAGAGAAAAAAAAAAAAAAAAAACAGAAAAGGGTAACCAAGAAAGGGGAAAAAGAAAATGCCAGGACAGCCCCTGCCCCAGGCTAGAGAGCCCAGCAGGAATGAGAGCCTCTCACCCCTGTGCTTCCTTCCCTGCCTCAAGGGGCTTCCTTCCCAGCTGCCTCCCACCTTCACTCCTCAGTAGATTCAGCTGAACAATGAGCTTTAGCCGCCTCCTGTCAGCAGGGCTGCTGGGAGGTAGGCCTGGGATGAAGGCAGAGGGAAGTGCTTTGGGAGGAGGAAGGCTCACTGAGAGAGGGGTTAATAGTGTTCAGAAGCTACATCCAGAAATTCTCATTTCCTGTGTGAACCCAGGGGTCAACCCCGGACCCCAGCACTGCAAAGGTCAGGAAGCTTAGAGAACAAGCTCCTCTAATAAAGCAAAATCCGTGAGCGCCTCCCACAGCACCTTCCCCAAGGCCCAGCCTAGCTCTTCCCCCCAGACACCCCTTCCTGTTCAACTCTCATTATCCTTCTGCTAATCGAATAGAGCTGGGCACTTGATCAAAACTATTGGTTCTGTAACTCACCCAGACGCATCATAAGCCGAGACGTTTATGGCTGTCCTGGGATATATATCTCTGTGATCTAGCTCCTCTGCGAGCTCTTTGGCTGCCCCTGGAGTCCAGACAAATCTCATTTCGAAGTATGTTTAGAAGAAGGAAGCTGAGGCCTGTGTAGGTCTTCTTCTGACACTCCACCTCCCTGATCACAACGGCCAAAGGAAAGGGGCACCAGCGCTTCCCAGGAAATAAGCAGATGAATTAACATTAATGATTTTGTATGAGTTTCATCTGTAGGTGAACTAGTATCATCAGGCAGCACACGTGAATATTCCCTGGGACTCCAGCATGGTGGGGATTTTAAAAAGAAATGTAGCTCAATCAATAAGAAACATGCCACATCCTGTTTATACCCAAGTTGCATCACCCACAAAACGCCCTTTCCATACTCCACCGCTGCAAGGTACATTCACAATGATGATTAACATTGTTACTGTTATTAAAACCTTCAGTTTCCTCCCTGGGCTTCAGATGACAGGAGTAACATACTGTATTCATCTGCTGGGGCTGCCATAACGAAGTAGCACAGACTGGGTGGCTTGAACAGTGGATATTTATTTCTTACAGTCCTGGAGGCTGTAAGTCCAAGATCAAGGTGTCAGCAAGATTCGTTTCTCCCGAGGCCGCTCTCCTTGGCTGGTAGATGGCTGTGTCCTCTCTGTGTCTACACATAGCCTTCCCTCTGTGTGTGTTTGCATCCTAACCCACTCTTCTTATAAGGACATCAGTCATATTTACCTTAATCACCTCTTTAAGGGTTCTATCTCCAATTCCTGTCGCACACTGAGATACAGACAGCTGGGGTTTCATTGTAGGAATTTTGTGGGGGCCACAATTCAGCCCAGACCACCCTCTGTTCCAAATTCTTTCCTGAAGTTACAGCTGAGTCGCTGGGGTGGAAGCCAGGAAAAAAAGGCCTGTCTTCCAATCTCTGCCAAAAACGTGGATATTGTTCACAGACATCACGGCTACCACCAGGCACCCTCAGCTGCACAGCCTCAGCCCTTTAGGGCAACCAAGTAGGAACCAACTGCCCACCTGAATGTAAGGCAGCCCAGATCTGAGGCACCAAGCAGGTATAAATGGCTCCCACCAGAGATGCCAGCTCAGCAGCCCAGGGGGTGTCGGGTAGCGTGTGGAGTCTTCATCCCTCCATAAAGGGAAAGTAAGCCCTGGGAAGAGGCTGCAGAGCCTCCGTGAGCTGGTTAACTTCCTGAGTCTCGATCTCCCCGTCTGTCAGTGGAGGAGATCACTAGAGCTACTGCATTCCACCATATGAAGATTAGACCAGAACATCTACACTCTAGCGCAGCACAACATGGCTCATGGCATGTGCTTGAAACACACCGGCCAGAGCACCGGTGGTGGCAGTGGTGGCGGCAGCAATGGGTATCAGGGTCAGATTTTGTCGTCCTCAGAGTCCAGTCTAGCTTTCCCATTTACGCAGGCTGGCTCAGACCACGCAGACGCCACCCTCCTCTTCTCTGCTCAAGGACCAGCTTCCCACTTTCTCCCAGATGGCTTTCCAGAACACCCTAGTGCACGGAATCTTGTCTCTGAGCTCCAGCAGCTCAGGCCAGCAGTGTTTTCATCTTCTCTAAGTCCAGTCTCCATCACTGACTTCCACGGGCACTCTCCTAAGCTTCCCATGGAACCTCCAGGGTGTGGAGACTCCACATCGCCACCTCTTTGCATTCTTCTGGGCTTGTCTGTGTCCTTGCCACATAATGCACCGATGCCCTCCCTAGGTGTGGCTAATGCCCTCCCTGACATACAGAAAGTAAAGGGAGCTGTCTGTCTCAGCACCCACAGCAACACCACGTGACCCTCATAGCCCTTTGTCATCAGGGCCGCCATTGGCCGAATGCCAGCTCTGTGCCAAGCACTGCGCCAGAGGCTTTACACGCATTCGCTCCCACACTATGAGATAAGCATAGTGGCCCCATTCTGCAAGTGATGAAACCAAGGCACCAGGTAAAGTGACTTGCTGTACGTCACATGATCGTAAGAAAAAGAAGTTGGAGTTGTCCAAGTCTGTCTCTAAAGAGCTATTTTTCTATCACACCAATGGTCTCAAGTAAGAAAACTGTACACATAAATCATGTGGGCAGCAGAGTGGGGGTTGGGGGTCACATGTTGGAATACTACATAACCGTGAGAATCATCCACTGCTACATGCAACAACATGTAATATAAGCAAAGGAGGACAGACGCAGATCATAAATACATGATTGTATGCACGTGAAGGTCAAGAGCAGGCAAAGCTAATGGACACTGATGGAGGTTAGAAGAGTGGTTACTTCTGGATGAGTGGGTTAGAGGCACTGACTTGGAAGGAGCGTGAGGGAACCTCTTGGGGGCAGCGGAAATGTTCTTTTTACAGCCGGATGGTATTCATACAAATGCATGTGTATGTAAAATTCATATATGTACATTATACCTCGATAAAAAATGTTTAAAACATCCTTAGGGAGGACATATGTAGTTTTTTAAATATATTCAATATTATAATTTCATATTTGGAAACCAAAACATAAATCACTCTATTGCTTTTGAAACACAAACTTTAAAAGAATTTTCAAGATGTATCTGTTTCTCCAAAGGAGACATATGCTTAAAAGACTGAGACACGCTGCACTACATGGATCACATTCTGCCTCCATTCCTTGTGTATTTCTGGCTCCTCTGTCAGGCTCAGGGCATCTTTGAGGAAACACCCTCCTAGCATGGCCACAGCACAGGGTCTGCGCAGTTCACAGGAAGGGTCTAGTAAGAGATTGTCAAGTGGGTCATCTCCGCCCTCCAGAACTCATAACATGTGGACGAGTCCAGGAATTCAGGTCTGAGGCTGCTCCTCCCAATCCTGTCTGTCATTCAGCCACATTTTACAACTCAGACAAAGAGAAGAATACCACTGCTGTGGAAAGCCTTGCTCTGAAAAAAGGGGTGGCTGCTCAGTGGGCCTGGCAGGGCGCTGAGCTGCTGAGAGCCTGTCTCCACCCCAGTAATCACATAAAATTTCCCCAGCCAGTGCCTCTGCCCCCCTGTGGGAAGTTTGCTCTGCATGCCGAATCCGGGCACAGAGAAGCTGCTGGAAGTTGCTCTTGCAGGCAATGGCCTTTGCTGTTCTTAGAGCAAAGACTCTAATTTGCGTGGCAGGAGCTTAGTGTATTTCACGCTGTCGTTCTCATCATGAACTCTTAGGGGAGGAGCGTGAGTGTGAACCTTCTATACTGAGCATCTGGTTTGCCAATCCCCAGCACAGGTCCTAGGACGTGGTGGGCACATACAGGTATGTTCACACCCCTACTCTCCTGAGAGCTCATGATGAGAAAAACACCTCTTGGGGGCTTGGCATTACCAGCCAGCCAAGGCACACATTTTTCTCAAGAACCTGTTGTATGCCATGACGGTTGTCAAGAGGATGCGATGTTTTGAGTGGATGGTAATGCCAAGCCCCTGAGTAGCTGAGCCATGCTGAAGACTGGAGAGAAAATGCAGAGGCTACTTTGCTTTATTTTAATGGGCCAAAATGTGGGTCTGCAGCCCCTTTCTGCAGTCTTTATTTTGTATTCGATCTCATAAAAGTTCCTGGAAGTTCCTGCCTGGCTGTCACTTTGAGTTACAGGTGGACGACAAGGCATTTTCTGGTTCGGTGAGGCCACAGACAGTGCAGGCTCCTCCCTTCACCACAAAGACACCTGCCTCATCTTTGTCCGATTCTGGAACATTTAGGCTTCCACTCATCTCTTTGTATCAGTCCTTTAGAGAAGTTAGAGAAACTCCAGGAACTGATGATTGGCTCATGAATATCCGAACTCTCAGGACCCTTATCATTCTTCATTAGAACCAGGTGGACAGATGAAATGACTGATCCTCCTTGAAATATCACAAGAGGCACAAAATGCACTCAAGTGATCAAGCAAGGGGAAGAAAGTTGAAGTCTGGAGAGGCTCCAAAGACTGTCAGAGTGAACAGGGACCAAAATCATCCCTAGAGATCTCAAAGTGAAGGTGGGCCTAGGACTGGGTCAAATCTTATTCTCAGGCCAAGGCTAGTAACCAAGGTCAGGAGCACCTCCCTCTTGCAATGAAGCTGCAGAGATGCTCTCCCAGTTAGGTCTATCTCACTCCTTCTCTGCTACTCAAGTTTTCAGAATGAGTTCTGTGGCTGTTTCACAAGCCAGGGCTGAAGGAGGAGTCCAGTGTGAGGATACTCCCATCCTCAGGCCCACAGACACCTACAGAAGTTGCAAGAGACCTGCAGGCCACCCAGCTGGTAGAAACACTTCTCATAATTCTTGGCAATAACCTCATACTGATGTAAATACAAATCCCTTTCACATTCATCCACTCATGACCATTTGAAGACATGTCTAACATATGAGGTACACTGAAGATCACAGAGATTAATTAGACATAGTTCTTTTTTTTTTGAGACAGAGTCTCGCTCCATCGCCAGGCACCAGGCTGGAGTGCAGTGGCACGATCTTGGCTCACTGCAACCTCTGCCTCCTGGGTTCAAGCAATTCTCCTGCCTCAGCCTCCCAAGTAACTGGGACTACAGGCACACACCACCACGCCCAGCTAATTTTTGTATTTTTAGTAGAGATAGGGTTTCACCATGTTGGCCAGGATGGTCTCGATCTCTTGACCTCGTGATCCTCCCACCTTGGCCTCCCAAAGTGCTGGGATTACAGGCGTGAGCCACCATGCCTGGCCAATTAGACATGTTCTAACTGCCCTTACAAGTTTTTAGTCTGGTAGAAGAAACTCATATTCAATAACAAAATAAAATAAGCTGTGAGGACTACCGCCAGGAAAAGGACCCAAGTCTCTAAGGGGGCACAAAAGAGGGAAATTCCTTCTAGTTAGGGAAATTAAGAAAGGAGAACAACAGAAGAGATTTGTACTGAATGAGACATATCTGGATTTATGAGAAAATGGGGAGGAACCAGCCTCCCAGGATGAAAGGATTCAGGACCAAAAATGAGGAGATGAGAACATGTAGAGCATGTTCAGAAAACACTGAGTCGATTAATTTTCATTAATCAGAGTATGTAAAAAGGAGAAATGGGAGATAAGACTATTTAAGAAATGGTCTAATTTAAGAAAAATCTAAATCTCAGAGGACCTTGAATGTCATATTGGAAGCTTAGACTTTGTTCATTAGGTGATAAGAAGTTATTGAAGAACATGATCAGGGTCCAGGTCAGGGGCGTGGGGGGGAGTTGAGGATGGCTTGAGTAAATTTCACCTTCAGAAGAAAGATCTGGAAGCTCGACAATCAAAGGCAGAAAATACAGAGTCCCCATCTCAGAGAAGGAAAAATTCTGCTTCATTTTCAAGATCTCCATGATGTCTATTTCATCAGTTTTCTCTTCTTTTTTTGTATATTCAGACTCCACCCTTCCCTTCGGGTTCTTTCTGCACAGATTATGAACAGTCAAGTCTATCTCTTATATTAAGAAAACCAAATATATATAAACGTCCCACCTTTTCCACTCTTTTTATTCACAGTCAAGCTTCTTAAAATGATAGCAAGCCTCCTAAAGGGAATGATTTTGTGCATACCCCCACTTTTTAAACCACAGGGTATTCATACATAACATGATCCATTGTGGGTAGGAATAAAGTATCAGAATCTTAACTTCTATTTATTTTATCTAAGAATAACAAAGTAAAATTGTGTTTTACTAATTCAGTACAACTCTGCCATAACTCATAAACAGAGTTCAAAAAACTCAATCATGCACAATTCAGAGTGGTACTTTTGTGAGGTTAATGAAAAATAGAAGTTGAGGATCAGTTTATGCCCTCAGTGAAGACAGTACCAGATGAAAATGACACATTACCTGCAAAGAGTATCAGCAAACTTCTTAACAACCTCAGTAGAAGCCAGAAGACAATAGAATATTACTTTTATAGCACTGCTTAAAACTAAAAGTAACTGTCCACTTAGAATTCTATAACTTGCAAAGTTATCACTGAAGATTAAGCATAGAAACTGAAAGAATTTACCACCAACAGACTTTTGCTCAAATAATTGGTTTTTTTCTCCAAAGAGGATGAAAATTAGGAAAAAGGAAACTGAAACCAGAAGAGTCAGATGTAAGAAGAAATGTGAACAAAACACGAGTAGGCATGTGTATGAACCTAAACAACATCAATATAAATAATAATACTCACGATTAATTTGGAGGTCATGAGGCCAGGTATGATGGCTCACACCTGTAATCCCAGCACTTTGGGAGGCTGAGGCAGGCAGATCACCTGAGGTCAGGAGTTCAAGACCAGCCTGACCAGTATGATGAAACCCCATCTCTACTAAAAATACAAAAAATTAGCTAGGCGTGGTGGCATGCACCTGTAATCCCAGCTACTCAGGAAACTGAGATAGGAGAATCACTTGAACCCAGGAGGCAGAGGTTACAGTGAGCCGAGATCGTCCCATTGCACTCCAGCCTGGGAAACAAGAGCAAAACTCCTTCTCAAAAAAAAAAAAAAAGATGAAACTAAAACACTGGACAAAAAATACCTATAACATGAAACTGCTAAAGCTTTCTAAATGCCTTATATTCTTCAGAAGGATGATAGAGTTATTGATTGGCTGTGACCATTAGGTAAAATATACATGAAATGATTTTAAAAGTAATCACCAGAAAATGAAAAAATAATACATAACTTTTTAAAATATCTTCTGAAAATAATATAACTTTTGAATATTTCAGGAAAATAATATATAACTTTTGAATCTCTAGAAGGGATAAGGGAGAATAAATAAAATAATAGAAGGTAGAAAGGGCGAGGGGAAAATCAAAGCAAAAAAATGATAGAATAAATGCAAACATGTCAGTAATCATAAGAAATTACATGAATTAAACTCAGCTGTTAAAACCCAGATCATCAGATTGTAACAAAAACTAAACTAGTTTTCTGCTCTTTATAAGAGACAAATTCAAAGCAAAAAGAAAGTTATTGTATGTAAAAAGATAGAAAAAGATATGCCAGTTAAATACCCACCAAAGAAAGCCTCACAAAATGCAGTTTCAGGAGAAAAGATTCTTAGAAACAAAGATATTCGCTGTCAAAAAATAAAAGAATAATTTCTCAAGAAGATACCACAATTCTAACGTTGTTCACACCTAATAACAAAATCACAAAATATATAAAGATTGACAAAATTAGCATGTGAAACTGACAAATCAGCAATCACAATGGGGATTTTAGCACTTCTCTCAACAATTAACAAATTAAGAAGAACGAAAATTAGTAAAGATTTAGAAGATTTGAATAACATGATTAAAAGCTTGATCTAATGAAAATAGAGCGTTCTCTGGCCACATGCTCTGCCTACACTTCCTCATCTCCCATTCACCTTTCAACCAACTGCCTCTACTCCCAACACATCTATGAACTGTCAGTCCAAAGAGTTACCTATGACCTCCTGTATTGGTCAGTTTTCACGCTGCTGATAAAGACATACCTGAGACTGGGCAGTTTACAAAAGAAAGAGGTTTAATCAACTTACAGGTCCACGTAGCTTGAGGAGGCCTCACAATCATGGTGGAAGGCAAAAGGCACTTCTTAAATGGTGGCAGCAAGAGAGAGCTTGTGCAGAGAAACTCTTGTTTTTGAAACCATTCGATCTCATGAGACCCTTTCACTATCACAAGAACAGCATAGGAAAGAACTGCCCCCACGATTCAGTCTCTCCCACTGGGTCCCTCCCACAATGTGTGGGAATTAGGGGAGCTACAAGATGAGATTTGGGTGGGGACACAGCCAAACCATATCACCTCCCAATTACCAGATTCTTATTCTTCCGTTTTTAAAATTATTGGAAACTCTCTGATGTCAGGACTTCTTTTTTGTTTGTTTGTTTGTTTTATACTTTAATTTCTGGGGTACATGTGCAGAATGTGCAGGTTTGTTACATACATATACACATAAACTGTGGCCTATTGGGGTCGGGGGAGAGGGGAGGGGATAGCTTTAGGAGAAATACCTAATGTAGATGATGGGGTGATGATATCATGACTTCTATGACCCAAGATTTTTATTTCTTCTAGCTCTCTCTCCGCCCATTCACCATTTTCTTTAGGTGGTCGGTTTCCCCTGTCAACTTTCTCCAACATTCTGTCCTCATCCTTTTTCTTCTCATTCCACACACCTTCCTGGCAACCTCATCTCACACCAAGGATTTACATCAGAGATGCAAGTTCAGTAGGAAAGGACTTAGCTAGGGGCTAGCACAGATTCAGGTGCAGCCCACATTGTTTCCTAGTGAGTATCCTGGTGAACACCAGGTTCGGGGATGCATGGAGGCTGAGAGGACCAGAATGGTGACAGTCTCTCTCTAGATTCAGGGGAGGGACCGTGTGTGCCTTATTAGCCTGTACACCCAGCTACTGTGTAGTCCGCAGTAGATATTTGATTAAACTGTGTTACTTGGTTGAGCATACACTGAGTTTTACATGTCCTCTAGAGAGTTCCAGAAATAGAGTTTGTTGAGGGATGGGAAGTTATCTTCAGTCTCTGAGCTTCATCAAAGGCTTCTGAGTCAGGCCAGGAGCTCTAACCCAAAGAATAGCCAAGATTGTGGTTAAAGGTCAATCTAAACCAACTCCCCAGTGAGACCACTCCTGGGATGTTGTTTCTACTGTTCTGTGAAGCCACAGCACTGCCTTAAATCATAAGACACTGTGTTCCTGTTCATTTCTTCCTATACCCTCTTTCCCCTGCCCTGGTACAGAAACTCCCTCCCTCCACCACCCACATAGCTGCAAATATGCTATCAGTCCCTGAGAGACAGGACATGGGCATCTGTTGCCTCAGCGACTGCAGCCCAGGGAAAGCCATCTTCTGGCAAAGCAAAGTGGCCATTTTCACAGACATCTCATAAGCACATAAACCAAACCCCAAACTGCTGAAAAATCTGTCTCCTGTCCTTTCACATTCCTGCGGCAATAGAAGTTCATTTTCTCATCATATACTGTAAATTACAGGCTGAAAAGGTGGGTCGCATCTGACTCCAGCCTATAAATAGCTGATCTTCCTTCTCTTCCTCGGAGGGGCCATTCTTAGCAGTGGCTTAGCTCAACACATCCCCCGGCAGAGTGACAAAATCACAGGAATAGAAGTCAAATCTCCCTCCAGTGAGCCCAGGGGCAGAACCTGGAGTACTTCATGCCCCTGAAACAGAGAAGCCCCTGCCCAGTGCACACATACTTTTCTATGAGGCAACATCTAGGTAAATCCACTTCCAGTCTTTCTTCATCTCTTATGCACCCCTTCTGCAAATAGCTCCCAGCACTGCCCCAGCATCTTGTAAAATAAAAATCAAAGCTGAGCAAATAATTTAAGACTCATGTTTAAACCTTTTCCAGGTCCCTAAATTCATTGCCTCTTAAAGTGAAATGCCTGTGCCAGAGGCTCCCGGGCCGTCAGGGATTACAGCACTCCCCCTCCCCCACCAAGTATTTTGTTTAGCATTTAAGCAGCTCCTCACAGGGCACATGGAAGTTGGTTTTTAATCAGTCAACAATCTTATTTATCACCAGCCACATGCTTGACACTAAATAGATGTAAATGTGAACAGAAAACATGATTTTTGACTTCAAGGAGTACAAAGCCAAGCGGAATAGACACAACCCCCCTCAGCAAAACAACAGAGAACAGAAGAAAACTGGGATTAAGTGTTCGATCAAGTGGAACAGACAGAAAGCATGGTAGGAGTCTAGGAGAGTGGTCTCTGAAGACAGAAGCTTCGTGCTGGAGGGGCCACTGAACTGGCAGGCTTTGGAGAGACGGAGAAGACGGAAGGGAGCACCTAAGGCTGGAAAAGAGCATAAGCAAATGCAAGAAAGCAAAATAAACATCATGTTTGAGGACATGTGTCACCTGGATGTGTTACGTGCAGAAAAATGCATGGTCACTGTCATGGGCTGAGCTGTGGCCTCTCCAAAATTCACATATTGACGTCTTACCCGCTAGTACCTAGAATATGACTGTATTTAGAGATGGGCTCTTTAAAGAGGTAATTATGGTAAAACGAGGTCAAATGGATGGGCCCTCATTCAATATAACTCACATTCTTGGAAGAAGAGATTACAACAAAGATAGGCACAGAGGGAAGACCCTGGGAAGACACAGATGGAAGACAGCCATCTACAAGCCAAGGGAGAGGCCTCAGAAGGAGCCAACCCTGCCAATACCTTGATCTGCCAACACTTCTTGTATCCAGGACTGTGAAAAAACATTTCTGTTGTTTAAGTCACCCAGCTTGGAGTGCTTTGTTATGGCAGCGCGAGCAAACTAACATACTCAGGTTCTCTTGGCAAGAGCTGTTGGGAGGCAGCAGGGGCTACCCCAAGAATTTAGGCACAAGGCCATCTTGGCCTGAACCAAGCCAGACATTGTGAGAACAGAGATGCTACCATGGGTGAAAGGGAATTCGAGGATATGGAGACCTTGGCCACGGGTTACATACAAGGATGAAGGATGGGGTGGAGGTGTGTGTCTCTGAAATCTGAGAAAAAAGGACTCCAGGGAAGCAGGCTACCATTTCAGTTTCTAGGAGTGACCTCGTCCACAGAAACCAGCCCTCTCTCTGCCCTCTCCCAACACCCTACCTCTGAGCAGCATGAGACCCTCCAGGGCACAGGATGCTGAGGAACTGGACTCCAACGCCCAGTGCTCCATGCTGACTCTTTAAAGCTTGGAGCATCTTTTTAGAAAAAAAAAAGAAAACCTAAATCATAAATTAGCACCTGCTCCAGCACTTCTCTGCCCAGCTGAATCAGAGCCAGGTGGGAAGTCAAGGAAGAAATCTCTTCAGGGGAAACCAGTCATTAAGAATCACTGGGAAGCAGAGTGTCTGCCTCTTCATTCAGTTCCTGGGGTCCTGGGTTCCTCACTCACTCAGTTCTAAGAATCTCAGCTGTAATCACTGACAGGTTCAAACCCCAGACACAATAGCTCCTGCTGGAAGGAGGGGAGTCAGTAAATGTGTACCATGTCTCCTTGAGAGCAGGTGGCCTTCGGAGACATCCCTGACTTTCCAAGATACCTAAGCAGCTAACGATGACACGGAGCTTACTCTGCAGGTGCTGAGTGCCTGTCTTACACTGATGCATTTGATTCTCCAACAGCCCAAGGGCAGCAGCGCAAATTGTACTCCCAATGCAGTGCCACTCTGCACCCATCAGAAGGGCTACCATGAAAAAGAAAATCTCAAAGGTTGGTGTGAACATAGAGCAGTTGAACCTCTCCCTCACTGATGGTTATACAACCACTGTGCAAAACTGTCCAGGAGTATTGATGAAAGCTGAACGTATGTCTTACCTTATGTATCAGTCTGTTCTGATGCTGCTGTAAGGACATACCCAAGCCTGGGAAATATATAAAGGAAAGAGGTTTAATTGACTTACAGTTCAGCATGGCTGGCGAGGCCTCAAGAAACTTACAATCATGGCAGAAGGGGAAGCAAACACATCCTTCTTCACAGGACGTTAGGATGGAGAAGCATGAGAGACAAGCAAAGGGGGAAGCCCCTTTTAAAACAATCGGCTCTTGTAAGAACTTACTATCACGAGAATAGCATGGAGGAAATGGCCCCCATGATTCAATTACCTCCCACCAGGTCCCTCTCACAACATGTGGGGATTATGGGAACTACAATTCGAGATGAGATTTGGGTGGGGACACAGCCAAACCAATCACCTTATGACCCTACCATTTCATTCCCAGGTACACACTCAACAGAAATGTGTGTATAAGTGCACCAAAAGATACGTACGATAGCAGCACTCTCGTATCAGCACGCTCCCAGATTAAATAGAATGAATAACCACAATTATGCACAACGATATGAAGGAATCTCATGAACATGATGTTCAAAAAAGAAATTAAACACAAAAGACTATCCATTGTGTTATTCTATCTAGGCAAAGCCTGCAAACAGGCAAAACTAATTAATCCATGGCATCAGAAGTCAGGTTGGCATTTATCCTCCGGGTGGGGAATAGTGTACCCTCACCTACCCTGGAGGAATGAGGGAGGTTTCTGAGGTGCTAGTGACTGTTACTTGAATGAGGTACTGAGTGCGTGTGTGTGTTCGCTTTGTGAAAATTCAATCAAGTGTACACCAATATATGTGTACTTTTGTGTATATTTCAATAATAAAATTTTAAAAATTAAAACGGCATATGATACAAAAATAACTCTCTGCATTAAGGAAAACAGGGCACAGAGGACTGAAGTGATTTTCCCAAAGCCAGAGCCATAATTTGAACCCAAGATGCTGGCTCTCAAGCCTAGGTACTCAACCACTGTTCTACGTGTGTCTTAGTACCTGTTCTGCATTGACCCTTGTGGAAACCCTGCAGAGCCCTAAGCCCAGTGCTGGGTACTTAAAAGGTGTCCACTACATGTCATATTTTGAATAAATCCCATTGAAATCCTTTCAATGGGTAACATGATTTTCACAAAATCATGGCCACTGTGTAATAGCCACATCAGAAGACAACTACATTTATATCTCAGACATCAGCAATTATGCTTTAGACCCAGAAATCATCCTCACTGCCCCATCCCATCCCTCCTAGAAGCCTCCTAGAATGGACCAGCCTAGGCCCGCCTTTCCTCTGGGTTGAACACACTTCTGTTGACAGCTGATGATGGACTCTCCTTCCAGGGACCTTGGAAAACTGATTTTGTCCTGGCGTTTAGAAAGATATCTCTAGACCTCGGGGGACCATTTCACAGGTCAGGTGGCTGCTTGAAGAATTTCAAACACAGAATTTGGATGTAAAACCAGTAGAAATCAAATGGGACAATCTCTCTTCTAGAGAAGGGTGGGTGCCTGGTTCCAATCCGTTCACTCACACACTCATCCGTTCAACAAGCAAGAGGCTTCACACCCCAACGCACAAGAATAAGCCCAGTCCACACCACTGTGGGCTGAAATAGGTTAGAGGAAGCAGACACGGAAAACAGTGAGCCTGACCTCCATGAGCCTCAGACTCCCTCCTCAAAGCACTGCTGTGAGATTTCCGTGAGGCAATGCTGGAGAATAGCACATAGTAAGCCCTTTATCGTTAGCCATCATCATTATTTTTATTTGCAATAACATGCTGCAGAAGTATTTGTGGGTTTCACTGAGGATCAGAGGAGATTGTGGTCAGTTAAGTTGGTGCAGGGTGATCAGAGAAAGCATCATAGCTCTGATGCTCAACAGGCTACTTCTTAGTGGAGCATTGCAAGGGGATCACGGGCCTTTCTGCCTGGAGACTGCCTCCCACCTGCCGCAGGCCTCACACTTGCTCCTTCCACAGAAAACAAGGGAGACCACAGCCCAGGGGTATTCAGGACATCCCTGTCCACTCGGCAGAGGCTCCAGCCTCAAGGCACCTGCCCTTCAGCGAGATTGGTGCCCCAGGCCCAGCTGCTCTCGGTCAAGCCCCTCATCTCATTTCACCAAGCAAAGCCCCTGCTGCCACCACCTCCAGCTCGGCTGCTGCATCTCCTCTCTATCCAGGACCACTGTGATTTTGCAGAGTTACACATGGATTTCTGCTCAGGGGCTGAGAGTGACCACTCCACACCCCAAAAAAACCCCCTCTCCTCCTACTCCCCTCACAGAAACCCAGTCTTCCGTGCTGGGGTTCCCTGACATCCAGGACTGGCTTCCCAGCAACTTCCCTGGGACCCAGAGAGGCTTCCCACCTGGACAGAGCCCTGAGTAGAGCCAGATCATCTGGGGAGGTTGCCTCCCCTCCCAATCTCCCAGGGGGAGAAAAAAAAATTGTGCCTGTCAGAAACGTGATAGAACTGTCAAAAGTATACCCAAACAGCTGTATACATTGTGATCTCCAAGTCACAGTTCCATTTGTTCTGTGACAGTGTAAAAATAACAAAATTTCCATCAAGATGGAAAATAAAAATGAAGAAAGTACTCCGACAGTGTTTGAAAACAATGTCTAAACAAAAGTCCCTTTTTTACCTCCTCGGCAGCCTCTCCGTGGTAGCCCTAGTCAGTGACATCCCTTTCCTGGTCTCCCTCTCAGCCCACTTCCTCCTTCGTGTCTGATCTGCTTCCCTTCTTTCTCTTCTACCTGGGCCTTTTTCCATACCCAGCACAGACAGGGGACATGAGACCTCCAGCACCTGGATCTGAGAACAGGTCCAGATAGTGTCCAGTCTTCCTCGAGTCAGCTCTGCCAGTGCAAATTCACAAAACACCAGCCCAAGAGGACACCCAGACCTTGCAACTGTAGGACTTTCCTATTTCAGTCGGCCAGAAAGAAAACTGGGGGTGGGGGTGCTCTTCTAGAAGCCACCAAGAGAAAATTCCCCAGAGCTGGGTCCCCATTCTCTGTGCTCATATCTGCTACAGCACTGATCATCCAGGGCTGTCTGCTCTCTAACTAAACCTCAAAGTATGTGATGTGATCAACCTTTGCCTCTCCATCCCCCATACCCGTCCAATTTTTGCCAAAGAGGAGAAAGGACCTGGAGAATTATTTATTAAATGACTGAACATGTGAATAAGGGCTGGCAAGAATGTATGAATCAATAAATGCCTAGATCACAGGGGGGAAAGTGATTTGAATATTTATCTTGAACTAATGCTTATTTGTATTTGTATCAAACTAATACATGCATGCAAATGGTCTAAATAAAGCTCACATAGAGCTAACACTTCAAGGGGAAACAGCTGTCTGCTTCTTTACTTCTCCCCTACCACCAGTCCTGGTCTCAAGAGATAACCACTCCCATCAATTTGAACTGTTTCTTCTCATATATAACTTCATATACCTTGATTTGTCAATTTCAGACATTATACATTAATCTCCTTTTATGCTAGATAAGGATTTAATGATCACATATCCCCATAAAATGTATACAGAATAGGTATTAAATCAAGAATCAGTAATTCTGTTGTTTTGACAGTATTTGCATTATTTGCAAATAGCCTTTGCTGCTCAGACAGACAGTGAGTCATGCCTTCAAGAGGTGGATCATGACACTAGGGCTCCAAGGCCTGCATACACAGCTATCAACCAACCCTGTGCAGGTCCACAGCTTACTCCTGCCTCCCCTGAGGCTCTTCATCTCCAGCTTCTGACCCCTTTTTCCAGAAGAGCAAACTGGTCCACTTCTCATCGGTATCCTCCTTTGCAGACACTTAAATTGCAACGCCTCTGCTTAGTTTAATTAGTTACCACTTCATTCAATTTCTGTTTTCCAAATATTTGTTGCAGTTACTCATCTACTGTTGTCTCCACTTCTATCCTCTCTAGCCTCATAGCGTTATGACACTTTTATTCCCTCACTAGCATTTTAGTGATGTTTCAAGAGGGAGAAAAGAAAAAGACATGTGGTCAATCTACTTATGCTGAAAGTAGAGCAAACTGGTATAGAAATGGACAGTTACGCAGTCAGCGTTGAACAGCTAAAATCATTTCCGTGATAGTTTCAGCAGCCTTTGCAAGGTGGAAAGTTGTAGTGTATACTGTGATGTGACCCCCAGGTCCTCCTCTTATGACAGAAGCACTCCCCCAGTGACTAGAACTGAGAGCAATTGAGGCTTCTGTGTTCCTAGGGGTAAGACAGATGGGTGGCTAATAAGGGTATTGCATAATTTATACAATCAAAAGAAAAAAGGTGTGGGAGGGTGGTCAGGGGGCAAGTTGCCCTGATTTAAAAAAAAAAAAAAGTCATGGTCTCTTGACCAGCTTCTAGACCTAAGCCAGCTCTCAGACCCATAGCCCATTGACTAAAGGAAAGGCCATGTCCCCAGGCGGAGGGCCCTGAAACTCCATGACAAGTTTATTTAGTGACAATTCTCCAAAGGAAAGGACTGGTAAGAAAACCATAGCTTGGCGAAATGAAAATACTCAGACATTTCAAAGACTACGAACACAACCCAAGTTGCAATTGCTATGCAGGGAACTGAAGTGGATTCAGTGGATTCCTGGGTCCCCTGTTAGAGCAGAGGGAAGGGACACCATGTAAAGTTAACAGCATGTTCCAATAGGAGAATCACAGCACAGTCACCTAGGGTTCTGGGTCATGGCCGTGCCATCTGCACCAGAGAACTTCATACCACTCAAAAAGTAGCCCCTGGCACAATACTGGACCCTGACTAAGACAAGGAAGGTGATTCTCTGGCATTAAGTAGACCACATGTGGTGGCTCACACCTGTAATCCCAGCACTTTCAGAGGCCGAGCCCGGTGGATCACGAGGTCAAGAGACAGAGACCGTCCTGGCTAACATGGTGAAACCCCCCTTTCTACTAAAAATACAAAAATTAGCCAGGTGCAGTAGCGTGCACCTGTAATCCCAGCTACTCAGGAGGCTGAGGCAGGAGAATCGATTGAAGCCGGGAGGCAGAGGTTGCAGTGAGCCGAGATCACGCCACTGCACTCCAGCCTGGGTAGAGAGAGAGAAAAAAAAAGAAAGAAAAGAAGACTATGTGGGCAGAACCATACACCATGACTGGCTTCTGTCAGATCCTTCGAGTCCAAAAGTCAGGTAAGCCCAGCAGCAATCCCTAGTGAGATCAAAGTGCCACATCTGGGCCTGGGCACAAACAGAGCCACGGGGCACAGGACGCTCTACGAGCAGATAGCTCTAAGCCCTGTCATCCACCACTGTTGCCTTGATTCTGCTCCCTCAGCCCACGCCCAGGGCCCCATAGGGGTCCTTAGACCCTGCAGATGGAGGCAGAAGTCGGAGCCCTGTTCTCTCCTGGGTCAGCTTCACAAGCCAGGGCCAAGCAAACGGGCTGCTGCAGTGCCGCGCATCTCCACTAGGGGCGGTCCTCGCCCAGAGCCCACCCCTCTCAGGCTCCTCAGATGTCCAGATGGTGGAAAACAAGGGCGAATATGATCCTTTTAGTTTTCAGAAAGACTTGAGCTAACCAAATAATGACCAAAGGACCCCATTTTCACTTCAGAGTGTTCTGGACAGAGAGCCATGATGCACCCACCTGGGAAATAAACAATGATTTTTTTTTAATAACCATAAATTCATTTATATTATCAAGAAGAAAAGAGGCTTCATTCTCAGCCACAGGAAAGCTGATTGGTGGACACTCCTTCACTATTGCAATTACAAGAGAAAACTTAAGCTCAGTGAAGATGGCCTATAGCTGTACCAAATCCTCCAGAAACTCAAATGGAGTTGAACAGTGTGTGGGGGCACTAATTTAGCCAAAGAAAACACAGGAACTATTAACCCTATGCATGCTACAGACAAAGCAAGACCCAGCAAGCCGGTGAACCCACCTCCACGTTCCTCGTGGGTTGGAGGCTGCCACGCCGCTGGCTCAACATGGTGTCAATATGCAAACGACCAATTTCCCATAATGGGACAAAAAGATAAATGGGGTCAGAGGAGAGGCATGAGCAAAGGTTTACATACAACAGACTCTTCTTTTTCCCTTCCACCCCTGCCAAAAGCAGCTCTCTACCCCTTCTCCCAGAAACTCAGCACAAAACGTTGGGGTGTGCTCCCAGTTCACCACACCAACGTCGGATTACTCCCACAAACCAGCAGATGCCACATCTGAAAAGTTCTGTGCTCCATTCCCTCAGCCTTGTCCCTTCTCCCCACCTAACGTATACAAGGATTCCATTATCATCCCAAAGCAGAAATGGGATAAATGCTCACGAATCTCACTTCCTCTGGCTGGGCCCAGGAGAAGACTTCGTTTCCCAGCCTCCCATGCAGTTACATTGGAGCCACAGGATGTGGGCTGTGAGCAGAAATTAAACATTGGATTTGCTGTCTTGGCCCTAAAACTCCCTCCACAATTGCCCACACTGCCTCTTCCTCTTACACAACAACTGCAGAAGCCACAGAGTTAAAATGGTAGCCAGACAAGATGGAACAAGTATGGATCCTTCCAGAAGAGTCTCCCAAACTATATCAGATTGAGACAGAGTGGGAAAGAGAACTTTTTTAGCTTAAGTCACTGAGAGTTGAGGGCTCTTCACTGCAACCACATAACATAGCATTCCCTGACCAACACAGATCTCTCTGTCTTACCTGGATAACCCTAGTCACTAGCAAAGATTCCCTCTCAGCCAATTTTGGACATTGGTTAGTTAAACTAAGTAGCATTTCAAGAGTATATGAAACTCTACCCTAAAGCTAACTTCACTAAATATTCTTCTGCCTAATGGTAACATGTGAACACTGAAGATTTGTATGTGAACATATTCCTGCTTCATTTTCCCAAGGATGGTCCGCAATAACCACAGAACATAAATGTTTTATATTTAGTGACACTTCAACCATTGAACCGGACATGCTCAGCTATCTACTAAAGAAAAGTTTTAATACTATTGTGTTCTACATGACACACAAAGTATGCACCACCTGATTTCGCTGTAAGAGTGATTGCCGCAACCTGTCCCTTTACGAATGTGCTTCCAAGACGGATGTCAAAATCAATCAGTGGCCATGGAAATTCAATCAGTCAGAACTGGGCAGTCTGAACTGCTCACACACAGCCTTTGTCTATGCTCATTTTCAGAACTCAATACCTTAGCTGTGGTATTAATTAATGACACGCTTTGTAAACAGCAAAGATCAATGGAAAAATTACCCATCATCTGTGGCTAACAATAAAATAATACTCATCTCAAGAATGCCAAGACCATTTGAAAAATCACAGCAAGCCCAGAAACTTGCGTTGAGACACGGGAGTCATGGGAAGGGTAGACGATGGTGGCCAAAGTGGCTAAAGGTAAGGGTGACGTGGAGCAGGCAGACTTGCCTGGGACAGATGGAGACAGCAGAGCAAGTGGTGTGCACAATACCAGAAATAGAGGATGTGTTGTACGCCCCATGGTGGGACAGCAGATAAAGCAAGAGATAATCAGAGGTTGGAAAGATGGAGAGCCATGTCATGCAATGGCAAGACGTTTGGAACTGTCCTCTGCCGTTACTAGAGGAACGGGCTGAGTGCCTACCTAAAAAAAGTGGTGGAGGACAGCCAGAGTTTAACAAGGAGGAAAAGGAAGGTGTGAGCTCAGGAAAAACAATGGCTGGTTTGCAAGCAAAAATGAAAGTGAATAGAAAAGACCCAGAAATCAGGGCCCAACTGGTAGACCCCACCACACAGTAACAGATAAGACTGAAAAATGCTTTAAGCAACTAAGGTCCTTTAAGTCTTCTTAGTCAAGCAGAAGGACTCAATCCTGCAGCAAAGAGTAAATCAAGAATGAATGTTCACTTTCCACCCAAGCCCGTTGTTTCAGATGGTGTCAGCATAGCTGCCAATGAGCTGAGACAGAGGGATGAAGAAAAATAAGCAAATTCGTAAGCCTGGCTTAATAATTACAGTTAGGAAAAAAAATCTTTGGGTGAAGTTATGGACACATTCAACTGTTTACAAGCCTGTTGAGTTTTTGACAAAACTGTATTACCAAAGAAACTATAATCCTAGCCTTTAAAAAAAACCTTATGATTATTAAATAATCCTCAAGCCCCTTCAACTTGCACCAAAAAGAAATAAGCAAGATATGCCCATAAAAGATGAAAGGGAAAAACCTTCCAGTGCGTGGAGACGGGGGCCATGGGAACAAAGGACAAGAAGTTCCTCCCAGAGAAGAGAATCAGGGCTAATCAAGGAACTTCCCCCAGCTGCGCAGGGTTTTCAGCATGGGCTAGTGGCTGCTGTGTCTCCCATTCCTCATGTGCTGAACGGAGGGTCCACTGCGCTTACGGTCCTCTGCTCCACCACTTTCACTGGGTTGGTGAGGAGAGAAGGCAGGTTGCATGCCTTTTGGTTCATTAGTTACCGGGTCACGGTGAGCCATATCCAGACCTGTTGGTTCAAATTCCTGGAATTTGAACTGGATGCATGAATTGGACATTGGGAAGGAGAAGTTAGGATGGTCCGGGTACAGAAAGAAGGATGTGCAAAGACTTGGGTATCCAAAGGACAGATTGTGGCAGTGACTGCTGACTGCCCTCCAATGCACACTGTCCCTGCCGTAGTATGGAAGTGTCACTGGGAAGTAGCTGTCATGCTAGGGGCTGCATTTCCCAGCTCTCCTCTTGCATTTGTTTGTGGCCACTCTTGCATTTAGATGTGTTCCTGCTCTTCCTAAAGGAATGTGTGTGGAAGTGAGAGTTTTCATCTCCACTCTCCTTTTCTCCTTCAGCCAGTTGGAAGCAGAAGATGCCAAAGTCTTCAGCAATGGTAGAGCCTGGAGCTAAAAAATATCTGGATCCCTGAACCACCATTTGGAGGAATGTCATCTGCCAACCAGGAGCACCCAGAGTAGATTGTTCCATAGATTAGAAATAAACCTATTGAGTTAAGCCATTGAAATCTGAACAGTATCGATCAAAAGCTAGAGTTACTTTAACCAATAGGCTAATAGGCTATTCGAAGCAATGTTCTCTCATTTCTGTGTTTATGGCATACTTTCAAATGTGAGAATTTTTGCCAGCACAATTGAAGGGACCACATTCCACACAAATGATCACACTACTCACTTCAGCATTGTGTTAGTGCCTGAGTGCATCAATTTACTTGTCTTTTACATATAAAGGAAGCAAAATTCCTGCATTTGTGGAGAGCATGTGATCTCCCTTGGCACAGATGTATGATGATGCCATCACTCTTGGAACACATTCTACCACAGCTACACTGGGTCGAGCAACCCATTCAGCTCATCATCCCATTCCTGTCCCCACCAGGTTGGGTTGTCACAAAAGTTAATTTTACACACTGCTCAATATTCTGGCTGCTCACATGTAAGGGTTCACAATTTCCTCTCTAGTATCCCCAGGGCACACTCCTGGAGAACTACTGGTTCAAAGGTTGGAAATACTCAAGTACAAAATACATTAGTCCCCATGAGTTTCTCCAAGTCCAGGGAGACAGGGTCTCAATAAATAATTTCAGCTAGGTTAATTCTAGCTTTCACTCGCACCGAAAAGCGTTTCTGCAAAGGTCAAACTTGACCTTATGGCTCAAGGTGAAGAGGGGCTGAAATTTCTATTTCTATTTGAGAATGTTAGGTGCCCCTGGAGTGAAAGAGGCGGAAACTCACTACTACACTGACAGCTGAAATGAAACAGCAGCCTGTGGTGGTGCAAGTGTAAAATCAACAGACATCAAAAGATGAATTCTTAAAATCATGAAATGCATAAATAACTAAATACATAATGCTAAGAATCAAACCATACATACGACTTGCAGTCCACATTAACATGACTTCACTTTTAGATAAGTTGTTCAAAGCAAGAACTTTCTGAAAGCACCATGAACTTTCAAATAGAAAGATTCAAATGGCCGTTTATACTTTAAGACCCTTGAAACCCTTCTTCTCAAGCCCTTCAAACACCTGGCTGTGGCTACCTATCTTAAACTATTAGATCGTGATTTTTACCTAGTCCTAATGAAGCTTCCACATTGAAAGATCTGCCTTAAGTCAGATTGCAACGTGGCGGTAAATATTACAACTTTGCTCTTCCCGCAGTGGGATGTGCCCAGATTCTGTCAAGCTGGGGCTCACTTATCATGAACGAAATGTTTTAGTCCCCTTCAAATGCATATGTTGAAGCCTAATCCCCAAAGAGACAGTATTTGGAGGTGGGGCCTTTGGGAGGTATTAGTTGGTGCAAAAGTAGTTGCGGTTTTTGCCACTTTCATGAGGTCCTGTTTCCATAATTGAATCACTGGCTTTCTTAGGGAAAGTATCTTAACCTCTCTGTTTACTCACAATAAATCTGGAGATGCTGGATAAACACGTCCCCCTTGCTATTTCAGACAAGTCTAAGCATGACATACTACAGCCTGAAGCAAAAAGTAATCATGATAACCCTTCAGCATCACTGGCATCTTCATCAGTGAGACCAGTCACTGAATCCTTTGAGAATTCTTGTAAACGTCACTATAAAACAGACGTATGTATTCACTCTGGTCAACTAGGAAACAAAAATCACTTAAACAGAGAAAGAGTCAAAATGGGGAATAAGTTTGGAGGACAGAAAATAAAAAATTAAGAGTTATGTTAAGCTGAGAAATCTAAAATATTACTCGTAGAGTGAGAGAACTTTTTCAACAGTTTTATAAACTGAGCAATGATTTTTCCTCCCCATGGCCAGCATCCTGAAGCTAATGGTAAAAGCATTAATTTATCATGAGATTTTTAAAGATCTCTCTTGTCAGTAATGAAATAAACACGTGATAGGGTAGCCAGTTATTGTTTATAGAAAGGTTATTAAAATAATTAAGATTAATAGCAATTACTTGTCATGTTTGTGGATTTTTTTTTCCTTGGGAAATAACTGTAGCTATATTAAATAACTAATTAACACGTCTCCATGTCTAGCTAAGACTGCATGGATTCACAAGCTCTCCCATGTTCTCTAGTACTCCATAGCCAAATAAATAAATAAGCCCCGTGAAACAACCAGCTCACATTTTGAAAGGAAACTTCAAAATTAAACCAGTTACCAGTTCGGGGATGGGGACCTAACACAGATGGGGGCCTAACATCAAGACTTTCTCCTATTCATGCCCTTCGGAACCTTGGTGAACCCACTGATGGCTGACACAATGCAGATCACAGACCTCATCACCTGTTTGTGTGCTTCTGTGTATGTACATACATAAATATACATCTTGAGTGTTATATATCTTATATAATAACCTGGACAATTTTATCTTCACACAAAATGAGATTTTTTTTACTCTTCAGTCACAGAACTATAAGAGAAATCTTAACGCCTCAAGTATTAAAGCTTTAAAGCTATTTTTATTGAACATTTTTTCAGAGCAGCATGAAAACGGATAGGAAAGAAATGTTTCCTCATATTAGAACTCCTTTTTTTTTTTTTAAAGGGGGCCTTACCACTTACACAGCTTAATACTAAGGGAGGAAAGGAAGGTCAAGGAAATCACTTATCCTCACCCAAAGAATGCAGTCGGTCCCTTCCAGGAAACACTTGAGGTCCTGTGTAGTGTTTTCATGGGGGAGTTAGAGAAGCGGGCAGGGCCTGCCTGTTGCTGAGCAAAAGCAGATCATGTTTGTAAATGAAGACTTGGTGGAACAGGGAGAGTAAGCACCTGCTCACTCCCAGATAACCCCTTCCTACAACCCCAGGCCCACAGCTAAATCAGCACTGCAGGCAAGAAAGCGGGCAGTGGCCAAGACTGCAGACAAGCTGGATGGTGAGGATCCCTGTGTCCAGGGCGGGCTCTGCCCCTCCCCACCTGGCCGTTACGCTGAAAGACCTCCTTTCTATTCTCCATACCCTCACAGAGAGAGAGAAGAGAGAGAGCCATCCCCTCCAAAAGTTCATAGACTTCCATTTCTCCCTGAACCCTCATTTTCAAACTAGTCAATCATATTCATTCCACAATAGAAGCGTGTTTATGTAGACAGAAGGAGGAGAGGAAGGAAAGATGGGAAGAAAATAAAGGGTATTTACTGAGACTGCTCCGAACAAGGCTCAGGGCTTGGGCTCCAGGCTCAGATGAAGACGGCAAAGACACAGCCCCTGACGGTCCACATGGAGTGGACGGATAGATGTTGTAAGAGAACTGCCTTCTTAGCAAGACAACACCTAGCACTTTGCAAGTTCTGCTCCAAGAGGGAGCTGGTGTGAAGGGATGGATCATCCGCCAACATTGCCTTCCTCAAGGACCCCTCACTCTGGCCACACCACCCCTGAGCCCCCAAAGCTGCTGGTGTCACCAGGGTAGGCAAACACTCTCCCCTTGGCTTCTCTAAGCCCAGCTGAAACAGACTGGAATTTGCAAAACAACTCCGCTCTATGCTGGAACAAAGTGGGGGTAGATACGGAGGGAGAGAGTGGGAACCTAAGACGGAAAAGGCCACACAGCTCAGCAATCAGACCCCCCTGATAACTCGCTCCAAGAGCACCTCTCGGCCACTCCCACTCTCTAACCTCAACCCAGTGCACCAAAACGCACAGCCCTGACTGGGCTCCTGCTCCCGGTTCCCGGCCTGCCTTCTCCCGGTATGAAACGTCTTGCTCTCCCACCCTCTTTGTGATCTTGATTCTTTCAACCCCAAGGCTAGAACAACCCTCAGCCTGTGAGCTGCCTAAGGGTCCCATTTGCTTTGAGCATTTCACCACACAGAATCATGATGGGCAAGAAGTATGATTTCCACTTAGGATAAAGCCCACCCATTATGCACAGGGGATGGCCTGGTCACTGTCCTAGAGCCTTAACCAGCACCCACCCCGGAGAAACAGACAGGCAAGGGAGCAGGGTTCATTTCCAGCTTCATACGCCCAACACGGCAAGACGAAGCAAGTGAATGGCCACGGAGCTCGGAGGAGGGGAGAACTGGGAGGAGCCAACATTTGAGCCTGCTTTGGGCCTGAGAAAGATGTCTACAGGCCGAGATAAAGGGGAAGGGTGGCACATAAGGGAGAGATAAAGCAGTATGAACAGAGGGATGGTGACGGAAAGGCCCAAGGTGTTAACAAGTTTAAGGATCTGGAAGGAAGGGGAAATTCCAGCATGCTGCATAGAACACAGGAGGAGTGAAGATGGAACACCTTCTAAAACCAGGGTGAGTTTCTCATGGAATTAAGTTCTGAGCCCTCCGGGGTAGCTCACAGGTGTGAACCGACACTCCTGCCACGAGGCTCCTCGGGAGACAGGGCAGGCGCATGCGCAGTTGGGTACCGAGAACAGGTGCTCAGGGGAGAGTATGAGCAGGAGATGAGGAGCTACATGTCGGCAACACAGGGCGGCAGCTGTGACTGGGAGAATGCGTGAGGTCATCAGGCAGAGGGCACAGAGGGAGAGGGGTGCGAAGCAGAGGACAGAACCCTGGAGAACCCTCATTTACAGGGAGCAGGCTAAGCAGGTGAAGAAGGACCAGGAGAATGAATAGTGGAGGTAGGAGGAAAGCCAGAAGGCTGAGGAGCTCAGAGAGATGGAAGGAGAAAACTCAACGAGAAGTCCCACTTGGATGTAATTGGTTCCAGTGCCTCCCTCGATCTATCCTCTTATCTGATGTCACATTAATCTTCTGAAAGTGCTGTGTGACTGTGACATCAACCCCCTGTGAATGACTCAAAAGACAATCCACCTAGACTCTCTGCTTTAGACTGGCCTTAAGGTTCCCCATGAACTGAGCCTTGCAAAACTCTCCCCTCCATCCTGTCACTGCTCCCACACAGACTGCTCTAGCGAAACCACACTATACTGTTTCCTCAACAGTCCCCTACTTTCTTGCTGCCATTCTTTTGTTCATGCTGTTCCACCTTCTGCAATGCCTTTCCTGCCTGACTATCTTGCCTGCGAGAGAAGTTAATGAGCATGCTCCCTTAGGTCTGTCTTATGACTCCATCAACACGTAAGTCACCCAGAAGCTGCCAGGCATGTACACTGTGTCATGGTGGGGACAAGCATGGCCAGATGGACAAGCCTTTTCTCTGATCACCTTGGTTAGATATTGGCCAGTTGATGGCCAATCGCTAGGACATGAACTAGCACAGCCAGCTGGACACATAGAGATGCAAGCAGATGAGCTCATGACCTACAACTGTGGTCATCGATGTGTTTGTTGCGGCCCCAGAACGATGGTTCTCCAGCAGCTTTTAAAATTCCTGTTGGCTGCTCCTGGGTCTTCATCGTCTCTTTGGGTGGAAGAAGAGCATCTGCGGGAGCTGGCTCGGGCTGCTTGGGCTATTGCCTGGAGAAATCAGAGCCCTCCTGCGGAGTGCTTGGAGATCTCCCAAGGTGAGGCCCAGTATCCGAATTAATAAAAAGTAAGTATGACTGCATTGCTCTGGGCTCTGTCACAGCCTGGGAATCCTTATCAAACAAACACCAGCATGGGAGGAGAGGTCACCGTGGATATCCCAGTGCTAACATTCAAGTGTTAATAACTTCACCGCGTAGATTAATTTTAAATGTCAGACCACGTTGCTGTGTAAAGCTAAGATGCTCAGGAAATAACGCACATTTTCCAGGCTTCCTGACAACACCAGCACATTTCGTGTTTGATTGCTCATGGAGTGGGCAGGATCAGAGGAGAGGAGGGCTTTTCTTTAACAGTTGCTGCCCCTGCAATGCAAACACGAGGAATAAACGGCATCGGAACGTGTGGACTGCCTAGTTTCTCAACCGGGAAAATGGCTGAACTGACAGTAACGAGATTTCACACAGAACCACAAGGCTGTGAGAGGTCTGAGACCTTGCCCAGAATGCCAGGTTCCAAGCCCAAACAAATGTGTGTAACTTGGTTAAAAGCCCCTGGAAAATAGCATTTGTAATGGAAACATGGGTGACACACAGCTGCTGATCCTGCCGGGTTCAGGAGGCAGAGCTGGGTCCGGGCTGCTGGGAGGTGCTCAGATCAAAGAGGGGGGAAGAAAGAAAAGGGGGCAGCCCTAATCCAGGAAAAAGCCTGAAAGGAAAAGGGATGAAAAGCAGAGACTGCAGAGGAACAGGGAGGAAGGAACAGATGCTACACACAAAACCCACCCAGGGCTGCCAGGACTGCAATTAAAAATTCACATTATTTTGGACTGAAATTCTCATATTTTAAGAGAACTTGGGCAAAACCCTCCTTCCACCAATATTAGCAATGCAAAACCGGCAGTCAAGACAGACCCAAATTATCATCCATTTTGCAAAAAGGATGAAAATTGTATAGCTGGGAGTCCAAAATCCTTCCATGAAAACAATCATTAGAGCACACCTGGCGGCCCTTGGCCCCGCCCCGCAGTCTTCAGGGACCCAGGACAAACCTGTTCCCCACAGGGCACTGGGCCCCAGATCTGGGACAGTCGAGGCAGCCACCAGTCCCCAGGCGCTCTCAGGATTCTCTTTCAGTCTGAGAGGCCACCCTTATTTGGATAAACGTGCGTACTGAATTCAAGAGGCACCAATACCGCGGTGCAATGAAGTGAAAAGGCAAACATGCAGAGTGCCAGATCACCCAATACAAACATGGTCCTAAGCCTGGTGCACCTGGATTGGGCTTCAGATTTTTAAGCCAACAAATTGGGTGGGAGACAGGGGAGAGAGAGGGCCAGGAAGAACAATCACAGGCTTCCAGAATCCAAAGGAAAGTGGCATCCTCAATGAGCAGGGTCTGGCACGGGGCTGGGCACATAACAGCCAGTAAGTCTCTGCTGAAGGATGCCTGAAATCTTCACAGTTCTACCTCCAAAACGAATCCCGACTACGTCTCCCGCCTCCTCCCTACTGCCATTCTCCCTACTCCAGCCTTCTTCCTCGCTGCCTCCAGAGTGATCTTCCATAAATACCCATCTCATTATGTCACTGCCATGCTTAAAAGCCTCAAGTGGCCACCACCGCAAACAGAATTAACTTCCAGCTCCAGCCAGGCTCTCTGGGGACCGGTTGGATATGGCAGCCCCCACAGGGCAGGCTAGCACAGAACAGGTAGGGAAGCAAGAGGCCCGATAAGGGGGAAACAGTCTCATCAGAGAATAAAAATACATGTATACACGTAAATATTAGAGTTGGTAAAGGAATATAGTTGGTATGTGTAATATGAGTATAAATGGATTCTGAATTTCAGGCAGCACATGGTAAGGCCCAGCTGGAGTCCTTTAATCACAGGATTGAAGAAAAGATGGGCCTTAGCAATACTCATGTACCCGATGCAAAGACCAGGGGCTGCTGCAGTGACGTCAGTGTTGCCAGCAAGTGCCTGTCTCTCTCATCAGGTTGTCAGGGCTTCCAAGGAGTAGCTGAGCATTAAGGAGAGGGGGAGGCTTCTGTGTGTTGGTTCTGAGCTCATACATCTTAAGTTCAAACTCAGCCTGTGGTTTACCAGTTGTAAGAAATCAGGTGAGTCACATAATCTCTCTAAGCCTCAGTTTCCTCACCTGCAAAATGGCATCATAATAGCACCTACTTCATAGCTTTGTTGGCAGATATCAAGGAGATAATCTACGTAATGCTTTTAGTTCACACCACAAGATTCAATTAATGTTCTCTATTGTTTTTAGAAATGCCCCCCAGCTATATGAGAGGCTGAGGTTGGAGGATCCCCTGAGTCTGGGAGATCGAGGCTGCAGTGAGCCGTGATTGTACCATTTCACTCCAGCCTGGGGGACAGAGTGAGACCTTTTCTTGAAAAAAAAAAAAACAAAAAACAAAAAAAAGGATGGAAGAAAGGAAGTGACAGAGAGAGAGAAAAAAAGGAAGGAAGGAAGGAAGGAAGGAGGGAGGGAGGGGAGGGAGGGAGAGGGAGGGGGGAGGGAGGGGGGAGGGGGGGAGGGAGAGAAAAAGATAAATAAAAGACCAAGATCAAAAGGAGGAAAATCTCACCTACAATCACCTGGTGAGACAGTGACAGAGCTAGGGCCACAACTCAGCTCCAGATTCCCCACTCCAGGTTCCTTCCCTTTGCTGCAAAGTCAGAGGCAGAAACATTACATCAGGAACCAGAAGATAATAAACCTAATTGGGCCATTAGGACCAGTCACTTCCCTCTACATCGAGCCTTTGGGGGATGTTATGGGTGATCAATATAATAAATAATATTGCAGAGTCTGAGACACCTCTCAAGGGAGCATCTTGGAAGCCAGGAAAAGAGATTGAGATCATAACGAGAGATTCAGCTGAAAAGCACAATCTCTGAGTGTTCGTGAGTTTCTCACTTGCCTCCCTTGCCTTACTCTATGCCAGACACGAGGGGGACAGAGGAAGGTGCCAAAACAGAGGGCAGGTAACCCAGGTGCTTCAGATTTTGTTGTTCAAAGTTTTCATTATCCCAGCTACACCTACCAGTCATGCCACCAATCCACAGGCATGGCTCACAGGTACCAGTGGCAGGCCCTGGTGATCTCTGCCCTAACAAAGGCTTTCTTCTCTCTAGGAGGAACCGTAAACGTCTGAAGAAAATAAAAACTCACAAAGCCCAGGTGCACCCTCAGTAGCAGCTCTCAACCCTGGAGTATTCACCAGCTCCCCAGCATTCAGAACCTGTCCTGGATAAATGTCTCTCTGGTTCCCTTGAATAACTCTGGGTTCAAAGGGCATAGTTTGAACTTACAGAACCAGTTTGGAGGGAGAAAAAGCATCCTCTGGGAATCCCTAGAAAATCAAGGAACCGGCCAGGGTACCAGAAAATTTGAAGTCCCCATTCCTTTCCTGGATTCCAATGCAAGTCATGGCCATGACCTCAGGGTGCATAATAACAAAGGTTCTGAGAAGCTGAGGTCACAGACCCACAGAGGACCCCAGTGGGTATAAGTCCAGGAGTTATCGGAAGTGAAATGGTTAAACCAGACACATTTGAGTGTCTCATGCTAATGTACACATTCATGGTGTACACAAGAATTGCTCTGATGACCATGTCTGCCGAAGGATGAATATATTGAAAGCTTAGACTTCAATCAGCAGCTTACTTACATGCAGGTGTTCATCTGGTGAACACAGAGCTTTGCCATATCACACCAACCAGCAGAGAAGTCCAATCTCAAAGAGTACTCCAGGGATGCCAAGCTTCTTGGCAATATAATGACAAAGATGTGGTACATAATGGACCTCTGAGCAAGCACAGATTCAGGGACAGAGAATTTTCCCTGAGTCAAAATGCTAAAAATCTGGAGCTGAGCAGATGACAACTGCAGAAGAGAAATTATAAATCTTAACTGGACCAGCAGAGATTTTTATTTCAGTGAGAAGGAATTAGAAACGAGTAACAGGGACTGGGCATGGTGGCTCACTCTTGTAATCCCAGCACTTTGGGAGGCCGAGGTGGGTGGATCATTTGAGGTCAGGAATTAGAGACCAGCCTCGCCAATGTGGCAAAACCCTGTCTCTACTAAAAATACAAAAATTAGCCAGGCATGGCGGCATGCAACTGTAGTCCCAGCTACTCAGGAGGCTGAGGCAGGAGAATCTCTTGAACCCAGGAGGCGGAGGTAGCAGTGAGCCAAGATTGCACCACTGCACTCCAGCCTGGGTGACAGAGTGAGACTCGGTCTCAAAAAAAAAAAAAAAAAAAAAGAAAAAAGAAAGAAAAAGAAAAGAAATGAGTAGCAGGACCAAGTACATTCCTATTTGCTATATTAATCATGCGAATATTTCCTGTTTGGTAATCACTTACAGTTCTTTCTCATTGCACACTTCTCAGCTAATCTCTACCAATACCTTCATTGAAAGCATTCCTCTGCATACTGCTATTGACAAACATGTGGCTTGGGTGAGCCCTGACATCACTTTAGGATACTGTCTCCAAGCAGGGCAAAGCCCATACACAGCCGCCGCAGAGAAGCCACTTAAACACAGTGGCTGCCGTCTGAGAGCTATCCATTACCCACTCACCAGGTGCCTGCTCCCACATCCGTGAGCACTCGACAGTGATGATAACCGAAGACGCCGCCTGGGAGAAACCCTCCCCACGTCTTATCTCGGGCCTCCTACCCCTCTACAGAATGCCTAATGCACCATGAACCAGAGTCCCTGCAATTTCCATCCCATATTTGTCGGAGGAAACATGCCAGCTTCCCAGGAACCAGAGCAAGCCAGGGGAGCTGAGAACAAGAGGCAGATCTTAAAGCACTGGGTTTTTTTGTTATTCTCCAGGATATAAAAAGCCTCATCCCTCTGAAATACCATCTTCCGAAAGCATCAGCAAGAAAGCTGTAGGGCGGTTTGGTTTGTGTCTGAGACTGCGTGTGCCTGTGCGTGGCAGTGTTCAATGCCTGCTTTGTGCCGTTCTCCCGTGACTGTGGTGCACCTGCCCCTGCCCCTCTGCTTCTCGTCCTTGGGTTGGAGCCTTTGCCTCTGAGCCTGTGCTCTGAGCCTAGAGCTGTCCAAGACTGACTGTACCTGTGATCCATCCCACAACTTCCCAGATCACAGCTATGTCTGTGCATAATTACTGCCTGTTCCTGGAACTGTGATTGTTTGATTACACTTGTGGTTGTTTCTGTTTTCACTGTCTTGGTGAATGTTTCCTGCCATGGTGATTATACCTGTCTATGGAGTGACAGAATATTTAACAACTGATCCAGCACCAACCAATCTGAACAGATGGCCACCGTGAACAACTGGTGTGGATATACTGGAGCATTTCCACTGGTTCATACTTAGTGTATTAAAGCAATCTCAATTGGGTCATATATGATCTTGAAAGTGCTTTATTTTTTCCCAATCCCTGACTTCAACCTTGCTCCTTCAAAACCCTTCCCTGTCACTTAGTGAGCAGACCCCCTGCTCTCTGCTCACTCTCAGTGATCGCAAGTCTGGCACAGCCCACAGGCCCACATCTGATTTAACCCCCTGCCCCAGCAGATGAGCTGGTGCCTGCCGGAACTCAGAGGGGAGGGTGTGGGGTCTCTGTCTCACTCATCCTCATACTCTGTATTCTGGGATCAGAAGTGAAGGAGGTGGCAGGTATCGTCTTCCATGACTGATCAGCTGCGGTGCTGGGGAGGCCTCCCTGGTTTTGCCTGCCTCCGCCTGGTTTCATTGGCCAGTGGTTGTGGCTGCTTTGTGACGACAGGTAGGCAGTGCTGTGCCCAGTGTCCCCCACAGCTCCCCCAATTGCTAAGGACAGCTCCCTTTGTCTCATCTGCAGTCTACACCCCAACTCCCCTCAGAGGACATCACTGAGCCACTGTAGCGGGCACCTCGGCAGCCCCGTGACCCCTGCATCCTTCCCTGAGAGCCATGCAAGCCATTGACACCCCTTTTTTTATCCAGTCCTCAGAAGACCTAATGGGAACAGCTGTCTGCTCTCATTCTTCTCCTCCAGAGCACTCACCAGGTCCTTCCTGGAAGCCTTCTGACTTTAGAGCTCTCCAGGGGAGAAGCAGAAACTGCCTCTATGGTCAGGTAGGCCCTGAAACTCCAAGGTCATGGGCTAAGGTCTCCCAAGACCTCTCTCGCTGCCCTCTGCAGTCCTGACCACTGAGGACCAAGAAGTCAGCACCAGCCCCCCCCCACAAGCAACCCTCCAGAGAACCTCCTCGCTGGGCTTTCAAGAGGGAGTGGGCAGCAGAAAAGAAGCCTCTTACCACTCACCAGGCACTCCTGTCAACTTGAGCAAGAGCCCCTCTACCCTGCCCTTCTCTTTAATGGAAAGGGAAGCTGGCGGTGAGGACATGTGTGGGTGCTGATTGTCAGGGTCAGGGTTTGGTCTTCCAGAAGGGAGAGGCCCGGTTGTTGGCAAACTCCATCCTTAGAATGTGGAGTCCACCACCTCAGCTGTGGGACCCTGTTCCCTGGGACTCTGTCTTTGTCTGTTCCCTTCCTCTACTGAAGGAAGTGCATGTGTCATGGCACAAGAATAAAGGGACTATAACTGGGAGCCCAGCCTGGCTGGTGACTGTAGTAGCAATAGGCAGGAAGGAGCAGAGACAGAAGGCAGAAGGCCTGGTCTGCCCTGGGCAATGCTTGGACTTAACCCTGGAAATGATGGGGAGTCATTCAAGAGGCGTGGCAAAGGAGGGGTGCCTCTGAAGAGATACCACCAAGAGATGGAAGCAGGGGAGACCAGGCCAGGGGGATGCTGGTCTGACCAGTGCAAGGGCAGGGAAGTGTGAGGGAGAAACGGGAGCCAAGATCCCAACACAGAGCCACGCCCCCTATCATGGACCCTCGGACCAGTCTCATTGCCATCTACCTCCACACTTCTGCCCTTGCAGCACCTTCACCTGTAACATATTCCCTTCTTTTCTGCATTGGTTTAAACCTTCCTCATCTTGCAAGGCTGACTTCAGGAGTAAACTTTTCTGACTCTTCTTTCCAACCTGCCTGCCTGTTCTCTGAACCTGGACCTTAAACTATACAATTTAGACCCCCAGTTGCATCACCCAGACTAAGATTCTTGACTATTCTGTGTGTACATGTAGATGTACAGATGCATACATACATATAAATGCACGTGTTTACTGGGTGACACTCTCCTAAGCTCTGGGTAGGCAAGGATCCTCTCATTGTCCCCTTAGTACCTGGCTTGTGACACCCTGAAGGCACTCTGTCAATACCTGTCAATATGAAGGATCTGGCATGACCCGGGGAAGTTCAGGACTTTTGGCAGGGACAGCTCCTGTGGACAGAGCAGGGGACAGCGACAAGCTGTGGGTCACACAGCACCTCAGGACCCCAGCCAAGGAGGAGGTAAAGGTAGCCTCTGACCCGCTGGCAGAGGAGGCAGTTTCCGCCCCTTTTCTCTTGCTTGTCTCTAACTGCCCAGACTGAAAGGAAAGCTTTGGACAATTCAGTTCGGTGATAGATGTTCTCTCCTCCATTGCTCTCCCTTATTTTTGTGTTAAGAACAGGTAGGCTAGCTCTTCCCTTTCTTTAGTTTACAAAGACTTTATTCCAAAATGAATTATAAATAATTAAAACTTCACTCCATTTGTTCTATTTTGTTGTTAATTGAAAAAATTAAAGAAGCATGTGCTGTGACCTCCAGGGTGGCCCTGAGAGAAGCCAGTGGGTGGCTCGGGGGGCGGGAGAGGACATGCACCGGCACCTCCCAGGCCTCGAGCAGGGCACCTGGCTGACTGGCCACTGGAAGCCCTTTCCTTGCCTGTCTTCACGTCCACCCTCGGCACACTGATGTACAACATCATCTCTTTCCTACAGGAACATTTCCCTCTTACTCAAGTAGAAGGCAAGAGGTGAAAGGGGTGTACTCATCACTCAAGAAACAGGGAAAGCTGCCCTCGCTCTTCTCCAGTGGCCCCCTCAGAGTGATCCAGGACCCCACATGCCAGAGTGACCTGCTGGGAATGGGATGTGACATAGTCTAAGACCCCCATAAAGTTTGAAGTCTGATGGCCAGACTAATCACCCTGCCCAGCCCTTAATCCCCCCTGCTGACAGTTACATGCCTGGAGCTGGACAAGTGAGGTCAGCGTCTCTTCCTTGAATCTGGGCTGGCGTGTGCTTGCTCGAATCCACGGGGCGGCATCCCATCCCCGTGCTTGTCTCTAACGCGCTCTCCATCACAGTCTCCTTAGCTCACCAAGCTGCCCACTGCCTGCTCAGTGCACAACTGATGCTCAACAAGTGAGTGCTGAAGGAATGAGTTATGCCCATAGGCAGGGTTAATACCATGAAGTCGAAAGCAGATGTCAATCCTGTATTAGGCAGGGTATCCTCACTACTGTAACAAACAACCCCAAATCCCAGTGGCTTAACACAACAAATGCTTAGTTCTCAACTATCCTCGTGCAATGACCCATTGTCTCCTGGGTGCCCTCCCTCAAACAGCATCTCAGACCCCCAGGGTCCTTCCTTCCTGCCGCCTACCTTGGAAGGTGAACTCCTTGGGGTGCTCTCCATTAGGGTGGCTGGTGGGTGAGGAGAGGGAAGGGAGGACCTGCCATCCTTGGCCATCGTCCCTGCCCTCCCCTCCTGGTGAGAATTCCCTCTCCAGGACCCCAGGGACGCTTCCTCCAGGCCCTCCCCGATCTGTCTAGCATGGATTCATGCAGTTCCTACTCTCCCAGAGTCCCCAAGAACAATCTCCTCTTGCTTCAAGCCTAGGCGTGGGGGCTTCTCCAGCAGGCTCCATCTCCACAAGCTTCCCTTGACACAAGATGAGCCATCAGGGCTGAGGAGACACCCCCAGGCTCTGAGGAGAGAACCTGACTGGGGCGCAGGCTCCCCCTTAGCTCAGATGCCTGCCCTCTTGCCCCGTGCCCATGTACACCATAGACAGAAAGACCTTCCCCAGGTCCCCCACCATAGGGGCCACGCTCAAGTGTCCCTGCAAACGGGAGCATCCCCTTCCCAAGCAGGCACATCACAGGTGGGGCCGGGGAACACGCTGGTTCCCCGGGACAATTGCGCAATCTGAGTCTTGCTTCCCTGTTCACTTTAGGCGGTCCTATGAGGCGAGGAGTGGAGAATCCGCATCCAGGCGCCCCGGGAGAGCCCCATTCTAATTAGCTGCTTTTCTCCTAGGTCTGTGAGCAGGGCTTGCACACGGCTGTGCCTTGCTGTGAGTTCTGCTTGACGCATTTCGCTCCCCCTACCTTTAATGTTCTCCCGATCCAATTTCCTTTGCAAAAAATAAATAAATAAAATAAACTGTTTTTGTTGAATACAAACCCACTCACAGCAAGAGGCCTGAGTGGCACCTCAACTATGAAAGATTCGTTTTCTTTGTGAAAGCAGTGAGTCCTTAATCCTCACCCTTTCTTCTTCCCCCACAGCCTGGGTCTATCCTGTGGAAATAAAACCACAGCCTCCTCTCAGGGAGTTCACTCCCAGGGGTTCCGACGCTCATAAGCCTCAGCGGTGGAGGACCGTGCAGGCATTGAGAATGTTAGAGCCAGCCCAGAACCTGGGGAAAGCAGGCAGCCAGAGACCTCGGGGGGCAGGAACGGTGCTCCTGGCAGCCTCTCCCTACAGTCTGGTTTTCTGGGTGTCTCAGCAGCCCAGGAAGAAATCGTTGAGAGGCGCTGCAGTGAAGGCAGTGCTGTGTAACAGGAGCCAGGAAGCCGGCCCCAGCCACCACTGGCTTTAATCAGGCCACGGGTCCTTAGGTCCCTGCCCTTGCTTTTGATAAAAGTCTATGTGGCCTCATGATGCGCTGTGAGTAATGCCTGACACCTCCGCCACCTCCTGGACCTCCCATACTGATTCCAGGGTGGCCCAGCTGCACCTCCAAGTCCTCCCCTGGCCTCTCAGACCAGCAGTGCCGTTGCCTGCAGCCGGGCTGACTTGCAGATGGATACCCAGCTTTCCAGGAGAGCTCTGGGTATGTCTCCTGCCTCCTTGAGGGGACTGAGCCCTGCCTTTGTGCCTTTCAAAGGCCATGAGGGAGAGAAGAGGCAGTTTGGGGAATAACGACTGTCCTACTCACTACGGGCCCACCAAGCTTGGCAAATCAATGCTGAATCTGAACTATTTGCAAAGTTGCTTTAATTCACCTACTTATGTGGCAAGTGTTTTCTCATAGGTTTGAATCAATCACCCACTGATGAGTATGTATGGTGCACCCAGCCCTCCTGAGAATAACGAGGTAGAGATAGAGATGACGTTGTTGCCTTTCCCTCCGAGAGCCCAGTCTAGCTGAGTGGACCAGACACACCTGAAACACGAGATGAAATAAGAGCAATTTAAGGCCAAATGAGAAGTTTAAAGGAGACAGAAAGTAAAATCATAACAAGAGCTACTATTTCCAAATGCACGCCCACTCTCTGCTTCAAAAATCGTTGATCGCCACAATGACTTTCTGAAATAAGTATTATTATCAGCCCCATTTCACAACAAGAAAACTCGTGCTTAGAGAGGTTAAGTGATTTTCCTGAGGTCACACAGCCATTAAATGAGAGTTGAAATTTAAACTCCACTCGATTGATTCCAAAGCCTGTGCTCCTACCCACTGTGCAATCCCCAGAGGGCACATACCAGGGGAGAGGAGAAGCGGAGGCAGATTTCAGCACGACGTAAAGAAGACATTTCTAATGGCTCAGGTTTCCCAACAATGGAACAGGCTGCGTGTTGAGTACATGAGATTCAGAGGCTGGAAGGTCCCTGGCAACTGAAAGAAAAACCCACATCGGAAGGAGTTTTAACGAATCCATTCCGGAGGAGAGGTGGTGCAATTATTAGGAAAGTGGGATTGAAAGGACATACTTTGATTAAGTAGAAAGGGCAGGAAGGTAGTAAATGTGTTGGCAAAGATACAGTGGTAGGGATCACAGGTGTGTCTGGGGGTAGTAAGGGAAGCTGGTTGACTGAGGTGAGGGCTTTGGGTTGGCCAAATCTCCCCTTGCAATGGGCAAGGCCTCATAAGGTACAGGGGTTGGGTTCAGAGAACTGGTTATTCAAAGAAGCCAGGAAGATTTAAAGGGGTGAGAAGGGTGGGGAAAAATGAGGGCCAGATCTCGAGAGAAAGCCACAGTTCAAAAATAAAGAACTTGGCTGGGCTCAGTGGTTCATGACTGTAATCCCAGCACTTTGAGAAGCCAAGGTGGGCAGATCACAAGGTCAGCAGTTCAAGACCAGTCTGGCCAACATGGTGAAACCTCGTCTCTACTAAAAATAAAATAATTAGCTGGGTATGGTGGCACGTTCCTGTGGCGCATTCCTGTAATCCCAGGTACTCAGGAGGCTGAGGCAGGAGAATTGCTTGAACCTGGACCTGGAAGGCAGAGGTTGCAGTGAGCTGAAATCCAGCCTGGGCAACAGAGGGAGACTCTGTCTCAAAAAAAAAAAAAAAAAAAAAAAATAGTAAAGAACTAAATTTCTACCTTCAAGACCAAGAGGCCACCAACTGCATCCAGAAGCAAGAGGTCAAGTCACCATAGGATGAGAAACGAGGAAGCAAGAACCAGGCTGGGGGTCCTCAGAAATGCTTCTGGCTGCAATGTCAGTGTCAAGGGTGTCCTTCCTGCAGCTGCATGGTTTAAAGGTGCTGGGGGGGTTGGGGCAAACAGTGCTGAGAGTAGTGGGCTCACTTCTATGCAGGGGGGCTGGCCTCACAGCTGCATATGCCCCCACCCACAGCACAGCAAACCTGTGAAGGATGAATAGAGACTCCGACCCAGAGACCAGAACGCCCGGCATAGTCCAGGGCTCGGTGACATGGCTCCTGTCCCAGAACATCCATCTGGGCAGAGACAAGGAAATCGCAGGCCCAAATCTGCTCTTTGCCATTTTCTAGAAAATGGCTTCACTTATAAAAAGAAGGAAGGGAAGGGATATGGGCCAATTCTGAGAGCTAATTGCCTTTGCTCTCAACAAGCGACCACGCTTTTCCCCGCAAACGTTCCCTCCTGCCACTGTGCTGCCAGGCCCTTCGTTTCCAATCAGCCCTGAAAATAGCCCTTGATAGAGATAATAGGAAGAACAAAGAGAAATTTAGAGGCGCAGAGAGAGGAAAAGAAAAGTCATGCCTAACTAGCAGCACAGAAGTTGTTTTCAGAAAGAACCCTTCCATTCGTTCCTGATTTGTCTTCAAACAACAAAGGTGTCAAATAAATCCCAGGGAGCGAACTTGGACCGAGACCAAGGGTTCTGTGGCTTTTTAGGTCATAGACTCCTTCGAGAACCTAGAAAAGTCATGGACCCTCTCTCATACTGGGAAAATGCACATAAACAAGTATTCAGAACATTAATTCAGGGTCTCACAAGCTCCTCCCCCAACAAGTCCAATCACAGATTCTGGTGAAAAAGCCATGAAATAAGCAGTGTCTCTTTTAAAGGCTTTCCCTCTTCTCTCTCTCTGTGTGTGTGTGTGTGTGTGTGTGTGTGTGTGTGTGTGTGTGTGTGGGATGCATGTGTATACAGGGAAAGACTGAGCTGCACTTCTTCAGGCATGATCTGATAGGCACAGAAGCCTTGGAAGTCCTTCTGCAGATAAATGAGTGTACAAGTCCAAAGAAATAGAATTCCATTTGACATGAGTCAAACTCAGCAAAGACAGACACTGTGGGGTCAACACCTGGCCCCAGTACTCTGAGAAGAGCCTGGAGGCCTGAGTCTGTCACCTACAGGTCTCAGCAAGGAAGATGTAAAGGGATGAGAAAGAGTACCACCTAAATGGCCGTGAGCTGCAGAGTGGCTGTGGAAGCCCTGAGCCTCATGCCTGGAGAAAGGCTCTATGCCAGGGCTTGGGAAATTCCATGTGTATCCAAGTCACCTGAGGTCTTGTGAAAATGCAGATTCTGATTCAGTAGGCCTGGGTTGGGGGCTGAGATCCTGCATTTCTAACCAGCTCCCTGGTGATGCGGATATTGCTTTGGGTGGCATGAGTCTCTGCAATTATCTGCTCCTGGCCAAAGCCCTGGCAGAGACCTTGACCCTCTGCCCTAGCGGGGACTCTGGACGATGGAGCACTACCAGGGTGCCCTAGGGTATCAGAGTTTCCTGAATTGAGTGTGATGCCACTAGAGTCTCTAAGACAAACATGCCAGCCTAACCAGGTGCTGGGACTAGGACTTTCTCCCGGGTCAGGCAGGGGTGGCAACTGACGGGATGGTGCCTCTTTCTTCTCTAATCCCCACAGCCCAACAGCCTGGGGCCATGTACACAGTAAGCATCCTTCTAGTGAGGCAGTGACTGAACCAGAGCCATCAGTTCTCTGGGGAGGAGGAGGGGGAGGGGTTGACATGCACCAAGAGCCTGGGGGAAGATCAGTGACAATCAGGCCATGATCTGTGACCATCAGACAAACCCAGGGCACAGGCAGGAGATCTGGCCTCTGAACAAGTCAGCCTGGCCCACCTGCTCTCTCACACAAGCTTTCTCCTGGAGATGAAAAAGAAAAATGAAAATTGGATTTTCCCCATGGCCAGCAAAGTGGCCCCTCTTCCACCTTTTTTGTCTAAAAACACTGTTAAGAGAAACTGAAGGCCAGGCATACTGGATCACCCCTGTAATCCCAGCACTTTGGGAGGTCAAAGTGGGAGGATCACAAGGTCAGACTGAGACCATCCTGGCTAACACGGTGAAACCCCATCTCTACTAAAAATGCAAAACATAAGCCGGACGTGGTGCACACGCCCATAGTCCCAGCTACTCGGGAGGCTGAGGCAGGAGAATCACTTGAACCCAGGAGGTGGAGGTTGCAGTGAGCCAAGATCATGCCACTGCACTCCAGCCTGGGTGACAGAGCAAGACTTCATCTCAAAAAAAAAAAAAAAAAATAGAAGAAACTGAAGGCTTGGTTCCCTCGAGACCCTGAGCTGCCAACACTCAGAGTATCAGCAAATCTCCAGTCAATGTAGCCCAGCCCCAAACTCCTGGCCTTTCCTCTGCCTCTAGGGGCCTCAGATCTATGCTCATGGCCCCTAAGTAAATCAGACAGGTCCCTGACAAAAGTAGAAGTCACCCCACCCCCAACCCCTCCATCCCCTGCCGATCCTAGATGACGAACGACTATCTGAAAGGGGCATAAGAGATATTGTGGATGCCAGGCCATGACTCAGACAGAGGAAGAGCTATTGACTTTTTCAGATACATACACACACACTGGCAGGTGTACATCCCTAAGCAGAAGCTCAGATTAATTCCACAAATAATTAAACACCTACTGCGTGCCGCTCTGTGTTTTGGCGCTGAGGCAGCTTGCCTGAGCTGGTCTTCTCACACATCAACTGAAAGAAGCTGGTGTTCTGCTGTCCCACTTTCTGCATTGGAAACACACCGCAGGGATTTGGGGATGGTGTGGCTAAATTTAAAAGCCA
The DNA here is from genome assembly GCA_036589455.1 of Ateles fusciceps. Lineage (NCBI taxonomy): Eukaryota > Metazoa > Chordata > Mammalia > Primates > Atelidae > Ateles > Ateles fusciceps. The sequence goes on from JAZHEH010001737.1 coordinate 3,614,804, forward strand.
ATGCTTTCATCAGCCTTTCAACAAATGTGCAAGAATCATTCGGAAATCTCTCGTTTTCCACCCTGAATCAGCCTCTCTCCCCTTGAAACCCTTCTTACCATCTCCTCTTGCTCCCAACTTAAAGGCTATGAAAAAAATCCACATCAAGCCCACGGTTCACAGAATCAGACCTCTCCCCCCACCCCCCATATGCATACTGGAGTGATGAATTCCCCTCTGAGTCCTCCAGAAGCCTTGGTTGCCTCTGATGTGATCAGTACCTAGTTCTTAGGATTGGTGTGAGAACCACGTGAGATCATTCAGTTAAAGCACTCAGCATGGGACTGGCATCTAGGAAGGCCTCCACAAAGGGCAGCTATATCATCAAAAAGATGAAAGATAACAAGTGCTGGCGAGGATGTGGAGGAAAGAGAGCCCTTTCACACTGTTGGTGGGAATGTAAATTAGTACAGCCATTTTGGAAAACAGTGTAAAGGCTCCTCAAATAATCTTAAAAGAGAATGGCCATATAATCCAGCAATCCCACTTCTGGGTATATATCCAAAGGCACTGAAATCAGTGTATTGAAATCAGCATGTTGAATATCTGCTCTCCCACGTTTATTCCAGCACTCTTCGCAGTAGCCAAGGCATGGAAACAACGTAAGCACCCATCAATGGCTGAATGGAATTTTTAAAATGTGACACATACATGCACAATAGAATACTAGTCAGCCTTTAAAAAGAAAGAAATGCTGTCATTTGCAACAACATGGACAAATCTATAGAACATCACGTTAAGTGAAATAAGCCAGGGACCGAAAGACAAATATCACATGATCTCATGTATATGTTGCTACGGTTTGAATGTGTCCCCTCCAAAATTCAGGTATTGCCAATGTGACAGTATTAAGAGGTGAGGCCTTACAGACAATTAGGCCATGAGGGTTCTTTCCCCGTGAAAGGGATTATATGGCCCTTAGGCCTCATTCAGGGTTCCACCAGCTTGCCCTTCTGTCTTCCACCACGTGAGGAGGACACAGGGTTCCTCCCCTCTGGAGCAAAAAGGTGCCATCTTGGAAGTAGAGAGCAGCCCTCACCAGACACCAAAACTGATAGCACCTTGATCTCAGACTTCCCAGCCTCTACAATGATAAGAAATAAATTTCTGCTCTCTATCAAATCCCATCTCAGGTATTTTGTTATAGCAGCACTGAATAGACTAAGACATGTGAAATCGAGAAAAGTCAAACTCGCGGAAATAGAGAGCAGAAGGGTGGTTACCAGTGGCTGGCATGGAGAGGGGGAGTGGACGGCGAAAGGGGATGTGTCAGTTAGACAGGAGGAATCAGTTCTGGTGATCTATTGCACAGCGTGGTGATTATGGTCAATGAGAACATATTACATATTTCGAAACTGCTGAAAGAGGGGATCTTACATGCTCTTATCACAAAGAATTATGAGTATGTGAAATAATGGATGTCAACTGGCCTGATTTGGTTATTCCACAAAGAATACATATATCATAGTATCACATTGTACCCCATAAATATATATAATTCTTATTTGTCAATTCAAAATTTAAAATAAATAGCAAAACAAAATAAATAGTAGCTAGTATGGTCATGATGTTGATTAAAAGAGTAGAATGTAGACTCAGGTACACAGTTTCCCGTGGCTGAGTCCTTTCTGCTCCTACCCTCGCCGGGCACAGGAGATGGTTGTGGTCAATCTGGAACTGCAAACCACTGGATTCCAGGTGTTTTATGCTAAACCAAGAGCCACCCTTATTCCTGTACTCTACCATCACCCTAAAAATGACCCAGTGAGTGAGGATATCTCAATGGACCACTCCAGGTAGGAGGCCTTGGGACAGGGCCTAGGGAATGTGAATGGGCTGCAAAGGCTTGCTGGGGTGTATGATGTGCTCTGGGTTATTAAAGCATACACATAAAATTCCTTTGTCAATCACCTCCAAGGAAAGGGGGACTGGTGGAATTTTCAGACTCCATTGGTGCTGCCATTGGAGCCTCGTCTTTGTCCTATTTTTAAGCATAAAGAATGTATACTCTGTTGTATTGTCAAAACTGACAGATGAGCGTGCTCCTGGCATCCACAGACCAACTCATTCAATTCGGAAAATGCTAGAAAATATTAAATGAGCTTCTCTCAACCATGGCACAGAAAGCTGCTACATACCATGGGCCACAGCCTGTGAACTTCATGGCCAGGGGCTCTGCCCTCAAGCTTTGCCACCAGGTCCTGGTCTCTGCATTCTGCAGCAGGGACTGCAACTCTGAACTCCATGGCAGGTACCATCTCAGGCAAAGATTCGGCCAGGGAAACTGAGTCCAGGGAGTCCGGTTAGGCAAAGCATTTGCAAAAATGTATATTATGGAGAGAGAGTCTCCCTAGTCATCAAGGGCCTGGAAAACCACCTTTGAGTTCCCATCATCCAGCCTCAAAGCTATGGCACCCGCCTTGGCCTCACCCAAAAGGAGGCTCTGCTTGGGGCCAACTGGCGAGGGCAAGAAATTCAGTGTGTCCATCGTACATGAAGGCTCAAACCAGCCCATTCATTGCTCAGATCCACGGTCAGTCAGCTTGAGGTTTTTGTTTTGTGACCCCATTATTCACCATGCTCCCTCTGGTACGTACCTATATTTCAGTGCCCTGCATACTTTATTCTGCCCAGAAGTTTTCTTCCCCTTTGTCACCCAGCTTCCCCATACTCACTCTTTAGAGCTCTGCAGGAATGTCATTGCCATAGCTGTCCCTGGCCACCCAAGCCTAGATAAGCACTTCATCACTCATTCCCAGAGCAGCACAATCTTGCCCTACAAAGCATGATAACAGTTTGCATTTACTCCTCATTTGCCTGTATCATTGGCTTGCAAGTTCCCCAAGAGCAGGGACGTGCTTTCTCTATTCACCACCGTCCACCACTGTCCACAGCCTGGCACCGTTTTGCAGAATTCTTCACATTCCTTAATCCATTTCGTTGTTCACTTAAAAGGGAGAAATGTGTAGCAACTAAAACAGGTGAAATGCATCCCTGTTTGTGGAAGGAATTGAACCAATGCCATTGTCTGCCTTTGGGCAGACTGAGGAAGGGTCCAGAGGAAGGAAAAACCCAAAATATCTCTCCAGGCACTGAGGGATACAAGCAGATCCACACAAGACAGCTTCATCTTGCCACCCTAAAGAAGCGAATAGTTAATCAAATTCAGGGATTTCCAGTTTTCTACAGGTAAGAGTCCCATATCCAAAACAATTGGGACCAGGAAATGTTTCCAATTTGGGAGTTTTTTGGATTTTGTAATATTTGCATTATTCTTACTGGTTTGAACATCCCTAATCCAAAAAATCCAAAATCCAAAATTCCCAATGAGCATCTTGTTTTGTTTGTTTTTGTTTTTTTGGCTGTCATGTTGGTGCCCAAAAAGTTTCGGATTTCAGAGCATTTCAAACTTCAGATTTTCAGATTTGGGTTGCTCAACCTTGTTAACATATGCTGATGAAGGCTCGGTGGGCCCAGCACAAGCCTCCCTCTCCTGGGAAGCCTCTCCTGACCCACAAGCCGTGCTCACCTCTTCTATTCTGGGCTCCTCTTGAACCTCATTGTGTCACAATGGAGGCCTGTCTCATTGCACTTCCTTCCCATAGAGCTCTGAGCTCCACCCAGCATAACCATGATCAGGTCCACGGCTGGGCATGCTCAGCCAAGGCTAGACGCTTTATTGCTTGATTGTGATTATAGAAATAGTTGGAGCATTTCTGATTTTCGGTTTTTGGACTAGGGATGTTCAAACCAGTAAGAATAATGCAAATATTACAAAATATTTTTCAACCAGAGGAGAAGATTAAGAAAGTTGCTATAGCATGGCATATTTAGAAAAAAAAAAATAAGGTAGGAATAAAGAGAAAGAAACTAGCAAGCAGACGTGCCTGCTGTCCAGTGTAGAATGACTTGGATCTCTCCCCATTGTGTTTCTTCAGTGAGCCTCTCTTCCTCCCCCAGTTTGTGCCAGGCTCCATGCTGGGGATGGGCTGTGGAAGGGAAAGGGCAGGTAAGGGTGCATGGGGCAAGCAGGCAGGCCCTGCCTGGCAGAGGCTCCCAGTCTGGCCGATGCTAAAGATGGGCACTTATGTTTCTGCAGCCTGAGGCAGGTCAGGAAGAGACCTGGGGAGGACTGGAAACAGGCCTCACATGTGACAAGGGACTCCAGCAAGTCTGGCCTCAGCGCCATCCCTGGAACATTCTTACCAAGGTTAGGAGTCAACCTGAAAATTAGCAAACAAGAAGTGACCAGGCTTGAGGGCAAGCGGACCACCAAGAACTGGACTGGAAGAAAGAGAAGAAGTACCAAGCCACACCTACTGGAGAAAGGAGTGGGAAGCAACCAAGTGGGAGGGGAGAGGAGTTAGAGCCAGAAGCCCTGACGCAGACTTCTCCTTGTAGAGCAGGGAATGGCAGAGAGAAGGGAACCCAGAGATCCCCACTCCAGGGAAAGGGGAAGAGATAAAACTTCCAGTCCTCTCATGAGGCTCAGAGATGCAGAAAATTCCAACAGGAAGAAGTTCAGGGGAAGCAGAGAAGAGAGAGAGTGGCAGTGCACACAAGAGCTTGCCAAGAGAAAGTTGCTGCCCAGGTTGTTACCAGGCACAACACTAGCCTCCTACAAGCAGGTATAACCTTTACCCCAGTCCAGGACAGCCACTGGTCTCCTTTGCTGAGTTCACTAACAAGAGCTGTGAAGGGTCCTACATTGTATCCTACTTGCAAGCTAACATGTTAGCCTACCACAGTTTTATGGATGCTGACAAAAGACACGAGACTTCTGGGTCAGAAACAAAGCACTTTGTTACTCACAGTGCAGCAAGGCAGCATGTCTGTCACATTTGCATCGGTTCCTCTTGCCTACCCAGGTCCCATAAGGATAATGAGGAGGGTCCCAGGAAAAAGCTGGACAGGCTGTGGGTTTGCTGCACAACTGAAGGACCCCAAACTTAGAAAATCCAAGCCTTTTAAAATGAGCATAAGTCTACCTGGCCTTTGCTCTAGAGGGAGACATTATCTTTACCATAGTGGACAATAAAAATACTTGCTTACTCCAGAGGAAGACACCAACTCTATGTTCCAAGGCTGTTTGCTGTACAAATATCCCAGAAGACATAGTCTGGAACAAAGATCATGGTTGTTTCTGCTCACAAGACATGCAGAATGCAAGAAACCTTTGGAGAATTGTCTTACAGCATTCAAAAACTACAGAGAGACAGTCCTAACCTCCTATGACAGTTCTTACCTCACCCCCTAGGGAGAGTACAAGGATACAAGAAGGCAGGGATGCTTGGCAAAGAGAAAGTCCTTGAGCTTGACCTTGAAGAATGGCAGAGAACCTCCCATTATGAGGTGGATTATTTTGAGGAATTCTCTAAATTCTGCTCTAAAAGCAAGGAACTGTGCATGAACTAACAGAATCCCCTGCCCTTCCCCATGGTCTATGGCTTAGTTTAAGATTGCCTATACTCTGAATCACATTTTAGGCCATTCTCTGGCCACTAAATGAGCACTCCTTACAGACCTCAATCTCTTTGTGTTCTGCCTGTCGCACACCCCATTCCCACTCCCTGCCCCAAAAACAGTAATAGCATTCCCCAGAGTTACACAAACAAAGCCTGAAGGAGCCTGCCTCCAGGTTTGTGTCCTAAGGCAGACAGACCAGGAAAGGTACCTGCAAATGTGCCTCCCTTTTCACAACAGGTAAGTGGTAAGAAATGGAGATTTGGCTCAGCTGGTTTCTCCTCTACACTCATTGAGATCATTTGTTCACAAAACTTGAAGTTGGAAGACAGGCTGAACGGCCATTTCAGTGACTCCTCCCATCACTCTGCATTTTCCTATGGTGCCCGCCCAGCAGCCAGAACCACTCGGGGTCACTCTTCTGATGTCCACATTCCCGACCATAAACCACAGCCCAGCACCCACCCTGCCCTTTCTCATAGAATTTATAGCAGGGAGTGCACAAGCCTTGTCGCAGGAGTTCTGCCTGAACAGCCCTCTTCTAGATCTCTCTTCCAGTTTCTGCAAGCCCCTAATCTTCTCCCCCTCGCCCCAGAATCTCTTAAATAAATGTTATATGATCAGTTACAGCATTGCCCTATTTAATTGATTTATACGCACTTTAAAAAGCTTTACACTGCACAGGAAACACATCTATCATAACTCTTGACTGAATTGGAGAAAGGAGAAGTAAGAAAGGGAATTAAAATTTATTGAGCACTTATTATGTGCCAGGTAATGCAAGAGGCACTTTACATACATTATTGAGTTTAATCCTCACAATGGCCCTTCAAGGTGGGTATTTCTTCTCCCTGTTTAGCAGATGAGGACACCAAGGTGTACAGAGGTTAAAAGACTTACCCAAGTTTGCAAAGCTCTTAGCTGGAAGGAGCAGACTTCAATGGCAGGTCTACCTGACTCCAAGCCAACATTTACTTCAGGATTTAGATATCATGATGTAGATATCAAAAAAAAAAGCTATGACTAGGGAATATGACTAGGGAATATACCCCTTATTGTGACATTGTCTCACTGAGGAAAGAAGACGCAATTTGCATTGCTGTCTCCTACCACATCTTTCCCTTTAACTGAAGGCTCCTGTGTGCACCATTTGACACTGAAGGCTGATGGATGGGAGAGTGAGAAAACCGGAGCATTTCTCTCCAAACATTAGCACTTTTTAGAAAACTTTTTAGAAAACTTTAGCTATTAAAAAAAAACACCTGCCAGATGCGGTGCTCACACCTGTAATCTCAGCACTTTGGGAGGCCAAGGCAGGACGATCATTTGAGGTCGGGAGTTCAAGACTAGCCTGGCCAACATGGTGAAACCTCGTCTCTACTAAAAATACAAAAATTAGCCGGGCATGGTGGCTGGGACTTGTAATCCCAGCTACTCAGGAGGCTGAGGCAGGAGAATCGCTTGAACCCAGGAGGTGGAGGTTGCAGTAAGCAGAGAGATCGTGCCACTGCACTCCAGCCTGGGTGACAGAGACGAGACTCCATGTCAAGAAAACAAAAAACAAAAACAAAAACAAAAAACCCTCAAACTATTGAGTACTATCGTGAAAGTTACAGAGAACGCTTATTCATTCAATATGTATTTATAGGGGACAATTCACTGTGGGGGGGGGGGGGGCACCAGGAGAGGGCAAGGAACAAGCCACTCCAGGGGCCTCAGGGCTCATATTCTGGAGTCCAGAATGATGCTAAAAACCTGCAGTGGTCAGTTAGGCATGCCCCAGGCAGATGGAACAGACACGGGGCTCCGTGCACGCCTGGGCCCCAGGGAAGCAGAGGCCTGGATAAGGAGGAACCCCGTACCCTCCCTCACGACACAGGTTAAGAACTACACATTCAATCACACAGATCCCCAAGACTGAAGTGAGATTTTGGCAAGTACTTACTCTTTCACCGTGTAGAGGCAAACTGCTGAGTTCTGTGAGTTTGTGTCTGTTTGGCAGTTTTTCTGCCTCTGATTACCAGACTGTCAGCTGTCACTTCTGATGATCACTGCCCCTGCACATACAAGCACCTCTCTTTACTTCTAATTCACTCTGGGTTTTAAAACAAGAGTGCAGCTCTTGTTAGAATGTAAGAGTCTTGAGCGAGTCCGCAGACCCTTAGGTAATGCTGGAATGCCTGGGAGGTAGGGAAAGCACTCTGTGGCATCTCTTCCGTCTTCCAGTAGAAACTTTTTGCTTCCATCCTGATGCTTAGAGCTGTGATCTAGATAGTGGAACTTACCAGCTAATATGAAGGCTTTCGGTATCAGGATGAATCCAAACAAAACTGAAACAAGAATTTGAGGGTAACTCTTAGGCAGAGATGTTTTCACAACTTCAGAGGGCAATTTCGTATTCAGGAATTATAAAACAGAGCAGATGTGGAAAACAGGTAACTAAACAAAAATGATCCCCGCAGCTTTTTCATTTATTTAAATTATCCTGGAAAGAAATAATTTTCTGTAAAACCAACCAAATGAAACTTTCCTGTGATCTCCCATAAACAACCTGGCCAGGTCCCACTAGAGTTTCCAAAAACAATGGGTTTTTCCTTTTTAAAATGATCAGAACATTCAGTACTTAACACACAAAAAAAGTAACAACCATTCTGCTTGGCACCATTTAATCAAGTGTGAGTGTCAAATTCTTTATAGCTTCAAATTAACAACAAGGAACTGTAATTTTTGTGTTTGTTTGTTTAAAAGACCAGCCGAGATTTTTCTTTTTGCTTGTTTAAGCTTCATTTAATTCAAGCTCCAATCTGCCCCTCTTTGATTGCATTTCCAAATCCTAAATAAAAGTGATAACTCTTTCTGCCAATTGTAACAAACTGCTGGTGCCAGTTATTGCTTTTTGCAAAAAAAAAAAAAAAGCAAAAAAAAAATCTTTTAATACTTAGCTGACAGCTTTATCCAAAAGCAGGGAGAAAACCCCGGCCTTTCAAAACCATCCGATATATTTGTAACAACCTCTTTACTGAGTTCATGTATCTTTTTTATTGTTCTTCATAAACAGGCTATTGGATCTCTCTAGCTTGCAATGTGAAAAATGAAAGAATTTCTTCCCATCCCTGCCTCTCTTATCTCATAATTGTTTTGTTCTGAGAGGTAGGGGAGACCCGTATAAATGTCTCTGCTATTTTATTTTGTCCTCTCCAAGCCCATGCATGCTTTTCTCTAGGGCTTTTGACTCCTTCTGTTCTGTTTCTGCCTGAACCTGTATCTACTTACTGTTCTCTGCATCAAACCCCGCTAAATTGTTTGAGATTTTATTTCTAAGGGTGATAGAAGAGAGATGAGTCAGAGGCATTTTAAAAGCCACTTTTCGGCACGTCGGTGCTGGGTAGGCAGAGGCAGAGGCACTTGGTAGCTGCTCACCTGACATCACAGAACACCTTGTCTGGGGTCTGCAAGGACATCCTCGCGCCGCGTGAGCATGCGCCGCCTCCCTGCTCCCTTCCTCCCAGGGGCCCTGCCCGCTGGGCTTTCCTCACCTCTGCTGCATCCAAGGTCCCTCCGTCTCTCTGACTTCCATCCTCTCCGTCTTCCTCATAAAGCTGATGTCTTCCAGAACAGGAATCACCCTTGTCAGGGACAGACAGTTCTAAGAGTGTGTTGAAGTGAGTTACTGGAGAGGAGGTGGGATTTTGTAAATGTGGTTGATTGTCCTACAAATGCAGGAGCTGCGCACTCCAGGGAAGCCGTGGAAAGGGGTCTGGAGAAAAGCAACTATTTACTGAACGCTGATTCCTCAGTGCAATAGAGCAAGCACCTCAGACCAGAGGTTCTCCCGCAGGCCTGAGTATTAAAGTCATTCTATGTTAAGAATTCCAGGAACACTCAGCAGCCAGCTTTTGCTGTGATAATGCTGGGTAACAAATAATCCCCAAATCTCAGTGGCTTCCAACAACAGATATTTATTTCTATTTACTCACAGGTCTGCGGGTTGACTGGGGTGAGCTCTTGGCTGGGTGTGGACACAGTTTGTTCCATGGGTCTCTTTATTTTGGAACTGCAACAACCTTATCTCATGGTGGGCCAGGAGCACCAGAGGACAAACATGGACACCTGACCCCTTGGCACCCTCTCACTTTCATGCAGAGGTTACACAGCCATACCCAAAGTGAGTAGGGCAAATATATGCCATCAGCAAAGGAAGGAGTAATATTGAGTGAGCATTTGCTCAATAACCATCTAATCCACCACAAATGTTATACACGCACACTCATGCACACACTCACATGCACACACACATGCACACTACACATACACACACTCACATACACACACTCTTACACACACATGGATCCTTATAGGCCCAGACTGAGCTGCTTCAGAGAGGCACTAAGTCTTATGGAAGAGGAACTGTCCACTCTTTATCTGTCCCAGGTAAGAAGACATTTCAGAGCCCTACAAGGATATTTCAAAATCATTTTTGGATGCAGAGACACTTCAGGCTGAGAGCAACTTTAAATATCATCTAGTCCCACATCCTCATCAAGGGAAGTTTCTAGAACCAGCTCCAGTGATGGCAAGATCACTTCCTTCAAGGCACCCACCATCTGCACACAAAATGAGTCTTCTTCTACAACACGGCAAGTCCTCGGATATCTGTGCACACCTCTCAGGGACCCCCGAGCCTTCCTTTCTCCAACTGAGAGATCCTGAGCTGCCTTTCCTTGAAGCCCACGGTTTCCAGCCACACTGTCCTCCAGGCATGTGCCATTTTTTAATCCACTACTTATTCTGTGAATCTACAACTGTGTTCAGAGCTCCAGAACACCAACTGGAAAGTGACGGGCTATACATCTTACCCAGCTTAAGCGTAAAGTCACCTAGAGCCAAGCCATTCTTACACCTGTTGCTCAACTATTCATCAATTCACTACCCATGGAGCACTTCTTATATGCCTTGCATCCCATGGGTGCTGGGGACACAGTGGCAAACGACATTGACATGGTCCTGGTTCTCATGGAGGCTACTTGGAGAGACAGATAATAAATAAGTAAAGAAACCAAATAGATGAAAACTGAAACACATGCTATGAAGAAAAAGTTCAGATGATATGGGAGGAAGGGAAGTTACTTCAAATAATGTGGCCAGGGAAGGACTCCCCAAAGAGGTGACATCTGAGCTGAGCCCAGAAGCATGGGAAAGAGGCTGACCAAAAAGCATGGAAGGGGGGCACTTAGGACCCTGGCTGGACAGGGGTCAGGCTCAGAGCTAGAAAGAGCTGAGATGCCCAGGAAGCTGAAGGCAGGTCAGCGTGGCAGGAGCGTGGTGGGCAGGAGCGTGGTGAGCAGGAAAGAGGAGCACAGGGGAGGACGTTGCATCGGCAGCTCTGGCTGGCTGTGAAAGATGCACAGAGCGTAGTCTCAGTGCAGAAGCCAGTTGAAGCAGGTGAGGGCCTGATGTCACTTGTATGACAGTGTCGTCGGCGTTCCCCGTGCGGGTGTCCATGCAGGTCTTTATGGAGGGAAGGCCTCACTGAAGAGCTTCACGTTTGTCCCAGCTGAGTTTCTCTTTGTCTGAGTAGGCCCCTGATCCAGTCTGTCCGTGACAAGCCAGACTTCTCTCCCAGGGTCCCCCGCCCCCAACACAGGAACAGCATTTGCTCCACCGCTTTCTCCAAGCCAAGAGGAAGCGTGGAGATCAGAGGATGAACGACAGCCCTCAATGTAGAGAAAGTATAAAAGTCTGACAGCAGAACTTTAAAAGCAGAGGCTTCGGGGGTCATGGTTTTCAGGACCCAACAGTTCATCTTACCCAGCAGCCCACCAATGACTAGGAACAGGTGCCGGGCAATGCGTCACAGGTGTGCAGGCCACACCCTCAGCAAAGGAGAAGGCAGAGTGTCCATGCCGGGGGGCCTGCAGCCAAACGCCCCTGGGGTCTTGTGGTACCCAGCCCAGGAGGACAAGGTCTGTGTGTCCTGCCTCTCCAGGCCTCTTCAGCATGTCATTTGGGACCACCTGCTCGGTGGGCTAGGACTGTGCCAGGATTGTGTCACGTCCGCCTTCTCCCTCGCCAATTACATAGGCCACCATGTAAGTATGGATGATATGGAGAGGGTGCAGGGGGACCAGATGGTCACTGAGGAAGCAGGCAGTCCTCAGAGAGCAGCTCAATGGCCAGGGAGACCTGGGATTCAGAGCCCTGCAGATAAAGGCAGAGCCGTCTGCACAGATGAGGCATGCGGGCAGCTAGAGTCTGAGAGCACAGTGACAAAGGCCCTCGGGTACACAAGGAGACGCCAGGAGGCCCCGGAGAAGCTCAGCTGACCAAAAACACCCTTCCCAGCAGGCACCCTTCTTTCAGTGAGCGACCTCCCTCCAAGAGCAAGAACCCTGGTTGAAAGGGAGTCATGACAAAGAACCGCACCAAGGGTGGCACAGTGGCTGCCGAGGGCAATGTGGGGGGGAGCCCTGTGTCCTAGGGGACATCTGCTGTCACTCTGGTGCCTCAGAGGGGCTCATCCTTGGCCTCACGTCATGCTGTTCCCCTTCCTTACTTCAACCTCGTGACCTGATCTGAATGACACACGGACTTCAGGGGTCAAACCCAAACTTCTGAGAAGGAGGAGCCTCAAACTCATCATCTCCTTCACATTTTTCAGGGGAGAAAACAATTTTTAAATGAATACGTATACAGTAGACCCCCCTTATCCACCAGGCATATGTTCCAAGCACCCCAGTAGATACCTGAAACTGCAGACACAGCTTTTTCTTTTCCTTTTCTTTTTTCCTTTCTTTCTTTTTTTTTTTTTCTTTGAGACAGAGTTTCACTCTTGTCACCCAGGCTGGAGTGCAATGGCGTGATCTCGGCTCACCGCAACCTCTGCCTCCCAGGTCCAAGTGATTCACCTGCCTCACCCTCCCGAGTAGCTGGGATTACAACCATGCACCACTACACTCAGCTAATTTTGTATTTTTAGTTGAGACAGCGTTTCTCCATGTTGGTCAGGCTTCATGTTGGTCTCGAACCCCTGACCTCAGGTGATCCACTCTCCTCAGCCTCCCAAAGTGCTGGGATTACAGGTGAAAGCCACCGCACCGGCCAGCTTTTTCTGGTACATGCATACCTATGATGTTTAGTTTATAAATTAGTTACAGTAAGAGATTAACAACAATAACTAATAAGGAAATGAGATATTTATAATAATATAGTATAATAAAAGTTATGGGAATTGAAAATATCTCAAAATACCTTATTGTACTTAACCCACCTGTTTTCAGACCATGGTTGACAGCCAGTAACTGAAACCTCAGAAATCGAAACCACAGATTCAGGAGAGCCTAGTGCAGTATTACCCTATAGTTCAAAGCATCTTACATAGGCCTCCTGTAATCCCAGCACTTTGAGAAGCCAAGGTGGGCAAATGGCTTGAGTTCAGGAGTTTGAGACCAGCCTGGGCAACCTGGCGAAGCCTCATCTCTACTAAAAATACAAAAAAGGAAGCCAGGAGTGGTGGCTTACACCTGTAGTCTCAGCTACTGAGAGTCTGAGGTGGGAGGACCGTTTGAGCCCAGGGGGTGGAGGTTACAGTGAGCCATGATTGCACCACTGCACTCCAGGCTGGGTGAGACAGCAGGGCGCTACCTAAAAAAAAAAAGTACCTTATATATTAATATAACAAGTATTTATATGTGTATATATACAGAAGGGGGAGATTTCCGGCAGATATTTACCGACCGTTTATCATCTTCTGAGTTCATTCATTCCCTTCTATACTTCTAAAGACCTTCCATATTAGAAACTGTGCTGAAACTCAGTGTCAAAATGTTACTAATTTAATAAAACTAATTTAATTTTTTCTTCATTCCTCTTTTTATGTATATCTGTATTTTCTCAGTTTTAAAGAATAATGATAACACACCAAAGAAAACGCTTCGAAACCAGGCCCCTGGGCCCCTGGACAGACTCTCTGCCCGCCTCCCCCGGCTTCCTTCTCCCCAGCTCCTCCCCTGCAGGCTAGGCACTCTGTTCAGACTTCTGCAGGAGCATTTGCACCTAAAGTTCTTGTCCCATTTTTTCCCCCGCTGATCCCCATGTCCCCTCGAAGCTCAGGTGAAGCCCCATGTGGTCTCTCCAGGTCCCAGGATGCTCCAGCACTGGGGTCTGGGCAGCTGTGCAGGGCCCCGTCATCTTGCAGAGGTGATATGGCTCTCAGTTCATGCAGCACCGGAGACGCAGTAAAGGAGATAAATGGAATTTCTGCTCAATGAGTTGATGATAATAATAAATAAGGCCTTTTCTCCAAAGACTTGAAATCTGTTGGCTCATTTCAATGCACAAAATTATTTGTTTCAAAATCCTCCCCACAGACTTGAAATAGGTGGGGATTAGTAATCATTGACCCCCATTTTGCACATGGAGAAACCAGGACCCAGAGGAAGCTGGAGCCCATAACGACTGGCAAGGCAGGTGTCCTGACTCCCTGGCCAGCGCCCTATATGGAGAGGGTAGAGTCACAGCCCCAAGCTGGCACTGTAAGCACAGGACTGGAAAGCCATTCCTAGGTCCTCAGGAGTCAATGCCGAATCTACCACCCATCTCCCGAAATGCTTCCTTCCTCTGACTCAGAGCTCCCTAAGGACAGACCAGCATCTTTGCTACCCTTTCTCTATCTTTCCAAGACTGAGCAAAGCAAAGGCAAGCCCCAGACTCCTTTTCTGCCTCCCCCAACTGAATGTGCTAAGAGCAGGTTTCCCCCGAAGGCCCCCACCCTTGGTGATGGATGATGAATGGATCAGCTGAACCTGGCAGAACAACTTCTCTGGTCCAGGCACTTTTATTTTCCAGAAGAATCCTGCCCACCCAGGGAGACTGAGAGGCGGCCATGTGGCTCGGAGCAGGGAGAGGACATCCTTCTCCTGCTCTGCCTTTGACTGTCAGAGCTTCCAGCCTCCGGGTAACCATGGTAATCGGCAGCATTAACCGCAGCAGTGACAGGAGCCTCAGCAGGCCCACTCTGACCTGCTCCATTGCAGATGGTGCCTCGCAGGCTTCCCACAGCTTCGGTGGGGGAGCTGGGACCAGCCGCCAGGCCCCGGTGCACTCCCCTGCACACCTGCTGCCTGGGCCCAGAGGTTGCAAAGGGTGGTCTGTCTCCCAGACCCAAGAGTCAATGCTAGAGGGAGAAAGAGGCCTCAAACCTCCTGCAGCCCTTCACAGGGCTGGGTCAGAAGAGGTCTAGGATGCAGTTCAAAGGCGTAGTGGCCATGCTGGTGGGGCTGCGGGCCTCGGTTTTTCTCTGTTCCCCCTACATTTCCAGTCTTAGTCCCACCACCAAAGGTGGCAGCCATCCTCCAATCACCTCAGGAGGCCAGCCCCGCCTGAGCCGGTGACAGCCTCTCCTGCCAGAAATTGGGGGCCATCCACCGTCCCCTTCTGCTCCCTTTACCTAAGAGCCGCACCGAGGAAGCCACAGCAGAGCCATTCTTGACCAGATGGGTGCTGCCACCACCCACCCCGCGGGGTCCATCAGCTCCACTGGCCCCTGTGTTTGTCTCTGACACCAACTCCATGGCCTGCCAGCCTGATCATTCTCCCGCCTGAGTCCCCTTCCCTCCTTTTAAGCACTGAACTATTCTTCCTGGGTGGTCCAGAGCCGAGCCCCTGCCCGGAACCCAGGGGTCTGTCCTTCGCAGCTCTGAGGGCCAGACGGGACTGCACACAGGGAAACAAAACCCAGGCCTTCTACATGTCTCAGGCCCTCGAGCACTTCTCTCTGCTGCCAGCATCCCTGCCCTCCAGAGGCCAGCCCAGGGTTGCCCAGGCCGGAGACCGCATCCCGGATTCCAGGCCCACGGGACTGGAACAGGCTCCGCAAATTCTGCCAAACTATGCAAAGCATTCTGAGGTCCAGCTTCTGAGAAATCTCAAAACGGAGAAGGCAAAGGCAAAGAAAGTGAGTTTCCCAGGAAGCCCCATAGCCCTGGCTCTCCTCCCAAACGGGTCTGTGGCCCTGGGAGTCCGTGCTGGGGATGGAGAGCGACACGGCACTCCCTCTAGCGGCAAACGTCTCGCACAGAGCCCGGCATCTCGCGCTGGAGCCTCGCCCGCCGCGCGCCATCCTGCCGGGCCACGCAGCCTGCCCTCCTCTCCCGGGGAGGGGCGGCCTGCGCAGCAACTCCACTGTGCCCTCGGAAGAGGCGCTGTCAGGGGGAGGAGAACCCCTCCGGCCTGAAAGCAACTCCCAGCCAGGCCTTCACAGCTGCATCCCCGCGCCTGGGAGGGAGGTCACCACGCTGCCTCCTGCCTTGATTAGGCCGGTAACAGTCAGGAAAGCCCTGGGGCTCACCCAAACGGAGCTGTCTACAGACAAATCACAAGCTGGGAGCTGCTTCACCAAGCCGAGCACAGTCTCTTGTCTCCAGCACTGACTTTCTGGAAACCTGGCCGGTTCCCCTGAGCGGCCCCCTCTGGTCGCCCCTCTGCCTCTGACACCCACCCCACTAGGCTTCCATGGTTTGTTCCTGCGCCCCCACCCCACTCTTTGGGGACACCTGTCTTACCCATCTCTGTACTCAGCACCCCGCACAGTAATTGTCCATTGAATTCATATAAGAAAGAAGAAATAAAACAGTATTTGTTGTGACACAAGATGCTTCTCCACGCAGAGTTCTCCTTCACCAGAATCGCCCAAGGCTCTGTCTGCGCCCAGGGAGCTCCATGAGGTCTTCACCATGCCCCTCCCTGCACACATCTTTTTTCCACTCGGTCCTGCCTGCCCCAACTATGCTTGGTTCCTTGAGGATAAAGGCCAAGTCTAACCCATCTCTGGTCCAGGGTCCTGAAGAAAGCCGAGAAAATATGTAAGGGAGGGAGGAAGTGAGGAAGAGAGGGGAAGGGGAAAGAGACGGAGGATGAGCCCTAATCAGAGTGAGCATTTGACACAAAGCCACTGTCCTTGGCCTGTTCAGTCATGCTGTCATCAGAGAGCCACGGTGCTCTTAATTCCATTAATTAATTAATTCTAATTGTAACAGCTTTACTGAAATATAATTCACATACCATTAGAATTCACCCATTTAGGCTGGGCATAGTGGCTCACGCCTGTAATCCCAGCACTTTGGGAGGCCGATGCAGGTGGATCACAAGGTCAGGAGTTTGAAATCAGCCTAACCAACATGGGAAACCCCATCTCTACTAAAAATATAAAAATTATCCGAGCGTGGTGGCGCATGCCTGTAATCCCAGCTACTCAAGAGACTGAGGCAGGAGAATCGCTTGAACCTAGGAGGCAGAGGTTGTGGTGAGCCAAGATCGTGCCATTGCACTCCAGACGGAAGAGAGTGAAAAAGTCCGTCTCAAAACATATAATAAAATAAAATACAAGTGAATGGCTTTGAGTGTATTCAAAAAGTTGCACATCCATCAACACCATCCACTTTGGAACATTTTCACTACCTCCAAATATCTATGGGCATCACTTCCCATTCCCTCCAAGCCCCTCAGCCCTAGGTAGCACCAATCTACTCTCTGTCTCTGGATTGGCCTATTCTGGACGTTTCATAAAGTGGAATCTTACAATCTATGCTCTTTCATGACTGGCTTCTTTCACTTAGCGGAATGTTTTCAAGGTTGTTCGTAGTATGCATGTATCAGTACTCCACTTCTTTTTATTGCCGAATATTACGTGATAAATACATGTTATTTTTACACTCATTAGTTGATAGACATTTGGGTTGTTTCCACTTTTTGGAATGATGAATAATTTTATTTCTATGGCATTAAAAAAATTGTCTGAAGCTTTCCCTGCTTCCAAAGAGGATCTGGGGTAGTCTATCATAAAAATGGTAAAGACATCATAAAATCTCCCACTATTCATATGGACATTAATATTTAATATTGGGCTTCCCCTGTGTCAGGCAGGGCAGTAGGTATTTTCACATAACATTATCTATTTTTAACAGAACATTTTGAGCTAATTTTTGCATGACAATTGAGTCCCAAGTTCAGCTTTAAGCTTCTTAGCAGCCAAGGCAAGAAAAGAAGTATTAGAAAATATACATTACAAAGTTGTCCCATTGTCTGTCACCACTGTCGGGCTGGAAACTACTTTTAGAATTAGAAGAACAGGGCTGCTTTTTTGATTTCAATCAAGCCTGGACTTTTTCCCTCCATACTTGTTTCTCCCCCTTGGACTCAGCTAATCACTGACACTGTTGATATTATTTGCTAGTATGTGTACAACCTAAGCAGCACTTTCTTTTTTTTTTTTTTTTTTTTGAGATTAAGTCTTGCTCTGTGGCCCAGGCTGGAGTGCAGTGGTACAATCTCGGCTCACTGCAACCTCCACCTCCCAGGTTCAAGCAATTCTCCTGCCTCAGCCTCCCAAGTAGCTGGGACTACAGGCACGTACCACCATGCCTACGTAATTTTTGTATTTTTAGTAGAGACGGTGTTTCACTATGTTGGCCAGGATAGTCTCCTGATCTCATGATCTGCCTGCCTTGGCCTCCCAAAGTGCTGGGATTACAGGTGTGAGCCACTACACCCGGCCCCTACACAGCACTTTCATGCCCATGATCTTTTTTAACTCAATGTAGTAAACTGGGCAGTATTACTAGTCCTGTTCTGCAGGTCTTCAAAGTTGATTCAACATATGATTATTACAAGGTGAATACCATGGGCCAAGCCCTCTGCTAGGCCTAGGGGTACCATGCTCAACAAGGTGAATACAGCCTGGCCCTTTGGAACTCATGACGCAGGGAGGGAGCATGGCACTAACCTAGGGGACAACTCAGTACTTCCAAAATGTGAAGTGCTGCAAAGAAAAGGAAGAGGGAGCTGCGATGAGGAGCCTCAAAGAGGGCAGAGAATGTGCTCACAGGAGTGGTCAAGGAAGCCCCAGGAAGGAAGTGGCTTGGAAGTTGAGACCCTAAGAAGGAGCCAGCCATGTGGTCAGAAGGAGGGTAGTATTTATGGCACAGGGAATGGCATGAGCAAGAGCTCCGGGGTGAAAAAGAGCCTGATATGGTCCAGGAACCAGGGAAAGCATCAAGGCTGGACTGTGGGGGAAAGGGTGCGAGGCACAAGACAGGGTCACAGAGATCCATGGGTGCCTCGTGGATCAAGATAGAGAGCTGGGATCTTACTCTAAGTACAACAGGAATTCAATGAGAAGTTCTGGAAAGGAGAGTGATGAGATCCAACTTAAGGTTTGAAAAGACTACTGTGTGGAGACCGAATTAAAAAGCGAGAGAAGACACAGGAAACCCAGCAGGGAGGCTCTCATGTATCCAGAAGGGACGCCTCTGGGGAACGGCGGTGGAGTTGGAAAGAAGTGAGGAGACTCAACATATATGGTGGAAGTAGAAAGAACCAGACTACCGGGCAAATTGCTTATAGGGCAGGAAGAAGACCTGAAGAAGAGGGAAGCATCGCAGACAGCTCCCAGAGTTTGTGGAACTAGGTAAAAGATCGCACCAACTACTGAGGTGGAAAGAATGGAACAGTTTGGGGAAAGATCCAGAGCTCTATTAGAGACATGCCTGGCTTGAGCTGTGTGTGCAACACCTGCATGTAGCTGCCAAGAAGGCCACTGGATATAAGAGGCTGGAGCGCTGAGAGGAGGCCTTCCTGGAGATGCAAATTAGGTACTGTCAGAATCAGAGTGACGTTTGCAGGCTTGGGTATGGATGAGATCACCTGGGGAGACCTTTGAAGCTTATGAAGGCTTTCTTTATAGCTCTACCTCCCAGGTACCAAAACAATAAGCCAATTCTGCCCATTTAGAGGGGAGAAAAAAATTCCCAGATGAGTCTGGTCTTTTGGTACATGCAAATTAATGCGTTTGGTAGAGCCACATTTTCTCTAGTCAGTTACGGGTTTGTTTCCATGCATGCCCATACAGATACACAAAACAACACTCACGATTCCCAAGGAGGCAGGCCCTAAGTAAGTGGACACCTCAGTACTTCCAAAATGCGAAGTACTGCAAGGAAAAGGAAAAGGGAGCTGTGACGAGGAACCTCAAAGAGGGCAGAGAACATGCTCACAGGAGTGGTCAGGGAAGCTCCATGAAGGAGGTGCCTTGGAAGTTGAGACCCTAGGAAAGAGCCAGCCATGTGGTCAGAGGGAGGGAGATATTTATGGCACAGGGAATGGCATGAGCAAGAGCTCCAGGGTGAAAAAGAGCCTGGTGTGGTCCAGGAACCAGGAAGGAAGAAGGAGACCTGAGCAGGCAGCCAGACTCGGGCCAGCAAGGGAGTTAGTCCCTAACACGGGAACAATCCAGCAGTTAGACTGTGTGTCAGCAGACTACCGCTGCAGCAGAAATGTCGCGACACGACCACCACCAACCAACAATGCAGACCAAAGGAAAAGGCGAGAGATTAAGCTCCCTGCAGTCCCACTCAGCTGCAGCGGCGAAGGACGAAGCTCCATCCGTATGTCACACCCCAGCCTGGGTGAGAGGGCAAGACCCTATCTCAAAAAAAGCACGTCATATATTAATATAACAAGTATTTATATGTGTATATATATGGAAGGGGGAAATGTCTGGCAGATATTTATCATCTTCTGAGTTCATTCATTCCCTTCGATACTTATAAAGACCTTCCATATTAGACACTGTATTGAAACTCAGTGTCAAATGTTACTAATATAACCGATTTAATTTTTCTTCATTATTCTTTTTACGTATGTCTGTATTTATCAGTTTTAAAGAATAATGCCAACCTACCAAAGAAAAAGCTTCAAAAGCAGACCCCTCAGCACTCAGCACCGTCATCCTCATCCTCATCGGCATCACGCTGTCCACCAAAACCTCCAGAAAACTTCCCAAGTTTTCTTGTTCTGGAAAATCAGCATTTACTAAAGAATTTCCTCAGGGCCCACTGAGGAAAGAGAGTATATTGCTATATTTCTGAGACATGATCCTATTCTTTTGATAATTTTTACCAGAAAACCTGAGTTAAAAAATAAAAGACTTCTCAAGAATCCCATTCCAGAGGTAAAGAGGATGCTAACTTCTGCTGTTTGTGAACGGGGTGACTTGGCCTTCTCTCTCGGCCACAGGGACCCAGCACTGGGGGGAGTGTGGGTGGCCGGCACCAGCTGAGCTAGGGGAGGAGGAATTAGCAGGGATTTGGTTTTGTCTGATCATTTCCCAACGATGAGGGTGATTCAGATATAAAAGAACTAGTGCCAGTTGGGTTTTAGTTTATGGAGGGGAAGAAAGATGCCACCCATTACCCAGTTGTGTGTTACTGATCATGATGATAAACCAACGCCCAAGGTGGACGACAGGAGCCCAGGGAGGAGAAGGCGACCCTGGCCTCGTCTCAAGAAAGCCAAAGCACAACGGAGGCCAAGACCGAGGCGCAGCAGAGCCAGCAGCAGAGCTAGCCTGCGAGCACTCAGGGCCAAGTGCTTCCAAATCCAGCGTGGCAGGAGGGCTGCGGGGAGGCAGCACCGTGCAGGATTGCAGGGCCAAGCCCCAGAGGGGTGAAGACCTGGGGTTCAGAGGGTCCTGGATGATACTGAGAGAGGATGGAGGATGCATCGCCAGTGGGGGAGGGGCTGAGCAAAGCGCCAAAGCTGGAAGGTAGGGGTGAGTTTTGGGGCAGCAGGGAGAGCAGGGTGGGGAGGGCCCAGAAGGGAAGGAGGGGACCCAGCAGATGGAACAATGAGATGAGCACCAGGAGGAAGGACAGAGAGGAGCAAAGGCTCCTGTCCTTGGGCGGAATCCCATCTGACCTGAAGCCATGTGGCTGTTTCCTTCCACCCTAGGACCCCACCAGGGGCCCCTGAGTAGGCCCAGATAAGCTCTGTTCCGACTCTGCATTCACTCTTTAAACACAGTAATGTGGCCATGGACAAGCTGGTGAAAGTTTTAATGCAGTTTATTACTCACAGCTTGCTCTCCTTTCCCAAGTTTTGAGCCATATAGATATTGGGGGGGAGGGAGGGAAGGCTAACAAATTTTGTGTTTCTATCCCCCAAATAAAGCACTCTTCCACCCCTACCCTGCCAACCCAATTCCCAGGAAGAACTGATTCTTATAAAGTCTTGGTGTTTACCACCCACTATTCATCTTTATTTTAAAAGAGCCTAAGAAGTCCACACATTACAGGGTGTAGAATGCCTCGGGCTCTGTCTGTTTACTCAAGGGTTGGCCCTAAATTAACAAAAACTTGTTGTTTTACTTAAAAACATTCTGAAGAGTGTTCTTTCAGGACTTCCTGGCTTGACTGCAGTAAGAAGAGATTCAGAAATGAAAATAGTAAATATAAAACCTTATCCATTACTTACCAACCCAAACGTTGGCACATTTCTGCTGTGAGTGGGCTGGACCCATAAGAAAAGCTGAGGCTGGAAAAGTGGCCTGAGGCCTTGAGGTCACTCTTGTGGCTTGACTGCAGGTTATGCTGTGGCCAAGTGGAGAAGGGAGACAGCTCAGCCAGGCCCAGCTGGGGCTGTAGGGAAGTCATCCAAAGTCCAGGGTGCTTGTCAATCCGTGCTGACAGACATTGATGCTATAAAGTTCCATGACATTTTAGGAGAGACATGAGAAAAAATGGAATTACTCTTGGAAATGTAATTTCACTCATCCAGTTTTTTTTTTCCTTGTCCCTGAATCTCTTCTTCCAGACTAGACTAAAAAAGTGTGCTGCCCAGAGAAGGTGGAGGAAGACATCGATGAAGGTCACAGAGTATGGAAGCAGAATATGACATAAAGATGCTCCCAGCTAACCAAAAATGAAATAGGACATCCTTCCACTGCTAGTGGAAGAGCCAGGAGAGAGAAAATGAAAAGGCAAGAGGTCAGATAGGAATTTCTGACTCTCTCTAATGGTTGAAACCTCTGTGGGGTAGAAAAGAAATTGATAGCGTCAGACAGGTGTGCAGGGAAATGACAGTACGTAGCTGCTCACGCCTGGCTTCCCTGCGTATCCCAGGAAAACCAGAGGGGCCTCAAAAAAACCTTCTGTTGGGCAAGGTGTCTACCACGGTACAGGGTAGCAAATTAGAAATGACCAAGGGAGTGGTGTAGGTGGCCAAAGACAACACCCCCTCCTGCTGTCCTCCTATCCTAGGAGTGCGACATAGGAATGGAGAGGCTCCCTCATGCCAAGCTCCCAGGACATTCACCAAGCTCAGCCTGCACCAAGAAAATAGACTCCAAGTTCCCCCTAGCAGTGTGCACTTCAGCAGGGGGAGCTAGCGAGAACAGAGCCACCCTGGGACAAGCAGGGGTGAGCAGGTCAGCCAGAGGACAGTGCCCACACAGGCAAGCCGATCAAAACCGGGAGACAGAAAGATGCCTTGAACCTGGACTTCCTCTGGCAAAGTGGGGACTGGAGGAGAAGAGCCTGCTTGAGAGGGGAATCACAGACCTGAAAAAGAATATGAATTTTCATTGATTTATTATTCACTGCATCATGGGGACTCTTAAGAAAAATGCTGCCTTCCACTGTCAAGATTAAAGACAGTTTTTGGGGGTGGTGCTGGTAGTGGTATCTGTGTTTTTGTTATCATTGCTATTTTTCCCGCCATCAGCAAGAAATTAAGATCAAAGCAGCTCTGGAAGATTAAAACAACAACGTTTTCCTGCAGATGCCAATATTTAACTGCTACATTTGAGTCCCTTTATCACCTACAGTTGTCTTTTTTTTCTTTCTTGAGGCAGGGTCTCACTCTGTCATCTAAGCTGGAGTATAGTAGTGTGATCTCAGCTCACTGCAACCTCTGCCTCCCAGATTCAAGCAATTCTCCCACCTCAGCCTCCCAAATAGCTGGGATTACAGGCATGCACCACCACGCCCAGCTAATTTTTGTATTTTTAATAGAGAGGGGTTTCACCATGTTGGCCAGCCTGGTCTCGAACTCCTGACCTGACCTCAAGTGATCTGCCCACCTTGGCCTCCCAAAGTGCTGGGATTATAGGCATGAGCCACCATGCCTGGCCCCTACAGTTATTTAAAGGTCTCTAAGGAATAGGCACACACAGCAGATGGACTCTCAAGACAGTGGCAATTCACAAGGTCCAGTTGGTAGCAGCCACTTTGTCCCTGTGTGATCCAGCTCTGTTGAAGGAAGACTCTAGCAGCAGCCACAGTGGAAGGACAGGGCCCAGCACTTAGCAGAGAGACCTACAAACACTGGAAACGATGTCCAGCACCAACCAAGTGTTCAATCCAAGGAGAATGAGGTTCCGGGCAGGAAAACCAGTGCAGACCACCCAGCTTCCGGTCTGGCTCGCTAAAGGTTTCAAGGAAAACACTAACTCTGGGATTGTCCTCTCCTGGACATTCTCAGCAAGAATGACTTCAGCCCACCTGCTGCTCTAGCACCCACCCACCTGACCAGGCTTGACTCCTTGGGGGACCACGGCCGCTCACTCCCCGAAGATGCCAGCCTCTTTGCTCTCCCACTTCACACGGTGAGAAGAGATAACGGACTCAAAAGCATATCACGAACTGCAAAGTGCCATACAAAACCTGGCATGATGATTAATATTAGCCATGGGTTTTTTTCTCCAAGAGAGGGAGATGGCGGCATATATGTGTTGGTAAGTCTCAAAAGGCGGCCTGCCTGGGCCTTCTTCGCCTTCTCTCCTTTGGCCTGTGAACTTCTTGGTCCAACCCAATGAGTCACTCTGTTGGAGGTGTTGTTCATTATCATGGACAAACAGTTCATGCCTATCTCAGTGCCCAGGACACAGGAGGCCTTTGCTCGGTGCTGGTGAAACTCAACAGAACTAAAGAGACTCCACTCTTACACTGATGTGAAAAAGCCTGGGCAAGCCATATTCTGACCACAAGCAGGTACTTCACAAGACATCATTTCATCATTCGTCTGTGGACCTCATCGCTGGAGCGTTCCTGAGGGCAGGACCCATTTCTTCTGCATACCTCAAACCACCAGTGTTCATCCCAGGCCTCCAGCCTTGCTGGATGAAGGAGTGTTCAGTATATCCCCCCGAGTGACTGCTCAGTTGAAGATATGCTAGTCAGAATCTATAAATCAATCCATGGGCCCACATCCCAGATATTGCAGGAGACATGTGGGGGATAAGAAGCAGGAGAGCCCAGTTCTGGCTCTTAACTGCCACAAGTTTAATGTGTGGCTCTGGAAAAGTCCCCTCCCTTCCTTGGGCTCTGGTTTCTTCATCTGTAAATTCAGGAGAGAGAATTTTAAAAATCTTTTGAGTCTGTGAATCCATATTCTGTGATTTTTGTCTACCCCCTACACTTCTGGGCAATGCAAACAAAACAAAACCAGATAAAATAATCTCCAACAGTTTGACACAAGAAAGAGCTGCCCTCTTCTTAATGAGATTCCAATGAGGTTAAGACTGGTTTTCATTAGATTCTGCAATTGTTTAACGCCATTACAATGTTGTTTGTAGAATGATTTTTAAATGTGAGTAAAATGTAAGTAAATGATTCATTTAAATCTGAATCCAAAGAGGTGACAAGGCCACCAGGAGGCCCCAGCGCGTGATCATCAGGAGAAGCATGGGGCAGCAGGAAATGAACGCAGGGCACGAGGGGCTGCGTCAGGAGACTCACCACACACAGCCTCGAGGGTGGGAGCAAAGAATAGAGGCTGATGAATCCAGGCCTCTGACTCTAACCGCAGGAACCTATGAGTCCTTCTAATTCACGTGAAATCCCAGTTTTCAAAAAATAGCAACACAATTCATGTCAAAATTGTACTCAGCATAGCTTAATCTTGAATCTTTGATGATTTGAAATCATGCAACTTTCAATTATTGTGGCACATGCAGGTTTATACACATGCATGCACACCCACACACATACACACACATTCTCCCTTCCATCTCTAGAAATCCTTAGACATTTCGGTCTTAATGATGTGGAGAAATTAAAAAAAGCACAACACTTGAGCTGCTACCCAGACTCTGCCATAAGAAGCCATAGCACAACATATGGAACACAGTGCGGGTGCATGCCCAGTGAATGTCAGCGATGATGATGATGATGATGAAGAAGTGGATGGCAATGTTTACAATACGACAGGAGAAGTACAGAAGTACCAGGGGAGACCCAACTCAGACTAGAAGTCAGTGAGCCCTTTCTGGAGGGGAGTGACATTTTGGCCAAGCAAAGAGAAAGGTCCCCACTTGCATGCAGGCTGGGGTGGCTGCGCATTTCTGCCAGCAGAACTCGCCATGGGTGTAACTCTAACCCGGTGACTGAGTGCTCCTCCAAGCAACTGTCGCTGTCCAAACTTTGGGCTTCAACCCTTCTTGCCCCATTTTTGGGCTCACCTCACCTTCCCCCACTAGACTCTCAGAGGTACTGAATGTGTGCTCCCCCTGGAAGCTGGAAACGGTTTTTAAAAATAAATCTTCGAGGGTGAGTTTGTTTCCTGGGCATCTGTCTCTTCTCCAATAGTAACTCATTTAATCATGAACAAAGTCTTGCAAAGTTAGTAACATTAGCATCCTCATCGAACCTGTGA
The DNA here is from genome assembly GCA_036589455.1 of Ateles fusciceps. Lineage (NCBI taxonomy): Eukaryota > Metazoa > Chordata > Mammalia > Primates > Atelidae > Ateles > Ateles fusciceps. The sequence continues at coordinate 3,640,790 of JAZHEH010001737.1, forward strand.
AGTGGGTAGGAGTGGCAGGAGCTGGATAACTGAATACTCTTCTTTCGATTAGCAATAATCGCGCCTCGGATAAACCTCATTGGCTACGATAATGCCACTGCGCAAAGCTAACTGAACACTCCTCTAAAGAAGAGGAACAGGCTGGGCACGATGGCTCGCGCCTATAATCCCAGCACTTCGGGAGGCCAAGGTGGACGGATCACCTGAGGTCGGGAGTTTGAGACCAGCCTGGCCAACATGGAGAAACCCCGTCTCTACTAAAAATATAAACTAGCCGGGCTTGGTGGTACATGTCTGTAATCCCAGCTACTCAGGAGGCTGAGTCAGGAGAATCACGTGAACCCGGGAGGCGGAGGTTGCAGTGAGTCGAGATCATGCCATTGCACTCCAGCCTGGGCAACAAGAGAGAAAATCTGTCTCAAAAAAAAAAAAAAAAAGAAAGAAAAGGAAAGGAAACAGGCATGGGTAGGTGAGCTATGTTGACCATGTTCAGAAAGCTGAGTAAGTTGCAGGGCTGAGGTATAAGCCCAGTTTTTTGTGTCTCCTAAGTCTGTAAGTTACAACATCCCATTCTCAATACCCTTTATTCTAAGGAGTTCAGGCTGTCTTGCCTACAAAGCTGTGAGCTCTGCAAGGTCATTGCCTGTTTTGCTCACTGCTGTATCCCTCAGCACAGTACTTGGCTAGAGTATTGAGCATGTCTCAATAAATATTTGTCGAATGAATATATAATGCCATCTACCTTAGGAGGTGATAAAGGAAAGGGAAGCAAATGTGTTTCTGTGGTGCTTAAATTATATATCTATGAACGTAAAAGGTATTTGAAGTACAGTTTTTTAGCAACTAAATTAGTCAGGATCAGAACAAGAAAGCAGCAGCCCTCCAAGTCTCCATACAGAGGGGACTCAATCACGTTTACTGGTATTACACATGATGAAGAAACTGAGAAGACAGCAGGCGTGGCAGGTGCTCTAGAGATGAGCACAGCAAGAAGCTACTACCATCCTTTGGATGGAGGAACAAAGAAAAGCCACAGATCACCTGAGTCAGGGGGCTGGGGTCACATGGTAGGTGGACAGGGAGTCCATCCACAAGGAGCTGGGGCCATGAACATTGCTGCTTCTGCCAAAGACTCCATCCAAGGCAAGGAGGAAAGGAGAGAAATGCACTGGCTTCTCCCTGCTTCTTGCTGTCGGTCTCCTTCCAGTGCTTTTCACTGGCCAAACCAGCCAGGAGTCCACAGACAGGGGAGCCTGGAAGAGCATCTGACCCATGTGACTGCCCAGGACGTGGAGCTGGGCCAGGGACGGGAGGAAACTGGCTTGGGACAGCACAGTGGTGCACTCTGAACCTAAGATTTAAAAACTATCTAGGGGAAAAGGAAGGGTCAGAGTTTTTCAGACATTTCTTATAAGACAGTATATTCAGGAATATCCAGAGGAGGATGTTTTGGACAGATTGGAGAAGTGGCCACCTCTGGCTTTGAAATTCCCAGCTGACATGGGTGAATGATGCAGGTTTGGGAAGGGGGGAGCAGGTGCAGCGTGAGATGCTTTCTCTCCATCTTCATTCCACTGGTATGTGGGTCCCCCACGAGACCCACTGCCCAGGGCACTTGCCTGCCCACAAAGACGGCCTGAGCCTGATCCATTTAGCTACCTCCCATTTAAGAACTGGCTCCACAGCCACAAGACTAACTGACTTAGCAGAGCAAGTTCTATGGCCCCAAGTGAAGACCTCTGGCTCAGAGCAAGCTAAATATCTCATTGTTAGGCTGGGCGCAGTGGCTTATGCCTGTAATCCCAACACTTTGGGAGGCAGAGGCAGGTGGATCATGAGGTTAGGAGATCGAGACCATCCTGGCTAACATAGTGAAACCCCATCTCTACTAAAAGTACAAAAAATTAGCTGGGTGTGATGGCACGCGCCTATAGTCCCAGCTACTCAGGAGGCTGAGGGAGGAGAATCACTTGAACCCGTGAGGCAGATGTTGCAGGGCCGCAGTGAGCCGAAATCGCACCACTGCACTCTAGCCTGGGCGACAGAGCGAGACTCTGTCTCAAAACATAAATGTGTGTGGTGTGTGTGTGTGTGTGTGTACATACATATATATATATCATTGTTTTAGCAAGGTTCCCCAGTCCAAGTCATGGAAGATAGATTCACCATCAGAGCAGGAAAGACCCCATGAGCTTGCCTGGCTGTAACCCACTCTCCGCCTCTACCTACCTCCTATTTCAAAAGCAGACACTGAGGGCCAGAGATTGAAAGAGGCTGGACCACAGTCACATGACTCCCATGGATGTGTGTGTGTGTGTGTGTGTGTGTGTGTGTGTGTGTGCGCGCGCGTGCGCGCTTGAAACTGAATGCTTCAGAATATAAAAGTGAAAGACTATGAAACCTTGAAAGCTGGAGAATTAGTGTTATGGTAAATTGAGTGATTTGATTAAAATGTACTTGGCACACTAACCTCAGTTTTAAAATGTTTATAGTTAATACGTACAAATCATACTCCGCAGAGCTTACCACTTTATTTTTGATAATGCTAAAGACGCCAAAGACCTCGCCAGCCTCCACTGGGGATGCCGCGAAAGGATGCAGGGCGTACAGCTCAATGTGCGATGGCCTCAGGACATGTCCTGGAAACCGCTTTCAAAAATAAATCTCTGGAGACTTTGCCTTCTGTCTATGACAGAGTGGCTTGTGTCAGGTTAACCATCCTGCAGAGAACAACTATAAAAGCTAAATATATTTCAGAAAACAGCTGTTAAGAGGCATCAGAGAGTAACAAAGGCAGCCAGGACTTCAGGGGCCAAGATCCTGGAGTGAAGGGAAATGCAGTGAGTAAATCCTCAATTTCCCCCCACGTTTTCTCCTCAGGGCATTTGCCAGCTCTCAAAGGATGTCATTGAGACGGAGCGAAAACATTGGCCTAGAACTGCAGCAGCCTTGCTAATCTGGACAGACAAAAATCAGAGTTCAAAGCTACCAAGGTGGCCAGAACATTGGGGACCCTTATCCCGGAGAAAGAGGCCATATAGAAATGAGCCAGGCATTCGGCATATGATTCCCCCATCAAGCGATTTTCTGATTCCTCACGTTGTATTTGATGGGCAAGAGACCAGGAAGCTAAGCCGCAAACAGCTCCTAGCAGGCTGGAAACCCAGCAGAGTTTGAGCAATCTCAAAGCGATGGGCAGAAAAAATATTGACGTTCAGGGCCTACTAAGGAGGAGAGATGTTAGTAAATAACCTAGATTTTCAGTCGAGACAACGAAAGGATTATACAGCATATGGGCACTAAGAGTAAAAACAAGAAGAAATAGACCGTCCCTCACAAAGCCTAAAACTCAGTCTCAAAATGTCTCCATTCATGATTAGATCAAGGTGATCTGCCCCCTCTGAGACCTCTTTATATTGAGACCTCTTTAACTGCTGCTAGGGAAAAAATAAACACCTCTGTAAAGGAAAGCAAAACCATCCAGAGCCTCAGCAATGTCCACTATTCGGTCTTCATCACCCTGCATTCCAGGAGACAGGAAATGAAGTCGTTTAAAAAGGAGAGAGACTTTAGACAGAGACATATAGGTGACCCAGATACAAGAATTAACAAAGACTGTGTTAATAGTTTATTCATATTAATAAATATTTTCATCAAAAAATAGATTCAAAGGTGGAGTACTGGAATCTATTTAAGAAGAAACAAATAGGAACTGAGAAAAACAAAAACTGAGGTTAAAAATTCAACAGAGGTTGGGTGCAGTGGCTCATGCCTGTAATTCCAGAACTCTGGGAAGCCCAGCAAGGAGGACTGCTTCAGGCCTGGAGTTCAAGACCAGCCTGGGCAATATACTAAGGCCCCCATCTCTATTTTTTTTTTGTAATTAAATAATTAGCTGAGTGTAGTGGCACATACCTATAGTCCTAGCTGCTGGGGAGGCGGAGGTGGGGAAGACTGCTTGAGCCCAGGAGTTCAAGACTGAAATGACCTATAATTGCACCACTGTACTGTAGCCTATGTGACACAGCAAGATCCTGTCTTGAAGGAAGGAAAGAAAGGGGTGGGGGGGAGGGAGGAAGGAAGGAAGGAAGGAAGGAAGGGGAAGGGGAAGGGGAAGGGGAAGGGAAGGGAAAGGAAGGGAAGGGAAGGAAAGGAGAAGAGAGGGAGGGAGGAAGGAAAGGAAGTGGGAGGGAGGGAGAAGGAAGGAAGGGAGGGAGGGAGGGAAGGAAGGAAGGGGAGAAAAGAAAGAAAGAAAGAAAAAGAAAGAAAGAAAGAGAAAAGAAAGAAAGAAAAAAGAAAAGACAGAAAGAGATGGATTTAACAGCAGAAGAAAAGATTAGTAAATTGGCAATTAGGTCAGTAGAAAAATAACCAAATGGAAGCAGAAGGAAAAAAGATTAAACACACATGTATGTAAAAACAGAGAGGGAGTCAGACAGAGACAGAGAGAGAGAGAGAGAAGCATAAGGAAGATGTGGGACACAATGGAAAGAACCAAATAAGTGGAATTTGAGTTCAAGAAAGGGAGAAGAGAGAAATGGACAGAGCTATGTCTGAAGAGATAAAACCCAAGAATTCTATCAATATACAGATTCCAGGAGCTCGAACAGAATTCAAACACAAAAAAACAACAAAGAAAACTATACAAAGGCACATTAGAGTAGAGATCCAAAAAATCAAAGATGAGAAAAATTTAAAATAGCCAGAGGAGGGGGGAAAAAAGACACATTAAGGAGCAACAAGACCCACTCCATACAAGCAGCGGAAGCCGGAAGACAAGAGAAGGATGAAGATAAATGCCAAAATAAAATAACTGCTAGCCTAGAATTCTACATCCAGTGAAAATACCCTTACAAATGAAGATTAACAAATATCTCAGGTGAATAAAAACTAAGCAAATATGTTGTCAATGATTGGTTAAAGAAAATGTGATATATACACACCATGGAATACTACTCAGCCATTAAAAATAACAAAATAATTTCTTTAGCAGCAACTTGGATAGAGCTGGAGGCTGTTATTCTAAGTGGAGTAACACAGGAACAGAAAACCAAATACAGATGTTCTCACTAACAAGTGGGAGCTAAGCTATGAGTACGCAAAGGCATACAGAGTGATATAATGGACTTCAGAGACTCAGAAGGGTAGGGTGGGAAGGAGACTAGGGATTTTTTAAAAGATACACATTAGGTACAATGTACACTACTGGGATGACAAGTGCACTAAAAATCTCAGAATTCGCCACTATATAATTCACCCATGTAACCAAAACCTCTTGTACCCAAAAAGCTATTGAAATTGTTTTAATTTAAAAAAAAAAAAAAGAAAATATGCTGTCAACATAGACACACTAAAAGAAATACTTTAAAGAAGTTTACTCAGACAAAATAGTCCAAGTGAGAAGAACGGCAACGCAGAAAGCGATAGAGAGCAAGAAATGGTACATATGAGAGTACCTTGAAATGTACATAGTCTATTTCAAACAATAAACATAAGAACATCTTACGGGATTTCAAATACGTAGAGAAACAAAATGTATGACCAAACTAGCATAATAGAAAGAAGAGAGTTAGCTAAATGGAATTAAAGTTTTGTAAGGTACCTATATTGCCCAGGAAGTGGTAAAATTATTAATTGAAGGGTAGATTCTGTTAAGACATATGGTAAATCTCTAGTACCGGTTGTCAAACTGTCACCATTGCCAAAATCAAGCCCAGAGCCTGCTTTGTATAGTTTAAGAGCTAAGAATGTTTTTCCCATTTTTTAAAGAATAGTGGGAAGAGGAGGAGAAGGGGAAGGATTGGGAGGCGGAGAAGGGGAAGGATTGGGAGGAGGAAGGAAAGTCACAGACTGTAGGTGGTCTTCAAAGCCTAAAATATTTACTTTTTTTTATTTTTTTTAGACAGAGTCTCGCTCTGTCACCAGAGAGGAATGCAGTGGCTAGATCTTGGTTCACTGCAATCTCTGCCTCTCGGGTTCAAGCAATTCTCCCGCCTCGGCCTCCTGAGTAGCTGGGATTATAGGTGCCCCACACCACACCCAGCTAATTTTTGTATTTTTAGTAGAGACGGGGTTTCACAATGTTGGCCAGGATGGTCTCAATATCCTGACCTCATGATCTGCCAGCCTCAGCCTCCCAAAGTGCTGGAATTACAGGCATGAGCCACCACATCCAGCCAATATTTACTATTTAACCCTTTACAGAAAAAGTTCATCAGCCCCCACTCTGGGTAATACTACACAAATAATAAAAGAATGTATAACAAACTAATAGAAGGAGGAAACAGAATAATAAAAAACAAAAGAAGGGTGCAAAGAGAAAAATGGAACAAACTAGATAGAGCAAATATAAAACAAATAACAAAATCATAGAACTAACACCAAAAGCATCAGCAATGTATTAAAATTTAACTGGATCAATGATCCATTAAAATAAAAAGATTGCCAGACTAGAAAAACCAAACAAAACAAGAAGACTCAGCTATATGTTACTTACAACAGACAGACACAGAAGGGTTGGAAGGAAAAGAGTATAAAACAATTTGCCGTGAAAACACTAACCAAAAGAAAGCTGGCTTAGGTATACTGATATCAGACAAAGCAAGACTGTAAGGCAAGAAGTATCTCCAGAGATAAAGAGGAGCATTTCATAATGACAAAAAGTCAATTCAGCTGAAAGATTTGATAATCTGAAGTTTGTACGCACCTAAAAACAAAACCTAAAACATGCAAAGCAAAAACTGACAAAAGGAAAAGGAAAAACACATCCCTGATCAAAGCCGAAGATTTCAAATCCATCTTTCAGCAACTGATAGAATAAACTTTCACACAATAAATCAGTAAAGATACAGACTTGAACAACATGATAAACAAGGGTGACCTTAGTGACACACACAGAACACGGAGCCCAGCAATAGGAGGATTACTCTTTCCAAGTGCGCATGGAACATTTAATAAAATAAATCATATTCTGAGGCATGGTGCAGATTTCAGTACATTTCGAAGGGCTGAAATTATACAGAGTATGTCCTCTTACAAGAGTGAAAATGTACTAAAAATCACTAGGAAACACTCTTTAAATCCCCAAATGTTTGAAAATGACTAAATAACACTTCTAAATAACCCATGTTTCAAAACAACGAATAGGAAATTTAAAATTTTAATGAAAATTAGAAAATATTATGAACTGAATAATAATGAAGAACCAACATGTTAAAACCTGTAGAATAGAGCTGAAACTATGCTTAAAGGAATAATGTATACCCTTAAATGTGTATTTCAGAAAATAAAAGAATGAGAGAAAATCATTGATCTAGTGACCATTTCTAGCTAGGATAAAAAACGTCAAATTGAGGAAGATAAATTAGAAGGAAAAAATAATAAAAATATAAGCCAAAAAATGAAATAAATAAAATAGAAAAAATATTAACAGAGACAAAAATTGGTTCTTTGAAAAAGCTAAAATAATTTACGAATCTCTCTAAAGACTGATAAAGAAAAAAGAAGGAATGAAGTACTAACATCAATCATGAAAACAGTGCCATTACAAGCCTCAAAGTGGCAATGTGATGATGTTCTAAACAACTTTGTGCCCCAAAATTTGACAATTTAGATGAAATAGACAATTTCTTTTTTAAAAACACACATACCTTGCAAATATTTACACAAGAATTGGAAAGTCTTTATTTTTCTTTTTTCTATGTTTAGTAAACACAGGTTCTCACTATTTTATCCAGGCCGGTCTCAAACTCCTGGGCTCAAGTGATCCTCCCTCCTCAGCCTCCCAAAGTGCTGGGATTACAGGCATGAGCCACCTCGCCTGGCCAGAATTAGAAAGTCTTAATCATCCTATCCACTAAAGCTGAATATTGCATTCCCATGATCCAGCGATTCTATTCTGAGAAATGACTACTGAGACCTATGGAATATGCCCTGAAATGTTCATAGGGAAACTATTTCTAAGAGATTAAAATAAACCGAAATCTACCCAAATATCCATCAATAGTAAAAATGCTAAATATATCATGGTGTATTCCTGCAGTGAAATACTATACAACAATGTAAACATGAACTACTCCTCTAGGCAACAACATAGATGAAATTCACAGACACTAATGTTCAATGAGAAAAGTCAGACACAGACAAAAAAATACTGTGTGATTCCATTCATGAAGCAAAACTAATCTATTTTGATGAAAGGCAGATGTCAGTTACCTTGTGGAGGTAATGACTGGGAGGGGCATAGAGGAGGGAGGCCTTGGGGATGCAGGCCATGTTCTCTATCTTGAACTGAGTTTGTCCACTATGTAAAAATGTATCAGGCTGTACTTGTAAAATTGTGTACTTTTCCAAATATGGGATAATGTCAACTGTTTTAACTTACAAATAAATATTAGGCCAGGCACAGTGGCTTACGCCTGTAATTCCTGCACTTTGGGAGGCCAAGGCGGGCTGATCGCCTGAGGTCAGGAGTTCAAGACCAGCCTGGCCAACATGGTGAAACCCCATCTCTATTAAAAATACAAAAATTAGCCAGGCGTGGTGGTGGGCACCTGTAATCCCAGCTACTTGGGAGGCTGAGGCAGGGGAATTGCTTGAGTGTGGGAGGCAGAGGTTGCAGTGAACTGAGATTGCGCCACTGCACCCCAGCCTGCATGACAGAGAGAGACTCTGTCTCAAAAATAAAATAAATATTAAATAAGACTCTGATGTATGTTTGTTTCTGGGTGTCTGTGTCTTTCTAATAAAAGTAAACAGCAACACAATATTTACCCCTTCATATCCTTATAAATAGAACTCGAGAGCATTTGAAAAGCTTGCAGACTTGGATCATGTTTTTCCCAATACTCAATTGGAAGATCATCCCCCTCCTACCTGGGAAGGGACAATTCTCTATATCTGTTGACCTACAGCACAAGGAGGATAAAGTGTGGGATTAGGAGGAAGGGGATCTGACCCCATCTAAGAAGCCATATCAGAAGGATCCACCCATGAAAGCAGTGGAGTACCTAACAGAGAAGCCAGCAATAGATTCTCAACTTTCTAACTACTGGGTTTTCTAAAATGGGTATTTATAATAGAATAGAAACCATTCGAGCATTCATTTTTCAGTGTACTCTTCGCCTCTAAGAGTGTAGATGATTGAATAGTGCCTTTCATGCCAGAGGGCCAGAGGGATGGCTGCTTTAGCAAAGGCATCAGATTTTCACCAGAGAGGTCCTTCCTCCAAACAGTGAATCTGGAGAGAAAGAGAATCCGAACGAAAATGAAGACATTAAATTTTAAAGACAAAAAGGTAAAGCTGTTCTTGCCGTGGTTTTCCCATACCTCGATTTACTTTGTTGACTGAAGTAGTTTTGTGGAGTAAGTGATTTTTTGAAGAGCAAATTAAAAAGACTTTTATATGTCCCAGTAGACAACAACATGGTGTTAGCTAACAGCACTTGTCATCTCTAAAATAATGACCTTTGTAATAATCTGTTTATTAATGAAGTGATCTGCAAAATAGATAATGGTTTCTTAGGATTTCAGGCACACAGATCCTTCCTTCTGCTGCATTTTGCTTTGTTTTGCAAAAGTATATGATGAAGCAACTCAAAATTTGCTGACAGATTTTCTTAAGTACAACAGTTTCAGAAATGCACGCTCAAGTAGGTTAAATATGCCCACATTCATCGGATTGTACCCTTAAATTATTCTCTCTGGTAATGGAAATGTTTTAAAACTGGCTGCGGTGATGGCTGCACACTTCTGTAAATTTACTAAAATTCATTGTGTTGCACACATAAAGCAGATGAATTTTATGATATGTAATAATTCCATAAAGGTATCTTTTTTAAAAAAGGAAATCAATTGAACATTTTAAAAAATTATTTTCTCTGTTTCCCCATCTTGTCACAGAAAGACTTGAGTGTTGAGAAAGAAACATTTCAGGGAAAGATAGCAACTACACAAATGCTAATCAGATGCAAATATGGAGAAGAAGATTCAGGAGTTCCAGTGGCCCACAAGTTGAACAATGAACACAAGTCAGCAACTGAACCATTTTTTTTCCTGCTGTTTTGTGCTATTTTTTAGAACAAGTCCTCTTTTAGGACATGTTCTAAACACAGTATGTCTTATGCCTTAACACCAGAGATTTGGCATGAAAATGGAGCCTGGGTACTCCCAAAGTCAGTACTTAGCTTAGTAATTATTCTCACTTATTACCTGTTACTCGTGCTACTTCTTTTACCTTCATTAATTACCACCCTCTTCAGTCCTTATGTTGTCTGTGGAAAGGTTCGTATCCACAGGCACATGGACTTTTACATCTCTGAGGACAGGAATCATATTGTCTTCTTCCTTGTAGCTGGAGTCAGTGAGTGACAGCACTTGGCCAGTAAGGACCCCATTTCTCTCCTTCCTGGTCCTGTGCCTGGCAAAAAGATGTTCAAAAATGTTAACTTCCCTCCTTTCTAGAATCTAGGTGCTCCATCAGTACCAAACCTATAACATAGACTTGATAAAAGAGGCCATGGCACTGCTGTGTGGCCCATATAGGAACCATCAGCTCAGGAGGGTCAGCGTGTTCCTGCAGTTGAATAGGATCTGAATCCAGTGGACAGGAGGCCCTTCCACTTCTCTCCAGCCATCCAGCCATTCCTTGCACCACAGTCAGTTCACAGCCCCAACCCCAGGCAAGCCCGTCCTGCGTCCTGTGAACTCTTATCCACCTGCTGGATTCTGGCAAACTCTTCCTGGTATCGCAGTGACCCCTCCACCTGTGCCCGAGGCTCTGTCCAACAGGCTTTGCGCAGCCCACATCCAGCTCAGCTTGGACCCAGGGCCCAGCGCAGTCCAGCACAGCACAGAGAGAATTGTGCCTCAGTTGCAGTGTGGATGGTGCTCTGTGGTTCCAAATGGCAAAGGCTGGGCACGTTGGAAGGATGACCACAGAAGAGATGTGACACACTCACTGTCCCAGTCACTTGTTCCCTGCCCACTTCAGTAGGGCCTCCTAAGCGCCAGGAAGAGTGGGGGTTGCAGCCAGATCTGTGGTTTTTATGTCTGCCCAGGGTCTAAATACCATCATCACAGAACTGTTCCTGCTGTCTGGCAGAATCACTAGGTTTTTAACCTGCATTTCTGGAATCTTTTTACACTCTCCCTGACAACTCCGTTACTTTGGGTTAAAAACAAACTTTAGCAGCTGTGTAACCTTTAGTCTACAAAGATTGTCAGATCCGAATTCGGAAAATAACACTGCTTCAAACTCCTGTAGCTGAGAAGGCCCAAGGTGACAAAATCCAGGAGGGGAGAAAGCTGTTAGCTGAGGATGCTAAGGAGAGAACAGGGGGAGACCAGTTACATTTCATAGTAGCCAGAAATGTCTGACTTACTTGACATTTTGGAAAAAACATGCTGCAATAATGTCACCAGTAAATCAACACCATTGAAGAAAAGCAATTAGTGCTTAGAGTTATAGACTTTAATAATAACAATAACACAGTCAGTATAGCATCCCAGTGGTTAAGGGTCTGGCCTTGAGAGTTAGAACTGGGTTCGAATCCCAGCCTCACCATTTTATGGCAAGGCTGTGTGTTTACCTAACTTCTCTGTGTCTCTGTTTCTCTATTTGTGAAGTGGAAATGATGCCTAACTCTTCAAGGCAATGAGGGATTAAATGAATGGAAGTGAGATTCAAAGGGCTTGCAGTAGACAGAATACCAGCCCCTCAAAGATGTTGTCTTCCTAATTCCCCAAAGTTGTGCATATGTTACCTTATATGGCAAAAGGAATTTTACAGAGTTGACTAAATGAGGAGAGGGACCTAGATTATCTGGGTGGACCTAGCGTAATCACAGGGGTCCTTCTTAAAGGGAGGCAGGCAGTTCAGAGTCAGAGGTAGCAATGCCATGACAGAAGAGAAAGGGTTAAAGACACTTTGCTGCTGGCCTTGAGGACTGAGGCAGGAGCCAAGAGCCAAGGAGTACAGGCAGCTCCTGGCAGCCGGACAAGGCGGGGCAAGCCTCCTAGAGCCGCCTGAAAGAACACATCTCTGCAGACGCCTCGATTTTGGCCTCTCGTTTCTGAAACTGCAAGATAATCCATGTATGTTGCTTTAAGCCACCGATTTTGGGATAATTTGTTATGGGAGCAAAAGAAAACTACATGGGGCTTTCGAGCCTCCTTTAGCACAGTGCCCAGGACATTCTAAGATGTCTCGAAGTGCAGCCAGTGCTGGGAGCTACTGATACCTGAGGGACATTAACAATCCCTTTGTGACCAAACACCCATCCGATGCCTTCAGCTCTTCCAACGGACTTTCTGCTCTCCACTCTGTCATTTCCACTGATGGGGGCTCCCACCCTGAGAAGCCCCTCTGTTTTATAGAGATGTGAGATGGGTATAGAAGGGTCACTCTGGGGTGGACCTGAAATTTGCCGTCGAGGCCTTTCCCTAAACCTAGGCCCCTCTGCTAATGACATGTCTTCTGATAACTGCACGCAGATGTCAGCAAACCCCAGGGGCTTCATACCTAAACTCTGAGTTTTCTCACCTTCACACTGACCTCTTGCAGTTCCTTAAATGTTTCTCAGATGACAGGATTCGGAGCTCCCTCCCCGTGACACATCGCTCATCTTCCTCTCCACACTCTCGGGCATCTTACAAAAGGGAACTCATCACCAAAGGCCACAGTCCAGGTGGGTCTGGCTCCCACAGGGAACCCTGAGAGCACCATTTTTATGCTTCCATTAATTCAACCCAAGACCACACTGGGATTAGAGCAACTGAACAGTGTGCCACGTTACCGTCAGCTGAGATTCTTGTCTTTTCCCCCTCTGCCAGATGCTTTTGCCTCTTGGCCCTGCACTCACACAGGGACTGTTTGGATGGTGACATCTGACCCTACCGTTCCTCTGTTTCATCTTATATCATTACATTTAGCTTAGCACTGTAGTCCATTCTTTGGGCCCAAAGTATTCTCTGCATGTCATCTCAAAATGTGTTAGATATTAACTAAGTCATCTATATTGACACACTAATAAAAATATCAAATGCGACAACGACTGTGCCTTTAACTAGAAATTTACTTCCACAAGGATATTGACTAGCATCTTTGGGAACGGCCACAAAGCAGTTCTAAATCCACCTAGTAGGCATGCTGGTCTGCAGCTGAAATTACTTCATCTCGTGCACAAATTTATCATGAGATTCCTTGACAGATACCAAGCCGAAATGTGCTTTGTCTGTACCATAGCTAACACAATTCTCTGACATAATAATCTAGCAAGCCTACCATGAAACTGGGAATACAGTTACCTTGTTGTGGCTTGCTCTTAAAGAACCCACACAGGCTTCTAGAGGATTCTGCTCCATTTTTCACATGCTCACAAATCAGCTTTAAGTCATCTGATCAGAGATCTTAATGAGGATGGATAGGATAGCCCCACTTTTGTAGTTTGCAGAAGCTTTCCCCCTCTTTACTAATCAGAGCTATATTTTGCCATCTCTAACTTTCCAATTTCTTTCACAGTCTCCATGTTCTGTAAAGATTATCAGCAGAGGCTTTACAGCTTCAGAGGCGAGTTCTCTCTACTCCCTGGAGTGTGATTTGTCCTGGCCAAGAGACTTGAGCTCATTTACGGCAGCTTGGTGCCGTTAGAATCTCTTTACTCATCTAGAGCTTCAATATTCTCTTACCAAAGTTTTCTTTCGAGTCGGTAGGTTGTTCTCCTTGGCAAAGAAGAAGGGGGAAGAGTTCTGCTCCCTTGCTGTCGTTCTAAAATGCAAACAGCGTGGTGTTCCTTGGTCAGCATTAAACCCTTGGGTAGCTGGCTCCTCCTGGCTTTCAGCAGTAATTCTCAAACTCCCCCTGGGGTACTTGTTAAAAAAGCAGATTCTCCAAATCTCCTCTCAGAGGCTGTCAATTGCCATGTTAGCCAGTTTAAAACTAGCTGTTAAAACAAATCCAAAGATGTACAGAGTCTCAAACATGATAGAATTTCTCATTCTCCAAAAGCCCAACTATGAGTGTTCTGGAGCAGTGAGGGGTCATCTCCAAATAATAATTCAGGGATTCAGGGTTTCCTCAATTTTTGTTGCTCTGCCACCTTCAACATGGGGCTTCCAAGATCCCTGTGCAAAAACATAAAGAGAAGGAAAAGTACATGCAGAAGCTGCAGGGCATTTTAATGCCTCAGGTCTGGAAATGGCAAGCATTAGTTGCATTCACATTCGATTGGTTGGATCTCAGTCACATGACTGCACCTACCTGCAAAGGAGGCTAGGAAATAGTCTAACTGCAAGGATGCTGGGAGATGTAGTCTCACTCCAAAGGATGCTGGGAAATGTAGTCAAGCTCAGGAAGAAAAGAGAGTTATGCTGAGCAGCCTGCCCATATGGACCTAAGATAAGGCTTAAGAAGCCGCATTTTCATAAGCCTCCCAGGAGATTCTGATGTAAGACCCCATTTTGACCAACACTGCCCTGTCCACTGCCAGTACAGGCAAACAAGGCCTTGTGAAGTGGGTTCCACAGTCCTCCCCAGCCCTGTCTGCACCTCCACCTTGCTCCAATCATATAAAACACTAGCAGCTCCCCCATCCTGCCAGGCTACTTCACGCCTCTGTGCTGGGTGTGTCCTTTTTCTGTGCCCTTTCCATTTTGGTTCACTTGGCAAATTCCTGCTGATCCTTTGTAACTCGGTTCAAGTGTAATCTCTTCAGCCAAGCCATCCCTGACCTACCTGCCGCAGGTAGCACTGCAGAGCCTTCCCTAGTGTCCCTGACCTTCCTGGCTGGAATGTTATTATGGTATCGATTATGCTGAATGGCATTTTGCATTTGCCTTCGCATTTGACTGGGAGACAGGGCAGTGACCTTTCCTTTGTGTACTCAGCACCTCCCACCTTGCCTGGTACATAGTGGCAGCTGGGAAGAGTTGGCTCCACAGAAAGTGACCACAATCACAGAGCAGTTCCTTTCTTGATTTTATGCCCATGTCAAAAAAGGAAAGCTTTTTTTGATTGCTGTTATCCTTACAATTTCACTGCCTTAATTAATTAGACTTAATTAGCAAACTAGGTTTGTGTGACTCTGGTACATCTATGCTTCTTGTTCCCTTTTGCCAGCTCTACTCAAAGTTGAGCTTCTTCAGGAGCTGCCCTGGTCTCATCAGCACCCCTTCCCATCTTACTATTTCTCTTCAAGAGCACTGGCAATTTACACATTTGGGATTCTATGAGGAGCTCTCCCACCTTCCTGAGCCATCTCTCTTCTTTTTGGAGTCTCATGTCTCTGATTTCCTGGGGAGCATCAGAAGCCTGAATTCCTGAAATCTGGGAAATACATCCTGTCATCCTTCCATTGTCTAGAAATCATGGAATCTAAGATGACTGTTGAAGCAGCCAGCCTCCAAGATGGCATCCAGTGATCCCCACCTTCTGGTGTTCACAGTCTGTGTCCTCTCACAGTAAACCAGGGTCAATCCTGTGATCAGTCCATGACTGGGCTCGCTCTCTTGCTCTGTCATACTCTCACCCTCTTTCATCACTTGCTGCTCAGGCAGAAACCAGCTAGCTCTGTAAAGAGAGCCACACGGCAAAGAACTGAGGCCTCCAGCCAACAGCCATGCAAGTGAACTTGGCAGTAAATCCACGAGCCCCAGTAGCCCCTCGAGATGACTACAGTCCCAGCTGATGTCTGACTGCAACTTTGTGAGAAACACAGAGCTGGCACCACCTAGCCACACTGCTCTTGGACTCCTAACCCTCCGATAGTGTGTGCAGTAATGAATCTTGTTTGTTTTAAGCTGCTAAATTTTGAGTTAATTTGATAGACAGCAATAGATGACTAACACAGTTGGGTTTCTTTCATTCATTCTAATCTTATCTTTCAGTCTCCTTTAGGTCAGACTTTGGAAGCATGCAAGATACAACCATCATCTAGGAATGCCCGGAGCTTACGGATGCAAGGCACTGCTCAACTTCCACTCTGGTTTTGATACAGATGAAGCTGTAACCTTCATCTAGCCAGACTCCCTCCTTCTGCGTGTCTGCGTAAAACTTTTTTACATATTTAAATATGCACATATTTACATATAAAAATATGTAATATTTTTAAATGTTACTAAATAGTTAAAATAAAAAGAAAGAAGAAAATTAGAGTTTTAAACACTGTCTGTTGCATAGTAAGTGCTGAACTAATATCCACGTTTGCTGACATTGTCATCATTTGTACATCAGTATTTCTTTTTCTTTTTTTTTTTTAGAGATGGGGTTTCAACATGTTGGCCAGGATGGTCTCGATCTCTTGACATTGTGATCCGCCCTCCTCGGCCTCCCAACGTGCTGAGATTACGGGCGTGAGCCACCACGCCCGGCCTGTACATCATTATTTCACGCACTGTTGTCCCAACTAACCGTTCCATGCTTTTGAATAACACATACACATCAACTGCCACATGACAATTTTGATTCCCAGTAAAACTGGCCTTGATTATAATGATTAAGTCATAGCTGCACCCTTTTAAAAATCTCAAATTCAGTTTAATTGAATTTACCTGTAGACTGCTGGGCGCAGTGGCTCACACCCATAATCCCAGAATTTTGGGAGGCCGGGATCACTTGAGGCCAGGAGTTCGAGACCAGCCTGGTCAACAAGGAGAAACCCCGTCTGTACTAAAAATTAGCCGGGTGTGTTGGCACACTCCTGTCATCCCAGCTGCTCGGAAGGTTGAGGCACGAGAATCGCTTGTACCTGGAGGCAGAGTTTGCAGTGAGCTGAGATCGCACCACTGCACTCCAGGCTGGCCACAGAGTGAAACTCTGTCTCTCAAAAAAAAAAAAAAAAAGAATTTACCAGTAGATTGGTATAGAAATATCTTAGATTTTAAATCTTGTTCTGACTCTTTTCTAAACCTGCTTATTTTCTAAACCCCTCATATTTAAATTCTGGATGTATCTAGTGACATTAGCCAGAACTCTCTGACTAATTTTGAAATTGTCCTGAAGCCATATCAACATTATTGAGGGTTTAGACTTTAACTAAAAGATACTTGTTACATTCTAGGAAAATTCACAGCCACCTAAAGGAAATGTATCTGATTTGCAATCATTTCCCTGAATCTGCAATAAATGAATCTACAAAGGATTGAAATTTTTTGGCAAAAATTGTCCGGTAAATATTTTGTAAAGGTTTGAGAGTAGTGAAAAATGTTAACATAACAGGCCTTCAGCGTTACACTTTCCACAGTTAGCATTTGTTTCCAAAAGTCTGGAGGAAAAACCTTTTATCTCAACAATACTACATTCTTCCATTTATAATAGCCTCTGATTTTTAAGCAGTTACTATTCAAAACATTTTATAACCTGATAGAAACGTTCCTTCCTTTATATGGTCAGGTAACCCGGCATACTTGCACTATTTTCTTTAGAGCCTAATTGTGGCAAACCATTCATCGTGAATGCCTGAGGCCTCTACCTCATCACCTGTCTATTCTGTTTCATTCCTAAAAGGCTTCTTTTGGCCCATGTTTTAACCTGTGGGTTGCTCAAGGCCTCTTGCAAGTAGGTAGGTGATACATCTTAAATAAATGAAAATAAATTAGTGTGTTTCTGACCAGTTGGAGGTGAACCAAATTTCTAGTAAATCAGCTGCAGATTAAGTATCCAAGGGAATAGGTTCACTCAAGGGAAGCCCATGCATCCTTTTGTGATGCAAACTAGAAAATCCTTCTGCTTTACAATTTTGAATTTTCATATATCATATTTTCTTACAGTAAGGTGCACCTGGACCAGATGGCGGCTTGTATCACAGACTTCGGGCTATTTTTAAGACCCTCAGTAAGTATTCAGCAGGTACCCTGGTGAAATCATCACTTCCTTGTCACCCTCTGTCCCTGGGCGCAGAGCCTTAGCAATGCTGTTGACATTCATGTTTCCACTGGGTGTGGTCTCACAAATGTTTCCTCCTGGACCCCCCTGCAGAGAAAATGTGTGCAGCTTCACAGATTCTGGTAGGGATGAACATGAAGAGGAGATGTGGATTTACATTGTCCAGGGGACCCAAAATAGCTGAAAACACTAGATACTTCACACAGCAAACCGAGGTTAATCTCAGACTCTGAGGCTGCATGAAACTTGACCCCCAACACTTCCATCTGCAGGGAGAGTAGCAAATGTGTGCCTTGGAGGAAAGGCTGTCATTACTTGTGACCGTGACAGGCTACTTCAGCTGTGGGGGTATGGAGATCACCAGTAACTCCAGAGACAGAGCCCTGGACCCAGGCGTGTTCAATAAATTGCTGGTGAAAATGGGATTCGCTGCCAAGACTCCACAAGGTTATCCTGTTTCCTCCTGCTGTGCTCCCCACTGTAGCCCGTGTGGACTGGGTCCCCCTCTCAGGCTGCCTGGGTCCCAGCAGAGGGCAGAGGACAGTGAAGGGTCCCTGTCCTGGGGACAGTCAAGGCAGAGCAATCACCACCTGTGCTGGGTGGGTTACTGGCCTTCCTCTGGACTGACTGGGGGCTCCAAAATGACCATATTCACAAGCCTGATACTGGCCATAAGTTCTACTGAAAACCCAGAGGGAGATGGTAACAGTGGCACTGATGGATTCTAGAGTTGAACAGGAGGTAGGTGGGACCTTTACCTCTTTTTTCTTAAAAACAACTCAAAAATACATTTATGCCAAGAACTATCAAGGCTCAATCCTCTCTCAAAAGTCTCCTGAATTTTGGCCTGGCATGGTGGCTCATGCCTGTAATCCCAGCACCTTGGGAGGCAGAGGCAGGCAGATCACTTGAGGTCAGGAGTTCGAGACCAGCCTGGCCAACATGGAAAAACCTCATCTCTACTAAAAATAAAAATTAGCGAGCATGATGGTGCACACCTATCGTCTCAGCTACGTGGGAGGCTGAGGCGGGAGAATCGCTGGAACCTGGAAGGTAGAGGTTGCAGTGAATTGAGATTGTGCTACTGCACTCCAGCCTGGATGATAAGAGCGAGACTCTGTCTCAAAAAAAAAAAAAAAAAAAAAAAGTCTCCTGAATTTTATCATTAGTGAACATGCTTCAGGAGTGAAAAAGCACTCTAAAATTCAAACTAAATTTTCCTTGCAATCTATCCTAACAATCATCTGGGTCTTATTTTTAATAATCTGTCATAGAGAAACACTGGCTCCTTCTTAAACATTGAAAAAGTAGTTTTCAGATCAAAAAAGAAATTCTGATCACTGTCAACAATTTAACAATCAATAAATATACACTGAGCAACTACTCAGTCCATTTCTCTGGACACCACAGATGACAAATCCCATTGCCAATGGAGAGGGTGGAAGCCACTCTCTTAAAACGCCCAAGCAGTGTCTCACGTCAGTTTGGGAGTCAGAGCCACCCAGGAAAATTGTTAGTGGCTCCATCTAATTAGCACTCCTGCCACCTGCAAACAAGTGGTACTAAAAAAGGTGCTGAATTCTTGCCATTGAGAACACCAAAAAAAGACACCACTGGTTTCATTCTGTCTCTTACAATCTAATATTTTACTGATTTAGTGGGAGAAAGGGAAATACACTTTCACTTTCACCCCAAAGGAAATGACTTAACAAGTCATGTTTTAGAAACAATTACATGGTAATGAGTCCTCCAATCCAGCAATCCTTCCTCCCCTGCTCTCCTGTCCCTGCCTTCCCCCTCTGCCTGGTCTGGGCTCCCTCTGCCTCCCACAGAAATTGCCTTCTCCTCAGGTCCAGTCTTAGACCTTCCTCCTCCAGGAAGCCATCCTGACCAGCCTAGCTCTTAGGGAATTGTCCCCTTAATCCCACAACACTTGAGAGTCTTTTTCCCACAGGTGAGCACTAAGTTATATTTATTGATAACAACTGCTGTTACCTTAATTCTTGAGTCGAGAACAAGAGCCAAGTATTGTATCAGGAAACCTCGACCACTTTTTGGAAAAGAGGCAGGGTAAAAATGACTGGAGTATGAGCCACCTTATACCTTCCCTGTCTTCCTGAGAGTTGGCAGCACAGAGTTGAGCAACAGAGCAGGTTCTCAGTAAATGGCTGATTGCATGATTGGCACGTGCCTTTGTGACACATCACAGAGCAGGGTGGCCATGGTGAAAATTTGGCAGCTGTGACTCCTTACTTCCTGCTTTAATCAACATTGTGGGGTTGAAATGCTAGACTCACAGTAGGTGCTAAATAGATTTTTATGGATTGATTAACCACTGGAGGGACAGTGCCGTATGCAGGATTTATTAATGCTTTTGATGCCAAATAGGGGTGGTTTTAATAGAACATAATGTTTAAAAAAAAAAACCAGCAAACACAAAACCCCAACCGGGACAGGCTGGCAGCTGCTCTGTTTACACCCACTGTGCTCCTGGAAACAGATGTCCTGTCAAACCTGAGGGTTTCTGATGAGGCTTCCACTCTTTCAAGTGACCTGCCTGTTCAGTAATCAAGGGACCCATGCCCTTCTCCTACATTAGTGCTCTCTGTGCTGAGACTGGTCTCCAGTTATGTGTCTGGGATAAAGACTTTTGCTGCTAAAGGCAAAAATCAGCATCCACTGTGTGTACTCCAAGGGAAAAGCCCTGGGCTAATGACAAAAAAAACTGCATTTGTGCATGTGGTATGGTAAAAAGAACAGAGGCTTTGGGACAGCGGGGCTCAAATGACAGCACCATCACTTACCGTGTGATTGCAGGAGCTCATCCACCCTCTCCGGAACTCAGTTTTGGGGGCTGATAATACCAACTCCACAGGTTTCTGTGATGATTAACAAGATACCATGGGTAGAGTTCTTGGTACGATGCCTGACACGTAGTAGCCAATGGGCAAATGGTCCTTTTGTTGTGGCTATTACTATAAACACAAATGAGGACAGAAGCCCACCTTGGTCACTGTGGGTTTATGTGGTGCCCCAGGTGGTCCTGATGTGACTTCCTCTGGTTCCTCCTTAGATGACAGTAGCCTTTCCAGCACAAGTCCCATTCTGATTGACCACACAGATAATGGTCTGTGATCTGAGAAGGGAATGGATGTTCTGGAGTGTTCCAGTCCACCTCCCTATGCACTATGAGTCCGCTCCTTCACTATCCATCTGCTTGGAGTGTACACATTAGTCCTGATCCCAGTGCCCAGCTTGGGGCTCAGGGCAGGGAGGGTTGGCTTTGGAGTACACACCACTGAGCCGATCCTGTGCTTCACGGAGAAATCTTTGACCATGGTGGAAGAGGTTTCTGGGCACAACACCTGGGTCCCATGAACCACGCAGAGAGATCCGTGCCAATCAGGGGGCCCATCCCATGGGCCACAGGGCAAAGAATGACCCAGAAAAGTTCCGAGACACCAGCAAGATCTATGTAGAGACAGAGAGGAGACCCTGACACAGCACAAATCCAGTTTATGTTGCCAAGACACTACATGCGCTGGGACAGATCATGTGAGCAACAGCACTCCAGATGAAATGGAGCTCAGGTGTAGACCAGCACAGACCCTTCATATATGGCCGTGTCCACACTAAACAGCTCCCAGCAGGGCAGAACATCAATGACGAGGAAGGCCTTGGTATCGAACTCTGGAAATCCTTATTTGCATTCAGGCTCTGAGGGACAAAAGGAGGGTGGGTGAGGACAGGGTAGACCAGCCCACTGGGAATCTAATTCGTACTGCTTTTCTCATTCTCCCTGACAAACTGGCTCCCCTGGTGAGCTCTTACCAAACTCTAGCCCTGAAGAATTTGCAGTGCTCCAGAACCAGCGCCCTTTGTACCACCGCCGCCCAAGGAGGTCCTCCTCTGGATGAGGACTCAGCACAGCTCTCTTTGTGATCATGCCAGCAAGGAAACTGGGAGCATCCTTTCTCCTTCATCTGGAGAGTTAGCTGAAGAAGGATTCTTGGAGTGTTTATTTTCTTCTTTCATTTGTGGATCATTCAAAATCATCTGTAAGACACTGTGAGTGCCACATCTTAACCTGTCCCAGGCCCTGCAAACCTTGGCCACATTTCTGTAATGCCTGCAGCTGTCACATAGGGCGCTACTCCAGAACGCAGCTGGGTGGACTTCTGCATGTTGACAGTCGGTGGATCCATGGAGATTATCTCAGAGGACAGCTTCCTACAGCGTGGATGAACAGACACACGCCTGTGGCTCTGTTCTCCTTCTCTGCATTGAGCTGACCTGTGTATCAATTTTAAATCCCAAGAAATCCTTCTTTTCTCCATTTTGCTACCTATTACTCTTCTATCACTTTTCAGTCACCATTTTAAGAAGATGGTATTCAAACCAAAGCTATCAATCACCTTCAGGTGCTGTCTGAGGACCCTTGGGGAGCTTTTCTCCCCCCCTCACCCCACTCCCAATGGTGGCACCTCTGTCACCCTTACGGACACACCAGTTTTCCTGGCTGTCTCCCTCATAAAGGGTGGCTTCCTCCCTGAAGTGCTTTGGTCTGTCCCCCTCCCCTGAGCTCCAGGCTTCACACACACAAACTTCGTTGGATGTTTTCTTCAGGAAATGCAGTTACTCTGACACCAGTGGGCCATTTCCCTGGCGTCCTCATTCCATTTCTGACAGTGCTCCTGCTAGCCTCAGTAGATTATTATTATTTATTATTTATCAGCCACGACACTGTACTCTCCTTCCTACGAGATATTAAAGACACAATCCGTGCGCTGAGTTTACAGCCAAGGAGAGCAGAGGCCTGAATCAGACATCACAGTGGGGAGCTGAGAGGAAGGGATTTAGCGACTCAGTCCTCCCTGGCCCTGGCAGATGGGGGCAGGGACTGGCAAAGCCCTTCCCAGGCCAGCTCCTCCCAGCGGGGGCCCCACAGACAGCTAGCTACACTACCCACCGCACCCCCTCCCCAATTTCTAGCCAGGCCTCAGGCCTTTACCTGGGGGAGAGAAGGGAGGGTGAAGGATGAGGTTGGGGTCCTAAGCCTTTACATTCAGGCAGGGGTGGAAGAGGGGGGTGAATACGGACATTTCCTCTGAAACTCAAAACCAGGTGAAGGGGGAGGTAGGGGAGGAGAGAGAGGTCAGGGAATAAAACCAGATCAGGAGAGCGGTCAGGGGTGGGGCGGACTGTGCTCAGAGTGAAATATTCTGGCATATTGGAAAAGCCCTCACTGGGAGTCGCACAGGCCTCCGGCCAAATCCCTTCTTTGAGGGTTAGCAGTTAGGGTCTGTGTAGACAGTGTGAGAGAGAGCGAGCTGTGGTGGGGGGGTGGGAGTCGGTGTCGACATCAAAGGCCGGTCGGGCAGTTAAACAGAGAAGGCTGCGTGGATTCCTAAGGGTCAGAGTGAACAGAAAAGTTCGCGCACCTCGAGGAGATGCAGGGCTGACTCAGAGGGCTGGAGCACACGATGTGCACGGCTAAACCTGGTCCTTCAGAGTGTGGATAATTCCTGCTCCTTTCCAAGGCTGGAGTGTCACAGAGAGGGCGGAAGCTGAAAGACGATTGGACTTTTTCCTTCTCAAACTTTTCCGCCAGTTTCCTCAGGTGTTGGCAACAGACGGGGAGCTCGCCTCGGTCCCGGTCCCCCAACCCCGGGCCAGCAGCCCCGGAAGGCCGCGGCGCAGCAGCCCGTGCCACGCGCCGTGCGTCTGCCAGGCGCGTCCGCGGAGCCAGGCGAGCCGGGGGCCACTGCGGGGGACGGGGGAGGCGGACGAACTGACGGACGCACCCGCGAGCACTCCACCCCGGACCCAGCGCGCGGCTGCCCGGGATCCCTCGCGCTCAGCGCACGGGGCCCGGGCCGGGCCGGGCCGGGGCCGGGGGGCCCCGCCTCCCCCGCCCGCCACCCCCGCCCACTCGGGCGCCCGTGATTGGCTCCGCCCGCCCCTGGCTGCGCGCCGAAGCCCGCCTCCCTCGCAGCTAAAGCAGACGGTACCCGGAGCGGAGCGAGCCAGAAGGGAGCATGGTCCCCGCGCCGCGGCCGCGCCAGCCCCCGCGCCGCCGCCGCCGCCGTCCCCGCCACCGCGGATCTCGCCGCAGCTCCAGCCCCAGCCCCGGACCCGGCTCCGCAGCGCCCGTCCGCAGCCCCGGCGGCCGCCGCGCCTGAGCGCCGCCCCCGCCCGGAGCCCGAGCAGCGAGCCCGGAGCCAGCCCCAGCCCCGCGGCCGCCGCGGCTGCGGGGGAGAGGGCGGGGGCGATGCTGCCGGAGCCGCTGCCGCCGCCGCCGCCTCGATGAGAGCCGCGCTGCACCGCGCATAGCCGCACAGGCTGACAGGCAGAAGGACCGACTTCCCCTCTCCCGGGCATCCTTCCTGGGCTGCCGGGAGGCGGCGGCGGCGGAGGAGGAGGAGGAGGAGGAACGCGGGGGAGAAGGCGGAGAGCAGGAACGCGAGGAGGAGGAGGACCTGGATCCGTTTCCCCCGGGCAGCACTCGAGCGGCCCCAGCCACCGCTACCCGCCGGCGCCGTCCGCTCTCCATCAGCCCTCCTGCGCCCACCCGCGACCCCGGGCTCTCTGCGCGTCGGGCCGGGGCCGGAGCGGCGCGGCCGGAGGTAAGAGCTGGGCCGGGCTGGAGCGCCTCGGAGGCGGCGCCGGAGACCCAGGTCCTGGCCGCCGCCGCGCGGAGCCGGGCCGGGAGTGGGAGCGGTGCCGGAACCCGGAACGCTGGGCTCGGCTCCGGCGGCGGCGGCGGCGGCGACAGGAGCCTCCCGCGTCTGGACTCGCAGGCTGCAGGAGCCCTTGCGCCTGCGCTGCTCCAGGGGAAAAAAGGGGGGAAAAAACTTCCTGCCCCCGGGTGTGCATGCACCGGGGCTGCCGGGGGCCCCTGTCGCGGTGGTGGGAGGTGCTGGAGGGGAGTGTGACCCCCAGCCGGGGCAGCCCCCCTGCTGGGCCCGGCGGCGCGCGCCCCTCTCCAGGCCACGTTCGCCTGAGCAGCCCAGGGCCCCGGCCGGGCAAGGGGCCTGGAGGCTCCGGAGGGCTGGCCCCCAGGGGCGGCCGCGCGCACTGCCCTTTGGGGAGGTGTGCGCCTCTGTGCGGCGAGAAGCCAGGTTGGGGGTTTCTGCCCCCTGGAGTCCTCTGATCCCGCATTTGGGGGACCGGGTCTCTTCACTCAATCCCAAGTAACTTTCGAGGTAAAGGAGCTCGAAACCCGTCGGGAGGGAACCGGCACAGACCTTGTTGTGACACCCGCCCCCCCCCCCCCCACACGCACACTTCCCTTGACACCTTGTGGGTGCCAGCGTGTTGGGGGGGGCGGCGCAGAAAGGGGAGCTCACGGGGATGACGAAGGGGCCAGGAGGTGGTATGGGTGGGGAGGGTTGTTTATGTGTGGGACTGGGTGGACCCGCAAATGTGTAGTGTGCGAGTGTGAACGCGCGCCCCGATGTCCGCGGGGGGCCGAGGGCTCACGTCTCGGTCTCTGTGGCCTGGAGCGGGCTGAGAGTGCGAGGGTTATCTGCGGTCGCCGCGCGGGTGTCCGCGCTGTGCAGCGTCGGCCCCGGGCCAGGAGGGAGGGACGTGTTCGCCCGCGACTGGAGTGTGGGGCTGGGAGCCGGGGTAGGTCGGAGGCGGCTCCCAGGGCAGGTTGCCTCTGCGTTGGCTGGGGAAAGCGGGGGACGCGCTGCCTGCCTGCGGCCAGCCGTCTCGGAGGAGGGGGTGGCGGCTGCGCGCAAGTCTTGGATGCCTGGGTCCGCCCGCTGAGAAGCATGTTGTCGTCCCAGGGCTCTGGAACCGAGAGGCAGACGCGGTCTGTTGGCGGGCCCTCCTCGCGCGGGCCCCCCAGGGATGCTGATGGGTGAGGAGCTGCTGCCATCCCTGCCGCTCTGCAAACGTTCTCCCTCCCTACCGTGCTTGCGCCACGGCGTGCCCCGGGCGAATCGTGGACGCAGGTATTTATGTAGCATTAGGTGAGACCTCGGCGCTGGAGGGACCAGACCGTGGAAGACGCTGAGCTGCTGCTGCCCGCGAAACTTCCACTTCGGCAGCTCAGCGGCATCCCGATCCCGATGCTGCTGCAGGTTCCAGCCTTTCTCCAGTCCAGCAACGCTGGGATTCGGACTCCTCTTGCAGTGACAGATCTGTCCTGGTTACAGATGTATTCATCCTAGTTTCAGTCTCTTTAAAGTCATCTGTCTAGTCACTACAGAGTTTCTTCCTTGCCGTGTGGTCTTATCACTAACTCAGCCCTGGGAGGGCAGTTTTAAGGAATTACTTCATTTTCGGATGAATGACAGTAGGCTTAGCCCACCTCATTTCTGATTTTTTTTTTTTAATGGAAGGTGTAGAGCTTTTTAATTTTTTTGTGAGGGAGGAGAATGAACAATTTTATAGATTGTTCATTCTGACACTTAGAGAAAACATGTCCAGTATACACAAGTGAATACTTTAAAGGCTGGTTGGCATGCATGTTATCTGATTGCCCCATAGTCTAGGTGTTTATACAGGTATGGGGCTGTGTGCTACTGATGAATAGTCTCCGTCCCATACATTGAGCTGGAGTGCACTTGATTTATCACCCTGCTATAAATCAGGGAATTACTAGCACATGTGCCTTTAAACCCTGTGAATTTAATGGCATTTAAATTGGTTTATGAGCTGATGCATCTAACCTATTTTAATAACTTTTCTGCACGAACATCTTATAAACCATATTTGCCTGTGATTAAGAAAAACATGTTTTTTTCTCTTCAGTCTCTCCATTTCTAGGGCGGTTGTGGAAACGTATAGGTCTCCAACTTTCATTTGCAAGCAGCAATCCAAACGAAATACCTAGAGTTTTACTGAAATAAAATATCCTATGGTAGCCATGGTAACAAATAGATTAAGGGTTATTGGTTTTCATCTGAATGTGATGGGGGGTGGGGATCTAGTGTTGTGTCTTTTTAATTATGTTTCTAATGAGTGGTGGTCATACTTCAAGTACTCAGCGTGGGAGACGTGGGAGACTGAGAATTCAGGTTTGCTGAGAATTCAGGTTTGCTGAGAATTCAGATTTGCAAGAGGTTTATTGAAACAAAGACTAGTAGAGCCCAGGAGAATGACTTCTGCTAACTGCAGCTCCTCATATCAAGGAACAAATGGATAAAAACCTTTTTTTGTTTTCAAGTAGATGAGAATTGAGTCATTCCCTTTAAGATTGGAAAATGCATTTTGCTTGTAAACTATTACCAAAGGAACCTTTAAATCCAGCCTGTTTTCTAGGAATAAACATGTTGGGAGAGTGACTGTTGGTATGGATTGAGTGTCGCCGTTGTTATCAACACCTGTCAGTTTAAGTGAGGCACATCATTAGTCTATTCAAATCTTGCCTATTTCAATATTCATGCATTTCCATGGTGATCCATTTATTTTTGTTTATTTAGTCAACCTTATAAATCTGGCATCAATTTTAGTTGTGCTGTCTTTTTATTTCTTTCTTTTATCAATTGATTTGACTACAAACCATTCCTAGTTTAAAGTATTTCCTTTTTCCTGCTGGTTTCTAAAAGCCTACACTATTCCCAGCTACATACAGATACAAAAGTGTTAATTTTTTTAATTGACTCAAATAGCACCCCTAATACTAATGTCATTTTTTAGCATCTCATTTGATATGTATGTGTACATGGGTTTTTTTTTCTTTCTTTCAGCAGGCTTACCATAAAGCTTTCTCACTTTTTGGCCGGGAGACATCAATTCAGTCCAGCGGAACTGACTAAAGTTTTTCCTTCCTTCCTTCTTTTTCCTTCCTTCCTTTTTTTCTTTCTTCTTCTTCTTCTTCTTTTTTTTTTAAGCCCAGTACTGTTATGGCTTAGGGATTCTTTGTGTCATCGATTGTATCTGGCTTGGAGAGACTTAACAACTATATTAGAGCAGGTCTGCCCTAGTATCTTTTCTCGTAGTGGTCAAAGCCAGAAGGTTTCGAACAGCAGAGGATTTTCCAAATACAATGTATGTTTAGTCACAGCATATAGTGCCCCTAGGATCACAGTAACATTGTAAGTCCACTGAACAGACAGTTTTACTTAAATGCGAGTGATGATTTTGCTCACCCGCTTTCAACTTAGCTTTCTAATGATGCAGTCCCATGCTAATCACAACCCTGTATATTTCAGAAATATCAAGGCAAGCATTAGCACGCTGCTGACTTATTAGGATCAGGCAAAGTAATTGGAACACTTACGTTCAAAGTCAAATGAAGAAATAGAATTATAACCAACTTTGTGATTCTATGATCAGTCAACTAAGTGCCTACTTGGGGGTAGGAGGAGGAAGAAACATCATGAATAACAAATCCAGCCCTTAGTTGTGCTGAATGAGGATAAACCAAGCCAGTTACTGTATAAGAGGACTGGAGAACAAGAAATGTATTAGTGGATGGGAGGACCGCTGGAGCCCAGGTAGTCAAGTCTGCAGTGAGTCGTGGTCGTGCCACTGCACTAGGTGACAGAGCAAGACCCGGTCTCAAAAAAAAAAAAAAAAAGGTGGGGGGTGGGAATGTATTTGTAAACAGATAAATCATATGTTTCCCAGGCCTGTCTTAGTATCTTTCACTGTGCTAGATACACATCCACGAAAATGTTTGGAAGTTGGTAGAATATATGTAGTTTGTGTAGAAGATAGTTTTTATTTCTTAAGTAATCTGGGGTCATCTCCTGATATGCTAAAAAATTAGATAGCATGATCCCTGGAATGTACTTTCATCTGAAGTATATTTTACCTTAGAAAATGGTCTTAATTTTGGTTAAGAAGGAAAGATGTCTCCAAATTCTTTACCTGCACCTGAGATCAAAAATGCTGGGATCAGGACCACCCTGAAAGCAAACTCTGTGGTTCTTCCTGTAACAGCCACAGACTCACTCTCCCACAGTACGAGGTCAGAAAAGCAGCCTGTACTTTCTTCAAGGAGACCACTTGAAAACAGGAAAACTGCAGCTGCCAATTAAGATGAGGCACGTCGATCACTGGAAGTAGCAACAGGGTTCTTTGTGAAATCAATTTTATCGTTTGGGAGCATTTCCACCTTTAGGGTAGAAGGGGAAGAGTTCTCATTTTCCGTGCAAGAGGGTATCTGCATGAAATTCAAGTAGTTCAGAGACTCTCGGCTGTGCAGCAGCAGATGATGACTCACAAGCTGGAACAAGAACAGCGAGCATGGTTGTGGCCGGGAATCCAGTGTGCGCAAAAAAGACAGCTTTCAGGACATTTACGGGCTGCCTTTGGCCTCACAGGTGTCTATTTTTATAATTGGTAGGTTTTTGACATTTTAAAATTTTGAAATCATTGACCATTTTAAGGATATATATACACACATACATGTATACAAATGTATATTCTGTCACTTTCTTTCATTAAACCATGGTTTAAAAACACATAAAATGTACCATCTTTACTGTTTTTAACTGCGTTTGTAGCATTCACGTTGTTGTACAAGCAAGCTCCAGAACTCTTCATCTTGCAGAACTGAAAGTCTATACCCATTAAACACCATCTCCCCATTCCCACCTCCCTCAGCCCCTGGCAGGCAGCATTCTACTTTCTGCTTATACATTTAACTACTTTAGGTCCCTCATGTAAGTGGAATCATCCACGTTCATCCTTTTTGTGACTGGCTTGTTATACTTAGCATAATGTCTTCAAAGTTTATCACATCTTGTGGCATGGGATGGGATTTCCTTCCTTTTTAAGGTTGAATAATACTCCATTGCATGTATAGTCTGCATTTTGTTTATCCATTCATCTGCTGATGGAGATTTGGGTTGCTTCCATGTTTGAGCTCCTGGGAATAATGCTGCTGTGAATAGGAGTGTTAGACATCCTGCTTTCAGTGCTTCTGGGTCTATACCCAGAAGTGGAATTGCTGTTATTTTGATTTTTAACACTAACAAAATAGGTTTTCTATTGAAGAGACTTCGAGAGAATGCAGTCAAACAGAATACTATCCAATCAAGAATGCAGTAGACGTTACTGACATTTGTTCTTCCTTTTCCGTGCGTGCATTCCTCCCAAGCCTCTCTGATCTTGTGCTTTGCTTTGGGGGCTCGCGCTAGTTGCAGTGATATTGCAGAGGGATTAGAAACATCAGCTTTTGTCTCCAGTGCCTCCTAGCTGTGTGACCTTGAAAAGATCCTGAATCTCACAGCCTCAGTTTTCTTTTATGAAATTGGAAAGAGCAATAGTGGCTATCTAGGGTGGTTGTGAGGGTGAAAAGACATAACCTCCATAAACCCCCAGCACAGTGGCCTGGGCAAGTGCTCTAGGAAGAGGGCTTAGGAGAAATAGCTGTGGAAGAAGAGACAGGCAGCAACCCCTAGAGACCTCAGAATCTGTAGACGCCGATCCTGTTCAATTTCAATCATGAATGTTTTCATCATATGCCAAGGTGTGTATGTATATTGTGTTCTGTGAGTCTCGCTATCAGTACTTATTATGAAAAGCATAAGAGATTTGCGTCACAATTCCAACAGTTAAAAATACCCTTGAGTTGATTTGATGTGTGAACTTTTAACTCCATCTTTAGTATCATAATTTTAGAGTTGATGTGGATTTTTGAGGTCAGCTAATCTACCTATTATTCAATCACCAAACCTTTATTAAGCCCCAATAATATAATAATAATAGCTTCCAGTTATGGCTGCTCACTATATCCAAGTACTTTACATATATTATCTCTAATCCTCATATCAATGCTGCGAGGTAGGGATTATCCACATTTTACAAATGAAGATGAGGCTCAGAGGTAATCAGCTGGCCCAAGGCCACAAACCTAGCCACGTTGTTCAGCTGGGTTTGAACACAGATCCCTCAGCTACCAGTCTGTCTGTGTTTTCCTTTGTGCACACACACGCCTATTCATGTGTGCACGTGCGCCTGTGTCTTTGTTTTTTCCCATGCGTCTGCACACTTCACGCTGCCTATACCAGGTACTATGTTGTCTATAGTAATGAACATTTTATGTAAAATAAATCTACTGGAAGGAATTTGAGCTTAAACAACATTATTAATCAAGTCTGACCAACATTCATGATACTCTTTGGATTTTCCACACCTGCTTCCATTTACAGTAGTTTCTGGAACGTTAATGAGAAAAACTTTTAGGTGTTTGAATGGCATCTGTTTCCATCTTGAGCCAGCGTAGTAAATAAATTGCAAATCCAAGAATAAAAACAATGTAGAAAGGGTTCAGGATTCATCCAGAAACACTAAATGCTGACCGGGCTTGTTCATTTTTGCATACCATTGCATAGCCCGGCGCCTGGCACAAAACTCTTCAGTAAAAATGTTTGCCCAGAGAAGGTGTCAGATAACAGACAACAGAGCCGACTTTTTGGATTATCTTTTCACTCCGTGGCTGTATAGTCACATGTTCATGGTTTGTCATTCTGTGGAATTTTTGATGCTATATTTGGGCATATGTCTATTAAATATGTTTTTTGATGAATTCTAACGAATCTGGATGGAATCTTCTAGGATTTATGACTTGAGACTTTGAAGGAGCTTCATCGTTGCAGTGACAACCTGGGTCTGTTTGGCACTTCTGAGCATTCGTGCGGTCTGTCCCTTCTCACGGGCTTTCCTTGTGGGGTGTTGTCCCACTCGGATTTTAAAATTTATGGTAGTGCACAAAAGCTTCGTTTTAAGGAAAAAATGAAACACATGGAAATCACAGAGACGGTTTGGGAAGGGCAATAACACTGTATTTTTCCAACTTCTTCTGTTCTATTTTTATTCTTTATATTAGTTTTTTCGCGAGATGGGTGTGAATAGAGCCTGGAGCACACACTTCAAAATTGTGTTTGCTCTGTTTTAACTCTTTCAACCCACGTTCAGCCAAGGATGGCCTTCTTCAGTTTGAGATTCTCCTTGAGAAAGGGGTGGTTGCAGTGCCTGGGATCCAGACCATACAGGAAGTGCGGGGTGTGGGGGAGGGCTGGCCCTGCCTGACTGCTGGCCCTGCAGGGGCAGGGTCCCTCCCTCCTGCATAGCTCTGCTGCCTCCCCTCCTTCCTGGGGCTTGTCTGTACCCTAGAGGCAACGTCAAGCATGAGGCTTCCTCTTCTTGAGACTTCCCCACAAAGCTCCTAGAAGCAAGTTGGAGATGTGGGCAGTGAGGGAAGAGCAGGCAAGAGGACGCTGTATCTCTGTTTTGTGCAAAGCCAACGCCAAAAGCTTAGGCCAAATTAACTGCCAGAATATCTCTGCTTTCCTTTTGGTTATTTAGTAACACTGAGAAGTGGTGAGGAATGGTGAAACTGGGATTAAAAACAACCAAAAGCAATCTTCCCCGCCCTCCTTTACCTTCACTTTTCACATCTTCCAGCTTTAAGCCTCTGCTTCTAGATCAAACTTGCAGCTGAACTTAGCCTCCCAAGGAACTTTAAGGATATATATTCAGCTCCTGGAGCTTCTAAATGAGGATAGATTCAATAACTGTTTACTGAGAAGGCACAGTGGGAAGAGCACTGCCTTTCCTGTGGCATCTAATTTTTGCTCACTCTGTCACATGGGTGGTGGTATTCCTACACTCTGTAGCTGACTTAGAGAGGCCCAAGGTCACTTCAGCAAACATGGGTGCCAGGTCTGTGATGGGTGTGGATGGGTTACAGGGAGGAAGGAGCCCGTCCTCCAGACACCTGCTTACCTGTGGAGAAGGAAGGCAGCCAGTATTCCCTTTTCTAAGGAATATAAATTGCCTGTTAGAATAAAAAAGTAATCACATGTTTAGCCACATGCTCACTGATTATCCCAGTTGACATAATAAGTTGAGGTCCAAATAATTTTCTTTAAAAGCGTGAAATAAATTTAAAGAGACTCACCAGTGTGATTTCAAGTATCTTCAGACTTAAATGTGCTGGCCTCATCTTTGCAAATGGAACAAAAATTCAATTCTGAATTTGCCTGCAAGGCGTAGGTCTATCTGACTCCTTTCTTTGTGGTCGGAAGGCTTCCTGGGGTGTGCTGATTTGGATCTACGAGGATTGAATATTTGAGGATTAAGTGAGTTCCTGTTTGCAAAGTGCTTAGAACTGTGCTGGCGTCTGCCAAATCGGTAACATCAGTGGTTATTTCTGGACTCAGGGATCATGGTCCTTGAAGGCAAAGACTTTGTCTTTTACCCTTGGACCTGGCACAGGTTGGGTATTCGCTGCTCAGATACTGTGAGCTCAATGAAGTGTGTTAAGGTTATAGAGGAAGGAGACAGGGCACCCCATCTAATCAGGAAGTCCATGGAAAGAGTGGTCCAGTCCAGGAATTTCCTGAGAAATTCTGTGAGACAGTCCAGAGCAGAGGGGAACCAGATCATGAACGCTGCTGTGGCCGTGACCTCATGGGTCCACTGGTGCCGCCTAATCACCGACACTGGCCGCTGCTGCTAGTGACTTGTCTCTCCATCATGGTAAAGAGGGGTAGAAAGTGGTGCTACTCCAGGCAAGGCCACACACAGGTGTCTCTTCCCACACTTTTACCAGTGTGTGCCAAGATAAATTGGGAATAAGCATTTAGAAACTACAATTGCATTCAACACTGCATTGGCAGCATGAGCCAGGGGCTCCCCTCATTAACTAGGTACAGACCAGTTTGGGTAGTCTCAGACTCGCATGGTGAGTTACCAGGAGAGCTGTGTACGGTGTGAGTGTGGCCTAATTGATGCAAGGTAGGACCATATTTTGGTTCTTGACAGATTGGTGATGTAAACAAAAACCGAAAACCTGATCCTTCACGGCCGCAGACAGGCGTAGAGAACTGCCTGGAAGAAACCTATTGCAATTGTCTTGCCCAAAGCAAGACGCATCCTGTGATTTTATAACACTTGGGTCTAGAATCACTCATCAGTGAGGCCAGCGTTGCCACCCTTGGGTCAAAAAGTGGGCTAAATTCTGTCCAGCCCAGTGGTGCTCACGTTAGCAGGGGCAGCAGCCTGGTCCATCCTTCCGGAACTTGACTGCCATCGTTGGTGGCCACAAGGAGGGGTGTGTCCCCTGCATTTAGGTGCCCCCCCCCCCCCACCGCAAGCGGTCTCCCTGATGCTGAGTTAGAGCCTCAGGATCTTGGCTTAGGACCCTCGTGCCCACCCACATGCATCCTGAGGCCAATTTATTACAATGCTGCACTATTTTGACCTCTTGAGATTTGGGTAGGCTATTTTGACATTGAATTAGCTTATTTGTTTTGGGTAAGTTATTTTGCCATCGGCTTAGCTTATTTAGCCAATGTGAAGAAATATAAGATGACCTTGCCCTAGCTTTTCAAACCAAAATTAAGGGTCATGGAATTTGGGAAATGCACATACCTCATTTGGAAGCTGGGCTGGTGGGACCAGGAGGCTGTGTGCAGTGCGCTTGTCCGGCGATCCTTCTAGAGGAGAGCCTGCTCTAATCTATTCGGCTCATGCTGTTCCAACCAGCTTTAATCATCAAAACTTGAATAATACTCAGACTGCAAAAGGAACATATTTCTTGCTGAAGCCTTGATTTGCCAAAAGAAGCCCCCAAGCTTCTCCATCTACCCACCTATGGCAACATGTTGTAAAAAAGAGAAACACCTGGATGGCTTCATGTGATGTGGGGGAAACTGCCTTTTTCTACAACGATTCTCAGTTTTAAAATTTCCTCTCTTCCCCAAGAGGAGAAAAATTATTTTCATGGAAAGCATATTTCAAGGAAGTCGCTTTTTTCCTCTGTATAAAGTCACCACCTCATTTGTGACCTTGAGGGAGGTTTTCTCCCTGGCCCCAGGTGTCTGACAAGGTCTACTCTTGTGCCCCCTGGGTAGAGGCCTGGCAGTGCCGGGTAGTTGTGCTGTGAGACCCAGAAGGTACCTGTGACTGGGACAGAGGGAAGGTCGCAGGCAGCCGTGGAGAGCCTCATCAGGAGAGCAGCGCCTGCTGCTGCCTTGCTGGGATAAAGGCACACCAGGCCATCCCATGGCAAGGGCTCCAGCCCCGCTTCTAGATGATGGCCCTGCTGCTTGCCCCTGTCCACGTGCTCTCCCTCACATCCCTGAGTAAGCAGGGCTTTCCAGAGTCACGACCCTGCTCAGGTTTTCAAATTTAAGGCTTGATTCTACAGACACCACAATAAGCCATTTTTGTTCACAAGGACTCCTGGGGGGAGGCAGCAGGGGTGGGGTGGTCACTCACTGAACTGTGAAGGCACAGTTTGACAGCTGTAACTGTCTGCTGTTTTTATTCCTGATACACCTCCCAGAATGCCTGGTCTCTGGAAACGTTTTTTGATAGCTCAAATAGACACCTGGGCCAAATATGGTCTCCTTGGGCTCAGGAAAATGGGAGGCAGTTGCTCATCAGGCCCTTACTCCCATGCTGGGTGTGACCAGTGGGTTGCTGGGGTGGGGTCAGGTGAAGGATGTGACACTGCTCTCTGGGAACTGAGCATGTGGCAGTGGGGAGGGTGGAGCTTGGATCTCAGGCCAGCACAGTTGCAATTAAAACGCACTTTCAACTCAACAAACGAACACCTCCATTAAAAAATGGACAGCGGACTTGAATAGACACTTCTCCAGAGAAGATATACCAATGGCCAGTAAGGACACGAAAAGATGCTCCACATCACCAATCATTAGGCTAATGCAAGTCAAAACCACGGTGAGATACCACTTCATGTCCATTAGCATGACTGTTATAAAAACAACAACAGAAAGTTGTGTTGGTGAGGATGTGGAAAAACTGGACCCCTCATGCACTGCTCATGAAAATGCAAAATGGTGCAACTGCTATGGAAAACATGATTATCGTTCTTCAAAAAATTAAACATAGAATTATCATATGATCCAGGAATTCAACTTCTGAGCCTATACCCCCAAAAAAGTGAAAGCTGAGATCCGAACAGATGTTCATACACCAGTGTTGCTCACAGCAACCACTTTCACAATGGCCAAAAGGTAGAAGCAACCCAAGTGTCCATCAGTGATGAATGAATAAACAAAATACACTGGATATGTGCAATGGAACATGATTCAGCCTTAAAGAAGGAAGGAAGTTTTGACACATGCTACAGCATGGATGAACCTTGAAGACATTATGGTAAGTGAAATAAGCCAGTCACAAAAGGACAGATACTGTAGGATTCCACTTCTGTGAGGTACCGAGAGTAGTATGGATTGGATTCACAGACAGAAGTAGAATGGTAATTGCCAGGGGGATAGGGGGAGAGAGTTATTATTTAATGGGTAAAGAGTTTCAGTTAAGTAAAATGAAATGCCCTGGAGATAGATGGAGATGTTAGAGAAGGTTGCAAAACAATGTGCATGTAGGCTTTGCAGATGCCGCCGCTGACATCCCCATCCTATCAGCGATGGTCAACCCCGCCGTGATCTTCAACATAGCCATTGATGGCGAGCCCTTGGGCCACGTCTCCTTCAAGCTGTTTGCAGACAGGTTTCCAAAGACAGCAGAAAACTTTCATGCTCTGAGCACTGGACAGAAAAGCTTTGGTTATGAGGGTTCCTGCTTTCACAGAATTATTCCAGCGTTTATGTGTCTGGATGGTGACTTCACACGCCATAGCGGCACTGTGGTGGCAAGTCCATCTACAGGGAGCAATTTGATGATGAGGACTCCATCCTAAAGCATACAGGTCCTGGCATCTTCTCCATGTCAAATGCTGGACCACGGTTCCCAGTTTTTCATCTGCACTGGCAAGACCGAGTGGTTGGATGGCAAGTATGTGGTCTCTGGCAAGGTGGAAGAAGGCATGAATATTGCGGAGGCCATGGAGCGCTTTGGGTCCAGGAATGGCGAGACCGGCAAGAAGATCACCATTGCCGACTGTGGACAACGCGAATAAAAGTTTGACCTGTGTTTTTTCTTAAGTACCAGACTGTTCCTTCTGTAGCTCAGGAGAGCACCCCTGCACCCCCACTTGCTCTCCATATCCCAGAATCTTTGTGCTCTCCCTGCAGTTCCCTTTAGGTTCCATGTTTTCCTCATTCCCTTCCATGCCTAGCTGGACTGCATAGTTAAGTTTACGATTATGAAATAAAAACTAAATAACACCAAAAAAAATAATGTGCATGCACTTAATGCCACTGAACTGTACATTTAAAAATGGTTAATGGTAAATGTTGTGGCGTGTGTATTTCATCACAATAAAAATATAGATTTTCCAACATATTCCAAAGTGATTCTCCTAGCAAATTCTTTTAAAAATTCACTTAGGAAAATAATGTGTTTTAACAATTTAGCAACTCTCCTAGGGCACTTGCTGTGTTACCTGCTCTGTGCTGAGCATTGCATTTATTTATTATTATTTTCTTTGAGGTGTAATAGTTGAGAGGCAATACACTGAAAGCCACAAACTCAAGTGTTCAGCTCACTGAGTTTCAATAATTGTGAACTGTGCGTGATGAACCTGTGTAACTTTCATCACCCCAGAAAGTTCCATCCTGCCCTTCTGGTCAACGCCCATCTTATTTCCAGCCACTTTCTGATGTCAGTCATCGTGGGTTTATGCCTGTTGTCGATGTTCTTGTAGACAGAAACGCACAGTGTGCACTTTTGTGTGCCCAGCTGGTCTTGCTCAGCCTGCTGTCTGCCGTTGACCTGTGCTGACGCGTGTCCTGGGAGCTGACTCTCCTGCTAGCTAGTCCTCCATGGCATACATCTCCGTTTGTACATCCATTCTCCTGTGGGTGGACACTGGGATGCCACTGTGGTTTGGAGACCACCGGCAGTGAGTGAAGATGTCAGGTGACCACTGGGGGAGTGTCCCGGCAGAGTGGGCTTGCCACACTTCACGTTCTCAGCGCTGGGGGTTTTGCTCTTTAACTGGCAGCCCACCTGGAGGTGAACGATCTCCGGGTAATGGTGCTTTGATTTACACTAAAAGTATGACACCTAGCAGACCAGACACTTGTGTACCTCTGAGCAGATTTCTCCCCAAAAGCCATCACATGGCCAAATCGCTGTCGGGAGACTGCTTAGTGACTCAGCACTGGGGACAGGAAGTGGGCGGATGGCCTTAACAGGTTGGCATCCCTGAGCTGTGATAGCTGCCACACCCATCCCCCAGCTCAGATGGCCACCTGCAGATGTGATCAGTTACCCAAGGGCACTAGGGTGGAGATGGAGGGGTAGAGCGCCCCGCCCCCAAGCAGGGTTTGGGTGGCCTGTCCTTAGCTGGGCCTCTTCCTTTCTGGATTGGAGCCTCAAGGCTGGTTGAGATGTCTCTTTAGCCACGTTATAGCGCGAAGCACCAGAGCTTTTCCGTCTTTCCAGTGACTTTGCTCTCACTGCTGTGACCTGTTCTTGGGTGAGTTTGTAGCCTCTGAGTCCGACACGGAGGTCAGCATCCTCCCACATGTCCCCAATGCTGGGTAGTATCTCATGACATGGTGAGGCCTAAGGCTTACCATGGAGGTTAAGGCTGCAGTGAGCCAAGATTGCACCACCGAGTTCCAGCCTGAGTGATAGACCAAAATCCTGCCTCTGAGTGGTGTGGAGGGGGAAAGCCACACCTTTATTGCAAGTAGCTCTGGGCTCAAAACACTAGCCGGCCACCTGGACATGGTGCAATCGTAGGCAAGTGAATCTTGGAGCATAGCTACCTCATAGGATAGTATCAAGGATACCTTTGTTGCCCCATGTCTGCCTTCATAAGCCTGTTGGAGGTGGGAGGGTAATTCCTGCCTTTCAGGAACACTGACAAATTCTGTCAGTGGGAAAGCCGGTTTCAGCCGAGTCAGTTTCCTCTGCTTCCACGCTTCTGGGCAGTACCTCGTCTCATGACATAGACAATACAAGTCGAGAGTGTGTGGGTGACAGCTTCAAGTGTTGCTCTTCAGTAGGGAGCTGTGGAGGCAGGACAGGCTGATCAGGGTGGGCGGTGGTCACTGGGGAACCTCATGGAGCAGAGAGAATTTGGGAGCACTCCAAGAGAAAAAGTATTTATGCTGGTTTCCTTCCCTCCATTCAGAAACCTTACTCTATACAACCCGGTTCCCACTCTAAGTCCACCAGGTCACTGACAGCTAACACATAACCCTCACCTGGAAGAGGTAAGCTTGCAAGGCCCGGCTTGGACATACATTTGTGGTATCCAAAGGACTTGTTCTGAATTCACGTCTGAGGGAGGTTGGCGGCACTGCTGTGGTATCTGACCCCGTAGGAGCCGAGGGCTGCGTGGTCACCAGAGACTTAGTGTAGAGGCTCACATGACAGGGACATTGAGTATGAAGCCCATCTCAGCAACTCAGGGTCTGACGTGCTCCGCCCACTCACCCAGGGGCACAGGAGACCCGGGGAGAGAGGAAGGGATCTGCTCCTGACTGAAGTAGTGGGAGGGGCAGGAAGGTGCATTGCTGAGCAGAGGGACTGTCTGCTGGTCCAAGAAGCCTCTGTCTGGCCAGGCCGAGGCTACCCTCAGCCTCCGTCTCTCCTCTTCCTTCTCTAGAAGGCTCTGCCAGGTTCAGATCCTGCCTGTCCTCTGCAGATTTGTAGGGAGCAGTCCTCACATCTGTGAGGATTGCCTGACGCAGGTTCTCGAGGTAACTGCTTCAAGGCTGCCTGGGAGTCCCCAGCTGACCTGAGCGTGTGCTCCTGGGGAAGCTGATCACCTCACCTTTTGTTTACATTCCGTTGTTGATTTCCCGCTAAGGATCTAAGGCCCATGCTGGGCACATTTTTCACTTTCAACAGGCGAGGGGCAGAAAAAAGAGAATTGCTGTACCTGAGGCTTGCCAGTCAGAGGCAGAGCCAGAACTGGGATCCCAGCAGCCCAGGACCTGGGAAGAGCATGAATGACCAGTGGGAGGAGGGGCGGGAGGGTTGTCTGGGTGAGGGGTCATCCGAGAGCCCCGTGCTGTTTCACACTGTCCCGGGTGGAAAATGCAAACCCTGTGGAATTTTCTCCCTCTCAGTGTTGACTATTGTCCTATGGAAATAAGGATGATTTCCTAAAATGTGTGGCTTGATAAAGGATCCCTTCACCGGGGCGTGAAATGACTGTGCATCTGAATCAGAGCCAGAAAAGATAAACTTTGCTCCATTTTCCCACACACCGGATTAGAATCTTTCCAGGACACTACTCACCTAGTGTGTGCTTATCTAGGTCCTTGGGCCTAGGGGTCCCTGGTGGAAGCCCAGGCCATGTGATCTGAGTCCCAGGCCCCCCATCCCTCCCCCCCTCTCCCTTGGGTTTGTATCTCCTTGGTATCCCCCGGCAGACTGCTCTGCCCAGCGAGAACTGAACAGCCTGTCTTGGGGGAGACCTTTCTCACAGGTACGTTTGGGCACTACAGGAGGGTTGGGGAAAAGTGGTGTGAATAACCCTCCTTTCCTTTCTGCTGATCAGAAAACCATAGGAAAAATATAAAACATTTCTTTGAATATTGAGAACAAACTTTCTAAAGTGACTTTACCATAAGTTTGGTTATTTGAGAGAACGGTGTTTAATTAAGAAGGAAACTTGATTAATATATATGTGTCTCTGATTTCTTATATATGTGTATATATGTCTATTAAAAGAAATCAAGGACATACGTATGTCTTTAAAAAATTTTTAAATCTATGTGTATCTATTTCTTTTCAATTTGTGTATGTGTATTTCTTTTAAATTTATGTATGTGTATCTTATATATAATCATATATGTATGTGTATCTTATATATGTATAGATACATATAGTTTTCACTATAGATGTACTGTATGTATAGTGTACACTATAATGTCAAGTATGTGAAAACAAAGAACTTAGATAAAAAGGCTGAAAATATGCCGTAATATTAACAATAGTCATCTTTCCACCTTAAAATAAAGTGAAAATGTATTTTCACTTTAACAAAGCATTGATGTTTGAGATTAAAATTATTTAAAATAATAAGCCGATTTTTTTATAATATTGGGAAAATAAAAATTTACCTAACAAGGAAAAAGAATTAACTATCATAGGAAGGTAACTTTGCCATGCCCCTCCCCATCCCATCGTGAGCAGTATGTGTTTATGTCCGTGCTGACATTAAGACGGATGAAAGCAGAAAAAGACTATCATGTGGAATAAATTTTTAAACCAACAGTTTTTAAAATGGGAAAGGAACCAAATAGTTTCGTATAATCCCATATAAAAATGTTCCTCATAATGAATCTTAGACTTACCTTAAAGGAATAACTCTCAGAATTTTCTTTCGTTCTGGGGCTCTGGTAAGAGTCAAAATTTGGGGCTTTCTTAAAGCAGGCTTCAAACCTTAAAAGCGTATCTTAGTGAATGCCATTGCCAGCATTTTCAAATAACTGTGCCCCCAAGTGGTCACATGTACCTGTAAATTACATGCAGCAAAAAGGGTGCAATTAACCAGGTCCTGGACTACAGAGTTTGCAGTTTGTTAATCATAATGATGAAAACAATAATACATCCAAAAAAGAAAGAGAGGGGGAAGAAGAAACCCAGTGTGTGTGTATGTGTGTGTGTGCACATGTGTGCGCACTCATGCAAAAGACAGGGAAGAATTTTCTCAGTGTTTATTTTTGCCATGCCTCTCCCAGAAAGAGAGTGTGTGTGTGTGTGTGTGTGTGTGTGTGTGTGTGTGTGTTTGTGCGCGTGCATGTGCATGTGTGTTTGCATTTGAGGAGGGAGGTCTTGCCAGAAGAGGTGGGGGTAGCTGTGGGCAGAGCCCTCCCAAGAATTCTGGAGACTTTGCATCCTTTCTCAGGAGCAATCCTCGATGCTTTTGACTGCCTGCTTCTCTGCAGCAGTGGCTCCATGATAGTCTCCTTGGCAGCCTGCCAGAGGCTGTAAGTGTACAGAGAATTGTGTTTTAATAGAAGGCTTTACCTCTGATACAGATCTGAAATAAGGAAGAAACTTTCTGTTCCTCAGCCAGAGCAAAATGCATTTTGCTTCTTGTGAAATGCTGGTGATTACAAGCTCGTCTTACATAATTTTATTATTTTCAATTGCTGCCCGTCAATCTCAGGTGATGGTTTCCTGGGAGCAGAAAAGAGGCAGATTCTGGGCGATGATTATTAAAAAAAAAAGTCACCCAGTCATTAACAAATCGTACAGAAGTTTAGAAAGGAGAATAATTATCTTTGTGATGATGCTGGTTAAGATAATCAGAACTTGCATTGCTAAGTTAGACACGCTGAAGTGAACTGAGGACTGTTTAATGGCCTCTTAGAAAATGTATTTTCGCTTTAACAAAGCATTGATTGAGATTAAAAAACAAGAAACCCTTTAAATCTTGCAAAGGAATTCTCCGGAATAACCACATTTTCAGAAATCTGTGACATGAAGGAATTCTCCGGAATAACCGCATTTTCAGAAATCTGTGACATGATCGAGGTGGTCCATTGTCACGCCCACAAGAGGGCATTTTCTCATCAACTACTGTAAAAACGATTTGTTTTCTAAAGGGAAACTGAGAGGCCTGGGGGAAGAAGAGCCTTCTGCAGAGCAGGGAGTGGAGAGCCGCTTGCAATTGAGTTGTATGTATGCTTCCACTTAATATGCCCTGCCGTGCCTGCGAGCCAACGCTTCTGGCCAGGAATCTGCCCCCTGTGTTTACCTACTCTCTTTTTATGTCTTTTTTTTTTTTTTTTTTTTTTATTGCATTTTAGGTTTGGGGGTACATGTGAAGAACATGGAAGATTGTTGCATAGGTACACACATGGCAGTGTGTCTTTTTATGTCTTATTCCCAGAATGACTGGGGACCAAAGGAATCCTTTGCAGGAGTTTTCTCCAGGCACACGATTCCACACGCTACTATATGGTTGACCCCATCGATGACTTCCGCATGAAACTTCAGTCTCTCATATTTTAACATACCTGCTCCAGGTCCAAGTTTCTTCCTTTATGGATATAACACACATTTGTTGAGTACCTACTGTGTGTCACCTTGAGCCAGACTGAGACCCTGCCCTCACGGAACACACATCCTCTGCAGGAAAATGTGGCATAAAAAAGGAGAACAAATACTAGAATATGATTTAGATCATTATGAATGTTATGAGGAAAAATAACTGGGATAAGGAAAGGTGGGTATTTTGATCGGATAGTTAGGCATACTTCTCTCATGAGTAACAAACAACATTCACATTTTGTTCAGTCCATACCAATATTATTTGGATTACAAAGGGAATACATTTTTTTCAACTCCCTTTTTTCTAAAAAGGTTAGTTTTGTTGTTTATTATTTTACAGACCATGAAACATGATGGAAACCAGGGAATCAAGATGTTGCCACTTGTTAGTTTTTAAAATGACATTTAAAAATTACCATCTACTCATCACCTCATCATTTCATAAAACGACGCCTGTTTAACACCAAAGCGTAGGTAGGATGTAATCCCAGAATATAGGACAGTTGAACAAGGATAGTGTTTTAGAAAATTTGCTACACCGTCTGACATTTTCTCCTTTTCCGTGGCCGATGAGAACCTCACCAGGGACTGGTTCTGGTCAGCGGCTGGCATTCAGTTCCATAGGTCATGCTGATGACATTGTCCCGTTTTCCCCCAACCACGAGGACCGCAACGTTGGCACCAGTTCTG
Organism: Ateles fusciceps; assembly: GCA_036589455.1. NCBI lineage: Eukaryota > Metazoa > Chordata > Mammalia > Primates > Atelidae > Ateles > Ateles fusciceps. Next base: position 3,684,222 of record JAZHEH010001737.1, read on the forward strand.
CAAGCTCAGCTCCCAACCTCAACATACAAGACCCAAGAGCAGCAGGTGGTTTCCTCCCCATCCTGGGGGTTCTAGGATGCTTGATAAGGAGCTCAGCCCAAGAGCTGCAGTGCCATTTTGAGAGTTTCTAAAGCCAGGAGTCAGTGCTTTACTTTGAGCACATGTTTTTGGGGGTCAAGCAGAATGGGCTGGGCAAATCCAGGAAGGCTTCATGGGGGAAGTAAGCCTTGAACTTGGCCTTACAGGATGGGTAGGTGTAAGGAAGAGGATATAGGATTATAGTGGATGATATGTACATTTTTGAAAGTTAATGTGGAACAGTTTTTGGTAATAAAAGGCAACATCCATTGTGTAAAATGTTCAGGTATAACAAAGTAATAATCTCTAATAAACATATTGTCTAGGCCTGGCGACGTGGCTCACACCTGTAATCCTAGCACTTTGGGAGGCCAAGGTGGGTGGATTCTTTGAGGTCAGGAGTTCGAGACCAGCCTGACCAACATGATGAAACCCCGTCTCTACTAAAATGCAAAAATTAATCAGGCGTGGTGGCGGGCACCTGTGATCTCAGCTACTTGGGAGACTGAGGTAGAAGAATCACTTGAATCCAGGAGGCAGAGGTTGCAGTGCACTTGAATCCAGGAAGTGGAGTTGCATGCCATTGCACTCTCGCCTGGGCAGCACAGCAAGACTCCGTCTCCAGAAAAAAATATATATATATTATCTAGAGATGACTGTTAATATTTTATCATGTTGTCCTCCCGTCTTTTTGCTTTGCATCTTTACATTAGTTGGGACCATATTGCACATGACATTTTGCGTCTTGCTTTTTTACTTTAGTATACAATGCACATTGTCTCATGTCATTGAAAATTATTCTTAAGCAACATTTCCGAATGGCTTCATTTATTCTATCCTGCCTGCATGCTATTCCCATCAGACGTATTTGTTTTCCTGAGATAACTCTCTGGTGGATATTCTTGTGTATGATTTTGGTTCACAATTTTGGTATCAGACACATCTACCAAGGGCCAGCTCTGAGGGTAATACTGGGCCTGTCACAATACCCACTGGTCTCTGTCTGTGCATGTGAAGTGGAGATAATAGTACCAACCTCATGGGGTGGGTATGAGACTTACTTGCGATCATGTTTAGATAGAGTTCTAGGAATAGAATTACCAAGTTTTGATCTCTTTAAAATTATATAACTTTTCAATTATAAAAATAACGTTCTTTATGGAAATTTTTAACAAAAGAAAAACCATGCAAATTTCATCACCCTGAGATAAAAAAACAATTAACATTCTAGAATCTATTATTTGTCACTGGTAGCAGAATTGGGATGGTACTATATATATCATTTTCTCTCCTGCTTTTTTCCTCTTAACCTTGTATTGCTTCTCCCTTGTCATTATTCATTTGGAAACAATCTTAAAAGACTGTGTTTCATTATATCCTGTTATATTAATGTGTCTTATTTAACTGTTTCCTTTTGTTTGCCATTTAGATAATTCAGCAATTTGCTACTATAAATAAACGTTTCAATAAAATACTGAGTAATAAATATATGTGGACATTTTGGGTTATTTCTTTAGGATTATTTCCTGGAACTGGCTTTACCAAGTCAGAGGTAGAAACATACTGAAGACATTGATCTGTTTGGCTACATTGTCCCCAGAAAGATGGTGCCACTCTCCTGTAAGCAGCTTGTGAACACTCATTTCATCCTATTCTTTCCTCTTATAATCTTGTTTTAATCTTAGTCCATCAGGCAGGTGAGTAATGGTATCTCGTGGTCTCGGTTGTGTTTTGTTGATTACCAGTGGGTTGGAGCATTTGTTTCTGTTTATTGACGTACCTCTCCTCTGTTTGTCCTTCTATTTATATTCATCTTTTTTTTCTTATTGATTTTTAAGAACCCTTTATGCAAAGAGGATATTAACCTTTTGGTATAATGTTGGAAATATTTTTTTCAGTTTGTCATTTGTCTTCTAAATTCATTTATGGTTTCTTGGTTGCATAGATTCCTTCACTTTGCTTGTACTAGTCATCAACGTCCTTCACTTCAATGTTTCCTCTTCTTTTTAGGCTTAGAAAGCCCTTCCCCATCCTGGCTTTAGATACTTATTCAGTTGCATTTTCTAATTGTTTGTGGTTCGTTTTGCAAATTCAACTTTTTATCAGGTTTTCTCATTTTGTTATATTATTGGAATTTAACTTTTTCTTAATAGTTGTTTAGTTCTTGCAGTTGTGTTTAGTGAATGTTCTTTCTTTCCTTCCTGATTTGAAATGGTACCTCTCATACATTAATTTTTTTTTTTTTTCCTGGAGACGGAGTTCGGAGTTTCTCATCGCCCAGGCTGGAGTGCAATGGTGCGATCTTGGGTTCAAGCGATTCTCCTGCCTCGGCCCCCTAATACATTAAATTCTTGTAGAGACTAAAGGGTGTTCCCGGGCTGCTTATTCTGTTTTATTCAGACTTAGTTCTGTACTACACTGTTTCAATAACAAAAGCTTTCGTTTTGTGTTTTAAAATCTGGTAGTACAAATCGTCTTCATTATTATTATTTCCCAAAATATTTTTGGCTACTATCTCTGACACATCTCTTGTAGCCCAGAGGGACTTTAGAATCATTTCACCAAACTAAAAAAAAAAATGCCTTGTTGAGTTTTTTTCACATGATACCCTTATGCATTCGATGAGATCTGTAAATTGATTTATAAAGAATTGACATTCTGACTACAATATTGAGTCTTCTCATTCAGGAATGTGCTATTCCATTTACTCTTGCTCTCTCTGTGTTTATTTGAGTTTACTTCCATATCTCTCTGTAAACATTTGTGGCTTTCTTCATATGAGCTCTGGGCTGCTCTTAGAAACTTCATTCCTAGCTGTTACATATACATAGAGTGAGATCATTCTGTCCCACCATATTTGCTAATGAGTTATTGCTGGCAAATAGAAAAGCTGTTAATGTTTGTACATTGATTTTGTATCTTGCTCGGTTACTGAACTTTCAGATGGATGGAACTCTTTTTAAGGCCTTCAAACATGTTGAATATTGTACCAAAAGATTGGCTGTATACCCAGGGATGTCTGTGAGAGCTTGTATTATCATTTTAAAGAATCTTTCCTAATTTGAAGGAAAACGGCATCTCGTTGTGTCTTACCACTTCAGTGAAATTTCTTTGTGACTCTAATCCCGAGTCCTGGTAGCATAATGTATGTGGGGCTTAAACGGTGTTTGTATGCAGTAATGCTTCCTTGTAGGCCTCCCCTGAAGCAACAGACAACCATGAAGGCTCTGATGAGCAATTTTCAGATTGGAGTTTGGGGTTCCCAGCTCTGCCTTGTGGGGGAGTGTGCAAGGGGCTGATCATAAAGAATGATCTGGGAGCTAGTTCTGGACACATGTCCCAGACTGATTGGGAAGAGCCTATTGTTGTTGAGCTTGAGTTTAATTTCACCCAGATGTATACTCACAGCCAGACAAACTTGAGCGTGAAGAACCAATCAGACATCACTTTCCCCGTTGATCCCTGAAGGACACTCAGGATTTCCATTCGCAGCACAAAGATAACCCCTTGAAGTGAGCAAAGAAGAAGGAAAGGCTGACCAGAAATATGACCGTAATATCTGAGCACTTCACTCTCAGCAGCTGTACTGAGCTCACATTATATTGTCATCTTCTCCAAATTAAGGCCTTCTATCAGTTATGGGAAAGGCAAGGATCTCTCCTACCCTGATTCTTCCTAGCATATGGCTGGAGGTGGGGGCGGAATCTCCCCACATCCCCACACAGACGGCTTGTGAATGTTCCGATGGTGTGCATTTCCTCCGTTGGACGAACAACTCATCTTTTTACTCTTTGCTTTTTATGCCAGTTTGGGAAGGTTGTTTTTCTCCCACTTGAAAATCTTCCTCGGAAGGAATATGTTGCCATCAGCAATTCCTCTGTGTTGTAACTATCTCCTATGAAGCCAGACTGTAAGGCAATGCGTCTTCCCTCAATAGAACCCAAGCCCATTCTTCATAGTTCAGCAAATCTCTGAGTGCCTTCTGCGTGCCAGGCACCGTGCTTGGTGTTGGAACTTGACAAGGAGCAAAACCATTTCTGGTTCTTTCCCTCAAGGACTGTACAGTCTAGTAGGGGGAGACGGATGTTTATCAGATAGTGCAAAAAGCAATAAACACCAAGAAGGAAGATGGTCAGTGCCGTTACAGGGGAGCTCTACCTCTTCCTGGATTCAGGCAGTAGGGGGCAACTGATCTGAGATTCAGAGGAATGACATTTAAAGGGAGGGTGAGCTGGGGAAGGAGTAGGGATGGTGCATTCCAGGCAGAGGAGATAGATGTGCAGGAGAGAATATGGAGCCTTCAAGGAGAGGGGGAAAAGGTCAGAGAAGCTGGCGTTAAGAAAGCAGAGGGGAGCATGGCACAGGCGGAGAGTGGAGAATCAGGAAGGAGAGGCCACACAGGGTTTGTCTAGCCGCCTAAGTGTGCTATGTATTTATTGCAAGAGCACTGACTGGCTGACTTTTAACAGGGGAATGGCATTTTGCAAAAGACAGCCCTGGCTACCATGTGGTAAGCCACTGTGAAACACTAAGGAAGAAGAAGTGAGGTAGAGTTAGGAGGACTGCGGGGGTCCAGGAGAGAGTCGAGGGCAGCAGCTGTGACTGACGTGATGGTGCAGGTGGGGTCAGGTAAATGAGTAGGCTCGGTTGGGGCTTCGAGGGTGGGGAAGTAAAGGAGGGGGGATGTGTGAAGGTGGCATCTGGATTACTGGCTGGACGTGGTGCTGTTCTGGGCATCGGGAACAGTGGAAGGGGTCAGGTATCTTGGAGAAGACTGAGCTTGGTTTAGGACTGGGCGTGAGGGCTCCTGAGGGATAGCAGTGGTGGCAGATAGGCAGTTATATGTGTGGGTCTGGCTTCCACTCACAGGAGAGATCGGGGCCGGGAGACAGACATTTCGAGGAATCCTCACATAAGATTCTGAGAGAAGACTCTTAGTGGTAAGGGTCAGGCTGCTGGTCCGCCGTCCTCTTCAGACCTCTTGCTGGTTCTTGCTGTGACCACGCTTGGGCTTCCGGAGACGGTACTTCCCAGGTGTGGAGGAGGGCACGCACTTCCTGTATATCCTCCAGCATGTGCTGCCTGAGTCAAGAATGGAGGTAATAAAGAGACATAAACACAGGGAACCACACGTCTAAAGCGTCCCATCTGTAAACTCTCGCTTACTCTCCAGGCTCACAGGCCCCTCCCTTCAGAGTGAGTCTCTTGAGTACAGAGATGAAACTTGGAAGTCTCTCTCTCTCTCCTGCTCCCTCCCTCCTCTGTCTGGAGCCTTCCCTTCCTCCCCCAGCCCCTCATTTCTGAACAATGAGCCTTCAAATACCTTGCCCAATCATTGAGTTACATGGGCCGAGAATGAAATTGTTTGCTTAAATTTGAGAACATGTATCTAATTATACATTTAATAAATATTTATTAAACACCTGATACGTGCCAGGCACAGTGGCTTGGATAAAGATGGTGAAGGCACAAGATGGGATTCTAATGTTGACGTGACAGATGCTGAAATGGAAGGACGTCCAAATCTCCTGTGAGGCCAGGCGAGGGAGGGGCCGTTCAAGGGAGTGAGAGAAGGCCTAAGGATGTGTGATACTTAGCCAAGTTGAGGACAGGGTGGTGAGAGCATTTGGGGCAGAAGAAACAGACGTGTCAGAGGAGGTGTTGTGGGAATGTGAAGTGGTTTCCATGCCTGGAGTCTGTTGGGTATGTATGTTGCAAAAAATGTGTGTTTGTGTGTATGTGTGTGCACGCACGTGTGTGTTTTGTGTGTGTGTGTGTGTGTGTGTGTGTGTGTGTGTGTATGGACGAGGTAGGGTAGAGGGCCAGGTAATGGGTCATGGGGGTAGAAAGAGGGAGATGGGTTATGACCTCTAAGCTGCCAAGGTGGGCGCGTCCAAATAAGGCAGGACCTTGAGAAGAGAGTTGTGAGGTCGGCCAGATTTCCTTCTTTTGTGTGTGTGCCGGGAAAGTTTTCTCAGCCTCATCCATTCCTGCCGTCAGGAGGTGAGACAAAAATATCCTTATTCTTCTTGCACTGGGAAATGCAGGCTTGGACTGGAATCTTAATAGCTACTGCTGGTTCTGCCTTCTCCAATTCCCAGATGTGGGCATGGCAGCTCCCAGCATTGGCAGCACTGGATGACTGGTTCTGAGGGTCTCCTTGGGCTCTTTTGGCGGAGCAGAGATAAGTTTCTAATCTGAGTCACTTAGGGCTCTGTGCATGGGCCCAGTCTAATAACTTCTGGAGGAGCCAGGATTTTCATCATGGACGTTTTCTGACTCATGTTGTCATTGGAATGACTTTCTGTTCCCTTTGGGCATGTCTTACTTCCACGCTTCTTAGGAAATGTCATCGTACTCTGACCTGGACCACTGGGCCGACAGTTCCAGGGCTGGGGTGCTGTGGGCTTGTCAAGTGGCCAGATCACGCCTACATCTGCTCAGGGCGCGTCAATGGTTGAGGAATTTCCAAGAACGAATACAAACAAGTTCATGCCATTGCTCTGAATTCAGGTCCCAGCAGTGTTTATGATTGGTCGACCAGCTTCTTCTGGAATACTCAGTCCAGTGAGACATGAGCACTGGGGGGACAGAGAAGGGTGAAGAGAGGAATCATGAAGCATGCTGGGTAAGCCAGTGGGCTGTAGGGCTTGGACTTGAACCAGTGCATCTAAATGGGCCAAAAGTGCTAATGGACTGAATGCTCTCCAAGGCTGGGGGAGAGGCAGGAGGACCCCAGGACCACTGTCTTGAGAGAAGGAGAGCCTGGGACCCCTGGAGCTGGGGTCAGAGCTGTGAGAACCAGAGGGGTGGGGATTACTGTGGACAAGAAGCATTTTGGAAGGTCTTTCAAGCACCTGGGCCTGGACAACCAAGTTCCACAGGGGCCAAGGCAACACTGCAGAGATCCTCTGCCAGACTGGGTGTAGCTGGCGGGAGTGGTCCACGGGATGCCCTGAGGACCACTTGTCTCCCCTTCAAGATGCTCGTAGCTGGGTGCCCTGGCACACATGGGATATGGCAGGTATCAGCCTTGGAGGGAGATGGCTGGCTCAGCAGCACGGGCATCCTTCTCCCTCTGCTTCTGTTTGACTGTTTCCAAGTCACCTTTAATGTTGTAAACCACTGCTTGTCACTTTGCCAAATTCTTACGCTCTTACTTAAGCGTGATTCATACACTAGATGTTTTTGACATTTGAAGATTACTTGGTTCTTTGGGCAATTTTCTCGTTCGCCTTCAAAAAAATGCCTGCAGTTCTCTGTTGCATCTGGTGGAAAGGTGAGGCCCCAGGATACATGTAATGAACTGATGGCACTGCAAGACGTTGGGCCCGGCACACTTGCGGGGTGTAGTTGAGATACAAGGTGTTTTCTACTAAAAGGATCAAGGCAGCTCCTTAGCCTCACGTTGGGGGATCATTTGTACTGAAGATAATTAATCAGCGGAGTCGTGCTGGGGCTGAGTTGGCCAGATGAGCCCATCTCCATGCTGAAGCCAACCGTGGGGCCAGCCAGACCTGCCATTTCCATCCTGACTGCCCACATGCTGTGTGATCCATTTTCTGTGTGGCAGAGGGCTGGTCACTCCAGACCCATGAACATGGGTTTTATAATATCATCCTTTCTACTCCATGGTGCCAGGACTGCCATCACCGGGTAGAGGTTAATTGAAAATTCATGTGGCCGGGCGCGGTGGCTCACACCTGTAATCCCAGCGCTTTGGAAGTCTGAGGCGGGTGGATCACGAGGTCAAGAGATCGAGACCATCCTGGCCAACATGGTGAAACCCTATCTCTACTAAAAAATACAAAAATTAGCTGGGCGTGGTGGCACACACCTGTAGTCCCAGTTACTGGGGAGGCTGAGGCAAGAGAATTGCTTGAACCCAGGAGGCGGAGGTTGCAGTGAGCTGAGATCGCACTACTGCACTCCAGCCTGGGTAACAAAAGCGAAACAAAAAAAAAAGAAAGAAAATTCATGTAACTGTCCACTTACTTATTAAAACCCACCTCCTTCTCTTCCCTCCCTCAACCCCTCTCCAATGCCAAACTGAGTCCCCACCCCAGGGGGAGACGGGAGAAGAACAACCTGGTCCCCACCTTGGAAGAAACCGTTGACCTCATGGAGAAGACTACAGATTCACGGCCATGTAGCGTTTGTCTTGGAATGTTTATATTAATTTTTCCCGTTCGTTCCCTATGTAAGCTGTGCGTCTCTCCCCACCAAGCCTGGTGCTCTGAAGGTGCATTGAGGGCCCAGAGTTGTCCCTAGCTACCTCCTTCCCTTTGTAATGTTCCCTTCCTCCCCGACAGGTGCGGTGAGGAGGCCTGTGCACCCTGCTGTGGGGTAAGGTGGCATCAGGCACAGAGAGAGTGACCTGGGGCAGCCTTGGTCACTTACAAGGTAATTTCACTTGGGAAATGATCTGAAAGAGGCTGCTGTTCTCACAGATGTCAGCGAACCCCACGCCTGAGCTGCTTAGCACTCCCAGCTATGCTGTCCCCCAGATGGAGTCCATTCCATTAAAGGACCGGAAAACAGAACTCTTGAAGACAGGATAAAGGATTAGGGATAATTTCATTTCAGAAGAAGGAGGCTGAGGAGGGACTTAATTGTCTTTGAAGGATCCTCCTGTGGAGGACAGAGATGAGTTGTCTTCATCTCACTGAGTGAGAGGAGACAAAGTGGATCTCAGATGAATGTGCAAAGCTTCCAGTGAGTTAGGGCTGGCCCCTGCAGGGAGGGTTCAGAGAGACTGGGCAGACAGAGCGGGTGGCACCAGGGAGCTGCGGGGGCCTGGCAGATGGATGTATTTGTGCATGGGGGCAGGGAGGGATGCTGTGGGAGAAGAGATGTCTCCGTTTCCTTTCAGAAAGAAAATTGTAAAAAGCAAGAAATTAACACACAGGAAGACTGTAGACCCCCAGGGGCAGAGGAAGCAGGTGTGGAGCGAGGTATGAAGAGAGGTGAGGAGTGAGTGCAGGCTGGCTGTGTCCTGCAGACTGGATGGAAAGCATGTCAGCTAAAGTACAGAGGTCACACTGGGAGAGCAGGAGGGGCCGACGGGGCTAGAGAGCTCAGTTTGAGCCTCTTTCAGCAAAGGAATGGGGACCTGCTGGAGATGCTTCAGCCAGGGAGTGACCCATGGTGGGGCTTCTGATTCTGGTATGTCACCCCTTGATGATGGAGGAAGCCACCTAGCACAGCCCCAAACACCAGTCTATGGATCCTTGCCTTTCTCAGACTGGTCTGCAGCAAAAGGAGGAAAATACTGACACCATGCAGTGAGTTTTTCATAGAACGAAATGCATTGCATTTAAAGTGCTGTCCTTTATTCTAAGATTATGTTCTATCAGCCAAGATTCTTCGTAGCAAGCAACAGAAACCAATTCTGGGTAATTGAAGTAGAAAGGAATTTATTAAAAGGATATTAGGCAGCCCACTGTCTCCAGGGTGGGTGGAGAACCAGGCTCACAGGCTACATGGCCAGGAATGACAACAGTCATACGCAGATCTGGCCCCACGAGGCCCCGCCGCTGCCCTGCTGGTCAGACCTCCAGTTGGTCCAGACCAGCACCACCAAGCTTCCAACCATGGGTGCTGCAACTGCTGCAGGTCTGCCCTTTGCCCACTCCTGTGTCACCGGCTTCTGATTTAAAGTGTGTGTCAGTGCGCCCCGTTGGTGGAGCAAGGGAGGTAAGCAAATTTGCTGTTTCCAGCTTCTATGATGCAAGTTGGGCTGTGCTTCCACAGCAGGGGGCTTCCCAGACACAAGGCAGGGGCCCAAGTGCTGAGAACCCAACCTGGAAGGAAAGGTGTTTCTTCTGTGTCTGAGTATGTGTGCATGTGTGAATTTTTAAAAGGTTCTTTCTTTTGTGAAGTGAAGGTGCTCAGGTTGACGTTTAAAGCATCATTGTTACTTGGCAGAATGTGACGTTGGAGGTTTAGTAGTCCCCGAAACCTAAAGACTAGGACTTCGTGCCAGGCAGGCTGGGTCTAAACCCCAGGGCTGCTCCTTGGTAATCAAGTAGTCTTGAATGAAGGTTGTCAGCATTCTGAGGTCCTGTTTTGTTGTTGTTTAAAATCCCCTTACCCTATTTATGTACCTTTAGATCTAAAGGTAGTCTTTTTTTTTTTTTTTTTTTTTTGACATAGACTCTCACTCTGTTGTCTAGATTAAAATGCAGTGGCACGATCACAGCTCACTGCAATCTTAACCTCCTGAGCTCAGGTGATCCTCACACCTCAGCCTCCTATGTAGCTGGGACCACAGGCACGCATCACCACACCCTTTATATATATTTTTAATTTTTTTGTAAAAGATAATAACACTCACTGCTCAGAGCTGCAGTGCACAGTGAATAAGAAGACATGGGTGAAGTATGTAATGAGCAGCTGACAAGCAATTTGGTGACACTGTAGGGTTGAGGGGTCAACATCGATTAAAACAGCTTTCTAGAGGCAGATCCTAAATCATCCAGAATGCCTTAGAATCTGTTCTTGTGCCTGCTGGAGGTACACCTTCATGGTAACAAGCACCTGAAGGCACAGTGATAACATCCCGGTGCCTGGGGAGTCTTGCGAATTTCTTCTCTGGTAACACTTGCATGCTGGAAGGAAGCTGTTGTGTTCTGAAACACTGATGGGTCCCAGATTCAGAAGCCCTGACCCTGACCAAGCTCCGCTTCTAGAAAAACACCTAGGGCAATCCAAGCCATGCCCTCCGATGGGACTGGATGTCTTGCAGCTGGGGTTTGGTGGGCATTTTCCCACTTCGTCTCCCTCCCTCCTCTGATGGACAGGACAGGTTGTGTGTTGTCTGCAGGTCCATGCCTCAGTTTCTTCATCTAGCAAAAGACAAGTGATATACCAAGGTCACGAGGCCAGTGAGTTGCTGTCTGAGCCAAGACTCGAGGCCAGGGTCTCTCATGCAAATATCAGAGATGCTGTGTAGTGTTGCAGTCCTGGGCAGGAGGGACTCGGTCCGCTTTTGCCTGGGAGGTTCACATCACCCCTGTCTTTTGAGCTGTTCTTGTCTCTCCGGCAATAGATCCATTGTCTGTGATTTACTGAAACTTCCTGGAGAAACTGCGTTTTATCCATTGCTGCCTGTCAGGTGCGTTGGGTGTCTAGTGTGTTGCCAGCTAAATAAACATGATGGCCTTCCTGACCAAGTTCACTTTCTCTATCCGCTCTGGGGCTCCATCTTTGTTCTTCTCACTCTACACATTCTCTCTTCAGTAATGTTATGGGCTCCCTAAAACAACAATTCCCAAATCAGTATCTTCAGTACTGACCCCACTGCTGACCGTGAGGTCCTAATGGCAGCTCACTGAGGGCCGTCTCCCCCGGACACTCCACAGGCACCTCCATTTGAGCCCTTCTGAAGCTGATCTCAGCCTCTTTCCCAACCTCAATCCAAATCTCTTCCTCCACCTGCGTTCCTATCTCATGGCCCTGACAGAAGCCTGGAAGCCTTCCTGAACACTCTTCCTTCTGCCCCCCAACATCGAGCCGCTCCCCCTAGGCCCTCAGCCTTCTTCCTGTCATTGCCTCTATCCTCCCTCTCCATTCCCACTCAAGACGCCTGCTCGAGTTCAGGCTCCATCCTCTCGTGCGGGATTTGGCAGCAACCTCTTAACTTGTTTCCTGGCCTCTGAGCTTGTCCCTGCCCATTCATTCTTCATCCAGAGCCAGAATGCTCTGTCCAGGGCACAAATTCTATCCTGACAGCCTTCTGCTAGAGCCATGCCTTAGAGATCTCATTTTTGGGGGATACACGTGTGTTGTGTGGCTGCATGGAGAGACGGAAGCGAATCATCTACCTGCAAGCATTTATACTCAGGTGAGCACAGTTCACACACTGCTTGGTGTATAGCACACGTCCAAACTTACATATATTGAACATCAAGCTTTAGGTCCCTTGTCTTGATTGCGCAACAGTGCCATGCAGTAGGCACTGCTGTGATCCCCCACTTTCCTGATAGACACACTGAAGCAGAGGGAAATGAGGTCATTTGTCCAGGTGAACCGAGCAAGTCGTGGAAGGAGGTTCTGTCCCCAGGCAGCCTTGACCGTGGGATTTTCATCTGTGATCACTGCATTGTCTCCCCTCCAGCCTCACCTTCCTCTGCTGTTTCCCCTCGTAGACCTGTTAGAGCTCTGCTGAAGTGCTTGCAGTTCTCCCAACACTGTGGGCTTGTTCAGCCTGAATTTTTAGCATTGAGTTTCTTCTCCCTGGAACCCTTACTGCCACGACCCCCACCCTCTGCTGAGGCTGTGTGTGCGGTGGGAGAGACCCCTTGGGGCTATTTCTTTAAGCACATCCCTCCCCAACGGCTGGGCGGACGCCCCCTCCATGCCTCGTAGCATGATATTTTCTCCTTTCTTATTTTGTCCATCGCCCTGCAGTAGTTTGTTCAGTTTTCCCCTCAGCTGGACTGTGATTTCCTTGAGGACAGGGTCTGCCTTGCTCGTTTCTGCCCCGAAGCCGAAATGACATATTGTCGACACACTGTAAGTTTTGTTGAAAGAGTGAATGAATCCAGATACACCTTCCACTGTGGGGCCCCGCCTCTCGCTGCGGCAGTGGGCTTTCCAAACTGAAGAGGCCTTATGCTTCCACCTGCCCTCCTGCCTGACTCCCACCCCATCCTACCTGGACCCCTCCATGGAGCCAGGGCCCGGTCCTTGGTCTTTGTTGCTGCAGCCCCTGGTGATGGATGGAGTGGGCATGGGCACTGTAAGGAACCCCCTTGGGAGGCCGTCCCAAGGCTAGCAATCCCTAGCTGGGTCTGCGGGAAGTCCCTCCAGAACTCTGCCCCGTTCACGCAATTTGTGGCCTATGTAGGGTCCACATGGGTATCTCTGAGGGCCTTGCAGACCTGGTGCTTTGGTTTTGAAATGTTAGACTTCAGCATGATTTAGTGCCCTGGCATTTCTGAGCTAGTTTACAGTAATCAGGCATTTGTTAATGCTCACTTTCTCCTCCACGGACTGTTGCTGACACAGGAATTTTCTTTGTTGATTAGATTTAGTCCTATGCTAAACAGTAACTGGCGTAGGGTGGTGAGGGGAAGCCTGGACGCCAGCAGTGATGGTAACGTGGGGTCCAGGGAGGCTGGGGCCGCTGCTTAGGAACTGTGTCAGTGACTTAACACTTCTGAGTCTCAGTGGCTTCATCTGTGAGTCAGGGATAACCCTACCCAATACGTTGGGGTTACTGTGAGGATTAGAAAGAATAAGGCTGGGCATGGTGGTTGACGCCTGTAATCCCAGCACTTTGGGAGGCTGAGGTGGGCAGATCACCTGAGGTCAGAAGTTCGAGACCAACCTGACCAACATAGAGAAACCCCGTCTCTACTAAAAATACAAAATTAGCCAGGTAGAGTGGTGCATGCCTGTAATTCCATCTAACTCAGGAGGCTGAGACAGTAGAATTGCTTGAACCCAGGAGGCAGAGGTTACGGTGAGCCAAGAGTGTGCCATTGCACTCCAGCCTGGGCAACAAGAGCGAAACTCCATCTCAAAAAAAGGAATATAAATTGACTCAGAGCATGCACTTCATCAATCCTGATCCCCCCTTCCCTGCCCCTTAGTGCCCGTGTTAGGCCTGACTTACTAGCACATGAGTTCCACAAGGTGCCAGATGGTACTTTTCATGGTAAAGGAATCTATAGGTAAGAGCAGGTTTTCTCTTCTCCTAGTACTGTGAGGATTGTTACTGCCTTCACCTCCTGCCCCGTCACACTCCCCATCAGTGTCTTTTAGAGTCTGGAGTTGCAGACCACAGATACTAGTAAATTGTCCTACTGATTCCATTAAAACAGACCAAGTCAGAAAACTCAGCTTCCAGATTGCCAGGCCAGTATGATTTTCCCAAAAGAAGAGCTTCCATGAGATCACATTTGTGACTTGTAATTTTGAACTCGCAGACCCTGGCCCTGCCCTCTGGCCACAACTGTCCTGCTCCCCCTGCCTTCTCTTTCCCTCACTCTCTTGAGTCATTTCTGCTACCTCTGAGCCAGTGAAGGCGGAGGCCCGGTAAAGGCTCCCGGTCTGTCCTGGAGCTCCCCCAGGCTGGAGGGTCCCAGCTGGGGAGGGCACAGCCATCGCAGGAGCTGCAGGGCTGTCTGTGGCTCTCACGGTCAGTGGGGAGCCCACGGCCAGGGTGACTGTGCTCACGGACACATGTGACTTTCCTCCTCATTCCTGCCTCGCTGGGCTTGACTCATCTCTTTCATCACTGTAGACTTGGACGTTGTTATTTTCAGGGCATCATCTCATTTCATCTAAAGGTATGTCCTCTATTCAGAATAGATTTGTAATTGCCCTTTCCCTGAAAAATGTTGAGCAGAATGAGTCCTCAGGATAACAGTGGCCTTAACCATGAGTCTGGCATTGGGCTCATTGCCGAGGTCCGAGTTCCAGCGGGGTTGGGGGCTGAGGGCTCTGGTGGGCCACGCTTTGGGGTGCGGCTGGTGTCTCCGCATGGCCTTTTTCCCCACTCAGGAGATTCTGTTCCTGGCTCCTCGGTCGTTTCTTGAGAGGAAAAGACTTGGGGGCCGGTCATTACCCCAGGATTAGGCTGCCTGTCCTCGCTTGGCTGTCGACCAACTGGCTGACTTCTCACCACTCCCTTCTCCCCCACTGAGCCACAGAGGCCTGGTCATGGGGACGTGTCACAAAGGTTAGATAAGGCCGTCCAGTGCTTTCACTCGTGGAATGCATGCAGAATAACATGGTTTCCATACACACTGAGACACAGGCTGCTTGTGTGGCCAGTGCGGGGCCGGGGTGGGGGATCCTACATCAGCACATGGTGACCCTGGCCTCGCTCGCCGACAGATCACTCTGCCCCTGTCCCCTCCTGTCTCCTTCTCCCCAGTGACCCTTATGGGTCCGTCCAATAAGAGCCAGTCCCTCGGCCATTTCAGAGCATCCATGGGTGGAACTCGCCACCCTGTGGCCGCCCCTCGAAGCCCTGTTTCCTCTCCTCCCTTGCTTCATCCACACCGATCCCATCACTACTTCGCCTGTCTGAAATTCTCACTGCGTGCAGGCCGTTGAGCTAAAAAATCCGAGACTCACTTAAGCTGTTCAAGGAACCGGGCTTGTTTTACGGGAGGCAAAATCCCACAGGAACGCAGGCAGGGCCCGCTGGCTCCCGGAGACCAGGCCGTCCGGAGTCCTCCGTGCGTCTTCATCTCAGGGCCCTGCTGACACAGCGCCTGCTGCCCTCTGAGCAGATTCTTCCACACCTTGCTTAGTTTTCTTCCCGATGCCAACTGATAGATCATGTGAATTTTCTGGCAAAAATTCCAAAGGAAGAGACTCCAGTGGGCTTAGCTAACTGCCCCTGCGCCACCTGGAAGAGCTCCTGGTGCCAGGGTGTCTCTGCAGAGTGCTTGCTGGACCTCACACTGGTCGTCTTTGGGTCTAGGTGCCAACTGCGTCCACCCTTTTCCAGAAATGGCACTGCTGAGGCCCATCTGTCAGCGGGGGCTCTGGGTGGGGCAGTCACTATGAGTGGCACATATAAAACTCATCCTCCCGCCACCCTCCACCCAAATCCTACCCAAACTTCAAAGCCCGGCATCGATCCCACATCCTCCCAGAAGCCCCGTCTGCCGCCTCCTCCTCCTTTATTAGTCAGCAGAGAGCTTAGAGACTGGCCAGGGCTTTCATTAACATTTTCTCACAGCAGTCCTCATGGCAGCCTTCTGGGAAGTAGGTGTCACTTACACAGAGGGAAACTGAGGCTCAGGAAAGGCTGGGCGACTCGCTCAGTAGTGTAGACAAGGTTCCAGCCCACCCTGTGATTCTGCTCAATGCTTCTTCCACTTGTTCAGGTGCTTCGGAGCCCCTCCAGCCCTCCTGGTGTGTCACAGGCTACACAGTGATTGGGGCCTGTCTCATGGTGTCTTCCGGGGTGGCTTGGATTGCGGTGACCTGTGTGGTCTGTCCATTGCTGAAGGGGTGTCTGCTCTGGAAAATCATGTGGTCAGGGCAGCACCAGAGGCCGGGATGGGGGCCCGGCAGGGCCTCCCTGCAGAGCACAGGGAAGTGGAGGTCAGGTTCATGGCCGCCTCCACCTCTCCTCTCCTCCTCTGTTGGGCTAGCTACTCCTGGAGGGCAGAAGTGAAGGATTTCTGGTACAAAGTCATTCTGCTTGCCCTGAATGTCAGGAAGGAAGATTTAGACAAGATTGTTGTGTGTGTGTGTGTGTGTGTGTGTGTGTGTGTGTGTGTGTGTGCTGGCATGTCTGTCTTTGTGTGAGTATGTGTTCCTGTGCTTGTGTGTCTTGGTATGTGAACCTGTGTGTGTGTGTTACATGTGTGTGTGACTGTGTATGTGTGTGTCTGTGTGTGTGACTGTGTCTGTGTCCTTCGTGTGCATCTGTGTCAGTGTGTCTGCCTCTGCTGTCTGTATGTTTGTGTGAGTGTCAGTGTGTCTGGGTGGGTCTTTGTGTGTATTCTTTGTGTATCTGTGTATCTATGTGTCTCTCTGTGTGTGTCTCTGTGTCTGTATGCCTGTGTGCCTGTGTATGTCTTTGTGTATAGTGTGTTTGTGTGTTAATGTGCCTGTGTATCTGTATGTGTTTCAGTGTGTCTTCTGTGTCTCTGTGTGTGTATGCCAGTGTGTATGTATATGTCTTTGTGTGTTGTGTTTATGTGTGTGTCTGTGTGTCTCTATATTTCCATATGCCTATGTGTGTGTTTGTGTGCTGTGTGTGTGCTTGTGTGTCTGTGTCTCTGTGTTGTGTGTGTGCCTGTGTGTATTCCATGTGCCTGTGTCTCTCTGTGTTGTATGCCTGTGTGTGTGTCTGTGTATCTGCAGTCTGCGTGTGTAGGCGGGCGAGCAGTGCCTGTGTGTGTGTCCGTGTATCTGTGCAGTCTGCGTGTGTAGGCGGGTGAGCAGTGCCTGTGTGTGTGTCTGTGTCTCTCTGTGTTGTGTCTGTACCTGTGTGTGTGTCATGTGTCTGTGTTGTGTGGGTGTCTGGGTGTCTGTGCAGTCCACGTGTGCAGGCAAGCAGGCAGCACCTGTGTGTGTCCGTGTGTTTGTGTCTCTGTGTTTTGTGTGTGGCTGTGTGTGTGTCCGTATGTCTGTGCAGCCTGCGTGTGCAGGCAGGTGGGCAGTGCCTGTGTGTGTGTCCGTGTGTCCACGTCTCTGTGTTGTGTGTGTGCCTGTGTGTGTCTGTGTCTCTGTGTTGTGTGTGTGTCCGTGTGTCTGTGTCTCTGTGTTGTGTGTGTGGCTGTGTGTGTGTCCGTGTATCTGTGTGTCCTGCATGTGCACCAGGCGGGCAGCGCCTGTGTGTGTCTGTCCGTGTGTCTGTGTCTCTGTGTTGTGTGTGTGGCTGTGTGTGTGGCTGTGTGTCTGTGTGTCCTGCATGTGCAAGTGGGTGGGCAGTGCCTGTGTGTGTGCTTGTGTGTGTCATGTGTCTGTGTCTGTGTTGTGTGTGTGTCCGTGTGTCTGTGTCTCTGTGTTGTGTCTGTGGCTGTGTGTGTCCGTGTGTCTGTGTGTCCTGCATGTGCAGGTGGGCGGGCAGTGCCTGTGTGTGTGTGTCATGTGTCTGTGTCTGTGTTGTGTGTGTCTGTGTGTCTGTCTCTGTGTTGTGTGTGTGTCCACGTGTCTGTGTCTCTGTGTTGTGTGTGTGCCTGTGTGTGTGTCCGTGTGTCTGTGCGGCCTGCGTGTGCAGGCGGGCGGGCAGCACCTGTGTGTGTGTCCGGTGTGTCCGTGTCTGTGTTGTGTGGCTGTGTGTGTGTCCACGTGTCTGTGTCTCTGTGTTGTGTGTGTGTCTGTGCGTGTGTCCGTGTGTCTGTGCGGCCTGCCTGTGCAGGCGGGCGGGCAGGGCTGCGCTCCGCTCCTGACAGACGCCGCTGTGCTCCTCCAGGAGGCCTTGAATTCCCCATTCAGCGCGGAGCCTGTGAGGGGATCCCAGCCCCTCGCCCACGCCTCTGTCGGTGAAATGCCAGCAAGCCATTTATGTCCCTTTTGCCTAGAAAATGAAAACTCAAGTCATTGAACAAAAGCTGCCCTTGAATGGGTCTTGCTGACTTGCCCTTGGGGGCCTTGGAGCCTGGCTGGTGGAGCCGTGGCGGGAGCCGCAGGCCTCAGCGGGGCAGTGGGGTTGGCGGGTCCCACAGGCGGTCTCGGGGAAGCTCCTGCTCACGGGAAGCCGTTTTCGCCCACCCGCTTACCTGTTTCTTTGCTCCCTGCGACAGAGAAGCCGGAGGGGGGTTCTCCCCGGCTGCCGTGCGGGGGCAGGCTCTGCAGGCCTCTTCTGGGGCCATGGGAGGCGTCTCTGCCTGGTCAGCCTGGCCGAGTGGCCTCCCCCGGGCCTGTGCCTCCCCACCCCAGGGTCTTCTCTCTTCACCGATGGGGCCCCTTCCGCCCCACCCCAAGAGCCGCCCTGCCGCGGGCTGTCCCCTCTCTGTCGCGCACATTCAAATCCTCTCTGAGAGCTTCTTAAGCAGCTGCGCAGTTCATGTCTTTTCCTCTCAGATTCTCAAAGGACTTAAGAACCCTGGACTGGTGTTTCTCTAAAGGACAATGGCCTCTGTGATTTCCGGAGTGTGTCATTCCCCTATTACTTGGGTAGTCTGTTGCTGGCCGTGGGGTCCGTCAGAGAGGCCTCGCCTCAGCCTGGCAGGCGGGGGTCCTGTGGGAACACCATTCCACTCTCCACAGGCTGGGGGTGCAGGGTGGGATCTCGCTGGTCCTCCTGGGCCTTGGCTGGTGCCCAGGGCCCTCCCCCGAGCTCCTTCTCCATCCCCCGAGTGCCCTAGCCAGGTAACCCCAGCACAGCGATGTGTCCCCATCAACCAGGCTCCTCCGCCACACATATGAAGAAATAGCAGCAGCGTGCTCTTCTCCCTGAAGATGAGCAGGGAGCTTGTCACAGGCTTCACCACTCCAACCTCTCCCCCACCCCACTCACCGTCCTTGGTGGCTTCGCTGGGGCATCCACACTCTCTCCCTTCCTGCCCAGCTGTCACCTGTCATACCCAGCACAGCCCTGATGTGCTGCCTCTTCACACGTGGCTTCCTAAAGGACACTGGGGCTCTTGCTGCCTTTCTTTCCTTTTCTTTCTTTTTTTTTTGAGATTGTCGCCCAGGCTAGAGTGCAGTGGCACTATCTTGGCTCACTGCAACCTCCACCTCCCGGGTTCAAGCAATTCTCCTGCCTCAGCCTCCCAAGCAGCTGGGATTACAGGCACCTGCCACCACGCCCGGCTAATTTTTTGTATTTTTGGTAGAGATGGGGTTTCAGCATGTTGGCCGGGCTGGTCTCGAACTCTTGACCTTGTGATCCACCTGCCTCGGCCTCCCAAAGTGCTGGGATTACAGGCATGAACCGCCGTACCCAGCCTCTTGCTGCTTTTCATGTAGTAGCAATACCATCCCCCCTTTCTTCTCTGAGGAACAGTAGGTAGAACCGTTACTTCTAGAACAAGTGCTTGGGGCTTACTGCTGTCCAAGGTGGGAAATGCATTAGATTTATCTATAAAAGTAAAAGTAAAAGTCATTCCTTACATAGTTTCCCCTAAAGTAGAACTCTGGGAGCCTCTGAGTGTACACGTGTGCATGTGTGTGTGTGGGCCTGTGTGTGGGTGTGTGCCTGTGTTCCGTGAGAGAATGCATGGTGAATGGAAATCAGACTCAGTCACCACTGGGTTTCTCTCCTTGGTTCACTTTGACTGCTCTACACTGTTAAATTGTTTCTATTATTTGTCATCTATGGTTTCATTTATAACCAAAGTGGACTGCTTTGGCTATAAAAAGTGACACAGACAGGAAACATAAAAAACATTTATGTGGAGCCACCCCAAGTTAATGAGGAGCCCAAGACTGATCATTCTGCAAATTTGCCTCAAGGTTATTTTTACCAGATCCGTAAGTAGTGATCATCTGATCCAAGTTCTTATATAGGTCATCTAAATGTCTTTAGTTCGTCAAATGAGAGGAAGAAGAAGGGTGTCAGGGGGCAGATGATACAGAGATAATTTAGCCAGCTTGTCTTTTATTGATTGGAAAAATTATTACCGGCAATGTGTTATTTGGGAGAAGAACTTATAATCTCTCTCCGAATCCTGCTTTAGCTCCTCATTTAGATAACATTTGAACATTACTAAAACACCGCAGTTGATTTTTCTTACGCTCAAAATGCACAAATTCTAAAGATCGGGTCACAAAAGCAGTTTTTAATCTACTTTTAAAGCTGATGCACATAATTAAGTTTCAATTATGTTTTAGATATGTTGGTCCCCAAACCAAAATGTCATTTTTTATTTGTCAACAAATCAGTCTTTCCTTGCACAACTAATTTAAAGGAAATGAAACATTGTGTATAACTTGTTAAATGGGAAAATGTTGAAATGTGTCTTTATATATAATGAACGTTATTTAAAAATGGTCTTTTAATGCTCATTTAATATAATCTTTGAATAATATACTCATATAAAATATTTAACTAAAATCTTTTTTACCATAAGCCATGCAAAAATGATAAAATGATTTTTTTTAATTGTAGGGGGTTTGTGAAATTATAGATTACTGTGAAAGGAGTTCATTAGTCAGAAACAGGATTGGAAATGCTGATCTAGAGACACAAAACCCAGGGATTTCAGGAGGGAGCTGGAGAAGGGAAGAGAGCGAGGGCGGGAGAGAACCAGTCCCAGCCTGGTAAGGAATGTGCGGCTTCCTCCTTGGCCGCCAGCAAATACCCCCTCTCGCCAGGGCCTGCCAGACTGGGGCCCCATAATAAATGCCAAAAGTAGCCAGAGGCGAGGGCACTGAGGAGTATTACCTTTGAGTTCATCCTTCAAAGAACGCAAGCCTGGGCGGGTAGCAGGGTGAGCCCCCTACCTGCGTCCTACCCTGCTGTGGACATAGGAGGAGTAAGCTGGAGACACAGATGAAAGGAACCTGGTGTCCCCCAAGAGAGCAGCCCGAAAGGAGCGGCCCTTGGCTGATCCCTGCTAAGCTGCTTTGCCAGCTTGCCTTAGATTAGACTAGGTGTACTGGGGGCAGGCAACATCATTTTCTGAGAACTGGCTGTCACATGACTTAGCAGAACAATAACAAGCCAGGCAGAATTTTGTCCCCAGCACCATTTATGAGCTCTGGAAGGACCACAGGACACTGGTGACCCAGTCTGGGTCTCTTTCTTTATAGGGTACACATCAAAGCCCGGAGAGGTGGAAGAGGCTGCCCGGGGCCTCGGGGTGGCCCCAGAGCGTGCTGTGTATACATTCTTCCAGGGTCCCTGTGTGCATTCTTCTAGTGTTCTGGGGCAAGGATGTGTGCCATTTCAAAGATACTGATCACAGAGGAGGATTGTGCCCCTCCCATGCCTGGGGGAGTGCCTCTGAACTGGGGAGATGGCCTCAGGGTCATGGGAAAGGCTCTTGGGAGGGACAGCTGGGTTCTGAAGGCTGTGGGAAGGGGAGGAAGGGATGATTAGGGCCAGAGGGTTAACTTACACAACAGCAGAAACCATTCTACTGTGGTCAGGTTCTGCAGGTGTTTTGTGACCCTCCTTCGGGGAACATTTATTTGTATCTATTCCAGCTGGTTGACCTGCCACAGCCCATCCTCAAATGTATCAATCCAAGGTACTATTATTTATAGAATCATTGACTCATGAGCTCCCCAGGGCTCCCCTGCCAAGTGACTTCCCGGCGGCCACTGGTCCCCTCCACAAACAGGAGCTCCCAACTGAGGGGAGGCCCCTCCTCCATTAGCTTTTCCCCCTCCAGTTCTGATTCTTTCTGCCCCTCGGGGTCTCCCAAAGCATGCCTGGTCTGCTGCAGGACGGCCTTTCAGGCATGTACAGACAGCAAAGACACCCTCCTCACTGCTGCAAATAAACACCCAAGCTGCAAGAACATCTCCTGCCCCAGCTCCTCACACATACTTTTCATGTCCTTTTGGCATCTCAGTCACGTCTCTAAATGGGCTGCAGTTTGTCAACATCCCACAGAAAGCATGGCCTAAGAACCCAGGTGCAGCTCTCAGAGCTGTGACCAGGACAGCAAAGGGCCTGGTTGCCAGCTCCTTCTGCCAAGGTCTCAGTGCACAGCTGGACCCAGCCTCATCTGACAGCTCTTCTGGAAGCTTCTGAGTTCTAGCAGGGGTGATATAGTCTGCTACGAGGGCGAGGTACACATGCCGCACCCTGAAATCTAACCTTTAGCAGAGCCACGTGAGTCAGAAGAGAATGTTGCTTCCAAGGCCTTTTCTGATTCTAACCAGACAAGCGATGGCACTCTTGTATAGAGTGAAGTGGATTTTAGCCGTTACACAGTTTGCTTACAGATACCCAGGCCTCTTGATCTGGTGTTTCACATCCCAGGTGACCGCTGCATGGTGCCTCTGAGCGTCCCCACTCCTTTCCCAAAACAGTACCTGCTGGGAGCTCAGGTCTCCTGACTCCACAAGAAGGTGCTGGCTAATTGCACGACAGAAAACAGTTCAAGAGCCAATTCGAAAGCCGGGGGCGGGAACCACACATTGATCTTTCTGGGCTGAGTATTTTTACGGCGTTCTATATTTACACCAAAATGGAGGTGAACTTAACAATATGGTGTTATCACAGGAAATGAATGAATCTGTCAAAAATCGCTCTCTTACTGAATGACTTCTTTAACCTGAGCTGCCAGAAAAGTCTATCACAGTGGGAAGTCATGCTTTAGATGGTGTGTCCTGATGAAAAATTGATATCGGTGGAAATGACATTTTTTTAAACTTCTAGGTGTTAACAGTAACTTTGAGTTCCCTGTGAGGCTCAGAGGGGGTGGCGTGTTCTGCGTAGCCACATCCGTGTTTATTAGTTCGTGACCTTCCGCTGTGGCATTTCATCGTCACAGCAAAATTGCAACCTTTCAGCGCCTGTGGACAGTCCCGTTAAAACGGCTTTGAGGGAGAGATGGCTCATGTGGTCAGGCATTTTGGTGTCACACTCAATTGGCTAAACATAGTCATTTTGGGTTCTATTATTGACTAATTTGGGTAATTCACCTACTGGGAAATATTTAAAGATAAAAATATGAAACCCTGTCAGCGTATGAGCAAGGTCCTTGATGTCAGTTTTGTGACATATTTTTAAACACTGGAATCTGTTCTGTGGAATATCCTGGCATGTTGCAGTTAAGTCAAACAATGTTGGGAGCCCATCAGCTGTCTGTCTGCCCATCTTCCTGTGCTCACGGAGGCTCCGATCCGGGGTGGCTATTTTATACCTGGGTGGCTCCAGTTTAATAGAGAATGCCATTAACAAGCGTGCCAGAGTCTGTCCCTGCCTGCAGCCTTGATTAGCCATCAGCATGCGTGAAAGCTCATTTCTTGATTGGTGTTGAAATATGTCACACCCTGATGGAGCATTGCAGGCTATCGCTGCTGACGGATTAATGACCGAGCACCTGCCTCATGGCCTCATCCACGACAGCTGCCATCCAGAGGGAACAGAGTTTGGGCCTGTCTGCAGAAGGCCTTGGAGTGTTGAGGTGGGCAGGTCTGGGAATCCGTATGGGCAGAAATGTCGGGAAGCCGAGTCACTCTGGGACAAGTGGCTGTGTCTTTTGCTGTCCCCTGCATGTGAGGGTTGGGACCTGAAGGCCCATGTTCCCCCAGCGACGTTTTGAGGTAGGTATTTAGGGTCTGGCATGGGCATAGGATTTCACTAGTTTCCCCCAACTTCTATCCCTCCTTCCTGGCATTCCATAGTCACTTTACTATGCTTTGTCTTTTGTGATGACGGGTGTCCCGGTCTCAACTCCTCTCATCTACCTACACCAACAATGACCACACACCTGCTGTGTGCAGGCACCATTGCCAGAGTGCATCATACAGGTCGTCAGTTTCTTGGAGGCGAGAAAGGTGCCTTGTTTACCCCCACCCCCCACTACACACACACACACACACACACACACACTCTTAATTGTGTTATATGATTGATACTCATTCTAAGTGGCTGTTACGAGTCAAATTGTCATGTGTGGCTGAGTGGTGAAGAATGTCCCTCTTCTCGTGCCCAAACCTGTGGGCTAAATTGGAGCTCAGCATACCCTGAAAATTTCATAAGATTTTATATGATGCAAGGAAGGATTTGGGGCCACTGGTTCCCCCAACAGAACCAGCAAAGTCTCCTAGTACTTCTTTGGTATTTTGCTTTGCAGTGTCCTGGCCTTTGCCTTTAAGTCTCCTTTTCAGACAATCTATAGAAAGTTCTGCACTCCATCTCTGAGCCCAGGTTAAGCTAGTCTGGATTCTGGGTTCTCATCCTGATGCTGCTGCTAACTCAAGGTACAGCTTTGGTTGGGCTGGTGTCTTCTCTCTGGACCTTGGCTTCCCCCTGTACACAGCAAGGGAGTTTGGAACTCACAGCCAACTCTTTGAGTTAGGATTGTGAGCATCCACTGCTCCCCAACACCAGGCTGCACTTGGGCACATATGTTCACACACACACAGGCACACAACGTGCACACATGGTTAGCTGGGCCCTGCTCTGTCACTGATGAGCCAGTGCCTCCAAGGTCTGTCTTCTCCATGTGAGTTGCTTTCGTGCAGCCCAGGGAGCCATGGTTGTGGCACTGGGGTCTTGGTGCCCATGTGTCCCTGGGAGAGGTTGCATTGTGCAATGTGGTGGCCTCCTCAGTGTGCGGACACCATCCGGCCCTTAGGGACAGAGCTTCAGTTGTGGGGTCTCACTGCACTCTACAGGTGTTTCTTTTTTTGCTTTCAAAGTAACATAACTGCCCTTGGGAAACAGGCCGGGGAAACAGTTTGGGAAACAGGCCGGGCGCAATGGCTCACACCTGTAATCCCAGCCAAGGCAGGCAGATCACCTGAGGTCAGGAGTTTGAGACCAGCCTGGCCAACATGGCAAAACCTCGTCTCTACTAAAAATACAAAAATTAGCCAGGCGTGTTGGTGGGCGCCTGTAATCCCTGCTACTCTGGAAACTAAGGCAGGGAGAATTGCTTGAAGCCAGGAGGCAGAGGTTGCAGTGAGCTGAGATAGCACCACTGCACTCCCGCCTGGGTGACAGAGCGAGACTCCATCTAACAAAAAAAAAAAAAGGAAGTTTGGGAAACAGACAGGAGGGGAAGGGAAATCACCTATAACACCACTTTCCCTTCCAGCAGCTACCACTATCATTTTGTAAGTTTCCTTCTAGTGACTGTTTAATTTATCATTTTTCAATTGTTTTTTATACTTGGCACTGTAATAGGCACTTTACATATATTAACTACTTGAATCTTCTCAACAATCCTTCTGGATAAAAATGAATGAGTCTTATTTTATAGATGAGAAAACCTAGTGGAGGTTGAGTGGCTGGGTATATCCAGCTTGCTGGGGCTGGGATTTGAACCCTTGCCGTGTGACTCTGGACCCTCTCTTCCTTCCACTAGTGCAGTGGTTATCAGATTTCACCTGTTTGAAAGTCACCTGGAAGACTTGTTAAACCTATTCCTGGGACTCACCTCCGGAGTTTTCGATTCAGTGAAGCTGGGTGAGGGGAGGCCTGCCATCCTATACTTCCAGCAAACCCCCAAGCAATGCTAGTGCTGCTGGAATGGAAACCATACGTTGAGAACCATTGTACTAGCCCATACTGCTGCGTTGTGGAGACCTCTGAAAAGAATTCACTATTTGGCTTCACACACATCACTTTCAGTGACTGCATGAGATGACGCATGTTCTAAAAGGAATCTGTTGCTTGTTTGTAGCTTTGGAATTCACAAACCTGCCTTAGCTCAGAGCCCAGGAAAATCACCCGCGGTTAAACCCCTCCCTGAGAAGGGCTCTCTGGGCCCTCCAGCTGGCCCAAAAGGGACAAGTGCCTTAGATCATTACATCAGTGGCCAGTGCCGTTCAGTTACCTAAATATGACCCATTCTTCAAGGCACTGTTCAGCTTTTACCTTCCCCAGGAAACTCACCCTGCCCCCCTCAGCCCGCAGGATCTCTTCCTTGCTCATCCCTCATACCTGTGCTACTGTGGTCAGTGATCTAGATTAGGAAACTAATTTTTTTCTTTCTGGATAGGGAGCCGCAGATCCAACAGCCACAGACCATCAGCCCTGCAAGGCCCTTGGGCGGCATTTGGTGTAGCCCCTCCATGTTATAGATGGTAAAACCGAGGCCCAGAGGCAAAGAGAATTGTCTCAGATCAAGGAGAGTGCTGTGCCTATAAAGTCCATTTTGAATTAATTCTTGACAACCACAGTTAGACCTTACAGTTGGTTTACATTTACTGCTTAAAATGACTTCCCAGATATCCCTACACTGAAAGAATGCACACTTGAGATAGACGGACACAACAGCTACTCCTCCCTCTCTGCTGTGAGGCCTGGAGAGTGTCCCCAGAGCTGCTGCAGTGGTCTTGCTGGAAAACCCCTCTAGCACCTGTGTAGAAGCATTGGGAGGAGGTGCCTCTATTCTGTATCCCATTCCAGACATTTCAGAGGTGTATGTAGAGTCCAAGGCACCAACAGCTCTTCCTGCTCTCCCGAGGCTGGAGCTGAGTTTACGGGTGTCCAGAGTTGGCAGATGGATCATTTATTTAAATGTGTGACCCTGTGTTCGGAGCCCAAGGCATAGAATAGCAATGCAGTGAATAAGACCACAGCTGGTTTTTCTCCGTGAGAAGGAAATATGCCTCGAGGCTTCTGATTTCATTATCTAACAAGTGTATTTTCTCTGATGTGGGCTCAAAATGGGGAAAGAATAATTATTCCCAGCAGCTCCACCTCCGCCGTCTCTCGTGCCGGGACTCCCTTGACAGGCTCCCCCGCCAACCCTGCTCCTCCGCCTGCAGCCACCCCTCAGTAGCTGCCGTGAACATGGGTGGTGGGGAGATTCTTCTTCATTTCAATTTCACTCTTTTTTTTCTTATTACAAAAGCAGTGAAAACACATGTTCATTATTTAAAAATCAGAAAATATGAACCAGAAAGAAATGAATGAAAATACCTCATCATACCACCCACCCCAGGGACAATCACAGTTTAAAACTGTGGACATCACTTCCAGATCACTGTTTCTCGAAGTTTCCTCAGTCGCTTTCTTGTTTCAGGTTTTGATACACATGTAAACATGCTATTTAGTGCTATTGTTTCCTTTTTTACCATACATGAAAGTATGCTTATGCATAGTGGAACTTGCTTTTTGCACTTAGAGAATCTCGGGTACCTTTCATGTTAATGCTTGAAAATCTTTTTTTTTTTTTTTTTTTTTTTTGAGATGGAGTCTTACTCCGTGGCCCAGGCTGAGTGCAGTGGCACGATCTTGGCTCACCACAACCTCCACCTCCCAGGTTCAAGTGATTCTCATGCCTCAGCCTCCAGAGTAGCTGAGATTACAGGCATGCGCCACCACATAATTTCTAATTTCTGTTTTTTTAGTAGATACAGGGTTTCACCATGTTAGTCAGGCTGGTCTCAAACTCCTGACCTCGTGATCCGCCCGCCTCGGCCTCCCAAAGTGCTGGGATTACAGTTGTTAGCCACCACACCCCACCAAAAATCTAATTCATCTTTGTTAAATAGCATTTTATAATTAATAATGCCAAAGCATTGATTGACATAGTCCTTCTTTATTGGCTATTTAAATTATTTTCAAATTTTGCCCTACAAACAACACACCTATCTGTGCTCTTGACTGGTTACCACTAGTTATTTCCCTGGTTATTTTTTAAATGGGGAAGCTTCTCTATTCATTTGTTGGAGGAAATATTTTCTGGTCACATGCTGTGTGCCAGCCGTGGTGTCCCATTCTGGGGATTCAGCACAGCAGTGCATGAGACAAGGTCCCTGTCCCTGCACTTCTGGAAAAGGGGCATGGCGTATAAATAAGACACATGTAGATTTAAAAGACCATTGCAGATTGTGATAAGTGCTATAAAAAATCAACAGGGTGTTGGGATTGAGGGAGATGGCGGTGGAGCTCCTGTGACAGAGCTCAGGGAAACCTCTCTGAGGAAGCGTTTTTGAGTTGAGACCTGCAAGAGAGGCAGCCACAGCTGGGTGAGCTGTGCAGGGGCTGAGGCAGGAGGGGCTGGTGAGGCGGGGGAAGGCAGCAGAGCGGAGGAAGTCGGGGCAACTGTTGTAAGAAGTTGAAATTGGCTGGAGCCAGGTCACTTGGGTTTCCATTGGCTGCAGCCAGTTCACATATTTCGTTCCAAGAACAATCAATGGCAGGGAGGGTGAAGAGACAGGAAAGGGCATGATGAGGGGGGACAGGGTGGGGGAGGGGGTGGCGCACAAAGAAAGGAAGGAATCAAAGGGGACTTTGGGGCTCATCTAGGAGGGGCCTGGTGCTGATTCCTTGCTGACATTCAGAGTTTGTGCCCTCCATTGTCTTGCTAAAGGGAAGGGAGCACCTCCTGGCCTCTGCCCGGTGCCCCTCTGGTGGCAGAGCACCCTCTTGTCAGCCAGCGCTTTTCTGCTCCTGCAAAGTCTTGCCAGCCTCTAAGAGGATGGATGTCTATGCCAGGCCTATCTATACCAGCAAAAGAGTAAGGTCTATGGCAAGAAAGCCCTACAGAGCGTGTGTCGAAACCCTTTTGCAGAGTTACCAGTGCACCTGAATTACAGTGGCTACAGAGCTGCTCGGACATTGCCCCGATCCGAGTGGGGAGGAGCCCAAGCCCGGGCTATTTTTCGGACTTTACTGCACCACTGTTCCCAGGAAGGAATCTGTTAGGGGGAGGAGGGACAGGTAGTGGCCATGGAGGCCACTGGCTCATACTTGACCTTGCAGTGCTGTCCAGGTGTCTTAGCACCTGTAGGACATGGGCCTAGGGATAAACTGCATCCACAGCAGCAGCTGCTAAGAGAAGGGTTCTGCCTACATTATGTAGGCAAATGGGATTCCCAACTACATTCACAAAGCAAGAATGGTGTCTTAACAAAAAATGAGCGCTGGGCAGGGTGGCTCACACTTGGAATCCCAGCACTTTGAAAGACCGAGGCAGGAGGATTGCTTGAAGCCAGGAGTTCAAGACTAGCCTGGACAACATAATGAGATGCCCCATCTCTATGAAAAAAACTTTAAAAATTTGCTGGGCATGGGGAGGAGAGAGACTTGCCTGAGCCCAGCAGTTTGAGGCTGCAGTAAGCTACAGTCACACCACTACACTCCAGCCTGAGCAACACGGCAAGACCATGTCTCTAAGAGAAGAATACATAAATAAGATGAAAATGCAGCTGTTCAAGGTCCAAGTGCAGTAAGTTTCGCTAGTCTTTGAGGGTCTGTGTCTGTGGGTGTGTGCAAGTGTGTGGAGCCTTTTAAAAAAGCCAGGATCCGTGAGCCATGGCTCAAAGCCAGGAGCCCTGGGCTCTGACAAAATGCAGAGCCATAGTTCCATTCCCCTGGTGGGGAGAGAAAGGCCTTGTCCAAACCCTCCCCTTGGGTTAGGGCATCAGTCAAGAAGCAACCCTAATTAAAACGTTGAGCAGTCAATCAATTACAGTTCCACAGTGGATGGAAGTTCTCCCGATTTCATGCTTGGGTCTTGCAGACAGGAAGAAAGAAGAGACATTGAGAGTCTCTTCCCCCCAGGCTGTTTCTGGTGAGCCAGTTACTGGAATTTTATACACATTTTCTACAAAAGGACAAATATTTGGGTCAGATGAAGTGGCTTTGCAGCGGGCTGGGTTTTGACATGCTGTAAATAGTCATCCGTAATGGGGCGAGGCTGGCTACACTGAGCCATTGCTGTACTTAAATCCTGGTTCTCCTCAGGCCCGTGGGCAGTCAGTCCAACTGTGAGCTGATCATCCCCTGGCCCAGCATCGTGTGGTCGAGGCAGGCTGTGCCTGTCAAGGCCTGAGCAGGGGTAGGGAGTGTCAAGCCGTCTTACCACCTGCCAGAAGGAGGCTCTGGAAGGAAGTGGGGAGAAGGTCTGGGCTGAGGCTGGCTGACGAAACTGATGCCATCGGCATAACAAGACATACGTCTGCTTTCACAGAGCTCATGGAAGCGCCATCCCATAGCTCCATGTCCTTAGGGCTGGTGTGAGGCTTATACCGGGTGTGATGGTGGGGTGAAGAGGATGTGAATTCACTGGGGAAAGCACCTTGAAAGTGGCAGCATTGGAGCGTGGCCTTCAGAGTGGGGCCCGTCAGCAGCCATGCCAGGAAGGTGAGATGCATTCTGGGGACCTGAGTGACCAATGCCACAGACGGGGAATACGTAGTGCTGGGAAAGGACAGGCATTAGGAGATGGCACTGGGGGGGCAGACAGAATGAGATTTCAGATGATTGTGAAGGCCATCCTGAACTGTATCTCCTAGGATACAGGGAGCCGTTTGAGGGGTTCTGTGCATACAAGTGATGGGTCACAGGTGCACATTTGGAAGATGACTCTGTCAAGTGGAGGCTGAGCTAGGCTGGATCAGGGGAGAGGCTAGAGACCACTGAGAACCAGAGAGTCCAGGTGGATGTGGCAGTCCTAAGCAGGACAGTCAGAGAGAGTGTGACAGAGCGTGCACGGGGCTGGGGAATGGTTTGGGTGACTCGATGAAGGGGAAGTCAAGTTCAGCTCCCAAGTTTGGGGAATGAGCTGCGGCTGCACGTAAATCAATTTCTGCTCCACTAAGTTGATTCATTTAAATGCCCAAACTTAAATTAACTCTTTTTGGATGGAAAGCTTTCTAAATAGTGACCATTGAACATCGCCCTCTGCCTTTTTCCGAAATGGAAATAGAACATATTGTAAGCATAGTGTGATGGGATAGTTGCTGCGAATAATTGCAGCTATCCTTATTGTCAGTTGCCTCAAGGCCTGGCGCGGTGTTTGGAATCCTTTGCCCCAGCAATGAATGGCCCCAGGCTGTTGTACTTAGCTAGTTCTGGGTTTTTTCTCTCTTCTTTTCTTGGAAAAAAAAAAAGGGAAGAAAAGCTGTTGCTTCCCTCCTGGCTCTTCCCTTCTTTGCTTTCAGCTGTCATTTCTCAGCCCCAGAGCTTCAGAGACCCTCATCCTCCAGCTATTTCTAATCTTCTGCCCCGGGCTTTTCAAATCTCCAACTCCTCTTAAATATACAGCCGCGGTGACGGCTGTTTCCTTAGTTAACTCGTGGGTTTCTTCTTGTTGCTTCCCCGCTATGGCTTTATTGCAGATGACTGAGCTTTGAGTGCCTGTTTTTGTATTTCTTGGGTATTCCCCGCAGTACCTAGATGGTGCAGAGCATGTTGCTGATACTCAGTAAACATCCATGGATTTAAGAGAAGTAAACAGCCATCTGGTTTTTTTTTTTTCTCTTTTTTTTTCTCTAGCACCAAAGAAATTTACCTTCAGTTTCTTGAAAGCTGGAGTTGCAAAGCCATATTTGAGAGCCATTTTTTTTTCTCCCTCAAAATGTGGTCTTAATTATGTGGTGATAGCCAGAAACACCGCCTGGAAGCCTGTGCTTCAGGGAACAGAATGACCCTGCCGCTCCTCATTGTCTGTGGATTTAGGCATGGAGAGCCGCATAGATAAAAGCAGATGAGTCACAGGTGTGGATCTGCTGGGCGGCTCTTGTTGTTAGCAGTACAAAACCACAGGTGCACATTCAGCATTGTGAAGCAGGAAGAGGAGCCCTGATGATTCTGAGGGTCTCAGGGCAAGTGAGTTACGTGGAGACTTGACAACTGCATTGGAGATGCAGCCTGGCTTCCGCAGCCGTGGAGAAAATGAGAATGATTGTTGCTATTTGCTGTCGGGGCACCATTTAAGCCCATGTCTTGCTAGGTCAACGTTTTCATGCCCAGAGCTATAAATTAAAGAGATGCCTTAGACTTGGGTGCTGTTCCTCCGACTAGAAGCTGGGTCTGTTTATTCCCTTGCAGTTGCTAGGAGCATCATAGACCAGAAGGAAGGAAATGGAGGATGAATGATTTTAAGCATATTTTCCAAGAGTAATGAAACCGAAAACACAAATTCCCACACACCAGAAAGGAACTGGTTTCCATCCAGTGTAGAAAAAGCTCCTGGCAAGATCCAGACTCTCTGACAATTATTCCCCCTGTGCGAGGGTTTAGCTGGGCCACCGGCTTGATTTAAAGCCTGGGTTCAGTGGAATGTGTGGGCAAAGTGTAGTAAGCAGGCCAAGTCTCTGCAAACCAGGATCTGAATCAGTTATTTAAAACAACAGACTTGGGTAAAATCAACAGTCATTCTAATCTGGTTTATCTGGGAGCAGTTTATCTCACAGAACCTCATTTAGTTCCATGAAATTGAGGTTGTTTTCTTGATATATGAGATCACAACTTCCTGTGGTATTGTGGCCTTCCATCATTTTTAATGAAGTCCTTAATGATTTAATCCCACTCCTGGATGAGTTGAAGGTGGCATCCCTCTTGCTAGAGAGACTAGGATGAAAGGCCATTTTCTTTTATGTAGGTGACCTGGTTTTTGTTTTCATGAATTCAGAAAGGACTTAGTAGACAACAGGTTCTGCTATCTAAAGCAGAGTATCTTCTTTATTACCTTAAAGAAGGGTTGCTGGATACTTAAACTAAATTCAAAGTCATCACTTTTCGTATAGGTTCTCCAGCATTCAGTTGGCTTATGGTAAACAGCCTGTCTCAGTTTACTGCTGTGCAAAAATCCCCATTAAAACTTAGTGGCTTAAAAGAAAAACATTCATTTGCTCAGAATTCAGCAGTTTGGGCAGGGCTCAGCAAGGATGGTTCATCTCTGCTCTTCGTGATGCCAGCTAGCGTGGCTTGACTGAGGCTGGAAGATGCACTTCCAAGATGGCTCACCCACATGACTGGAAAGTTGGAGCTGGCTGTTGACTGGCAACTCAACTGCTGCTGTTGACCACAGCTTCGGTTCCTTTCCATGTGGCCTCTCCATGTGGCTCTGTTGGGCTTTTCACAGCATGGTGGTTGGATTCTAACAGAAAGGATACTAAAAGTTCTAAGAGGACAAGCCCCACTGTGTAAGCACATATTAAGCCTCTGCTTATATCATGCTTGGTCATATCTCATTGGCTAATACCAGTCACATAGTATGATGAGCAGCATAATGGTCTCTCAAAGATGTCCATGTCCTAATCGCTGAAAACTGAATGTTGTCTTACATAGCAATACAGGTTTTGCAGATGTGGTTAAGGTTAGGATCTTGAGATGGAGAAGCTATCTTGAGTTATATGGTGGGCTCAGTGTAATCACCAGGGTTCTTTATTTTTTATTTTTGAGACAGGGTCTTTTAGGCTAGAGTGCAGTGACACAAAAATGGCTTACTGCAGCCTCTACCTCCCAGGTTCAAGCAATTTTCCCAGCTCAGCCTTCCAACTAGCGGAGACCACAGACTTGTGCCACCATGCTCAGTTAACGTTTTTTATTTTTATTTTTTGTAGAGATGGGGTCTCCCTATGTTGCCCTGGCTGATCTCGAACTCCTGGGCTCAAGTGATCTTCCCACCTCTGCCTCCCAAAGTTCTGGAGGTGTGAGCCACCATGTCCAGCCCAGGGTCCTTATACGTGAAAGACAGAGGCAGCAGAGTCAGAGTAAGAGAACACGATGTGATGACAGGAGCAGTGATGAGAGTGATGCAGAGTTTGGCTTTGAAGATGGTGGAAGGGGCCATCAGCAAAGGAATCCAGGCAGGCTTTAGAGGCCAGAAAAGGCAAGAAAATGCCCCCCCCCACCCTCCCTTGGAGCCTCCGGAAGGAACATCCCTGCCAACACTTTGACTTCAGCCAAGTGAGACTTTTGTCAGACTTCTGACTTCCGGAACCATGAGTTAATAAATCTGTATTGTTTTAAGCCACTGAGTTTGTGGTAATTTGTTACAGCAGTGAGAGAAAACAAATGCACATGGACAACCCCAGAGTCCATGGGGAGGGGCCATACACAGAGGCATGGATCTGGGAGCCATGTTTTGTTGGGAGTCACCAAAGTAACAGTCCATTATCCAAAATGGGGACATTTGACAGACCAGAATCTCATGGCATTTTCTTTAGGAAGTAATTTTTCCCAGAGTTAAATATTTTATGGACGCCTTACAGTCTTTCTGGTCAAGATGGATGTTCTGTTCTCTATGCGTCCCAGTGATTCCAAGTTGAAATTGTGGCTGCCACACGGAATGTGATAGCACTTCAGGCCTCTGTGTTGGAGCCACTCTAAGGGTCCCTTTTCCTTCCCCAATTCTTATTATGAAAAATTTCAAACAGAGAAAAATTTAAAGATTAGGACAATGCATTTTGGGATGTCTACCACCTAGATTCAAAAATTATTAATATTCTGCCATATTTGCTTAATTTATATGTGTATGCATATCTATGTATATTTTTGTCTGAGCTGTTTGAAAGTTTCAGACATCAGGACCCTTCACCTCTAAGTACTTTAGCATATGTGTCCTAATTGTAGGGACATTCTCCTGCATTGCCACAGTGCCCATTACACCTAATAAAATAAACGATTCTCCACAATCATCTAACATACAGTCTACATTCAAATCTCCCCAATGGCCAGAACAAATTTTTAGAATTATTTTTTAAAAATCTATTCATATGTTACATTTAGTTATTGTCCTTTTAGTCTCTTATTCTAAAATAACCCTCCACCTTTTTTTACCCTTTCATAGCTTTGACAGATATCTTGCAGATGTCTCACATCCTAGATTTGCCCAGGTATTCCCTTGCAGTGCTGTCTAACTTGTTCCTCTATCCCCCTGTATCTCCTGTAAATTGAAAGTTATATTCAGAGGCTAGACTAGATGCAGGTTATGCACTTTTGAAGTGCATAACCTAATATTTTGGTAAGAATATTTTTATAGATGATACCATGTCCTGCATATGATAGCACATCCAGCACATAATGTCAGGTGTCCCCTATTGTTGATTTTGTTTAATCACTAGGTTAAAGGGATGATCATGAAGGTAGATTTTTTTTTTCTTTCTGTAATTAGCAAATAATCTGTTGGGGTGATAATTTGGCAAGGAGCAGTTATGCTCTTTCCCAAGAACATTCACCTAATGGCTTTTGAACCCCTGATAACCCTTATGTGAGGCAGCAGGGGTATTGTAAAATGGTAAATTTTAAAATCCTGTTATTCTTTCTACATTTATTAGCTGGAAGTTTTATTTTTTGGTTTTTGGGTTTTTTTTTTTTTTTA
The DNA here is from genome assembly GCA_036589455.1 of Ateles fusciceps. Taxonomy (NCBI): domain Eukaryota; kingdom Metazoa; phylum Chordata; class Mammalia; order Primates; family Atelidae; genus Ateles; species Ateles fusciceps. The sequence goes on from JAZHEH010001737.1 coordinate 3,719,414, forward strand.
GACGGTTTCACTCTTGTTGCCCAGGCTGGAGTGCAATAGTACAATCTCAACTCATTGCAACCTCCACCTCCCGGGTTCAGGTGATTCTCCGTGCCTCAGCCTCCTTTGGCTAAAAATACAAAATTAGCCAAAATTGCATATCTGGGATTATAGGTATGTAATTTTGGCTGATTTTGTATTTTTAGTAGAGACGGGCTTTCTGTATGTTAGTCGGATTGATCTTGAACTCCCAACCTCAGATGATCCACCCACCTTGGCCTCCCAAAGTGCTGGGATTACTTACAGGTGTGAGCCACCGTACCCGGCCTCAAACTGAAATTTTGATTCCTGTGCATTAATATGTTTACTTGTTTGTGTATAATATATATATACACATAAAATAGTTTCAAACTTATAACATCAATATTATGACTAACAATAAAACTACCAAGTGAAGTGTTTCTTTGCACTTTCTTTTTGTCCTTAGAATATATCCCATTACAAATGTATAATCAGTACTGAGTTGAAAAGTCATTTGAAAAAATTTTTTTCTTTGTGTGATTATGTTATCAATTTTATAAACAGTTAGGTTCATGTGTTTTGGACTGTAAGGTTTATCCCCCCTTTTAAAATTAATTTTGTTTTTTAGAAAATATAAAACATTATACAGCAAGCCCCCACTTAATGTCATCAATAGGTTCTTGGAAACTGTGACTTTAAGTGAAATGACATATAACAAACCAATTTGTTTTCTCACAGTGTTATAAGACAGTGTTGAACGAAATGATATTATTCCATAACCTGCTGTACGTCACTTCACTTAAAGACGCAGTTTCAAAAACCTTAAGAAGGCCATGAAGTGAAGACTTAATATATGTGGTTTAAAAGCCAAAACCATGTAATATAGTAACCTCATAGAAATCTTGATTACATTCCTTGATTCCACTCCATTCCCCTATATAGATAACCATTTTGCTAGTGTTTTATCTCTCCAGCACATCATTTTGTAAAAAAAGATTTCATCTTCATTCTTATTTCTCCTTCTTTCTTAGACAAGAGCAGCATGCCCTCTGTATTCTTCTTCACCCTGCGTTGTGCGCTTTTTGATATAGCCTTGAAGTCCCTCTATACCAGCCCTTCAAGGCCATCTTCTTTGTCCATTGCATGTACTTATCCACCGTGTGGCTGCCCAGGAATGGATCCAGCAAGTTGACTGTCAGTGGGCTCTTGGGTTGTTTCCAGTCTTTTTCTTGCACAGACAGTGCTGCAGTGAGTAATATCTAGTGCGTGTTGTTTCGTACGTGTGAAGGTGCATCATCAAGTGGGATTGATGGGTCAAAAGATGAAAACAGATGTAATTTGTCAGGTATTGCTACATCCTCTTCTCTGGGGGCTGTACCATTTTGCACCCTCCCCAGGAATGTGTGAGAATACATGTGTCTCCACAGCCTTAACCATAAAATGCTTGTCAAACTTTTGGCTCTTTGCCAATATGATGAATGAGAAATGGTGTTTCTGTTTTAATTTATGTTTATCTTATGAGTAAGGTTACACATTTTTTTCATAGGTCTAGGGGCCAGATCCCCTTTTCTTTCTATAAACTGTACATCTTTTGTTCATATTTCTGTCATGTGATTGGTCTTTTTCCTTTCAGAGAATTTCTAATTTAGAAAGATTAAGCCATTTTCTCTAAGTTGCAGATGGTTTCCTTTCTTGGTTTTATCTTTTTTTTTAACTTTTCTTATATTTTTGCAATGCATTTTATTTTTATTTTATCAATCTTGTATTTCAAATCATAATTAGAAAGACGTTTCCACTCCCTGGTGATTAAGGAATTCACTCACATTTTCTTCTATAACATGTAGAACTTTATTGTTTAGTTAGCTATCTAATGCATTTGGAGCCTTTTCTTTTTCTGGTGAATGGTATGTTAGAGATTCAACTTTTTTTAAAAAAAAAGTTACCATCTTCCCCGAAAGGTTTGAGATGCTACCTTCATCATATACCAAATTTCTACATGGGGTCTATTTGCCAACTTTCTGCTTTCTTCCATTGATCTTTCAGACCCAAGTTTCTTGAAGTTCATCTTGACCCAGAACAATGTGTCTCTGTCATGTTCTTCAGCAGTCCAGAGCCAGCTCAACCCTTAATGGTGAAAGCCCAACATTGAGCACTTAGCGTGGAGTAGCTACACATCTATTCCTCTGAGATACTCTAAAAGCTCTTCCTGGCTCTTGCTGGACTATCAGGGTACTGTATACAAATCTGTGCTATTTTGGCTCCTTGTGGAATTGCTTTTGCTGAATAACACTTATTAGTGACAGGTCATGGTCGTATATTGAAGGGTGTACTAAGGAAACACCCTGTAAAACACAAGGGTGTTGAGAATTCACTGCATCATTCTCTCACTCCTAATTCTATTTTTCTTGTATTTACCCGGCTTTCCTGACATTATTTTACTTCTATCTTTTAAAATTATATGCATCTTTGTAAGCAGTTCTGGGGTATATACTGTTGAAGGAGGAGGGAAGGAAGGAAGGGAGTCACACGAGACTGATGACTGCGCTGCGGTGAAATATGTAAACGGTGCACAGTCCTTGATATCAGCTAGATTTACTGCACTCTTCAAAGGAACTTTTCTTGGACAGGTTTACCTAATGCAGAAAAACACCTTTGCTTCCAGATCAAGCACCTTTCATCCTTTAAATCTAATCACTTTAAGTGAGATAGGAATACATGCAGAAGGATTTTCAAGCTGATACAAGTTCAGACGCATGTGTTAGAACCACAGTCGGCTTGAAGCATTTGCGTTGGACTTTGTTGAACACATCTGTGCCTTGACTCATCTTCGCCATGTCGTAGACAACACAACATTGTTGGACCCCCATGCTGTGTTGTCCCTGGGACCGAATGCAGACCTTTCTCAGGCATCCGTTGCCATCCAGTCCCTTGTTTTTGTACATGATGTGTATCTCCCTTGCTTCTTCACACTTCTCCCTGGTCCAGAGCCCTGTGAACCCATGCATGGGCCACACCACCTTGAGGAGGCCTTGACTGCTTGTTCCCTTTAGGCACCCATTTGCTTCAGTCCCCAGCCCTGGGCCCTACTGCTACCTAAGGCGGCTGCATTGGCCTTGCTTCCTTCTTCATCGGTGCCTCTGCGCCTTTCTCCTTGCTTAGGAAGTTTCTGCGTTTGTTGCATTTGATCAAGCATCCTTGTAAATATAAAAACCTCCCGTCACAAATGAGTCTGCTGCATCTTCCTGACACTGATGACGGCCTTGGCTGGGGCCCAGTTGACCCTTCCGGCTGATCACGCTCCCCTCAGTCTTGGTGCCTATGCCATTACTTGTGTCATTATTTCTTATCCAAAGGGCCCATGTCCCTTAGCCAAAATTCTGAAATAGAAAGGCTCTGCAAACAGGAAATCATGTGACAGCAAAATCCAGCCTAAACTGACATGAGGCCATTTATAGTCCTTATTTATCCCAATAGATGTGAATGTGAATGCTTCTACCTTTTGCTGTGGAAATATGACTGTGTCTGATTCTGGGGTACTGTCCCAGAACCTGCTGGGAGTATCATGATATATGGCATTTGTCATCTGAATTTCAAAACAAGTCTGGTCCCAAGGACTTGTGATAAGGGATTGTGGGCCTGGAGAAAATGGGAGGCTGGAGATGCCTGTAATTTCATGCCATATGACCGTTAGGATAGCTTGTGCATAGAAATGACCCATGTCTAGGTAAGTAAAAGTGTATGAGGCCCAGGACTTTGAAAATACTCAAGTCCAGTTAGCATACTAAGGGCTTCCCTATTCCCGGAATATCCACAGGACATGTATGCAAGCTAGGAAAGAGGCTCCCAGATCAGAATATACTAGATGTCCCAGTCCCCAGAGTTTGTCAGCTCCGGGTAGCCTGACACCAGCAGGTTTCTGAATTTGCAAATCTAAGAATAATAAGATTGAAACACTTTCCTTATGCCAGGCACTGTTCTAAGTGCTCAGTATGGATAATCTAATCAGATCCTTGTGACAACCCTCTGAGGCAGCTGATATCACCATCCCTTTACCCATGAGGAAACAGAGGCCCATCCAGGTTAAGTGAATCCATTACAGTTCAGATGCCAGAAGACACAAACCTCTCCAGCTGTTTAAGAAGAGATGAATAGAGGGCACTGGGAGTTTCCGGAATCATTAGAAGGGCCGGGAGGAGCAGGATGGAGGCTCAGCTTCCAGGAATGAGTCGCAATAGAACACTGCGTGGCTGGACGCCTCAAGATTGCCGCTTCCACAGTCAGGAAAGTTGGGAATCAGGATGCCACTACAGGAACCGTCAACCCCAGGAACACCCACTCAGTCACCTTCTGAGGACCAGAAGAGGTGACCATGACTGTTGGCTCCAGAGTTGGCATGCCTTCTGCTGCACCTGCACTCTGCTTTCCAGCACACCTGCAAAACTGGTGACTGGTCTCCTTGCCTCTGCTTGCCAGAGAATGGCAGATCTACCGCCCTATGGCCTCCACCTCATTTCCTTAGCCTCTCAAAGCGTACACAAACACATCTGCTTGGCAGAATCTTAAACACATGTAGAACCTGGAGGTGCACGGGAATAGTCATTGTCACTTTGCCAACTTTGGCATACAGGAAGGCAAATGGGGAGGAAGGTCCCATGGATGTTGATTAAGCCCATCTGCAGACCCATACATTAAATAACTTCCCAGAGCTTACCCAGGAAGTGGTAGAACCAGGACATGAAGCCAGGCTGTGTGTTCCCAGCATCTAAGCTCTGTAAAGTATACTGCCTCCCAGGAATCCCGTGAGCTCATGCCTGGGGCTGGCTGGACCCCTTGACAAACATGTCTCCTCCATATTCTGTTTCTTCGGCAGGTCTACAGCTCTGGCCTATGTGTCTGTGTAGTACAAGGCGAACTCTTGAGCTAGGATCTGAATCCTTTGGGGACTGGGATTGATGGTGTCCATCTAACGTCTATTGACTGGGTGTGTCTGTTACCCTTTGATGTAACAATGCTTCCTAACCACCCCAAAATTCACTGACTTTAAACAGTAGACATGTAATATTGCTTGCCTAGTCTGTAGGTTGGCTGGTTCTTCCCTTCTCAGCTGGGTTCACTCATGCTTCAGTGGTCAGCTGCAGGTCACTTAGGTGGCTCTACTTATCTTGGCTGGGACCCGTCCCATGCTTGGGGTTAGCTGGCTGATCTCTCACTACGTAGGCTGATTTCTCATCCTCCAGTGAGCCCAGCCAGCATGTTCTCATAGCAATTTCTGAGAAATGAAAGAGGAAGTAGAAATGTACATGCCTTTTCCCAAAGCCAGTCACACAGTCATGCTCAAGGTCATGGTGCAAAGGGTACCTCAAAGTTGTACCTCTCTGGATACAGAGAGGCCATTAGTTGGGGTCATCAACTAATTAGAGAACCTTTGGCACAATATTTAACCTCTCCAACTGCCCACACAGCTGAACTCCTTGGAAAGCATTGCTGGGATGGGAGGCGTGGAGAGCCAAGCCCTCTGGAACCCTGCACATTAAATCCAATGTGGAATTCGGCACCCGGGGGCTATCTAGCAAGGCTCTGCATAAATGAAATCATCTGTTCTTTTGGCTGGCTTTATTCTGTGCTGAAGCCAGGGCTCCCCAGCTGACTCAGGGACACAGCCATTAACTTGTGGGGCTCGTGCTTAACAGAGCCACTTCTCAACAAAGACAGTCTTTTGACATCTCAAGCGGCATGCTCGATTGCCAGTTAAAAAGCTCATGTCCTCACTGTGACAAATACCGGGGAAAACAATTCCTCGATTCAGAACACAAGTGGAGGAACACGAAGCAAGTCCATCTCCATCATGACGGGAGCGCCGGCCTTGTATGGGGTTTTCATCCCACCTCTCAGTGAGATAGAGCGTGGTGCTCCCGAGAGTTCCCAGATCATCCCGCTTAGCTGGGCAGGACGCCCCGCCAGGCTGAGATGGTTCCTCCCACTTCATGGGATCAGGTGCAGGGTCAGGGTTGTTTTTCTGTAGCTTAGATTTCGGCCCGCACGTCTTATGTTTTCTTAATTCATATTTAATAACCTTACAGGGCTCTCCGGTGGCTGTGCTGTGAGACAGATCAGGAGACCAAGGTCGTCCTTGCAGCTGGGATCCTGGGTTCCTTAGGGCCCTGATTCCTTCTCTGTAGAACACGAGGGGCTGCCCCCAAAGCTTCAGCCCTGATGGTTCAGTTAGCAGCTTTGATATGGAAAGACTCTAAGAAAATGGACATTCCTCCCATTTTTCTCTTGGATCCATTTCCCTTTGAAGAGAAGTCGCACTGTCTTCCCAGGTCCCCCATGAAAGCAGAGTTGTGTATCCCCTGGTTCATTTCTTAGGAGAGGTGTTCTAAGTAAGTTAGTAATAATAATAACAACAGCTTTTTTGAGAAATAATTCACATACCCTACAATTCACCCACCTAAGGTATACAATTCAGTGGTTTTTAATACAGTTACATATATGTGCAACCATCCCTGTATGCTCTAGTAAAACCCAACTGTGGCTTATATTGGAGCATTTTCATCATCTCAAAAAGAAACCCCATACCCATTAGCAATCATTCCCCATTTTCCCTTGCCCAATCCCTGGCAACCACTAATCTGTTTGTTTTTTTTTTTTTTTTTTTTTTTCACTGAAACGGATTCCTGACCAATCTACTTTCTATGTCTATGGAGTTCCCTATTCTGGACAATGGCTATCAGTGGAATTATATAACAATGTGGTCTTTCGTGACTTGATTCTTTCCCTTAGCATAAACTAAGGAAATTTTTAAAAGTTTGTCTTTGAAGGCAGACGGCTGGGTTTGAATTCTGGCTCCACAGCCTACTGGCTGTGTGTTTTAGGTAAGTGACTTAACCTCTCTGTGTCTGTTTCCCCATCTTAATACAGAGACAATTCCAGTACTCACTCCCATAGAGCTCCCTGGGTAAATGCATGTAAAGGCTGGATTTGAGCTGTGCCTGGAACACAGTAGCGACCCAGGGAATGTGAATTCTCATCATCTTTCTTGTCCTGTGTTCCCTGAAGGCCTTTGTAGCTGTGTTTGAGGAGCCTCGCCTGTTTGTTTCATTCCCACGGCAAACATCAACAGCAGTGTGCACAGCTCTTCCCACGTGGGTTGCGCTGGTGTCATAGGGACTGGGAAGGCCTGCACGTGCCTTGCAGGCTCCCACCCAAGTCTAGAGCCTGCTGCATCCCCCTCTTCCCGAGGCAGTCTATGGCCCCACTTTAGGCTCTGAGGTTCTGCCTTTAAGGGAAATAGAAAGTGTTTCTCCCCAGCTTCCGGTGAAAGCAGATGTTCTCTTGTGAGTGTCCTCCAGGTGGGGGATAGAGGGATTTGGACAGGCACATTAGTCCGTCTTACTCCTCAGGCTTTAAGTTAACAGGAAATAGTAGAAGGGATCAACATTGACCCAGAAAGCTGGCCCACAGGCCTGCTGTTGGGTAATGTATTAGTCCACTCTTTCGTTGCTATGAAGAAGTACCTGAGGCTGGGTAGTTTACAAAGAAAGGAGTTCTTTTGGCTCATGGTTCCGCAGTGTCTAGGAAGCAGGGCACTGGCGTCTGCTCCTGGTGAGGCCTCGGGATGCTTCCAGTCATGGTGGAAGGTGAAGAGGGAGCAGGCTGTCACATGACGAGAGTGGGGAGCAAGAGAAGGGGGAGGTGCCACACTTTTGTTTGTATTTTTTCTTGAAACAGGGCTTGCTTTGTCACCCAGTCTGGGGTGCAGTGGGACAGTCACAGCTTATTCATGCCTCAATCTCCTGCACTCAAGTGATCCTCCCACCTCAGCCTCTTGAGTAGCTGGGACCACTAGCACGTGCCACTGTGCACAGAAAAAAAAAATTTTTTGTTTGTTTTTTTTTTTGTTTTTTTTTTTTTTGAAACAGAGTCTCAGTCCGTCACCAGGCACCAGGCTGGAGTGCAGTGGCGCGACCTCAGCTCACTGCAACCTCCGCCTCCCGGGTTCAAGCAATTCTCCTGCCTCAGCCTCCCGAGTAGCTGGGACTACAGGCGCGCGCCACCACGCCCAGCTAATTTTTTTGTATTTTTAGTAGAGACGGGGTTTCACCATGTTGGCCAGGATGGTCTTGATCTCTTGACCTCGTGATCCACCCGCCTCGGCCTCCCAAAGTGCTGGGATTACAGGTGCGAGCCACCATGCCTGACTCTTAAACAACCAACTCTCTCATGAGCTGAGCAAGAACTCACTCATCACCAAGGTGATGGGGCTGAGCCATTCACAAGGGATCCGCCTCCAGCGTCCAGCACCTCCCACCAGGCCCCACCTCCAACATTGGAGATCACATTTCAGCATGAGATTTGGAGGGGACACACATCCAAACCGTGTTAGGAAGCTGAGAAAAGTGACGTCTGCCTCTGAAACAGTTCTGGAAATGTCACTGGAGGGTGACTGCCAGGTACACTCATGCTGTTGGCCCCTCCTTTGTGTCCTCAGTATTTTTTACTCTAAGCATAATCACAGCCCTCGTTGAAAGGAGCCACTGTCCCTGTTGGTCTTTCTTCTAGAAGTATCTCTTATGTACCCATGTACAGCAATGCATAACATTGTTAACTATAAAAATGACACCAACACATTTAGAAGGGCCACCGGATAGAGGAAAGGAAAATATATCCCTTGACACTGATACACTTACTGGCTTGCTTTTGGAGTGTTCTGTCTCCAGGTGCTAGAACTTTAGGAGAGTAAGCGGGCTGTTGGGGAACTCAAGACTGATCACCTCCCCACACACATCCCCCAGCACTCGAACTGTGCTTCTCCATTTATGCGGGGACTGTGGTTTCTTTGTGTGTTTTTATGTCTTTTCCATGTCTGGGTCTGGGTTTGCCTCTCCTGAGAGATTGTAAACTTCTAAAGAACAAGAACTGTGTTGTCTCCTTTTACAGGAGTGTATGTTTCATTTAAAAAAAAAAAAAAAGTAAAAGTAAATTTAAAAAAAAATGTTTCTTGTCCATGCCTACAATGTTCTCTTATTGACTTGAGGGTTTAGACAGTGTCTCTGAAAATTGTCTGGCAGACACTCCCTGGCCCCACTGTGATCAGCTGGTTGATGTAACCCCACCGTGGCTCAGCCACCAGGTCACAAAATCTGTGTCGTCTTCTGCCCGGGAACTGTCTATCCTGTGTGACAGAAAAATGACAACAGTTGTTGTCAGCCGAGGGCCGACAGGCAGGATTCCCCCTGAAACTGTGGGACTTTGCTAACAATGCATCTCCCACGTTGAGGCTTTTCAGAAATGCGATTGAAAATAGAAGTGTGGGAGCAGCATTTTCTTCCCTGCCATATGGGAATTCTGGGGGAAAGAGCCACCTTGAAGGAACGTCCTTGCTGGGGTGTGGTGGGGGAACTTTTCCCCCTGGAGCCGGAGCCCGTGCCGGGTCCTGGCAGCCCCAAGATGCCCGCTGAGCTCTGCTTCTCTGGATACCCTAAGAAATGGAAGTCAGCAGCCCTGACTCCTGGCTAAGGCTGGGCTTCAATTAAGCCAGAGAAACACGATTTATTACCAGCATGTTTTCAGTTTCAGGCGGTGCCTTGGAAAGGTCACCTTATATGAATATTTAGAAAAAGCAACATCATAAAATAAGAAAGACTTGGTATTTTTTTCTTTTTCTAAAGAAGAAAATTCAGGCTCACTGGAAACCTACAATGGGCAAACTCCAGCACTTCTTATTTAACCTGCATTTACCCTTTAAAAAGGGGGAGGAGGTTTTGGAACTGCATTTAAGGAGACTTTCTGTTTCCAGGGGATTTCACAGCATTTGAAACCAGGGCAGTGAGTTTCATACCCGGGACCGAGGTCCACTTACTGACTGAATGTCCCTTAAAACAGCAAATGAGGAGGCCAGGTCTGCTTCGAACAGCCTAGCCTAATTGTATTGTATTTGTATCAGCTGCTGGCTACTCTCTTCATTAGGGGCTTTTAACCTGTGGGTCATCTTTTGAAATACACATTTGATTGAGTCAGTTCTTCCTTTAAGACCTCAATTGGCTTCCCTTGCCCAAGGAGAAAGCTGGGCCCCTGACCCCCCTGCCCTGGCCCCTTGGGATCTGGACACAGCCTTGCCTCAGAGCTCAGCCTGTCCCCTCCCCTCCCCTCCTGTCACCTCCTGTGTCCCATTCCAGCCCCATAGTGAGGGGACTTAGTGGATTATATTGTAGGATGAGCTTAAAGATTAAACGAGTATGTTTATTCTTTATTTCACAGAGTAATTGTTTTAAAAAGAATTTTATTTTTATGCTTAGTAGGATGGATTTTATTTAAACCCCCAGGCAGACTCCATTTAAATCTCTCTATAAATTGTATAGTCTTGATGTTTTGTATAACTCTGATATACATTCTTTACAAAATCCCGGTTTTATTTTTACAAGATGAAGATTATACATTTTAAAGCAGTTATTTCGTCAGCTTTTTCTGTCTCCTTGTATAATCATATCAGAGGACTGAATAATGATTTCGTTATTTCATTTGCACCATCTTTCGTGACTGTTAAGCAGTCTGCCTGTAGTGCTCTGTGTTTTTTGCTATCCCTCTGTTCTTGTGATTTTTCTGCAATCTTTCCCCGCCTTGCCCAGATCTCTTCCTCAATGAAAGTTTTGTTTTTGTTTGTTTGTTTTTGTTTTGTACAACAAATATTTCTCGGTGCCTCCTGCCCACCAGACCCTATGCCAGGTGCCAAGTATAGAATGCAGATCAAACAGCCAGGTTGCCTACCCCTTGGCACTTGGCATGAAATGCCGTGAGCCTTTCCATTAAAGAGGGCTAAGGGCTGTGAGCTGAATTTGACAACTTGTAGAAACAGGAGCAGTGGGCGGAGGTGGGGGCACATTTATTTTTCTTGCATCTGCAGCCTCTGTGCAATCAGTTTGTAACCTCTGAAGACAAATTTATTGTGAGTTAAATAAGACCACCCTTTGATGTCTCCGGAATGTGCCCTCTTCTCAGGCCTGGCTCCTTCTGGGACAGCTGTTGTCTTTAGTTTCTTGCATTATCAATAACAAAGTCTTGCCCAACCCATAAAAGTGTCCCGCTTCCGTAATCCCCCGACCTCCTGTGACTGATTAATAAACTCTGTAAAAAGGTTACCTAAAAATATATTTTATAAATACCATGTGTTATGATTCAGAGTGACACCTCATGTTAAAATATGCTCTTCAGCTTTAACCTCTGTGAAGCTGAAGTAGTTTTGCCAGGTTTGGTTGGTTTACCATTACTGTTGCTATTGTTACCATCATTGATTTGTCAGTTGTGAGTGAAGGTCTTTGTTAAAAAACAAGTAAGTGGAAATGCACTTAATGTAAGATATTTTGGGTTCTGCATTTCATTTACCTTTCTGCTTAAGAACTTTCTCTGAGGACAGGCAGACAAGTTTGCCATTGAGTGATGAAGAGAAGCGTCAGCTGAAGGATGGTCTCCTATTTTTTGTTTTTGTTTGTTTGTTTATTTGGTTGTGGTTTTTTTTTTGTTTTTTTTTTTTTTGAGATAGAGTCTCACTCTGTCGACCAGGCTAGAGTGCAATGACGCGATCTCAGCTCACTGCAACCTCCACCTCCCGGGTTCAAGCGATTCCCCTGCCTCAGCCTCCCGAGTAGAGTCTCCTGATTTTGTAAATTCTGCCATGATTCATTTGTTAGCTACACTTAGGCACTGAATTGTGTCTCCCCAAAATCCACATGCTGAAGCCCTAACTCCCAGTAGCTCAGAATGTGACTGTACTTGGACACAGGGTCTGTAAAGGGGGTGATTAAGGTTAAGCCTGGCTGGTGTCCTTATTAAAAGAAGACACACAGAGGGACACAGGAATATGCGTGCAAAGAGGAAAGACCATCTGAGGACATCGTGAGTGAGAAGGTGGCACCTGCAAGCCAGGGAGAAGGGGCCCCAGAAGAAACCAAGCCTGCTGACACTTTGATCTTGGACCTCCGGCCTCCAGAACTGTGAGAAAATAAATTCCTGTTGTTTAAAGCACCCAGCCTGTGGCATTGTGTTACGGCAGCCCTAACAAATTAATGCAACCACCAAGCCTGTTGCAAAGGATGTTTCTTCCAAGCAGATTCCTGTTTGATGAGAGGAGCCAGCATCCTCCCCATTTTTGTTGCTGGAGGGGCCCAAGGCAGAGAAGACTACTGGCCCTGGGCCCTTGGTGCAGTGGGGCAGTGACAGCAGTGGGAGGAGGAGCCGCCTCCACAGAACCCCCAGCAGGCTCTCCATAGCAGCTGAGTGCTTGCTTGCAGAGCTGTGCCAGGAACCCAGGAAAATGCAGGTGGAAGAATTCGTTCTAGAATCCCTGGAGCCATGATTTGGGCTGTGCTCAGGAGTGTTCATTCTCTTTTCCGTGGATCTTCACAAAATATCCGAGAACTAAATCTGAAACTTCTCTAGTAAGGCCACGTGATGCGTGCGTCTAGCACCCACGAGTGAGGAGCCGGAAACATTCTCCCGCGCCAGCTCTGCGGGGTTCTGGCTACTTGCGCTTGGGTGTAAATGCTCGCATTGCGTTTTCTGTTCCTGCCACATTGCACACTTCAGCCTGGATGCAGCGTTATCACTGCTGTAGGAATTCTTGACAACTTATTTATGAGTATTAGGATTCTGAGAGTCTCCCCCCACCAAAAAAGAGGGGGGTATCTATGTCTGCACTTTGAGATATTCCCAGGATGGCAGCCCTCGTGGGGTCCGATCACCCACAGGGCTGGCGGTAGATGCTGCCTCCCTTGTGCACCCAGGCTGGTTTGAAGTGTGCTGATGGGGACCTGCTGAGACAGCCGGGCAGTGGGAGAAGACAGGTGGTAGGTTTGCTCCAGGTCACACAAGCCACTGCAGAAGCAGGCCTGGCTAGGTGGAAGGGAGCAGGGTGACGGCATCTCAGGTGTCAGGGCCAGAGGCAGCAGAGGTCGAGGCCTTCCGAGGCCCCTCCCCAGGCATCTGCTGAGACCCTTCCTTGTGCCAGGCTCTGTGCCTTCCCGACCCCCGGGGTTTGGAGCTAGAGGCATCTGGTGAAAGGAACAGGAGGAGGTTAAAGCAATCCCTGCCCTGAGTGAGTGCAGAGTAACCCTCATATGCACAGTGACCGGTGTAGAATGATGTTTGACCAACACTGAGCTCACATGGGCTCTGAGCCCAGATAGACCAGGTCTTTGGGGTCTGGAATAACTAAGCCAGGCCTTTCCTGTGAGAAATGTTGGCTTTGAGCTGTGGGGACTGGAGAGGAGACAGTCAGGGGTTCTTAATTCTTTCCTTCATCTTCCTTTCCTTTGATTCTGTCCCATTAAAGGGTTTTGGCCTGGTTGGGGCCCCTTCCCCTCCAGGACTCCTGCAGTATGGATGCTGCATCTTTGCACCCATGGATCACCCCTGAACCCCTCATTTTGTGTTCCCCGAGGTGGGGGTGCCTCTGGAATTCCCGGTTCTGCTTTTAGGGCTGTCACAAAGATTGTGACAGGGTCCCGCTGGTGCTGGATGGCCCACAATAAATTCCCAGGCTCTGAAGCACCAGGAACAAGGTCTCCACAGTCAGATGAAAGGTCCCCTCCTTGTCGGGCAAAACCTGTTAGCTGGGACTCTAAAGAAAATGTAAGGATGCCCGCCCCCATGTCAGCATGTCAGTAACAGTCCCATAGGCGCCAGTGCACCTCGGCAGGTGGCCAGCATTGCCCCAGAGAGGGCCCGTTTGAGTCACTCAGCAGACACCAGGGATCTACTGGAAGCTCGTTTATTCAGCTTGCCCACTTGCTCATTAATTTAACACGTTTGTTTTGAATGCCTGCTTTCTGCAAGGCACTGGTGCTCCCACTGGAGCTGGGCTAGCAGACTGTTTCTATAAAGTAAGTATTTTAGGCTTTGAGGGCCATTTTATCTCTGTTGCGACTACTCAACTCTAGTAGAACAAAAGCAGTTCTAGACAATACATAAACACGTGGGTGTAGCTTTGTTCCAGAAAGACTCTGTTGACAAAGCCAGCTGCATTTGGTCCATAGGCTGTTGTGTGCTGGCCCCTGAACTGTGTACAGAGGTAATCAGAAGTGGACGTCCTCTATCTACATAGAGCTTATGCTCCAGGCAAGGAAGACAGGAAATTAATGATATAATCACAAACATAAATTATAATTATGAACAGCTATTTTCATAGCTGTACAACCAGGGTGGTGTGTGGCAGTCTCAGGTCAAGAAAGGCTTCCCTCAAGAGTTGCTGCTTTTGTTGGCATCTGAATCAGCGTGAACCAGGTAAAGAGAGAGGAACCAGCACGTGGAAAGGCCCTGCAGTCCAAGTGCAACATCCCAGGAACTGAGAGAAGGCCAGCGGTCATAGCAGAGAGGAGAACGGGGGACAGGGGTGAGATGAGGCAGCAGACAACGGGCAGCTGGTGCGTGCATGGTCCTGGAGCCATGCTGTGCCTCCAGTCTTTATCTGAGTCTAATGGGGAAGGCTAAAGCAGAGGAGAAAAAATCAGATTTGCCCTTTGCTGCAGCATGAAAACAGATTGGGGAAGAGCAAGCAAGATTCAGGAGGACCAAGTGAAAAGACTATTGGAAGAGAGGACAGCGGCAGTGGAGGTGAAGAGAAGTAGAGGAGGTAAGAGGTATGTCGGGGGTCAGAATGGGCTGGGTGTGGAGGAGAAAGCCTACAGGATGGCTCCTAGGTGTCAGGGTTGTACCTGATTAGACGGTTCCATCTAGATGTAAGATGGTTGGTGTGCTGTATTCTGAGACAGGAAGCACTGGGGAAGCCCAGAGTTCTTTGATTTATTTGGGTGAGAGGAAGAGCCGTGATAGGTCTTAGTTGCCTTTGAAACATCACATTAAAGGTGTCAGATAAGTAGGTGAGATGTACAGATCCGGAGCGCAGAGGAAAGGGGACTGCCGAGATATGTTGTGGAGAGTCATCAGCATATGGAGAGTGATGGAAGCTTGGAGCATGGATTAGATCACCAAGGGAAGAAGAGAATAGAGTAAAAAAAAGAGAAGAGGGCCTGGCAAAACTCCTCCAGGAGCTCTGATGTGTAATAGCCAGGGAGGGAAGGGTGATTCTGCACAATGGAGAAGTAACAACCAACGAAGTAGGAGGAAAAACAGGAGACTGTTGTGTTGTGGAAGCGAGGGTTTCAAGCAAGGCTTGCACTCAGCCTGCACAGGCACGGTGGACTGGCCACGGATGCCCGGTGACCACTCTGACTGCTCGGTGAGGCACTGTGATTGGTTAGTGCCCATGTCACGTCAGTTGTCATAAACCTTGATTTTCACCCCTGCTTTCAAGGAACGGCCACCAGTGTTTAAAAGCCTCTGAGTTAGCAAACAAAATAAAAAGTGGAAACTGTCCATTGGATTTAGCACCATGGAGGTCACTGGTGACCTTACCAAGAGAACTTTAGATGGAGTGATGGGCTGGGGGTTGAATGGGAGGTGAGGAAGTAGACAGGAGGCCTAGGCAGCCTTTCCAGAAGTTTCACTGTGAAGCAGAGGAGCTAAGCAGGACAGGTGGAGGAGAAGTTGGAAGGATATCCTGCAGTCGAAATTTTACTTTAAAATGTTGAAATGATGAGAGGTGTTTATTCAACATACCTGTATTTATTCAGTTAGCAAATTCTGTATCTCATTCATTTATTCATTACTTGATCCAGCATCCCTATTTCAACCTTGAGTAGGATATTTATTATGAGCACTAAATTCGTTTTATTTCATTTCCTTCTTTTTTGTCAACAGCCATTTATTGAGCATATATTATTTGCCAAGTACTGGACCAGGTCCCAGTGATAGAGACATGAATAAGTTATAGCCTGTGTGTTCACGGAGCTTATAGTTTTTTCTAGTGCAGTGGTTCTCAACCAGGGATGATTTTGTTCCCTTCCCCATTCTAGGGGACATGGGACAAAGTCTGGAGATATTTTTGTCATGATTTAGCGGGGAAGGGATGCTACTGGCACCTAGTGGGTGGAGGCTAGAAATGCTGCCAAACACCCTGCAATGCATGGGATGCCCATTACAAAGAATTAATCTGGCCCCAAACAAGAATGGGGTGAAAAAGGCTTGATTAATATGTGCATGTGGTAACTCCAGGGGCTCAGAGGATGCGCACTTGGACAAACAGTGGAGCTGGCCAAGCAGAAGATGAGGGACAGACAAGACAGGTGGAGGCTACAGGTGTGGAAAGGCATGGAGCCCTGCGGGAGCATGGTGCAAACTCAGGAGCTCCCAGCACTTCCGGGTGGAGGCACCGTGGCTGGTGAGAGCGGAAGTTTGCAGTGTGGCTGTGGCCATAGATACCGTGCCAAGCATCTTGGATTTTGTTTCTGCAAAGAGAAGCCACTAAAGGATTTCAAATAAGAGAAAACCGGGTTGGCGTCTTAGGAAGATCCTCCCAGTGGCCAACAAGATCAAACAATAATCACTTCTTTTTTTTTTTGAGACAGAGTCTCGCTCAGTCACCCAGACTGGGGTGCAGTGGCTCGATCTCGGCTTACTATAACCTCTGCCTCCCGGGTCCCAGCGATTTCCCTGCCTCAGCCTCCTGAGTAGCTGGGACTACAGGCGCATGCCACCACACCTGGCTAATTTTTTGTATTTTTAGTAGAGACAGGGTTTCTCCATGTTGGTCAGGATGATCTCGATCTCCTGACCTCATGATCCACCCGCCTTGGCCTCCCAAAGTGCTGGAATTGCAGGCCTGAGCCACTGCGCCCGGCCCCGGCACTTCTTTTGAGTATTTTATTGTATTCTCCTGTTGAATCTTCCAGCAACCCAATGGAGAAAAGACTTGTTATCCCCATCTCACAGCTAAAGAGACGGAGGCAGAGGGGTCGGGGAACCTGTTTAACATCACGTGAGTAGTAACTGCAGGGCCAGGACGTGGCTCCCAGAATGGGCCCAGGAACAAACATGAGATGGCCTGTGGTTCTTTCTGCCTCCCACTTCGGGGCTGAGCTCTGGGACTAGATTTGAGCAGCCACAGGATCTCAATTCCTAATTCGTATGTCTCAACACTTTTGCAGCTGCTCAAGAATTCTATGCCTCTAGCCTTAAAGACTACGGCCTTGAGGTACCCACTTTACTTCTTGATTAGGAGTTCTCACGTACCTGTTAATTTTTGAGGCTCTGGCTGAAATGCCCCATCAACAGAGAAACACTTGAGTGAAGTGTGCTGATGGGAAGTCAGATTTACTTTTTGCTGCCTAAGCCTTTTAAGTGGACCTGGTATCCTCACGTGACCCCTCTACCTTGTATGACTCGCTCTGCCTTCTCTGTCAGATACCCCATCCCACTATCCAATGTACCTCATCTTTATCTTTGCTGGGTAGGGGGGAAATAGATGGCTTTGCCTAATAAAATGTAAAGTAGGTCTCAGTGCTCAAAGCTGCATCATTAGCCAGTGAAGATCCTGCTTTTCAGGGTTTTTAATGACAGTGGCTCCCCACTCTGCGTTAGGAGGCCCTAATGAGAAGTGACACCCCCTCCTTGCCCAGGACACCCCCTAGGGAGTAGGAAACTGAGGCTCCCAGATATTAGTTCGATGCAAACGTAATTGCGGTTTTTGCCATTTTGATGACAACACAATTACGTTTGCACGAACCTAATAGAAAGGGCTGCACCTGTGTTCCTTCCACCCATGAGAGGAGAAGAGATTTTTGTCTGAATCTCAGCTGCTCAGGGAGGCAGGTGACTGACAGGTGGGACTCAAGGATGACTCCCACCTGGCAAATTTCGGCAGCGCTCCTCCCATTTGGAAAGAAGAGCTCAGACACATTTTCATATTTATGTAGGCTTTTCAATACATGTGTCTCTCTCTTTTTAAAACAGTGGCAGAGTTCTGGCAAAGCATAGGAAATGCTACCTGGTCTGTGATCCAGAGGGAGCTCCCTCCTACAGAGGAGACAGGCTCTGTGCTATACTGGGTGGCTGACAAAGCCTACTCCAGGTGGTTTCTTTGAGGCTGGCTTATCACCTGTGAGTTCACAGCCCCAAATTATCCCCAGCTGACAGAAAGAGCCCCAGGCTGTGGCCTTTGTCACTAGGGAGTCTATAGGAGAAGCCAGCTCTGATTTCTAGGTTTCTTCCTATGATGATTCCTTGGTAGGACAGAGAATTCTGTGGGCCTCCATTGTCCTATCTACAAAATGTAGGGGTAGTTGGACTAAAGACCTTCTAGTGTCCCTAGTGGCTTTGACTGGTGGATTAAATTAGGCCTTTGACAGGAAGAGGACTGCCCAACAGTGCTAAGAAAATTAATTTTATGCCCAAACCTAAAGCAGTTCCCCGCTTTCCCAAAGAAAAGGTTTCCAGAAACTTTTTAGCCAACCTGAATATATTAATTATTTTGGAATATAAATGCAACAAAAAAGTGTACTTACAATGTTTAATTATTTTAGTTTCAAGTGTCTAAAATTATAAACTATGTAAAATGCTAGCTGGGCATGGTGGCTCACGCCTGTAATCCTAGTACTTTGGGAGGCCAAGGTGGGAGGATTGCTTGAGCCCAGGAGTTCAAAGCCAGCCTGGGCAACATAGCAAGACCCCATCTTTGATTAAAAAATAAATTTAAAAAAGTTAATTTAGAAATATTTCCACTTATATGTCATGAGTAATTATTCAGACTTGTTCTGGGCAGCTTTGCCTCCCATGTCGGGTTTTTTTCAGTGTAGTTTTTTTTTATCACTAGAGCCACCCTTTGAGTCCTCTGACAGTTTTTCAGAACGTCCTGATCTTTACTTCCATCCCAGCTTTGGAGAGATGGCACTTTTTGGATCAGAGGATTAGACCTTCCCTATGACTTCTATCCCAAGCCACAGGCCTCAGTTCACGGAAGTTGAAGCAGGTGTTTTTTGGCTTTTGTTTTTCCTTTGGTTTATAGGTAAATATTCACAATCTCTGGCAATAATACACCATTTGGTATGATTCTTGTTAAAGTGACCTTTAACAGTCTGTTTATAATAACGTACAGACACTAAAATGTTGAAGTTGTAACCTCAAGAACAATTACTACATCTGTGTTGATTAAATTAAATAGAATCCTCTTCTGATATAGGGATAGTTGGACTAGACCTTCTAGCGTCCCTCGTGGCTTTGACTGGTGGAGGAAGGAAAAGATGGCATAGATACAAAAAATTTACTGTACAAAATTCTTACTTAAAACCTCTCACTTGTTGTATTGCACATATGAGCATTTCTGTAGTGGCTGTTTGGTAGCCTATGTCTGTGAACGCAGGCAGAGGTCTCCAATGGAGCCAGAAGACGGAAGACCTCGTCTTCTTTTGAGCCTTTGGGGACCCCCCAGGAGACTCTGACCAACATCCTTCACCACTTTCCAAACACAAGGAACCGTAAGCCCCTTCTGACCACCTTTCTGCCAATCTGCTGCTGGGCTTTTGTGTAGTTTAATGAGTATAGAGTCGTTTGGAAATATGCAGCGTGCTTCACAAAAAGAAATAGTAATATAATCAGAAATGATTATATTTCAGCACTTCAGCACTATTGCCACTATTAATGTCCATTATCACTATATTACCTGAAATGTGTTTAACAATCACAGTCACTAATCAAGGTGCCTGTCCTGGAAAATGTGTATTCTCTCCATCTGGATCACACTATGTATTGTGCTGTTACTGTTTTAAATTTTTTTCAGATAATTGGAACCTGCTACTTCATACTTTGAAAAGTAATGTAGCGGGTGAAGCCCTGAGAGGTTCGAAGCCTATGCTTCCATCAGGGGGAATAATGCAATTTCCATGCAAAATGATTATAATATTATTCAGTGATTACATGGGGGTGGAGGGTAGTCTGTTTTGTTAGACTTTTGAAAGTGGCAAATTGAATTCCATCCAAGTAATCGGAGGTTATGAGTTTCCAGCACAGTGTGTTTGCACTTGTTGGAGGCTCATTTCCCCAGGGTCTGTGCAAGCCTGGAGCCCCCGGAGCCTTTGCTGACCACTTGGGACAGACGTAAAGGGCCACAGAATTAATTCCCCACCAGCAGCCTTCAGCCCATGATACATGGGAGGTGGGAGGGAAACACCCTAGCCGCCTTCGGGTGGGATAACTCTGAGACCCCCTCCTCCCTGTCCCCTCGAGGTCCCCAGTGGGTGAGCTTGGCCCCACTTGCCCGACTCATTTGGAGCAATCTGTGTTGGCTTCCTTCCCTGCCTCCCTCTCCCGACTCCCCTGCTTAAGCTTTCTGGAACCACTGTCCAAACAGAACACTAGCCTCAGATCCTCATCCCGGTTCTGCTTGACAAGAGAGGCGCACATGGCCACCCCACTTTCCCCTTCCTCTTTTTGAGGGCATCCAGGAACCTCTCTGGATCCTCCTTTCCTATAACCCATTTTGCAGCACCCAGATGTCTTCGTGTTTTAAGACATCGTCATTCTGAAACATGAAAAGTCTGAATGTTTCTTATGGTCAGGAAGTTGATGGGTATAATTTATTTTTCCCACCTCTTCTCTTAATTATTATTACTCCATTCAAGTGAGACAAGATGATTTAATCCAGGCTGTATTTAAAATGCCCATAATCAGTGCCCTCATTCTGAGCATGTATCTATGTGCTCTTAGATAATTTATGTATAATTTTAATAGATTCGTCAACAGCAGCCCTTCCTCATCTAAACAGGCTGCTTGCAGACAGATCGCTTAATTTGCTTCTCAATGTTATTTTTCATACATGGTTGCTGCACGGCCGACAGATAGTAGATGATCCCATTACAAACACATTTGACACGGCATCTACTGTGGGGGATGAGCAAACTCATGGTCTCGTATGTAGCAGGCAGAGTGTGGCCCCCCCTCTCATTCAGAAGGGTCGGATCTCAGAGAACAAAGCCCCAGGCAGGTGCTGAAGCTAGTCCTGGCAGCGTTAGGTGCTGATGGGAGCCCTGGCTTCCTGCTAGAGTGAACAGAGACTGTTGGTGCGGCACCTGTCTCCCAGCCAGGGTGTCACCTGCTCACGCCTCTCGCCTCCTGCCTCTCTGTATGAGGGTGCCTAGCAGGCAGGCGGGAGGTGCCGGGGCACTCATACTGCAGAAGCAGCCCTCCACCAGTGAGAGGTGGGAGGCAATGCATAAATACCCCGGCTTCCTCGTCTCATTTTGAGACAATTCCAGTGCACTCTGCACGTCTCTCAGAGGGTTCCCGGCAGAACAGAGCCCCAGCTGCCCCCAGCGGTGACCCCATGGTGGAAGCTTTCTCAGTTGGCTTTTCTCCTGTCCTGTCTCACCTCCTACTGCCTCACAGTCATCTCCCAAAGAACCCACTTCTGTCAAAATCCTTGTTTCAGGATCCACTTTAGGAGGAACCCAAACGCAGACATTTGCCCCTCTGAATCTCTTCACGTTGGTCTTTCAGGCGCCACCTTCTTCTGGGACCTCACTTAAGCCCTTCCGTGACAATCTCCTAATCCCTCTGGCCCAGAACCTCTCCTCCTCTGGCCATCTTCCGTCCCGCTAGCTCAGTTCACTTAGCCTGCATCATCAGCAGCCTGTCCGTCCCCTATTTCTGCATGTGGGCGTGTGATGGGGCAGGTGCCAACCCCGCCACCTTCCTGCTGACTTGCACATGGGTCTCAGAGGTGATGGTGCTCCCCCTACCCGCTGGTCCTCAGCGAGTGCAGGCAGGAGGCATTGAGCAGGGTAGAGGATGGGTGGCCAGATAATGCCAAAAGTATACTCTTTAAGGCAAAAAAAAAAAAGAATATGAGAAACTGCTTCCAAAGACTAATGCGAGTGCTGATAGATTACTTGCGCCATTTCCATCCGCTGGGGTAATTGCAAGACGAGTGCATTGTGTTCCAAAGGAAAAATGTTCTGTAGATGTGGTAATCTTCGCCATGCGGGCTCATGACAGAGAGAACCACATCCACTTCTAAATTTTCTCAATGGAGTGCAATGTGTGTAATGTGTAATAAAATATAAATAAGCCTTTAAGAAGCATCTATGTGTTTCTTTTTATCAACCTTTAGATGCGTTAAAGCCAAGTACAATTTTATATGAATTCTAGATGATATGTAGTATTTTTATTTGCTAGTTCATTGCTAAATGTTTCATATAAAACTGAAGAGGAAAAAAATACACAGTCCCACATATAAAAGAGGAAGCAGATGGCTAAATGTGACCGTGGGAGAGAAGCAGTGAATGGTGTAGGTTCAGAAAGGAGGCTCTCCCCTACCGTGTATGGGCCCGAGATGGAGTGGAGGGAAATTTGTACGTGCAGTTACCTGTGTTCATTAGCGGTTGTTTCCACTGTGTTCAAGTAGGCCATTAGTATTCATATGAATCTACAGGTATCTTTGTTATGGTTTTTTTTTTATCTTCTAAATGTACATATAAATGAGTATGTATTATTTATAGATGTATTTGGATTTAGAAACATCAAGCTTGAAAAATAACACAGCAAGGAATATTTGATTTAATGCTCACCAGGGAGGGAAGGGGGACCGAGACTTTCTACAGGAAGGAAGACCGGGTTGGGATAAGTTATCTGACCTTCCTGGGGACTTTCCTGGCAGCTCTTCAGTGACAGTTACATTGTAGAAAGATCTTGGATGAAAGAAAGGACAGTGGCCAGAGAGTTAGGAAGCCCCGGGTCTCGTCCCAACTCTCCCACTGACTGGCTGTGGGACCTGAGCTTGTCACTCACCCTCTCCTGCCTTTGGCGACCCTGCCTGTATCTGGACTTCAATCTGTGCCAGGCTGTGGCTTCATGATTGGTACCTCCATGCTGAACTGCTGCTCGGTTGCTGGCCTCGTTTGCAGAAGAGCAGTCAGGGTGGTAAGCCATCCCACTTGTTTCTTCAGATGGATCACAGAGCCATGGTGCAATCGAGCCACTTACTTACCTACACACGTTGGTGGAGACCAGGAAAACAGAATTAGCTTCCCATTCTATTTCCAGTTCCCAGGCACTTTCACATTGGCCAAGAAAAGCAGAGTACTTACAGAAATTCCTGGTAATGGCTTCTTTCTGCCTGGGTATGGAGAAACGTGCCTGTCTGTGGTTTATTTTTAAATGGATAACTCATCATATTTGGGTAAAAAGTCCTGTAATCTCCAAAGCCTTTCTTTCACAAAATTTTTTTTATTCTGAGAGTGTGGAAAACAGCCTCAGATCTATTCAAATAAAAATAGCTTTTTTTACTGAGTGAGGAAGCAATGCCTTTTAAGACCCACTTGTGTTGGGGAAGGGGTTTTCGGCAGCTGGCTCTGTAGGCTTGGGCTCAAAGGAAAGGCAGAATAATGAAATAGAAGCTTTAGCAGCATCTGACCTAAGGCCTGGATTTTGGTTTACCAATTGCTGGCTTCAGGCAGGCTGGGAGCAGGGGCACTGGGAAGGCTGAAATTCAGGGGGATAGCTGGAAGGGAGCAGGGAGTGGTCACCAACCTGTGTGAAACTGACCCAGGCTCCTGCACACGACCCTTGTGAAACTGGCCCAGACTCCTGCACCTGTGGTCAGCCCATTGGTTCCACCACCTTCCGAGGAAGACCCCTCTTCATTCATTTGTGCCCTTCATGCCCACTTCTTTGGCAGGTGGTGGAAGAGAAAGTTCCATCTAGTGTGACTCCCAACCATCCCCATGGCACCGTAGGTGTTTTTTGTCCTTCAGAGAGCAGGCATGGTAATTGTAATGGTTATAGCCACCATGTATATGTGCCACGGACTATATTAAGTTTCTTTCTTATGGTAGAACATTAAACTCTCAGAACAACCATGGATGTTTCATGGTATCATCCCTATTGTACAGATGAGGAGCTTGAGGCAGGGAGTGGAGGGTGGGCAGATGTGGTCACAGCCATGAAATGGCAAAGCTGAGATTCAGACCCAGCTCCCTCAGATTATCAATGTTCCATGTTCCTGAGCACTACCCAGGCTGAGCCAGCCTCCGAACTGGTGCCTCTGAGACGAGGATGGACGCCCAGAATGAAGCTCAGGGGGTGCAGTGCAGACCATGCGCAAGGCTACAGGTTCGGACTGGGGGAGACCCTCTGCATCTCCGTGAGGGGGCACCAGTTCACGAAGTCTAATAGCCCACCTTGGTTTTTGTTAATTTTTGTTTGTTTGTTTGTTTTTGAGACAAAGTCTCGCACTGTCGCCCAGGGTGGAGTGCAGTGGTGCAATCTTGGCTCACTGCAACCTCCCCTCCAAGGTTCAAGCGATTCTCCTGCCTCAGCCTCCTGAGTAGCTGGGACTACAGGTGCCCACCACCTCGCCCAGCTAATTTTTGTGTTTTTAGTAGAGATGGGGTTTCACTACATTGGGCAGGCTGGTCTCAAATGCCTGACCTCATGATCCATCTGCCTTGGCCTCCCAAAGTGCTGGGATTACAGGCGTGAGCCACTGCGCCCAGCCTACCCACCTCGTTTTAAACTGTGAAGTCATTCTGTTCCCGTGGCTCCTCTTTTAAAGCTATCAAGAGGCCACGCCCTAAAAGGGTGGGGGCTTCAAGAGGACCCCCGCTGCCCCCCCCTGCCCGGCCTGCCCGGCATCAGCAGCTACACCTGTGGACCAGACAGGCTCATTCCAGACCCTAGGAGTGAGCTAGTGTGGTGTCTGCCTTTCCTGTCCCCCACGGCCGTCTCCAGCCCCCGACACCGACAGCTTTGATCTGGCTAGAGGGCTCGTGGTGTTTCCTGATGTGGCTGACTACTCGAGTGCTTGGGGTGCAGGTCACAGGCTCCCCCTGAAGAACTGGGTAGTCACAAGACTGATCACCAGGGAAGAGACGGACCTCAGATGAGAAACTGGAACAGGGAAGGCAGAAGGGAACAGGGAAGGCAGAAGGGAACAGGGAAGCCCTACTCTCTCTGGGCTCTGCTTGTGGGGTTCAGACTTGAGCGGGAGCTCCTGCCTGGGCGTGAGTCTCCTGTCTGGTGGATGCTGAGGTGATGTCACCCCCTGGACTTGGATGGGCCTGACCAGGACCCCAGGGCCCTCCTGGAAATCCGACTGGAAGCCAAGTGGTCTGGCTGCGTGTTGCTTTTCATCGCCTTCACCTACTTCCTTGCCTGTTGTTTTGTTTGACTCCCCAAGACTCCAGTCAAGTCTTGTTTAAATGTCATGGCCTGTTCCCAGGAGTGTCAGGGAGAATCAAGGAAAGCTGTGTCCACATTGGAGTCAGACTTTTAAAGGGGCAGTGCCCCTGAGGGCACCAAGGCGGCGGGAGTGGAGCCTCCGTAGATGGGAGTGGGCGCTGTGAGTCTCTGACGCCCCACCCCACATGGCGACCTGGAGGGTGCTGGAGAGAAGGCGACTGTGCGTCACTCAGCACCCGCACCCGCCGCAGTCCAACTTGGGAGAGCCAGCAGCTGGCCTGCCCGTCAGGGAATCAGGGATGTGGGCACCTGCCCTGCCTCACGGGGTTTGTGTGGCATCTCATGAGGGAGAGAAGATGCAGGAGCACTCCACGCAGCCCACAGCACCAGGCAGGGGCAAGGCATCATTATGAAAAGCTGAGATTTATGGGTCTGAAGGAGAAGCAACATCTGGGAAGGAATTATTGCAATTTACAGGGAAGATGGAGGCCTGTTTATAAGAGCAAAATCTGGAAGCAATGTCTGATTTTTTTTAAACTGGTTTATATTCCAATCATGAACCTATGGTGTGAACATCTTCCAGATGTTCAAAGAAAAAATATGGAAAATGAGTTGAACCGTGTAGGCAATTTCCTTCTTTGAACAGAGCTTTACTCTTTACTGAGCATCTACTACGTGCCAGGTGGGTTCTCCCTGCCGACATTTTCCGTGCTGCTGTGGGTGAGTCAGGCTTTAGTAGGTCCAGTTGGTACCTTTGGCTTCTTCTCCTCATCTTGTGGAAAAGCCAGGGTCGTCCCGGTTCTGGTTCCAGTGATGGGCGAATCTGTGTTAACTGGTGGAGGGAGGGTGGGGGAGCGGGGTCTGTGCCAGCATTGAGTGGCAGGGCTGAGTTGGGTGAGTCTGAGTTCATTTCATTTTGGAGGAGTCTGCTGTGTATTTAAAAAAATGGTTTAGAGGGGATTTGAGTTTGCAAAATTTCTTCCCCCTGAAATCTATCATGCTAGGTTTCTGGTAGAGTCATGTCCCGGCATAATTTAGGATCCAGTCCAACTATGAACACCTCATTTTATCTTCCCATTCTCCTTGCCCCAAACCATCCAAGGGGACTAGCAGATGGGCCCCTCTGGTGCTGTGCTGGCCCAACAGGAAGCCTCCTTGGGTGGCACGTGTGCCCTTCTTGTGATAGTCTCCAGTGTTTTGCCTGGACAGTTTCTGTACTCCAGAGAGGGCAGAAGGATGTCTTGGGGGGAGGGGTTTTCAGGAGGGGGAGGGGTTTTCAGGAGGAGAAGGGTGAAGGCAGGTGGAGGCCCGGGAACAAAAGCCTGGAATGGGAGGCAGAAAATCCGGGGTTCCTGTTTAGGCTCCCTCTGTTACTTGCTGTGTGACTTTGGACAACCTTTTTTTGCCATTAGCCTCTGTTTCCTCATCTGTAAAATGAGGATTATAAAAATAATCAGCTTTTTGTAAAAGTATAAAAGTAACAAATCATAAATTTGTTAGAATAGGTAAATGAGAAAATAAGAATGAGCTAGGCTTTGTCAACTTCAAGCCTTGTGAAAACACTGTTCTCTCTCAGTCAGTCAGCCTGGTTTCTGCAGACACTGTCTTTGAATACGTGCCTACGAGAAAGCATGCCAGGAGGTGCATCCCTACCAGCTGAAAATAAGCAATGGATCTCATCAGTGGCCAACTGTGGCTCCTTAATGGAATAGGAAATCTCTGCGT
The DNA here is from genome assembly GCA_036589455.1 of Ateles fusciceps. Taxonomy (NCBI): domain Eukaryota; kingdom Metazoa; phylum Chordata; class Mammalia; order Primates; family Atelidae; genus Ateles; species Ateles fusciceps. Next base: position 3,746,201 of record JAZHEH010001737.1, read on the forward strand.
TGTGCTGGGTGGACTCTCATGACTTACTCCGTCTTTGCATCTTCACTCTCCCCTTTAAAAAGCAGTGCCTTCCGGACCCCGGCTCGTGAACTGTCGTGAACCTGATGGATGAACCTTCTGAGAGTGTTTATTTTTGTGTTGGCAAGAAGCCTGCAGGCTTTGGTGAACCCATGGTTGATATTATTAATGGATAGATGGCCTGTTTTTCTCTTGTCTTAAAAGAAAAAGAATATGAATGAGCGTTCCCCTTGAAGGACACACTGGAGCAGGCATTCCCACCCCCGGGTCAGAGGTGCCGCGGGGTCGCACACCTTGGCTGACAGGAGGGTGGGCTTGGGAGCTGGTTTCGTCCCTACAGTTTACAGCCTCCAATTCCTTTGCTGTTCTTTTCCAAGGAAGAAAGACTCTTTGTTGCCCCGTTTGCTGAGGGGTATTGAACTTCTGGGTTCTGGACCCATAATTGGAGAGTATGGTTAAGACCCCGGCAGGGCTGCTTTCTGATCTTGTGTCAAACTGGAGTCTTCCTAATTGGTTTCTCCTCTCTTACGGCAGTTTCTCTCCAAAAGAAGGAAAAAAAATGTGTATGTTATAGAGAAATAAAAATCCTGGGGCCCTTGTTTATCATTCTCTTGACCATCAATTTGGTTCATGTTGGGAACTATATTTATAGACTTAGAGGTAAACTAGATCTCAAAATTTTTCTCTGGCTTCATTTTGAGCTCTCCCAGAATAGCCCATTCAAGGGTCTTGCTTTCACGTTGGTCTTAATGCCTTGTCAAAGTCAATTAGCATCTCTCAAGTACCTTGGGAAGCTGAAAGCCATAAGACCCCTTTCACAAGCGGTGACTGACTACTTACTGTATTTTTAAAAATAAATTAGAGTCCTTTGGCTTTTACAATTTGTTTTCCTTAAGACTGTAAGCTGTCCTTTGATGAAATTAGTGGAAGGGAAAAGGTCAGTTTGACCGAAGTGTCACAAATTAAGCCCTGAAGCAGTCTGTCTATCTGGAGATGGAAAACCATACCTATCTCCCTGTTTTTCCTGGGTTTATTCCTGGGATTCATTTTCCTGGGCCATGATCTTTGGAAACATAAGGTTTTACAATGTTAACTTCGGAACAAAAGTATGACTAAAAATTGGTTTTTAGTAATTTGTTTTTAAATCGCTTTTAAATACCGTGTATGTCATTAGAGTGGAATGTGCTTAAGTGCACTGATGTAGCTTATAGGCCTCCCAAGAAGAACAATAATGGGTCAAGGATGAATTATATACCACCACGCAATGGGCGCTGTGGGCCGGAGATTCCAAAAGATGCTGTCTATTCTCAGGAAGCCCAGGATCTAACTGCAAGGGGTGGAGGTTGGGTGGATGGGAGAAGAACAAGAAAAGGAAAGATGTGAAAAAATAAATAAAATCACTGAGGCATAAACTGCTGCCAAATGTGAACCGAGAACAGTTAGAAACCCTTTCCAGGGAAGCGTTTCTGGTAGGGGTGGGCAAAGATGTTGTGAAGCAGGTGCCGCTTGCCCTGGGACTTTGAGCGGGTGATGGCACTGCTGAGATGGTGATGCTGAGGAGGAGGAAGAGGAGTTTTAAGAATGGGAAACAGGTTCCTAGGAGTTAAAGAACTTACCTGCTGTCACAAAACTAAGTAGCAGTGTTAGAATTCTAATTCAGATGTGTCTGATTCCAGGGTCTTGCTTTTAACCCTCTCTGTGAATGTATCCATTGGGGTCTTGAAATAGACATATTCAAATGTGCAATTTGAAGAGAATTAAGTAAAAGGACTATCCACAAATGTATAGGCACAGTATAGGGAAAGCATCACAGCGCTGTGCCTCCGGGCTGTGATGAGATAAGGGGAATTACTTACTGCCTTTGAGTGTAATGTTCAGGGGGAGGGAGCTATTACTGGAATCCAGAGAGAGAGCCTTGTAGAGCTCCTTGTTCCTCAACCAGAGCCATGACCTGCAGTGGAGGGACAGCCTGCTCATGAAGACACAGGGAGGGGAACAGGGAGCCAGCAGCCAACCCCAGCCCTGTCCCCAGTCTCCTGCTAGTGCCTGCGTGGGCTGAACCTAACCAGAAGTCAGAGGCTCCAGAACTCGAGGGATGCTCTCCATGCAGGTGGGGTGAGCTTCCCAGGGCTCGCCTGGGAGAGGTGGGAAAGAACAGGGTGGAGAAGGTGGAAGGCAGGCCGAGAGCGACCAACAGAAGATACCCAGTGTAGTCTATAACAGCCGACGGGTCATTCACTTCCAGACCTTTTCATCAGCACAAGAGGGAAAAGTCCCAGAAAACTCAGCTGTGCCTGTGTTTTATTTTTGTTCAGAACTGTTTCAGAACTGTCTCCTCTAGAGGTAGGGACCACAGAGAAGGAAGGGCAAGGCCACTGTCATCAGGACAGGCGTAGACAGCCTGCGCTTCCTTCCCCACCACTGTCCCTCCAGGCTCCAGTCTGGCCTATTCCATATTCATTTGGCACGGCCTGGAAAGGAAGTGGATTAACCCAACGTGAGCTCAGAGGGTTTTGGCTCAAGAAATTGGGAGCCCCTTCTAAAGATAGTGGCTGGGATCTTCGGGCTCTCAAGTTAGTAGACTTCACAGTGGCCTACAGGGTCCTACACAGTCAGGGTGCTCACCTCTCTGGCCTCACCTCTTACTAGAACCTCCCTCTGCCAGCCACAGTGGCTTCCTTGCTGGTCCTGGAACATACCAGCCATGTTTGCACTGGCTGTTCCCTCTGCCTGGAACACTTAGGGTGGGATGCCCACGGGACCCACTCCTCATCTACTCAAATGTCCTCCACTCATGAGACTGGCCCTGCCCACCCGATTTAAACTGCACCATGCCCCCCGCACTCACACAACATGCACCCTACCCTGCTCCATTTCTTCTCTAATAAATTGCACATACTACTGTCCAAAATATGATACAATTTTCACTGCTTTTTAAGTGTATGTTCTATGTTTCTACCCTCTAGAATATGAGCTTCCTGAGGGCAGGAATATTTTTCTGTTTTGATCGCTCACGTATTCCCAATGCCTTGAACACACTGCCTGACACATACAGGGAATCAATATTTATTAAATGAATAACGAATGAATGAATGAATGCGATTCTTAGGCATCTAAAAATGGTTTGACCCCTATCTCCTAGACCTCTCTCTTCACCAACACTTACCTGCCAAGGATCCTTCCCAGAATGACATCGATCAGCACTATTGCCAATACCTTGTGGTTAAAGGGATCAATTTCTCCTCGTCCTGCACATAGGCCTGGTAGAGGAAATGTACTTGCCACTTTGGTTCTGTGTCAAAATTAAATGGTGACCTTGGCTTATTTTGCTTCCCCGCAGAGGTTATTTCTTAGTCGTAAAGGGAACATTCTATCCTTGGAAAAAGTAATATTTTTGCCACCTTCAGCTTTAAAATGGCTATTTGATATTGCTCACGTGTGTCTCTTTCAGTAGCCGCTGAAAAAGCTCAGGTTGAGAGGATCTGAGAAAGACCCGTCGTGTCGTCAGAGGGAAGCTGGCCATAAGGCAGAATGAGTTTACAATAGCTTATTTACCTGTCCAAATCCTTCATATCGCATTACAGCTTTCCCCTGCTACCCGGGACTCTGGAGTGCTAAGAGGAAAAAGGAAAATCAATTGATAGATATATTCAGTTAAAAAAAAATATTGATTCCCAGGTAATGACAGTCGTGCGTTTTGCAGTGGGGGATGCCATTTCCCGTCGTGAAGATGGCTTTCTCATAGATTACATTTAAAAGAAGGAACCAGGAGTAGCCCCTGCCTCCCCGTAATAGATAGCCTCTTTCTCCTAGGTATTAAATCTATAATTAAAAAAAAAAAATTCTCCCCGGAGAACCTATTCTTTGCCTGCTCAAGGTCTTCTTACCCATTGTGTGAAAACAGTAATGATTTGTTTTTGTAATTCTAGAGTTTGTGTCCTTTTCAGTATTAGATTAAAGACTTAAATTTTTTCTTTTTCCCCATTGCTGGAGTTTCTTAGTTTGGATTAGATGGAAGACAATGCCGTTGTTCTCTCTGTTACTCAGTGTCAATGGCTCGATGGTGGAGATTAGGGCTGTGCGTGTTCGGAGGAGCGGGGAGGAGCGCCTCACATCTGCCACTAGGAGTACTCTGCTACCCACTTCGCCCCATTATCTGCCTGTGCTGGCAGAGTTTGTGCACAGCCCATGTGAGATAATCCACAGGATGCACCTCAGCATCTGGGACATCTGAGGTGGGGATTAGCATCCAGTTAGCTTGGGACCACCCAGGATGCTAGAATTCAGAAGCGATCTTTTTGCCAAAAAAAAAAGAAAAAGAAAAAATGATACCTGTTCCCCACCCCGACCCCACTCTTTTTCTCTCTCTTTCTAGACTATCTGGCTTCCTGGTGATGCTCACGCTTTGCTAAGTGTTGGTGGCCATCAAGGTTTTCGCATCCTGGGGGACAAATCCTAGCTTGCCAGAGACCGGTGGCGCAAGGTAGGTCTCTGCTCAGCCCACCTGGAAATACGAAAGGCATCAGGCCTGAGCATAGCCAGCTCTCTCCTCTCGCACTGAATGTCTAGGGGAAGGGAGGATGATGCAGTAGGTCCCCTCGCCCTCTTCCTCAGTGGGATTTTTACCATAGGCATGTGATAAACTGGTACTGGGGCTTAGCTAAGCCATTTTAAAGAATCTCTCTCTATGACTCTTTTTTTTTAATTTTATTTTTTCGAGACAGAGGCTCACCCAGCTGCCCAGGCTGGAGTGCCGTGGCACCATCTTGGCTCACTGCAACCTCTGCTTCCTGGGTTCAGTGATCCTCCTACCTCATCCTCCCAAGTAGCTGGGATTACAGGCACGTGCTTTCATGCCCAGCTGATTTTTGTATTTGTGGTAGAGAAGGGGTTTCGCCATGTTGGCCAGGCTGGTCTCTAACTCCTGACCTCAAGTGATTCACCCGCCTCAGCCTCCCAAAGTCCTGGGATTACAGGTGTGAGCCACTTTGCCCCATCAAAGAATCCCTGTGACTCTTCCTTGCTTACCTAGGTCTTGGCTTTCCCCAGGAGGTTAGATCTGGGGATGGCCAGCAGCTAGGTGACCTTTAACCTCATTAAAAACTGTAATTAAGTTTTATAATTAAGTTTTATTATTAAAATGTATTATTAAATATGAAAATGTTAGTCATTATAAAGGGATTTTAAAGGATAGTAGCTAAAATTACATAAATGACTTAGAATCCTGTTGCCCAGAGGTAACCATTTTAGTGTTTCTTTCCAGGCTTTTTCTTATGCACATACGTAGAGTACACCACAGGTGCACACACGCACACAGGCTCGACTGTGGGTGCTGTTTGGGGGGCATGTGATTCAGATTCAGCAATGTGTCAAGGCATCTTGTATGTCAGGAAATGGAAATCTGTATCACCATTTTCACAGACTGTCTACTCTGTGGATATCATAGCATACATGACTCACTTCATGCCCTAATGATGGACATTTAGCATATTTCAAATATTTTACTATGACAAATAACAGCACAACAAATATTGTTGCATATGTATCTGCATAGTCATTTGATTACTTCCTTGGGTTTAGAGGCCTGGCTTAAAATTTTGATTCCAGGTTCTCCAAGCAGGATCAGGCAGCCAGAAACATGGGGGAACCTGGCCTGCCTTGGGAGGGCTAAATCTTGTGAACGGAATCCGCAATCTGGGATCCACTTTAGCTCCCACTGGGCAGGCCAGGAATGTGCCTGCTGAGGCAAGGAGGCCTGGAGCTGGAGTCGACAACATTTGCCACGTTTAATGCTGCTGAAGGGACAGGCGCCGGGCCTGGAGTGGAGCAGGCTGGAGGGCAGGGGAGTGGGCTCTGGGATCCAGGACAGTGGAGGCCCAGCTGGCCCAGCCTCGTATGTCCGTGTGGGACTTGAGCCTTTAGAAGTCCAAGCTGCAGGCTGGGCGCAGTGGCTCACGCCTGTAATCCCAGAACTTGGGGAGACCTAGGCAGGTGGATCACCTGAGGTCGGGAGTTCGAGACCAGCCTGACCACATGGAGAAACCCCATCTCTACTAAAAATACAGTATTAGCCAGGCATAGTGGTACAAGCCTGTAATGCCAGCTACTCAGGAGACCGAGACAGGAGAATTGCTTGAACCCGGGAGGCAGAGGTTGCGGTGAGCCGAGATTGCTCCATTGTACTCCAGCCTGGGCAACAAGAGCAAAACTCCATCTCAAAAAAAAAAAAAAAAAAGTCCAGGCTCCGTCTGCATAACACACAGGGCCTAGTGCTGAGTGAGCACAGACCATAGCAGCCCTGGGACTGCTGTATCCTCAGCAGTCCACCCTCGTGCCCTCTGACCGGTGGCCTCCTGGCCTCTGCCTAGGGCTGAACTCCAGCTTCCCTCTGCAGCTGGGGCAGAGCCTGAGACCAACAAGGCTCCTGCCTTCCAGATTCTCTGCTGTCCAGAGAGCTTTCTCTTTGCACTCAGAGACAGTGGGGTTGGGGATGGCTGTCCACTGCCAGAACCCTTGCACAGAGAGGAGAAAATATGGCTTTGGAATCTCAGCCTTGGTTGTCAGCAGGAAGTGGGAGGAGGCTCTGGGCTGGGCCAGGATCAGCCACTGAAATGGAAGCTTCCCCACCCCAGGACCCCACCGTGAATCCAGCCTGCAGCCTCCCAGCAGCCCAGTGGGGGCAGCCAGAAGAGAGATGGGTTCCTGGCCTAGGGAGCTGGTGGGCTATTACCACACACCCACGACACCACTAGTGGGGGATGACTGTCCTTGCTAGTTATCCCAGGCATGGGGGGGATGCTTTGCCTCCAGGCCTCCTGTTGGGTCAGAGAAGGGGAGTTGGAAAATAAGACAGTGAAGCATCGGTTTGGCAGCGTTAGCCTCCCCCAGCTCCTACACAAAGAAGAGATTGAGGAGACACTCTTCACAGACGCCAGCTCTCCTTGGATGTGCCCTTGAGTTTGGTGAGAGGGGAGGGAACAGAGGCAGCCTAGGGCAGTGGATCTTGGTTTCTTAAATGATGACCCTTAGTGTGGGGTCTTCTCTTCCCTGCTGCTGATGCAGGGTGGCACGTGGCTCTTGTTCTCTTGTTTGTCCCAAACTCTGGGAATCATGTCCTTCAGGATGGGGAGGCACCTTGAAGGTGGTCTCACCAGGCATAGCCGGTAAGATGTACCCTACATGGGCCTCTATCTCTGTGCCCCCAGACCAGGGCCCCCATTGTGAACTCAAGTCTGTCTTCCCTAGCTCTTGGCTAGTTCCTGGAGAACGGGAATCACACCTGATCTGTCTCTGTTCTGCCCCTTCCCCTATTCATACCAGCACCTGCTGAGCTCTTGGTAAACAAATCACTGCACACAGCCAGGACTGTGCCTGGGAGTACCCGCAACACGTGGCCTAGTGCTGGCTGTGCCCTCCCCTTCGTGCAGGACTCCCATTGATTTCCAAGATGATAGGGAGGTTCCGAGGCCTCTGGAAGGTTCTGTGACCACTGGGGATCAGTGGAAGCAGCTATCAGTTTACTATGGAAACTGGGCCAGCTCACAGGGCCCTGTGTAACCTGCTACAAAACAGGCCCGTTCAAGAGCCAAGCGTGGAGGGCTGCGCTTTGCTTTCTGTGGTTTGGTGAAAATCACCCAACTAAGTAAGAAGGCCATAGTGGAACCAGCTCACAGGAGTGGAGTCTGATACCTGCACTGCAGGGAAGAGGGGTGGAGGGGGAGTTGAGCTGAGGACTCGGTTTGCGCAGAGCCCAGTGCTGAGCCAAGAACGGCATTAGCAGACACCTCGGGCTCTGGAGGTGGTGAAGGGCAGTGCTGATCGTCACTGGCACTGAAGCCACCCTGGGCAGCATCCCCTGTCTCCGTCACTGAGATCATCTCAGTACTGTTCATGCAGGCTCTTTGTCCCTCTGCCCTCAGCAAGCAAAATGCCCTACACGCCGCCTGCATCTTCGAAGGAGATTGCAAATGTCTCTGGAGCTAACGGCTGTTAGGGAATACTGCGTGCCGTGCCCTGGGCTTCCGCATCCCCCCACCTTCACTCCCCCCAGTCCTCTACCCGCCTTCCCCTCCCTCGCCCCCGTGGACAGTCTTGCTTCCTGAGCTCTCCCCTCGTCTACTCCCCCTCTTGGCCTCCATGGTGTCCACCTCAGGGAGGGACCTGCAGACAAACGTCTCAGTGCTGCTCTGGCCGACACAGACCCTCTGCCATCCTCTTGTCTTTTGACTGTAGCTGCATTTTCTGGGCCATCCTGGGGAACTCTGCAGCCCCTTCTTCAAATGGGCATCTGGGTGCTCTGAAAAGGTCATGTGACCACACCCACTAGCTGGGGCCCAGAACCGTCAACAGAACCTTAGCCGAGCCCTCAGCCCTAAGCAGGAATCTTTTGGGATTCTGGTCCCTTCTCTGCCTGGTGCCCTGTAGCTGTCCCGCACCTTTCCATCGACAGGGCTGCAGACCCCCAGCCCCTGCCATCCACCTCGATATCAGCAAGTGGCTTCTCCTCCTGCTTCCTGTCCATCTTGCTCGTGTGAGCTGCCATCCTCCAGCTCCACTGCCTCCTCCCACCAGGAAGCGATGGTGTTGGTGCCACAAGGCTTTGCTCGGCTTCCCATATCTCCAGCCTTCCCCTCCACTCCCTCTGCTTCAGCTGTTCCCAGGCTTGACTCCCATATGGCACCTCTGGCCCAAGGTCCAGACTGCTCTCCAGCAGCTCCTGCATAGCAGTTCCCTGCTGTGTGATTTGCGTCTCAGGCTCCACCTGTCCGAAACAAGGCTGCTTCCTTGCTCTCCAGGAAAGCCATGTACTCGCACTGCCTCACCCCTCCGCCCTCCCTTAGCCCTGCATCTCCTCGCACTACCTCACCCCTCTGCCCTCCCTTAGCCCTGCATCTCCTCGCACTGCCTCACCCCTCCGCCCTCTCTTAGCCCTGCATCTCCTCGCACTGCCTCACCCCTCTGCCCTCCCTTAGCCCTGCATCTCTGTCTCCTTTGCCTTAGGCTGCCCACCTTCCTTCCTGGGCCATGAGTTCACTGAGGACAGGGACCATCCTCTTTTCTCTACAAGCCTAGCACAGGGCCCTGTACATGCATACCTCTTGGGATCAGATGATTTTATTCAGTTCAGAGATTACAGAACCACAGACAGCGTGTCCTCATAGGCAGCATGGTGGCAGGGAACCTGGGATTGGAGGCAAGCTCTGGGTTGTAGTCCCAAATTCACCACTAACTCTGGGAAAGCCCCGTAAAACCTTCTGAGCCTCAGTCCCCTCAGCTGTAAAATGGGAATCACCCCGGCCTTCCTACCTCTCAGGAGCTTGAAAGGTGACAGGAGAGGAACGGTGCTACTGGGGCCAGCAGTTCTCAGCCCTTGGTGCACATTGGAATCACCCAGAGGGCTTTAAGAACTAGAGATGGGCCGGGTGCGGTGGTTCATGCCTGTAATCCAGCACTTTGGGAGGCCAAGGCAGGCGGATCACTTGAGGCCAGGAGTTCGGGACCAGCCTGTTCAACATGGTGAAACCCCATCTCTACTACAAATACGAAATTAGCCAGGCATGGTGGCACACGCCTGTAGTCCCAGCTACTTGGGAGGCTGAGTCACAAGAATCACTTGAGCCCAGGAGGTGGAGGTTGCAGTGAGCTGAGATTGTGCCACTGCACCACTCCAGCCTAGGTGACAGAGGGAGACTCTATCTCCAAAAAAAAAGAGAACTACAGATGCCTGGGTCCTTCCCCAAGATATTCTGATTGTTCTCATGAGGGTGGATATCAGTGTGTTTGAAAACTTTAACCACTACTTCAACTCATAGGTGTTATTACCAAGTTCCTGAATTCTATGCCCTGAGGAATTGAGATGGAAGTTATAAAGATTTTGCAAAACAATATTCCTGGGTGATGTGTGATTGGTTTAGTCTTTCAGATCTTTTAAAACCTGCCGCCCAGGCCGGGTGCGGTGGCTCACACCTGTCATCTCAGCACTTTGGGAGGCCAAGGCGGATGGATCACAAGGTCAGGAGTTCGAGATCAGCCTGTCCAAAATGGTGAAACCCCGTCTCTACTAAAATACGAAAAATTAGCTGGGCGTGGTGGCGCACGCCTGTAATCTCAACTACTCGAGAGGCTGAGGCAGGAGAATCGCTTGAACAGAGGTTGCAGCGAGCCAAAATTGTGCCAGTGCACTCCAACCTGGGCGACAGAGCGCGAGACTCCATCTCTAATCACTCAATCAATCTACCGTCTGGATGAAGCCATCCAAAAGCTGGGTACCTCGGCTGTGCTGTACCGTGTTCATCTCACCCCACCGGAATGCTTTTACATGAACTCTACAAGCTATTAAAATACCTGCTGCCCTCCAGGTTAAAGCAGTGCACCCTCATTTGGGATTCTGTGGTAGTTAATGTTTATCCTGTCACTTGTGACTCCTTTGCTAGGACCCTTGGGAGAGCTGTCTCTGATTTCACCACAGACATATTCTTCTCCCCGAGCCACCGTCCTAGGATCTCATGGACCCAGAAATCATGTAACAGATCAGCTTCTTGTTTGCCTCTTCCAAGCTCTCTAAACAGTAGCTCTCAACTCTGGCTGCATATGACATCACCCAGGGAGATTTTTTAAATTCTCATACCCAGGCTACATACCACATCCATGAGATCACAGTCTCTGGGAGGGGGATCCAGGCATTCGTATTTTTGTAAAGCTCCCCAGGTGATTCTGATGGGTGGCCAACGTCAGATGCATTGCCAAGCCTGGAGGCAAACTTGTGGCCCACCTGTAGCCCAGGTATGGCACTTTCTAAATATGGTTTTATGTAGGCAACGTTCCCTCCCCCGTTTCCTGCTCCTACACTTGTGATTCTCTCTCCTGCTTTTGATTTATGATGTCTTAATGTATCCTTTTAAGTACCCTGCAATCCTTTCTGGAACGTACTAAAGTGAAAACAAATAGAGTAGAAAGCTTACTGCTTTTCTCTGGCTGGGACCTGGGCACAGCTCCCACCCCAGTCAGGGCTCCCTGGGAAGAGGGTAGGAACCTCCCGTTTCCCCAGCCACAGAAGCTGGTCAGCAGCCTCGTTCTGTAACCCCACAATGGGGAATGGTAGTCAGTTCTGCCAACAGCCCTCCAAGAGCCAATAAAAGAGGCTGGTTCGGGCCAAGAGCGATGGCTCATGCCTGTAATCCCAGCACTTTGGGAGGCCAAGGCAGGCGGATCATCTGAGGTCAGGAGTTCGAGACCAGCCTGACTGACATGCCAAAACCCCATCTCTACTAGGAAATACAAAAATTAGCCAGGCATGGTGGTGTATGCCTGTAGTCCCAGCTATTCGGAAAGCTGAGACAGGAGAAGTGCTTGAACTCGGGAGGCAGCGGTTGCAGTGAGCTGAGATCGCACCACTGTACTTCAACCTGGGCCACAGAGCTAGACTGCATCTCAAAACAAAAGTTGGGGGGCTGGTTTGGTTCACAGCACCTAAGTGTTGAGATGGGACTGGGGGGGAGATGAGAGATGGCTAAGGATGGCCACCAAAATGCCACCTGATTCAGGATTGTGGAAGGCCACACACCCTCATCTCTCTTGTCTGTTCCACTCAGCCCCATGCTAAACAGTGGGTGGAGATGGTCAACAAAAGGCTGGAGATGCCCAGGGTGGACTCTTTCCCCAGTCCTGGAAGCCAGGAAGCTGAGGTTAGCATGCACAAGGGCAATTTCTCTTAGTGAATGGCGGGTGAGATGGAGGGGCGCACAGCAGTCCAGTCTGGCTACAGAACCTCGTTTGGCACCTGGGCTAGAACAGCTTCTCCACAAATCTCAGAGTTTATTTTCATGGCAAACTTTGATTTTCTAAGCACCCTGTCTCCTTGCTTACCTTGCACCTGCTCCAGTGGCCGGGGCTGCGGGGGAACAGTTGTGAGTTTGTGTCCTCCGTGAGGGCACCTGGCCAAGTAGACATGGGGGCTGACCCCCAGCCTGTGCTCTGAGAGTATCACCGTGCCCTTGAGAGTTCGGAGAGAGGAGTACCTCTTTCTAACTTGGACGAAAGCATCGACCAGGGGAAAGCACCATGTGTACATCCTGCTCAGGGAAAGCACCCTGTGTGCATGCATTGAGTGACCATGCTCTGAAATTGATGGACTTCCATCCTGTGGGGATGATCTCATTTACTTATACTCAGAGGCTACTCAGAAAGACTTTTAAGCTTTTGTCTTCTAATCATAAATTTCTCCTCTCCACCCTCCCCCCACCACCCCTGCCAACTCTACCCCTCTCTGTCTTACAACAGGACAAATAGTGCCAGGAGTACCGGGGATTATAGGATGAATACCCAGCACGTGGTGAAACCAAAGAGTGATGCAACACTCATTCATTCATTCCTTCAACACTTACTGGTAGCCACGTTGTACACTGTCCCAGGTCTGGGATCCAGAAAGGTCAGACAAAAGCCCTGCCTGCAAGGAGCTCTCAGTCCAGTGGGACAGCAAGTACATATGAATTCTTACATGATAAATGTGATCAATTCTTTTCTCTCTCTCTCTTTTTTTTTTTTTTGAGAAGGAGTTTCGCTCTTGTTGCCCAGGCTAGAGTGCAATGGCATGATCTCGGCTCACCGCAACCTCCGCCTCCTGGGTTTAAGCGATTCTCCTGCCTTAGCCTCCCGAGTAGCTGGAATTACAGGCATGCGCCACCACACCTGGCTCATTTTTGTATTTTTAGTAGAGACAGGGTTTCTCCATGTTGGTCAGGTTGGTCTTGAACTCCCGACCTCAGGTGATCCACCCACCTCAGCCTTCCAAAGTGCTGGGATTACAGGCGTGAGCCACTGCGCCTGACCTAACGTAATCAATCCTTACGTGGCAAATATGTGATAAATCCAACAAAAATTTATACCAAGTGCTATGGAAGAGTAACTCATTTACTCAACAATACTTACTGAGCATCTACTATAATGCTAGGTATTGTTGTAGGCACTGGGGTTATCACAGCGACCATATGAGACAAAAACCCCTGACCCAGAGCGTACATTTGAGGGGGTGAGAATACTCAGTAACTAGCTTAGGTTGATCCAAACCACAGGATTCAAAGGAGAGGTGACAAAACTGGAAATCAAAATCTATGCATTTATATTCATGTGCAGGGAGCACTGTCGGCAAGGGGAACAGCTTGTGTAAAAGCCTGAAGATATAAAAAGACCAAAGATATCAGAGCAGAAATGCTAAGGGAAGCCTAAGCATTGGGAGACGCAGCCCTGAATGCCATGCTAACCCTTCCAAGGTTGCTCTCTCATATCATGAGGATAGAGCTGAAAGCTCGCAGGGCACTGGCCGGAGCCATCTCACAGCTAGGTTCCATGTGCCCCAGAACAGACTCCTTGGCCACGCCCACGCCCACTCCAACTCCAATTCGTTGGAACCTCTAAGCCTAAAGATATGTGATTTATGTTACCTTCTCCTGTGACCTAAGTGCTTTCAGGTTGCAAAGTGTTTTCACACAGTTTCTTCTCCTGGATCATGAGAGGGACTATAGGAGATAGATAGAAAGGAGTTATTGTTACCATTTATTGTACCAAGGAGCAAATCAAAGCCCAGAGAGGTGTAGTATCTTGCTCAAGGTCACACAGCCCATCAAGGCAGAGCAGAAATTAGAGTCCCTGTCTCCTGGTTCCTAATATAATCCAGGGGCCCTTCTTGCCCCCTTGTTGGCTGCCACTCCTTATTTTGAAGCCTAAAAAGCTCTGAGCAAGTAAGTAACATCCCTACCTGCCTCTGATGACCATTAGTGGAGCACATACGACGTGTCAAGCCAGGCATTGACCATCTGCTGGGCTGCAGTGTGGTCCCAACCCCCACTCAGGAAGAGAACTGAAGGAATCACATGATGGCTGCCCTTCTTCTCACCCACCATGACCCAAGAGGCCTAAAGACCACGGGTCACCCTCCTGAGCCAAGTGGAACACAACACAGAATGACCATCACAGGCTGGAGACCCCTCCACTTGCTCCTGAGTCCCCCTCATCTAGGCCACCTGGAGGCTCATTCATGACAGATGCCAATACATATTTTCGCTCTTACTTGTAAGCTTGCTGGATGCTAAGAGAATGGGGAGATTTCAGCCTCTCACACAGAGCCTGAGCTCGCCTGCAGAAGACAGACGCAGCCTAGCAGTCCTCACAGGCAACCCTTGATTTGTAGCAACTCATTTAGATAAAAGCATCTGGTTCATAAGGTAGCAGCAACAACAAAAATCATTAGAAGCACATTTCGGCTTTTACAAAGTAACCTAGTAACAGCACAGGAGGTAACAATTAACCTGGCAGTCCCTTCTCTAGGTACACAGGCGGGTGCGGAAAGTGGAAAACAGAAGTCACAACAGAGAGGTTCTTTCCAGGGCCGTTCTGCAATCGGCACTCTGGGACGTGGGATGTGGCAGAGTCTGCCCCGCCAGCCAGCCAGAGAGCCAGGCCCCTGCCCTTAGCATAGAGAGGAGGTGTCCTCCCTCTCCATCCCAGAATAAACTGTGATTATTTATTTAGCACCAGTTCGAGGCTTTCTAAATGCATCCACGGTGCTCTGCCATCTTTCGCAGGTCCTTCCTGAACTGCTGCTGACTCTGTGGATCAGATAAAGGAAATCTAGCCTGCACCAGTCTCTGCTGGGCGCTTGCTGCCATCTGTGAGGCTCCTGTACTCCCTGACCTACCTGAGTGTTCGTGTCCCATCTAGGGGCACTGGGTCCTGCTCAGAGAGTCTCCCAGAAGTGCCTCTCCCATCCCTGCCCATCTCCTGGCAAAGAGCTCCCGGGCTCGCCCCAAGGGAATTCTCTCTCACCTGATGCCCTGATGCCGTTTCTCTCCCCCCGACACCCTTGTGGGACTTGCTGCTTTCTGGTTCCAGTGTGGTCCTGTCACTGCCCCATATGCCTAAGGCTCATTCCCACCCCCCCAGTACAGAGGGCAACCTACAGAGCCAAACACCCCACACACGCTGAAAAGGAATTGATGAATGGAAAAAGTCAGCTCCCATGGCCTCTGGCTGTGCTCCTGGTCCCCTGAGCCCCACGTCCCTCAGATCGCAGAACCTTCCCAGGAGACTACAGGGAGTTCCCTGGTGGCAGGGACTGTCTCAGTCACTAATCCTGGCACAGAGAAGGCACTCAAATGTTTCTGAGATGAACGAATGAAGTGGCTCCTTTAACCACTGGGTGTGAAAGGACCCAGCCACACCCATCAAAGCAGCTCACAGCTGCCCATGTTAGGGCAGAGGGTGACACACTGCCCCTGGGGACACCCAGCCCAGAGCTCTCCTTCCACTGTTTCAAGCATAGTCCATGGCCCAGGAGGAAGCTAGGCCCCCCAGATCTTGCTAGAACCCAGGCTCTCAGTATGCTCAACATCACGTGCAAGCCGTGTTTAGAAAGGTATGTTCCATATGCAGAGAGTCCTCAGGCATTCATTCATTCAGGCAACAGCAAGCAGCAGAAAGTAATGGTCACAAGCACAGCTGCTAGACTGCCTGGGTCCTAATCCCAGCCCTGCCCCTTTCCAGCTGTGCAACCTCTGGCACAGTCCTTAACCTCCCTGTGCCTCGGTTTCTCCATGTGCAAAATAGAGATTATCACGAAATCATCTGGTGGTGGTAAGGACTAAATGAGTTAACATAATAAAGTGCCTAGAATAGTGCGTAAGACGTGGTACTGTGCGGGGGATTTGCTGTTATTATTATAAACTCTAGGACCCTAGCTGAGTCATAGACTTCATTCGTGCCTCCTTTGGGACCAAATGCACCTTCAAGGAAGGTGTTGGCATGCCCACCTCCCACGCTCACCTGTCGGTCATCCTACAGCCTTCGCTTGCTAAATGCATCCAGTGGCAGGGGATGTCTGTCTGCTCCCAGGGAGGTGGCCCTTCTCGGCCCACAGATCCCAGACAGCCACTGGCTGTGTCTTCCAGTTCTCCATAGGCCACAGCAGGGGGTCCTGGGGCCCCTGCCACTTACTTCTGGTAGGGAATCTCCAAGCACCTATCACAGCCCCATTTCATTTAGCCCCGCCCCTCAAAAGATCTGAACTCCTGCTCAGCAGACAGTGTCCAGCAGCCCAAACCCAGACAGTGATGAATGCCCGTCCGAGACGCTGGGGCTTATCCCTCTCAGGATTGCCACTGGCAGGCTCTGAGACCCAGAAGCATGTCTGTGCCCCTCTTTGGATCTTGTCTTTATCTGTATCATGAGGGGACTGGATTCATGATTGATCCCCCAAGGACCAGTCAGGCTCTGTCCCCTGGAGTGACGCTCAGGATGGAGCCACGTGGGGGCTTCTGGGACTCCACTACAATTAGCACTGTGGCCTCAGAAGTTATGTCAGCATGTCCTTGGGGCATCTGTCATTAACAATTATGAAGTCATTATCTGGTAAATAATTCATAACCCCAGAGATGGGATAAGCTGCCAATAAACAATAATCCATTTAGAATGAGGCTTGATGAGGGTGAGCACAGCTGCGGAAATGCAGCTACCTCCTGGAGGGCAGCACCCTGCTCACCTCTGGTGTCAATAGGACCCATCCTTAGGACCCTGCTCAGGCCACACCTCCTCCCTGAAGCCCTCCCTCCCCACTCCAAAGGCATCACCCCTCCCCTGAACTCTGCCAGGACTGAGTCTGTGAACCCAGTGAGTGCTGGCCAAGTGCCCAAGGCTGTGCTAAGCCTGCGCTTTCTCGTGGAATCCTCCCAGCGGCCTTGGGGCTGTAGCTACGGTTGTTGTCTCCTGCACAGAGAAGTAAACTGAGGTTTAGAGACTAAGGAACTTACCCAGGGTCGCTGAACTACAAAGTTCAGGTCTGGAGTTCACATCCGTATAATGTGACAGCTCTCACTCTTAGCCAGGGTGTCCCACTCCCTCATGCGAGCAGCTGTACCTTTTGTCATTTGTCCGGCCTTTATTTCCATGTGACCTTTGTCTCTCCAGCAAGACCGTGAGCCCTGGGTGGGTCCCAGGAGGTGCTTCCCAGAGGCGGTAGAGCAGAGCCTCTCCTTGCTGGATGGTTACTTAATGTTATAGTTAGGCTTCTAGTGGTGTTTGGAGGCCAAACCAAGGACGCTGGTGAGGGAGCAGGAGGGGATGTCTTCCGTGCGCACTACCTGAATTTCCATCTTCTAATAGGCCTGTTGCATTTCTCCTTCCTAGGGGAGACTTTGCAGCCTCTGGCTATACCCCTTGGAAGTACTCTGTCCTGGGGGAAGAAGTTCTTTGTTCAGAGGCCGGGAACCCTGGCTGTGTGGGTTGGTCTTTAGGACTGGGTTAACTCTGCCAAGAGCTCCTCCTCTCCTGCCATGCCATCACCTACCAGCAAGACCAGCAGCCCACCCTGTGTCTGCAGGACCTGCCTCCAGTGCCCCATGCTAGAAGGGGTCCTCAGGGGTGTCCCAGTCCCCCCCTCTAAAAGGCTCCATTCTTTTGTCTCCTGGGCAGGGGCACTGCAGACATTGCTGGCCCCCAGATTACAGCCAGCCTTCCAAGGCCTGAAGTCATGAAGGTCTGCTTTGTCTTCCCAGGGAAACAGAACTGCCCTGAGTTGCGAGCTTCAGGGAACAGGGTGGAGTTTCTGGATGCTGGGCCTGTAATTGTCACACATCTGGAATGTGGCACAAACCTCTGCAGGCAGACCGTGTGGTGGGAGAAGCCACAGTGACTCGGTGCAGGCTCATTCCTCAATAACCACAGTGACCAGCCCGAGGGGGAGGCCCCCTTCTAGCCTTTTCACCTCTCCTCCTGTGGCCAGTGACGTGGTTAGGACTGGCAGACGCGTGGCAGGACAATGGGTCCCTTGCTGCTTTCTAGAACAGCTTGAAACAGCTGGAGTTTTCCCATCTCCTTTGAACAGAATTGCCTCACGGGAGGTGCTGGCCCCGTCTTATTTGTCAGGCTTCACAATGACACACCTCCTGCCCCTGGCCTGAGCTCCTTGCTTTCAGGATTGGGGAACTATTCCACCACTGGGCATCCCTGACTTTTTGCTGACAATCTCCACCTGCTATTCAGCTATTCAGCGTGGGGCTGAGTCGAGTGGACATGGAAAGCAGAGAGGGGGGCCCAGCTACTGCCAGCCTGGCCTGGATGATGCTCTGGCAGCCATCTCTGGCCGTCCCCGCCTCCTGCTCAGTCTCATCTCAGCACTCAGATGCTGGGAACCAGACCAGCCTGTTCTATGGGGCCTTGGAGGGCTCTTGGCAGAGCTGGCTACAATTCCCCATTGCAGGATTACAGAATGAGATCGTGACCCCAGACACACAGACCCTGTGTCTGGGGGAAGGGGAGGCCTGATGGGTGGGGGCTGTGCCCAGGTCCCAGTCAGTGAAAAGGAGGGAGGTTTTCTATTTTCTCTGTTCTACTTGTTTTCACCTCATTGAGTTCCAGGAAGAATTGCAGGGGACTTAAAAGGACACATTAAGACATCATAAATCAGAAGGAGGAAACAGAACCACCAGTGTAGGAACAGGGGAGTGTCACCTACACAAAACCACACCTAGGAAGTCCCATAGATGGGCCGGCCGCAGGTGGGCCACAGATTTTCCTCCAGGCTCGGCAGTGCTTCTGACCTTTGCTGTTCATTGGAGTTGCCTGGGCATTCTGGTGATTAATGCAAAGCCATCTACCTCTTGCTTACCCCAAAGAAGCGGGGACCACATCCCAAAATCTGTAGTAAGGGTCTTGCTTTTACTCTCGGGCTTGGCCAGTCCCAGGGATGCTGGGATGCTCTTGCTACTGCACCTCATCAGGACAGGACTTTGCATGCCCTGGTTGTGGACAGATTGACAGAAAATTGAAGTATTATTTAGGGAAGGGGGGGTAGTTTCCAACCCCAGCAATAAAGGGATAAGAGAAACTGGCTTTTATTACGAAGCAGAGAACATGGCGTTTCCATGGGCTCTAACAATCTTACATCCCCACGGAAGGATGGGTCTTCGACTGTGTGTCCACTTGGAGGGTACCTTCCTGTTCTCTAGGGTGTGCTAAGTGATATTCTGGGAGGAGGGGCCCACCCGCGAGGCAGGCTAGTCCTTCTACAGAAAGCCCTGGGGATGGATTGTCCCTGACACTAAAGCCTCTTCCCAAAGGTCTCTGGGGAAAGAAATTCCATCAGCTTCCAGAGTCCCTATTCTGGTGGCTCCTGCAGGCTTTCTTCTATCTGACCTGAATCTCCCCTGCTGCAATTTAAGCCCATTTTCCCTTGTTTTGTTCTGAGTGGAAATGGAGAACAGCTCGTCCCCAGCTGCTTCCGAAAGCAGGGTGAGTCAGAAGTCCTTGCGTACCTCCTGCCACGCTGAAGCGTTCTCAGAAACCTTCGCTGTTGAATGTGTCCTCGTGAAAGCCTCCCAAGAGAACAGCTTCGCATTAATGCATGAGACGAGGCCCCACTCTGGGGTGGGGGCGTGGTGGGGGCAGGGCCCCTCCGGTAGGCACAGCGCTAGATGGCCCTGAGTGAATGGGCTTGGCCCCTGCCGTGACTGGGGAGCCGGGCACGTGACTGAAACGTGCATGCACGGAGTCTGGTCAGGGAGCTGAGGAGGGGATGGTCACATCAAGGAGGGGGGTCCCCACATCAGGTCCTAAGGGAGGGGAGGAGGTGACTGGGGAAAGAGGAGGGCCTCTCGGGGCAGGTACCTGGAGACTCCTTGTCCACGCTAGCTTCCACATTTGTGTTTGAAAAAATAGTCTTCTAGTTATACTCCCCCTCGCTCCAGTGCTGGCCGCGAACTGTTTTCCCCCGCCTGCCTCAGCTGATTCGAAAGATCACTCGCTTACTTAGTGAGCATGCGCTGGGGGAGCCCTCGTGGGCGAGGGTGTGCGTGCAGGCACATACATTCTCTGGAGGATTCTTTTGACCTCTTGATCTCCCAGACCTCTAAGTGTCCGTCTTGTTTTTGTGCCTTTTTACTTCTGGGAACAAAAAACCCCACTTGTTTCTGCTAAAGATAAGCTATTTTGTAGGCCATTGAAGCCAATTCCTGGAAGAGTTGGGTTAATGGTTAAAAAAAAAAAATCTGATTAGAAAGCAGCAGATCACAGCAGCTCAGTGACTGAGTTTAAAAAGCAATGATGCCGAGTGGTCCTGGCAACACTCGGGCAGCACACAGTGAATACACGAGAAGAACTGTCATTTTTCCTAGGCCAGTGGAATTAAAACCTTCCTACTCTGTGGGATAAATGGAGAGAAACCGAATCTCTTTGACCTAAGCAGTTATCTAAGTGTGATACTGAGATGTGAGCAAGGTCACTGGGCTTTATGTTTTTCCATTGCTTGGCCAAAAGCCCCTGTTTCAAACTGTTTGGCTCCAATACCATGTGGGGGAAACCCACCTGCGTTGTCTGGATTTAAATAATGGAATTGCCATTAATACCTTTCATAAAAGATGATTGATTTCTGACTTTGTATTTATGGAAAGTTGGGGCTCGTAAAAGTAAACAGAGTGGCAGTCATTTAATATTAATGCTGGTTCATACCCCTCCCTCTTCAGGGCTGGTTAAATGGGTGGCTCCCAGCCTAAACCCCCCCATGCCAGCTGCCGGGTCACATCTCTAGAGAGTGTAATGGGCAACCCTGGGCCAATCCGATTGCCAGCGATGCTGGTCCAGGAGCCTGGGCTCAACGCTAGCCCTCTCTCCTTCTTTACATTAGATTTTTCTTTTTTTAATCTGATAGGATTTTTCTTTTTTTTTCTGAGATGGAGTTTTGCTCTTGTTGCCCAGGCTAGAGTGCAATGGCATGATCTCAGCTCACCGAAACCTCCACCTCCTGAATTCAAGTGATTCTCCTACCTAAGCCTCCCGAATAGCTGGGATTATAGGCATGTACCACCACATTCAGCTAATATTGTATTTTTAGAAGAGAGGGTTTCTCCACGTTGGTCAGGCTGGTCTCAAACTTCCAACCTCGGCCTCCCAAAGTGCTGGGATTACAGGCATGAGCCACTGTGCCTGACCTTTATTTTTTTATTTTACTTTACATTCTGGGACATGTGTGTAGAATGTGCAGGTTTGTTGCATAGGTATACATGTGCCATGGTGGTTTGCTGCACCTATCAACCCGTCATCTAGGTTTTACACCCCACACACATTAGGTATTTCTCCTAATGCTCTCCCTCCCCTTTCCTCCCACCCCATATCAAATTCTAGTATCAAACTCAGTGCTCCAGCCCCTAGGAATACCAGCAGCTTCCACCTGTGCTCTGTGGAAGCCCATTGCCCCTCATAGATGACAGAGGACCACTGATGACCCAGAGAGGCCCTCTGCAGGTGGGTGGGTGTGTGAATGGCCACAGCCTCTGAGCTCTGCTCTCCTATGCCTGGAGCTCAGATGGACTGGCCTTAGTGCAGGGACCTGCGTGAATGTGGTCTGGTGGTTCAGGAGGTGTTCCTCCAGAGATGCTTTCCTCCTGTTTGGGAAAAGGCAGAGGGAAGGCCTAGGCACACCAGCAAAGCATGGCAGGGCCCTAAATGGCCTCAAGTGCCTAGGGGGCCAAGGGTATGAATTGGGTCTCAGGGCTTATAGCTCCCATGCACGCAAGCCTTCCCTGAGCTGGGCCAGCAGCTCTGCTTCTGCTCCTCCTCTTGCCCTCAGGTAGCTGCGCCTTTCACCCCTGTCCCAGCAGTGGGAATCCCGTGTCACTCTCTTCCAGCCCTCCAGGTGCTACTGATCTCATGTTCCTCAGCTCTACGCTGGAGCCTCCCGGATCCATCCCCAGGGATCGGTCCTGTTGACATGGCTATCCACTGCCCCTCCACCTAGATGCCACTCAGATGCCATGTGACCTCACTGAACTCCATGTTTCCTCAAATCCCCTCCTCCTCCTGTGCGCCCCCCAACCTCTGGAAATGGCAACACCAACTGCCCAGTCCCCTGGTTAGAAACCTGAGAGTGTGTCTCCCTGCCATGTACTGCAGGCTCTCAGCTCTGTCTCCTCACCATCCCTCCCACCTGTCCTTCCCCCTCCATCCCCCACTGCCCTTGACTTCCATCAGCAGACCCTCACCAACTGGCACCTCAGCAGCCACCGCCACTGTGGGCTCCCTTTTCCCTCCAGTTCCCCAGGCACACTGGCCCCAGAGGGAGCTCTAGGACGCAGATCACACTACCAGCCTCCCCAGACCCTGCAGGCCAAGTTCCAGACACCTGTGCTGAAAGCACACCACCCACGATCACCCTCTGAGAGCTTGTACCACTGTACCCATTCTGTGTGGTCTCCTCCACCCGGGGTGCTGTTCCCATGGCCCTCTCTGGACTGGCCCCCTTTGCTGTGTTCCTTGGACTGGCCCCTTTGACCTCCTCCGTAGGCTGAACCACCCATTCCTCCTTGCACTCCATTCATTTCTCTAGTATGGAAGAGGAAATGAACCTGTGAGGGCCTTTTGTGTTAGACCTGTTTGGGGCTGCTGATATTGTTCATCCCACCTCCTGAAAACCCTTGTGCCCACACACAGCCCTTGCTGTTTGATAGCAGTCACGTGGCCTGCCCTCCAGCCTCAGCTTACTGGACGAGGGGCAGATACCTGGCTTCAGGCTACCCGTTCATTGGCTGGCAGCAACACAGGCCTAATGGGCCGTGACTTTAAGAAATTAGCTGGAGCGTCAGACCTCCTTTGCAATAGGGAAGTAAGGGAATTAAGAACCAGAGAGTTCCATTTGGGGCTGGGCCCTTTAGCCTGATACTTATATGAATACAAGAAAAGCGTGATTTTCCTGGGGCTCTGTGCAAAACAGAGTTGAGTCTCAAAGGCTGGTTGGGAAGGAAGGAAAAAAGGAGGTAATATCCTAAGAGAAGAGGTTTGTGGGGGAAGACAGACAGAGCTAGTCCTGGCTGGTCCTGAACCTCTCTTGTTTTTGCCCATCGACTGGGTTCCTTGGAGGCCTTCCTTACCATAGCCTCACAATACAATCCAGCCCACAGGAAGAGCACGGGTGTCTGAGCCCAAAAGCCAGAACTCCAGCCCTGCCCCTCTGTGGCAGTTGTGTAACCCTGGGCAAATCACTTTCATCTCTTCCCTCATCTGCCGCGGTGTAAATAGTCCAGGATCTAACGGGCAGTTGGGCCAGATGAGCTTCGAGCTCTGTGCCTGCTCGAACATGTCACAGCCCTGTCGTCTTTGCCCAGCTTCCTGTACAGGAATGACGTAAGGTAGAGCACTTCACAAGCCTGGCCAGCGGAGTACTTGCCCCAACCTGTTCTTGCAAATAGCATTGCCCTTTCCTGTTAGCAGAGCTCCCAGGAGGCCTCTAGGAGCTTTTCCTTCTCTGCTCGCTGTTTGAGAGGGATTTATGCCATGGGCAGGCGGGCCACGATTTTCATGCACCCCCGATGGCGGCTTTATCTAATGAGGATGAGATGCTTACACATATTTTCATTTTTAAAAAAATCGGCTATTAATTTGTCAGAATTATTCATATTTTACTGATGATATTTTCCATGTATCTAATCAGGGAGCTCATGAATAGAAATGAAACTATTTAAATACAGAGATGGTGTACATTGTACGATCTTGTTTTCTCAAGCTGTTTCATAATGCAGTGAATACATTTATTTCTTCTAAAAACAGGTTTTGCAACCATCAAAAACTATTTTTTAAGTCTTTGATTAAATATGACTCTATTGGAATATGCTAAATCACTGGGAGTGGGGGGTGTGTGTGTGTGTGAGAGTGTGTGTGTGTGCGCATGTGCATGTATGTGTGTGTGTTTCTGCATGTATATCTGTGTCTGTGTCTGTGCCTGTGCGTGTATGTCTGTGTCTGTGTGTCCGTGTGGTCACTTGAAGCAGGACATTGTTTTCTGGCCTTCTCCATAGGGACAGGAGACTGTTTTTCTTGTATTGAGAAAACTGGAAAACACATTTTTGGGTCAAATCTTTAGGATGGATAGATGGCAAAGTAAAAGCACAAATTGAAACTGGACTGAGTAATATGGGAGATAATTATTTGTACAATGTAGACTTTTAAACTACTCAAAATTCCAGCAGCACTTACCTACACTGAAAGAGGTTTAGAATCATTAAACAAAGCCAGATATTAAATATACTACTGCTATCTCTCGAAACATTAGCAAGTAATGTAAAACACATGGCATCTACTCAATGGAAAATCTGAGAATACAAATTATAATAGTTGTCTTATAAGACCCCTGGGAAGCTTGAACTAAATTGCTTAATTCCATTAATAACAAACTATTACTCTAGCTATTAAAGTAACATAAGGTAATAGAGATCATGTCGAGAGATTGTGCTGAGGCTCTTTCTTCACCTAGCACAAATTTATTCAGGGGCATTGATAGATTTTAATTGACTATGGCAACTGAATAGCAACAAAGGAAATTGAATGCCTTTTGAAAAGCTCCATGTTTTGTAGAAGCAAATAGCAACACCAAAATGAAGGTCTCGGGGGCTGGGACAGGCAGGGAAGGGCGTTGGGAACATTTCCACCAGCAGCTCCTCCACGGAGGCGCTTTCCTGTGACCTTAAGGAAACGCTTCCTGGGAACAGGCACTCCACAGGCCCGAGCATCTCTTCAGCTGCATGCAGTCCAAGTGGAAAGACGACCAATCCAGGCGGCTCTAAAAGCACATGCTTCGTCGTGAATATCCATCAGGCATGTTTCCAAGATATAGGACTGCAGAGACCTTCGTGCAAACTGCCGAAGCCTCTCTGGAGAGTTCTTAGAACAGGGTTTGTTTTGACCTGAAGGCTTGGCAATGGCATGAGTGACCCCCACCCCCAATCATGATTCTGGGGCTGGGGCTCATAAAAGACCCCTCGGCCACCATCTGGTCCAGGATGGATTCTGATGACCCATCACCTAGTTTTTCTCTCCCACGTCTTGGTCTTCTCCCTGCTTTCCAGGCTCCTTCTGTCATCTTTCCACACCCAGTTGCCATCAGAGTGTCTGTTGTGCGTCTCACAAAGGCCCTGCGCTATTGCAGTAACCCGGTCTTGATGAAGCGACAGTGTTCTTTTCATCTCTGTAAGCTAATCTCTCCTTCCCACTCACTCAGCCCCAAGCACCTGGGCCTTTAGTACTGCCTCCGTGCCTCTGTGGGAAGGAAATCCCATTATCTTATTTATTTCTATTTTTATTTTATTTATTTTTTGGAGATGGAGTCCGAGGCTATTGCCCAGACTGATCTTGAACTCCTGGCCTCAAGCAATTTTCACATCTCAGTCTCCCAGAGTGCTGGGATCACAGACGTGAATCACAGTACCTGGCTGGAAACCCCATTTTTAAAGGAAAAGATAAAAGACGTGAGGGGCTGCAGGAGGTGGCCCCTGTAGTGGCATTCTAGGAGGTGCCTCTGTGGGCTGTCAGGGAGGTGGCAGGGAGGTCAAGGGAGCCCCCCAGTTGTGGTGCCCATGCCATGCTTTTTGGCAAGGTGGGTCCAGGTCATCGGCCCTACCTGGCCCTGGGACATATGATAATTTTGCTGCAGAGGTGTTGAGGTTGTGTCTTCTGATGTTTGGCCGGACGTTCCCCTTTGTTTTCGTGAATGTCTGGAATGACATCTCACTTAAACCAGTACAGTGTTCATTATCTTCTGCCCTGGGTGGCAGTGGGGATAACCATCAGCCCGGCTGTGTCCCCTGGGACTGGGGACATTCTCCCAGCCCCCATTGGTCCCAGCTTCTCTCCAGGACATCACAGAGGAGCTCTGGGGTCTGGCCTGCACCGGACCCACCCCCAGCATACCCACAGCTCCAGCGAGGGTGACGACCCCTTCTGGCATCATGTCAGGACCAGGGCTCCATGCGTGACACCCCAGAATGGGTTCCGGCTCATGGCTGTGGCCGCCTACCTTGTTGGCTCTGGGAGAGTCTAATCCCGCCACGACTGTAGCACGCGCATGTGTTTGAAAACCTCCTTGGCAGGCAGGACCTCCTAATTTTTTCCACTTCTTGTGATTAGCGTTGCAGACTAATCCTAGCACCAGACTCAACACCAGCTGTTCTTCCCCCACTGCTTGTTTTTACTTATGAACCAAATCCTGGAGTTGCTGCCGAATTGGCCAGCCCCGCTCCGCTCCTCCCTCAGCCTGCACTGCAGCCAATCACCTCTGGCATGGCCTCAGGTGAACTGTCTTTCAACCTGACCACCGGTGTCCTGCGCACTGCCTGGACAGCAGCGCTCGGTCTCGGGGGGGGCCAGAGAGGGCCTCACTGGGTTCCAAAGAGGACTCCGGCTTACCCACTTCGGCAGTGGGATATCAGCTGTTCCCAGAGCCAAACTGATCTTAGAAATTTGGTTTTGCATCCTTAGACACCAGACAGCCCTGGATACCACTTACAATTTTTTTTTTATGTAATATGGTATTTTCAAAATAAGATGTGTAACATTTAGATAAGTTGTATGACAACAATGAAATGAACACGCATGATCCATCCCACCTTTGACGTAAGAGCTGAAACATCACCAGACTATTGAAACTTGCCTGTTTTCCGACTTCATTTATCCCAGGTCCCCTTACACTTGGAAAGAGGTATGCAGGAGGAGCACATACCTGGTACCTCTCTCCCTCTCCCCCATCCTGCCCTCACCTGAAAGACATGTGTTCCCCCAAAAGGGCCCCCCCAGAGTACAGCAGCAGCACCCCCTCCAACCTTCAGGAGGGGCCCTGGACTAGAAGCAAGGCCTCAGTAGCCTCCAGACCTGCAGGAGGGGCCAGAGCTGCGCTAGGGGGCCCAGGGACCACCGCAGTCTCTGCTTTGTAAATTTCTCTGGCATCTCTCCCTCTTCCCCTGACTTCTACAGCAGTGCTTGGGGGAAAGTGATTTACTGAATGCAGACCCAGGGACTCAGACTTCTGCATCCATACATACCATCCATTTGCATTTCTATGAGAGTCTCTCACATACCTGGAAGGCCCTAAAAACAAATCAGGGAGTGTGGCATATGGGACATTTGCCCTCCAAACACTGTAGCATCAAGAAAAATTACAATAGTCAGAAATATCATATTCCTGTCAAAAGTGAATGAAATCAGTTCTGTAAATTGGGAAACGTAAGTCACAGTTATATTTGTTCTGCAACCATATAAGAATCATGAGTTTCTCCTAGGGTAGGAAAAAAACACAAACTATGAGCCCTTTAGAATGACTTCATGTTCAATCATAGCCACCTTTACCGGGCAGCGCTGTTTCTCTTGGCATGAAATTTCTGATTCCCTTCAGATGGTGGGTATTTCCGCTGGGTTGGTTGCTTTTTTGGCAACTGCAGTTACTTGAAAACTGGATGAAAGTCACTCCTTTTTTTTCTCGTTGGCAATCTCTGTGGTTTTGTGGCTGCCCATGTGGTTCTCTTTCCTTCCTCTGTCCTTCCATGACTGGAGCACCGTAACTGGGAGCCGAGGGTTTCCTGGGGTTGGGCAGTCACTCATTCCCTCCCTCTAGCAGTGCACGTGCTCTGGAGTTCCACATACCTGGACCCTGTTTCCCCGTGTTAGTTGCACAGACCTAATGGGGGAGACGGTGCAATAATCATTTGGTCAAGATGAGCCAAGCCTCCTTTGGGCCTCATCAAAAAAATAGACTCCAACGCGCCTCCACCCAGAGAGGCAGGGTCAAGCCAAAAGGTTTTGTAGGGATTTAGGAAAGGGTGGGAGCAAAGGAAAGGGCTGGGAGAGCCAGGGAAGGTTCATTAGCCCAGGAGCGTCTTCCCCCTGGCTCCTGAAGGAGTGTAGCCTTAAGCTCTGCAGAGAAGAGGAAAATTCCAGCTGGGCCAGGAGAGAGCTGGCCTGAGGCTGGTGTGTGCCTGTGACCTGAAGGCCACTGAGCTGTGAGCTGGAGGTGCCTCAGCAGTGAAGTCCGTGCTGAAAGGCAGTCTGTGTTACAGGAGCACTGCCTAGAGAGTGTTCAGGGAGACGGAAACCTGTCTGGGACTGTGGGAAGGGCTGACTCAAGATTTCTGGCTGGAATCCTAGTATTTTTCTTTTTTAAGTTAAGGTGTGCAGCACAATGTTTTGATAAACTTATACATAGTGAAATGGTTTATTATAGTTAAGTGAATTAACATAGCCATCATCTCACATAGTCACCCTTTTCTGTGTGTGCTAAAAGCACCAAAATCTACTTTTAGCAAACTTCCAGCGTACAATATAATAATTACCTTATACATGGACAGTGAACATGATCCTGTGAACTCTCAAAGTCAAATATTGGGCAGGATAGGTGTGTTTGTTTTGGATGTAGAACTCGTCACCAGGAAAGCAGGCAAGAATTTCCCTGAAAATCAGTAAGTCTGAGATCTGAGCAGCAGTAAATCTGTTTTCTCTCTGAAGTGCCCGTGTAGACTCCATTCTGCCATCTCTACCTTGGCCTCCACACCGAGTGGGCTGGGGGCTGTAGCACCAGTGAGGGGCCTGGGGACTGTGGCAGTGGGGACTGTGGCATCCAGCTGGCTGTGACATGTCAGAGCAAACACCCGACCTGGCAGTAGACCTGCCTGCCCAGCCAAGCAGGGAGCTCCAGGCCTTTGGGGGCTGAGGGAAGCCCCTCTGCTGGGGCTCAGGAAGGCTTTCAGGGTTGGGGAACAGACTGGAAGAACTTAGTCCTGCCCTGACCTACACCCAGCTTTCTCAGTGCCTTCCTTAGAAAATTTAGAAAGGTCAGGGGCTTCCTTCCACAGCCCAGAATTCTGCAGTCATGGAGATGTCCTATACTGTGCTGCCAAGTGCCGCTGAACACTTAGAATGTGGCACCTGTGACTGGGGAACTCGTTTTCGAATTCTATTTAAGCTGAATTAATTTTAATTGAAATGGTCACATTGGCTAGTAGCTACCACATTGGACAGTGTAACCTTAGAGGATTCAAGGCAGAACCTGGGTGAGGCTGCCCCTCTGCCTCCAAAGACTGGGAGACCTTTCATTTTGTCTCTTTTCCTTTGCTGAAAGTGACAGAGCCAACAGAGCTCTCAGAGTGAAATTATCCTGAAAATCAGGCCGAATGGCTGAACACTTACAGAGGTCCCTTCGACCGAGCACATTTCCTTTCGTGGTTATAAGAATTGTATTAAATATTAGGCATAGGAGGAATCCTACCAGGTTTTCCCTAAAGCCCTTTCTCTCTTGCTGCATGAAGTTTCCTCTCCCGCAGCTGCCTGAGGAAATGGTTTTGCAAGACTTTATTATTTTTGGATTTTCTGGCATATTCACTGAAACCAGGCCTGGTTACTCAGTTTCCATTTGATTTCTGGCTGCTCAGGGCTCACTCCTGCCCAGGGTGGTGGGATTTCTCGTAGGCCAGCCAGTGGAATGGTTGGCAGCGGCCCTACCTCTCTCTTCTTGGGGCGACTGGAGAGGGAATTGAGGGGCCAGCTACCACTACTTACAGGAAATGGACAGATTAGGGCAATTGGATAAACATTGCATAGAAAATACCTGGCTTCTGTGGTGTGAGTCAGGACTACCTGGATAGATGGTTATTTTCTTGCTCCAGAACTGCCAGATTGAAGCAGTGACTGGGCTTCAGGTGATTTGGCGAAGTTCCCTGGCTCTGGGGTAGCTATGGAGTCATCGGAATCACCGTCTGATTTCAGCGATTATACTTCTCAGAGTTGGGCAAGGATGCTAAGGAGAAAAGGGACGGCTAGAGCAAGTCAGAGGCAGGAAGAGGAGAAGAAGTCTCCAGCCTCTTCGGTGAATAGCGGCATCACTGTCTACCCTCACCCGGAGAAAGTGAAGCGTGACTTGGAGATCCAGAGTCTCCCAGACCCCAGGGCAGTCTCTCAGGAGATGAGGGAGGAACAGCACAGCTGTTGTGTTTATGACACATCTTCTCCATGGACTGCTTGGGACTCTTCAACCTTAATATTTGAGGCTCATTCTCTAGAAATAGAATCCTTGTCCACTGGCTGAGATAGGTGGGAACAGAAGTGTAGGAGGTGTTGGCTTTTTTTTAGGGTAGAAGGTTTATTGGTTTAAGTCCATTTGCTTTGGTTTTAGCATTGTGAGGATAATTAATTTATATATGACCCTCCTTAGACCTGTAAATATGTATTGGTACCAACTGTACAACAGGCCCTGTGCTGTCCACCACAGCAAGGTAACAGTGAAGGAAAACATCTCTGCTCTAAAGTAGATATTCTCCCCAGCTCTTCCCAGCATGGTCTGGGAGGGGAGGAGCAGGATATCCAGACAGTGCCTTAGCAAGGAGGGAACACAGAGTGGTGCGTTCATGTCAAATGCTGGTGTGCAGAAGGCAGGGAGTCCAGGAGGGCTTCATGGAAGAGGGAGACTTGACTGCACCTTCCAGATGTCTGGAAGGAGGACAGAGTGCTCTTCAGAAGTCAGAACAAAGATGGAGAGAAAAAGAAACAGGTAAGTGATTGGAAGCCACGGGAGAAAGTTTCATTGTTAGAATTTCCCTTTATTTTGGTATCTATTTGCTATGTTTAAACCTTAGGAATTTGCATACCACTTGATATCATTTTATTAGATCTTAGTTTTGTAGGTCTAGCAATCAAGACCAATGTTAGGAGAACTGCCCTTGATACGTAGAGACACCGTGGCCATCACCTGCCTTCCCTAGCAGAAGGAGAGAGAAACAGACAAGCTCCTGATAGCGGTGACATGATGTGTATGGGATGGGCAACCAGCTGTGACTCCAAAGCCACTTTCAGCCTGTCCTACAAGAAATCCCACCACCCTGGGCAGGAGTGAGCCCTGTTTCTCTGATTTAAAAACCTGTTCGGAGCTTGGGAAGTTGATTTTTAGATTTATAAAAAAAAAAAAAAAAAAAACTGGACTATTTTGAGTGTGGAAACATAATTTACTATTTCCAAGAAAAGAGTTTTAAAAACTGATGACTTTCCCTCACTCCTCATCCCCTTGCGACAATTTATAAAAGAGAAATCAGGATTTCAAATCATGCACATGGAGTGAGTCGCTTTTTCAAGTTCAGTTCACGAGGTTGCACTTTGACATGCTTTTTAAGATTTGAATATTTTTATAAATCATGATTATGCTACTGTTTAATGAGAACAAAAGTGGAAATAGCATCTGTTTGTCTGCGGGCAGAGCATCTCCCGGCCTGTGTGTGCTGTCTGGGAAAGTGGTGGCCCAGTCTGGGAGAGCTGATGAGCAGCTTGATTAGCTGAAATTACTTCCTGTGGTAGTTTGAGGGTGTCAGTCCTGGGATGAACTGGGTCATCTCGGGGATCTGGGACACGGGAGCCACTCTGAGACTCAGCGTGACTGATGGCCCGGACTCCAATCAGAAAACCCAACTCTTCCCCGCATGGCCATGTCAGCCAGCTTCCCTTCCAGCCCAGGTTGGGATCTCAGGGTCTGTTTCTTCCTTGCTGGACCAGGTCCAATTGGTATCAGCCCCCTATTCCTGTTTTGGAATAAGGGGCTGATACAAATTGGATTGAACCTAATTGAGATGCACTGGAGCATCAGCTGGTCCTGGGGAAAGAGACTGCCGAGGTGCAGGTAGATCCCTGAGGATGGGAGATAGAGGCGGCCGAGACAGCACTGAAAATAGACCCATAGCGTGGTCATCGAGGACAGGACGTTGGAGTCAGAATGCTTCATTCCACTATCACTCAGCCCGATCATCGATGTTCAGGTTGAGAGAGCCTCTGTCAGCAAAAGAGTTGAAGTAATTTCGAGTTCTTTGTTCACTCTGCTTTAGAATGCGGCTGTATTTTCGTTTTCCTTCAAACTAGTAAAACTAAAAACGTTTTTGATTTTTAACTGTCTACTGTTTTTATCTGGAAAACTCATTAATCTAGATTCGTTAGCACTGACAGCGTGTAGGTCCTCTCTAAGTATTGTTTTTGATATAACTTCTCTACAACGAACTGCCTGGATCTTTGGCATGCGGTTCCATCAGTTTCACACTGACAAATGCAGACATCTGTGTAACCCACATTCCTATCAAGTAAAAAGAGCGTTCCCATCAGCCCAGAAAGCCCCTCGTGCCCCTCCCTAGGCATCCCCCTGACTCCAGAAGCAGCCACTGATGCTTTCTTTTTAACATGCATCTTAATTTAATTTTAATTTTAAAAATCACCTGCATTTGCAAACTAAAAAAGACCTCTCGTCCGAGAAAGGTCTCCTGCTGGCTCTGGACACGTCGGGTGCTGTTACTGCAGTCCAGCCAGGTAGACATTCTTCATGGGTTGCAGTGCCCCCCTGGCTCAGACCCAGAGGCTATCTGAAGTCTAGTCAGCTACGTAACTCTGTACCTGGAATGTCAGACATTCGCAATACCTCCAGAACAATGGATGGCAAAAAGAATTCATTCTGTCTTTTTCCGGGATCGCTTGCATGCAATTGTGCCCTCCGAGCAGGAGGACTCCAGATTAGAGGGAGAGAGTGAGAGGGAGACCTACTCATCGGTCTGCATAATCAGCATTGAACATATTTCTGCCCCAACAAAGAGAACAGTGTGTTCCTGAGACGTTGCTGTGCAGCTCAGAGACTCACTGGTGGGCGGTTCTCTCGGAAGGGAGTCGGATTTTTCAGCAGCTCTCCCCCACACCTACTGCCCCTTTTTGGGGCCCCAGATTTTCTGGCCCCTAAGGTGAAGGACAGTTGCACGGGGCCTGGCAGAGGGCAGAGATGGCTCTGGCCCCTGTGCCCCTTCACTTCCTGACCCCACATGAAATAAAATTCCTGCAAATCTACCTATGTGACCAGTTCCTCCCCGTCTGTGTTTGGTCCTTCCAGCACCGGTCACTAGGCACAGGCAGTGAGCAGGGATTCGGACCACCCTTGAGCCACTTTGCTGGTCTCTTTTTTAGATGCAGGGTGTGTCTTATTCCCATGATGCTGGTGGCCACTCCACGTTCTTATGGGTGATCCCCCTCATCTGTCTCTCCAAGGGAGTCATCCGCGGCACCACACTAAGCAGCACAGACAATTCCAGATGGAAGCAGCCAGCCTGCAGGGTGGTCCAAGCCCCTTCTAGGTCTCTCCCCTTTCCAGCCCTCTCTAGCTGGCTCCATTGACTTGGTTACTGAACTTCTAGCAGGACTCAGGTCTGTCGGGGGTGACCAAGCTTGAACTATTCCTTTCTTTTTTCTTTTCTTTTCTGGCTTGTCTTACCTACAACTGTATTTTCCTCCTTCATTATAAGGATTTACATCAGGAAAAATAACCTGAGAGTGGATGTGTTTTGTTTGAATGTCGCAGTTGTGCCCTTTGTAAAGTTACCCCAGGGCATGATAAGAAAAGGAATAAGCAATTAAAACGCATGGGGCTACAGCAAGGGCAGGCAGACCCGAGTGGAGGCTGCCGTCCTGTGAAGGAGACTGGCAGGGGATGCCTGCCCCGGGCTGGCCTGGACCTCGCTCTGCCTCTGTTGTTGCTCTGACCTTTGACAAGTCATTCCCTTGCCTGTGTCTCGGTCACCCCATCTGAGTGAGAGGTTGGACTCAGAGGTCACTAAGGTCACTTCCTGCCTGACCTTCTGTGGTTCCAGAATTCTCTTTGTCATCTTTGGTCACTTACATGTTGCCATGATCACTGCCAATCAAACTGGCAATGTTGTTAGCAGGTTTTAGTCACACAGATGGGAAAATACATACAAGGTCATAGAAGTTAGTGTGGTCCTAGGGACGGCTCCTGGTTCACGCAGACTCCTCATGGGGTCCCTGCCACGGAGCACCACAAGCCCACTGAGACTGCTGCAGCCTCACTCGTCCAGAACGGAGGCGCTGTGGCCAGGAGGCTCTTCCTTTGTTGGGTAGGAACTGCCTTCGTCCATGTTCCAGCTCCTCCCAGGCCCCTTGGCTACAACAGGGCCGTGACAAGTGAGGTCTGTGACCCTGAGCAGCAGCAGTGCCAGCGAAGGAGGAAGGAAACAGAGGCAGGAGGTCTCGGAGCACAGTACGCCGAGCTCTGGTCCACACGCAGCCCTGCACACATTGCCGTCTTTGTTTAAACAGAGGCAGCGGCAGACCCTGGAGCGTCCGAATGCTAGAATGCTTCTGCTGTGCCTGCATCCTTCCCTCCTCCACTAGGAGCCTCTGGCTCCAGCCCAGATGAACCCACCGGGCTGGGAATGCCACACGAAAGCCCTCTCCAAGCCAGCCAGAGGTCCCTGAGGGCCCAGGCAGGGCTGGCCAGAGGCGGTGCCTGGACATCCTACTGGGAGCTCGGGAGGAGGCGGTGACAGCTCAGGCCAGTAGTGGGCATTCTTGAGAGCGATCCCACGTCATCCAGTGAAGAGAAGGTTACGCTTCGTATACTCTGTTTGGGGGCTAGAATAAGTTTTCATACATTTCAGAAGTGCGCTCAAGCAAACTAAATTATTAGAATTTTGTAAAGTGAATATTTGGTGCTTAAAGAAACAGATGTCAGAGATCTCAGACATTCACTTGTTGGGAAAAAGTTCTAGCAGAGGGTGAGAGCTCTGATCCCCCCACCAGCCTTAGTGTTCTGGAGTTTTCAGGGGTGGGGTGGGGGCTACCTCTAGATGCTAAGAGGAGCTGCAGGCAGGAAGGTCTACACAGATGCCCCACTGCCCGTGGGGTCAGGGGGCCTGGAGCTTCAGGCAAGACCTCGCCTATGGGCAGCAAAGGCGGCTGTCTGGAGCCCCGGGGCCTCCCTAGGGTTTCCATGGTTAAGTGTCACTGTTTCCAGTTAGGGAGACTAGGGGGAGGGGGCACAGCGGGCAGGGAAAGAGGCCCAGCCTTCCCTGAAAGGGGGTCATTGGCTCCTGTTTGCAGCTGGTACTGGGAAGGGGGTAGGCACTAGCTGGGCCAGAAAAGGAGCTGGAGCAAGGTTCTAGCGCCGGGGCTGGGCTCGGATTGGACTCAGTGATTCTGGCCCTCTGGGGCTGGCTGTCCTCGAGTCAGCATGTGGCGGGCACAAGGCAGGAGCCATTCCCCTCTGTCTACTCAGGGGCCTTGTGTGCCCAGCCTGTGGTCCACAGGTCTGGCTGGTGGGTGTGCCAGGCCTCTCCTCCTCAAGCCACCAAGCCCGGCCACTGGCCCTGGTGACCCAGCTCCAACACCTCCACAGGGCAGGCAGTGGGCAGCTTTGATCTGCCCACCTGCTGCCACGCGGTCAACGGTCATTTCAGAGCATCCTTTTGCCTCTCACCTTCCCGCTGGGGACAAGACCCTTAAATTCTCTCCTCCCCTCTACCAGAATGCTGTCTTCTTTCGCGTTTGGCCTTTGGTACGCTATATTTGACAGTGTCTCTCCCTTCGAGGTTAAGTGTGGTTCACCGTGGTCCCTCACTTTCTCTGCTAGGCGCCTTTGCAGATGGAGAAATTGAGGCCCAGGCACTGAGGGGAGAACTGAGAGCCCTGTGAGGCAGGGCATCAGAGGACACAGGCCTTGTCCTGGCAAGCTGTTCCCTGGCCCCCAGCAGCTGCCTCCCCCACCTCCACAGAGGTGTCCCCCTCAAGGCATGTGCTCGGAGGCTGTCCCAGTCTGGGGCCTTGATGGACACTTTGCTCAGGCCCCTCTCCAGCGCTCTGCACTGCTCCTTCCCCCTCCTGCAGGGGCAGCTTGGCCCCAGGCATGCCGCTTCTCCCCCTCCGTTCCTGCCCATCCTTTTGTCCTCACGTGACTTCATCCCTCTGCCTCTTAAGGTGGACTCTGGTTGGGTTGTCTGAATGGCCACAAGCGTGGCTGCCCCATCCCTGCACCTCAACAGGCTCTCAAACCCCCACCCAGGTTTCTTGCCAGGGCTCCCTTGTTCAGGAGGGAAGTCCTCCCAAATACCCCTGGAGAACCACCTACAGAAAGTTCCAGAGAACAGATGGAAGCTCCTACTAGACTGACTTTGGTGACCAGAAGGAGCTTGCATAAAGGCACCCATACCAGTATCGCATGGAAGAGAGGCCAGAGAATGGTGGGGGGACTTGAACTTGCATGTGCTCTGGGTTTACATTGTAAACGTCCTCCCAGCCCTTCCCCCTAGAGGGTGGGTTCGGGGGACACCTGACCCAGTTCAAGAACCACCTGAGGGCCTGGGGGTCTCTGAGGAAGAGGATGTTCCATCTGTCACTGCCAACGCCAGGCAGCTAATGAGGTGAGCCTCCCCCTTGTCACGCAGCCCAGTGGCTGACCACGACTACCTGGGGAATGGCTTCATTACCAGCCACTCTGCAGCAACAGGAGCACTCTGGGCTTGAGAACCCCTGGAATCCTTTCATCTTCGTTTAAGAAAATGCTGAGAAAATAGGCACACTTCCCCTGAGAGTGGTGGATGGGCCCAGATGTATTCCAGACGGGCATGATTTGGTTCATGTTGCAGCAGGCTGGACAGCTTGCCTTTGTTCACAGGTCATCCACTAGACAGCAGAGCAGCTTATCTTCGCGAAGTTGAAGGCACAGGAAGGCTTATGTCCTGACCATTCACCCACAGACTTGATAGAGACCCATTGCCACCATCCACCTCTGCCGGGGAACCGATACCTTCCCTAGTAACAACCAGGCCCTGCAGCTTGCCACTGGGGGAGAATCTCTGCACAGGGAAGGGCCTTTCAACCCGATCCTTATCACCCAACAGCCACCGCTCTTGTAGGGGTCTCTTATTTATTGTTACTCTACCGCCTTGTCAGGGACAAGGACCCTAGCCCCTCCCTTTTTGACCACTCTGGCCTAAGTGGGATACTCAAGGCTGTTTCATTCCTCTTTGTGGCTGCTGAAATCACACTAGGAAATTTAAAAGGGGCTGCAGCCACAGCCACGGGGAGCAGTAGGGAGCGCATTACATCAGAGCATTACATCACGGGACCATCTGGCTCAACAGCCATCGCCTCTCCTCCAGGAACCACCGGCTCCTTCTTTCCCAGTTCCAGCCATGTAGGGGGCACCATCAGATCTCCCAGGAGTGCAAACCTGAACATCCCACGACCCTGCCCTCTGCATCCAGCTCTGTGGTGCACCAAAACCTCTGGCACCTACGGGGTGGGGTAGAAGTCCCCCTTGCAGAGCTGCACAGCCTTCCCAGAGTGGGGATTTGGGAAAGGGAGAAGAATGCTGAACTTAGGCCAGAGAACCTTCCACACTCAGAGCCTTTAGAGTCTTTTTAAAGAGTGCAGAAGAGCTGTGACCGGAGCTAGAATGGGGCCGACCCTGCAGTACTGAGCAAAGTTGTGAAGGCGGCCACCTTTCCTCGGCTGCACGTCGCTGCCTGGGTGCAGCTGCACGGTGTGCCCAGCTCTTGGTGGACACGCTCACTCCTGTACATGCATCATAGCCTTCCTGGGGCTGGGACCCACACACCTGTAAGCACCATGAGCATCCAGATCCTGTAACATAAGAGGCAGGAGAATAACTAGCAGGGACTTGCAGAATGGTTAAGGTGAGAAAGAAAATGAACGTGGGAGCACAGCCCATGTCAGGGCCCTGTTTGTGTGTGCTGACCCACCAGATAATGGGATTACCCATTTCTTATCTCCACCTGGAACGGGCTCAGTGCCAGCCCGGTCTCCGAGCAGTGTGACAGTGCATGGGTGTCCTTCTGTCCTTCCCTCTCCTGCTGCCTCTCCTAATGACAGTCACAAGAGCAACAGCAACAACTGGCTTTGGGGGATGTCCTAGCACCTGGACTCAGCTACCCTGACTTTGTAGCACCTCTGGGCAGAGGCTACATTCTCGAAGTCCAAACGTTTAACGTCTGCTCTTGAGTGCGACTTCACCCTCCCTTGACTCAAGCCTAGAATGTGCATCTCCGGAGCAGTTTGGAAATTCACCCAGAGCAGCATGTTTGTTCCTGCGGTGCGGTCTGTCTGTCCCTCTGTCCATCCTGTCCACTAGGCCCCTATTGTCAGCCTCTCAGCAGCGGCCTGGGCCTGAGGCCCCTAAGACCCAATGCTGAGGACAGGAAGGAAGTGCAGTGGCAGGCAGCCAAGAGACTGTGGGGCTCAACACCCGTCCCAGTCCTGTTGCCGTGTGATGAACCTTCCGAAACCTGGAGGTGTAAGCGACCATCTTGATACTCTCACAGATTATCAAGAAGTCTGGGCCAGGACTTCAGACAGAACACAGTGGGGAGAGCTTATCTTCAGTGTCTGGGACCTCAGCTGGGAGCACTCACAGGTTGCGTGGTCCACCTGCAGGTGAGCCTCCAAAGCATCTTCATTCAGATGGCTGGCAGTAATGCTGCCCGTTGGGAACTCCGCTGGGCTTTCTGCTCATGTAGAAGCTCGGGGCCATGAGGGAGGGGTCCCAGATAACAGGTGGGGAGCTGCATTGCCTTTGAGGACTTAGCCTCAGAACCACACCTGTGCTCCCTTCTGTCAGTTACAAGTGAATCACAAGTCCACATAGATTGAAGAGGAGGGAATTAGGCTCTGCCTGTTGATGGGGGAGCATCGAGGTTTTAGAAGAACTGGAGACTGCAGTTTGCCACGATATCTCGGCCACAGGATACCCCCATCTTGCAAACAAAACCCAAAGCCTTGATAAGATGCCTGTGTGTCTGTTCTGTGCAGACTCCTCGGGTGGGGACCCCACCCTGGGTTCCCATAACCTGTGAACTCCATACAAGCAATTCAGCAAACCACCTCCCAGCATTGATCACTGATTGCAGGGACATTTAACATCAACCACAGCCTAGCACAGCAAAAGGCAGCTTCCTTGTCATGGAGAAAGCAGAGTGTCAGGAGCTAGACTGGGTGGTTCAGTCCTCGCTCTTACTGTGTGACCATTTACTGTGTGACCATGGGCAAGTGACTTAAATTCTCTGTCCCTCCGTTCCCTCATTGGTATAAGATTCGGGGTGATAAAAACAGTACCTCTGTACCTCTGTCATGAGAACCAAATAGGTTACTGCTTGGTAGTGCCTAGGATAGTACAGAAATTAAATAAAAGGTCCGTCAGTTCCTTTATGAGCCTGGAACGTGTGATGGTGGATGCCCCAGATACTCTATGCAAGAAAAGGGCTCAGGGTGGAAGCAGCTTCTCCAGGCTCCTGGGAAGACTGCAGCTGGTGGAGACCTGGGATCCGGGGTTATTTCTGCCTCTGCCCTGCAAGGACTGTCATCTCTTATGAGAATGGGAAATGACACCCATGGAGGCTGGAAATGCTGTCATGTGGGTAGGGTGATGGGGCTGGCTGCCGTGTCCAGGATCTTCAATGGACTACGGTGTGGAGAGTCTATCCTTCCCTTGCCTTAGTGTGTGTGTGTGTGTGTGTGTGTGTGCGTGCACGCACGTGTGTAAGTTCGTAACTTAGTCTTGTCCGTGGATCTGGGAGAGTGAGGATGATATCTTTGATTAAATATCGCCCCTCCCTTCTCTTTAAGGTCATTACAGTCAATAAGCAGGAGGAGAAATATCTCTTTAGGATGCCTTTCAAATGAAAAAAAAAATGAATTACTGAATGCAGAAACAGTCTTATCTCTCTGGCATCCTTCCTTCAGTTGTGATTTAATATGTACACGGTACAATACAGAAATACAAAGCAGCTTGGGAAAACGTCTCAGCCCTAAGAATCTTACAGTATTAAAACTCAAGTAATCCCACACCAGAGAAAAATACAGCAAAGCCTGAGCTTGGCCTCTGCAAACTAGTGCATTCCGGCCGCTGTGACCCGGGGGGGGCGGCGGGAGGCCTCTAGAGAGCCGCTTTTGACAGCTGAATTTTATTAACTGTTTTTTCATTCCTCCTGACGGACCTGGCAATGAACTCTTATCAGTGTATTGTGGCGAGTACAAGTCAATTAATTTCTTTTAAATAACTTCAACTGAAATTCTGTTTGATTTATATTCCAAAAATGATTTCCATTCCATTCCTCCCTGAGATTATAGTCCCGGCGGAGTTAATCACACTGGCTACACAGTCACCCATACCCCAGGGAGAAAATGGGATCAAGGAGAGGAGGAAATGAGACGGAGGTGGAGCTGAGAGCATCCTAAAGACCCTTGATTCAACATGAGGCCACGTGCTTGGTGACACGGGAGTTTGCTGAAATCTTGCCTTCAGAAGAGCTTATTTCTAGTGGTTATAGCAGGGGATGGATTGCAGAGCAACAGGGTATGTCTAGAAGGTAGGGAGATTTGACCAAGAAGCATGACGGGAGGCACCGGGGGCCGCTGAGGTCCATGGCTGAGCCACCCCCTTGCTTAGTATCCAGTTTCTAGGGCTGGAGTCCCAGGAGCCCCTCCCTTAGCTCAGCCCCCGGCTGTGAGCACCTGACCCTTCTATGGCCTGCTGGATGGGGCCCCTCCGGCCATGTTGAGGGTGATGGTGAGCTGTCCCTGTGAGCACAGCCTCAACAGGCTCTGCTGTGGGTCCGCCCATCCCCTAAACACAGGCAGGGACAAGCAGAGCTGCCCCCTTCCTGAGGGTCTCACAGGGCCCCCCCCCCCCCCATTGTCACCAGCCAGGCCTTACAGGTGATCATGCCTGGCTTATCTGGGAGGGAGGGAGGGAGCAGGAGCTGGGTGACATCTGGCCCAGAGAGCAGAGCTTAGTGAGTGGCTGGTGACAATGATAAGAGGTTGGAGCTCCCGGGGGAGGGCGGCTGGAGACGAGTGGTGGCTGGATCCCCAAGGCTGGGCAGGTGTAGGGCTGGGGAGAGATGCCTTCTCAAGCCATCAAATGCCCCAGTGCCAGGTGGCTGAGTCAGGGCTGGCAGGCTTCTGGGGGACAGCAGGTCACTGCCCTGGGGTAGGAATACTCTGGTAAAGAATTCAAGGCAGTCAAACAGTTTGGCCAAGATGAGTTTAGACAAAAAAATACATTTGCAAAATATGCTGTGGATGCTGTGTTAGTTTGCTAGGGCCACCGTTAACAAGGTAGCACAGACAGGGTGTGGCTTAAACTACGGAAATTTATTTTCTCACAGTCCTGGAGCTTAGAAGTCCAAGATGAAGCTGTTGGCAGGGTCGGTCCTTCTGAGGGCTCTCAGACCGCTGGCATCAGAAGCTTCCAGGGCATTTGATAAAAATGTGAACTCCCCGAGACACTGAGTCGAAATGTTTAGGAGCATGGCCCAGGATTTGACATTGAAATAAACTAAATAAGCTCCCCCAGGTGACTCCCAGGGGGTGTCCCCCTAAAGTGCCGCCGCATGGGTAAGCAAAGGATGCAGCACAGCCTCACCTTCACGGAGCTCCCAAGCCGAGGAATCAAGAGCTGCACCAGACAGTCAGAGAGTGCCATGCAGTATAATAATCCAGTCACCAGCCAGACGGAGGGCAAGGACCAAAAAGTGCCTCAGTAGCCTGGAGAAGGAAGGTGGGTGCCCATGGCGCGCGGAGGGTTAGGGGAGCAGACCCTGGAAGGTGGTGTGTCTCACGTCTTCCTCTGCACAGAGATGATTCAAGGCTGAGGGTTCGCTGCGTGTGAGGACAGGGAGGCTGGGGAGATACGAGGATCTGGATAAAAACGTATCTCAGCGTTGAGAGTATCTTTGAGCAGTGTATCACTTTTGTCTTTATCAAAAAACAAATTTTGTTTTTTTCTGAAATTCCTGTTTGCTGTCTGGGGATGTGATATCGGCGCCTGACACATTGACATTCAACAAAGATTTGCTGGCTTCAGGGTTTCGGCTGTTCTGTGTCGGTTCGTGGCTGCAGTGACTTTATCTCTTAGGAGGGAGATGCGTGGCTGGTGGGGGTCGGGGGGAACCCAGCCGGGGGAACAGCTCCGTGCTGCTGGCGATTTCTGACTCCAGCAGGTGAGTGTTGATGTTTTAAGTAGTATTCGCCCCACCTGTCTTCCTATACACATATTGATCCTGGCCAACAGAGATTGACAGGAGGCCACACGGAGAGAAATATGTCAGCGCTCTCCGTGGGAAAACAACACGCGTGGCGATGCCAGAACCCACAGTGGATGCAGCAGGCTCTGGAACTGCACTTCCACTTACTGGCTGAGTGACCTCGGCAATTACCTAACTTCTCTGAGCCTCAGTTTCCTGTCTTTAACATCAGGATACTAAAAATACCTATCACATTGTGTTATGGCAAGGATTAAGCTAATTATAAGAGAAGTTGAGAATAGTACCTGGAATACGAGTATGCAATAAATGTTAGCGATCAGTATGGTTTTTTCCACCCGGATGCGTGATGTTCTGCGAATTTAGTTCAAACAAGATATCACGGTTGTTCTCTGAGGACTGGGTAGTCACTAACAAATCCATTTTCCTTATCGTGATCTATATAGCTCAGTGATTTTTCTGCTCTCTGCTCCAAGCTAAGAACAGAGAGCTTCGCCTCCCAGACTGAAATGAAGCATCCGCCAGTGCAGGGCTGTGTGTGCGCCTCTGTCTGGAGGGGGCTGTCTGTTGGTTAAAGGGTGTCTTTTCCAGGCCCTGGAGATTCCAGGCACTAACAGTCCAGTCAGGTGACAGTGAGTCGTACTTCTCTGTGCCTGCTGTGGGGGACTTGGCCTCACAATCACAATGAGATATGTCCCTTCAAACCAAGTCCCTGGGGGGGACACAGGCCATGGGCCATGGGATGTGGCTCAGGGGGCTTGAGGCCTCAGCCATCCTTGGCGGGCTTCACACGTGGTGACCCCCATGAGGGGGAGAGGGCCACACCTCCTGAGAGCGTGATGCTTCTCAAAGGGTCTCACGGTAGCACCACTTGGAGTGGGTTCATCCTTGTGCCTCCACTTTTAAAATCAGGGGGAAATGTTACATTTGGGGGAGGAGGGAAAAGGTCAGAGGCGGAACTTGTCGACTCCTGTTTTGGGACTAGTCCTGCAATCCAGTTTCTTTTTTTCTAAACAATCTTACAGAAATCGGCCAGAGACAATGAATAAAGGCAGAGCTCCCCGGTCGAGAGCAGAGGTGCCTCTTTCTGGAGTCCCTGAATTACCCATATGGGATCTGAGCCTTCCTCTGAGCCGGAGAATGCCTGCCCTCGGAAATCCTCCTTGCTTTGTGAGCCGTGCCCTCTGTCAGGGGTGGCCAGGGTCCAGGAGAACAGGGACCGCTTGTGCTAGAACCAGGCAGGTTTCATTTTGGATGATCATTACCAAACTCTTGGCTCAGGTGCATTGTTTGAACTTGACTTTGCCACATTCTCCCGGGACCTGACTGCTAACTAAGGCCTGAGCAGGTAAGGTGAACCACTTGATGTGTTAATCCAAACCGTCAGGATTGTCAGCTGGTTACGAGTCTCCTCCTCCTTCCCACATCACTGAGGGCACAAGAGGGCAGAGGGAGGGGATCAGAAGTGCTGGGCATTAGGATCAGAGGATACGCTGGGTACAGGACCCACCGAGGAGATGTGGGCTTTAGCAAGAGGGCCTACACACCCCAAACGGCTCCATCTTTAGACTTTCCACGTCAGCCTGCAGCCACCCCAAATTTTCTATGATTATTATTTTAAAGACACTTCAGCCTTATTTTTTAAATCTGCTGCACTTGAGCAACTTTGTCTGACGTCAGCTGACTGCCGGCAACTCTGCTTGAAAACAAGAATAACCAAATCTTCTAAGGAGTAATGCTGAACCTGCTTCAACGCAATAAATCACGAAAACCATTGTTTACGATAAGTGGCATCTGATTGCTGTTCGAACCTGTGTTTATTGCTTTTGTGCATTATGGTCTCTTGTAATTTGGACAGCCAGAAATTGTATTCCTTTATGCAGCGCGTAGGCAGGGTTTGTAAGGGGGGAGGCATCTGTAATTATGCTGCCAGGGAGTGAGGTTGAGGAGCCTCCAAGGAGTTTGGAATGCAACTGCCTGTTTTTCCTCTGAGGAGCCGGGCAGCAGGCTTCCCACTTTCCAGTTCTTGGAACCCTCAGGCCTCCACTGGAGACCTGGGCAGGGGGGGGGGACAAGAAGGAGGGACCTTAGAGCTGCAGTGCCCCAGATCAGAGAGCACGTGAGTGGCCTCAGGCTACACAGCGCCAGGTGGGTGGGCTGCTACAGGCCCCACAGGAAGCTGGGCTGATGGTTTTCCTGGAAATTGCCTTGGTCTTTCCTGCACGTTTCTTCCTCATTCTCCCCCATCCTGACGAGTGCCCTGGCTGGGCTTCATAGGTGAGGGCTAGCAGCAGGGGTCCAGGAACAGCTGATGGCAGAATTCTTTGGTGCCTCTGTCTGCAAATTTGAGAAGCAGCCACTTGACTGCGTTGCCTGGATCCTGCCATCAGTCAGGAAATGGACGACGTTGCTTGATTTCTTGGAGGCACCATTAGGAAGAACGGCAGTGTGTCTGGGCGTGGTGATCTGTCATTCTCCTAATTCAAAACCTCTGGACTCGAAGAAGAGGGTCTAATTCCTCTTTCATTAAAATAGACCACGCTGCATCTGTCCTTGCTGCTTTGGCTTAGTTGGTCCTGCTACCTGGAATGCTCTTTTCTATTTCACCTGTGTGAAACCCACCCATCCTTCCAGTTCCTGCACTTCTAATAGCAATGTCCCTGAACTTCTTCCTCCTCCTGTGTTCTCCATCTCAGTAGGATTTTGCCACCATTCCCCCAGCCTCTCAAACCTAAAAGCTGGGGTTCATCTGAGACGTGTCTTTTTCTCTCCACCCAACACTAGCCCAGCACACAGAGACACCCGGGAACTGTTTGTTGAATGAATTAATGAACTTGATAGTCTGCCACCTCTAAACCAAATCACTTTCTGGATATTTCTCCAAATTGTCCCTCTTCTAATTTCTGCCACCACAGCCAGAAAGGGGACCTTATCAACGAGACCACCTCTGAACAGCCTGTAAAGCCCCCCATGTCCCCTTGCACTCTAGGTCCTGGTCTTCAGGGTCATGTCTTAGCTTCCCACAACCTCTACTACCCGACCTGCTCATTTACCCCAAGCCCCTCCCAGTTCCTGAGCACAACATACACGTGAGTTCCCATCTCCACTTTCATTATTAAGATGTTTTCTCGTCCAGAATATCCCTACACCTTCATCTGGCTCCCCTTCTTCAGAGACTTGGCTCAGGCACTCTCTCCTCCAGGAAGTCTTTTCCAGCTGTACCCATGGGCCTTGGGGGGCCCCCCATCTCTGTTTCCACAGCTCCTGTGTTTTTCTGTGTAATAACTCTTGTTACAATTATAACAAACTGTAA
The DNA here is from genome assembly GCA_036589455.1 of Ateles fusciceps. Taxonomy (NCBI): domain Eukaryota; kingdom Metazoa; phylum Chordata; class Mammalia; order Primates; family Atelidae; genus Ateles; species Ateles fusciceps. Next base: position 3,791,192 of record JAZHEH010001737.1, read on the forward strand.
AGGTCTGCCCTTAAAGGCAGGAATACAGTGTTGTCTGTCGGAACGGCCCCCATGCCTGGCCCACGTTCCTGTAAACGAGGATCTAAATGGAACTGGCACAAATGGGACAGAAAGTACAGAGAGCACTGAGTGGTATTAATACACAATTGTGTGTCAACTTAGACCAGGTTCATAGACAGCTCCCCAAAGAAGCCACAAGGGCTAGACCTGAGGAGCTGCAGCCCCACGGCATCTGAGCAGTGGCTGCTCCTCCGTGGCGGCTCCATGACTCAGTCAGCAGGCACAGAAGGAGCCTGGTCTGCCATGCTGATGGACAGCTATCCCCACAAAGGATGGGACTGCTCAAGCATGCTTTATTAAAGGGATGAAGGAATCAACTCTGTGCTTCTAAAGCTGTAGTCTGTTGGTCAGTTTGCTCAAGCCCTGGCATTAATTAGACACTGACCTGCATAGCAGGGTCTCCTTTCCCTCCTGGAGCTTCGAAGAGTTCTCTGAGGCTCCAGAACTTGAGTTTCAGTGAGAAATGTGGATCCCTCCTGCCCTGCCCAGCCTGGCTGGCTGAGCAGTAAAGAAAGTGGGGGAGAGAAGCTAAGGCAGGACTCCACTTACTGAAGACCCTTGCTACTGGGACCACAGTCACCTGCTGGGCCCAGGGCTGGGAAGGGCTGACCAGGAGCAGCTGTTTGAAGGCAGCACCCTGCACACAGCCCAGCACTTGCACTGCTTAAGGCCAAGCGTCATGATTTCCAGATTCGTTTATTTTAACAAACCTCCCTTTAATACACACACACAGGCACACACGTGGGAGTGTCACACTAGCCACGCTTGCCCCCAGCACTGAGAAATAAAATGGACACACTCCTTTCTCTTCCTCTTCCCATGCACACAGCAGATCCTCCAGGGACAAGGCACATGATTCAGGCTTTTGTGCCAGGGCTCAGCAAGCTAGATGATGATGATACCAGCCTCTGGGGTCTAGCTGGGTAGCCCCATGGCCATTGATGGCTTTGTCTCTATAGGAAAATACATTTGGAGTTACAAACAGCTGACTTTCTGGCAGATTACTTGGAATTCAAGCAGCTCATAGGCAAGGGCCTGGGGAAGTGGACCCTCGGGCCACTTGGCCGGTCAGCAGGTCCTCCAGGGCTCCTGTCCATGCCTGCCCTCGCACTGGGGAGGCCATGGAGGAATGAGTGAACAGATCCCAGCTTACAAAGCCTCCGGATCTGATCTGGGGTGAGGCGGGAGGGCAGGGGCTCCCTCCAGGCCCTCAGAGTAGAACCAAGCCTTGTGTGTGGTGTCCCACCAGCCCAGGTCTCTTAAGACCGTGGAAGGTGGGGCTCGAGGGCAGGGGGAGGCAGCGTGGGCTCCGTCAGGCTGGTGACGGACGTGCCTGGGAGCAGGAACCCAGGTCCAGAGCCTGCCCGTCACAGGGAAAGTGCAGAGCCCCCCCGTGTGTCAGCTGCTTCGTGGTGCGGAGCCTGCAAAGTCCAGGGAGAGGTTTCGTGCAGAAAGCCCTGTCTTCTGTGCCCACTGTGGACGTGGAAGGCAGAAGTGCGTCCTCTCTCAGTCGCTCTCCTCCAACCCAGGGGTCTGCCATCCATCTGCTGAGCTCTTTTGTCTTTAAACTTAGAAGTCATTTGACAGAAACTTTTAAAAAGAACCTAACTAGGCCAGGCGCGGTGGCTCAAGCCTGTAATCCAGCACTTTGGGAGGCCGAGGCAGGCGGATCATGTGGTCAGGATATCAAGACCATCCTGGCCAACATAGTGAAACCCCATCTCTACTACAAATACAAAAATTAGCTGGGCGTGGGTGTCTGTAATCCCAGCTACTGGGGAGGCTGAGGCAGGAGAATCGCTTGAACCCAGGAAGCAGGGGTTGCAGTGAGCAGAGATCGTGCCATTGTACTTCAGCCCAGCAACAGAGCAAGACTCTGCCTCAAAAAAAAAAAAAAAAAAAAAGAACATAACTAATATAACATTTGAAATGCAGGCCTTTCTGGAATCTTTTCCCATCTTCTTAGCATGCAGGTACAGAGTGGATACCGGGCTATCTCGTGTTTCCCGTTTTTCTCCTAAAGGGATTCGCATCTGGGTCTCCATGTGTCACTGGAGGCCACGCCTGTTGAATGGATGGCTGCCCAGGGGTCTCTGCTACTAGGCCAGGTTTGCTCAGCAGCCCCTGTGGTAGAAAACTGGCTGGGCCCGTTCCTACCACTTGAAAGTCACTTTACTGCAGTGTCTTCTTGCCTGTAAGATACATTGGCGTTTCATTCTTTGAGCCTTGTGGGGTCAGTGAGATGGAGAGGGAATTGGTTATTTTTGTCTCCCTCAGACCCTCATGGACAAGTCATGTTTTACCTCTGTGCCTCAGTATTCTCATCTTCAAAATGGGAAGGATGAGAACTCTGCTTTCCCAGGGTGACTGTGGGGATTAAATGAGATAGTGTGTGGCTCGTCGTAAATGCTCAAGAAAGGGGAGCATAGAAGTCATAATTAGAGTAAACCCCAGAAATATCCTTGTTCTGGGAAAGCAGACAGGTCCAGTGGGCTGAGGCCAGCTTCCCCAGCCCCTCTGTGGGGGCCCAGCCTGGAGGAAACCTGAGACTTGGGCCTATGACTCCTTTTCCCACAGGACTCTGACCCTGTAAATATTGCCTAACAGTCTCAAGCAGTTTCCACTGTGACCTGTTGTTATTTTCCTTGCTTAGAAGTAAAGATGTAAGAGTTGGAGCCTACCCGTTGACTCGTGAGAGAACCCAGTGGTCCTCTGGGAGGGCAAGTGTTTGGGCCACTGGGGGATTAGGGAGCAAGAGCCCGGTGCAAAGAGAGGGAGGAGCTTCCCTTCCTCCAGGGGATGCTCGCGACTCTCGGGCCCTCACTTCCCTCTGTCTGCTGAGCCCCATTTGGGCCTGTGCTTCTGTTACTTCCTGGGCCTGGAAAAGAGACCCCAGCTGTCTCCTCCAGGAAGCCTCTGTGCACCTTCTCCATGCTGGTGCGTGCTGGTGGGTGCTGTCCCTCCTGGAGTGCTGTGTCCTACACCTTAGCACTCCCTGGCCAGTACCCAGGATACCTGAAATTCCCCCCAAACCAGGCACCACATGTGCTCAGCCCCACTCCCCCCAGGTCTGGTCCACAGCACACACGCCAACACAGGCACCTGGTCTGGGGCCCCGGCCATGCCCTGCCCTCCACAGTCACTCCTAGCTCTGAGCCACCCACAGCTGTCCCTTTCCTTTCTTCTATCCCCATAGCATGAATTAGGTGACCATCCTCCAAGAGAGGGGCTCCAGATGTCCTGAGCAGGCATCAGAAGCAGCCAAAGTGTTCAGTCTCCTTTGCTGTCTTGGAAAAATGCTTTCTTTTTATTAGTGACTTCCCCCAGGTAATCCTTAACCCAGCGAAAGGGCTTGCTCTGCGGACCTAGCGAGGGCCAGGCTGCCGGGTGGCATGCGGAGAACCTGCTACTCTCTGGGAGTCCTGCACAGACCTCGTCCTGAAATGCACTTTCCAATCTCAAGCCTCTGTGGGGTCTGTGCCCAGAGGCTGTGTCAGAAGCTACAGCCACCAACTGGGGGACAGCCTCCCAAGGTAAACTGACACTGACCCTCTAAGGCTTGGGCCTGTCCACTCCCCAGCCATCCACCCAGGACTTCTTCCAGCCAGATGCAGCTCCTACCTTGTCAGCTTGGCAATCCCCCAGGGTCCCTGGTCCCCTCCTTCCCCCTCCTCCCCCAGGCTCGCTCCCACCCCCGGCATTCTCACCTGCTAGCTCAGGCCCAGAATCCTGCTTGCCATGGCATCCGATGCCTCCCCATGGCCAGTGTGTCAAGGCCTCTAGACAGCTGCTGCGACACCCACCAACTCCGGACAGCCTCGTAACAGAACCAGGCTTGGGCCCAGGACCAGGGTGTTGCCCTATTTGGGGACCGTCAGCAGAGGGAGTGTCGACATGAACCACCCTTGGGTATGTGAACCCACAAAATCTGAGACAGTTCTGTTAATTTAGAAAGTGTATTTTGCCAAGGTTGAAGGCGCACCCATGACACAGCCCCAGGAGGTCCTGATGACATGTGCCCGAGGTGGTCAGGCACAGCTTGGTTTTATCCATCTTAGGGGAGACATGAGGCATTGGTCAACATATGTAAGAATTACATTGGTTCAGTCTGGAAAGGTGGGACAACTTGAAGCAAAGGCAGGAAGACTCTAAGTGGAGAGGGAGCTTCCAGGTCCTGATAGGTGAGATACGAAGTTACATTGTTTCGAGTTTCCGATTAGCCTTTCCAAAGAAGGCAATCAGATGTGCATCATCTCAGTGAGCAGAGGGTAACTTTGAATAGAATGGGAGGCAGGTTTGCCCTAAGCACTTTCCAGCTTGAGTTTTCCTTAGTGATTTTGGGGGGCCCCCAAGTTATTTTCCTTTCACTGGTGTCACCCATGCAGGAGAGAAGCCAGGTCAGGGAGTCACAGAGAGAGGATGGGGCTACAGACTTCCCAGTCTCATTGAGGGTGGCTGGTGACCACCCCAGGAGAGGGTGAAGCCCTCTGTTAAGTAGACAGCAGCCCAGGAAAGGCCAAATCCCCCCTCAAAACGGGGCACAGGGCAGGGGTGTTCATTGTGTTAATTCTGTTGGGCTTGGCCTCTGCACTCTCACGGCTCCAAGGCAGATGCCTGAGCCTTCCAGGGCCTCTGGTGTCTGATCTGCACCAAGGGAGGGCTGGGAGGGAAAGGAGCCTGGAGGGGCTTTCAGGACTTTCTGTGATTCATTGACTACTTCAAACAAAAGCAAAGCCTTCCCAGCAGGGGTGATGGAGGAGAGGAAGAACAAAGCTGGCTGTGTTTGCTTGTGCCGGAATCCAAGGAGTGGAGCTACTGGAATTTCCCCACCCCTTGCTGGAGGCCAAGGTCAGGTCACTGCCATGACCTCTGCTTCCTGAGCCCTGAGACTATGGCACTGTCAGAGCCCACTGGGAAGGACAGGCGCAGGTGATTATTTATCCAAGTCTTTTCTTTCAGTGGACTATTTACATACTCCCAACACTTGAAGGAAAGAAACTTCTGTTTCACAGGAGATGAAAGTTTCCCATGCTTTAAGGTCACTCTTTCATACAGTTCTTCTTAGTACAACACAGATCTCATTATAAAAATTTCAGTATTTTAACAAAAGGAACCACAGTCATCGTAATGAGATCCCCGAATAAAGTTCAGTTCATTTTCATCTGTCTTTCCTTCTCGAATATTATTGCTGGAAATGTTACATTATCATAAACCAGAGTTCAGAGTGCATAGTTTCCACAATTGTCTTCTTTTCCATATACAAATTCTGATTACTGCCTTCATTTTACAGAGGCCCCCCTTCCCCTCGTGAGTATTTCCATCATCTCAGATTTTTTTTTTCTTTTTTTTTTTTTTTGCTTTACCCCAAGCTACGTACATCACCAGATGGCTGGAATTGGTAGAGTCAATGATGGATATTCCTGTATCCATCTATCCCCTCCCCCTGCCTCCCATGTGGTGTGGGATATGGGCAGGAGGTAACCCGGAAGGGGACTGCTTCAAGGGGCTTCCTCCAAGGATCTTCTTTTTGGCCATGCAGAAGGACTCCCAGGGAAGGCTCTGGGTCAATGCCCTCCTAGCCAGCTCTGCCTGCAGGAGGAAGGGCAGGAGGCTCCTATGTGGTGCCCTTGGAGGTGAGGTTCATGCACTGGAAGTGTGAAAGTAGACTTTATTTCCCCTCAACTATGTCAGAAATCTCTAGCAGGACCAATGCTCTGACTTCACACAGGGTTTCAGAGTCAGGATCTTCTCCCTGGTACACTGAAGCTGCAGATTCGGGCTGCCCCCTAGGCCCATGTGCCACATCGGGCCAGCTGATCAGTCATGAGCTCTTCCAGCATTCTCAAGCTCAGCGACCACTCCTCTCTGCCTCCTCCCTGGTGTCTGTTGATGTCTCCCTAGGGCAGAGTGCCAGGCGCAGTGGCACATGCCTGTGTGGACCTGCGTGTTAGAATTATTTGCAAAGGAAGCATCCATAGGCAATGAGCAAGGATGCTGGGGCTTGCCTGTGAACACCAAGCTTCAGTTGTGTTTATTCCAAGGCTTTTTTTTTTTTTTTTTTTTTTTTTTTTTTGAGAGGGAGTCTAGATCTGTTGCCCAGGCAGGAGTGCAATGGCACAATCTTGGCTCACGGCAACCTTTCCACCTCCCGGGCTCAAGCAATTCTCCTGCCTCAGCCTCCAAGTAGCTGGGACTACAGGCGTGTGCCGCCACGTCTGGCTAGCCCACCTCCCCATGCTCCAGGTGACCCAGACACTGAGCACTTTGCAGGCAGACAGCCTCCTCCCCATAGCTAAGAGTAGGAACTATGTGTACGCCATTTCTTGGGAGGAAACAGAGGCTCAGAGTTTCAGCACATTGTTTGATAGACTGCAGGCCGATGATAAACATCAGAGCCAGGACACAAGGCTCTGTTGAATTCCAGAGCCCAGACTCTAACCAGTCTGTGGCCTTAGCAGTATCATTAATTATGCAATGATGTATTGATACTCAGGTGTCCCATAGAGGTAGTTGGGACGTTTGCCCCTGAACTAAGTGGTCAAAGCTCACTGTGCTTACTAAGCTTGTGCACCTGCTTTTCACAGCCCTTCTGCATCTCCCCTTAATCTCATTCATTAAACTTGCCATGGTCATTGTTGTCACCCAAAGCACCAGTACCCGCCTGATCTGCTGTGGACCTGCTTGTTAGAATTGTTTGCAAAGGAAGCATCCATAGGCTATGAACAAGGATGCCAGGGTTTGTCTGTGAACACCAAGATTCAGTGTGTTTATTCTAAGGCTCTTTTTTTTTTTTCTGAGACGGGGTGTCACCCAGGCTGGGGTGCAGTGGCTCAGCCTCGGCTCACGGCAACCTCTCCGCCTCCCGGGCTCAAGCAATTGTCCCACCTCAGCCTCCGAGTAACTGGGACTACAGGTGTGTGCCACCATGCCTGGCTAATTTTTGTATTTTTAGTAGAGATAGGGTTTCTCCATGTTTGGCCAGGCTGGTCTCAAACTCCTGAGCTCAAGTGATCTGCCCGCCTCAGCCTCCCAAAGTGCTGGGATTATAGGTGTGAGCCACCACACCTGGCCTCTAAGGCTCTTTTGATTGCTTTTTGAATTTTGGTTATGTTTGGGATCAAAGAAGGATGCTTATTCTTATTTCTGGGCAGATGGAAGATCTTTTCTCTTTTGAAATCTGATCAGAAAAAAAAATTGCTTTTTGCAAGGTTGGAGAGTCATCCAAGTGGGGTGTGAAGGTGAGGCGGGTCTTTCGGGTTCTCTTCCCACAAAATAGGCTGGTAACCTTGAGTACGCGATGAGAAACCCATGGAGCAGTCTCCGGGGAGAGTTTCTTCTCCTCCAACCCGAGCCTGGAGTCTGGACCCCCAGCTTTTATTCCTGCACTCAGTGGCAACTCTCTCTGAAGTCATCTGCCACCTCCAGGCCAGGCTGTGCACCCATCGACGTGCTGCTCTTCCCCTGCCGCCCCCACAGAGTTGACAGAGTAAGCCCAGCTCTGTAGAGGTGACCAGTGCTGTGCGAATGTGAGAACTTGCGTGGACTCGACTTCATCCTTGCCCTGATTGTGGTTGCCCTGGAGCTGACCACATGAGCAGGTGTTAGAGCCATCTTTGGAGAACTGAGTGTTAGAACCGACACACCTGCCGGTCGGGGTGTTCACAGGCATTTAGTGGGCAGGGGTAGATGGTTCTCAGAACCGGGTTCCCTTACCAGTACCAATTTGCATTTTGTTCAGCAAACCCGGAACTCAGGAAGCTTGCCGCATGGGTGCCCGTCAGCGGCGGCACGTTCCACCCCAGGGTGGGCCGGGGCAGAGGGCCTGCATGCCACAGGGAGAGCAGAAAGGGAGCAGGGGCATTTTGTAGAGCGAGTTCTCCAACCCCTCTTATGATCCTTCCTCCATTCTAAAGCAAAGGACATAAATACTAAACTGTGGTTCTTGCCAGTGCTGATAAGGAAAACCAGTGAATGCAGGAGTCTCATTAAGAAAATCCTAAAATTTTAGTCTTATCACTGCTGCGACATAATACAGTAAGTATGTTAATTCTAGCCGCCCTCAGCTTCCCCCACCCAAAATCCCTTTCAGCTAAGGCTGGCAGGCATGAACCCCCTGCTCTGGCTACAGACAGGTCATGTCTGATTTGGGCGTTTTCCCTTGCCTTGGCTTGGTGGAGTGAGGCTCCTATTTGAGTGGACACAGCTTTTCCCCTTTGCACTTCCAGCTGCCTTTGCCATTATTCAGTTCCACAAACATTCAGGAAATACCTACTGTGTGCAGGGCACAGGTGTAGGGGCTGAGAAACGTCAGAGTCCAGCTGAGCTCATCTCTTTCCAAGAGCCAATAAGCCGACGAGGGAGCAATGATTTATAGGCCAAGCCTGCCAGCCGGCCTTGTCCCCAGCAAAGACTCATTTCAACAGGCTTCTCTTCCAAGTGATTATTTGCTGTTTGTACTGCTTGCACTTGGCACGCTTCTACAATTCCTTTTACCAAAGAGGAAAGAGGAACCTTGAAGTAAGTACTTATCTCGTAAAGAGAAGATTCCACGCGTCTTTCGGGAGCTTGCCTAAACACCACCAGCGTCGCTCTGCCATGTGAATGGATTTTTTTTTTACCGGCACGCCTTGCTCTTCCAAAGGCCTTCCCCATCTAGGGTTTTTCTCCCCATGACACCTCTGTGCAGTAGGTAGAGGAGGTGCGGGTGTTCCCACTTCTCAGAAGAGAAAGCCGATGCCAGAGCGGGGGATCACTAGCTCGGTGCTGTGCTAGGGAGTGGCAGAGCCACCCGGGGCCCGAGTGCCCGGCTCCTCATCTGCATCTCTTTCCATTACACCAAACCCAGAGCGGGCAGGCAGGGCAGAAGAGACCGCAGCGGCACAGGCGCCCGCTGGGCCAGCCTTGGCTCGGAGGGGCCGAGGAGGGCCCGGGGAAGTCGCAGGCTGGGAGATACTGTCCGTCCTGCCCCGGACTCCTGGGGAGCGTCGGCGGGAGAAGGAGGGCAGCAGCTGTGAGTCACGGCGATGGATGTTCACGGCTCACGGGTGGGCGGCTCGCGCGTGCACTGGTGCCAGGGTGGCCACACGGCTGGCAGGCCAGTGGACTGGGTGTCACATTTCAGCAACATGATCTCAGCTCAGCCCAAGTGAGGAGGAACATGCATGCAGGCATCTTCCTCAGAGAGGGGGGTGGGTGGAGGGACCAGGCGGTGGAGGGGGACCCCCCTCTGGTTCCATCTGTTCCCGTTCCTTTGCTGGCCTTGCCAGCCTTTTTAGGACCACCAGTGCTGTGCGTATGTCCCCTCCCAAGGCCCCAGAAAGCTGTATTTAAAAGTCAAAAGTTTCGGAAGGACTTCATGGTGGGCAGAATGCATTTGGTATGAAAATATTACAGGAAAACCAGCAAAAGAATTGGAAGGCATTTTCCACATGAGGAAGGAGGCCATTTCTATTTGATGGGGATCTTAGGAAGTAATTTTGCTGCCTGGAATTTTGTTATCCAAACTCCCTTAGACTTTGGTTCTCAGCCGGATGACGTAGTGATCTCCAAAATTTGCTGATGTGCTGGCTCATAAGAATACATATTGTTACTTTTAATGAATGAGATTTGTTTTTCAAAGATGTCCCCAATTCAGCTGAGCACCCCAGGTGCAGCCGTGGCACTGGTGCTGGAAAGGGAGGCCAAACGCCTGACTTCAAGGTGCTGGGAGCTAGGTATTCCTGTCTAGATGCGTAGGAGGGAGGAAACAGCCAGAGAAGCCTCAAGAACTGAGAGGACAGGCTCAGGCCAGGCCCACGCCTGGAGGAGAACTTTCCCTTTGTCTCCTTGCCCACTGCCCATCCCTGAGCCTGTGGGACCAGGGGGGGCAGAGGACACTTCTGGGGTTTGGCCCGGAGAATTTCTTTCTTCTTTTCTTGTTTTCCACTACACCATGTGGCTTCAGACTGTGACATTTCTGCTCGATGCCGTCAGTGCCTTGGTTTGAGGAGGATGTCTGTGTACCCAGCTTCCTTGGCCAAGAAGAAATGGTGCCCGGAGCTTGCTGGCAAATGCTCTTGCCCTGTCTCCCTTCGTCTCTCTCCTGCATGACTAGCAGCCAAGGGACAGTTCCTTCTGGCCATTCAGTGGGACAGAGCTAAGCGGGAGGTGATGCAGGAGCAGGCCCCAGACCCCTGTCCTGTGCTTGGTGGGGGCCCGGTTCACCCTGCCTGGGAAGAGTAAGGCATGGAAACTGCTAGGACTTGCCTCGCTCCCCAGAGGCGGAATGAGCCCCCAGCCCCTGCCCCTCCCCCAGGCGAACCGGCAGAGTCAGGGCCCACCTGCTATTTTTAGAAAGCTGTCAGGTGTGCAGGACGCCCAGTTGCCTTCTTCCACCTGTTTAGGCTCATTCTAGGGATCCTGTGTCACTGCCCAGGCCCCGCTTGTCTTACTATGGCCTGGGGCTGGCACGAAGCTTCCTCCTGATGCAACCCAGCCAACCCTTCTGGCCTCACTTGGCCACGGCAAGTCATGTCCCTGACATCTGTGGGCCGGCAGCCATTGTGTCCTCAGAAGCAGAGGTGCGGGGCCCTAATGTTGGTCCCCCCGCTGCTTCCCTGAGAGGAAGGTAAAGGCCGAAAGGTAAAAGCAGATTAGGAAGAACCTGGAGCTGGGAGCCCATCATCAGGAGTGTTGAGTCATTGAGTAGAAGGTTCTGGAGCCTTTGTTCTAGCAGGAAGGGGCATGGAGTGTCAGTCCAGCAGGGGATGCCCACCTGCACCCATGGAGTTAGTTCATTGCCAGCACACGCAGTTCAGAGGAATGTGGGTGCTTGGAGGAAGTGTCACAGGAGAGGGAAACCAGAGCTGTGGTCAGGGCATGCGGGAGGGGGTGGCATTGAGGGCAGAGGGACCACAAACGCTGTGCTCTTGGCCTGGCACTGGGACAGCCCATGGCGTGACTAAGGAACCCCGAGGAGGTGTGAGGCCGGTGCAGAGGGCTCTGCAGGGGCAGGGGGAGGAGATCCTGGAGAGAGAGTAAGGGAGCGCTAGGCATGAGACGCCCTCGATTCCAGGTGAGGTGTCTGGATAAGATCCAGCAGATGGTGGGGAAAACCCCTGAAGGTTGGAGGGGAGAGACAGGAGCCTGGTGGGTTGGTGGCCTGCCCTTCCCCCTGCCTGCCAGAGCAACCCTCCTCATGGTCACAGAGCAGCAGCTGCAGCCACATGTCCAGAGAAGCACCTCCGTGGCCCACCCTCCACACCCAGCTCACAGGTCTCTAGGGTGTGGTGAGCTGGGGCTGGCTCTGTGGCTCCCAAAAGCCCATTGTTAATGTCTCTTCCCTGTTTCTCATTCAGCAACAGCACTTTGGTAGCTCAAAACAGCACAGTGGGAATATTTATACAACAGAGACTGGTAGACACCACACATCAGGGTCTGGGTGGGTTTTTTGTCCACCACTAGCAGCAGAGCCAGGCATTATAACATTTACCAACATAGCTCTGGGTAGCGGGGCGCCCTGCAGGGTTTCATGCTGGAGCTTAGCATGGTGGGCTGAGCAGTGACCACACGGGGCTGGCATCCTTCGTTGGTGGACATGCGTCATGTCACTGCCCTGCTAGGAAGCCACGATGGGGGTGGAGGCTCAGCCAGGAGAACTGGGTGACCTCGGCCATCGTTGGTGCATTCTGTAACCAGGCTCCTTAACATGGGCCCCCAGACCCTGGACACAGAGGACACGTGTGTTTCCTGCCTCTCTGCTTCATCACCTGAGCAGGCCCTGCCCAGCCACACTGGACCTCTTTCCAGTCCTTAAATGCCACCTGCTTCTCCTCCCTTTTAATGCCAGCACATGCTTGCCCCCCTCCCTCAGAATCCCGCCCCCCCCCCCCCCCAGCCACCCCAGTGAGGGCCAGGCAGCACTTATGTATCACACGGTATCTGTAGGGCCCTTGTGGGTCTTGCCATGCTGTCAGCAGCACCCCTCCTGCATGCTCGGAGACTGTGGAGCCCGGAACAGGGAGGGACTGCCCTTTCCTGGGGCGGGTGGAGGGGCTTGCCAGCTTTGAAAGCTGTGAGCAGAACTTAGAGGCTGTTCAGGCTCCGGGGGCGCAGAGCTCAAGCCTTTCTCAGCGAAGAATCGGCTTGGTCTTGACGGCATGGTGAAAGCAGCAGGATTTGTTTGCAGCTCTCGAGTTCCAGAACAGCCCACAGAATCCTCCCACAACCTTGCCACATGGGTTGTGCTCTCATGTTAGAGGTGAGAAAACTGAGGACCAGGTGCTTAGCTTACACCCCGAGGCTCCATAGGAGCAACTGGTAGTCCCCCAGGCCTTGATCTTGATTCCTGGAGCCCTAAACCCTGAGCCAGCTTTCTGCATTGAAGGTTTTGGACCATTCATCCCAAGCAAACATAGACACCAGGAGCAGCCCAGGCTCTGCCAGGAGATCAGGGTGCAAGGCCCCTGGGCTACTGCAGACCCCATCCCACCACCCCTCCAGGACCTGCCTCTGAAATGGGAGTTAATGGTGGCAATGAATACACTGTTCCATGTGTTGCTCTTTTGGGAAAAGAAAAACCTGGCTTCTAAGAGCTGTTGTATTTTATTTTTCTGTAAAGAAGAAATTAATTTTAGTCTTTCTTTTTGGTTTAAAATGTTGTTCTTTGCTTTTTCCGCCCTACAATTTAAAAGGAAACATTTGTCTGTTGAGAAAGAAACGGTAATTATAGACTAAAAATTGTTTCTATTCTGATTTGAAAAAGTGACAAAAAAAAATTCCATCGCACAGATGGGGCTCTGCTGACGGAGGGTGTTTAACAATGAGGCCCTGGGCCGGTTTGGGGCTCGGAATGGCTAGAGGTGGGTGTGGGATTGGGTGTCGTGGGGCGGGGGACTGTTTCTGAGGCTGGTCTCTATTTCCGACGCTGGTTAGTAACGAGTTCCTGACTGCTCCGTGTGCTTCACCAGTGCGAGGAAGAAGACATGACTGGAGCTGTCACCTGTGGACTCTGTGGTCCCTGTAAGGTGGGCTGTGCAGGACAAGGCCACGCGCTGCCTTGCACGACCCCTGAGCCCAGAGAGCCACCAGCCTTATTCCCTTAGCCCAGAATGTCACTTTTCAGCCTCACAAAATTACAATTGCTCCAAGTCCTTTGATCAATAAAGCAGGAAACTGATTAGACTGTGAAATTCAACTAATAATGTCGTGCTGTTAACCTTCAATCAGTGGGGACTGAGCTCAAAGTGAAGGCTGTTTCTTAAATCCATATGACCCTTTGGACACATGTATTTACTTTTTGGAGAAATCCTTGGGGATTTAAAGAAATCCATGGGGATGTGGGCACACACATCCCCAGACCGCCTTTCTTTCCTGCCAATGGGCTTCCTGTTTCACGGCGGTATCTCTGCAGCCACCCTGGCGGTGCTGCCTCGTGTGTGGTGTAGAAGCCAAGATAGAGTCGAGTCTGTGAGTTGGCTGGGGTAGGGCTGCCTCTTGGGCCTGGGGGACGGGGCTCAGAGCTTCTACTGCGGGTGTGATCCCTACAGGCCCAGCTCACCCTTACCTGCCCCCTGTCACTAGAAGCGTCTCTTTGGGGTTGATGCCGAGCCACCCTCTAACCATATGTAGGGCTGAAGTATATAGTACTGGTTGAAAAGCTCCTTTTCATTTAATCTTTTAGGAAACAAGGTCTCGCTGTCACCCAGGCTGGAGTGTGCAGTGGCATGATCATGACTCCCTAAGGCCTAGAACTCCTGGGAACAAGGATCTTACAGTCTCAGCCTCCCAAGTAGCTGGGACTACAGGTGTATGCCACCACGCCTGGCTATTTTTCCCTTTTTTTTGTATAGAGATGGGGTCTTGCAGTGTTGCCAAGGCTGGTCTTGAACTCCTGGCCTGAAGCAGTCCTCCCGCCTCACCCTCCCAAGGCACTGGGATTGTAGGCATGAGCCCCCATGGCTGGCTGAGAGCTCCATTTTAAAGTGGATATTGGGTTCACACCACCACTATGCACGCCGCAGTATGGGGTTTGCTGAGATCTTTGTGTGCTCAGTCTCATGAGAGAGAGCAGGGGTCAAGGTTCTTATTTTCCTCCTCCTTTCCCCCACCTCAGCCCCTGTTGCCCACCTGCCCTCACCAAAGCATCGACTTGGTATAGACCTGGCTGATTGGACGTGATGAACATACTGAAGAGGAGAGGAAGAGCAGATGTTAGGACTATTTTCAGGGCCGGTTTGGAGAGAGAGTGTAATAGGTCTAGTCCAGATACAGGATCTAGCTTAGACCAGCCTCCACCTGCGGGCTGGCTCTGGGGCTCATGGAGGCTGGGCTGAGCCTCCCACTCCTCCTGAGACAGCCTGGGTGGCCAGCATTTGCAGACTGGGTTCTCGTCGCAGCATGACAAAGGCTTGCCCATTGCAGCGTCAAGGACTGAGTCTCAGGTGTGCCCATGTCCTGAGAGGCCACGGCTTGTCACTCACCAAAGTGGTGAGGATGGATCAAGCTGGGCGTCAAGCACAGCCATCAGGACCAGCTCAGACGCGGCACTTCAGTCCTTCTGGCTCTTTCCATGTGCTCTTCAGTACGTAGCCTCAGCTCTGCAGGGCCAGGAGGGCAGTTGCTATTACCCCCATTTAATGGATAAAGAAATTGGGGCTGGGTGATTGAGGGGCGTACAGTCACATCGCCAAAGAAGAGGCAGAGCCAGCTCTAGAACTGTGGCAGAGAGCCCTCTGGGCGCCTGAGTTCTCTCCAGGAGGCTGTTCTGGAATCAGCGAAGTCTTTGTCCTCTTTTGGCCTTGCCGTTGACGAGTAGGAGCTCGCACGCCCTTCCATGGGCCCTCCCACGGCTTGTCCTCCCAACCTGTCAGTTCCATCGCGCTGGAATGTTGCCAAGGATCAGACCCCCCTCTCTAAAAGTGGTGATGGTATTTAATAACTAATTACTCTAATGATCCTGCAGAAATGCTGGAGACCTGTTTTAGGAGAGATGTCAATTAGAGCCATCTGCACGGTGAATAAAGGAGCCCTACCCCAGCTGTACTGTTGAAACATGTTAGCGTTTTCCTACCAGCGGCCATATGGTACTTAACGAAAGTGAATTGTTCACACTGCACAACTCGCGCCTCCTGATGAATACTAGCATTTTGTTTTGGAAAATAGTTCTTCCATCGTGTGGAATATTTTTCAATGCAGTAAGTAGCAAGTTGGAAGCCAGCAAGCCCTTGAATGCAAAAAGACTCCCATCACCTCAAGATGCTCTTCCCTCCATCCCAGCCCATCCCCTGCCCCCGCCCAGCTGCCAAGCCCAACTCCACCCCAGCTCCCACATCCCGCCTGGGCCCAGTTCTTAGCATCTGTTTCTGAAGCTGCTCAGGAGGGCGGAGGTCACCGAGGGTTCTTGCCCCATCCCACCAGCTTTTGTGTCTATATGAACTTAAGAAGTCTGAAGCCACACATAGCAAGCACTGAGTTCTGTCTGGAAGGGTGCAGACATGGGCACAATCTCCCCAGAGTTGAAAAGTAGGGGTGGGGGTGTTTAACTGGGTGTGTGGCCTCAAAGAAGTGTTTGTTTTCTATATGTAGTATGTTCGTTTTAAGAAGTGCAAAGCTCAGGTTGGCACCTGGACGTGCAGTGAGGTAGAGGGGGAGCTGGGACTCTTTCTGGGACTCAGCAGAAGCCTGGCTGAGAAGTCTCTCTCCTCCTTGTCACCAGTACTGACAAGTTTCCAATCAGTAGTGACCGAAAGTCATTGCCACATGGTGGCTGGACAGCTGGGGCCAGGGTGCAGCCACCCTGTGGGTTCCATTAACCAAAAACAGGCTTGTTGGGTTCTTGTTGCCTAGGATGTTTCAAAAGCAGACCAGTGCCACCATGGGACCTAGCTGGGGGATGAGGCTCAGTGTCATGCACAAGGGAAAAGAACAGGCGACCGCCCCCACCAGTTCCGTCGCCCACCCACCCACTGCCAGATTGCGCTGGCAAGGGGACCCTCCACCTTCCTCATGGGGCTCAGTGGCCTCAATGAGCTGAGATCCTGCCTCAGAGCCGCCAGGAGGGAGCTGCTTTATTACAGACTGCCCTGGGACCAATGGGATTTCACTTGCCAGGAATATCTGTTCCGGAACTTTCCCTAAAACCAGAGTCACTTATTAAAGCTTAGTAAAAGGCAAGATTGATTGCAGTTAGTGACAGAGAGGATCTGCCGCAAGTCCTGGTACCCAAGACGTTCTTCACAAAGCCGTGGGCCCATAAATCTCACTTATTTCCAATTCCGCAGCAGCTGATCCCAAGTTACAATAATGATCCTAGGTTCAGCTGAACATGTCCTTAAAGGAAATCCTTCTGGGTAAAAAATAGCAGAAATGTGCTCCCATCTGCCCCTCATCAGCAGACTGCACTATTTGCTTTCCACACCTGTGCCCCGGGTATTTTCTTCCTCTTTTGACACCTGGGACCATAAGAGATATGGACCTGAAAGAACCAAGTCGCCATGACTCCCAAGTGGCCCCCTCAGTAAGGGACCTTAACAGGACAACCAAGGCCCAGTGGCAGCCTCTACAGCCCTTGACTACAGAAGCTGCCAGAGCATCTCCAGTAAGTCAGCAGCCTTTCCACTGGGTCCATTCCAGAACGACCCCCCACAGACCAGAACTCGCTCTGTTTGGGGGCCATGCCTGGGAGTTACTCCAAAGAGTTAACTTTTCCTGATGGGAGAGGGGTGGAGGGGAGAGGCTGGGGCCATTTGGCATATGCTGCCTGGTCTGAACATGAATGCTATGCTCAGACACTGAATTTGATGAAGTGCATTATAAAATTTAAAAACAAATTTAAAACTCTATTAACTCCCTGTAATGGCCTCCTCCTGCAGTCCGTAGACAGCGCCGGCTCACTGGCAAGGAGAAAAGTGCTCCGGTTTGCAATGTGCTTAGCTTGCAGCAGAATGGAGACGGTGGGAGCTGGTGAAGGGAGTGGGAAGTCCATGCACCCAGGGCAGCACCCGGGCCCCTTCCTGCCAGCAGGCCTTCATGGGATGCGCATCGCCAAGGCTAGACTTTGTCTTGCTCCTGTGTTAAAATCTCAATTCCACTTTCTTCTGAGGCTGAAACACTTCCTTCAAGAATGAACCACTGGAGTGACAAGATTCTAAGATTATGTTAACTCTGGACTGAGGCCTGGAGGGTGGGGAGCTCACTAGAAGCCTGTGGTTTGGGGTCAGCATGGGGGTGGGTGTCAGGTGGGAGGAGGTGTGTTCCCAGCATCTCCCACTATACCCTCTGCACAGGGAGACAGGTCAGGGCAGGGAGGCTGTTCTCCACAGGCCTCTGCAAATAGAGGTGCGTTCAGGGTAAGGGGAGGATTGGCCCAGCTCCAGGCCACCAATTGGAGAGAGACAACTTTTGTTGAGAAGGGGAGACAGCCCCGCAGCTGTGTGTGCACGTGGGCAGAGAGGAGGAGCTCAGCTGCGGTGAGAGTGCCTGGGGGCCGAGGGGGAGGGTCTCCCTCCAAGTCTCTGCAACTCACAGGCCCCCAAGCTGAGGAGCAGAAGGCGCTGCCTGGCCTGGTCTTTGGCAAGTTCAAGGGATTTTCTGCCAACCAGTGGCTTCCCTGTGTGAGAGCGTCTCCTGGTTCTTCCTGAGCACATAAAGTGGTTTGGAGATACTCAGGGAGGAAAAGGTGTACACATACAGCAGACCCAGCTGTCCAAAGGCAGCAGAGAAACCATGTGTATGTGTGAGTGTGTGCGTGGGGCAAGTGTGCAAGAGTGTGGTGTGTGTGTGTGTGTAGGGTGAGTGCGAGTGTTGTGTATGTGTGTGTAGGGTGAGTGTGTAAGAGTGGTGTGTGTGTATGTGTGTAGGGTAAGAGTGATGTGTGTGTAGGGTGAGTGCGTAACAGTGGTGTGTGTGTATGTGTGTGTAGGGGTGTGCATAAGTGTGTGTATGTGTGTGTGTAGTGTATGAGTGTGGTGTGTGTATGTGTGTAGGGTGAGTGTGTAAGAGTGTGGTGTGTGTGTAGGGTGTGTGCAAGAGTGGTGTGTGTGTAGGGTGAGTGCGAGTGTTGTGTGTGAGTGTTGTGTATGTGTGTGTGTAGGATGAGTGCGTAAGACTGGTGTGTATGTGTGTGTGTAGGGTGAGTGCGTAAGAGTGTGGGGTGTGTGTGTGTGTAGGGTGAGTGCGTGTGGTGTGTGTGTGTAGGGTGAGTGCATAAGAGTGGTGTGTATGTGTGTGTGTAGGGTGAGTGTGTAAGAGTGTGGTGTGTGTGTAGGGTGAGTAAGAGTGTGGTGTGTGTGTAGGGTGACTGTGTAAGAGTGTGGTGTGTGTGTGTGTGCAGACCTGTGTGTGCACAAGTAAGCAGTGCCTTCTGATGTGGCTGTTTGTGGACTAGTCCTGGGGCATGGGTTTCATGTGGGCTCCTGCATCCGGGAAAGTCTTTTTCTGAGAGATCCCCCACCCTCTGGGGTTGGCATTCTACCCACTTTGGAAAGAAGGCTGGGATGGTCTAAGCAGGGAGGGTTTCTGCAGAGACTTGTAGCTCCTGGCCCAACAGGGTTCATGGCATTTGGCGTCAGAGAAAACGTGAACGCTCTGCCGGGAGTGAAGCAGCTGATGCCAAGCAAGGAGCCGTGGGCCGTGGCTATAGCTCCGCGCAGCCTCTGGGGAGCCCTGACGCTGGCTTGCAGATCAAAGCTGGGACACCTGGGAGCTCCCTGAAAGCTCTTTCCCTGGCAGCTGCAGATGGGGTGGGGTGTTTGGGCTGGGTGGGGCACAGGGAAGGGAGATGGCATTTGTAACAGTGTGAGGACCCCCCCCCCACTCTCACGAGACTCACAGTGTAAATAAGAATTGGGGCATTTATGCCAATGAAGAGAACAGAATCTCCTTGTGCTGACAGTATAGAAGGTCCACTTGTGGGCAGTTGAAATGCATATTGCAAACCAACTATGTGTTCAACCTTTGTGAATCTGGTTTTGACTATGTTGTATCAATAAGACTGCTTTTAGAAAAAACACATTTACTAATTAACTACCTTTATTTTAAATACATGAGACTTTCCTGTGGTATTTTTTGTTGTTGTTTTGTTTGTTTGTTTGAGACAAAGTCTTGCTCTGTCACCCAGGCTGGAGTACAGTGGTGCGATCCTAGCTCACTGCAACCTCCACTTCTTGGGTTCAAGCGATTCTGCTGCCTCAGCCTCCCAGGTAGCTGGGACTACAGGTATCCACCACAGCGCCTGGCTAACTTCTTTTTTTTTGGTAGAGATGGGGTTTCACCTCGTTTGCCAGGCTGGTCTCAAACTCCTGACCTCGCGATCCACCTGCCTCGGCCTCCCAAACTCCTGGGATTACAGGCATGAGCCACCGTACCTGGCCTGGTGTGTGTGGTTTTTTGTTTTTTTTTTAAATAAATAAATGTGTCCACTATGAGGTGTTTTCGCAGCACTTTTTAAGGTATGTAATGTTGCTCCTGACATTTTAATTGATATTTGAACCAAGTGAGGACCCGCCAGTGGTTGAAAGTCCCCCAGTTTTAGGGAGGCCTTTCAGAGCATCCAGGGGTTCCGTTCCCACGTCCCCACTGTGCAGCACCCATTTTATTGTATGTCTTCCTGAAGCACAGGAAACAGAACAGCCTGGGCTTCAGACCATGAGGCCCGTGTTGAATCCAGGGACAATGCTTTGTGGCCCTGGAAAGTCACTGGGCCACGTTGCAGTTAGTATGACTTACCTTGCAGGGTGCTTCTCATCATTCTTATTTTTATTAGATACAATCACATTTGTGCAACACGTAGCCCAATGCCTGTTCCTTAACAGGCATTCAAGAAGTGATGGTCATTATGTCTCGATGCCTTTGTGGACACACTGTATCTTCCCAGCCTGGAATTTCCCTCTCTTTCTTGTTTTCTGTTGAAATCCCGTGGGTCCTCTCAGACGCTACGGTGAATGCCCCCACCTCCGAGAAGCCTTTCTGGTTGGCCTTAGCCAGAATGACTTTTTTCTTTGCAGCATCACAAGTTGCTAACTTCTGTTCCAACCCAAGTTCCCATCTTCCTTCTCATCTGCTCAGTGTCTCTCCAGCTGCCCTGAGCTGCCCCTTTCCTGCCACAGCAGGGCACAGCTCTGTGTATGACACAGAGAGGCTCGTAGCGTGAATGTGTTTGGAGCTGTTGAGTGAAGCTGAGGTCCCACAGTCTCTTTCAGGCTCCAGTGCTTCGAAACTTCCCTTGCCAGACTACTGTGGGTGGCTAGTCAACTGCAGAATTAGAAAGAAAACACAGTGCCTTTTCTGCTAACTTTAGAGCTGAGGGCATCTTGGATTTCACAGCCTAGAACCCCCTCTAGGCTTTTTGGATCCCCCTAATCCTGTATTGACTGGCCCCGAAAGCAGCTGCTAAGATGCAGTCTGGCATGAAGGAACTTTCTGGGCCGGTGGAAATGGTCTGTGTTGTGATTGGGGTGGTGGTTAGGCAGATGCATGCATGTGTCAAAACTCATCAGACTGTGCACTTAAGATTTGGACAGTTCCTTTATGCACATTATATCACCATAAAATTAGTTAATTTTTTAAAAATGTGGCCTGACCAGACAGGCTGGGCACAGGGGCCTGTTGTGGTCTTCCTGTGGCCTTGGGAAATGCGGCTCATGCCAGCATGTCACAGGATTGCTCTGGGAGGGGAAAGAGACAGAACAGTCTCTGCATTTGTGGAACTTAACCCTTTAAGTCCTGTGCTGGGCCTTCATGCGCAGGTGCCTCCCCATCCTCTCCCAGGAGACCTCACCCTGGCCTGCCTCCAAAGAAGTCAGAGCCAAGCCTCACACGGCCACAAGCTGAGGCCTGCATCTCACAGGAGAAGAGAAGACTAAAATTAATGTAAAATCCAGGGCTCCTCTAACAGATATGTGTACACCCATGTTAATGGCAGCATTATTCACAGTGGCCAAAAGGTAGAAGCAACTCGAATGTCCACTGGTGAATGAACGGATACACAAAATATGTTGTGTACATACAACTGAATATGACCTAGCCTTAAAAAGACGGCAGTGCTCTAGTCATGGATACCTACTACCACATAGATGGACTTTGAAGACATTATGCTAAATGAGATGAGCCAGACAAAGAAAAGGATAAATATTATATGAATCCACTTATATGAGGTACCTAGAGCAAATTCATAGAGACAGAAAGTAGAATGGTGGGTACCAGGGGCTCAGGGAGGCGGGGAAAGGACAGTTAATGCTTAGTGGGCATAGAGTTTCAGTTTGGGAAGATGAAACATTTTGGAAATGGACAGTGGTAATGGTTACACAACATTGAGAATGTACTTAATGCCATTGAAATGTACACTTAAAATGGCTAAAATGGTCAGTGTTAGGTTTTGTGTATTTGACTACAATAAAAAAAATTAAAGAAGAGCAGCAAAAGAATCCAAGGCCTAAGCCAGCCTTCTGACCCCCTTAAATTTTGACATATTAAATTTCATCATTCAGGGGACTGCTTAGCGGAGGATGTTGTTTCTGGTCTGAGAAGCAAAGTATGGGAAACGGAAGCCCCTCTCTGACTGCCAGGCCGTTTCAGAGCGACAGGTATCCTTCCTAAACACCAGGTTCTCTTGTCAAGACAAAGGTGGGTGAGCGCATACCGCACCACTGGTTTAACTTGATTTTTCTCACGTGACTCTCTCAGGCTACAGGTAGTCTGAACCTGACAAGGGAGGGGGTGAATTTTACTTTATTGCACCAGCAACTCCCAGCATCATGAGTGGGGTGACTCCATCCTCAAGACCCAGGGGGCTTCAAGTTGCAGAAATTAGAGTACGCGCTGTGAACAGCAGCTTGGCTGTCAGGGTGGGTTGGCTCCTGGCCTGTAATTCAGAGTGACACCTTGGCATTTGTCGCAGCAGGGGGCTGGTCTGGTGCCATCAGGGCCATGCTGACCTCGAGCAGGTGTGCCACGGAGAGTTTAAAGGAGGCTGACTCTCCTCATCTTGCCATGGGGACCATTTGATTTCTTCTTCGAATGGCAGAAGGCCTGGCCCATCAAACTCACAGGCAATACTTCCCATGCTCAGAGGAGAGGGCGCCTCGGCACAGCAGCCTGTGAAGGGGGCTGCCGACCTTTTCATTTATAAAGTAATGCTGAAATCTTGAGTCCTGATCACTCTCCATGAAGGTTTGCTGCACTCAGGCCTTTGGGAGAACAAAGAGAATCTGTTGGAAGGGCCTGAGCCCATGCTATGAAAAGAAGCTCTGTGCTGTTTATGTTCTGGTTGATGTAGATAAACAGGTACCATGCCTATAGTAAAGGAAGGATAGCGACATTCTACGACAAACTTCTGGTTTCCTTCCTACCTAACGAAATCGTGAAAGACAGATCTCACACACACACACACACACACGTGTGTGCACACTCTCTCTCTCTCTCTCTGTCTCTCTCTCTCTCCCCCACCCCACTCCCCAGGTGTGGTGGAAAGGGGCTGTTCTGGACCTGCTGGCATCCCCATTTTGTCCATTACATACCTGTTCTTAGCAGAAACTTGAAGTGCACATGCTGCTCCGGTCCCACTCCACCTTGCCCCTGGATGCCACTTTCTTGCAGTCTGACTTTCTGTTTCTGAATTTTCATTTGTCCTGAGTTCCCTGAGTCACTGATTGCCCTTGGGCTCTGTTGCCTGGTTCGGTTGATGGGTGCCACTGCCACCACCCTTCGTGGGCAGTGCTGCAGCTTCTGTGCCCCTGGCTCCCCTCTGAACACTTTGTTGCCTCCGGGGGAGGGGTCTGCTTCCTCCCTTTGCCTTCTCCATCATACTACAGTGCAGGAAAGGGCATTTAAAGTCCTTTAGGAAGGACGAGTAATTTCTAGGGTGAGTTTGAGCTGCAGATTCCTGCAGTGGGCAGAAACGTGGACAACTACACATACACACACAGGCACACAGGCACACACACAGGCACACAGGCACACACACACACAGGCACACACATACAGGACACACACACAGGCACGCACACAGAGGCACACAGGCACAGACACAGGCACACACACACAGACACATAGGCACACAGGCACACACACAGAGGCGCACACACACAGGCACACACAAACGTGCACAGACACAGGCAGACACACGCAGGCATCCACACACAGGCCACAGCACGCACACACACAGGCACACACACACTTCTCCAGCAGATCAGAAGGAAGCATCCTGTGTAACCACTCATGCCCAATATTATGTCAGTTGCATTCATGCTTAGAATGCAGAGTTGTAACCATACCAGATACCAGGATTCATCTGTTGGCAGAATTTGGAGCACAGAACTGCAGGGACTAAAGGAAGTAGGAGGCCCCATCTGGGTATTTGGGAAGGGATGGTTCATCACTCTTTGCTGAGATTTGGGGCATTTGGAACTTGGCCACCTGTAAGAAGCTGCATGTCGAGTGGGAAGCTGGAGAGGCAGGGCTCAGGGCAGCTGGCACCACCAACCTAGGGATAGAAGGCTGGGTTCTCAAGTTGCTCATTGGATCCTGGTTTGATGCTTTGGGCTTTTAGAGGTTTTGGAATGTGTCCAAAGGGTGGTAGGATTCATGCCGCAGCCTTCATGACAGTAGGAAATACTTCCAAATCCATGATGATTTATCTGTGAGGAAAAAGGAGGCTCTGGTCTGTAAAGGAAAGTTGCTTTGGAAGCACTGAGGGTACCTACAGACCTCACTTTGAGAATTAGAATAAGGGTGGATCGCTGAGCCTATTTGGCTGGACCCCAGTTAGCATTTGGGAAAACAGACCAGAAGGAGCAAGGACTTACCCAAATTCACACCACCAATAAGTAGCAGAACTAGGAGGGATTTCGGGTCTCTCTTGACTCGTAGTCCAGGATTTCTTTGGCCACAGAAACAGAATTATGATCTGAGTAAGCCAGCACTTCTCAGTGGATTCTGCATTTCTAAAACCTCTCGAGTGATGCTGGACCTAAGGACCACACTTTGAGAAACAAAGATGCCTGACGTCAGTTTCACTTGCAAGGAAGCCAGATGGCATTGGTGCAAAGCTGGAATTCCTAATTCTCCATCGTATCTGTTTGGCTCCATTCTTGTTCTGTTTTATCTTTATGAAGATGTCTAAAAGCTTTTGGCCTAGACCCTCAACAGAGAGATTATCTGTCATCCTTTGTCAGCTCCTTGCCACCCAGATCCCAGCCTCTCTCTGCCATGCAGGAAGCTAAAATCGTGACTGAAACATACATTCCAGACACTCAGAAGAGTGTGTCTGTGGCTTTGTGGGGGTGAATGTGAGAATGATCTTTGGTCGTGGGGGAGGGACATATTGTGGAATATGTCACTCTGTTAGCTGTCTAGGCTGCACATTTGTGACAGTGTGACAATTTGTGCCATTGATCTCTTTCAGAATAAGAGGTTCTGAGTGGCAAGACTGTCAGGGCCTTTGCTTTTTCCACCAGTTCTCACTGATCTGGAAATCTTTCCTAGAGATTTGGAGCCTAGATTGAGAGAAGGAACAGAAGGCACCTCTGAGTGACTGACAAAACAAACAGGGATCACCGCATGTGTGCACACAAAATCTCGCTCATTCTTCATCATCAGTCCCTCCGGCTTTAATTCAGAATTGTTCTTTAAAAAATACAAATTGACTATAAGATTGATTACATGCATTCGAGATTCAGAGCAAATTCTGCAAACTCCTGATCTGGCAAGGGTGAGGAGAAGGTTTGGGAAAGATCATACCGGCAAGAAAATTTTGCTAGAAGCTAATCAGAGATGAAGCAAGTGCCAAACTCTAAACCTCTACATCCACACTCAGAAAGCACAGCAGCCGCCCGGGGCCGACGAGCGTAGGGACACTGCACCCCTGAGTCCTGGGGATCATACGATTCACAGCCTGGTGTCTCTCTTACGGTCAGTTCTGTTCAACATATTGGGAAGTATGCAGTGTACTGCAGAATCGTTTATCTTTTAAATGGCTAAAATGTTTTGTGCTTGTTTAAGATTGGATGTTGAAAGGGATGAATTTCAGTTATCTCACAAATATGTCTGTACATAAGAAAAATGAGACATTTAGTAATAATCCTAGCAGACTGATGGTGCTATGCTATCCTTATCCTACCTCTTTTTTTTTTTTTTTTTTTTTTGAGACAGGGTCTCTCGCTTTGTCACCCAGGCTGGAGTGCAGTGATGAGATGTGGGCTAACTGCAACCTCTATCTCCTGGGCTCAAGCCATCCTCCTGCCCTGGCCTTCTGAGTTGCTGGGACTACAGGGGCATATCATCATACCCAGCTAATTTTTGTATTTTTTAAGAGGTAGGGTCTCATTATGTTGCCCAGGCTGGTCTTGAACTCCTGGGCTCAAGTGATCCTCCTTCCTCGGTCCTCCAAAGTGCTGGGATTGTAGGCATGGGCCACTGCGCCCGGCCATCATCCTGCCTCCTTCTGATTCCTTCATTTGTTGTATTTCCTCATTCTCTTTTTCCAGCCTCTTCCTGGCAGTTTCCATAGTTTAGCTTAGGTATACTTTTCTCTTTCCACAGTTTGACTGATTATTCCCTAAACTCCAATCACTCCAAAAGCTTGTGTCTATAAGCTCCACCTTCTGTTAAGCAACCTTCATTCCATCGTTCCACCCCAGACTGCCCTACTCCTCTGTAATCCTCATCTCGGTGAACAGGCATGCCGCCCACGGGCCCTGCGGATTGACTCTGGCGTCCTCCCACTTTGGAACTTCCTCATTTCTGGCTCCTAGTTGTTTCCCCCGCCACATGTCAGACCCTCCTCAATTCTCGCCTGGGCCATTTGCCTCCATGTCCCCAGGATCTTCTATATCCAGGCTGCCATCCTGCTATCTCGCTCCCTCGTGCCTGCCCAGTCCCTCAGAAGTGCTCCCTTTCCCCTCACGCTTCCTCCCCCAGGGCCATGGTCCACACCTGCACTGTCCAGGACAGAAGCCACTAGCCAGTATTGAATTCAATTACAATTAAATAAAATGTAAACTTCAGTTCCTCAGTCATACTGGCCACTTGTCAAGTGCTCAGCAGCCGACTAGCTGCCGTACTGGACTGCACAGATCGTGAAAGCGTTTCCACCATTGCAGAAAAGGTTACTGGCTAATGCTGGTCCATGTTGTCCTTTCCTCTGAGCATCTTTCTTTTCCCTCTCCTTCTCTCTGAATCCTCCCTCTTCCCCAAAGAGTCACAAAGACATCCTTACATCGAAAACCTCATCTTCGGCAGCACAGAACTTGGCCCTTCTCTGAAGGTACATTAGAACATAGAACTCTTTTTTTTTTATTATTATACTTTAAGTAGTGGGGTACATGAGCAGAACGTGCAGGTTTGTTACATAGGTGTACACGTGCCATGGTGGTTTGCTGCATCCCTCACCCCGTCATCTACATTAGGTATTTCTCCTAATGTTATCCTCCCCAATGCCCCCGCCCCCTGCTATCCCTCCCCAATGCCCCCGCCCCCTGCTATCCCTCCCCAATGCCCCAGCCCCCTGCTATCCCTCCCCAATCCCCCCGCCCCCTGCTATCCCTCCCCAATGCCCCCGCCCCCTGCTATCCCTCCCCAATGCCCCCGCCCCCTGCTATCCCTCCCCAATCCCCCCGCCCCCTGCTATCCCTCCCCTAGTCCCCGCCCCTGACAGGCCCCGGTGTGCGATGTTCCCCTCCCTGTGTCCCTGTGTTCTCATCGTTCAGCTCCCACTTGTGAGTGAGAACATGCGGGGAACATAGAACTCTTTTGGTTGTAGTAGATGGGACCCCAACTCAAACTGACTTAAGCAAGAAAGAAAATGTGTTAGCTCTTATAACAGAGAGATGCACCCCAGGCTTCAACACAGCCAGATTCAGTCGCTCATGTACCATAGGACCTCGCCATCCCTTCTCCACTGCCCTCTGGCTGGCTTCATGCTCTGCCCTGCAGACCGCCCCCGCCTCATGACCAGGGAACACAGCCAGGAGCTGGGCCTGCTTACGTCTTTACTCGGCGTGATCCCGAAGGAAGAGAGACCTTTGTTTTTGGAGTTCATACATCATATCTATGGGATTGGGATCTATGTGGGTCAAGGACCCTGAATCAATCATTATGCCTGGGGGATAAAACACCCTGATTTGCCTGGCCTGGTCACATGCTCACCCCAGGGGGTGGGGCACAACACCCAGCCGTAGTTAACGGGGCTACCCGTGGGAGGAGAAAGATCCTACTGTCAGACAAAGGAGGGAATGGAGCAGACAAAACGCAGATTTCACAGCTGAATTCTGTTTGGAACCTTTCTCACTTTCTTCACTTGACAGGAATCTGGATGCCTGACAAAGTATCTGAACAGATGTTCAACAAATATTGGGTGTGCTAATGGATGGAGAAGTGAATGGGTGGATGCATGGGATGGATGGATGGATAAGTGGATGGACAGAAGATGGGCAGCTATATGCCTAGCTATGGAGAAGGCCAGAGGAGAGAACCAGCCTCCAGAACTCAAGGGGTTCCCTTCCATGCTCATCAGAAGCCACTGCCTGTCTTATGGTCTCCGATCTCCTTGAGGATTGGTTCAGCCATGCCAGACTTTGGGCTCCCTGAGGGCAGTCCTCAGCCAAACCCATCTCTGCCTATGCTCCCAGCCCAGCACAGTGCTGAGTGCCTGGCCAGGGCTGCTGATGGGCTGAAAGTCGGCAGTACCTCCGTGCATCTCTTAGTTATAGCTGGACAGTGAGACAGGATCTAACCCTCAATGCAGGGTGATGTCATCTGAGTGACAGAGGCAGCAAACCCTCCACAGATACCTGGTCTCAGACACAGAACCTTCATTGTTCTTTCTCAAGCCCCTCGCAATTGAAAGCAGGATTTAAAAAAAAAAAAACTTTCAAAAAAAGCCCAAGCCAAAAAAAAAGAACCTTAAAACTGGTGCTCGCAGTGGACAGCAGCAGGGCCGGTGCCTTCTTGTGTGAGATGATTTGTGGGTTAGGCCCCCAGGTCCAGATCCTGGGAACGGTAGGCGTGTCCTCCATCCAGAAGCTCTTATTTCTGGCCGTGGCCATAGTGGTGCGGCTGCTCGAACTGTCTAGAAAACTGAAGAATTAATCCTGGGAAGTAATGAGCTCTCCTGGGAGGGGTTGGGCTGTGTGTTGCCTGTTGTTAAGTCATTGTCGTCATACTGATGGCCTTGGGAAATGGCATTAAGAAGTCTAAAGGGGCCGAGTCAGGCAACCAGAGTGGTGGCAGTGTTTTCTTTTGTCTTATTTTAATTTCCAACCCTTTGATCTCTTGTCTAAAATAGCCTCTCAGAATTTAGCCATTATATTTCTTCCCTGGTTTTGTTCCCTTCCTCTCTTCAACGGCATCTTTTTCTGTACATGTATTTATTAAGGAACAAAAACGAGTTAGGCATTTAGAGGACTTGCTTTAGTCCCAGTAGACCCACCTGCCTGGAAGATTGGATGCCCAGGGAGGCTTCCGCAGATGAGAGGGCCCCATCTGCACAGGGGTTCCCCGTTGGCTAGAAGCAGGTCTGCTGGGGAAGCTCTCCCGCCTCAGTGTCTCTGGTTCTCTCCCTCTGTCTCTTGTTCTGTTTCCATGGGGCATGTGTGCACTGATGGGGACAGCCCACATTCAGGGTTTGGCTATTTGGGGAATTGCTGAGTCTCCTGCTTTCTGGAGTTGACCTTTTCTGCAAAGCATGTGCCGTCCTCCAGGCTTGTCAGGCATTTGGAAGGAGACCGTCTCCAGGGAGCCAGCATCCAGCCTCTGTCCTTCCTGCATTCTCTGCCCAGGGTGGAGGCCAGAGAGAGACCATTCCTGCAGAGGAGGGGCAGGCTTCTGCCTGAATCCTCAGAGAGCCTCACCTGGACCAACTACAAGTTGCTCAGCCCTGGGAGCTGAACCTGGAAGATGGCCTCGTAACAGCCGCCTGGGCCTTTCACCGGGGGACACCTGGGGAGGGGACCAGGTCTAGTTACCACTCAGGCAGCTCCTGCTGCATTGGAGCCAGGCTCTTCGTGACCTTGGGCAAGTCACTTCCAACTCTCTGAGCTTCTGCTTCTTCCCCTGGGAAATCAAGATGGCATTAGTCAGGGCAGGCTAACTATTAGAACAAACTGCCCCAAGCTGTTGTGGCTTAATCCTGTAGCTTATTTCCTTCTCAGGCTGCCATGCGGGGCGGGCCGGTGAGACCAGCTCTGCTCCAGGAGCCCGACAAGAACCAAGGTTCCTTGTGCAGTGCATCCCTGCCATCTGCGCCTCACCCTCCTCTGCAATGGACAGGGAAAGAGAGATGAAGAAGACATCCTGCTCTCACCACATGGGTCTGGAGGGGCCCAAGTCACTTGCACACACACTCTGCACACATCAGCAGGAACTCATCACATGGCTCCAGCTAGAATCAAAGGGGAGCTGGAGAGTGTTGTCCAGCTGTGGTCCCCAAGAAAGAGGAGGGCACAGACCTGGCAGCGCCGGCCACCTCTGCCATAGAGATGGTGATGAAAAGTCCCTCCCCAGGATGTGCAGAGGGTTAAATATACAATGTCGTCATTCTTCACACACGGTGCCTGGCCCCCAGTGGGCACAGAGATGTTGTTATTTTTCTTGTTTCTTCTCCCGGATATTCCCTTGAGGTTTATGCAAATAGCAGACCAAGGCAAGAAGTGAAATCTATGTCCCTGCCCTCTGAAGTTACTGATTTCTGTGTTTCCTCGCGATGTAACATTTCATTAGACCTTCTAGATGGGGGAAAGAATGAGCAGATTAAAAGTCAGATAGTGCCTAGAAGCCCGCTTCATCGGTTTCTGGGATGGCTGGAGCTTCAAAGCTATTTGGTATTTCCACTGCCGAAAGGCCTCCTCGGGAGCAGTTGTGTTTTAATAAATGGCTGCCTGAGTAATTTTCCTCGGAGGAATTGCGTCGTGGCTGTGTACGCTCCTGGGGGAGAGCTGGCTGCTCCCTCCGCCGCTCGGGGTGCTGGTGCATTATGAATAGGATGCGTGGGGTTGGAGGAACCTGGCAAGCCTGCCCATCCCGGGCCAGTGATGTCATCTCCCCAGATGCACCAGGCAGACTCTCCAGGGCTCTGGGTCGGGGCTTGCTGGGCAGGGAGAGTGGGAGACGTTTTGTGCAACTGACCGGAACCTCCCCTTCCCCATGGCCACTGGCAAAAGCAACCGCTTTAAGGCCCAGGGGAAGAATTCATTTCTTTGACATACCCTGACTGATGCTGCCCCCATCACATAGGGGCGGTCTGGTGGGTGGGGCAGGGAAGGAGGGAAGAACGGGCCTGAGTCCAGGATCTTGCCATCTGTGGAGAGAGAGAGACGGGCATGAGATTCAGTGATGTGGGGATTGCAGAGTGCTTCATTCATTCATTCGTTATTTACGGAGCCCTAAAGAGGCCGGATACTGTCTGAGCAGTAGATATAGCAGTGAACAGAGCTGACAGGTGGAGACTGTGGTGCCTGAGAGCAGGGCACAGAGACTGTGCTGCCTGGGGTTGAATCCTGCCTCTGCCACTTTCTAGCTAGGAGACTTCGGGCAAATTGCTTGACCTTTCTGTGCCTCAGTTTCCTCATCTGGAAGATGGAGACCGCCATCGGAATAGCTGCCTCACAGAGTTGTTACGTAGATTAAATGAGTCTGTGTTTATGAAGCCCTGCCCTTAGGAAACTCACACTCCAGAGACAGCGAGACAGAGAAATCTCAGTAAGTAAATTATATAGGCCAATAGAAGGAAATGAGAGTGATCTGAAAAAAAGGCAGAGAAAGAAGTTGCCATTTTAAAATAGGATGGACAGAGAAGGCCTCACTGAGAAAGTAACATTTGAGAAGAGACCGGAAGGCAATGAGAGCCCTGGCCGCGTGGATAGTGGGGAGGATGGGCCGGGCACAGGGAGCAGCACGTGCAAAGGTCCTGAGGTAGAAGGGGTCTGAAGTGATGGAGGCACTGCACGGAGGCCAGCATGTTAGAGCAGAGGGGCAGGAGGAGATGGAACAAGAGAGGAGAGTGGGCACCAGGGCCTCCTGGCTCTGATAAGGCCTGTGGCTTTTTCTTAGGGTAGGACAGGAGTCGTTGCAGGGACTTGGGGGAGATGATCTGCCTTGTGTTTTAACAGGATTACTCTGGCTGCTGGGTGGAGAATACGCTAAATGAGGGTGAGGGAGGAAGGAAGGAGATGCGTTAGGAGGCTGTGGCAGAAATCCGGCTGAGAAATGACAGTGGCCCAGACCAGGGTGGCCAGGGTGGACGCGGGAAGAATGGTTGGAGTCAGGAGGAAACACAGCTGCCAGCCAGGGGCGGGGGGGTTGAATATATAAGAAGCATCGTAAGTGAGAGATGAAAGGTCTGCAGGCCAAGGCAGGTGGGACTTTGAGCCTGGGCATGGGTCTGGGAAAAGATGTAGAAGGAAGAGCACTGGCTTCAGAATCAGGCACAAGAGCTTTCTTCCAAGCACCCTCACTTCCATCAAGTGGCCTTGAGTAAGCCACC
Organism: Ateles fusciceps; assembly: GCA_036589455.1. Taxonomy (NCBI): domain Eukaryota; kingdom Metazoa; phylum Chordata; class Mammalia; order Primates; family Atelidae; genus Ateles; species Ateles fusciceps. The sequence goes on from JAZHEH010001737.1 coordinate 3,822,705, forward strand.
ACATCACTGAGCCTCAGTTTCCCTTTCTGTGAAATGGAGGCAGTGCTATGACACACAGGGTTTAAGTGACTTGCAGAGTGGCAGGCATGCTGTAGGTGCTCAATAAATGCTCCCTCCTTCCCCTTTCCGCTGCCTGTTTGCAGCTGGGTAAGGAAGGCTCTGTGTCGTCAAGGTGGGGGGTTCCCCCAGGTCAGGAGGCCAATACCTGCAGAGCTCAGGGGTGTGGAAAGGGATGCAGGTACCACCTTGTGGCAAGCAAAAGGGGCTGTTGGCATCTCTGTCTCTGATTTCATAGTGAAATTCACCAGGCACTTCCTCTAGGCAGGAGGTCCCAGCGTATGGGGTGAGTAGGCCCCGTCCATGCTGCTCCTGGGGGACAAGTCACTTCCTCGTAGCCAGGGAGTGGGTGCCAGCCCAGTCCTCTTCTCAGGCATGAGGAATACTGAGCTCCTTTTTATTCTAGCCCCTGAAGGCCATCCTGATGGTGCCAGGCTGGCATCTGACACCAGAGTCCCCCCAGCCTCAGGTGGGACCACAGCTTTCTCTGGACTCCCTTCCTCCCGCCTCGTCCAAGCCCAGTCCTCTGCAGCCCCCTTTGTTGAGCCCAGACAGTGGGTGTCAGCCCTGCTCTGTGTGCCACTGCAGGGCCGGCCCTCTGTAAATGGACGGCCTGTGCCTACAGACTGGGCTGGGCTGAGCCAAGAACAGATGGTATCTCCCTCCCTCTCCCAGGGGCTGCTGCAGCTGAGATCTGGCCTGCAGACAGCTCCCCACAACCCTCTCAGAGCTCTGACCCCATCATCTTAATTGTCCTCAGAGTGCCCATTCCCTTGCCTGAGGCTGGGCTCTGTGCAGCCACACGTGTGACTATGGGCCAGGGATGTGACTGATGGGCGTGAGGGGGCTTCCACCCAGGCACCTGGCAGGGGTGGCCAATGCGGTGTGTTGTCAGAGCTTAGGGTGTCATCAGACACAGGGTACCCTGCAGAAAGAGGGCTAGGAAAGATTGGGGCCCAGGAATGAGGCAGCAGAGTGACCTGGAATCATCAGGAAGACTTCGTGGAGGAGGCAAGAGCTGAGCAGGAGGAGGACTGAATCATTTATGTCAAGATGTGAAATAAAACTGTTCCTGTTGCTTTGGGGTCTCAGATGAGGCCCCAGGCTGTGCATGACAGGCATCCAGTACCCCCACATCAAAAGAGGAGCTAGACAGCCCTGGGGCCCATCTCTACTCCCATGAGAAAAGCCTCAGGACGGACTACAGGAGCCACAGTCCAAGAAGAGAGCTGGCCTAGGAGGGAAGCTGGGGGCTTTGCTCTCGCCTCCCGGGGAGGAGCGCCCCACTCTACCAGCCCCTCAACCAGTCCTGTGGCAGCTGCTGCTACCCCAGCACTGGAGCACTTAGAAGGACATGACCCATGTTCCCTGGAATTTGGGGGACACCAAGGCTGTGACTGAATCTCACCAGGAAGTGTCCAGATGCAAAAGGCTCCAGGGTATCTGGAATGTGCAGTAGGGGCGACGGGACCAGAGTTGGTCATCAAGGGAGAGTTGTGGACACTGCACAGGGAGCCAGATTTGAGCTATCTTGGAAGACCCTGCGCAGGAGGCCAGCCTTCCGGGGTGTGAAAGAGCTGCCTGAGGGAGTGTTTCCAGCATAGCACAGACCCTCTTGGAGCTCCCACAGAGAACCCACCAAAGCGTCGCAGGGGAAGGAGAGCCGGCCCTGGGTGTCTGCACACAGAGGCTGCCTCTGCCCGTTGCCATCACTCTGCTCACACCTTCCCACTGCCCTCAGCCCCATCCCTGAGCACTCTGGGAGGCGGAAGCAGCAGTCAGTGAGAAGGAGGCAGAACCAGGGAAGGGGTCGCTGCCATCCTCATTACCAGATTCTGAGCCTGGGTCCAGCCAGAGCTGGTGCAGAGGGGGAGAAGCTGTGGACCAGATACGATAAGATTTCTGATGAAAGATTGGAGTGGGCTTTGGAAAAACCAAGGATATGGTCGTGTTTAGGACTGACCTAGCCATTTACTAGCTACGTGGCCCCACAGGTCACTTAAACTTAACATTCCTTAAACCCCTCCCTGCCTCGGTTCAATTAAAGTACCTGAGGATTAAAAGAGCTGATGCTGGCGCAGCCCTTGGTACAGTAGCCAGTGCATAGTAAGTGCTCAGGAAGTGTTAGCTTTCAGTAGGAGAAGTAGCAGGAGCAATAGTGTCGTGGTGACAGCAGTACTTCCACCAATAGATGTCGTGCCCAGAAGCGACTGCCCTCCCTCCTCCCCCAGAAAAACCCCAAATGCTATTTGGGTCTAACAAAATGAATCTGAAAAAAATAGTGGGAGGAAAAGATACTTGTTTGCTGCTTACATCCCGCCGAGTTCAGCCTAAGAAACCGCTTACATGGCCAGTATTTCACAGGCTCTGTAATGAGAAGTCAGCAGTGCTGGATGAGGCCGGGAGCAGCTATCTCTGCAGTGTGGGTGGTCCAAGAAGGCTTCCAGGAAGAGGTGGCACAGAATAAGGTCTCCAGCAATACAGAGGTGGCGCTGAGCCATTGGGAGAAGAGAGTGGTCTGAGGCCTGTGTGTGTGGCCATGTCCTTCTCACTCACACATCCTCTCCTGGGACATTTCAGCTCAGTTGTCATCAGTGGAGTCGCTGCAGTATGCTAAGCCTAAGTCAGGGCCCTGGGGACAGAGATAAGGAGCAGGCATGCTCTGTCTTCAAGGAGCTGCCAGCCTCATGGGGTTACAGAGAAAAATCATAGAATGCCAAAAGAATTTTGTGGAGATGAATTCAGGGGTAGTGCAGGGATCTGAGGAGAAGGCAGCCCAGCTTGGGGACCCTGTGAGCACGCACAGGCACACACACACACCTAGGTGCACACACACACGTACACACACACACGCACATACACGTGCACACACACACAGGCACCCACCCTCTTCCCTCACTGTCTTTTCCCAAACCATTTCTCCTTCTGGGCACACAATAGGGTTGCACGTCCCCACCCACTTAGAGTTAGATCGTGACCACGTGACTTGCTTTGGCCAATGACACTAGAGCAGAAAGGACACGTGCTTTCCCAGTGAAAACCTTGAGAGCCAGTGTGCGATGCGCCAGACTGTCTCTCCTTTTGCCACAGTGGCCACTCTAACAGCCTGGGTCCTAGAGAGCCGATGACCTGGCGCAGGGCCTCCGGCCAACCGGCAGTGAGCGTGCAGCGTGAGTGAAAAGCGTACCTGGTTAAAGCCATTGAGGTCTGGGGACGTCTAGCATCACAGCGTCACCTCCCTATCCAGGCTGATGCAACCATCATTTTGTTAAGTGGCCAAAATAGAAAACTGACCCTGACTGAGTCTCCTGGGAGCCACTGGGCCTTTCTCTGTTGCAGCCCCTGCCCTGGGAGTGGAAGGTCTGGATTCTAATTGATCTCTGCCACCAGGCTCTGAGACTCGGTTACCACCATTGTGGAAGGGGTCGCTGATCCCTACCCCACCTGCCTCCCCAAGCTGCTGGGAGAGTCCAGCAAGGTGGGTTAGGGGGTCGTCTTCAGAGACCTGGAAGTCAGGGAACAGCCTCCAAGCACTGCATTCATCAGCTTCCCTGCCTTGGGCCCTGGGGGTCGCAGTGAAGGTCACCCGTGCTCAGAGTCAGGCAAAGGACCAGGAGGGGGAGGACCCCAGGGGAATGCGGTGCTCCCTGCTGCCAGTATGCAAGGGGCCAGCAGTCCCAGGCTGCCCAGCGGGGGTGGAAGTGGCAGCCTGGAAGCAAAGTATCCCTGCTTGGTTAATCTAAAAATAAACAGAAAGGCAACAAAATCTATGTTTCAATTACTGCACACAAGCTGTTCAAACAGCCAGCTCTGCACTGGAGATGTGAACTTGTCAACAGAGGCTGCCTCGTTTGTATGCTTGGGTGGTGATAAAACACACAACCTCACAACAGGCTGCCCTCTGGTCTGGGCTGCTGCTTTTTTTTTTTTTTTTTAATTAAAGTAAATTAAAAGCAGGGGACACAGAATAAAGACAATGAAAATCTGAAGCAAGTACATCAAGATAGGGTAGCAGCTCCCAGTCTGAAAACAAAGAAAGTTCTGTGGTTGGAGACCAGCCTGGTACTAAGGTCAGCAGGGGCCCCGTGGCCAGGAACAGAGGACAAAAGTCTCTGCCAAGTGACCAAAAACATTCCTCCCTTGTGGGTCGCTGCTGATCCTGGAGAAGCTCCAGTGGGCAGTGTGGACCTTTAGTTCCCAAAGCCAAAGTCAAGGCCCCGGAGGTCCCCTCTGTCGGGGGAGAGATGAGTTTCAGGCCAGCCAGCAGGGGCTCTGGGGGTGAGCCAGCAGGCTGCTTGCACGGTGGGCAGAGCCGGGACTTCCATCCTTGGCCACGCTGCCGTTCGTCTCCCATCTTAATTAGACACTGTCCTCACTAAGACGCAGTTTCCTTGCTGATGAATAGGAAATGAATGGAACCTCAGGGAGCTGGGCCGCCCTGGAGTTCTGGGGTTACCCTAACCTACCCTGCCTGCTTCAGCCCAGCGTGGTCCCTCCCCTGCCCCCCAGAGTGCTTTTCCCTTTTCTGGCTGTGGCCTCCTGAGCAGCCCTCCCTCCCCTGAAGGCAGGAGCCATGCCCTGTTCTTATTTCCTCTCTGTATCTTGCACTGAACCGGGTATAATGGGGAAGGAGGTAGGCAGTGAATTTGACGTGATTTGATGAGAAAAGGGCAGACCGTGTATTAACCCAAGGGCATGCCTGGGGAATTGCTTGGGAGGGGAAAGTGGGGCACAAAGGCCTGACTTGAGGAGTGGAGCCCCAGAACAGGAAGTGGACTATGTCGTGGTTTCCCAGGGAGGGATCTGGACAAGCAGGAGGCCCCCGCAGGTCCCATCAGAGATGGAGACCAGAAAGGTGGGCACTGGCGCTTAACACTCGTGAAGGTTCTTTCCACAAATCTCACGCACTGAGGTGGCTGTCAGTTTTGCATTCACTCCGGACAGGGATTTTAATGTCCCCGGCCCTCGGAGCAATTCTGCAGCCATCAACCCAGACACTAGTCACTTGGTGAAATAAAAGAGCAGTCGAGTCTCTCTCAAGGAAGATAACATCCTGTCACAGGCGGTATGATCTGCCGGCCATGTGACGGCCGTTCCCTAATGTTTCCAAATAGACTTTTGAATAGACTCTTGTCTAGAGGAAAGCAAATTGCCAGAGCATTTTTGGCAGCCAAATAGAGGGAAGGCATCAGTCTTTCTTCTTTGCAACTCTTGCCACTGGGTCCGGCTCCAGGCACCGAGTAGGATTCATTCATCAGCTTGGGCCACTGATGAACACCGTTTCCTGTGAACAGGGAGCTCATTGAATTAGTCAATTTTGCAAGGTCTAGAATAATCAGGCTTGCGTGAGAGGCGGCCCTGGGAGGCAGGAGGCCTGCTTGGAGAAGGGAAGTAACAGCAAAATCCAGCTCATAAGATTGCGATCGTGTGTTTGCAGGACTACGGGGAAACAGGGCTTGAGTTTTCCGTGTCTGCATCCTCCATGGAGCCACAGAACAATAAGTTAGAAGGAGCAACGATGGTTATTCGCAGTGATAATCTGGTTCATCCTCCTCTAAGCAATCAAACAGTAGCCGCCACAGCCCCCTCCTCGGTCCTGATGTTTACGAGTTCCTAATTTATACACGCCTCCTTTCTTCCCTCAGTTTATGCTGATATTATGTTGCCAACTGTCATTTCCAATATCTTTTTTATTTTTCATTATCACCATTTTAATGATTTACACCAGGAGCAATAGCACAAATGCCTAGTCAATTAGTCCCATGAGAAAAGTCTCTGAATCATGTGTGCTTTTTTGAAAAAAAAAAAAAATCACTACATCAAAACCCACAGCCAGATTTTCTCAAAGCAAAGGTGCACATGGGAAGGGAGGGGAATGGGAGGCGTCTTCTTTTAATATTGTTCATCTAAAACGGGCACTAGCACTGCCTTTCCAAGACAGGGAAATTGCTTTTTGTGCAAGAAATTGTGCCCAGAAATGGAATCATTGGCATTTTTCCTGAAACTTAACCACCAGAAAAGCATTTTGAACATTTGTCTTTTTAGATCATGTATTAAGCCCTGTAATTATGGAATATGGCTTTTTCCAAATATATATCTGTCCCCCCCAGGGCCATCTAGGGAGTCAGAACACCTGGGTCCTAGGGCCGAAACCAGGCCTGCTAAAACACCAGATCTTAAGCTGGTGGGTCTGAAACTTGAACCTGCACATGAGTGAATCCTGTCCCATCCCCCACCCCCTCATCTCGCTAAAAATGCAGATTGTGATCAGGAGTCCTGGGGCAAGGCCTAAGACTCCGCGTTCCTCACCAGTCCCCAGGCGATGCTGCGGCCACTAGCCTGTGGACCACACTTTGAGTAGGGAGGAGGTAGGCCACTATGTCCGGCCCAGGCTTCACCTCTTCCTTTTCCTGGGTTATCAAGGATGGAGGTCAGTGCTGCTTACACAGCAGGGTGTCGTGAAGCAAGTGATGTGGTGCTTGTAAAAGAACCTTGTGTGGGTAGGGCACTTCCCAGAAGCCTCCCCCTCTGAGAAAAGGCTGAAGCAGACGGCACGGTTCATCACGGGTCCCGGGTTGTGACGGGGTTCTCCAAATCCCGTTTGGCTTTGTGTAACTGCAACCTCACGTCTTTAGACCAGCGCCCTCTATTTCAGTGCTATAACTACAACAGGAACAAGGCAGGGGCCCAGCGCGGAAGGCACTTCTGGCTGTGCTGGCTGTGCTCGTGGCACTGATAGTGATGGTGCTTTGATGGTTTGGGGGAGGATACATTAAATATCCACAGCTTTTTGTGCATCATACCTCAATAAAACAGTTTTATAAAAAAGAAGAGCCTTGTGAAGGGTGAGGACTTGCTGCTGCTGTCTCGGCCACTGTGGGATGTTTAGGGTGAGGGCTCTCCCCACTCTCTCTGAGACCAGTGGCACCCACAGTTTGGCGGGTGCTTCCCTCAAAGCTTTGGACTGGCTGAGACCTGGGAAACACGTGTAGGTTTCTGCTGGCATTGGAGAAAGCAGGCTCCCTGTTTTCTTTAAACAATAAAGACAGTACCCCAAAGCCTTTGGTTACAGAGATTGATGCCACCTGTGGTCCCCGGAGTGGAAGCAGAGGTCAGAGGTCATGGCTCTGGTTTCTTTCTTGAGATGGAGTCTCGCTCTGTTGCCCAGGGTGGAGTACAATGGCGTGATCGTGGCTCACTGCAACCTCCGCCTCCCCCGGTACAGGCGATTCTCCTGCCTCAGCCTCTCGAGTAGCTGGGATTCCAGAAGCCTGCCACCATACCCAGCTAATTTTTGTATTTTTAGTAGAGACGGAGTTTCATCACATTGGCCAGGCTGGTCTTGAATTCCTGGCCTCAAGCGATCCGCCTACCTCAGTCTCCAAAGTGCTGGGATTACAGGCGTGAGCCACCACTCCCAGCCACAGCTCTGGTTCCTAATGGGACTTGTCGAATCGCTGCTTCCCCTCTTCCCCAGCCTGAAGAGCCTGGTAGAGGCTGCTAATTTGGGTTCAGACCCTGGACTCTGCAGTAGGTGTTGCTGGAACATTCTGGCTGCCAAGCAACAGGACCAGGCTAGGCAGTCTTCACACTGGCCCTGGCTGAGTGGGGCCTGATGGCGAGGTGGCTGGTGAGCCAGCGATGGGAGTGGAATGTGACAACAAAAACCTTTCAGTTCCCCTGGGGCCTTGATATTTTAAGGAAAGGAACTAAAAATAAATTCACTCCTTAGGTTACTCATCCTGCAGTGGAATGGGAGAAGGCTGGCATCAGCGTGGGGTACTCCAGAGTTTCCTGGTTTTCTGCTGCCTCTGAGGATTAAAATAATAGGCTTGGGTCCAGGCTGGCACCTGCACGTAGCCCCCATAACCCACACATTTCATGTCCACTTGGAGGTGCCGAACACCCCACCCTCCCTGAGGAATCGCCACCCTCAGAGGCCGTGTGCAGGGCCAGGGCCAGGGTTAGATGGTGAGGTATAACTTAAGGGCTCATCCCTTTCAGGGCAATATAAATGCAGGTGAACCTTGATGGGGGCCTCTAGGCAGTTCCCTCCCCTCAGCCTAGTTCCGGCCCTGGCCTGTGTTTGGTGCTGGGAGGGGCACTTTGATCTGGCAAATGTTCCCTGAGCCCCCCGCCCTGGGTCCCTGTGGTCAGGGCTTAGGGGAACATTTGCCCTGAGCCCCCCGCCCCAGGTCCCTGTGCTTGGTGTCCCACCGTGCTTGGGCAGCTCCAGGGGAGGAAACAAGGTGGGAGAGGTGGCACTGTCTTTAGGGACAGGATCAGAACCCACACAGGGAGTGGAACATGCCAATCCATCCCTGGGGTCCTAGGCCTGATCATTCTGGCTTCTGTGGGCTCCGAAAGAGAAGGTTCATCAGAGAAAGCATCCAGCAGAGGAGGCCAGCGTGGGGCTCACCCCCAGCCTCAGCCAGAACCAAGACTTCTGAGCTAGTGGGGGCTCGTTGGGGCTGGACAAGCCCCAGGAAGCAAGGAGGCATTTCCAAGGGGCATCCCCCACCTCCCGCTAACATCCACGTCAAGCCGCCTCTCGAGAAGCACCCAGAGAGTTCCTTTGTGTTGCATTTGCCAAGATGGTGTTCTGGCTGCTGTTTAGTATTTTGCTCCAGAAGAAAGGCTAAAAGATGCAGAGAGGGAAACTAAAAATAATAAAGACGAGCACAGACTGTTCCAATCGACTTGGCAGCATGTCTCCCCCCAAATGAGGCAATCATACATTTTCCGACTGGGGCCGGCCGGGCCGAGGCTCATTCCTCAGCCAGCCACCTCGGCTTCCCTATCTGGAGGCAGCGAGGGCTCCCTGCCTTCCTGTGGATTAATCGTGCCTTCGAGGCCCTCACAGCCGGCCGCCCACTCCTTCGGCGTGTCTTAATGATAGGAATGAGGAAAGGGTCATTAGCCACCTGTGATCCTGTGTACAGCGTGTACACACGGTGCATGTTAATCTGTGTTGGCTGCCACCAGGATCCACAACGCCGTGTGTCACGGGACACACACGGCCTCCATCCCGCCCCGTGAGCTCAGGTGCACAAAGCATGGTACTCTCCAGGCCCAGGGCTGAGGGCTCCTGGACTCTGCTCCCTGTGTTCCAGTCCCGCATGGACCATACAAACACACAGAGGCTCACAGCCACTCTTGTTTACTCATGAATTATTCATGATGAGGGGTTTCAGGCGGGTCTGTGTGGCAGGGCTGATCCCATCTCCAGCAAGTGTCCAGGAGTCCGACCCCTGCCACCAGCTGGCGAGCCATTAGAGACACAGTCAGGGCCTGGGGCACCAGGATTTCCTTCCTGCAATATCCTCAGGCCCCGGGCACCCCCAAGCCTTTTGCAAGCCTGGGCCTGGGCCATGAAGGCTCTTGAGTCACAGGGAGAAGCCCTTCCATCAAGGCAGGCCCTGGGGCTAGTGACACGAGGTCCCCCGTGTCATGGGTATTTATGGAGGGTGACCTTCCCCCACCTTCAACCTGTGTCTCCCAGTGTCCCTGAGTGAGACCACCCACAGGGTCCTGGCTGACCTAGCACAGAGGGCCTCAGGAGCTGTGCGTCTGTGCAGACACCAGGCCACAGCCTCTGCTTCGTGTTTGACCTTGTCTTTTTCCTCATCCCAGAAACCTTCTGGGTTCCGGTTGGGACATGAGGGTTCTAGGGACAGGCAGCGGGAGACTTGGGAGGGAGCTAAAGGTCAGGGGCTGAGGCTACTTTGGCATCTTGGTTTTGATCCTAGTTAAGACCTAACTGCCTCCTGCAAGGGGGAGGAGCCCCTAGGGGCCGGGTGACCCCCATCATTCTGGCGTCTCCTCGGTGCTCTGGCACCCCGTGATGCTGACCACACTGAAGATCTGGCCCCATCTGCCAGTTTCCGTTCATTCCAAGGAATGGGCAGCCTGGGGGGAGGTTCGTTTGTGGATATGTGAGATCAGGCTCTGTCAGGGGAAGGGCACTTGCTGGTGAGCTGGTGAGCCCGAAGGGAAGCCCACGCCTCCTCCCTCAGAAGTGGGGAGCTGGCAGGGATACACCCTTCGCCGTCTCCTGGCGATGAGATAAGCGATGGGAGGGAAAGACTTTCTCTCATGCCAGGGATGCTGTCGGGCACACCACACCCCAACGCTGGCCTCCGCCACGCTGCTGAGGGATGATCTGAATTGTGAGGCAGTTGCACTTGACCCTTAGGATTTTCTCCAGAGCTGGTGGATGTGGCATTGCTACACTGGGGGGGATGCTGCAGGACCTTGTCCGGAGGTTTGTGGGTGCACCCGTGTGCACTGAGACGCCAGCATGTGGCTCTGAAGGGGACCTGGTTTGCAGCAGAATCAATGACCAAACATTCCAAGAAATGCTTCTGCCCATCAGAAGCTCCCGGTGACATGTTCCCCCCATTCTTCCCATTGCTTCCGTTCTGTAAGGAGGTCTTCTGCTTCCCTTCGCTGCTCCCTGGAGGTGGGGAGGTGGATCAAAGAGTAGGGAACGGGGAGCCTGCCAGCCTGAGCCCGCTTCCTGAGCTGTGTGTGCAGGGCCCAGGCTCCAGCCTCTCTGAATCTGGGCCCACAGCTCAGAAGCTGAAGCCTGATGTCTGCCCCGGGCTATGAAGATAACCCCCCTGGGGATCAGGGAGGCGCAGACTTGTTGTTGACCGACAGGCTCTGTGCACAGGGGAGGTTTCAGGAGGCCGGGCACGGTGCCTCACGCCTGTAATCCCAGCACTTTGAGAGGTCAAGGCAGGCAGACAGATCACTTGAGGCCAGGAGTTTGAGACCAACCTGGCCAAAATGACAAAACCCAATTTCTTAAAAAAACAAAAACAAAAAACAAAAAAATAAAAATTAGCTGGTTGTGGTGGCGGATGCCTGTAATCTCAGCTACACAGGAGGCTGAGGCAGGAGAATTGCTTGAACCTGTGAGATGGAGGTTGCAGTGAGTGAGCTGAGATCGAGCCACTGCACTCCAGCCTGGGCGACAGAGGAGACTCCACCTCAAAAATAAAAAACAGAGAGACTTCAGGGTTTTGCCCTGCCCTTGGAAAGGGCCGGCCCTCCTCCCCTGCCCTCTCCTAGCCCAGCATCGGCTTTGCCACCTGCAAAATCCCAAAGGCCAGAGCCAAGTTGGCACATACAATACCTGTGAGGCCTTCACATTTCACCCAGGACTTGCACTGCACTGCCTCTACCCTATACCTCGGCAGGGCCCACCTCCACCTGCGAATACAAAATTTGCTAGCCTTTAGAGCGTTTCTTCACGTGTGCATGTAATTTAAACAGGTGACGGCAAGGCACTAACCCCACCCAGGTTCGAGTCCTAGTGTCTTTGTAAATGGTCCCCTCCACACAAAGGGATGGCTTCTGCTCAGTCTGGCTCCCTGCCCCCTGCTTGGCGAAGGGCCCTGTGCCAGGCTCTGCCAGTTCACAGGCAGCCTGCCAGGGAAGGGGGCTCACCTTGACAAGGAAACTTTGGGATGCGTTTTGCCGGTAATTGCTTGACCAGTCTTGTCTAAGTTACCTCGTCCATTCCAAGCTCCTTCCACTGAAACTGGCACTTCCTAATGCCTCCTTCAGCACCACTCTGGACACACACCTCGTGACACACTGGCTCGGGTGCCCCAGCAGGAAATACTTAAGTTGCTACCTCTGGTGCTGGCACTCCGCCATCTCATTCAGGGTAAACCGTGCAACACCCCTTCTCTCCTGACGCTTGAAAGGGGAAGTGGCATTGAGGAATGAAGTCTCACCGAAAGCCTGGCATGCAAATTCTTGACCTTTGTTTTGAGTACATGTAATGAGGCTGAAACCAGATTTCGGGCTCCAGGCCACGAGTCTCCATCTTCTGGCATTTTAAGGAGACTTGAGGAGCTGAGCATCAGGGGCGGCGGGTGGGAGTGGTGGGAGATGCGGGATGCAGGGGCCTGGGCTTTGCTTTCATGCACCGAAACTGTAAGGTGCAGGCATGGCGTGGCCCAGCAGGTGGTCTCCAAGGCAGAGAGTGGAGAGGTTTTACTGGGGTCTAGGAGACCCCTTTTGACCTGATCCCAAGCATATCTAGGTGTGTCTCAGGGGGGCAGGGTTGCTGGCCGCTCTCAGTACCTACCCTCCTCACCCCCATCCTCCCCAGCTGGAAGGAGATGGCTTCTTTGACGATATGTGAGGTTGTGTTGTTTTGTAGGAAGGCAGGGGCTGATTGATCACATCAGTCAGGCCAGGCTAGGCTGCGCTTGGGTAACACATAGACTGCCAGTCTCAGTGCCTGATCACAACAAAGACTGACATCTCCACTCGGCAGCATCCAGGGTGTGTAGGGAGACGCTCTTCCATCAGATGGTGGCACCATCTGGAACATGTGGCCTCCAAGGTTGCCGTGACAGGCGAAGGGAACTGAAGGTCACAGATGTTTGTAGAGGGCCAGGTCTGGAAGTAGTCTCCATCACCTCCCTACCCATCCTACCGGCCAAACTCCAGACACAGCCCAACTTAACTGCAGTGGAGCTGGGAGAGTTCCTCCTTGTGCTCAGAAAGAGGTCACACTGTGGTGAACACATAACGTCCTCTCTGCCACATTTAGGATCCAAGCCTAGGGAGGCAGTGTCCCTGAGGCACTGATAACCAGCAAGAGCCCCTTGCTGCCAGGTGACCCTTGGGAGAGGCATCAATACTGTGAGCCCCAGCTGACCTCGACATACAGATATTCTCCATTAGGGCTGTCTTTGGAGATTCAAGGTCTGATTTACTAGGACTGTAGGATATTTTCTGTGTGAGTGTGTGTGTGTGAGAGTGTGTGTGTGTGTGTATGCATTTTGTTTGCTTGTTTTTTGGTCTCACTCTGTCACCCAGGCTGGAGTGCAGTGGCGAGATCTTGGCTTACTGCAGCCTCCACCACCTCTCGGGTTCAAGCAATTCTCATGCCTCAGCTTCTTGAGTAGCTGGGACTACAGACACATGCCACCATGCCCAGCTAATTTTTGTATTTTTTTGGTAGAGATGGGGCTTCACCATGTTAGCCAGGCTGGTCTTGAACTCCTGGCCTCAAGTGATCTGCCTGCCTTGGCCTCCCGAAGTGCTGGGATGACAGGTGTGAACCACCATGCCCAGACTAAGGTAGGATGTTTTCTTATTCCAGCACCTACGTGGAATTTCCAATCAGGAGACGCACCATTTCTTTCTGTGTCTGAGGTTTACTCTTCACACACATGTGTTTGTCCTCTCTGGAAGTGCTCAGCAATTAAGAAAAAGCAAGCATTTGTTTATTGATTCATTCAGCGCACAGGTACTGAACAACCTTCTTTGCCAGACACTGTTCAAGTTGGTGGGGGTCACACAGAGAATGAGGACCCAGACCCTGTTCTCAAGGCAGCAGATAGACAGCAGCCATGGCTGCCAGAAGGGCGGGCAGCGTTTGCTCAGGGCACTGGAGGAGAGTCTCTTACCCTGACACACAAGGGGAAAAGCAAGTGCAGGCTTCTAGAAGAGTCAGTGCCTGAGCCAGGTCACAGGCTGTAGCCAGGGGGAAGGTCGGAAGCCATTCCTGGCAAAAGAGCAGCATGGACTCGGACCCTGAGCTGAAAGAGGACATGAGGCTTCAGAAACTATACGGCATTTGGAATGATGGGGCATAGCCTCTGGGGTGGGGACGGGATGAATGAGAGAGGATGCTAGGAAAGGGGGCCCCCCCAGATCCTCTTCTGGGCCAGCAGGAAGAGTTGGAACCTTATTTGGATGGACAGGACTTAAAGCAGGAAGGTAAAGTATCATGATCAGATTTGCCCTTTACAGAAATCCTATGGGCAGTTGGGTTGAGAAGGACAAGACCAGGGACGGGCAGGCGAGTTGAAATAAAAACACACTGGGGAGACAGTGACGGAAGGTCATGGCTGCAAATGGAGAAGGGGGTAGATTTGAGAGCAGCTGAGGCAGAAGAATCTAAGACCTGCTGTCGCGTAGGGGGATGGAGATGAGGAGACAGAGGCAGGTTTCTCTGAGAGAGGGAATTCCTGGGGATGGGTGTTTGGGCAAAGGAACGTTGAGCTAATTTAGCAACTTTGGGTGTTTAGGTACCTGTGGAACAGCTGGGGGAAGGTGTGTGCAGGCTGCCGGGAGCTGGGGCTGGTGCTTAGGAGCGAGAAGAGCTAGAAAGGGAACTTTGGGAGTCATCGGAAAGGGGGGGATGGAGGGATGAGGTCATCCAGGGAGAAGAGGAGGAAGAGATCCGGAACCCTAGGAGCCCCAGCTTTTAAAGGATGAGCTGAGGAAGAGGAGCCCGACAAGGAGACTGAGAAGGAGCAGCCGAGAGAGAGGCGGAGGGTTGCGGGAGGGCCGGCGGTGTCACAGTAGCGGCAGAGGAGGGCTCTGGAAAGCGGGGGAGATCAGTCGTATGTGAGGGAAGTCGAGGACAGTGGCATACACATCCCCTTGGATTTAGCAAGCGGGTCACCCGTGACTTCAGTGAGAACAGTTCCCATGGAGTGGCCGGGGCGAAAGCCACAGTGGAGCAGGTCACAGAGTGAATGGGATGGGGAAACCAGAGCTTAGTTTAGACAGTGCCATCAAAAAGCTCGACTGAAAAAGTTTATTTGAAAAAGGGAATTGATTTTTGTTTTTTAACCATGTAATATTGGATAGACTCTGTAAAAAGAATTTTTGTGACGTTGTGTAAGCCAGGAAGCATAGTGGTGAAATAAGCAGTGACACCACATCCTGCTGAAGAAGTTATGGTCGGCTCTGCTTCGGGGAGGGCGGGGCTGCAGGCTTCACCCAGGCTGCAGGTTGGGTTCTGGTCTGCCTGGTGTGCCTGGCAGAGGGGATGATGGCCACCAGGTCACAGGCCAGCTACACACGTAGAACATGGGTAGGAGGCTGCCTGGGTTGGGCACAGGCCCTGGCTCCATGGCACTAGAAGTTGACAACTAGGTCTGGATGTGCAAAGGCCAGAGTAGGATCGGGCTTTATAAACAGATATTTTTTAAATGAAGTGTCCTGTCTATCCACTGGCCAACAATTCCAGGGCACCTCCCCCAGGGCTGAGCTGGACTAGCAAGATAGGGAAAGGAGCCAGGAGCCTAGCCCTCCAGGGGTTCGCCCCCAGACTGGAAAACAGTTGGAGAATGGAAAAGGCCAAAGGCAGCCAAGCTGTGCCTGGGCCATAGCCAGGGCTGTGGGTGTGATGCAGACCCCTGCCCAACCCATCACCACTTGTGCCCTGGCACTGTCATGCTCTCTCCCCTGTGTCTCTGCCTGTCTGTGGCCTCTGTGACCGACAGCCTCCCCTTCGTCTTTACATCCTTCCTGACCAAGGGTAACACGAGGCCCGGGCTGGGCAGGGAACCAGGCAAGTCATGGTAATACTGAGCAAAATGCAATCTTCAGTGATTCAGAGGCCCTTCCAAACGTCATGGTGTGTCTGGGTCTCCATGACAACATGGAAGGGCCTTCTGCTCAGAGGCTCAGGAGAGCCGCGTGGGAGATGGTCTGGTTAACAGAGGCCAGGGTACTTGGGGTCTCTGATGCCCGAGATCAAATCACAGGGCTGTGGTTATGAAAAGGAGCTCAACTCCTGGAGACCAACGCCCTTGGTGACTTAAGTTGTGCCTTTAGCCAGGATCTGAAGGCTGGGGGTCCTGGACTCTATCACTCTCCAGTACTCGAACCTCAAGGGATAACATTCTCAGTGAGGTCCCTCGATCCTCAACTGGGGACCATCCATGCCTGCCGCCTCACAGGCTACTGTAGGAGGAAGAGAGATTCATGTAAAGGGCTTTGTCCACTGTAAAGTGAGTCTACGTGCGTGGGTGGCAGTATCCAATCACGTGCTGGGGAAAACATGTCCTGAGGAGTTCCCAGCTCTTTCTCACGGTGGGGTGAGAGGGGAGAAGTCCCAACCATAACTAAGATATGCACATGTGTGTCGTTCAGGGCAGTGAGACGTGGCACAACAAACAGCATCACTTTAAACTGTGACGGGGTTCAAATCCTGCCTGCTTACTTTGGCCACGTGCTCCTGGGCAAATCATGTATTCCTTGTCTGTGAAGTGGGGCCAATGAATGATCCACGCTTCGTGGGCTCGCGTGACTCTGAAACGAGCTAATATTTGAAAGCCCGTTACTCAACGCAGAGAAGGGGATTCATGGATGCCGTCGGTTGCCACTGCCTGCTCTATCTTAAATCACCCTCCTCTCCACCCTGTCACCACAGGTCCGGGCTCTGTTTCCCTGTGAGAAGCCGCTTCGGCCCACCGAGATGTCCCGGCACCACAGCCGCTTCGAAAGAGATTACCGGGTGGGCTGGGACCGCCGCGAGTGGAGCGTCAACGGGACGCATGGGACCACCAGCATCTGCAGCGTCACCTCGGGGGCCGGTGGCGGCACAGCCAGCAGCCTCAGCGCCCGGCCCGGCCTCCTGCCGCTGCCCGTGGTGCCCTCCCGGCTGCCCACCCCCGCCACAGCTCCTGCACCCTGCACCACCGGCAGCAGCGAGGCCATCACCAGCCTCGTGGCCAGCTCTGCCTCTGCGGTCACCACCAAGGTAAGACCTGGTGTCATCTCTGAGCAGGAGCCAGGTAGAGGAGCCCTGCCTGGCTGCAGGCTCAGGCCAGCACCGCAGGCTCCAGAGAGGCAGCCTGTGCTCCAGACCCTGAGTCCTCCAGAGACTTGTCCTCCCAGGACCTGGGCCTGGCAACTGTTTGCAAGCGTTCACATGGGTTTTATTATCCATAAAGTCTTTCTCTGTGACTAACTTGTAGGAAGACAAACAGGTGCTGAGGCCACTCATTGTCCTATGCCATGTTGATTAAATGCTATTTAATGAGTGAAGTAACAGTGGAACTCCAAGATGGCAGTACGGGGTTCCTAAATAGATAAATTGAGACCATGCAAGCGTCCATCGGAGTGCTAGTAACTTGGGTTTGTAAGAAGATACCAACAAGCAGTAATAGTCCTAAAGGATGATGAACCCACCCTTTACTAACCACTGGGCGCACGTTCTCATATCCATTGTCTCTTCTGAGCCTTTTCGTACACTGTCCCCGTCTTACAGTTGAGGACACTGAGGCACAGCAAGTTTCTAAGGGCTGGTCCAAGGCTGCTGGTCCAAGGCTGTGGGACCCTTGTGCAAGGACCCAGGACTTGTCCCCACAGTTGGCCTTAGGGATGTCAGCTCCAGGTCATTCCTGTTTCTTCTCAAAGAGGCGGCTCCAGCCTTGGGAATGGCAGCAGAGGCCAGCCCGTGTTGCTGAACAGAATGTGGAAAACGGCGTTGCCAAGGCTCTTGCTTGGCCTCAGGCTGGTCCCCCATCGTGCTGGCTGCTCAGAGCCCCTCAGGCAGCCTGAGTCCTGGAGGGACGGGCCCCTGGCCATGGCCATGTCAGGAAGCCCATCGATCCCCATCCTGCTTCCTCACCAAGCAGGGGCTATGCAGGCTGCCTTTGCCTCTGCGGGCCATTCAGAGCCACCTCCCAGGAGCCCCCTTGGGGCGGTGTGCATGTACACGCGTGTGTGTGTGCATGCATGTGTGTGTGTGTGTGTGCATACACGCGTGTGTGTCTAGGCTTTTCTTTTCCTGCTTTCAAAAAAGTTGCTGGAGAAGTTAAAGGTGGGGGAGCCCCAGCCCGGCCATTGTGAGGTGGTTGTGGCACTGGAAAGCCCGCACTCCAGGTGTCCTGCGCCTTTGTCTTGTGATTTTCAAAACTCCCTTTCAGCCCTTCTTCCCATTAATAACTGTGAGTGCTGCCGGCCGCAGAGCCCGGCGGAGGCCGAGACAATGGAGCTATTGGAGGCCGGCTCGGAGTGCACTGACATCTTGCTGCAGTGCCTTATTGATTTTATTTTCCTGTTATGAAAACACCACCCCACTGAGGCAGGGAGGGAGAGAATGTTGGACAGGGGGAGAGGAGATGGAGGATTATTTGGGCATGCTGCCCCGAGGCCAGCCAAACACATTCTTCCCCTGGGCGCCAGCCCCAGCGCTGGTCTGACTCAGCGACCTCTGCCCAGTAGGGCCAGCCGTTGGCCCCTCTGGCCACATCTGGCAGGCGCTCTGCAGGGCCAGCTGTTGGCCATATGGAGAATGGCAGCTGCTGGAACCGACTGCTCAAGGATCTAGGTGGGAGAGAGAGGCTGGGCCCTGAGGCCCTCTTGAAGGTGTCTGTCCTTTTAAAGATGCATGCCTTTTTAGGTATGGCCTTGGGCTGCTCTGGGGGGACGGGCATTTGGGCTCAACCAGACAAGGGAAGTGGAGGGGCTCGGTACTGGGCCTCCCCACAGGGCTGCACTGCCCACAGAGCTCCTGCTTTGCTCCTGAGTGGCTTAATATTCACCATCCTTGACTGGCCTGACCCCAAACCACAGCCACATGAGAGAAAAGGAACCCAGCCTCAGACAGAAAACAACAGCTGGGGCAAGGACTGGGCAGGGTGGCCAGGAGGGGGGAGAGGGGGCGAAAGTTCATGCCTGCGAAGACAGGCTGCTCCTTGGCATGTCACAACAGAGGAACTGGATTTCGCCTCCAGCCCAGCCTCTTTCCTGCAGGGGCTTGTTTGCTCCCCCGGTTTATGTCCTGGTCCCTCGATGCCCAGGAGCACTGGGCCGAGAAGAGGAGGAGGGAGGGCAGCAGCTGCTGGCTTCCCGGGCACCCCTGGCAGATTTGGGCCACCGTGCCTTCCCGCCATTCTGGCCTGGCTCCTGCCTGCCCAGAGGCCTGTCCCCTAGCCTATGCGTCTGACCCCATGCCAAGACCACATCAATTGACAGGCAGGCCGAGGCCCAGGTATTTGCGGTTTCCCTGGTCAAAAATGTGGGTCTTTACTATGCAGCCAAGGGCTGGCTGGCTGTTGCCCTCGGGGGAGCTCATGGCTCCCTGTGCATAACAAATCTGTGGCCTGGACAGTGTGACCAAATGACCCAAGAATGTCTCTCCCCCTGAAGTTATTGGCAAGGGAGGCTTAGTGCCGTGGATTGAGCCAGACTTTGGAGACAGACTGCCTGGACTTGAATTCCATTCTACCACTTGCTAGCTGAGTGACCTAAGAGGTTACCTAACCTCTCTGGGCCTCACTTCTGTAACATGGGGAGAGGTCGTTGTACTTGTGAGCGGAGTTGTTGCGAGGACTGTGTGGGTTAAAACCTGTGTGAAGCTCTCAGCACAGGACAGAACCTGGCATTTGGTAAGTCATGCCCCATATCGGTGCTATCCTCCTCCTATCACCAATGTCACTGTCATTCAGGTGAGGTCTATGGGACGAGGCTCTACCCTCTTAGGGAAACGTGTTCATGTCCTTTTTTTGTTTTTCTCAGTACAGACAGGGTTTCACCATGTTGGCCAGACTGATCTTGAACTCCTGACCTCAAGTAATCCAACCGCCTTGGCTTCCCAAAGTGCTGGGGTTATAGGCGTGAGCCACCTGCCAAGCCTAAAAGGTGTTCATTTCTAACCTCACCTAGAGGAAAAGGCAGGTCTTCAGATAAGATACAGCAGCCAGGCCCCAAAAAGCCAAGGCAAGAAGGCGTCTCAAACCTACCCTTTGGCTGGGACTCCAGATGCTCTGTAGGCAAAAGGGAGCTGGGGGGAGAGGCCACCTAGTGGGCTGCACACTGAGACTGATACAGCCAGGTGACTGAGGGAAGGGAGTTTAAAGCTTTTTTCAGCTCTGGGCTCTTTCTTCTAAGGAAAGCCCAATATGGAAAGAGAGCTGAAACTGCACTCCAGGGGATGGTGGGGTGGGTGGGTGAGGTCCGCCAGGTAGAAGCCAGGAGCAGAGCTGTGTCCCGGCCAGCCAGAGTGTGGGGACAGCTGCTGGAATGAATCCACGGGGCTTCCTTGGTGAAGGGTCTAGAGGCACGTAGGCCAGAGCCACCCTCAGAAACTCAGCAACTGTCCCCCGAGGAAGGTGACTGGGGGACTAGTTTCAGTGCTGTCAGGCCTTTGCATCCCCCTCTTAGCTTGGCAGGGCGCAGGGTGAGCATCACATGCTCCGGGAGCTGGGGCATCCCACGCCATCACCCTCCCCGTCCAGCCCTGTGGGCCTGGTCACCTTCCCAGGTAGGAGCCAGCTTCTGCCAGGCTCTCTGGGTGGGGAGGCTGGCTGTGCTCCCAGCAGCTGGCCAGTGAGGTGATGACAGTTCTTTCTGTCCCTGCTACCTTCAGGCCTGAGTTGATTTTTCTACTTCTTCATTTGTCTGTGGCCTAAAGATTCCTCGCGTGTTGGACAAGCAGACTCCTGGGCTGCTTGAAGTATGGGAGGGTCTGGTAGGCTCCCCCCAGCCCCCAAAACACACTCATGGCTCAGACCAATCAACGGCCTCCCCCGGGACACAAGTTTCAAGAGCCCAAGAGGAGCAGAGTGACCATGTCATCCAGCTCCTCATTTTACAGGTCACAGTGGTGAGCCCCAAAGAAAATGTAGCGTGCTGAGGTCACCCAGGGAGTTAGAATCAGAACCAGCCTGGGCCAGCTCCTCTTCCCACTCCAGGCTGTCTGGCAGAATGCATTCACCATGGTAACCATGATTGCAGCATTGTTATGGTAACTTTTCCATCCCTCATCCACCCAGCTGATAGCAAGCCGAGATTGCAGGCCAGAAAATGGGCACATTTACCTCTGTGGTATGGACGAGAAAATTTAACCTAAAGGTTACGTCGACTCGGCATTTCACCACTGCTAACAGAACCGGGATTAAATCGTAGCTCCGCCGCTTAGAAGCTGAGTGAGTCTCTGAACCGCAGTATCTTTGTCTCTAAGAATTGGAAATAAACATAGTGTCTTCCTCATGGGGACGATGTGAGAACTGGTTAAATTAATATGCATAGAAAAGCTTAAAACACTACCTGCCATTTGGTAAGCACTCAATAAAAGTTAATTTTGGAAAGTTAAACCGGTGACTGGGTCTACCCAATTATTCATACATTTGTGGGAAAACCTGTCCCTCCTGGTGGTTGGTGCTGGGAGGCTAAAGAAAGGTGCATTGGGCTGTCCCCATCCCCTGTCTGATGTGGCATGAGGTCATGCTAAGGAACTGGGATGGCATCCCTTCCCTGGACAAACCACTGTGTGTCTGGGCTGTAGATGGTCAGAACCGCAGGGGTAGGGTGCTCCTGAGAAGCCGAACCGCGACTCCACAGCCAGACCTGTTTGTGGACCTTAAGGGAAGCCCCAGTGCCCCACAGTTGCTGCTGCATGAAATTTAAATTATTCTCAGCAAACCTGCTTGACAGATGAAACAGAAAAGGGACAGCTTCATAAAATGCAATTTTGTTCCTGAAAGAATGGACTCCGCAGAATCCTCGCTGATGTCTGTGAAATGTATTGGGGGCTTTTTTCCTTGCGGTCAGGAGCACTCATGCTGAAACATTCCCATCGTCCCTCAGAGCTAAGCCCTTGAAAATAAATCTAGCTGGGAAGCAGAGCGACTTCGCCTGTGTCGGAGGCCCGAAGAGAACCAAAAGGGGCCATGAAATCCACAGGCTTCATCCTCAACACTCACACACCCGGGGCTTTGACATTTGTGAGCATTTGGGGCTGTCGGGATAGATATGTGTCATCATATCATAGAGACGACGCTGGAGACGATGTCTTCCCCATGCACCCCAGCTTCTCTGGAGGTATGGTCCCCCTTGAGGGAGATGATGTTGGATTTCCGTGGGGATCACGTGAATGACCGCAAGGCCGATGTAGCAGCCCCTCCTGTGGTGTGGTTCTGGGGTCCATGAATCTGCTTTTGCATAGAACTCTCATTCCTCTTGTATTTCACGTTGCAAATCGAAGGCTGCCTTGCCGAGTAGGCTCAGTTGGGAGAATCATTCAAGCCCCTTTGATAGTGGATTTCCAGACTGCAAGTGATTTTATCCAGACGACTGTTGCTTTCTCCGTGAACAAGAATTGTGATTTGCCTCATGATAAATTATCAGGGAACAATAATTCATTGTGAGATAACACAACCTGCGCACGTTAGTACTAAGCTAATGGGTTTTGCCGGCACCTTAAGTTGTGATTACAGTTTGATTGTGTATTCACTGACTTAAAACCCACCTGTCAGTCACAAAGTGTGTACAAAATTGAAAAATGTCATGATTTCCAAAGCACCCATTTCAAAGCCTGCAGTTTGGGCTGAGAGGCCCAAACTTAAATTTCTAATTAAGGAGGCAAAAAGAGGGAAGAAGATGTATTTTGCCTCATTTGTAAGAGACGAGCCTTGGTCTGGGCAACAAAAATCCATACATGGATTCCAAAATAAAGATATCAGAAGACTTCATTGACTGGAGCTAGTTGTGTATGTAAGTTAACTTTTACTGCTTGATAATACCCCCAAAACCTAGTGTTTTAAAGCCATCACAGTTCTGTGGTTTGACTAGTGAGTATTGGTCTGGGCTAGCTCGGTTGATCTCTGCGGGGGCTGTACGATTTACCTGCGGTCTGCTGAAGGTTGGCTGTTGGCGGGATGATCAGGGATGGTCTCACACCTCTGTGGTTGGCCACCTGTTGTTGCCTTAGTCCTCTGGTGGCCTGTCATCCTCCATGTAGCTAGCTCAGGCTCATTCACATGGGGGTCTCAGGATACCAAGAACAGCAAGAGAGCAAGGTGCAGGCACAAATGCTTTTCTAACCTCTTCCTGAGGCATGTTTGCTAAAATTCCACTGGCCAAAGCAGGAGGCATGGCCAAGCCAGATTCAAGGAGTGGGCCAGGAGACCCCGCGTCTTGATGGGAAATACTGCAACACCATATTGCGAAGGGACAGGCATCTAAGATTGGGAAGAGTTGTGATCATTTTTGCAATGTAGACCCGGAGTGTTCCCAGCATGTTTGTTTAGGCACAGTCCTTCACCCTCAGTTCTGGCCAAGGCTGGCATGCCTCAGGCGGAAAGGACAGGACTAGCCTATTACTCTCTCATATGCCCTGGTATAGATGTGGGACACTCAGGACCCACACACATCCATCTCCTCAAAGCGCTGGCCAGTGAGGTTTAAAAGAAGACACCCAGCAAGGATTGTGCTGCTAGGGAATGGACTGTCCAGTTGGCTCTCAGGGGGACCTTGCAGGTGCACTGACATTGGCCTTCAGTTCAGAAGCTCCAGTGCTCGATCCTATCACTGCCCCAGGGTTAGTGGGACTGGGACACTGCTGTCCCCAGGACATGCACAAGGACAGATGCTAACCTACTGATTTGGAATTTTAAAATCACCCCCAAGGAGGCCCCCTTCATGGACTTTGACCAGAGGATTTCTCCCTGTGGAAATCCACTTGGGAAAACAAATTCTGATGGGGAGACTTCCTAATGCCTCTGAAATCAGGAAAGGGAGCCCGTTATGTGATGCAGTGTTCAGCAGCTGCAGATTCGAACGGCCCAATACCTCTTTCTCCCTAATAGGATAAATCCCATGCAGTTCCCCAAAAGCCCTTAGAAGGGCCTCTTCTTAAATTAAATTAGGTTTTCTGCAAAGAGCATCACTCAAGATGAATATAAATCTGCTTCTTACTCAGTTCTAATGGTTTTCCCCTGTTTCGTTTAATTACTCATGTTGCAATTAAACAATTTTTTTTCCTTGAGAAAGGACAGTATTTTAGCTACATTATGGGTTAAGGAGGCTTTGGAAAACTAGCCTGGGAGTCTCATCACCATTTGTAACATTGTTTTTTATAGGGAAAGTATATTCCAAAATCTAAACTGCCAAATTACAAACGAACTTTCAGAACCCAACCCATTTGTTAACTAGGAAATGTCTGTAATGCTAAAAATAACTTGAGGAAATAAACATAAAGAGGAGAGCTGAATGCATCTCAGTATCATTTATCTACCATCAGCCCTTACACAGTTAGTTTAATTTCACTGAGGGAATGTCCTCCAAACCCAGACTGACCCTATCCTTGTTCTTCTTACTTTCATGGTACAGCCAGCCAGACTGGCCTGAGCCTTCCAAAAGCACAGCACCATCGGGAAGAGGCATTGTGGAAGTCTCTGCAGAGAAGAGCTGATGTGACTTAATGGATTACCAATCAGTTTCAACTTTCCATTTGCTGCCCTAGAAGGAAGGTTTAGGAGAATTCCATGTACTGCTTCAGCTGCAGTCTCAACTAATCGTGGCATATTAATTTGCATTGTGAATCTGCCTCTCTAGAACCTGTAGGCAAGAAACCTCATTTTCCTCTGGTAAATAAAGAACCCTGAGAACTGAGCAGAGGGAGTGGGCCAGGCATCTGTATGCACTCAGAGACTGCTGTCACACGCCTTTCCTATTGATGGCAGCAAAATTCTGCATGCCCAGCTTTCCCTCCTCTGCTTCCTGTAAAAGGTGGGTGAATACTTTGTACCCTTCTGGCACTATGAAAAGGAGTCCAGGAGCTGGGGAATAGTGCAAGGTGCGTGTCTCAATAGCAGAAGGCCAGTTGTCTGCACCTCCATCCCTTGACTTAAATTGTTGGTTGTTGTTTGCTGTAGTCCCTTCAGAAAACACAATTGTTGGCTGCTGTTTGCTGCAGTCTCTTAAGAAAACACTCTTTAGCCAGCCACAGGGCCACCCTTGCTAGACCTGCTCCCCCAAGGTTCAAGTGTCAAGGTTAAGTTTGTGGTACCCTGTCCCCTACTTCTATCCTCCTT
Organism: Ateles fusciceps; assembly: GCA_036589455.1. Lineage (NCBI taxonomy): Eukaryota > Metazoa > Chordata > Mammalia > Primates > Atelidae > Ateles > Ateles fusciceps. Next base: position 3,847,352 of record JAZHEH010001737.1, read on the forward strand.
TGTCCTTAGAGGGCCACACAGTTTCCCCCTGGCCCCCCCCGACCCTGGGCTGTGAGCAGATAAGTCTCTTGCCCTGCCCAGGTAGAGCTGTGGATGGATAGAGGAAGTCACTCACATTCCATGTCTTATTTTTTTTCACACCTGGAGGGATGGAGACTCAAAACCCACCTGGGCCCCCTTTGCCTAGAGGCTCAGCTAGGGTAGGGAATGGTGGAGGGGGCGATCCTGTTATAATGTCCCAGTTGCTCATGCTTTCAGATTTGATTGCTTTATTTTAAAAACATGGATTCGAATGACCGAGAGTCACCTGGGGCAGAAAGAACAAACCCACGAGTCCAGCTTCATGGATGGCCAGATCCATCCGGAGCATCCCGAGCCGGTTCTCTTCCCACTGGCCGTGAGGTCAGGGCCTCCCAGTGTCCTGCTTCTCTCCTTTGTCCAGAGTGCATCTGCTCAGCTCTCCCAGCATTCGGGCCAGCCCTGGGCCATGACTCTGGTGTTTCTGTGGTCATCTTCGCAATTCTAGGACAGCACCTGCCTCGAGGTTGCCCCCAGGAGGCTTTTCTGGCAGGACAAGGGGACTCAGCATAGGACAGCCTCTTTACAGATGAAAACAAACCCAGCTGAGGGCCAGACTAATGGTGAACACGACCCAGATTCTTCACCTACTACTTAAAGGATCCCTACTTCAGGTTAGAAGTGGCCCTTAGGCTGGAGGGTGGTGGGGGATGGAGGTAGGAACGGGGGCATGGGCTAAGCATGCCTGCTGAGTAGTGCTGGCTGTGGGCAGAGCTGAAGAATGAGCCAGGCCTGACAAAGTGACTTTGTGGTCTGTAGTGGGCGTTGTTGCCCATTTTCTCTCCTTCCTTCCCAGCAGAACCCCCAAGCTGTTCAGGTATCGACCACCTTGCATGCTCAGAGAAAAGTGAACCCAGCCCCTGCTGAGAATATGATTCTGGCCAGCCATGGTGATCCTGCTCCCCTCCCCATCATTAGTTTAGGAAAGGGTTATGTGATGCAGTTCTGAAATGGAATAGGAGGGTAATCCTGCCTGGGGCTTCTGGAAAAGATTTCCATGCTTTTAAGGAAGAGTCACAAGAAAAAAAGTCATCCTTCTCCCTCCAGACTGTCATGACTGGATATGGTACCTTTAACTGCTGTAACCTTCCTGCTACAAGCCCAGGATGCAGCCAGCACATGAGCAGTGGAGGAAACAAGAGAGTTCCAGATATACCAAAGCAGAGCCCTGGTGCTGCCTTGCTCTGGGCTTCTTGTTGTGTGAGCCAATACATTTTCTAGTTGTGTGAAAAAGAAATAAAAAAACAACCGCCTCCATGGTACAGACGGCTCCCAAGCAACAGCCGTGGGTGCCTGCTCTCTCTCCCAGACCTCACTGGGCATGTGGGTTTGCTAAAAGCAGCCACAGTGACCTTTATGAGCACCTTCTCCTATTACTCATTCATCCCAGCACTCGCTGCTGCATACAGGGATCCTGCTATCTGTTGTTTCCCTGAACATCAGCGCCAGGACACAGCTTCCTACCGCCGCACTCCCATGTGTCTGCGGGTCTGTGTTTCTGTCTGAGGGAAATCCATTAACACACTGGTACGTGAGCCAGGAGGTCACTGGAGAGCTTCACCCCACCTCCCACTTTAGCCACACTGAAATTCACAAATGCAGGAAGATCTCTCATGCCCCAGGGCCTTTGCACCTGCCACTCCTTCTTCCTAGCATTTTCATTTCCTCCTGTCTGCCCAGAAAAACTCCTGTTCACCCTACAACTGAAAGCCTAAAGGTTATCACCCCCTGTGATGGGAAAACATTTTTTGCTGTTATTTCTCTTGTTCCTAAAACACTTTTTGGTTACATTCTTATTATAATACCTTAATACTATGTGAGACTTACCCATTTATTCATTTGTCTCCTTATGAGGTAGTAAACTCTAGAAGTCAGCTGCCCGTGATGCCCAGTCTGTAGAGGCTCTCAATATGTGTTTGAGGACAGAATGAATGGATCCATGCATATGAATATTTATTAATGTATTTAGCCACTGTTGTTGTTAGGGAAGATGAATCCTTTGACATCATCTCAACTTACCTGCTCACCGAGAGAAGATAGTGGAGCAGCCTCCAAAAACCATCATTTCTGTAGGTGCCATGAGGAGGATGATGAAGACGTAATCCGCGTGGTGAGATGGCATGAAGCCCTCGCAGTTGGGGCCTCAGCCCGGATAATGAAGCTGTGTTGGGGGAACAGAGTTCACGTCAGTGGGGCTTTTGCTGTCATTACTGTACCTTCCCATCTCTCCTTCGGCATTTGGAGTCACAGCATCACAGCTTTTCCTTCAAATATTTGCATCTTCTCGAGAGTTTACTCTGACTTGCCTGCAATTCTCTGCAGCTTTTTGCATTTATTTATTTTATTTAAGGCACTCTTCTAGTAATTACTTTGTTGCAGGCACTGTTCTAAGTACTTAGCAATGTGAACTTCTTTAATCCTCATTATAACTCTGTAAGTAATTATTATTAGCACCACTTCAGAGATGAGACAGACTAAGGAACTCACCCCAGATCACTCAGCAGAGTGGGATTCATCCCCAGAGCCTCCGGGTGGGCCCAGCCCAGGACAGCCCTGGTGGAACTGGTTGGATGAGCGACTCGATACACACAGGTTCCAGGCACATCCGTCCCCAGTGCTGGTGACACCACCCCGAAGGTGCAGCCATAGACTCCCCCACAGGAACAGTTTTGCTCATCAGGGTTTGAAACAACCAGCGAACGTCAGGACCAAAAGGTATATGGATGGCATGGTCCAGCCCCAGACCTCATAAACAGCCGGCTGCAGTCCTCTTCATTTCTTGTCTGATCAAGTGACCTTTTTTCCTTAACAGCCAGGTGGGGGTGGTGCAGATAGCACTCAGGTGCAGGATGCTTGGGGACCGTTGAGCCTTAGAGCCCCAGCCTCTCTTTTTCTTTCTGAGGGTTTCTTGTTTTGTCCCCAAGACATAGTGCATTGCCGGTGTTTCCACTCTAGCCACTGCTTTCAGAGGCTTTGGCCCAGTTCCATCGCAGAAGGGCAGTCGCAGCCATCAGGACCATCCATAGGGGTTGCTGGGTGGGGCTTGAACCTACCCAGGCTCAGGGAAGCAGCTCCCCTCTTGCTGGTCCCGCAGTCATTCTTGGTGGATTTGAACCTGGGCTGGGAAGTGGAGGTGCAGCAGAATCACTGGCGGGACATTTGTGTGTGTCGGGGGCAGAGCAGCCGCAATGTGCCGCTGTCTTCCCTGTGAGCTCAGCACCGCTTTGGAGGAAGAGAGGGAAGAGGAAATGGTGGCTGTGGTCATGGTTTTCATCTCAAGCCCTGTTCCTATGAGGTCTTTCCTGGGATGGGGAAGGAGAGACCCTATTTGAGGAGGCTGCTTGGAGTGACGAAAAACACGCGAGGCTGGGGTCAGGAGGTAGCATTCAGGACCCACATTCATCCTTGACTGGCTGAGTGACTCAAAGGCGGAATGCTGAAGCTCTCTGAGACTGTTTCCTTATTTATAAGCTGTGCACAGGAACGTCCCCCTCACCGGCCTGTTGTGGGGTCTGAATGGAACAGCTAGCTGAAAGCGCTTCACTAAAATAAATACCCTGGTTCATATAGACAAAGAGTAGATTAGAGGTGACCAGGGCTGGCGTGGAGGGCAGGGACAGGGTGTTATTGCTTACTGGGTAGAGTTTCTGTTTGGGATGGTGCAAATGTTTTGGAAATAGTGGTGACAGTCACGTGGCATTGTGACTGTCGTCAATGCCACAGAACTGTACACTTGAAAATGGGGAAAAATGGCAAATTTTATGTCATTATATTTTACCACAGTGAAAAAATAAAACTCAAACCTAAATAATAGTGAATGAATGAATGCCCACCATGGGAAGAGAGAAGCAATGTCTGTGCATCAATTCAGGGAGAGCTGACGCACACGTCATGTCCTTGATGGAGAGAAATAAGGGTGTGGGTCACAGGGAGCAGAACAGAAGCCCATCAGGTGATGGCTCTTCAAGCAGACCAGCATGTGCTTGGCCGGATACGAGGAAGGACTCCTGAGGAATGGGTGGGAGGGTAGGCCAGCACCCAAGGGAGGTTCCTGGGAAAATGTGAAGTCGGCGTGGCTGAGGATCCCCATCAGGACTCACCAGGTGGCCTGGTCTGGGTAGAAAGCCTCCCCGCTCCTCCCCCAACAGCAGCAGCTCTGCAGGCTCGGGGCTGCCCGGCCGCAAGTTACTACCAAGCACAGTGGACAGGTGAGGCCCTTAAGAAAGAGGGTTGTGGTGGACACCAGAGCTGTGGAGGAGTGTCTTTGTGGTCCATTTCTCTAGCACCCCAGAGAGCAGGTCCGAAGGTGAAGCTTCAGCTGTGCGTATTCAGAGGCAGGTTATATGTCTCACCAGCATCGGGGTTCCTGTGCTCTGGGCTAGAAGTATGCACCCTGCACAAGTGTGCGCTTTAACCCTGTGCACTCAGCAACCATTCTGAGAAGCAGGTCTGAACTGCCTGCCAGCCAGCCAGGACCCGGGATGTGTCCTTGGGGTTGCTGCAGCATCATCATTGTCATTGTCACCATCACGGTTATGTATTGAGTGCTCGCTGGGAACCAGCCAGTCCAGGTGTTTCTGCCTGTGAACCCACTCCACCCTCACAATGGCAGGAGGTCGGGACGTCACTACCCTCCTTAACCTCAGGAGGTGGCATCATGCCCAGGGTCACAGAGCCCCAGAACTGGGTTCTGGGCCTCATTATGGTACTGCTGGTAATGTGGAGACACAGGCCTGCCTTGGGGCAGAACAGCCCCTGCTTTGAAGGTGAGTCTGATCCTGAGAAGAAAGTGGTAGAGGAGAGAGAGGGGAAAAGACGCAGGCCCCAGCAGCTCACCCAGCCAGGCGTGCCGAGCCTGGCAGACAGACTCCCTGGTGGACGCCAGAGCCATGGAGGGGCATGTTTGTGGTCCATTCCTCTAGCACCTGCAAGAGCTGGGCTGAAAAGTGAGGCCTCAGCTATACCGCGTCACATCGCCTCTTCCATTAGAAATATGCAGAGGGGGCAGGGCGCGGTGGCTCATGCCTGTAATCCCAGCACTTTGGGAGGCCGAGGCAGGCAGATCACTTGAGGTCAGGAGTTCGAGACCAGCCTGACCAACATAGTGAAACCCCATCTCTACTAAAAATACAAAAATTAGCTGGATGCGGTGGCTCGCACCTGTAATCCCAGCTGCTCGGGAAGCTGAGGCAGGAGAATCACTTGAACCCAGGAGCCAGAGGTTGCAGTGAGCCGAGATGGTGCCATTGCATTCCAGCCTGGGCAACAGAGTGAGAAACTATCTCAAAAAAAAAAGGGGGGGGGGAAGAAAAAGAAAAGAAAACGAAATATGCTGAGTGTGTTTTATTCTTCCACAATATTAGGCTGAGGAGATGATATTGGGCAAAATATATTGTGCCCATAACTCATATTAATGGGAATTCAATAGTGGCAACTTGTCATCTGCTGAGATTAGAAGGGAATATTGTGAATATTGTGTTATAATGGCGTTAAAAAGGCATTATGAATTAGGTTCCATGCACCACATCGGGTTCCTTGTAAATAATTGAGGAAGAAACTGGTGCTTGGAATTTGGGATTATCCATTTTTGAGATCCGAGTAGTTCCATCACCAGGCTGACAGGGCCCCATTGATCTGACCACTCACGGGGCCACAGGGGGACATCTGCATGGGGCACAGCCAGTGGGTCCATAAAATGAGCATTGAACAGAAATTAGTAACCGCCACATCGAGCAATGGACTGTACGTTTTTCCTACAAAATCTTCCCAAGTCCAGATATTCTGCATCCCTCGCCTCCAGTTGCAGGAACTCTGGTGGCATCTGAGTTGGCAGCAGCCTTCCCACCGCTGCTGACCCGCCTCCGGCTCCCTCAGTGGCAAAGTCTTGAGCCTTGATAATACCCAGGGTCAGACAGTCAGGCACCAGCAGCTTTGTCCCTGGCAGAAGAGCCAGGGTGTCCAGCCACCACCCATCTTCAGGTGGGCCTCTCAGTCCTGCTGTCCTGTCCTGAAGGACTCCACCACCTGCTGGCTGTGCCTCCAGATCCTCAAGGCCCAGGATGGAAGGCAGCTGGGGAGCTTCACAGGAGACCCCACTATAGTGCGTCCTCTTTAGGTCAGACCTGGTGTCTCCACGTGGTCCCATGAAAGATCAGTAGGGACTACAGTGGTTCATGCCTGTAGTCCCAGCACTTTGGGAGGCTGAGGTGGGCGGACCACCTCAGGTCAAGAGTTCGAGACCAGCCTGGCCAACATGGTGAAATCCCGTCTCTACTAAATATACAAAAATTAGCCAAGTGGTGGGAGTGTGGTGATAGTGGAGTCACGGGTCTATAATCCCAACTGCTAGGGAGGCTGAGGCAGGAAATTCGCTTGAACCCGGGAGGTGAAGGTTGCAGTGAGCAGAGATTGCTCCATTGCACTCCAGCCTGGGCAACACACAAGACTCTGTCTCAAAAAAAAAAGAGGGCCAGGTGCAGTGACTCACCCCTGTAATCCCAGCACTTTGGGAGGCCAAGGCGGGTGGATCACCTGAGGTCAGGAGTTCAAGACCAGCCTGGCCAACATGGCAAAACCCTGTCTCTACTAAAAATACAAAAATTAGCTGGGCATGGTGGTGTACACCTGTAATCCCAGCTACTCAGGAAGATGAGGCAGGAGAATCGCTTGAACCCAGGAGGCAGAGGTTGTAGTGAGTAAAGATCGTACTTAATACTATGGTTAATGTGGTCACATAAATCTCCTGGTTAGCAGTGAGCTGCAGCTACCGCCACTAGACTCCAAGAATCTTTTAGTAACGAATTCCACTTCCTGTAATCCGTCTCCTTTCTTACACCGCTTCTAGCTGCCTGTTGCCGAGCACATGGGAGAACCGCCCTAACCTTTACAGGCGGGGTTTCTGGGGAGCAGGCACTTGCAGATTAGGCTGATGGAGCCTGTTCATTCAACCCACTCGGTGTCCCTCTCACGCGTGTACCCACTCTGATGGCTGTTTCCTGCTCTTGGGGTCTGGTATTATGGTTTGTGTCTTCTGCAGAATCTCCTTGTTTTAAAGGCTGAGCAGGCTGGGTGTGGTGGCTCACACTTGTAATCCCAGCACTTTAGGAGGCCAAGGAGGGTGGATCACCTGAGGTCAGGAGTTTGAGACCAGCCTGGCCAACATGGGGAAACCCCCTCTTTACTCAAAATACAAAAATTAGCTGGGCATGGTGGTGGGTGCCTGTAATCCCAGCTACTCGGGAGGCTGACTAAGGAGAATCACTTGAACCTGGGAGGCGAGGTTGCAGTGAGCCAAGATCTCACCATTTCACTCCAGCCTGGGTGACAAGAGCGAAACTCCGTTTCCAAAGAAAAGAGAAAGATCAATAGGGCTTCCTGTCCAGAGTTGGCTCTGTCATTTGTTATCAAAGGCCAGAAATTGGCTTGGAGCAGAGGAGTGGCTACCCCCAAGGAAACTCTGAAAGGAGAGTAGGGGAGGAGTGGGCAGTTGCTCATCCTGCCTCTGTTCGGAATGCCCTGGAGATCTGACCCTGTCCAATCCAAGGACTCCAGGAGCAGAAGAAAGCCTCCTGTGACCATGGCCGACCTCGTGGGCCGTTCTGAAGCTGCTGAGCATCGGTAAATGACGCGATTCCTCCTTGTCGTTGGGGTGTTATTTGTACCTGGATTTCCAGTTTGACTTCTGTCCTATGGCGTGCCTGAGGGCGACAAGAGACAGGAAGAGGCTGCTGTGGTTTGAGAGGCAGTCAGGACCAGGAGGTTTCTTTGCATGCAGGTGAAACTGTCAGTCGCTTAGCCAGCCGCACTCATCCTAGCTGAGATACCATTGCGCACCAGCTGCGTAAGCACCCAGCACACCTCTTGGCCTGCACGGCAATGGGATTAGGAGCCCAGACTCTAGATTTGAACTGCCCAAGTTTGCATCCGGACTCTTCCACTTTCTAGCTGTGTGACCTTTAGCAAGTTGCTTAGTCTCAGTGTTGGTTTCCTCTTCTATAAAATGAGATAATAATACTGTCCACTTCATTGGGTTGTGAGGAAATTTACATGAATTAATAATACAAAGCACTTATATCGGTGTCTGGCATCTAGAAGAGACTCTGTGAGCGTGATCTGTTGTTACTGTTCCCATGGTCTTCACTGCGTGACCTCCTCCCCCTCTGCCTGTCTCTTTTCTTCTAGAATGAGGGTCCTTGAGACAAAAGACCTGTCCTCTTAGGTTCTGCGTTGCTGGCATCTCCCGCTAGCCTGTTATGTGTTGAATTATCAAGTTGAATTGTGGGTAGAAGGTGTAGTCATGGAAATCCACTCACTTTACTGAGAAATAGCTGTGCACTTTTGAAAGTCATAGTTCACTTTTCCACGGTCATATGTTCTCATTTCGGAGGAGCCCCATGGCTGCCTCTTGTTCTTTGTGTGGCAGGCGTCTCGGCGATCGTACTCAACAGTCTACAGATCAATTAGGCATGTATTGGCATGTATTGGCATGCGTGTAGCACCTCACTAATTAAAGGAATCCCAGAGTCAGGCGTTTTGCAGAGCACTTGCTGCACCTCCGTGAAATGGGCAGTCATCTCCTCTCTCTAATGTTCTCAAACCCAGAACCCGTGCCCCCGTAGTCCTGGGTTCCGGCACCCGTTCTGTTTGTTGGTGGTTGTGGTTCTGGTTGTTTTTGTTGTTACTGTTCTTTTGTTCTGTTTTTTAAGCCACTTGTGGAGGGCCAGGCCCTGTGCCAAGAGCTTTACGTTTTGTCTCTGTTCTTAGAGCAACCCCATGTGGTAAGTCTACAGTTACACCCACTTACACACAAGGAAACTGAGTTTTGGAAAGTCAGAACTTGCTCAGCGCGCTAGCTCATACGTGGTATTATAGGAATGGGGCTTAAAACTCAGACCTTTTTTACATCGAAGCCTGTGACTTTAACTCCCAATTCTTTTCCCTAGATGTCTGCCCTTAGTTATCTGCCCAGAACCTCAAATATAAAATTCCCAGAATGGAGCTCCAAATCGTCAGCCTCAAAGATGCGATTTCTTGCACGCCCAGTTCAGGGCTCAGGTTTCCACCCACCTGGCAGGTGCGGCCACAGGACTCTTCCCTCCCTCACTGTCCTCATTGCTACCCATCAGTGAGCCGAGATCCACCTTCGTAGATTTCTGGAGTCCATCCTTTTCCCTGCAGTCCCACTTCCGCCACCATAGTCCAGGTCCATCACATCTCACTGAGGAGACAGAGACAGCCTCCCCTGGCCTCCTGCCTCCAATCTGCCCACTCCCTCACATCCATCCATTTTTGTTTAATATGTAATTACTCCATACTTGCCCTGAAGGAAAAGTGGCTTAAGACCCTTGGCGATCCCACCTCAGCTGGCTTCACCAAGCCTCATCTGTCACCTCTGCACCCCCGCACCCATCGGGTCCTTCATTTCAGCCAAACATCAGCTGCATGCCCCAACCCTGATGCAGGTGAGTTCAGCTGGACCGTGTGTGAGTGACCCCTGGTTCCATGTCAGGCAGAACACAAATTCTAAAGAACACTGGCCTTAAAGACAGGCAGCCTTGGGTTCATACCACTGGTAAGCTGCTTGACCATTCTGTGGCCTCATTTTCCAAATCTGTAAAATGGATATAATAATAATACTACCTTAAAAGAAATTCCATGTAAAAAAATCTAGCCCATTGCTAAGCAAACAGTAAGTGCCCAGTAAATGCTGGTGATTGTGGTGAAATACAAATTTCATCTTCAGGATAAATTCCTGGAGGCTCATTTTTTTTTATAAAGAAATGGACTGACATGTGAGAAAATAAGGAGTGTAGCTTTTAAACAATGACATCTTGCTGGTTTCCCCATGTTCTTCCGAGGAAGTCAGACACCCCTGGCACAGCTTGAGTACACTTCAGCATCTCCATGTACGTGACCGGTCCTCCCTTCCGACCCCGCTCCCCACCCTGCCTTCCTTCCCACCATTTTCTCTTTCATGTATTCATTCAATAAATACTCGTGCTTTGTTAACTTAGGAGATTCTGTGGCTCAGCTGGTTGAGGATGAACTTCTGAGAAGGCCGCTTCCCACATGTCAATGACCTCACTTGCAATGCAGGGTACGCCAAGTCCCAGGCAGTGACTCCTCATCTACCACTGTGGCCACACACAGCTGCCACTGCGGCCACACACAGCTGCCACTGCACTGTGCTGGCTTTTTTAAAACTTTTAGGCCGGATGCAGTGGCTCGCGCCTGTAATCCCAGCACTTTGGGAGGTCAAGGCAGGCAGATCACCTGAGGTCAGGAGTTTGAGACCATCCTGGCCAACGTGGTGAAACCTCGTCTCTACTAAAAATACAAAGAAAAAAAAAAAAACTTAGATGGGCATGGTAGTGTGTGCCTGTAATCCCAGCTACTTGGGAGACTGAGGCAGGAGAGTCGCTTGAACCTGGGAGGCAGAGGTTGCAACAAGCTGAGACCATGCCATTGCACTGGGCAACAAGAATGAAACTCCACCTCAAAAAAAAAAATTTGAGGTTCAGGATACACCGTGCCGTTTTTCAGCGCTGGTGTTCACCTTCCAAGCTCCACCTTTGAAAATCTCTCCTGCAGCATTACCACTCATCAAGTAAGTTGCATTCTGATTACCTGGAGGGTGGGTAGCCTGTCCTCCAGCCTTCTCCATCCAAGTCTGATTACCTGGAAGGTGGGTAGCCTGTCCTCCAACCTTCTCCATCCAAGTCCAACCCTCTGGCTGCTCCAGCTTCGTGGCCTCAGACGCCACGCCAGGGTCTAGGAGCAAAGGCCGCGCTCAGGGGCAGAACAGCTCCCGTCAGCCTCACGCCTCTGGTGACTCCTAGCACCCACGGTTTTCTCATCAGGGCAGGCCACAAAATGAAGAAGAAAAATCTGTTTTGAATGGAAAAATAGGGCTGCTGCTGTTTTATGGTGGCGTGCTTTATGGTTTTCAAACATTTTAATTAGTTTCATTTTTTAATATAAATGCACCCTGATGTTTTGTGCAGGAAGGGCTCCGTTCTTAAAATCTCAGAAATAAAGTAGGAAAATGACAGATTGGCTATTAAAGCATCACACTCAGATGTGTTATTATTATTATTGTTATTTAACATTTCTAAACGCCAACACTGAGCCAGGAGTAGGGGGTGTCAGGGGTCCTGGGGGCTTGGCATTTGCTTTCTCAGCCACCTGAGATCGTCATGACCCACCAGGAACTTCACAAGATGCCAGTCATCTGGCTTATCAACTTGGGTGGTCTCAGCTCTGTGTTCCAGCCCTGTTCTTGACTCACCTTTGAACTTGCTGTGATTTTCCAGTTCCACTCCCCGTCCCTTCCAGGTAGGGATTTAAGCTATATTTTAGGGTGGCAAGGTGGGCCACTTCCAAAGGAACCCATCTCTTCTTGAAAACATTCAAATTGATGTAAAACCAGAATTTGAAGTTCAGGGTACTCCCTACATAGTAGGTGCAATAGTGCCCACCCCCCAGCCAAATACATGTCCACCTAGAATCTCTAAATGTGACCTTTGCAGATGTAATTTAGGTAAGGCTCAAGATGAAACCATCTAGATTGGGGCAGGCCCTAAACCCAATGACAGGTGTCTTTATAAGAGAACAGAGAGGGAGATTTGACACACAGAGAAGACCACGTGAAGCCAGAGCCGAGATGAGTGACGCTGCCACAAAGCCAGGAATGCCGGAAGCCACCAGAACTGGAAGAGGCAAAGGTCCCTCCCCTGGAGGGTCCAGAGTGAGTGTGGCTCTGCTGACAGCTTTGCTTCAGACTTCAGACCTCCAGAACTGTGAGAGGGGGTGTTTCTGTCCCATGAGCCACCCACTGTGTGGTTGTTTGCTGTCACAGCCCCAAAAGAATGATACACCCCATGGACACCCCATGGAAGTGTCTCTTCCTAGCATCTCCTTCAAGAAGGTCTGTCTGAGTGGGGCTGGATTTTTGCAAAAGATTCCCTTGATGTTCTGAGTTTAATCCAGGAGCAGCAAGCTGACCTGCTGACCTCATCTCTGCTGAGTTGAAATGAAACACCATCACACCTTCTTCCTCGGTGTCAAAAATGTTTCTACAAGCTTCCTAATGACCACCTGCCTGCTTGCTTTAACATATGGACTCCAATTTGGAAAAGTTTCAAAGGGCAATTAAAGCGAGAAGCTCTAGTACTCCCAAGTCCCTCTCAGAAGGGAAGGCACTGGGTGCGTCATTTACGTGCGGCGGTGTCTCCAAGAAGGGGCAGACTTGTGAGTAGGATCAGCCGCTCAGTGTAGCCTCCATTTAAAGGGAGCCGGCAGCGGGACTCTTATGAAGCTGGAGTAAGAAAATGGAAACAGACATGCTCTACTGGTTATTCCCCTCGCAGAAAGCTCTTGATCAGACTCAGAGAGCATCCGGGAAATTCTTTAAATCAAAAAACCACATAAGCCAAATGAAAGCTCCAAGCCCCAACCACTCCCCCTCTTCTCACAGACTTTAATTCAGAAGAAAATTCTCTTTGCTGCCATCTCTGCTCCTCTTTATCTCGTTATAATTGAAAGGAGAAAAAGTGGGCAGATTCATGGACTCGGACACTCCTTCCCGTTAGACTGTGTGTTGACTGTGTTATTGCCAGCAGGTCATTTTGCAGATTCCAAGAAGGGACTGGTTCCCATCATCCACGGTGAGCCCTCTAGAGACAGAAGGGCTCCACAAACCCACACGCCCGCCTGGAGGAAACTGTACCCAAATGTCAGCCAAGGCTTACGGGCCTATTTTAGAAGACGACTCGATCCCCAGGCAGGCTCCAGCCAGCCTCCCGGGTCTGCGCCGTGTTTTTCTCTAGCTGCTCCTGTGAGCCTGGGTATGAAATTAGATGGCGGCCCACTGTTTACCCAGCTGTTGCTGGTGCCCAGAGCCCATACCAGGGCAGGCGGCAGTGCTGCTCAGAGGATATTTATTCTCTCACCGCCCAGGGACTGGGGGCAGAGCTGTGTACCCTGCTCCTGGAAACAGGCACCCTCCTCCCAGCTTCACCCTCTGGGGATTAGAATGGCAGAAACTCTGGGACTAGGGAGGATCTACATTTGGAAAGTATTGGCTCTGCCCAGCGGTGTTCGTGCTGAATTTATGTCTTGGAAATGATTTAATAACTTGAGTTTAATTTCTTTGGAGGAACATGGCAACAGCCTGAGCTCATCACGTCCTTCCAAGCCTTTGGGGACATTGTAATCCCAAACTGGCAGTGCTGGAGAAAGTGTCTAGACCTACTCTGAGCACAGAGGCTTGGCGGGGGTGGGGGACACTCATGAGAGACAGATGAAGTCAAGGGGCACCGCACTTGATCTAGGAAGTTTTACTCAGCCTTTTTAATTTTATTTTATTATTACTTCTTTTTCTGAGACAGAGTCTTGCTCTGTTGCCCAGGCTAGAGTGCAGTGACACGATTTCGGCTCACTGCAACCTTCGCCTCCTGGGTTCAAGCGATTCTCCCGAGTCAGCCTCCTGAGTAGCTGGGATTACAGGCGCCCACCACCATGCCCTGTGAATTTTTGTATTTTTCGTAGAGACGGGGTTTCCCCATGTTGGCCAGGCTGGTCTCAAACTCCTGACCTCAGGTGATCCACCTTCCTTGGCCTCCCAAAGTGCTGGGATTACAAGCATGAGCCACCACGCCCAGCCTGCTCAGCCTTTAAAACAAGGAGATTCTGCAGAAGACACAAACCATAGTACCAGACCCAAGAGCAGGAAACAGCCATCAGAGTGGGTACACGCGTGAGAGGGACACCGAGTGGGTTGAATGAACAGGCTCCATCAGCCTAATCTGCAAGTGCCTGCTCCCCAAGAAACCCCGCCTGTAAAGGTTAGGGCGGTTCTCCCACGTGCTCGGCAACATGGCAGCTGAAATCAGTTATAAGAAAGGAGATAGATTACAGGAGGTGGAATCTGTTACTGAAAGATTCTTGGAGTCTAGCAGTGATAGCTGCAGCTCACTGCTAACCAGGAGATTTATGTGACAAGATTATCAATGGTATTAAGCACATTTAGAAGAGAGGATTATACCTACTCCTGGGTCAGTTCTGTGCCACCAGGCCCTGGTCTGGCCAGCATGTTAACAGATGGACTGCCGGCTGCACAAAGGTGAAGCTAAACATTTGCACAGTCACGGGAAGCAGGGAGGCTGAAATGATGAGCTCAATGCTGAGCGGCTAAGTTCAAATCCAAGGGAAGGATCTGGTTTTGGGTCTCTGGCAAATCCTAGGAAAGCTCTATTTCCACCTCCTCCCTTTCTGCACCCCAGGCTCTCCCCCACCACCCCCACCCCTGCCAGCCTGCCCAGATTTTTGGCTTGGTGAACTCCCTTCACCAAGGGGAGGGGGACCTATGTATAACTAGAAGCAGGAGGACGGTGTCGGAGGCTCCGAGGGGTGATAGGAAGGAGACGGTGCCAAGCCCACCAGCCGCCCTCCCAGAAATGAACTTTTAAGCAATAGCAGACTCTGCTCCAGAGAAGAAGCACTTTATCACTCTACCACCAGGGAGAGTTTAAAATTAGACCCAGCAAAGCTCAGGAGGATATGCTGTTGGGAGCAGTTCTGGTGGCCTTTGGAAGGGATGTCTGGGATGTGGCTGATGGGCTTTTTCATCCTCAATGTTTAAGCCTCGCCTGGAGCCAGGACTGTGCAGAACCCAAGCCCGTGGAAGGCCTCCAGGGAGGCTTAACTATCTAGGGACACCCCTCAGCCCTGTCTCAGGAATTGTTGCAGAACCCTTAAAGTTGTGAGCAGAGTTTAAATGGAGTGTGACCTCAGAAAATGCTACTTAAAAAAATTGTGGTAAGCTATACATAACATAAAATTTGCCATTTTAAAGTATACACTTCAGGGGTGTTTTGTACATTCCTGAGGCTGTGGGGGCCATCACCACTATCTAGTTCTGGAATGTCTTCATTGCCCCAAAAGGAATCCCCATACCCATTACGCAGTCTCCCTCGTTCCTTCTACCTAAAACCATTACTTTTTTTTCTTTTTTTTTCTTTTTTTCTTTCTTTTTTTTTTTTTTTTTTTTTGAGACAGAGTTTTGCTCTTGTTGCACAGGCTGGAGTGCAATGGGGTGGTCTTGGCTCACTTCAGCCTCCACCTCTTGGGTTCAAGCAATCCTCCTGCCTCAGCCTCCTGAGTAACTAAGATTACAGGCACCTACCACCATGCCTGGCTAATTTTTGTATTTTTTAGTAGAGATGAGATTTCACCCTGTTGGCCAGGCTGGTCTCGAACTCCTGACCTCAGGTGATCGGTCTGCCTTGGCCTCCCAAAGTGCTGGGATTACAGGTATGAGCAACTACGCCCAGCCAAGCATTATTTTTTAAAGTAAGGGACAGGGGATGACCTCAGGAAATGTCCATTTAGCTGATGTGGGGGGACGGAGAAGCCATGTGCTGGAGCTGAGCCCCTCCTTGGTGCCCTCAGCCCTCAAGTGGGCTTCGCGCCCCTCTCCCTTAGCACACACCGCATTGTAGTTAGTTGTCTAAACTCTTTTTCCCCCACGGGCACTGCCAGTGTCTGATTCCTCTCTGTGACCCCAGCTCCTAAAACAGCAGGGCGTACCTCATAAGCCTCAGCGACATTTGTTGGCCGGAAGGATATAAAAACCAGTCATTCAGTAGCTGATGTGCCCCATTATTGTTGGGGGATATAACTCTTTGTCCCGGAGTTGTCACACTTTTGATCCCTGCACAGAAAGAAGCAAACCCAGAGTAGGAAGAACAGGCCTTTCATGTCGCTCCTTTTAATTAGACGCCCTGTTAAATTGCAGCAATTTTGCACTGTGGTTCCCTCTCAGCGTGTGGAGAAGCTCTGAAGACGCTCTTAACCAAGGAAGCCAGGAGTTCATTTTATTCTTTTCCTCCTTATTTTCTTCCAAAGGCCAATTTACTTTTTTTTTTTAGACATTTTGCTTTTCGTTGAGATTTGTGTATAGAACAATGTTCCTTTCATAAAGGAGGGGAGTGTGGTGGAGCGGGATCCTTGGGGCCCCCCACTAATCACTTTTGATGGAGTAAGACTTGGAGAATCAATGATTTTGCCTTAGCGTCGGAGGAAATTTGCTGTTCTCAAGCCCTCTTACATGGAAATATAAGCCACCAGGAGAGCCCAGCCTCCCCTGGGCTACCCGAGTCCCCCTCCGCCGCCTGGCAGGAGCTGGAAAGATCAAAGGGACAGATGACAGTGCTTGGCGCCCATTTGTCACTCCATTGGAGGGAACCAGTTGCAATGTTAACAGTCAGGCCTGGTCCCATGTTTCATGAATATTTGAGAATGTTTGCTGGCAGAATTCTAACTGCGCTGTGTCCTCCACGGCGTACGTGTCACCCATATTCCAGAGCCTAATCGGAGCTCTAGGGAAAGGAAGCGCCACTTCTCCATAAGATTCCTCTATTATCCTAAAACATGCCTGCTAAGCGGTTCCGTGTCTGGGGTCTAAAGTCCGTGTGGTCCTTATCATTCTTGCTGCTCCGAGAATCCCGACGCATGGGCAGGGAAAGTGTTTTGTTTTTGTGGATTGGTAGTGTAGAGGCTGCGGAAGGAATGGCCTTGTGTGCTAGCCTCCTTGTCACAGGTTTTCACGTGTGCCTTCCAGCCTGTTCATCGGTGCGTTGGTTTCTCAAAAGTCCTCACCTGCCCTCTGCTCACACCAGCCCCACCTGTCCTCCAGATCCCCTCCACGGCCGTCACATCCCTCATCCTCCTCTGTAACCTCTGACAGTTCTGGATGGCCTGGTCCCCGCCATGCCATTTGGGCTTGCCCCTGCCCCTGTGAGTAGCCTGACGAGCCTGCATGCGCTCCTGGGTTGGTGGGGCCTGCTTCTCCTCCTGGCCTCCCTGCCACCCAGCCCGGCATGAAACCGAACATCGCGTGGGCCCCAGGAGGGAGGATGAGTTGGGATGCCCAGAACTCTCTCCCTCTGCCCAGTGGGAAGGTGCACCTGGCCACTTGGGAGCAGGTCTCAATAGCTCTCACCAATTTCAGGTCGCCCCTCTCAACAGCAGCTAAGCTAAGCTGTGAGGGCTGCTCCCCACCCACCCTCATCCTTCCAGGCACCCCCCTTGCCCGCCCGGGCCCTGGAGACGCACGCTTCAGCCACAGGCAAGTGTGTTTCCCTTCCATGGGGTTTTCTCCACACCACGGCAGTGGTACCTCCGGGGCTTCTCTCCCTGGCCCCTGCCCCAAGGAGCCCAGGTCCAGTGTGGTGCTTCTTAGACTGTGGTCCAAGGCCTCCTGCTTGTGAAACAGGCAGATTCCCAGACATCGCCTCTCCCTCAACCAAAATTTATTGATTCTGAGTCTCTAGGACTGTGGCCTAGATATGCATTTTTAACAAGCTCCCTCGGGACGTTTTATGCCCTGAGATTTGAGGCCAGGGTTGTTCTAGGCTGTACCGGCAGGTGGACTGGGGACCACGGAAAAGAGGCAGAGAGAAATTGTTCCGGGCCTGGCATGGAGCACCCACCAGCCCCTGGAGGACACGTCTCCCCCACAGCTCTCCAGTTAAGCCTGCCAGGAGAGAGGCGCCAGGAGCAGACACCGGCTGTACCCAAAGATTGATGATTTCAACACCAGGCCTCCGGCCGCATCCTCTCTGCCTCACTCACGCATCACACCATAGCTCTTGGTTTATGTGTTTGTCTCCTGGTTACACATGTGTTCCTTGAGGCCCAGGATGTGTCTTATTCATTCTTCTCTCCACCCGTCCACTGGGGTTTGATATGTTGAAGTTGCTAAAAAAAATGTCTGTTGAATTTAATGTAATCAAATGGCTGAACTGAGGCAGAAATGAGCCAGGTGGCCTTTGTGCCCCATGCCTGGGCTTGTGCCCTGCCTGCAGGAGTGGAGGATGGCCTGGCCTGCCTACACCTCCCGTGGCAAAGGAAATACTGATTTTTCTGTTTGTTTTGCAAGGAAGCTCTCCCCACTGGGACAGCCAGATCTAGTGCAAGTGAAATGGAAACTCCAAAGAAGGCAGTGCCCTTGTGGCTGGTCTTATATAGGGCGGCCCGGGTGTGTCCAGGCGGAGGCAGCCCTGGCGTGTGGGGCACCCTTGAAGCTGTGGCCTTGGGGATCAGGGTTATCCTGGAATCCCGCCACCCACCCACCTCGGTTTACCTCTGCTCCACACTGCTGTGGAGCTGGGAAACATGGCAAAGTCATTTGCAGGGCACCTTTTCAGTGGGAGCCAAGCTGAGCAACCTTAGCCCCAGGACCCCAGAGAAGATCTCCTGCCACTCCTGTTGGCTGGAACAGAAGGGTCAGCAGACAGAGAGCCCATTTGGGACCTGCAGAGAAGCAGGCTTTTCCTCTCTTCCTCAGAGGAAAATTTGAGTTAAGCAAAACAGTCCAACTCAGCAGCCATCTGGATGTTACATGGTCCAGAAGCTAAATCCAGCACTCCAGTTACTCAGAACAGTTCTCCAAGGAGCCTTCCCAAATTTGGGACTCAGTGACCTTTAAAGGGGGTGCTGGTTCTGTAAGCACAGGGCAGGTGAGGCTGCCATGTACAGCTGTACAAGCTGTGCACTGAACAACTGTCAACATGTATTCTGGGTCCTGCCAGATTGTGATAACTTGCAAAGGCACGCAGCTGGCATCCTGGGAGAGCCCAGCCAGCCCTTCCAAAGGGAGGCTGCCTAAAGACCAGGAAATGGAGCAGCCAGCTGAGCTGGAAGGCTCAGTGTTCAGACCCCTCACTTTACAGACAAAAGCAGAGGCCTAGAGAGGGAAGGGAGATATTGAAGGTCACACAGCATCTGTAGAAGAGCCAATGGCATGGCTGGGCTTCCTGGCCCCAAGCCCACTCCTGCCTCTTGCTGTCTTTTCTGTTCTGTTCCTCTGAGACTCTCCCTGCCCTGGGACCAGGGAGGGATGCAGCTTTGAAGGAAGTGCACATTCTAGAGGGGTTTTCTTTTGCTTCTGTCCAAGTGGTGTTCTAGCTTCTGGTTTTTCTCAAAGCCCCTTGGTCAGGCTGGCCCTTCTCCCTGCTGTTTGTTCCAGCTCAGGCCCATGTGTTTCGTCCATCTCACACTCCACTGCCCGCTCTCCCCAGATTGTTTCCCGTAGGTATTGTTTTTGCATCTGCCCCTGCCAAAGTATGTGGGTTGGTATTCAAGACTTGAACAATCTGGGAGCCTTTGGAGCAAGGATGCGTTTATTTCATTCAGGCTGCAGACGTCCTGCGCAGGCCCTGGTCCCCTCCAGACCTGTGCGAGGTCCTGAGCCCGGCCCAGTGCAGGCTAAGATCCCCTCCCACACAGAGGCCACAGATCTATCCCCAAACTTCAGGGGCAGCTTCTGAAGTCCAGGCTACCTAGAGCCAGCGTCCCCAGCACCCCTTCTGGAATCCAATCCCTTTCCTGGCCCAGGCCCCAAGCAAGGCTGGGAGCGTGCACTGTGAGTCGGCAGCAGACCAAGTGGTCCTTTATTCCGTGGCGATGGCAGGCAGAGGCCCCGCATCCATCCATTCATTCACCACATAGCTAAGTGTTTATTTAAGACCTACTGTGTGCTCGTGCAGAAGTGAGAGTCCCCCGATCGCCACAAACGTCCCTGCCACTGGGAGCTCACATGCTAATGGATGAAGACATATGACAAAATAAGTCAGGAAATCTCAGATGGGCTAACGACCCCCCGAGAAGTATAACTTCCCCCGAGAAGGAAGTCCGAGAGTGTCAGGGTGGAGGTGGGGGAGTGCTGTGACTTTAAATGGCACCTTTAGGGGACCCTGAGCAAAGACCTGGCAATGTGAGGGGCAGCCACATGGGTATCTGGACAAGCATGTTGAGGCCGGGGTGAAAAGGAGCAGCGGCCCTGAGGGAGGGGCAAGGAGCAGAC
Source organism: Ateles fusciceps (assembly GCA_036589455.1). NCBI lineage: Eukaryota > Metazoa > Chordata > Mammalia > Primates > Atelidae > Ateles > Ateles fusciceps. The sequence goes on from JAZHEH010001737.1 coordinate 3,867,297, forward strand.
AAGAGGCCAGCACTCTTGCGGCAATTTAACTGACTCCTTCTGGTTGCCCTGCAGACTGAACAGACAAGGAAAGAGTCAGCACACAGTCCGCAGGCTCCTGCATCCTGTCCCGTCCCAGGCCAGCCCTCTCTCTGGTCCCGAAACACGTGACAGCTGCTTCCTGGGCAGAGCCTTGGGCGTCTACAGCACTCAGACTCACTTCCCCCACGTAACTCTTCACATCTCAGCCTCCCCCCTGGGTTTCCTGATGTGGATCCCCCATCCCAACCCCCTCAGGTGTCCCTGACTCCTCCTGCTCCTTACCCCCCCACAGCCAGTGACTGCTGTAGGTTTGTCCATTCTGTTGTTAAACTTCTCCACCGTCCATCCTGTCACTGTGTCTGCTCAGCCACAACGCTGGCCAAGGTCATCGCCCAGTCACTCCTGGACCACTGTAAAGCCTCCCATGGGTCTCCTAGCACTCCATCCTGCCCCTCCAGCCTGCCCTCTCCACCCTCCAGAGACCCCGTCCACAATCAAGATAGAACTCGCCTTCCTCGTTTCATTCCAGCCTCATCTGCTGCCCACACCCACCCGCCCTACCAGTGACTGCCTGGGAATGAGGCTCATCTGCATGCTACTGATTTCAGCCTCTGCCCTCACTCCTTCCTCTTCATTGATCTCCAGAACCTGGTCCTGACCATCTCTTCCCTGACGTCTTTCTTGCTAAGCCCTTTTAGCCTCAGAGCAGCTCCCCCTTAGGACTGCCAAACAAGCATCTGCCGTGACTGGGAGCACGGAAGGTTTTCAGCAAATGGTTGTTGAATGAGTGAATGATGGGCTTTTCCTGAGCACCTACTTGAAGCGAGCTGCACCCTCTCACTGCTGTGGAAAGAGAGAAATGAGAGACCCTCTGGGGGAGGGGGCCATCCTCATCAGTGGCTGGTGGTCCCAGGTGGCCTGAGGCAGCAGTGGAATTCATAAAGAGCGACAGCCAGGGGCACAGGAGCAGATCAGAAGCCCAGTCATCAGGCTGTGTGACCCCAGCTCCAGGGCCCCATCAGTCCCGGGGTGCTGATTCCCATCCTGAGCCCCTGGTTGCCCACCCAAAGCTCCAGGCCACTCTGACCCTAAGACTCAGGAGTCCTGGAAGCTGAGCCCCGCTGTCTCTGAGCTCTGATCCTGGAGCTGTCATTTGTGTCCCAGCTGTCAGCAGGGAGCTGACAGTTAAGCTGCCCAGAGAGAGGCCCAGGGTCCATGTGACCACAGGCCTGGGGCTTCTGCAGGAGCACGGAGATGTGTGCAGGCCCTGCCAGGCCGTCTGCAGCCCGGGTTTGCTCTGAAGTCAGCCCTGCTTTGGGGTCACATGGAATTTTTAGTGGGAAGGAAAAATCCATCCTTTTTCCATTGTAGACATGACGGGTGTGGTTTATCTGCCCAAAGAGAGGGAAGAACCGAGAGCTTGCAATGACCTTGCTCCTTCCAGGGACAGCCAAGAGGACAAGATTCTTCATGAATCTGTTGGAGCAAACAGACCATCTCCTGGCCCCCGAAGGGGAATGGGGAGTCCCCCGCGACCTTCTGCAGGTAGCCTGGTGCCCCCTCCCTGCAGGCACGTTGGTCCAGGAACTTTACACTTGACCCAAAAGTCATTTTTAGGAGATTTTCACCATTTAGTTTTGTAGGTCTTGAAGACTTTTCCCAGCTACCCCACTGGTCTTCTCGGGGCTTTGTCCTCTGCTCAAGCACTGTGGTTTGTGTCCACCGTGGAGTCATGCGGAAATTAGCAAGCGGGAGCGTGTAGGGATACTGACGCCCTGGTTAAGTTGGAGTGGACTAGAGATGTCCTTGGAGAAGGGGGGCCCCCCCCAGCTCCTGGGAGCTCCTGGGCTGGAAACGTCAAGCAGGCTAAAGAAGAAATCTCCGTCTCCAGGCTGCCTCCTCTGATGGCTTTTGACTGTCCAGGACTTCCAGAGTGATTCTGAGGCTCATAAGTGAAGGAAATCAGTCACTGATCCCAATGTTTTGTTTACAAACCCTATGGATGCTTGGGAGCATTCAGACACTGGAGGGTTTGGGTTGGATTTTTTTCTATTCTTTCTCATGTGGAAGAGTTGGGGGTCATACAAGAAAGGTGAAAACAGGGCCTGCAGTGAAGACATGCCCAGGCCTTTTACTCTCCCCAAGCCCGGTCTCCAGGCCTGTGTATCTAATAGATGCATCTGTTCACTGCATCTATTCAATGCTGGAGCTTCTGGGTCCCCTTGGACAGCAGAATGTGTGCAGGTCCCCCTTTCCTGTGGGGCGGCTCCTCTCACCACTCCTTTGGGGCAGTGCTGAGGGGGAGAAGTGATGGAAGAATGTCAGACCCCTCGGGGGACATGGGGTCAGGATCAAGGTGGTCGGGGGAGCCTGCTCCCATCTACTGTGCCTTGACTCCTAAAATCCAGACTGTGAAATGCAGCGTCTGCACCTCGGAAAGGCCTCCCAGGGGCTGCTCTTAACAGTTTAGACATCTCAGCCTGCACAGCTCCAAGGCAGTGAATTCTAAGGGAGGACCCTCATTTTATACATAAGGGGTGGGAGAGCCAGAGCACCCTGTGGCCAGGCTTGTCACTTACTTTTCCTTCAGGGCCCCTCCCTCCCTGATTACACAGGGCACTGGCCTGGGAGAAGGGTCTGATCCTTTCCCCTGCCACATCCTCCCTGTGAGCCCTTTTGCCTCAGTTTCCCTGCCTGTCAAACAGGAATAACCATCTCTTCCCCCGTCCACTTCCTAAGGTAGTCATGAGACTGAAATGAAAGGCTGGGTGTGGCGGCCCTTGGAGGAAAGGATTTAATGAGAACGATGTCGAGGAGTTGATTATACAGCAGAGGTGGGAAGGTTATGGCTTCTCTGTCTGGCGCGTTGCCCTGTGGTTTACCAGGCTGGCCTTATCTGGGAGCCATGGGCTTCATGGAGCATGCAGTGATTTCATGGTAAAGCTGGGCACTCAGAGGTGAGGTGTCACCATCTGGAACCAATTCACATTTTCCTGAAATCTGAGGCCGCCCGCAGACTTCCTGCCCGGCTCCTCCAGGCCCTGGAATGGCTCCCACCTGGACCCAAGACCAGGGACATTTCATTCCTCCTGGATTGTTCAAATCCCAGATGCTCAAGTGCTCACCCCCCCAGCCAATACCAGTGCCCTTCCTCGCTGACTTCTTTTCACCATTTTTCTGTAAACACATTAAAAATGGCCTTCCTGCGTTTCAGTTCTCCACCTCTCCTGCCGTTTTCCATGTCCGTTTTCAGCCTCCAGGATTGAAATGCTTTCTCCTGGTCTCCATGAGGAATTGGTGAAACAGAAAAAGCAGGAAATTAATGTCCCAGCCTCAAGGCTCCACACAGCATTAGATGGAATTAAAGTAGAATAATGAGTCAGTGCACACACAACTCTGTTGTTCTTTGATTTTTCCTTTCAAAATTCACGTAGTGAACGCTGCCCCCCATTCCACATCATCGTGGGCCGGGAGACGCACTGGTGTCCTGAATGAATTTACATACCAAATGGGTTTTAATTTTATATTTTTGCTTAAGGTCAGGACATTTATTTATTATCATTATTTATTACTGAAGCACGAGTGGTTTTAATTATTTTAGTGTTCCTCCTGCAAAGCAGGATCGCTGCTAGCTACGGACCATTTTCCGTTTCCGCTCACGTAAATAATATAATTTTAATTTCATGAAGATTTAGTATTCGTCTGCTTTGTAAATTAAAGTCATCGTTTACCCCAACAGAGACAGGGCATGTGGAGCATCCTGGTGGACTTCTCTGTCAGTTTCTTGAGGATCACTTTTCCTAACTTTGATTCTCTGATGCAGATGCCCAGAAAGAGGCACCCGCAGAGGGCCCGAGAAGGGAAGGGGTGGTGGAGGGTGGGAAAAGAGGGAAAGGAACCCTTCTTTCCTGCAGCATCTCTGGCTTCTCCATGTGTTATCCTATCCCATTTGTTCTCCCACAGAACCCCACCAAAGCCAGTGTTTTTGTCTCTTTTTAAGATAAGGAAACTGAGGTCCCTGCATGTTAACTTACTTGACCAAGTTCACTCAAATCCAAGTGATAGGTTCAAATGCTGATACTCCTGACCCAAGGCCTAGCCCTTTGTTCTCCTACCTGCCCTCTCTGTGCCAAGGCTTGGGAAGGTGGGCAGGGGTCTCTACGCAGGGCTGGGGCTGGACGCTGGCAGAGATGCAGCCAGTGGTAGAAGGAGCAGAGACGGAGGCAGAGAGGGAGTAGGCAGGAAGGGTGGCAGGCAGCGGGCACTGCCAGACCATGGTGTGACTGTGTGGGTGCAAGTGGAGGGGGAGCGGTATCCTGATCACTTGTGGGGGCAGAGGATATGACTTCCTAGGAGGCAGTGTCCCCAACACACAGGCAGGGGACTCCATCTAGACACCGTGGAGCCACCAAATCTTGCACACTCCCCCTCTGCAAAGCTTCCTCCATCCCTTCCCACGCTGTCTCTCCACCAAGGATCCCAGCTCTCCCAAGGTGGCTGCCGGGTCCGTGAATTGTGAGCTCCCCAGTGCAAGGAGCGTGCCCCCTCCAGACACCTGACTCCCTGTCTGTAAATCACTCTCCTGCAACCCACATGCCATCCCCAGCCATCCCTGGGCCGCCTTCTTCCTCAGAAGCATTCCAGAAGGTTTTCACACTTGCTGTGGCTTGTCAGGAGGACACCGTTTTGTGGCATTGGGTCCACATTTGCTGCCAGCGTAGCCTCTGGAATGCACGGGCTGCTTGGGGTTGCCGTGGAGAAGCTGGGTCCGTTGGTGGTTTGAACTGAGGCACATACAGTAGAGCACCCTCGGCAGCCAGCCGGATGGGCAGGCCTGGGGTGGGGCGGGGCGGCAGCCTCCCACCCTGCTGCTGTCTGCTTTGACCCTGCTAGGCAGCTACAGCTCTATCCCTTGGGGCTGTTGGCAGATTAAAGATGTAGTGGATTTAAATTACGCCCGCCTCGTTTTGCAAGGACTTTCCTGAGTTCTCCTCCAGGCTCCAGCTACCGATCCACCCTCCAAGCAGAGGTCTTGGTGTCCTGGTGGCTGCATCCCCAGGGGAGAGGAAGGAGCCCGTTTCATAAGCGCGCTCACGTTGGAGCGGAACAGAGTCGCTAGGAGGCCCACTGTGATTTATCAGGGGCCATGCCACACTGTCCTTGGGCACAACGTGGCTTAAGTCTAAACAGAAAATAGACCTCACGCTGAGTCATCCTTCTCCATAATGCAAGACGAGATTGTGCTGGCGGGCACACATTGTGTCTGGGGGACGCACGCTGCCGTCGTGGGAATGTGCCTCTTTAGCACGCCTTTAATCCCTCTCCTGCGAGCATCTCCCTCTAAATGAGGCCGACAGGAAGACTCCGATGCTGGGGCAGAGCCATCTCTTACACACAACGGCGAAATTATTTTCTTCATCTCAGAAACAGGCTCCCCAGGAGGACATAAATAAGTAAGAGATTCCTGGTACATACTTTACCCATTTTTCAGATTTTCTTCCTTCTTATTCATGGCACTAATGTAAGTGCTACTTCTGGAGTGGTACCAGCCAGATGGGTGCCTGGGGATACAGGAGAGCTCAGGGCTGCGTTTAGAATCAAATAGAGCTAATGGTGAAGCCTCTTCCCACTGAAAAGAGAAGCAAAATGCTTTTCAGAGCTGGATCACTTGCTGCTTTATAGAGAGGGCTCTGCTTTTGGGGGGACAGGCTCTCTCTGAAACCCAGACCTACATATTTTTAAAGTCTTCAGGGAAGGCTGTCTTTTAAAAAGGTACAATTAGGCATACATTTGCTTATCATTTTTCCAATATAATAGGTGAGGAGATTGAGGTCGCATCTCTGGGAAGAATCTGATGAGGACGTCGTTTCCTCTGGGGCCAGGTTGCAAACTTGCTATGTGTCTGTTCACCCACATCTATTTTTTTTTTTTTAGAATGGGTCTGGTTCTGTCACCCAGGTTGGAATGCAGTGGCAGGGTCTCAGCTCATTGCAACCTCTGCCTCCCGAGTTCAAGCGATTCTCCTGCCTCAGCCTCCCAAGCAGTTGGGATTATAGGCTTGTGCCACCATGCTCAGCTAACTTTTATATATTTAGTAGAGATGGGGTTTAACCATGTTGGCCGGACTGGTCTTGAACTGGCCACAAGTGATCCACCCGCCTCGACCTCACCGAGTGCTGGAATTACAGGTGTGAGCCACCACGCCCGGCCCTGTGCACCTATCTCTAACATGAGGCTCTGTAAGGTTCCTTCCAGCCCTGACATACTCTCAGTCTAGGGATGGAAATGGGGGAGCTCTTGTAGGTTCTTCTGCAGAGAAGATGCATCTTCATGGTCCCCATCCCCCACCCGGTGGTCTTTCTCCAACCCTGCCCATTCATGGGCCCTGGACTGGTCCCCCTCACTCCTCCATCTCAGTTAGAGAGCTACATAGGATGCCTCTGGAGCTGGTGCCAGGAATAAGGCCCCCTGTCGGGGACGGCATTAATGCCTGGGGAACTCTCGGCCAGCAAGAGGGTCCCAATACCTGGAAAAGAGAGTGCGCAGAAAAGATAGGAGACAGAGAAGCAGGGTCTGGAGGGCTGAAAGGCAATGCCTAAACAGCAATGCCTAAACAGCAATTTTATTTGTGCATAGGGTCCCAATATATACTGTCAGCTTTCAGACACTGACGTCAGTCCACATTGTTTCAGTTAAAACATTAAAGGGAACAGAGGTTACAAAATTTGGCAAAGTAGATAAGATACAAGTTAAAAGAGAACAGTACTGAAGTCTTTAACAAAATGATGCAAAACAAGCAGATGCTCTTCTTATTATCTATTGTTAAAGAGTTTTATATTTATCAAAGTAACATTCTTTAAAGATCAGGTGCACCATAAATTCCAGGAACAGTAATCTTAAAGAATCACATGAATAATAACAGGGTTCAAGCAGTACTTGATAAACAGAGTCACAAAACTAGTCCAAAGCAGGAACCAAGACAAAACACAATGTCTTAGTAAAACCACACAGCCGTCACCAGGCCATTGTGTAAGTGCCTAGAAGTTCAAAATAGCCCTTTTACACGATCCCTCATCCTTAGTTCCAGCTTTCCCATAGCTCGACTGCCTCCAGGAGGGGGGAAAATGCTTCTGGGCTCAAGCTCACATTATGGCAGAGGCACTCTTGGGGGTCTCTACGCTGGAGCAACTCCCACAGCCCCTTCCCCGTCCAGGGGAGCTCTTGGTTCTGCAAGGCTTGGAGGCATCTGAAAGTCAGTGAGGGATGAGCCTGGGCTGCTCTGAAGGTCAAGGGTTTGGAAACAGCGTCCTGGGTACAAATAATAACCAGCCTGAGTACCTAAGAGGTTGGTGATAAGAGGCACAGTAATAACGCTTGGCATTTATTAAATCTTTACCACCTGCCAGGCATGAGGAAGTGCCTTGCACACATTTTGCACCAAATCCTGTAGGGCAGGTATTATTATCCCTACTTTAAGACGAAAAAACTGAGGGTTAGGAAAGTTCATTTACCAAGATCATTTGCAAAGTAAGTGACCTTGCCAGATGTTGAACTCAGGTCCATCTGACTTCAGGACAGAGTGGAAGAGCCTAACGTCCTTGTGTTTGCCTCAAGCAAAAATGAAAATTCAGATGATATTCATTGTGCTGCATGTGCGCACACTCACATATATGCTGTGCACAAGCACACGCACACCTGCCCTGGGTGTTCCCTGCCCGTCGCATTCCCTGGTGCACAGTGCCTGCTACAGCCATGGACAGCTGCGTGAAAGTCATCATTCCACAGTCACAAAAGAACTGATCACCCCTCTCCAAGGACCGATCACAAATTCACAAGCACAGTGGGGCCTGCAGCAGAGAAGACTTCCAGGCTGCTCATCCGGAGCACATGCTTGCAGCCCCATGGTGGCCCAGGGGAGGGCTTCAGCAGAGGCCAAGGCTCCCTGTGTTTTGCTTATGACTAGGAGTGTTCATCATCCGTGGTCCCTGGGCTGTCTTTCTTCCAATACTGAGATGGAACCTGATCGCTCCAAGTGGCCAGCACTGAGATTAGGCTTGAGGGTCTAGAACTGCAGTGCCTGTGTCCCCCGAAGTCATAGGGGTGGCCCTCTTCAGCCCTAGAAGGCTGGGGGTAGGGCTGGGCGGGCAGGGAAAAGCCAGACTTGGCACGGGAGCCCCTTGGAGCTGCCATCACCCAGCCCAGCTTGCATGAAAGGAGGGTCATGGGAAACTCCAGGATCCCTATCCCAGGCATTCTTTCCTATTTAAGGAGTATTTTTTATTTAAGCAGCTACTTTGGAGCAGACAGGGGCAAGAGAAGTAGAGATCGTTAGGTGTCTCTTTCAGAGGCTGATGAAGATAAAAGCATATCCGGCAGAATCATCTGAAGCCGGCAGCAAGGCCTGGGCTGAGCTCCAAGCTATGGGTTCAAGGCCCGTGTTGCCTCCAGCCTTGCCTAAGTCTCTTAGCACGCCCTGGTCCCTGTTTCTTCGTTTATCAAGTCGGGAAAGTAAAATCGCCCTCACAAATTGATGGGGGAAATGTCAAGGAGCTTTCCAAATGAGGAACCCAGGGCTTTTCTCATCAGTAGTAACAAGAAGAAAAATTACAGAAGGAAATGCCCGTTTCCTTAGTCATCTTCTCAATTATCATTGGCTCCTAAAGTAGTGAAATATCTTTGAATAGATATTTTTAAAATCTATACTTAATATAATAAAATATATTTTTTCTGTATTATATTCTATATAAATATTTACTGTATTTAGTAATTTATCCTTATATGACATGTAAATATTTACATATATAAATATTTATATATACTTTAGTCCATGTGTGTACATAGATACAGACACACATACATATGTATTTTGGAAAAGTCAGAACAAGAAGAATTATAAATGAAGATATTGGCACTCTTAATAGCATGCATAATTTTTTTCCTCCAGCATTTTCTGTTCTGTGGATAGGGAGTGTGTGCATTACTGTTTGTAATTTAAAGACAAAGTATACATGAGCCCAGCTTCTTTGTGTGGTACCAGCCAGATGCCACGTCCCTCCTCCTGTTCCTCCGTCCACACGCTGGTTACATAGAGCAGCGCTGGGTCAGCCGTGGCTGCCTGGGTTTCTCATTCCAGGGCCTTCCTTAGGATGTACCCCAAGGGCCCAGACACCCCCGTTCCCCACTTGCATTCTGCATACACGAGTGCAGGAGATATATCATGCTAATCAGAAGCTTGCTCCGTGTTTAAATGTGAGGCTAGGGTAGGAGGGAAGAGGAAATGTGTCCCCATGTGTTAGCTAGAAGGCAGCCCAAGCTGGAGGTTGGTGACACTGCAGTAATTGGAGGTAAGAGCTGTGAGGCCATTCAGATAAATTTTTGACATAAAAACGTAGGCTGGTTCATAAAGGGTTCCAGCGACAATAGGTTATAGTGACAGCTTTTCAACAATTGTCTAAGCCTCCAGATGGAAGGGGATTCAGCATAATGAGTTATGGGTGGTCTGGACAACACGGTATCCTTTCATAGGCATGGATCTAAGGGAAGAATAAAGTTATCCAGGATGGCCTGCACTGAATAACGCTATTGTTAAAACGTGGTCTGGAGAAGGAGAGAAAAGATGAGACGCTTAAAAGATTCAGCAACTGTAGCTGCAAGGCCTTGGTCTTGCAACCTGGGCCCTGGGTGTTCGCAGCTCCATCCTCTGGTGTAACGAGCACTTTATCCGCCAGATTCTGGATTGAACATCACGCCTGCCTGGCAGGGCTCCCAGGCCTTCCTATAAAGGGGGCGTTGTTCCTCTCCCAGCTCAGCTGTTTGTGCGTTTCTGCTCTTTTGATTAAATTGCCTCTATCAACTCCTGGAAGGGACTTGTGGGAGCCTTCTAAGTGGGTGTCTTCTGGAGGGGGAGGCCATGCCAGAAAGAAGGGAGCTCAAAGAAGGAGTGGGACCCATCAGGTTGGGAGATGGGAAAAGGCCTGGCTCCCACAGAGTCCTCTTTGCCAGAATCCACCCTTCACCTCTGATCAGGTACTGGCCGCTGAGTCAGAGAGCAGAAGTCTTTACTTAGCTGAGATTAATAACTATCACTTACTGAGTGCCTACAGTGTATGCGAAACTACATTAAGCACTTTGCATCATCTCATTTAAACCTCACAGCAACCCTGTGATGTAGACATTGTCATTCCCATTTTATAGATAAGAGAACTGAGGCCTAGAGAAGTTAATCTGTAGCTCGCAAATGTTCAAATCATTTGGAGTTCAAACTAGGGTCCGTCCTACCCCCCAAGTTTGCGCTCCTGGCCACTCATTGTGCTACTCTGACTCCTGAACATTCATGCTCAAAGACTGAACAAAAAGGCGTCATCAAAGAAGGAGAAGAGTTTATGAATGCCTTCTAGGGCCATTGAGGGGCTGGCAAGTGGGGGATGCAAGATTTGCTTGGCGGAGAAAATTCACTGTAAATGGGTTTTCGGTGGGAGTAAAGCATCCTTGGTAGTAAAACGTCTGCATTCAGTGGCTTCAAGCTGGGCCTGTAAATTTCTATGAATAATTTGTTAATGGCAGTTACAGGAGATGAAGTAATTTACATGATCATAAGGGGAGTAAAATTCCACCCTGGAATGCCCATGTGTATTCAAGCCTCCCCCTCTGTGGTTTGCCACAGGAAAGCATGGCAGGTCTGATGTCTTTTGAAGCCTTGCTTGTGATTGCAGAGGAAACCACACCAGGGTCCGTGAGAGCTTAGCCGAGCACCCAACCTCATTGTGATTTCCTGCCTTCTTCTAGATTGCGAGCACCAATGTGTTCCTTCAGGCATCACCGCTGGAGTGGGAGGGTTACTCTTAGCTCTGAGATACCCAGTTAGAAATGTGAGGGTACCTCCCCTACTGAGTAGTGCGCCTGAAGTTGGTAGGTTCCCAGGCTTGCCCACCATACAGGCTGACATGATCTTGTCTGATGGAGACCCGGGGGTTTCCATCCCACATCCTAGTATGTTGGTATTCATGCTCCAGCCTTTTCACAGGGCCGTGCTGTTTGCACACCAAGCCCTCTGCAGTGTTGGGCATGTGCTGGGGGGTGGGGCTGGCAGTGGAGGGCTCAGCTCATAGCTGCTACTTTGATGTCAGGCTGTGAAGGACACTCTTGGGGCTCTGGGGTCAGGGGAGGACGATTGGCTGGGGCTGAGGCAGGGCAGAGGGAGCGGAATCCAGGGGCTATGGCAGTCACCGCCCTGGAGAAACTCACCAGGGGCAGGGGGAAACAGCAGGGGTCCCCCAGTGCGTCCCTGGTGCCCCTGTGCCTCGACGAGCACTGAATATCTACTGCTCATTTCCCCCAGAATTTGGAGACAACCAGAGTGCAGGGCCTTTTCATCCTAACACACCAGAGACAGCCCGTGCCCGTCGGCAAGACATGACATCGTTCCTTTGCCTCCCGGAGCATCTCCTGAATCATCCGTCCTACCGCCCCACCCCCGGGCCCCAGGCCCTGCCCATAGCAGGCGTGTTGTCCTGCCCTTCTCCTTGCGCTTTTCTTAGTAACAGCACTGGCTACAGCTCCTGCACAGAGGCCTCGTGGAGACATTCTGTCCTGGTTGGCCCCAAAGGCTGGCTCTGAGTCAGCATATCCATCCCCCACCCTGCCCAGAGTCCTGTGTGAGGTCAGTGGGGAAACTTTGAGGAAGCCACAAGGAGGGTGGGGGGGGGGTCAGAAAAGCTGTGACTATGGCTTAAAAGCAGGTGAATGCCTCTCCTAGCCAAGGGACAGCTCCAGGCAGCTGTTCTACATGAATTTTTTTTTTCTTTTAGGAACGGGGTCTTGCCATGTTTCCCAGACTGGTCTTGAACTCCTGGGCTCAAGCAATCCACCCATCTCAGCCTCCAAAAGTACTGGGATTACAAGCGCGAGGCACCACTCCCGACCTCTACATGGGAATGTTCTGTCCTGAGGGTCTGATTCCCAGGTGGATGGAAGGCCTGGACTTGTGTAAGGTTGGATCTCAGGCGCTACTCAGGTCCCTCGCAGGGGAGCCACACCCCATTGGCTCAGAGAGATCAGGAAAAGGAGAGGGTCTGCTCAGCCTGGGCCAGCTTGGACTTGCCAGCAATTTTGGGGCTTCATGACCCCTCTGATTTCTTAGAAAAAGACGTCACAGCTCTTGCCAATCCATGTCTGAGTCACTGAGTATGGAGTGAACCACCCTCTGTGCCCGGCCAGATGGTGGGCAGTCTGGGGTGAGGTCAGGACAGTGCCTCTCTTCAGGGTAGGTCAAAGTCAGGGAAGTGACCCCCCTACCCCAGGGCAAATAAGGGCTTGGGAAAGCAGGTTCGAGGTCAGAGGTGAAGTTGGACAGCCTTCCCCGGACCCTGGAACCATGAGGAAGGCCCAGCCTATGGGAGTTCCTGTAGCTGCTGGAGCCAGAAAAGGCACCCAGAGGTAGGGCCTCAACTCAGAAACCCTATTCATCCCATGTGACTGGAACCCGCCTCTAACCAGCAGTCAAGGCGTTTCCTGGGCCGGAAGATGAAGGCTGGAGCGGAGGGGGATCAGGGCTCTGACGTCAGGACAGGGGCATGTCCTCTGAGTTCTTTGGGGACCTCTGGTGGGCCCTGAGCTCTATGTCTCAGGACAAAATCCCAGATTCCAGAGTTGAAGGCGCCTCCCAGGTCTCCTACCCAGCCACTTGCTTTCCAGGTGGGGTCTGAGACCCAGGCCTTTTGAAAGTTCCTGGGATGTTTGGAATAAGAATTCTGAAAGCACTGATTTTCTGAAAGAGAGAGATTGAGGAGGCTGGCCGGGAAAGCATACGCTTCTCAGGTGCTGGAGTCCAGGAAAGCCGCAAACACTTCGAGCCCACACTCCACCCCTTGCCTGTCTCCAGGCCAGTCCAATGTGGTGTCCAGCCCTGGGGAGCAGGCCAGGCTGAGGAGCCCTGGTGGACTCCATCAGAGGCCCTGAGGCGGCTGCATTCACGATCCAGCAGGAAGGGGAGCCTGCACTCAGCCCATCACTGAGTTTAGTGCAGGAACGGCTCTTGTGGGGTCCCCCAGCCACCCACATTGCCCCGTCTCCTCCTGAGGGACTGTGCCCAGAGGAGGTGCCCAGATTTGTGGTGAGGGTGACCCCAGCCCATGAAGTCAGTTCTGTGAGTTCAGGCCTGGGTACCGGGTACACAGTTCTAGTGTGGGTCTAGTCTTCAGTGCCCAGGGTCTGGGGCAGCTCCTGAGGGGACCCTGTTGCTATCCAGCATGAAGCATCTAGACAAGAGACCACTGGCCAACTGAAAGGTAATTTCCATTCTCTGTCACTGAGGCAGTTGCTGCTGGTTACGGGGCTTGCTAATAAATGGCCGCATTGGGACTCGAGTGTCACAGGGGGAAGACTTGGCGGTGATGAAAAAGACTGATTTCCTGGGAGACAGCATCCCCTCCAGCAGCAGCAGGAGCCCTGGAGGTGGCCTTGGAGGGCCTTTCCTTCTGGTTCTGACACTAACCAGGTCCTGAGATCCCAGGCGTCTGGAGCACTGAGGGCCCATCTGCAAATTGGAGAGACCAAGTCACGTTGAGTCATTTTAGACCGTCACAGATAGGAGCAAGAGGCAGGGTGAAGACAGAGGGAGGGCCCCTTCCCTGGGGATGGTGTCCTCCCATGCCTCTCCAGCACATGCTCCTCTCTGCTCCTTGCTGGCTGTTGGCCTGAGGTCCCCGTCCTGACTCACGCCTCTTGCCCCTCACCCGTGGACTGCAGCCAAGGCCTGAGCAGCACTTGTCCAGGGCCAGGCCCCTCCGATGGGGGAAACAGGAAGGGCTGTCGGGAGGGTCCACTGAGTGCCCCAACTCCACCTGGCCCTGCCTGCCACATCAGGCCTGATCTGACGCACCACCGCCTTCCCTGGAGTGAGGCCTCAGCCACTGGGAGGACAGCACAGCCCTCCTCCTTTTCCTTTGTTGCCCTTTTATTTATTTATTTATTTATTTTGAGATGAGAGTCACTCTGTCACCCAGATTGCAGTGCAGTGGCACAGTCTCAGCTCACTACAACCTCCACTTCCCAGGCTCAAGGGATCTCCCACCTCAGCCTCCTGAGTAGCTGGGCCTACAGGCGTGTGCCACCACAGCCAGCTAATTTTTTAATTTCTTGAAAAGACGAGGTCTCACTATACTGCCCAGGCTGGTCTTAAACCCCTAGGCTCAAGCAATCCTCCCACCTCGGCCTCCCAAAGTGCTGGGATTTCAGGTGTGAGCCACCGCGCCTACCTGCTCCTTCTGGAGCGACTTCCGTGCGGCTCTCATATCACGGCTGAAGAAGGCTCCACGGGGCCCAGACCAGGCCTCCCACAGAACACAGGCCCTGGTGCCCCAGGACTGCGCACGGTGAGGGACCTTAAGAAGCGCTCGCCCTTTATCTTCTCTCAGTTTTCATTGAGCTACAAAGTCGATTTCGTCATTTTTCAGAACATGTAACTCCTTAGTGATGAAACTGCCCATGAAAATAGACACATATCCTAGCCTTTGGGCTTGAAAGAGAGAAACTATTATAAAAGCAAAGAAGTCATTCAAACCCTCCTCCTCCTCAGGTGCTTAGCACATGAAATCCTTCCAATCCTCAGAAACTGGGAAAACTTATTTTTTTTTTTTTTTTTGAGATGGAGTCTCGCTCTGTCAGCCAGGCTGGCGTGCAGTGGTGTGATCTTGGCTTACTGCAACCTCCGCCTCCCAGGTTCAAGTGATTCTCATGCCTCAGCCTCCCAAGTAGCTGAGGTTATAGGTGCCTGCTACAATGCCCAGTTAATTTTTGTATTTTTAGTAGAGATGGGGTTTCACCATGTTGGCCAGGCTGGTCTTGAACTCCTAACCTCAGGTGATCCACCCACCTCAGCCTCCGAAAGTGCTGGGATTACAGGCATAAGCCACCGTGCCCGGCCAAGGGAAACCTTTCTTAAAGGACAAGTGAGGGTATGGGAGTTTCAGGTGAGGGGGTCAATCTGTGAGCAAGTGTGTGTGTGCCTGTGCGTGCATGCGTGCGTGTGTGTGTGTGTGAGAGAGAGAGAGAGAGGAAGAATGGAAAGAGATAATCGGTTCCAGAACATTCCTGGGCCTTGCACACAGCCTGCTGAGGAAGGCTGGGAGGTCCTCTCCCAGCTGCTCTGCTGCTGGGTGCAGGGGTCTCTGGCGTCATTTGTTTCACCTCCCTTGCGTGATTGCAGGGCGCCCTTCCCGTGACTCACTGTGCTGTTGCCTTTCCCAATTTCCAGCTCAATTTAGCCAAGGGTCCTAAGGCACAGGGTTAGGCACTGCCTCAAAGCATCTTAAGGAATCCGCCCAAAATTCCATGTTCATCCTGACCAATTTAACAATTAAAGGATCACTTTATGAAATTTCTTGTCTTACAAACGCAATTAGTAGTTTTAATCTCCTGAGGGAACAAATCATTCACTGCTTGATGGGAGCTGGTTTTATCAGAGAATTTTTCTTCTTAAGTTACAATGAAATAAAAGCAGAGGGGGAAGAGGAGAGTCATTTGTGGGGCATCTGAGGGCACTTGTGGGCGGGTCATGGAGGGCAGAAGGGAGCTTGATGCTTGCAGAACTCACACTCAATGGCAGACGCTGTCCTAGTCCCTGAGACACCCTTAGCTAGGGTTTATCTTAGCCCATTCAGGCTGCCATAACAAAATACCATAAACAGGGTGGCTTTGAAACAACAGAAATGTATTTCTCACAGTCCTGGAAGATGAGAAACCCACAATCAAGGCGACGGCCAATGTGGTGTCTGGTAAGGGCTGGGCCTGGCTCATGGACAGCACCTTCTCACTGTCCTCCATGGGAGAAGGGCAAGCTCTGGTCTCTTGAGCCCCTTATAAGGGAGGGCACTAATCCCACTGGTGAGGGCCCCACCCTCATGACCTCCTCACTTCCCTAAGGCTTCCCTTTCTCATACTGTCACACCGGGGGGTTAGGTTTTGACACGGATTTGGAGGAGACACAAATATTCAGACCACAGCAGGGCTCTGACACCCTGCAGACCATGAGGTGGGGGACTCAGAGAGTGGCTACCAACTGCCCAAACCACATAGGAGCTCAGAGATCAGCTGGGAATTTGAAAGGAGGTCACTCTGACCCCAAAGAAGACTCTCTTCCCCTCTGCCCCAAGCTGGGACCGTGAAAAGGAAGGTGGGATTGAGAAAGGTTTGAGAAGCAGAGGGGATGTAGAAAAGACCACGGAGACCATCAGCAATCCATTTTGGTTTTTCAGTCTTGAACCAAATGGAAAAGTTACTTTTAATGAAATATCTGAAATCCAGTCATACCCTATCTTATACATACTCGGGACTACATTCTTTAGAGCAAGGGTCTCCATCCCCAGGCCACAAACCGGTAGGGTCCATGGCTGTTAGGAACCAGCCACACAGCAGGCGAGTGGCAGGCAAGCCAGCATGACCACCTGAGCTCCACCTCCTGTCTGTCAGATCCGCGATGACACCATATTCTCATAGCAGCGTCGACCCCTGTTGTGAACTGTGCATGTGAGAGAGCTGGGTTGCATGCTCCTTATGAGAATCGAATGCCTGATGACCTGAGGTGGAACAGTTTCATCCCAAACCCCAACCCCATCCATGGAAAAATTGTCTTCCACAAAACTGGTCCCTGGTGCCAGAAAGGTTGGGGATCTCTGCTGTAGAGGGCTTGGAACCTGTCTTTTGTGAGCAAGCCTCTGTCATGTTAACTGCCGTTCCCCAATTTACATGGTGAGTCACTTGACATTCTCTCACACTCATCTCTTTCTAGGGACCCTGGAGCTGTCCCAGGATGAGGAAGGAGGGAAGGTGGGAGGGGGAGTCTCCAGCCTACAGGTTGTCAGTAGTTGGCCCAAAATGTCACCTTTTGGCATCCACACAAAGACAGCAATTTCCATCTCCATTCCCGCTATGATGGGAGGCAAAAGGAATGCGCAGAGTCATTTGGAGGAATCCCACATACAGAAGAGAGTAAAACTGTGTCTGTAAACATGAAAATAGCAGCATCTGCTTATGAAGTTTTGGACTTTTATTTCATTTTCTCCTAAACACATCTATAGCTCACTGTCTGTACCAGAAACTCCCACATGCCCATGAGGTCTTTTGCCTGTTGCCCTGACTTGCAGTTGAATATTTCATTTTCGTGTTCATCCTTCTTCCCTGGCAAGGCTGCAGTCTCCTTGGAGGTAGGGCCCAGTGGGTTTTTTTTGTTTGTTTTATTTGTTTTTTTCCCACGGTCTTATCTTCTATGCCTGGAAAATCATAGGAGCTCAGAAAATGTTTGTTGTTTTGTTTTTATTCAAAGTTAGAGCTATAATTCACAAAATACACACCTCACATTTACTCTGTTAAATTCTTCCTTTAATTGAAATGCATTCATTTGGAGAAAGCGATGCTGATAGGAACCAGATAACTGGAGAACTGATGATTTTCTAAGTGCTGTGGGCCCCTTAGGATGTGAATATGGAGCGTTTAGATACCAAACCCACTGGGGGAGGCACTGAGGATTATTCATTCTCGCACAGAGCACTCAATGCAAACCCCAACTCATATTAATTAAAAATTCTAAATCACACATTGTTTTTTTCTGCAAATACTTTTATGCTGTTTTATTTATCACCATTAATAATAACAATAAAGATAATAATAATAAAACTACTATGTGATTAAGGTGCAGATAAGCAATTAGGAAACAAAATATTTACAGGTTTTTAGGGAGCCCTGTGCTCAGAATGGGAATAGGATAATTACAATGGAGGTTTAGCATGAGAGCTCATTCCAGAAGATTCTCCACTGAGAGTTGAAGTCAGTCACTGGGTCCTATTGTGTCTGTGATTCTATTAACCTGTTCCCCTGATAGCAATCATTTAGTCACTCATTCATTTGACACAAATGTATTAAGTGTCTGGAATATGCCAGGCAGTGTGCTAGATGCTGGACACGAGGGTAAATAGAACATTCCCCACTCCTGTGGTCTGAGGTGGTCATGTCATTACAGCCAGGCGGGGAGATGGCCGGCAGTGGCAGGGCCAGGCCCTGTGTGCCATGGGGCAGCTTTCCCCCTGGGTATTTTGTCTACGCCGAGGCCCATAGGGTGAGTTGGAGATCTCCAGGAGAAAGTGTGGGAGAGAGAATTCCCTGGAGAGGCCCAGTGAAGAGTGCAAGCTTGGTACTTGTGAGGACTGAAAAGTCATTGAGCCCCTTTGCTGAAGAAGGCAGCAATCAGAGATGAGCTGGAGAGGTGAGCTGTAGCAGAGATGTCCTGAGAGCTGTGGGGAGCCACAGATGGGTTTTTGAGAAATGGAGAGCAGGTGTGCTCTTCAGAATGCCCCCTCCCCCAACTGGTTGTAGAGAGAGGGACCAGGAAGCAGGGGATGCCCGGGTGGAGCCAGGTGCAGGATTTCATGATGGCCATGGCCTAGAGATGGGTAAAAGCGGGAAAGGGGGAATGGGGGGGATGTCAGAAATTCAGGACAGATGATAATAAAGATTGCAAATACGTAATACACTCTTACCATGTGCCAGAGCCTATTGCAAGTGCTTTGTCTGTTTATTTGGTTCTATCTTCCAACAAACTTATGAGGTCGTGACTATTATCCCCATTGTATGGGTGAGGAAACTGAGACGCAAAGAGATGAAATAGTTGGTGCGACACTACACCACTAATCTAAGTAGCAAATGGGAATCAGTCTCCTGTTTGAATGTGAATCCCACCCCCCAACCCCGTTTTGTTCTAGAGCCCCTGGTCCACACTACTGTCTTTAGTGACATGGGGATGGGAAGTCTGTTAGGTAGGGAGGGTGGGCTGAGCAGATGAGTTGCTTTTGTGACACATACCCCTGACAGTCCCTCAGGGATCACGTGGTATCAGAATCAGCAGAGAGTCCTCATCCCTGGCTGGCCATCTCCCTGCCCACAAAGCCCTTCCTCCTAACACTTGGAAATCAAGCCTTTCAACTGGATGCTAGTAG
The DNA here is from genome assembly GCA_036589455.1 of Ateles fusciceps. Lineage (NCBI taxonomy): Eukaryota > Metazoa > Chordata > Mammalia > Primates > Atelidae > Ateles > Ateles fusciceps. The sequence continues at coordinate 3,886,304 of JAZHEH010001737.1, forward strand.
TCAGGGATTGTCTTGGAGTGGGCGTGGGGGGATGCTGCTGCTGGGCCTGTTGGACCCATGGCCAGGCCTGAGCTCCAAACCCAACTCTTGCCGGCCTCTCAGTACTGAATGGCGCCTTGATGTATTCATTCTGGTGTGCTTTGGAGAACCAACTGATTTCCCAACTTCCTATCTTGTCACTATCTGAGTGAGCTTTATGGAGAATCTGCTACACTTTCAGAAGTTTCATGGACATTTTCTTCATCTTTTGCCTGGAATAAAGTTCATAAATTGGTGCTTTAAGAGGTTTGGTCCAGAATGAGCCGCAGGAAATGGCTAGTTTAAAGACATGATCCTCTCCTCAATTTCCCACTTCCCCATAGGCCCTCTGTTTGCATTTTCGCTGTGGGACTTTCGTGATTTTCGACTCTGAAATTTTCAGTTGTATCAGTCATCTGATCAGCAGATTGCCACTTGCCACCACTCCAGCTTTGTCCTTTGTGTGGTTTAGTCCTAGGACAAGAAAGTAGCCCTGTGGGGTTGGGCAGGTGCCCTGAAATGCTATGCAGAAGGCCTGGGTCTTAATGTCTCAATTCTCTACAGAAACGACCCGGATCACCTTCCGTTCTGGACCTCACTTGTCTCTACAAAAGTAGAAATGCAGGTTCCTGTTGTTGGGTAAATATTTGTAGTAGTAAAGTCAGATAATAGATCCATGCATTTATTCACCAACTATTTATTGATCACCTATTCTGTGCCAAGCACAGTTTCAAATGCTTTGGATAGAGCAGTAAACAAGATAAACAAAAATTACTGCCCACATGGAGCTCACCTTCAAGTGGATAGAAAGACAATGAGTAAGTAACCAAAATATCTAATATGTTAGATGGTAATAAGTGCTGGCGAGTTCCATGTTCAAAATGATCAACCAGGAAATGCTGACCAAGCCTTCTGTTGAAGACAGCTAGAAAAGCAGGCAGTGTCTTGTCTTGAAGGCATGGGAGTGGTGACAAGACACAGTGAGCTGCTGTTCGATTAGGGTCTGGAAAGGACAGAGGCCCGTGGAGGTGAGTCTTATGCTTACAGCCAGTTTTCCTCTAGGCATATTTGGCAGTTCTGAAGAGACAGATGAGAGCTGAGCAGGGCTCTTGACAGCAGGCTTGCAGGGTCAGAGGACCAGGATTGGAACCCAGAGTCTGCCAAGGGGACCAGCAGGTTCCATTGACCCCTCCACTTTCTTTGGCTTGGGACTCTGAAGGGCTGCACACTGGGCCCTCTCAGGAGCTGCCCCTCTGCTTCAAATCCTCTGGATTCTCCAAAATGAGTTAAGATGAGTCTATATGGCTGGTATCCCTACGTGCCCAACAGAAGCAAACAAATAATCTTAGGAGAAAGATATCATCTTGACCTCAAATTATTTCTAAAAACCATGTGCAAAGGTAGAATCTGTAACACAATCTTAAAAATAACCAGATTCAAGGAGACAGCATTAACTAATATCAATAGAAGCAACAGAAAATAGACAGAGAGACCCATAGGGGTCCAGATATATTGGAATTTTCCAGACACAGACTTTAAGATAACTCTGCCTTATCATATTCCAGATGTTAAAAGACCAAAATTGGAATTTTCAGCAGAGAACAAGAAACTATGTGTCTTTTTTAAAAGCCAAATGTAAATAACCACATACTACCCCAAATTAAGAATTCAGTGTCAGAGTTTAACAGATGCAACCAAAAAAAAGATTATGAATTGAAAGATTGATTCAAACACACACACACACACACACACACACACACACACACACACACACACACATTAAATACAGAGAAACCAGAAAAAATGCAAAAAAAAAAAAAAAAAAAAAAGGCAGTGGAGGGGTGGACAGTAGGAGTTGCAGTGAAGACGTCTAACATACGTATAATTGGAATTCCAGAAAAAGAAGAGGAGGAAACTGTGTCAGAAGCAATATTGAAGAGAATGGGTGAGAACATTTCTAAGCTATTGAAAGATACCAAGTCATAGATTCAAGAAACACTTTAAACCACAAGCAGGATAAATGAAATCTAAACCAAGGCACTCATAGTAAAACTGCTAAAAATTAAAGACAGAGAAAAATCTAAAAAGCAGGTGGAAGGGGAAAGATAGATTACTTTGAAAGGTACAATGACTAAATATATAACTGACTTCTCAAAAGAACATTGAAAGTCAGAAGACAGTGGTATGATATCTTTAAAGTGCTAAAAGCAATTGTCATCTCTGATTTCTATACCCAGTAAAAATACCCTTAGAAGAAAAGACAAAGGTGAGATGATAAAAAAAAAAAAAATTCAGGCAAACAGTAAAATAATTTGTCACCAGAAAACCTGGCGAGGCGTGGTGGCTCATGCCTGTAATCCCAGCACTTTGGGAGGCTGAGGCGGGCAGATCACCTGAAGTCAGGAGTTCGAGACCAGCCTGGCCATCATAGGGAAATCCTGTCTCTACTAAAAATACAAAAATTAGGCAGGCATGGTGGCACATGCCTGTAATCCCAGCTACTCAGGAGGCAGAGACAGGAGAATTGCTTGAACCCAGGAGGCGCAGGTAGCAGTGAGCCGAGATCGAGCCATTGCACTCCAGCCTGCACAATAGAGCAAGATTCCATCTCCAGAAAGGAAAGAAAACCCGCACTGAAGGAAATCCAAAAAAAAAAAAGCATGTTTTTCAGGCAGATGAAATTAATTCAAAGCAAAGGGTATATATAAATGAGCATCAATTGTACACAAAGATAAAAAATATTCTCATGAGACAAAATATAGAGAGAGAAAATAAAATGCAAAAAAAGGGCATAGAAATGGGGTGGAGAGCAAGTGAAATGAAATTATTTTAAGGCCCTTGGATTATGTGAGTATAATCTAAGTAGCACTTCAATAAGTCAAGGATGAGGGTTGTAATATCTATGGATATTATAATGAAATACAAAATACCTAATCCAAAAGAAGACACAGGAAAAAAGAATAAAAGGAATATAGAGCAGGTGAGACACAGAAAGCATTTAGCAAAATGATCAATTTAAACCTGAATACATCAGTAATTACGTCAAATGTGTATGCTCTAATCAAAAGACAAAGCTTTTCAGACTGAAATTTTAAATTCTCACTCTATGCTATTTATAAAAAACACATTAAAAGAGAAAAGATATAGAAAGATTAAAGGGAAAAGGACCGAGGGAGGGGAAAGAGATATACTTATGTAAAAAGCAGGTGTAGCTACATCAATATCACGCAAAATTGACTTTAAGAAGCAATACTAGAGTTAAAGAATATTTCATAATTACCATTTTTTTTAAAAAACTCACCCTCAGCCAGGGGGGTTGGCTCACACCTGTAATGCCAGCACTTTGGGAGGCTGAGGTGGGCGGATCACAAGGTCGGAGTTTGCGACCATCCTGGCCAACATGGTGAAACCCCGTCTCTACTAAAAATAGAAAAAGTAGCTGGGCGTGGTGGCAGCCACCTGTAATCTAGCTACTCAGGAGGCTGAGGCAGGAGAATCATTTGAACCCAAGAAGTGGAGATTGCAGTGAACCGAGATCGTGCCATTGCACTCCAGCCTGGATGACAGGGTGAGACTCCATCTCAAAAAATAAAAAAACTCCTACCCTCAGTGCACCAGGAAGATAACAACAATTTTATGCATCTAAGAACTGTGAAAGGAAAAGAATCTTGGGACCCCCAAAATCACTAAACCGAAGGGAAAAGTCAAGCTGGGCACTGCTTAGGGACAACCTGCGTCCCATTTCGTGCCTTAAAATAGGTAACTACTAAGATTTTAAAAACAAGCTATATACTTCCCTCACAAGGAATTTCCTTGTGGACAAAGACAGAGAGAACTTAAAGTCATCCCTCTGCTCACTGAGATAAATGCGTATCTGATTGCCTCCTTTGGAAAGGCTAATCAGAAACTCAAAAGAATGCAACCGTTTGTCGCTTACCTACCTATGACTTAGAAGCCCCTTCAAGCCTCAAGTTCTCCCACCTTTCCAGACGGAACCAATGTACATCTTACATATCTTGATTCATGTTTCACGTCTCCCTAAAATGTATAAAACCAACCTGTGCCCCGACCACCCTGGACACATGTGATCGGGACCTCCTGAAGCTGTATCACTGGCATCCTTAACTTTGGCAAAATAAATTTCCTAATTGAGACCTGTCTCAGGTACCCAAAGTGTTCATAGAACGTAGAACATAGCCTCAAAATATATAAGGCAAAAATCGACAGCACCAGAAGGGAAGAAATAAAAAATTCACAGTCACAGTAGGAAAGATTTAACACGTTCTCTAAATAACAAAACAAATAGACAAAAATAACGATAATAATAAAAGTCTAGAAGATTTCCAAACACAATTAGTAAGCATGACAATACATAGACACAGAGGATATTGTACATAAAATCTAGAGAATACGCATTCTTCAGAATCACACACATAATATTGATAAGCGCAATGGAGAAAAATGAATGAGGAGTGTTGGCTGTGAGATTTTAAATAGTTTGAAATAGTTCAATTTAAACCTGAGTACATGAGTAATTACATCAAACGCATATGTTCTAACCAAAAGACAAAGCTTTTCAGATTGAAATTTTAAATTCTCACTCTATGCTATTTATAAAAGACACATTAAAGGAGAAAAGATACAGAAAGATTAAAGGGAAAACGATGGAGGGAGGGAAAAAGATATACTATGCAAAAAAGGCGGGTGTCACTACATCAGTATCACACAGAATTGCTGTGGTGGCCTTTGAGCAGAGCTGAGGAGGTAAGAAAGGAGGTCATTCGGGTCACTGGTCACTGAGGGAGGAACACTGCAGGCTCCAGGCTGAGGCAGGGGGTGCTGGTGTGTTGGGGAAACAGCAGGGGCCACAAAGCCATCCAGGGGCGGGAAGATGTGGGCTGTGAGCCCCCCAGGAGAGGGGCACCCCCCCAGGCCCTGGGCATTGATGATGGGAATGGAGCCTGCTGCTCCCTGCAGCCCCAGGCCAGCTCCATCTCCACCAAAACAAGACTCCTCCAAAGTCCATTCCAGCCATCAGGTCCCTCTGTCCCTGTCTGCTTAGCTCCCTCCCTGGATCCTGCGCTTCCTTTCGCAGCGCAGTGCTCTTCCATGTCCCATCCAGTCACCTTTTCAGGAAGACACTGAACCTGGTGGCTGGGGATCATGCACTGGAGGTCTATGATGAATCAGGCCTTCCCAGGGGCTCCAGTTCATCCACACAAGCCTGGGGGCAGGCTTTGTTATTAGCGTTTCACAGATGAAAAAACTGCTGCGGGGACTTCTGGTCTTATAAATGCAACCTCCTCCTAAGCTCCACTCTCACTTCTGTTTTCACTGAACCAGGTGCTGCTGGGGACCTCACTTTCAGAGCAGGTTGCTGTCCCCCATCCACCCTGCGACCATCCATCCTGGGATCCTGGGACCCTGGGTCATATTTCTGGGACTAGAGAACAAGTCAGGCCCCTCAGAGCGTCTCATGTGTGTCTCTGCTGCAGGGGAGCTCTGAGTTATCCTCTAGAAAGGGGTGTGGTGGCCAGGGAGGACATCCCCCAGGCTCTGTGTGAGCCGCATTGCCTCTCAGAGTGGGCCTCTGAGCTGGGCCGGAGCACCTGCGCTGGTGCTGTGGGCGGAGGGGAAGTTGCTGACATTGCGCCTTCTGTGGGCTGCCCAGCCCAGCTCCTGGGGCTCTCTGAGAATCCCATTATTCCAGTCTAGGGGCTTCACATCCACAGACTCCTCGTTTGCAGTCTGATGGTTATGCACCTGTTAGGGTCACTGCGCGGACACAGCCTGCACTGAGAATGTCGGATTCGAGTGAAGTGACCATGATCTGGTTCAGCTGGGCCAGCCTTCCTGCACATCAGCTTCCCTGTACCTTTCTGATCAGCACAGCCAGTGCCTATATCTGTCCCCTGTCAGAAGCAAGATGGCAGATATTCCCTCCCTAGACCCCCTCTGCTTCTCTTTTGAGAATCAGGCTCCCTGTGGCCTCTGAGCTTCCAGTCCTGGTGGCCTTGATCCCTCCTTGTAAGGGATCCAAGTGTCAGTCCCCTTGGAGCTCAGCAAGGAAGACCTCACTGGGCCTGTGGGTCCTGGCCACTGAGCCAGGTCTGCTTCCGCTGTGCCCCCCCCCAAGTGGCAGCCTGACCACGAGGTCAGGCCTGCCCTCCCCACACTCCAAGTCTGCACTTCTCTCCTCATCCTGGGGTTCTGTTCTCTGAGCCCTACAGAAAGTTCATACTCAGCCTGGGGTCCATTCTGCTCTTTAATCCTGTGACAGAAAGGCTGGGGATGTTGTGGGAGCCTGATAATGTTCATTTTACCTAAACTAAACTTTCTTAAATTGGGAAGAGAGGGAAAGATGAAAGGAGAAACACACACACACACACACACACACACACACACACACAAACACACACACACACGGCAATGTAAGTTAAAGAAGAAGAGATTTAGCAAGTCTCTAAATATTGTCCTCACCCCCACGCCCTATTCTGCTGAATAAAGAAAATAGAGGTGCCTTTGGGCTTTTTAAAATCCAGATTTTATTAAAAAGAAACGGTTTCAATCAAGCAAACAATTCACAAAGACATTTTCTAGAATAATGAGAATAATAAAAACCATCATTTTTGAAGAGGCTGATTCCTGGCCAGGGCCTGGGGTTGTGGGCTCGGCACCCGTCATTCTTGCCCACCCCATGAACTGTAAGAGAGCTCCATCCCTCTTTGGAAATGAGCAAACAGGTTCAGAAAAGTCTAGTGACCCGTCCAAGGACACAGAGCCCCTGAAAGGTAGCTCTGTGGTCTGCACCAAGTCTGTGTGACTCTGGCACCGTTCCCAGGGTCATTCACAGCAGGGTCCCCCCTCAGACCTCGGCAGGCAGCGAGAAGAACACATAGAGCTTCTGAAATCCACACAAAGGGGTATCCTGCCTTGCGTTTCTGTTTCCCATTTCTGAGCATTCTCTCTGGATTACAGCCGTGACCGCCATATTGCAGCGTGTTTGCCCAGCCCGGTTTGAGTTGTAAGCTGGTGAAATAGAAAAATCCTTGTGAAAATATGAACACACTTTTATTTACCAAAGGTAAATGAAACCTTTCACTGTTCTGAAGGGTTTCCATTTTTCTGTCTTTTGTCTCTTCCCTTTGATTACCCATAACATTAACCTTCAAACAACCTGGCAAATCCAAGTCTCTGATTTCCCAGCAGCCTCCTCCTTCAGCCAGTCAGGGCACCTGTTGCAGGCCCTCTTGGGATCACCTGGCACAGAAGCCTCCCTGTGCCTCACACCCACCCACACCTGTCCCCCCGGCCTGGGAAAAGGCAGTTCCTGGCTGGCCCGTGGTCACTGCGAAGCACTCCTACTTAACAATGCAAGTAGCCATCCCTCTGTCCAGCTGGCTTGGACGAGGCTCTGCCGCCGCAGCTTCTTGCCCGTGGCTCTGTGATGGGGAAGAAAGGAAGGAAAAATGCGTTCCATGCAGGGCCTGTCACTGCTGTAGAAGCAGCAGTATCATTTTCAGGGATGTTGCATTCATAGGGGAAGGCTGTTTCTTGGAAAATACTGCCTTCAAGTACTGTGACTCCTTTCAGGTTATATAAAAGGACATTAGGCAAACACTGGGAAATTGAGCAGCTTCCCGGGTTGGGAGCGTGCAGGGTGGGTGGACCAGCTCCTGCGCACCTCCAGCGGCAGCCACGCAAGATACGAATTGGCTGCCGTTCCCGTCCTCATCAGCCGGCAGTCTGGATAGTATCAGCAATAGGAAAGGTTACAGCTTTTCCTGTGATGTATTGCTACTTCAGAGAGTATTAAAGATGTTTTGAATCTATTTTTTGAGGAATCTTGAAACCACCAGTGGAACATTTTTGCTGTTGTGGGTAATGCACAGCGTAGCAGTGTAGGAAGGCCGGGCCTCGAGAGGGACCCGAGGGTGTTAGAAGCTCCGAAGACAGCGCCCGTTGTCGTTTTAACAGTGAGGAAGCAAGCGAGGCAGAGCATATGCTGAGGTGTGGAGCAGCTGCGACCGGGAAGCGTGTTATTTCTTTTATTTGCTGGGGGGCGGAGAAGAGGCAGACACTGCATCTCCTGGGAGTGGGCAGGATTTATTTATTGGGAAGGGAGTGCCAGAGGAAAAGTTCCGTCATCACGGAAGGAATTCTCCAGCCTTGCTTAGTATTCTTATTGTTAGGGCCTTTTATTTCCTGCCTGGAGGCTCCCTACCCAAAGCACAGATTCAAATAAAAATTGTGGCCTGAGGCAATGTCTTTGAGGGGAGCTGTAGTAGATGGTAGGATGGTGAATTCTGCATGAACTTGACCAGGCCAGAAGGTGCCCAGATATTAGGGCCAAATATGATTCTGGGTGCGTCCATGGGGTGTTTCTGGATGAGATTAAGATTTGAATCAGTAGACTGAGTAAAGCAGCTTGCCCTCCTCATCCATCCAGTCAGTCGGCATGAATAGGACAAAAGCTGATTCTGCTGTCAGTAAGAGGGGGGTTTCCCCGGACTGCCTTTGAGCTGGGACATTGGTCTTTTGCTGCCCTCAGACTGGAATGGAAACATCCGCTCTTCTTGGGTCTTAAGCCTGCAGGCTTTTGGACGGGAACTATCCCAGCTCCCGCTCCTGGGTCTCCAGCTTGCTAACTACAGATCCTGGGACTTCTCAGCCTCCATCATTACATGAGCTGATTCCTTAAAATAAATCCTATATTATATACATATATAATTTCTATCCTGTGAGTTCTGTTTCTCTGGAGAAACTTGGCTGATACAGAAGGCATCCATTGAGGCAGGGATTGAAATCTTGACATCTTTCCTGAACCCATAGCTTGGTCAGGCTACCTGTGTCCTCTGTGAGAGGAAAGGGTCACTGAAGCCCAAAGTATTTGGAATGAGGCGAGAGAAAATCTCTGCAGCCACTCCTGTCTGCTGAGAACATCAGAGGCCGTGAACTATGTGAATGGAAATGAGGATGCCTTGCCAGACAGCCCCCTTTACAGGCAAATGCTGGTCCTTCCCCTCCAGGGGACCAGGGCTTGGAGCACCCTGGTCTTTCCTCCAGGGCAGCCAGATACAAGCCTGGCAGCCACAGGCTCCTCGGCCCAGGGAAAGGCAGCTTCCCTGTTGCAGGTGGGGAGGCTCCAGCCATGGCCTCCAACCATTGCTCCCTAGACGCAGTGTCCCCTCCTTGCTCACCCCCCTGCTAGAAGGTAAAGGAAAGCATAAATGAAATGGTTTTAAGCAGCAGGTCTTAAACCTGGGACTACTCCTGCAACAGGTGAGGCCCTAAGTACATCACACCTGGGGTCTTCTGCAGGGCTGGATCGAGAGCTGGCTTCTCCTGCAGTCTTAAGGGTCTGGTTCCAGCCTGGGCCGTCGGGGATATTTTGAGGGTGTCGGGTATTCTCAGAGGGGTCTGGGGCCTCACAGTGATTGGAGACGGGGGAGAAATGGATGGGGGAGGAGTCCACTCATGGAGCCTTGGCTGTGACTCCTCTTGAAATCCGAGCATCCCAGGGATAGAAGCACTGACACTGATTTGAGAAAATTAGGCCCCAGAGCAGCAGAACCAGCCGTTTCCGTGATGACAGGAGAGACTGCAGTCTGAGAATATGAACTGATGCCAGGGTGCGGGACACAGACGGGAAGCCTCCTCCCCCTCTGGTGAAAAATCAATGCCTGGTGTCAGGACTTCCCTATTGACAGCTTGATTAGAAAGGACTCGAAAGTTCCTTCGCCCTGAAATTGCACCAGGAAAAGAGAGACGGAAGCATGTCTGGGGTGCTGACCGAGCCAGCAAGGGCATTAAGTCAAGACTGCCTCATCCCAGACTATTAGTGCCTAATGCACATTCCCAACTTTTACTGAACACCTACTATGTGCTAGGCCTTATCCTGGAAATAAGCCATGGTCTGTCCTCCAAGAAAATCACAGTGAGAAGTATGGAGATGAGCAAATGGGACTTAGAGTCCAGTAGTTCATGTAGGCTCCAGGGATCTCCTGTGCGGGGAGACCGGGGGAAATGCATCAGAGAGGCCAGAGAAGGGAACTGTCGGGGGAGGCATGTCCAGGGGGGAGGCCACGGAGCTGAGTCCCCGAGGATAAGACAGAGCGACCCTCAGTGAGGGGGCCCAGTGGACACGCAGAGGCCAGACTTAGGCTGATGTGTGGAGATAGGACCCAGCAAACCACATGGGAGTGCTGGCAGCGTGAAGTGCCAGCCCAGGAGTGGTGAGAGGGGGCACCAGGAGGCTAGTGGGACCCATCAAGGAGGTGGCACTTGACCCCTTCGACTGTGGGATTGGAAGGTGTTAGGGAGGAGAGTGACATGGTTATATTTACATTTTAGAAAAAGAACCACCTTGCCCATAAAGAACAGATTCTGGTAGACTCCCCCAGGTGACACTCCTTGGAGGCCAGGAGAAGGCAGAGGTGAGGGGCAGGGAGGCCAGGGCTGCTAGAAGAAGTATTTAGGAGGGCATCAGCAAGGCTGCTGGGGTGTGGGGCTGGGGGACAGTTAGAACCAAGTCCCGGATTCCCGCCTTGGGAACAGGGTGGTGAGGCCAGCTCTGGGACACAGCATGCAGCGGAGGGGAGCTGCCCCAGGGTGGGGGAGGGAGGGAGCTGCCCCTCTCCACTTTGGAAGGGCCCAGACAAGCTGCTGTGTGCATTGGCACGTGACAGGCCCTGGAGTGGGCACCAAGGGGGTCGGCATACCCCCCTCCCTGTGGTGGTCAATTGCAGCTCACCGTCCAGTCCAGGACACACAGAGCGCGAGGTACAGGCAGCACATCCACGTGGAAGCGTTGAGCGGGCTTGCAAGTATCTGGAAAGGTGACGTGATGTGGCAATCGGGGCAGCAAGACCAGACGCATGAACAGGGTCCCCGTCCAGGGTGGGGGAGAGGGGAGGCAGGAGAAGAACATTACAGAACCCAGGTAAACATCATCATTTAAAGAGAGAAGGCCAAGCCCGCAGAGCCGGGTGTACACACCAGCCAGTGTGTGGCACTGTGATGGGAACTCTAGGATCCTGCTGACCGGGGCACTGCTGCCACTCTGACCAGTGCCTTCTACCCACAGAGACCACCCTGCGTGGGAAGCCAGACTCCCGTCATGAAACCAGCATTCCGGGAGCCAGGCAGAGGGTCTTTCTCATTGCTCAGGCTGGCAGCTTGAGGAACACACTTCCACTGCAGGAACACCTTTGGCCGGGGGACTGCAGTGCTCCAAGCCCCGGTGCCCTGGCTGGGAAGCGTTTACCTGTGAAGGGTGCTGGTCTTGGGAAATGTCTGGTCTAGGAGGCCCAGTTCTCACCCAGCAGCAGCAGCAGCAGCTGAGGAACTCTACAGCAAAGTCCCAGGTCCCACCCGCAGCCCACGTGAGCCAGACCTCCCAGGGAAGACACTGGGGAAGCCCAGCCAGGCTAAGAACTGCTGCTGACTTCCAACTGCCGATTCACACGTGAGGCCCAGCAGAGAGAAGCTTCTTGTCCGGATGAGCTCAGGCCTCTAGAGTCCCTGCCCTCCTGAACACGTTTGGCAATGTCCGTGGCAGCGGCTCAAGCATCAGTAACTATAGTGTCTGGAGCACCTAGGAAGGAAAAGGAAGAGACGAGGGTGAGGAGAGGTAAGGGAGGAAAAGACGAGGAAGAGAAGAAGCTGAGGAGGAGGACGAGGAGATGAGGAGGAGAAGGGGAGGTGGGGGAGGAGAAGATGAGGAGGAGAGAGGGCAGGTGTGGGAGGAGAAGATGAGGAGGAGGAGGGGAGGTGGGGGAGGAGAAGATGAGGAGGGCAGGTGGGGAGGAGAGAAGACGAGGAGGAGGAGGGCAGGTGGGGGAGGAGAAGACGAGGAGGAGGAGGGCAGGTGGGGGAGGAGAAGACGAGGAGGAGGAGGGGAGGTGGGGAGGAGAAGATGAGGAGGAGGAGGGGAGGTGGGGGGAGGAGAAGATGAGGAGGAGGGGGAGGTGGGGGAGGAGAAGATGAGGAGGAGGGGGGGGAGGTGGGGGAGGAGAAGATGAGGAGGAGGGGGGGAGGTGGGGGAGGAGAAGATGAGGAGGAGGAGGGGAGATGGGGGAGGGGAGGAGGAGGAGGAGGGAGATGGGGGAGGAGGAGGGGGAGGTGGGGGGAGGAGGAGGGGAGGTGGGGGAGGAGAAGGGGAGGAGGGAGAAGGGGAGGTGGGGGGAGGAGACGAGGAGGAGGAGGGGGAGATGGGGGAGGAGAAGATGCGGAGGAGGAAGGGAGGTGGGGGAGGAGAAGGAGATAGGGAAGAGGATGAGGGGATACGGAGGAAGGGAGGGGAGGGGAGAAAGAGATGAGTAGGAGGGGAGATGGGGAGGAGATGAGGAGGAGAGGGAAGAAATGAGGAAGAGAGGAGGTGGGGAATGAGGAGGAGGAGGAGATGAGGAGGAGGAGGAGGAGACAGGGCGGAGGAGGAAAGATAGGGAGGAGGAGGCGGTGATGTGGAGGAGGGGGGATGGGGAGGAGATGAGGAGGAGGAGGAGGATGGGAGGAGCGGGGAGGAGAGGAGCATGCTTAAGCCCTGGTGCTAAAGGGACAGACTCCCCCTGCCAGGAAGATGCAGACTGGACAGCATGTGGAGATGCCGAGGCCCCGGGAGAGTAAGTGAGGGCATCAGTACATTTCCAGATGAAGAGAAGGCTCTACCGAAATCAAGTGCAGCAGAAAGCCGCCCCTCTCCACTTCGGAGTGCCCAGACAAGCTGCTGTGCGCACTGGCATGTGACAGGCCCTGGAGGAGGCACCCAGGGGTTCTGGCACACCCTCCTTCCTGTGTTGGTCAAATGCAGCTTGCCGTATCCAGGCGTCAGAATAGGGACAGCTACCACATATCCCTGGGAGTGTGAAGGCGAGGGACACTGTGGTCACTAGTACGCAGGGGACTGCCTGGCTGCATGACAGCTTGGGTGCAGTTTAAGTAAGAGCAGGACACATGAGAGAGAAAGTCTGGTCCAAAGGCAGGTGCACAGTGGCCCCTGTGTTGACACCCCCGGGACGTGCTGGGAGCCAGCTGGGCACCCTCGATGCACATCCTTCCAACACCCCCTCATCAGGCCTGGGACACAGGGGGCTGTGATTCTCACTGTGGGGGATGGGGAAACTGAGGCTCAGAGACATTAAATCCTTGCCTGGGCACTCAAGTGATGAAGGAACAGGGACTCAAACCCCTTACTCTAGATGCCCTATTGTTCTGACCCCCGAAGGCATCAAAGACATCACACTCCCCGTGCCCAGCACAACGCATTGTCCTCTCTGTTCATGCCCACACCCCTCATCCTGAAGTCAGGTCTCAGCCCCCTCCTCCAGGCAGCCTTCCTGGACTCACAAGGCCTTTCACATCACAGCATGTGATCTCTCTGAGTTGCACCTGTTTTCTTACCTGACTCCACCCATATGATCTGCTGGAGAGCAGATCCCTTGTCCTGCCTAATCACAAAGGATGGACAAATTCGAACAGTGGGTCCCAAGAAGGATGGAGCGTGGAAAACTCCGCTTCCCCTGCCTGGCATGCCCAGTCTTTCCTTCACGGCCCAGCCTAAGGCCCACTCCCATCCCTCTACTGGGGGGCCTTAGGTAATAACATCAGGAGCTTCCAGGCATCCTTGTGTTCTAGGCATGGTTCTGAGTCCTTTGCACATATTAGTTCACAATTCAATGGTGTAGGTTTGAATTATCTCTGTGTTAGCGGTGAGAAAAGGAGGGCGTGGAGTGGTCTATGAGCTTGCTTGGCTTTGCTTACTTGAAAGTGGCAGAACTTGGATTTGAACCAGGCAGCGGGGCTCCAGAGTCCTACTCCTACCCACCACCCTGAGTGAGAAAGCTCATCCTGCCCTCAGGAGCTCACAGTCCCGGGTGAGACAGGCTTCTGCACAGTGAAGTGAGGAGGTGGCGAGAGCTGGTCATAGGTGGACCCAGCGTGCCGGGCAGGAAGCTGTCCTACCCTGATCTCCGGTCTTGGACAGGGCACATCTCACGTGATGTAGCCTGGGATGTGCTGGAACGTCTTTCCCTCCCTACCCTGGAGGCCTGGCAGGTGCCAGGTTCCAGTGGACTCGCCTCGTGGTGCCTAACATCCCTCACGGACCCTACAGTGCTGGCCTGTCCCCTGCAGTGGCGATGAGCCCTGGGAGTCCTGCACTCAGGTTTACACATTAGTGGCAAGAGGACAATCCGCTGTCTGGGGGAACAATATGTTTGCCTGCCCCTTGTGGAGGGAGCGGGCTGTGTTTTCTCCGTCTTGTAATTGTTACCATCTGTTCCCCCCCATCATGTTTGTTGATGTTTTCTTGTTTTAAAACTGAAATGAGTCAGACTGGAAGCTGATTTAGGAAAAAGTATCTGGGAGGAAAGCTCAAAGTGGCCATGGGGGACTCTGTGTTCTGGAGCCATCGGAAAAGAAAAGATTCTGTGGGGCCGACAGGGTGTGTCTGCCAGCTACTCCTGCCCTGTGGGGGCCGGAGTCCCCCCCGCAGCCCGAGCAGGCTGAGGCTGTGTGGGTTTGTGTGGAATGCATGTGTGTGGGCTCAGTTATGTAAGTAAGCAAGTGCATGTGTGCACACTTGTACACCTGTGTGATTGTGATTGTGTGTGCATATGTGAATGTGAATGTCATTCCGGGGGTGGAGTTGTACAACATGCGCTGTATGAGTGGTTGGAGTCTTGTATTCAGAAGGAGGCAGACACAGAAGGAGAGAGCTGCCAGCTGGCTGTGACCAAGGTCTGGGTTTGGAGGATCCCCCATTTCTGCAGCTGACTTAAATGTGACCTCAAGCAAATCCATAAACTAACTTCCCACGAGTAACCAATGTAAGAGAATTTTGGTGCTAGCGCTAACTCCAGATGAAGATGAGTGGGCTGGCTGGGCTCACTTGGAGGTATTTATAGATGTGTATCCAGGGAGAATGGCCCCTGGAGGTGATCCCCAAGCTTCTCACAGGGGCTGTTGGTATTCCACATGAGCTGCACATGGCTGGAAGTCTAGCAATTACTACCTGGACTGTTCATCTCTTGGGCAGTTATGACTCAGAATATTTGACCTGAACTCCCCCTGCCTGCCCCACCTAACCCCAGAGATAAGCTTAGGGTTCCTCTGTGGGACAGGAGGCTGCAGGGTCCTGGAAGGATCAGGTACCAGACAGGAACTGGCTTCCTGAGCCATTAAAACAGGGCTTCGGCTGCCTTCTTATCAGGGGTTTTACATCTCCGCCACCCCCCACGTTCCCAGTCCCATGCTGGTATCCAGCAATCACCTGGACTCTTGTTTCTTCATTGTCATTATTTAGCCAAAGAAAGATGCCCTGCGACATTGCCCCTCACTGTCTGTATCTATGAGCTGGGCTCAGCTCTGTTACCTGACCTGCAATTAAGACCAGCTGCCACCAGAGGTCATAATGCGTTGGTCTCAGAGCCAACAGCTACACTTCCCGTAGATGTGGTTTTTGAATCAGGATCCAGCCTGTTTTTCAGTCCTTTGCCATTTCTTAATTATCCATAGCCTGTGGGGGAGTCTGCAGCAACCCAGAGAAAACTGACGGAGAAAGACTGTGCCTTTGGCTCAGCATCCCTCATGAAAGGCTACTTCATATTCCTGCATTCTTGGGTCCCCTAAAAGTAACAGTAGCTGCCGTTTGCTGGCCCCTGCCTTGTCCCAGGTACTTTGCTAGGTCCTGGAAGTAGAAGATTCCCACTGCTTGTTGAAATCAGCCTTTCAAAGGAGGGACTGTCCTGCCTGCTTTATAGATGAAAGAGAGAAGTGGGGCTCAGAGAGATGAAATGACTTATGCAAGGTCACAAGGCCAGTTAGGAGGGGGGCGGGCCCCAAATCCAGACCTGCTGACTGCTGGCCACAGCTCTGATCATTATGAAGAAGGGAGGCAACTCCAGGAGAGCCATGGTGCTGTCAGCTGGGAAATGTGAGTTGTGATCATCCAGGTTGGCTGGGTTTTCACCAGAAGTTCTTGGATTCTGCTCCTGCCCTTGAGCCTTTGATCCAGAGTTTCTCCTTCCTGAGAAGTCACATGGTCTGCGCTCAGCCTTACAGCAGGACACGGGGTATAACTCACTCCACTTACAGTGATGTTTAGGAGCAAGCAAAGGAAGCTTCTCATGTCTGCATATTTAAATGCTTTTATTAAGTGGAACAAGCTATTTCTGAACACGAGAGTGGCCAACAGCCTTAGAGGAAATTAAAATGAACCATGACAATGGAAAATTGCACAGGGGCACGGTGGATTCTCCGGAGATAAATACAACAAGCCTTTCAACGCATTTGGGAAAGACTAGAGATCACGGAGATTATGCTGTGAGAGAAAAGCAAACCATCAGAAAATTAGAGCTCAGGCTGGTGGGAGGATCCACCAGCATGCTAGTCAGGTCTGTGGGTGTCTGTCTCCGTTCAACACTCCCTGGGGTCTAGGGGGCGAGGTGGAGCCAGAGAAACCACGGGGGGATCAATCTCCACTCAATTGGGCCTGCATTTCTGAACACCCGCTTTGTTCATGCTGCGTGGATCTTATGGACTGAATTGTGCCCCCAGCAAAATTCTCAGGTTGAAGCCCTAACCCCATTGTGATGGTGTTTGGAGATGGGCCTTTGGGAGATAATTAGGTTTTGATGAGATTGGGGGGGGGGGGTCTCCTGATGGGATTAGTACTCTTGCAAGATGAAGAAGAGACGTCAGAGCTCACCGGTGAGGACACAGCAAGAAGGCAGCAGTCGGCAAGCCGGGAAGAGAGCCCTCCCCAGAACCTGCCCATGCTGGCACCCTGATCTTACCAGCCTCTTGGACTGTGAGGAATGCATTTCTGTTAAGCCAGTGGTCCCCAACCTTTTTGGCACCAGGGACGGGTTTCATGGATGAAAATTTTTCCACATACGGGGGTAGGGGGTGTGGGGTGTTGGGGGGCAGTTTCCAGATAAAATTGTTCTACCTCCGATCATCAGGCATTAGATTCTCCTAAGGAACACACAACCTAGATCCCTCACGTGCACAGTTCACAGTAGGGTTTGTACTCCTATGGGAATCTAATGCCGCCACCGATCTGACAGGAGGCAGAGCTCAGGCAGTAATGCGAGCGATGGGGGAGCAGTTGTAAATACAGAGGAAGCTTCGCTCACTCACCCATCACTCACCTCCTGCTGTGCGACCTGGTTCCTAACAGACCACAGGCTGGTACTGGTCTGTGGCCCAGGGGTTGCGGACCCCTGGCTTAAGCCATCCAGTGATATTCTGTTATGGCAGCCTGAGCTGACTACTGCAGTGAGGAGCAGAGCTGGGCACTTAGATCTTGGCCTCAGAGGACTCCCAGGTCTCGAGGGGCTGTCAACTGGACCATCTCAAGTTTCCATAGATATCAGCTGTTGTAATTGTGATCCTGACTCTCCCACTAGCCTGTGCATTCCCCTAGGCCAGAGACTATTGATAGCTGTGTCTCCAGAACAGGATCGCCTCTCAGTAAGTGTGGGGTGGGAGGGGGGCTGGCTGGCTGGATGGCTCCCCCTGCAGGCAGTGGGCCCCAGCGCTGAGCGGGCGGAGCTGTGGTAGCCCGACCACATTGCACGTGCAGACGGAAGCCCTCCCTCGGAGGTGAAGGGAGGAAACCTTGGCCTGGACAGCCGGGTTCCTACTGAGGAGGGGACATCAGTGGAGGGCATTTGTCTGGGATCCCATCTCCAAGGGCAGGCCGGGCCCAGCCTCCTCAGGAGTTGGCACTGTGGCTACCCAGCCTCTTGCAGAGAAGACCAGAGCCTCACGCTGCCCTGGTTACCCATAGCCCCCGTGTGCTGTGCCCGCCCTCGCCCTGCTCCTCCCCAGCACCCCTCCCTAGGAAGGGAAGTATCTGTCGACCTGCCCCAAGAGGTCTGCTTCTGTCTCTCCTGCCCCTTCCACCTGCCTAACGATCTCTCTGCTGTGCCTTTTGCCCTGGGCCTCCAGTGAGTTTGGATGGCATCTGGCTGTCCCCAAGTGCCTCCTGCAGCCTGAAGAGCTGGGCTGCTGCTGAATGCCAGTTCTTTCAAACATTGCTTAAACCACCTCAATTCTGAACCCAGGTGGGGCCAGAGAGAATGCCGCTCTCTCAGGGCCCGGGCCCGCCACACATGGCTCTCCTTACAGACAGCCTGAGCAGGCACAAAGCATTCAGCACCTGGGAGCTGGAAGAAGGCACGCTGAGGCCCTCGCTGCGTCTTCTGGAACATTCCACCACAAAGCGGTCATTTCTGCTCAGCTCCAAGCCCCAAACCACATCAGAATCTAGGCTACCATCCTGAGACCCCCACTCAGGGCTTTCTTCAGTGAGGCCTGAAGTCCCCGAGGCTGGAAGTCCCTGAGGCTGCAAGTTCCCATGATAAAACTGTGGTAGCTCCTTCTGCAGCGCCGTGCGTCTGAGGGGCCGCCTCCGAGGCTGTGTGTGCTGCCCTGTTTGTCTCTTTATCTCGCTGCCCCTCGGCGTGACTCTGCCACCGTCCCTTCTCTTGTTAGGCCTCTAATGAGGTCGCTGAGGATGTCATGTCAGGACTGTGTTGTTTGGCATCAAGAGTCAAGCTCTCCATCGACTCCGTGCTCTGGGAGTTAGTGCTGCGAGTCACACGGCAGAGGGTTTAGAACTTGGAGCTGTTCCCTTTTCCCAGTGAGTCTTTGTTTGCAATAAAAAAATAAAAAATTAGGACTGCTCTGTCCCTGCCTAGAAAAGAGGAGCCCAGGGGTCTTAACGAGCGTGGTAAGCTGCTGTTGAGGAAGGCCACAAAGGGAGTCGCAGACAATGAATGGGGACTCGGTCTTGGGGTTTTTTCTGGCTCTGGGGGGTCCTACACACAGGAGGGCTTAGTTCATCCTAGAATGCCCTCCAGGGAGGCGCTGGGAAGGCCTTGGGGGGCAGAGGGGCCAGGGCAGCCCCTGCCTGCTGCTTCCCCTGGGTCATTGGGAGCCATCTCCACCTGGGCCCAAGTTGCTGGGCTCACAGTTAATGCTGAGGCCAGGCATGGTAGCTCACACCTGTAATCCCAGTGCTTTGGGAGGCCAAGGTGGGAAGATCGCTTGAGCCCAGGAGTTCGAGGCTGCACTGAGCTGTGATGGCGCCACCGCAATCCAGCCTGGATGACAGACGGAGACCCTGGATCAAAAATAGTAATAATAATAATAATAATGTTGGGGTGTTCAGGCTCTAGTCTCAGGCCCCATCCACAAATGGTTTAGGGAGCCCACCTGTAGCCCCACACCCGCCCATAGCCCTGCACAGGGGACTTTTCCTCACCAGCTTCACTACGAATTTCAAATCTGAAACTAACAAAGGCTCCCGGAAGTGGGCGTTGTGTGATTCGCCTCTGCGAGTCTGCAGCTGACCCTGGGGAGGGCGGCGGGCGGGCCGGAGTCACTGCCAGCAGGGCCGGCAGTTGGAAAATGTCCTATCAAAGGCCAGAGGAAGGGCTGCCCCCGCCGGGCCCACCTCCCCGCCCACTATGGCGACACGAATGGAGAGGGTCGCCGTGCTCAGGAGGGCGCTGCCTTGTCACCGATCCGCGGTGACCAGGAACAGGCAGGGCGGCGGGTCCTCTGCGCGGGCCCGGCGCTACAAGGATCGCGGCTGTTGGGGGAGCGGAGCGGGCTGATTGAAGGGGGATGAAAGGCCCGGCCCGGCTCTGCGAGGGGTGCCCCTCGCGCTCCTCCGCATCCCCGTCTGTCCGTCTGGGCCACTGGCTCCGGCACATCACAGGCATCTGCTGAGGGCCAGGCCTGCCCCTGCACCTTTCAGCAGAATGAAAGGGAAACTGATATCAGAGGGGAGCTGAAGCACAGGAAAGGGCCTCTTTCCTTTCAAAGACTTTGGTTTGTGATGAGCTTTTTTTTTTTTCCAGGTGATCTTATTTCAAAGCCCCTTTGAAAATTTTGTGGGTTTTCTAATGGATGAAAAGTTACTTGGAAATGGGACTAAGAAGTTTTCGGTTGAAAGTTGTTAGAGGAAAGTTGAAAGCTTTGAGCTGTAAGGTTCTGCCAGATTTATCATCTCCTTTGTCCACAAGGCCCATCCACTGGGAGGAGGGCTTGGAGGAAGGGGCTGGGGGCCCGGACAGGGCACGTTCCAGAGCGCGGTGCAAAAACCAGCCACATCTGCAGTTGCTTGACGTTTGCAGGGGAGGCCATCTGTGCTGTGCTTTCAGCAAAAGAGTCTCCAAGGTATAGACTTTGATGTTGGAAAAGGGAAAAGCAAACATACTTCCAGGATACTATAGAAAGCTGGGTTCTATCAAAGGCATGGGCTACCACGCAGGTGCTTCACATCAGAACAATCATTAAGAAAGCAGACAGACAGGGCCCCAGCAATCCTGAGAGAGGGAGAGAGAGAGGCCTGGCGTGAGCTCTGGAGCAGGTCCATGCTTGAGATCCGATGAGAGGAGATACCAGCTAACAGCCCCAGGAGGAGGCGCTGGGAAGGGGTTAGGTGAACAACCAGGGAAAGCACTGTTACAGAAACGGGGGAGTTTCCAGAAGGAGGAAGGAGGAAGCCATCAATCAGAGAAAGTGGCCATGGAGTGCTCCTGTGTTTGGCAGTAGGAGGTGATTGTTCATTTAAAGGGGGGTGGTTTCACTGAAGCGCCGAGGTGGGCAGCCCTAGGAGTGGAAGCCAAGGAGATGACAGAGAGCCCCAGTGTGCTGGCAGGCTCGGAGCAGGAGGCCCCATCAGGCCGGACACAGTGTGGGAAGGGGAGGCCCTGGCCGGTGCGCCTGCAGGCAACTCGTGGGGGGCTTTGGTATTACCCTGACGGGATGGCATAGGCTCAGCCTTGATATGGCTGAGTCTATTTATGGGGCTACCGGCCACTGCAGGGAGGCTAGGGAGAGGTAGCCTTGGGACATTCCAGCCATCCCAGAGCACGTCTGAAGGTCTTGGAATAAAATAGCAGACCTGGGTTAGAGTCCCAGGCTCGCCATGCCCTCTGGTTTTGGGTTTTGTTTTGAAATGCAGTCTCACTTTGTCACCAGGCTGCAGGGCAGTGGTGCTATCTTGGCTCACTGCAACCTCCCTCTCCCGGGTTCAAGTGATTCTCCTGCCTCAGTCTCCCAAGTAGCTACCACTACAGGCGCCCACCACCACGCCCAGCTGATTTTTTTTTTTTTTTTTGTATTTTTAGTAGAGACAGGGTTTCACCATGTTGGCCAGGCTGGTCTCAAATTCCTGACCTCCAGTGATCCACCCACCTCAGCCTCCCAGAGTGCTGGAATTATTGGTGTGAGCCACCGCGCCTGGCTGCCCTGAGTATTTTCAAACTTCTCTGGGCCTTATTACTCTCATCTGTGAAATGGAGGTAAGAACACAGAATTCCTCATGGAAGGAAATCAGCGCGTGCCAGCACCTGGAGTGGAGGAGACTGTTAGGACAGTAGCTGGCCAGGGGGGCCCACTTAATCTGTGCTTGGCATCTGTTTATGGCTTGGGGCCCTGACAGTGACCCAGTGAGAAAGAGCCCAGGAAGTGGTTGGTGGTTTCCACTTGAAGTATTTACAGATGACCCTCAGGGCTGGGCATCAAGCCCAGGGTCACAGGGCAAGGACAGGGCCGGGCCTGGGGCCCAGACGGGGTCTGCGGTTCTAGCTCCCAGCCCAGCATGTGGCTGCCCTGGCCAAGCCTGTCCCCTGGCGTCTCTCACTGGCTACTCAGCCCCTCCTACCACCTGCCCCATCATGTCCTCTGCCCCCACCCAGGCTCTCAGCAGGATCGTTTACCCTTCAAAGACATCATCATATTCTGTAATATGATTGGAATCTGAATATATGTTTTAAATGACAAGATTGAAATTAAAATTTAAATAAAGAATTACTTTTCTGTAAGTTGCGCCGAAAGCAGTAATTTAGCAGCAAATTGATAGAGAAAGGTAAGCACTGGTCCTTTAAACCATCATGCAGTTTCCAGCATGCGTGCCAGAAGTGTCTCAATTTAACACATCATTGGTTAGTATTATTAGAAATTTCATCAGGCACCAGAGCACATTATGGCAGGGCTCTGAAGGGGAGGCCGAGGGTGCAGGCCTGGGGCCAGGGGGCCAGAGAGGGCAGCCTCGTTAATGAGGGCAGGTGGGGCTCAGGAGACCCTCCCCTGGCCCCCAGGTAGGGATTTAACTGTGATTATCTTCTCATTTGTGGTTCAGTAGCAATCTGGAAATGAGAACTGAGGGACCCTTAAATGTCATCGGTTCTTCCCGGAGGCCACAGATTTGCAGCTCTGGTGGCTCTCAGCATGTCCTCCTGACTCCCTGAAACCCAGGCTCAGAATAGAGGTGCTCAGAAGTGTCTCACCAAGAAGCTGGTTCCCATGAGCCATATAAGCAAGACCCAAAACTCTCCCAGTCAGGACCTGATAAGCAGCATCAACCCCTAGGTCCCCATGCTCGGGGCACAGGCCCGAGAACTTGAATGCAAAGACTTTCATTGACCCCCAGAGGAAGGCCATGGACTACCTGCCTAGCATCCCCTGTAGGTTTATTAAAGGGGCACAATTTGGGTCCCTCACCCCATACCAACTGAATGAGAGCCTCTGAGGTGGGGTCCAGAAACTTCCATTCCTAACGATTCTTCTAGATGCTGCTTTTGTGCACTCACACTGGAGATCCCCGTGCTGATGGTCGGAGTCCTCCCTATTTGATCTTGGAATCAGTGCTCTCAGTGATAACCTGCCAACACTAGGAGGCCTAACAGTCTAGCTACAAACCTATGAGCTGTCGTCTAAAAAACCCCAGACACCAAAATATCTCCTCCCTAAGCCTGAGTTTCTACCATTGGACCATCGTTCCTTTTAAGTAAGAACTGCCTTCCTGGGGCTTCACTTTTGTAGGGCAAGCGCCCCCGAGAGGCCCACACACTCAGTCCCCAATACCCTGGTCTGAATATGTTTGCCAAAAGCTGGGTGCCATCATTCCTCACAAGTGGATCTGGCACCATGAAGACCTCAAGTGCCTTGCAGAAGGAGGGAAGCTGAAAGGAAGTGAAATGTCCACTCTTTGCAGGGAATGGCCTGCCCAGCACTGCTCCGTCCTGGAGCTCATAGCTGGTGTGTTATGATTCCCCCCAGGTCAAGCCAGGGCCAGGTGGTCAGAGGTGCCTGCAACATATGCACTTCTGCTAGGAGCACTGTGCAAAGTTGTTCTTGCTGTTCTCAGAAGCACCCTGGGAATGATAACCTTGCAGATTGAGAAGAAAAAAGAAATGATAGCATTCACTGCCAGTGCCGGTCTGAGGACACCAGAGCCTCCCCACCATGTGCTCCCAAATCCCAAGACCTCTGCTACCAGCCTCTGCAGAGCATGGACTTAGAGGGGTGCTGGCCTCCTCATGTCGCCCAGCTTTCCACACTGCAGTCTCACCTAAGCGGGTTTGAGCCACAGGTCACATGCCATGCCTTAGCTGCAAGGGAATCTGGTAGAGCAAGTTTTCTGATGTAGGGAGCTCAGAAAATGGGCAATCAGAAACATACCAGAGGTGCAGACAGGGTGAGCCCACACGAGCATCTCTCGCCAGAAGCCTTCAGAACCCAGAGCCAGGTAGGTGGGATGGGCTGGGCACACCAAAGCTTATCTTCTCCAGATGAGCCGGGTGTGGTAGGGAGTCCAAAGACGGAAACAAGGCTGCAGATGAAGCTCTGGGTGCAGGGAGCTCCAAGCTGCCCCCTGGCATTGTCCTCCCTGTGGCTCCTCAAGTTTTCATCCAAGGCCACTTCACACCCACCACCCAGCAGGGCTGTGTTGGGGGAAATGCTGCACTAACTTTAGTTTCGGCATTTATGTAATTAGAGTCCCGCTGTATTTGTGCCGCCCCCAATCCTCTACAGAACACAAAGGTGCATGTAACACTGTGCATTTATATGTCAAGAGTAAGGCACAAATCACTTGTTGCCCTTTACTGTTTTGCAATGCATACAGGATAAGATACACAGTACACTGTGTATCCCTCTCTCTTTTTTTTTTTTAACTTTTTTCCATTTTTAGTGGCCGGAAATGACACATTTTATAATATCTCCCAAATTTGTGCACAGGAATTCTGAGAGAGCTTGGCTGGACAGTTCTGCTGACCCGTGGTGTTGACCAGTAACCCTTGGTGATGTTCAGCTGATTTACTGATGGTCTGGAAGGTCTCAGACCCCAAGGCAAAAGCTTCAAGGCCTCTTAAAAGATAGGCCCAGGACTGGCATGGTGTCACATCTGACATACTCTGTCAAAAGAGTCACAGCAGTGTGTGTGTGTGTGTGTGTTTGTGTGTGTGTGTGTGTGTTTTAAATTTGACCAGTTGGAAGCTCTGTGTTTTGCTGGAGGCTCAGCTGGAGGAGTTCCAGGAGCCCCATGGCCTGCATGTCTGCAGCCTTCATCTCTGTAGCTTTGCTTCTCTCCCTGTGTTCCCTGGTCCGGTCTCCCCTTTGCATTTCGTCGTGATTTTACTGCACCTTCTAACGGTAGCACCAGTCTTTCTATTAACAAGGGTGGGCACGAGACAACACAACATCATGGGTCTGTTTCTTGGGGTCTCACTCCAAGCCTGCATCACCCCCATGGCTCCCTGGTAGAGGTGTCCCATTCTGCTGGTTGTAACTTCCTCCAGGGCAGGGACTTGCCCAGCACAGATCCCTGGCACACAGCAGTGCCTCCACCCTGGAGTGAGCGCTCAGCGATGCTCAGCAGAGGGCAGCCCCGCCAGCCCTGTTTGCACCGCGTGGTACAGAGCATCGTGGCCTGCACGTTCGGGTCTGGAAGACAGTCTACTTGGCAGGAGAGGGTTGTGGGTGCTGGCATCATCATTCCTCCAGAAAAGGCCTATGTGCACCCCGGAAGTGGACTTTGAAGCCTATCTCTGTCAGATGTATCTCGGCAGGAAAGGCACTGGTTGCCAAGGGGTCCTTTGGTGGTGACTTGGGCCCAAATCTGTCTGCCAGATTGAATCCTGCCTAGTTTTTGTGGCCCAGCCCCAGCCCATCTCTTCTGGAAGCTTTTTCTCAAGGCTTCATTGATTCACTCTCTTCTGACATCCTTGGGAAAACAGCGCTGTGTTCTCGTTTCTCCAGAAGATCCCCCCAGGTTCCCCCAGGTCCCCCCCAGCTCCACAGAGGCAGTAGTCACCCCCTCGGTGTCCATGCCTTCATCACACCCAGGCATCCGGAGGGGCTGATGGGTTCTGCTGGCCAGTGGGTTGGGCCATCTAGGGCTCCAGGCAGCCTCCAGCAGCATCCAGGCCAACAGTGTTGAGGGTCCCAGCACACACGGCCCCCATGATGTGGAAGCCTCAGCTCCCCAGTGAGGGAAGCGTGCTGTTTCGCTGCTCTGCTCTGTTGCTTGCGTCATTCACTCTCCCTGGAATGGACCCTATACGCTCATTCATTTCTCAAACCAACAGTGATGCGTGCTTCTTCCACCGGCCAACACTTAGCTCAGAGACCTTGCCCTCATGGAGTCATGGAGTTCTGCCTGCAAAGATAGGGCAGAAACCAGGCCCTGGGGGGCAGTACTGTGATCATTGGGTGCACAGAGAGTAGAGGTGAGGACAAGCGAGGCCTGGGAGGGCCCCAGGGGAGTCCCCGCCATCTCTCAAACCTCCCTGGCCACGCAGGACACGGCTAGTTTATATGGCACCTTTGTGCAAAGTAGAAAAAGGGGTGTCCTCTGGGCGGAGCAAATTAGCAAAAGCCTCTCGGGGCTGTGTGTCACGGACTCGTGGGTGCACAGCCAGGTGAGCAAAGGGTACTCCATGGGCATCCGCCGCTCCTGCCTCCCCGGGTGTCAGCCCCTCGCCCTTTGCCAGGCATCCTTCATTGCACACCACCTGCGGCCCTACATGCCTTTCCCTAAATGAAGCAGGTCCCTCAGAGCAGCTCTGTGGGCCATGCATGGCTGGCTCCCCCAAGCTGGTGGCAGGAGCCCACGTGTCCTCTGAGACTGTGCAGGGTGGAGGCCCCCAGCCCCTATGACCAGCAGGTGCCTCCCCCTCTGCGCTGCCTCACAGACAGCTTCAACCATAAAGGCCCTGGGTCCTTAGTGTTCTTCAGTCGCTGAAAGAAGCAGGATGCTGTCAGCTGCCGTAAAACTGTGACCTTTGAAAATTTACAAGAGCTCAGGGTTTAAAAAGCTGCTGCGTTAATGATGCATTCCATTAGCATCTCATTAAAAAAAGCCGAGAGAAGCCTGCTCAGGCCCAATGATGGGCAGATAGGGCCACGTCATGGGGCCAGGCAGGGAGAGGCTCTCCTGGTCTGCCTCTCTCTGCCAAATGCCATCATGTCACCGGATCAGAAGACATGGCCAGGAACACTGAGGAATGGCCAAAGGTCTGGGTAGCTTCACTGGTGTGCCAGACGATGGCAGTGGGAGGGCACAGGTGAGGCTCGCTCAGCTGCAGCGTTCTCCCTGCTGCCAGGGCTAAGTTCCCCTGGTTGGTTTTCATGGCATTCTTGTGTCAGCAGACCCCTGGCCAGGAGGCATGGAAATGGGGGTGGCCTGGGCTCTCAGGGATTCTGAACCATGGGAGGAAAGAGTTAGCAGGAGCTGGGTTCAGAGCTGGACTCATGGACCTGACCATGGTCCCCTAGAAGCCTCCAGAACCTGGGGACCACATGGGTTTACTGAGGGCCTAGAACTCGTCACAGGACGGGGGAGCTGTGGTCAAGCTGTGCTGACGCCCATCACCAGCAGCTCTGCACGTCACCCACCCAGGTACCTGTGCTCCTCAGCAAAGGGCACACCCTGTGTCCAGGTTTTTTCTGGAGGAAGTGAAGGAAGGAATGTCATTGCATTATTTTAATAAAATAAGTAAAATTCCTGAACTACAGGTTGCTTGTAGCTTCAGATGTTGTGAGTGCTCAGTAGAAAATGGGTAGCCTTATGTATCTTTCCTAAAGAAAAAAAAAAGACGACTTTTGGTTCTCACCACAGCGCTGCTTTCTTATACATGAGAAATGGCTTGTAGTATTCGTGAACCACACAGCCAAACAGCAGGCCGGTTGTAGCCCACTTCGCCTGCTCGCAGCCCATCTGGGCCCGCCTCTGCACACTCGGGACACCCCAGATTCTTTCCCTCAAGCTGTTCGTGTCTTGAGTCGTCCCGCTGTGCCACAGCAGCCACTTGAGGGCAGGGCTGAGTGTCCATCATCCATGTTCCCAGCGCCTCAGGCAGTGCCTGACGCAGACCTACAGCCCGGTACTTGTTTGCCAAAGAAACAAACTGAGTGAGCAGCAGGAGTGCTTTGAAGCCAAGGGCCTGAACGGTGTTGGGAAAGTATGAGATTTTTCAAGTTCACAGACTCCACCGATTTTAGGGTGACCGTTGGAACTCCTGAAGTTCTAGCACTCAGAACCTGGGGACCCAAACTCAAGGAGACCCCAACCTCCTCTCCTGGAGGCAGTGGCTATTCCAGGGCAAGTTTCCAGAAGCTTCCCTACCCTGTCAAGTTGCCAGGCCAGAATAGGATTCGGGAGGGGGAGACTCGGGGGTGACTGATAGAAGATGCTGAAAACCTCAACAGCCTCTTGCCTGGGACATTTCCAGGATCCCGCATGGTGGAGAGGGGCTTCTGTGCTATTTGTGAAGGGGGTGCGGGTCAGGAGGCTGGGATCGTAACATTCACACCTTACTCAAAACCGGGCCCCACGTGGGACTTGGCACAGGCTTTGTCTCTCTCAGATGCCTCTAATTCCGGGAAAGCCAATTCCCTGCCTCTGAGCCACCAGGACCCGAGAGGCTGGAAATACAGCAAAGGCTGCAGAGTGGCTAGATCAGACAGGGCACACGTTAAAAGCTGTCTGTTTGGAGAATGCTGGGAAAACCATGCTGTTGTTCCCGTGAGTGTGGCTACATCCCCCAACCCCCTCTCCTCCCAGCTCATGCCTGTCCCACAGATAGAAATGGGCCAGGGCCCTCTGATAAGGAAGCTTATCCCTTGAATTGTTCTTCTCTCAGGAGATTCACCCTTTTTCTTCGTTTCTTGCTCTGTTCACAGAAGCAAAGCATCTGAAATGCAGGCCAGAGATAAAGTGCAGCCTGATGCAATTAGCTGAGCGCAGCCCACAGGTCCTAATGGGATACGGCTCCTGCTCCTCCCAGCAGTCCCTTATGCAGACGCTGTGTGTCGTATGCACTGCACATCAAAGCCCCAAGTGTGGCCCGGCCTCCCCATCCACACCCCCTCTCTGTCCCTGGCACAGAACCCAGGAGAGCCACTCTGGTCAGAGGGGCTCAGCAGCGGGCTCTGTCTCCCACCAGCTGGGTTCCTGGGTCAGGTTTCATCAGAAGTCACCATGAGGACCGTGGACCTCACTTGAGAGGACTGCAGCTACCCTGGAGGCCCCTGTGGCCTTCTGTGACTATCCCTGGCAGGCCACCATTTCCACCCCTCATTCCACCCCCACCTTTCGCTCCAGGCCTGGTTGGGCTCTGGGTGTACTCCTGGGAGCTGTGGTCACTCTTCCCAGGGCCACCTCTACTGACACCCACACCCCTGCACGTCCCAGGTATCCATCCCAACCTCTCCAGCATGTTTCCAGGATTTTTTTTTTCCTCATTGTATATAATGGCCATAGGGAGTTAAAAAATGGCAAATACAGAACAATATAGACAATAAAATAAGTTACCCATAATCCCGTCACCCAAGAATAACATCCCTGTGAAGATTTTGGTCATTTCTCTCATATACATATATATAGTTTGGCACAGGGATGTTTACATAGGGAGGCCATTTGTGTGTCATTTTGTGGCCTATTTTTCTCATTAAACATTATAGTGTAAGCATTTTGTCATCACACTAAGAATTCTTAGTATACATGATTTTTGACAGCTATATAATATTCCATTATAAGGCTGTGGCTCAGGGAGAAAAGGGCTGTCCTGGTGTTTGTTTTTGCCCTGAGGTTTATTTTTCATCCCTCTACAAATCTGAACTAGAGAGAGGGCTCATGGAGCAGAAAGCCTGCCTCCTCCTTCCTGCACAGAGGCGCTGAGGGTCCCACCACCCACCTACGAGCAGTATCTGAGCTGTCCCTGCATGGGCCTCAGCTCCCGACTTCCCCACACCTCCTCCGTAGGACATTTGGGCCTCAGAGGCTGGTGCGGGGGCAGGGATGAGAAATATGTAAAGTCCCTCACCTGCTACCTGCTGGTGGCCCCTTGGAAAGCTGTCCTCTCCCGTGTCCGGGAGCCAGCCAGTGGTGGCACAGAGGCTGGGCTGAGTACACCGTCAGTGCTTAGCACATGCCCTGATAAGTTGGAAGCATCAGTGTGGTTGTGGTTTGCGGCTGGTCCGAGGGCTGGGGATCCCATCTCATAGCTCAGAACGCTCTGCCTGTTGTGATAGGGCAAGTGGAGAGAGTGGCCACAGAGAGTGCCAGGCAGGTACTGGCTTGGGTGTTCCTGGAGGCAGGAGCTTCGCAGAGGCCCCAGCTGCTACTACCATGGCAGAACCCCCTGCGATTCCCCCCAGAGACCGGATGCAGGGCTGGGGCTCTGCCTCTGACCCCCTGCTCAGTGGGCGAAGCTCAGACGATGGGAGTCTTGTTCTGGAGGCTTGGTCCCTCCTAGGGAGTCTTGCTCTGGATGCTGGTCCCTGGCCAGGCTGTGCTCACCTCCTCTTCTGCTTCCCACAGGCTCCCGGCATCTCCAAGGCAGACAATCAGTCCCAGGGACTGGCGACCAGCATCCGGTGGGGGCAGACGCCCATCAATCAGTCCACACCCTGGGACACTGATGAGCCACCCTCCAAACAGATGAGGGAGAGTGACAATCCAGGTACGTACCTTGTCAGCAGACAGAAATGACTGAGCCCAGGGCTTGGCAGGAGCTAGCGGTATCCTGGGGACCTCAGCTCCCAGGTCTTGATCCCAGAGCCTGCAGAAGCCCCCGCCTCAGGTTCAGAGGCTGAGACACTGTGTGTAATTCCCCGTTCAGGACCCGTCTCTCTACCTCTTTCTCTGCTACTCAAGGAAGGACTCCAGAGAGCAAAGGGAGCGAGAATGACATTATTGGGGTGACTTTGAATTGGCTCTGGATTCTTTTGAATAATCATTCCCAAACCTGGGCACTCCGATTCATAACAAATTTCTTGAGTCATGCCTTCCAGTAAGGTTTTTTCTTGCCAATGGTTGTATGACAGCGGAGTGTTCTCCCCCTCGGGGACTAGGAATTCGCCAGGTCGCACAACATCCCAGCCCTTCTTTGGACAGCTCTGACCATAACAAATGGTCTGTCTTTTCCCTCCCGTTGGCCCCAGAGCTCCCCCTTATGATACACAGAACACCTCGGTTTGGCCTCCACAGGACAGCCCTACAGGAATCAGGGGACCCCGTTCATCCCCCTCTCAAAGTCTTAGGATAAACACCCCAAGCCATTCCAGCCACAGCCCACAGAATCCACGTCCTTTGCCTTCCAGGCTCTGCCCCCTGCAGCCCTCTTTAAAGTGCCGTATCCAGAACTCAACACAATAGCCCAGAGTGGCCCACCCGGCACGTGCTTCCTTCCGCACCTCCCGTCTCATCACTGCTCAGCTAGTAACCACGTCACATGCTGCCTCAACAGCACCCAAGATGCCCCAGCAGCTACGGTTACCCTTGTTCATGTCCTCACAGTATGGCTTAAGCAGCTGGGTTTGGGGGACCCAAGAGCAAGGCCTCATCAGTATTCCCCCTGTTTGCTCTTAGGATCTCCTAGACACCAGCTTCTGTTGCTGACCCTAACCCTCCCAATTATGTTCTCTGCAGACCTGGTCGTGTCTTTCACGTCATCATCCAAGTCACGGATTGAAATGCTGGGAGTTGCCACATACAATAGACACTTCCCTTTAGGTCTCTCGTGCCCTTGGGCCATTCACCCCATCATAAGTAAATCACCTCCATGGCGCTGGGTCTCTGTGCCTCTGCCACTGAGTCCCCTGGGGGCACCACCCATTACGCTCTAAAGCTCTGATGCGTTTTCCAGACTCCCTGGGTAATCCTGGAAAGAGCAGAGCTTGGGATGACATGCTTTGTGCTTAGGACACCCAGGCTGGCTCATAGTGACACCACCTCCCCTCATCAGGCTTGGGGAAACTTCCCATTAGCAGTCCATTCTAGAAGCTTGCCAATACTTCACCCATGTTTACTGGCTTCCGGTTCTCCCCCGCCCTCTCTCGTTATCAAAATCATCACGTGTTGTTGCACGTGTACCGCGTGCTGTTCTGTGCGTCATCGCGGTGCCTGCAGCAATAGTGCCTGCTGCTGATGAGGAAACTGGCTCAGGAAGGGCTTGGGCCCAAGGTCCCTCAGCTGGGATGGGGCAGACCCAGGACTTGCGCTGTGGTCCACGTGGCTCTGAGCCTTGCTCCTCACCACCAGCAGGTGGCGCTCCCTTGGACCGTGATCTGGTAGTGACCCGCCATCTTGGCTCCTGCACCACCTTGGCGCCATTTTCTTTCTGAGAGAGAACTCACAGCCCCACGTTCTATTCTGTGGGGCTTGTGGTGCAGAGTGGCCCCCTGTCCCCTCCTCTCCTTCCTCTGTCTCCCCATCTTCAGTCTACACTGCCACCCCAGGGCAGTTATGAAAGCCAGTGTGGCATTTGGGCCATGGAGACCTGGGCTCATTCAGTCAAAGGTGACCCACACTGGCCTTACCCGTCATGGTGTCTCCTGGTTTCCCTCACAAGCCCCCTTAGGTCACCTCGCCCAGCACAGCTGGCCTTGCCTTTGTGTCTGGACCCCACCTCGTTCAGCCGAAGTTTTCTTAAGGATGAAAATGGGGTTCTCTTGCTTCCCCCAGGGCTGGCCATGCCCAGGTTGCCTAATTAGCACAAGGCCCACCCTCTCTAGCAAGGCCCCGCCAGGCTTTCCACAGATCCCTCACCCAGGTCCCTCCCCTCCTGCGAGGACCATGCCCAGCCCGGGGCTCTAGTGCTCTCACCTGAGGGCTCAGCAAACACCCCCGCCTCCACCACCCCCTTCCCCAGCCTCCCTCAGAGGCGAGATTGCAGAAAGGGAGGAGAGACCCCAGTGTTTACGGAGCATTCACCACATGCCAGACACTGCTAGTTTTGTTTTGTTTTGTTTCCAAATACATCTTCCTCATTCAGTTCTTCCCAGTAGTCCCTGAGGTAGGTATTGCTAATTCCATTTAATAAGAGGAGAAGAATGAGGCTCAGAGGAAATAAGAACTAGCTGAGGCCAGGCATGGTGGCTCACGCCTGTAATCTCAGCGCTTTGGGAAGCTGAGGCGGGCAGATCACCTGAGCTCAGGAGTTCGAGACCATCCTGGCCAACATGGCGAAAGCCCATCTCTACTAAAAACACAAAAATTAGCCAGGCATGGTGGCACACGCCTGTAATCCCAGCTACTAGGGAGGATGAGACAGGAGAATCATTTAAACCCAGGAGGCAGAGGTTGCAATGAGCTGAGATCGCACCACTGCACTCCAGCCTGGGAGACAGAGTGAGACTCCGTCTCAAAAAAAAAGAAAAGAAAAACTTGCTGAGGCTCTTGGCTACTAAGTGGTAGAGCTGAGAGTGGAACCCAAGTCTCTTTGAAAGTCTCTGCTTCCTTCTCTCTGCTCTGCTGCCTCTCACCTCTCCCAGGCAGGTCTTGCTTCCTCCTCTGAGCCCCGATGGCTGTTTGTTCATATCCCAGGCTGCCATGACCACAGATTCTTAATCAGTCAGTTCCTGGACGCAGGTGTCTCATTCACCTCTGTGACCCAGCACCCAGTGCAGGGCCTGGGGTGGTCAGTGTTTGTTGAGTGAATACGTAACCGGCAGATGACGTGTCTTCCATCTCCCTTGCAGGCACAGGGCCATGGGTGACCACGGTGGCCGCCGGGAACCAGCCCACCCTGATCGCACACTCCTATGGAGTGGCCCAGCCTCCCACCTTCAGCCCGGCTGTGAACGTCCAGGCCCCGGTCATTGGGGTGACCCCCTCACTGCCTCCCCACGTGGGGCCCCAGCTCCCGCTGATGCCGGGCCACTACTCGCTCCCTCAGCCGCCCTCTCAGCCACTGAGCAGCGTGGTGGTCAACATGCCTGCCCAGGCCCTGTATGCCAGCCCTCAGCCCCTGGCCGTGTCCACTCTGCCCGGTGTAGGGCAGGTGGCCCGCCCAGGACCCACCGCTGTGGGCAACGGCCACATGGCAGGGCCCCTGCTGCCTCCACCGCCGCCAGCCCAGCCGTCTGCCACTCTCCCCAGCGGTGCCCCTGCCACCAATGGGCCCCCCACAACAGACTCGGCCCACGGGCTGCAGATGCTGCGGACCATTGGCGTGGGGGAAGTATGAGTTCACCGACCCAGGGCACCCCAGAGGTAAGTCCTGCCACCACGTGCCTCCCCCACAGGCCTGCGTCTGCGCCTTCCTGCGCGGTCACTGCAACACCACTGAGACAGGAGTGTGCTTCATAGCAGCTCCCTCACTGGCCTCCCCAACCCAGAGGCTGCAGTGGAGCCACCGCCTGCCCAAGACAACTGGCCTGAGATGGGGGAGGGAGGGGGAACATGTGGAGGGCGGGACAAGGAAGGTGGGGGAAATGCGCCTGGGTAAGAAGAGGGAGTCTGGGAAGAGGAAGGAAGGGAGAGCCTGCAAAGCCCAAAGCCGTCCCCCCTCCAACCCAAGCCCTGGCCATTCTCACCTCCGACCCCCAAGGCCAGGCCAAGGTACAGAAGGGTGAGAGTCATCCACTCCTCTTAGGGCTCCACACAGCAGTCCCTTTGGCGGCCTTCTCCATGTTCCACCCATGAAGACATTCAGAGTATGAACTGTGTCCTTCCCGGGGAAAGCACCCTCTGTCGTGCCATCAGATGAGAGCAGTGCCCAAGGCAATTTAGTTAGGCCCAGGAGACATTCCCAGACCATCCTGAGCCACTTGAATGTTTCATTTCAGGGATCCAAGGGTGGCTTTGTGAGACCCTGGGAAAGAGCACCTCCAGCCTCAGCCTTCAGTGAACCCTCTTCCCCCAGCCTCAGGGAAGTTTCATTACAGGGAACTCAAAGACTCAAAGGTAGATCCTTCAGAACAGAGCCTCAGGAAGGATGCATGCCGGACGTGGTCCTAGCTGGACCCCCCAGCCTTAAGTTAGGGTTCTTGATATCTGTGTGAGGGGTGAGTCCAGGCTGGAAGGCAGAACGGGACAGGAAGACCAGGGCACACACATGAGGCTTGCTGGGTTTCTCTGCTGTAGGCTGGCCTAGCCCTTAGCACCCCAAACAAACCAAGTCCCTGCACCTGCTGGGTGCAGTGGGGAAGGCTGCTGGGCCACTGCCAGGCACAGGCAGCTCCCAGTCAGGAGGGGGCAAGAGAGTCCATCGCAGGCATTCGGCCGCAATGGGGTGTCTACACCTCCTTTGAAAGAGGAGACTAGACGGTCCTAGAAAGCGTGCATCTCTGGGCATAGCTTCCTAGCCTTCCCACATAAACCCCTCAAGACGGCATTTGGGGGGGGGGCGCTGCCCCCTCAGCAGAGCAAGGAACCCCACGAGCACCTCCCCCTCTCTGCTCTCCCAAGTCTCTTCCTTTGTCATTTCAAGCAACTTGCAGGCCTCATCAAGCATCCCAACGATAAAGCTCATGTCTGGATCTCTGTTGGGTTGATTCCCAATCTGAGTGAGCTCTGACTGCCTTTGTTTTGGAAATCAGCACTAGTTTTAAATGACAGAATTATAGAAAATTACATCTAAGTTCTGGGAAACTCTTGCTTTAAGATCTTTTTTAAAAAAATGACTAAATTGATTTTTTGTTTGAATTGTTTTGGTTAAACTCTGTCTCCCTTTAAAAAAAAAAAAAAGAAAGAAACTGACTCCCAGTTCAAGGTCATGAGTCAACAACTCGGACACACTGGGCAGTGGGAATCCTGCTTCTAAGGCTATGCCAAAGCCCAAAGTACCAGGCGGCATATTCTCTCCCCCACGTAGCCCCTCTGGGGGTCTCCTACGGCTAACGCAAGATCTTGCTGGCTTGCCATGTGCCAGGCACGCATCTAGGAAAAGGAGCTCTTTTGTGCCACAAGGTAACTAGCTGAGATAGGACTGGAGTCCCTGGTGTGAGGCTCAGCACCAAGCTGGGATCTGCCCCACCAAAGCTGCTGGGTGCAGGCAGCGAAACGTCCTCAGCCCTGAGCCCATGAGATCAGAAAGACTCAGGTAGTGAGGACAGGACCCTGCAGGACTTCTGTGTCTACTTGGGTCAGTGATCATTGCAGAGCTGCTCCTGTAACCTCTGGGGGCCTGAGGGCGTGAACCCTCCTCTGTGATGGTCCTGAGCCGATGGACGGGAGGGGACAAGAAACAGGGGCCCTGCTAAGATTCCCTCTACCAGGCCCCACTGGGCAGAAGGCCAGATGAGGGCCAGGGATGGGGTGGGCCTAGAGCGTGTCCACAGCCCTGCCTTCTGGTGAGCCAGCGAGACCCACCAGCTCCAGCCAGTGGTAACAGCTGACCTGTCCATCAGCCTGATTTCCAGAGGCTACCAGCACGCTGGCTCTTCCTAAATTCCATGTAACTCGCTTCTTTATGTGCAGCCTCCTCAGCTGATTTAGCCCCTTATATTTTTGGGGAAGAAAGACCGTGAGGCATGAACATACAAATGCCTCCAAACTCAAGCCTGGGGTGGGTTTTTTTAATATATAAGTAATTTCTCTTTTTATTTCTAATCTTAAAAGCCTTTATTGCTGAAGCTATAATTTGTCTGTCAGATCTAATGTCAAACAACTGCATATTTTTTTAAAATAAGAAACCCGAATTTTGAAACTAAATCTTTGAAACTTGCTATGTGAGAGTCATGTTCCTGACAGGACCACGTGGGCTTGGATTTGGGTCACTTTTAATTTTGCCCCTAGGGATTTTACATCTCTGAAGCCCAGTTGATTTCACACTCCTAAATGACAGACAGCTGGCTCCAGGCGGGAACAGGAGGCTCTGCGTGATGGCGTCAACACAAGTCAGAACTCCACTTTAGAAAAAAAAAAAAGAACTTTCCTTTTCTCCTGTTCTCTGTTTGAAACCTTGCCCAGCATTATAATAGATCCACCATGCAATGCCTTGAGATCTAGCTCATTACAGTCCCTCGATTTTCCCTGCTATTGTTTGACGAGACAACCTGGCCTCTCCCAGGGTTGAGTAATTATGGGGAGATTCCCCCTCCATGAAGAACAGGTCTTGCCAGCCAGAGGGATGGGCCACTGGTATTTTTAGACTTCATTAGTGCCCTGATTTAAAATTTCACATTTTGTTTCTTGTAATTATCCTCCGATCGACTGAGCTAAAATTTCAGTTGGGGCCCTATTAGTCTGCCTTTCCAAAAAGGGCGTTGGGACTTTAATTTAAAATTTAACCAGTTGAAAAATAAAGGTGGCGTGGAAATGCTTTTTGATTTGCAATAGGTCAAGCGATTGTCTCTCATCTGTGACTAGAGAAGCCAGCTTGTGTGCATTTCCCTTTAATGAGTGTTATTTAAATGCATTGAGCACATATAGATTTTCTTAAGAAACTTACAAGACAAATCTTTCTTTCTCTAAGAACAATTTGCGGGTGGGAGCAAGCTGTAGGATTTTTTTTTAGATGATATATTGAAAGCTAATTAAAAATAGATTTCATGTGTGCAAAGTGATAAGGGAGGAAAAAAGAATTAGTTCCATCTGAATCCTGTTATGAAGTACCTAAGATATTTGTCTCGTCGTTGGATTGAAACCACTGAGCTAATGCGTGGGGAGAGGTGTGGCCAAGCTCAGGCCTCAGTGAGACCTGAAGTCAATGTCACTACCCCTGGGACCCCGTGAACCCAGCTGTACATGCCTGATGACAGAGCACAGGCTACAAATGTAGCTGTTTCTATCCCTGCCTTCTCTGGCAAACAGTTTTTGGTGGCTCAGAGGATGCATGGAGACCTTTTAAAGCCCCCAGGCTCCAGGCCTGGTGGTGAGTTGCAGAAAGGCTATTGTGTCTTCATCTTCGTGGCTGGGAGTGAGAAGCCAGGCTGCACCTGCTCTCACCTGCTCCTAGACCAGAAGGCAAAGCCCGTGTCGACCTGAGCGGGGGAAAGGTGTCTCTTCTGACTTTATATTTTACAGGCCTAGGGTGAGGGGCCATGAGGATCCATCTACAGGGCTTAGCCTCCCTGCTGGGAGGCCGTACTGGGAGAGAGGGATGGTTCAGCCCCTTCCTTTGGTCCTGCAGCTCCTCCCTTCCCATTCCAGCACTGGACCTCCACCCCATGGTGCGCCGTTCCTCCTCGCAGCCGCACTCGCCCCAGTCTCCACAAGTAACGATGAGATCTTGTGAAAATACTTTGAGGCACAGGGAATAGCTGTGTGACTGGGACAAGCCTCCTCACTTCTCTGAGCCTCTCTTTCCTCATCTTTAAAATGGGCATGACACTACCACCCTCACAGGGCCTCGGGGGAGGACTGAGTGAGATCGTGGACATGACCGTACATAGCACTGTGCCTGCTTACCACCAAAAGCAGCTCTGGCTGTTGCCTCTGGCCCAGGGTCTCGAGAGTTCAGCAGAGAAGGAGGCTAGGGAAGAGGCAGGCCAGGCCCTCGCCAGCGCAGAGGAGATGGAAGAAGCCCACACTTGTTGACAGGGCTGGCAATCCCCAGCCGAGCCATTTAACTTTGGGATGGGGACCCCTTCCCTAAAAGGGGGGTTGGATGCATCCCTTTTCTGGCAGGACGACTCGATGGGACGGCTCTCTCCCGGCATGGGGCCTGGCACGCATCTCATCTCTCCTTGCCCCACATGCTGACATGTCCAGGGCACTGTTCCTTCTGCAGCCTCCGTAAATATTCTGGAAGAAGCTGGGAAAGCATGATAAAGCTGTTCGCCCACACTCAGGCCAGAGGCACAGAACGTTATCCAGACTGAAACTGTCTTCCCACAGACCTATTGTTCCTGTGTCTGGGCCTCAGAAATGCCAACATGAATTCGTCCATGGTTCAGACTCAAGGCCTGCGGTCATCTGTGGCCAGTCCTTTGTCCACCTCTGTGCTAACTCCGAAAACTCAATTGATTTCAGTTTCTACATCTCTCTCCTCCACTATTCTGTCCCCCCCCACCCCTACCCCACCCACCATCAGGCCACCATCATCTCTGGCCTGCTTGCTGGCCTCCCAGCCCACAGTGCATTCCTTCCAGTCTGGCTCCACGGTGCAGCCAGAGTGACTTTTTTTTTTTCTTTTTTTGGAGATGGAGTCTCACTCTGTTGCCCAAGCAGGAGTGTAGTGGCGCAATCTCAGCTCACTGCAACCTCTGCCTCCCCAGTTCAAGCGACTCTCCTGCCTCAGCCTCCCGAGTAGCTGGGATTACAGGCACCTGTCACCACGCCTGGCTACTTTTTGTATTTTTAGTAGAGGTGGGGTTTCACCATCTTGGGCAGGCTGGTCTTGAACTCCTTACCTCGTGATCCACCCACTTTGGCCTCCCAAAGTGCTGGGATTACAAGCGTGAGCCACCTCGCCCAGCCCAGAGTGATTTTTCAAATGCAGGTCTGGCCCTGCCATGCCCTGTCCAACAGCCCGGCTGCACTGGGGACAAAGGCCAGCGCTGACTCGGTGCTTGCCCCCACTTCACCCTTTGCTGTTCTGCCTGCAGGCTGCCCCGTAACCACCCCAGGCCTTGGCTCTCCAGTACAGCTGTGTGCTGTGCCTCGGCCTAGTGCCTGTGAGACTGTTGATCTGTGAGCCCCTGAAGTCGGGGGCAGCAAGGACTCTATCTCATTTCCACTCCGCCCTTGGTATCCGAGCGGGTGCCAGTACTCAGAGATGCCCCAGAAGCGTCTGAGGAATGTGGGCACAAAGCACTGGGCTGATAATTACCCACCAGGTTCTGTGACTTCCCCCTTCCCTTCACATGAAAGCAGGTCAGTGCTCAGGGCCCCAGGCATACAGGGAAAGAAGATGCCCTTATGAGACCTCGTTCCGCAGCCCGTCACCTACCCCCGACATGTGACCCATGCCCCCGGGGACAGAAGTCCATCCATTTCAGACTTCCTTCTATACCCACGCACCTCCACTCCATCCTGCCCCAGAGCAGACAGGCTCTGGAACTCTGCCTCAATTTTCTCATCTATAAAAGGGGGAGAAGAACAGAACCCACTTCTTACAATTGTGAGGATTGAATTATTTTACACATTCCTAGGCTTAGAATCACGCCTAGCATGCAGTCATCACTATAAAACTGTTCTCTGTGATTATTTCACTGGTCCCAGGGCCATCTTTCCGTGTCCATGACCTTTTAGGGGCCCAGGTTAATGAGTCTCGGGAGAGCACATTAGCATCATGATATCTGAAGCACCTAGCTCCTGGGAGTCCACTGTGAACAGAAGAAAATCCCCCTTCTCCCATTGTAATGAGTGGCAGTCCTCCACTGGCCATAGCAACTGAAAGGAAGCAGCCTGTTGCTGGGAACTTCTCCCTAATTCCAGGAGCTGTCTGTCTTGGGAGACTCCTCCTACCTCCCCTCAGGGGCTCTCGGTATCCTGTGGCATTCAGCTTGATAATCAGGGTGCCAGGGACACAGCCGGGGTTGGGTCCTCCATGGCCACATCAATAGATGGGGCCAAAAGAATTCTCTGCTTCCTCCAGACCGCACAGCCAAGGCTGCAGGCAGAGAGAGCTGATTGGGGGGATGTGGCTGGCAGCATGCATGGTGGTCGAGAGCCCAGATTCTGCAGCAGACTGCTCAGGCAGAATTCAAACTCCACTTCCCACTAACCCAGTGAACTTCTGCTAGAAAACTGGTGTCTCTAAGCTTCAGTTTCCACATCTGTAACTTGGAGGTAGCAGTACCATCCTCATAGATGTGCTTTGAGGATTAAATAATGTATGTAAAGTCTTAACCCCGTGCCTGGCTAGAGTAGGCTCGAATAATATTAGCCGTTGTTATGACCACTACTGTAAATCCTAAAGACTCCTGGAGAAGAAACCAGGCCTGGAGCACCCAAGCCTCAGGACCACCACTGCTTTTAAAGCAAGGTTGTCCAGATAATCTCACAAGTCTAACTGAGTAACTCACAACACGGATGTGAAACCAAACCCCGATCCCACCCTTGCCCTGACTGCAGCCCCCACCCCCAATACACACACCCTCCTCCAGGAAGCGTGTGTCTCAGAGGCCATGCAACTGGACACTCCGTGTGCACAAGGTTCTTTGTCCTCGCCTGAGCTGCACCTGCCCCAGCCCTGCTCAGAAAGCCTCCTCCCCTGGCAGGGCTCTGTCCTCTCGGGGTTTGTTCATCAGTAATTGGAGGGTTGTCTGAGGCTTAATGGTTTTGTTAACAGATCATTTGACTATGAGTGAACCAGGCAAGCGGAAAGATGCCGCAGAGGCCACCGGACCACCCAGGGATGGTGTCATCCTGGGAGCAGGAGGTGACCGCTGGCTGCCCCAGCCTGCTCAGCAGGGCACAGGCGGAACGAGCCACCCTGGGCCCTCCCTCCACAGGGCTGCAGGAGTAGATGGGCTTTCAGCCCCAAATCTCTGCTAAGTATCTTCAAGGTCAGAAGCCCCGCTCTGTCCAACAGGGCAGAGGTCAAACTGCCGATGAGAATGAGAGGGCTCTTCAGACGGGGGCCAAGGGAAAGAAATGTTACTTCCTGGGGGCTTCAGGCGATGGTGCTGACCCGCGGCAGGAAGCCAGATGCCCTGATCCCAGGCGTTGTCTTCCCTCAGGAGCAGCAGACCCCGGCAGACACCAGCAGGGTAACCCGTGAGGTTCCAGGTCAGTGACACGCAGAGGCCACTAAGAGGCTTGAGTCATGTCCCCCTCCCTCCCTGCTGCACCACCATGTATTTACTGAGGCGTAACGTAGTCTTAGGTACCTCCTGTGCACAGAACCGGCTTCTCTCATGAGCCAGGCAAAAGAAACAGGCAGGGTGCCAGTTGCATGCCCTGTGCCGTCGGGGCTCCTGTGCACATGAGGCCTGTGGCCATGCCAAGCCCTGGGAGAGAGGCGCGAGTCTGCCCTAGGGGACCTGGGAAGATCAGGAGGTGCCAGCAATAAGGGCCTGAGGGGCTGGAGAAGAGAGGGGTCAGGTTAGACAGCCTGCAGGAAAGTTAAGGTGACAGCAGGAAGGAAGGGGACAGCGAGTGGTTCCACAAATGCCAGGTCTTAGGAAAGAATGCTTGAGGGAAGTGCAGGGACACAGAATTATGATTTTTCCAATAGATCCCTCTATCATAGAGTCTCTCTCTCTCTCTCTCTCTCTCTCTCTCTCTCTCTCTCTCACCACACACACACACACACACACACACACACACACACACACAGCATGCACACAGTTTGCAGGGCCTGTCCTGATTTGAGACAGGGTCAGCTAGTGCATTAAGCGCAAAGGCCCAAGACATCCCTTTCCCTGAATGCTGGGCACGCCAAGCCTGGGAACCTGCTTGGGCTACTTGGCTGACTTCTTAGCCTCATCAGTCCGTGTTTGAGCCCATCTGTCTCCAAGGCCATCCTGGTCTTGCAAGGTGAAGCCCTCCTTGATCCTCAGGGGCTTTGACCTGGGTAGAAACAGCTGGACGCCATTAACCCCCAACAGGGAAATCAGGTGCACATCCATGGGTCAGAGGTTCCCTGTGCACCCTGCTCTTTCCTGTCATGGCAGGGGTTTAATGGCATGTTTCCCGTTGCCTAACCACTATTTAAACATCTGACATCTGCTGTCTGTGCCAGGAAAAGCGGGCCATGCTGGACTGCGCCCTAGAGTATTTTAGAGGTTGGGATGAGTTTTGAGAGACAGTGAGCCGGGCCCCAGCGTGGGGTGTGTGCTCCTTGTCCCCGTGTGATGGGGGAGGGGAAGGACACAATGGCACCCCAAATAGGAAACAAAGCTCGAGAACACATGGCACAAAACGGGTTCAATGAGAAATGATCTGGTTGAAATTACATTCCATTCAGGAGCACACTCACTATTCTAGAAATGTAAAGAGTAAAAATAATACAAGCAGAGTATTCTAGGAGCACAAAACATTGCATAAATTGCTTGAAGAAAAAATGGCCGAAAGGTTGCCGTCCATTGAAATAGCTGTCATTGCCTGTTTTCTTCGTGTAACTCTCTTCTTTAACAAAGCATGTATGTTTATATTTTTACAATATTTGTATTATGTCTGTGTTCAAGGGAAGCCCAGTTGTTTTCAGTTCACCAGGCAAACGCTCCTTACTTTCAGTGTCCTGGCAGCCTCTTGGATAACTAAGCACAGCACTGTGAATGGGCTGGTTCTGCCCACAGGCCCCTCACTACCTCGCCCTCCCCCTCTTCCAAATGACCTCTCAATGTCATTGCTTAATGCCTTAGCCCCAGGTCTACACACAATGCCAGTGCGTATTCGTTTTTCACCAACATCTGCAAAGTCAACGCCAAGGCTACATCTTGGTCTGGTGGGGCATGTCCTCCCTGGTCGTGCTCCAGCCTGTCAAATGCCTTTTAAAGGGATACCAGGTGACAGGCTAGGTGGCCAACGGAGAGGGACTGTCACCTCCTTCGTCTTCAGCATCACACTGCAGATAGTCTGACTTTTCGCTTTGTGCTGCTGTTGCGAAATGCCACAAATCGGGTGGCTAAAACCACAAAAATGTATTTTCTCACAGTTCTGCAGGCTGGAAGTCCAACGTGAAGGTGCGGGCAGGGTTGGCTTCTGGTGAAGCCTTGATTCTTGGCTTGCAAACAGCCACCTTCTCACTGTGTCCTCACATGGCCTTTCTTCCGTGCATGAGCACTCCTGATGCCTCTTCCTCTTCTTAGAAGGACACCAGTCCGATTGGGTTAGGGGCCCACCCTATGACCTCATTTAACCTTAATTTCCTCTTTTTTTTTTTTTTGAGACAGTCTTGCTCTGTCGCCAGGTGCCAGGCTGGAGTGCAGTGGCGCGAGCTCGGCTCACTGCAACCTCTGCCTCCCGGGTTCAAGCAATGCTCCTGCCTCAACCTCCCAAGTAACTTGGGATCACAGGCGTGCACCACCACGCCCAGCTAATTTTTGAATTTTTTAGTAGAGACAGGTTCTCACCATGTTGGCCAGGATGATCTCGATCTCTTGACCTTGTGATCCGCCCACCTCGGCCTCCTAGAGTGCTGGGATTGCAGACATGAGCCACCACGCCCGGCCCCTTAATTGCCTCTTTAAAGGCCCTTCTCCAGTTACAATCACACTGGGGATTAGGGCTTCCACATATGAATTTGGGGTGGGAGGGGACACATTCAATCCGTAACAGTCTACCTCTGTCTAGTTGGCAAATGGAAAGGGTAGCCCCTCACATGGCACAGTTACCATGTAGTTACAACATCTGACTTCTACCTGTGGGTGTTTTTAGTGATTCATTTGAACCTTTTCATAAATGCACTTTTGCTGTTTTTATCCTGTATTTTTTAGCTACAGGCTTCTCACTCTGCTTTGTTAACTAAGCATTGGATATATTTCCCGTTATTAGAATCATCCATACTTGGGGTTGTTTTTCCGTAGAACTTTCATGCTGGGAGGGAATCTACCGTCACCATGGGGAACTAAGCGGAAACCACCGATTGCTAGACCGTTTGTCCTGTTAAATGGTGAAGAGCTGTCTCTTTCTATAACTTCCAGGGCCCTGCCCTCTGGAGCCATCCAGAGCAAAGCTGGGCCCTGTTCTACATGACAGCCTTCAGCTTTTGGAGGATGGCAGAAGTC
Organism: Ateles fusciceps; assembly: GCA_036589455.1. Taxonomy (NCBI): domain Eukaryota; kingdom Metazoa; phylum Chordata; class Mammalia; order Primates; family Atelidae; genus Ateles; species Ateles fusciceps. Next base: position 3,929,972 of record JAZHEH010001737.1, read on the forward strand.
CCTTTTCTCTAGACCAGAGATCTCCAGTGGCCTCAGCTGCTCGTCTTGCGAAGGGTCCCTTTAGCACATGCATGTCCTCCCTGGTCATGCTCCAGCCTGTCAAGTGCCTCTTAAAGGGACACCAGGCAACAGGCTAGGTGGCCAGGGAGAGGGACTGTCACCTCTTTGGTCTTAATCATCACACTGCAGATACTCTAACTTTTCTGTAATAATTGTGGCTTATTTGGTTAAAACACATATTTACACACACAGAGACACACAAATATGCACTTAAACTTCCAAATGAAGAGAAAAGAGAAAAAAAATCTCTCTGGAGTCCTGCCGTTCACTCCGCTGCTTTCTTTGGTGTCCCCCGAGATTGTAGATCATTCCTTTTCATAGATACCCCCCAGCCCTGCCTTTATTCCAGCAGCTTTTTGCCCCTAACTTGGGAGCAAGTGAACTTTCCCACTGAGTTTTTAAATTATTTCCTTTTGAAGTCTAGGAGGTAGATGTGTCTCAGCTCACCTTACCCCACCCCCCACGCCCCAACTATGCACGCTGAAGCAACTCACCACCTTCCTCTCTGCTGATGGGAATTTACTTCTGAGCAGTAACCCACCTGCTCCTTTCAAGCCCTTCTGCCTCCCTCCTTCACCACCATAGTGAATGTCAGAGCAGGATGCTACCTTACAGTCATTCAGGAAAACCTCCTCACTTTACAGGTGGGGAAACTGAGGCTTAGAGGTATCAGCTAGCTGTTACATTTCCCCCAGAAACTATCACTAGAAAGCTTCCTGTGAAATCACCCATATTCCATGGAGTCCTGTGGAATTACTTCATTTGTTGCTAGGATGTGTCCATCCAAGACCCCTTCTCTCTTCCCGCGTACCAAGAACTCCACAGGGACAGGCCCAGTGTCTGCATGGACCACACCGGGCCAGCTCTTGTGCCTCTCCAAGCTTGCCGTTGTGGCACATGCTGCCAGCCACTGGGATCAGAGCAGCACATCCCACCAGGAGCCCTCTGAACTCAATGGCAGCCCCACAAGGAATGAATGGGAGGAAGAGCAGGGACAAGACACCCCCCACTCACAGGGGCCAAGTCATGCATGATACCAACAGGCAGAGTCAGCCAGGGCCACAGAGGATGATCTGATGAGAGAGGAGACATCATCCCAAAGAGAGAGGGGAAAGGTGACAAGGGCAAACTCTGACTCGAGAATATGGGCCCCCCACCCCATCACCTCCCATGGTCAGGGGCTTCTCTGGGATTCCTGCCTGGTGAACTCTCCTGGGCAGAGTCCCACCCTCTGGGTCTCTACAAATACCCAATTAGTGTTTTTTGTGGTGACGGTGGTTTTCAAAATCAGCCCTTGTATCATGGTTATTTAAATTGCCCAGCTTTGGCTGGGTGCGGTGGCTCACACCTGTAATCTCAGCACTTTGGGAGGCTGAGGCAGGCGGATCGCTCGAGGTCAGGAGTTCAAGACTAGCCTGGCTAACATGGCAAAACCCCGTCTCTGCTACAAATACAAAAATTAGCTGAGTATGGTGGCAGGTGCTGTAATCCCAGCTACCTGGGAGGCTGAGGCATGAAAATCGCTTGAACCCAGGAGGTAGAGGTTACAGTGAGCCAAGATCATACCACTGTACTCCAGCCTGGGTGACAGAGTGAGACTCTATCTCAAAAAATAAATTTAAAAATAAATCACCCAGCTCCTTCCTGGGAGCCTGAATACCTTTAATAGTCAGCTGTGTTTCTTCAGTGGAGCCCAGAGCACCTTGAAGAGCCAGGCCCTGGCCCAGTTAGCACGCCCGGCTTTCCTTGCTTTCTTTTCAAACCCCAAATAGAACCTGTTGCTGCAGACCTCACATGCCCCTAAGTTTAGGAATTGCCATGGTGATTCTGAAGGCTCTTACTCCATCTGCTCATGTGAACAGTCAGGTTTCAGAAATTCTGATTGATCCAAAAATAATTTCTATATTTTCAGTCTTTCTTTTATATGGAGATGTTCATTACCTTCGAGATTCCTAGTTGATGGCACTAATCCCAGAAAGCAGAGACGTGGACATGTGGCCTCCCCCCTGGGTCTTTGTAGTCATGATGCCACCTGAGGATTTGAAGCTGACCCTGCTGGTGGTCGCAGGCTGGGGTCAGGAAGTGCCGTTCCAGGGAAGCCGGTGGGCAGAGCTGGGAGATGCAGCCTTATCTTCTGGAAGGGAACAGAGCTGGGGTGTGGATATTTTGTATGTGCCTTCTACTTTATATTCATCATATATTCACCCTGTATTTATATATTCCTTGCATCTGCCCTGTGAGGCAGAGTCATGGATGGAAAACCAAGGTCTGGCTAAGACCCTGCCCAGGTGTAGCTGGTAACGTGAGAGTCAGTTTCAACATGCCTGCCTCCGGTGCCCATGCCCTTCCCCACCACGCCACACCTTGAGGCTTGCTGTTGTAGCCTGTGTGGTCACTAGGTGTGTCTGGGCTGAGGGCGGGCACATCCCACAGAGGCTATTTCATGTCTCCTACAGTCACGTGGCTGATATTTCTGTGTATAAGCTGGTGATTCTTGGGCTCTTTCCTCATCTCCAAAACAGTTGTTGGGATGGTTGGGTGGGTGGATGGGTGGGTAGGTAGATGGAATTCCCAAAGTAAATCCACAAGGGGCATTGGGCCACTTGAGGAAGCTGCGGGACAGAGCACTGGCCACCACCGAAGCCACTGGAGCTTGGGAGTCAGGCGGCCCTGGGGATTCCTTGCTGTTGCTGCATCTCCCACGCCTTATTCAGAGCATCGCCAATGCAATAAAGTTCATAGAGCCAGTCATCCTATGAAGGAGCCAATTCCCTGCAAAGACGATACATCTTTGAAGTTGATGAGGTCTATTAATTGAGCTTATGCCCTTTAAAATGAATTAAATTCTTGAAATCTACCATACAGCCATACATCCATTTAGAAGTAGTGCTGACACGTCATGTTGCTGTCACCCATGAATGAGGAGCCATCAGTGCAGAGCTCTAGGAACTGGCTTCCCGCTGACATCGAGCACGGGCTGTGGCTCTTTGGGAGCTCCACAGATGCCATGCCGGGCCAGCCATTCTTGTCCTTTGCAAAGTCCCCAGATCGGCATAAATAGCTCCAGGAAGAAAGTGATACCAATGATCTGTGGGCCTCTGGAGGAGAATCCAGAGCCTTGAGCCCCTACCTCAGGATCAGTTAGCAGAGGTGCACAAGACTACAGCTACACCGCTGCCGGCCCCTCAAACATGGCCACGGCCCCGGCAGAACTGGTGCGGGGTAGCCCCTGGGCTCCGGCAAGGTGAGCAGACGTGGTTTCCAGGAAGTGTAGAGAGCTGGTACTGGCTGAGAGAGACGTGAGATCTGACTGCAGCCCGAACGGGCATCGTCACGCGACGGCCCCTGGACCCCCAGAGACGCACCAAAGCTCTCCTCGATCTCAGACTCCCAGTTATCACCACTCACAGTTGCTTAAGAGCACAAAGTGGCACTTGTTGTGCCCACAGAACATCTGCTGAAGACAAAACTTGTGTTTATAGCTCTTCACTTCAAAAGACTGGCCGTGTTATAAAAGAAAGGGACCATCTGTCCCTCTTCTGGACCCCAGCGCCTCTTGGAAGAGATCTCTGTGCAAGAAGGCAGTGAGAAGTCAGCATCGACTTCAGGAAACTATTTTGGGGCCGGAAAAGAATAGTGCCTGCCCACCAAGGGACCGTCGCCGGCAGATGAAAGCCGGCTTTGAGGAGGCCATGCGATGGGAGATACTGGCCCGGAGGAGGTGGCTGTGCTCCAGCGATGCTGCCCAGATGTGCCAGCAGAGCAGAGGCCCCGGAGCAGAGGACCAACTGGTAGGACCGAGGGATGTGAGGGAAGGCGAAGGGGAAGGGCTGGCAGGCACTGCAGCTCCCAGGAGCAGCCGTGAGAAATGTCAGCAGCAGCTTGCTGCCGCACAGAGTCAGATACCATGTTTGTATCATCCATGTGTGTTCCTCCACCCGACTTCTGGGGACATTCTTATCTGCAAAGCCCCTTAGGACAGTTCTGCCTCTTGGGAAGACCTTAGGCTGAGGGATCGCCTTCCCATGGCTGAGAGCTAAGAAGGTCTTCCAGACTGCACAGGTGTCCGATCTATCTGTGATGCCGGCTTAAGACTCGTCTGCCTTCAGCTCCTGGGTACCAATATAGAAAAGTCATGTGAGTCCAGGAGAAGCTGGGTGGAGGTGAGGTGGAGCCAGGATTAGCATGGGCAGGGCTTGCAGAGGGGGAGGAATTTCCCAGACTTCCTGGCCAGCATCTCCCAGGCTGAGAATCTTCCAGCCTGAAGCTCCCTAAGAAGGGCTTGGCCTTCCCAGCTTGCACGGTGTTTCATTGGTTTGGAACAGTCCTGCTTCCTCCCCCTTCCCTCAACCCCAACAGGAAAAAAAACTGGTTTCTACCATAATCCATGCACACTCCAGAAATCTTTGGTCTGCGAACCTCTCGTCTTAGGGCTCATTTTGTTTCAGATCAAAACCTGCTTCTTTCCTAGGGTGGAAATGGAGGTTTGGGGAGTAGAGGCCAGAAGTGGGGTCCGCTGAGGACACGCCTTATTCACTTTTCCTGCTCATCTCTGACAAGGCACCCCTGCCAGCTCTTCCTGGGCTGAATGAATTTGAGAGTTTCCTGGGAAAGGTTTGAGAGTTTTCATCGGCATCCTTAAATGTACCGAACTCCCCCCCACTAGGGCACATGCATTTAGATTCCAAGGATGAAGGCAGTTCACGGTGTAGCATATGCAGGGCTCTCAGAATCCTAAAAGGTCACAGCCCTTTTATTCTTGCCTCTTTTCACTTCTTTCCTGTTCTTACTGATTTCTTCGGGCACATAAGAAAACACAGGAGGCAAAGCCCACTACTTCCATTGAAATAAAGCACTCTGCAGTCAAACCACACACCATAAAGAAATAATTGCAGTCTGTATATATTGCTAATGGACATCTCTCAGCAATTCCCTGTCTCATAAGCTTTAAACACAGACATTAGTATAAATATGCAGAAATCCCCCATTCGGGCAAATTACTCTGCATTTCTGAACGGAAGGAAGATTAACCATGTGCTGATAGCTTTGAAGGAGCCCAGCAGAGCAGGAAGAATTCTCTGGCCCTCTCTGGGAGAGAGGCTGGGGCTTCCTGAGACAGTCCTGGTCGGCATCTCCTCAGCCCCTGGGCCTGGTGCTCCCCCCAGATCTCTGAGAGCTATGCCTCGGGAGTGGGGAACGGCCCCACCTGAGAAGGCTGGTTTGTCACCGGGTGTCCTTTCTGAGCCTTCCAGGCATCTGAGGCTCTGGCAGGAGCAGGAGCAGGAAGGCTGAAGGTGGATGCTTTCACCTGGCCTCTCAGCGCCCTGCCAGAAGCCCTTAGGAATGGTCCTGGCCTCTGAGGCCAGTGGGCCTTGGGGAGCCACAGAGAGGTTTGTGGAGGCAGCTGGCTGTGCGCCTCGGCCCCTCAAGCTCCATGGCACCAGGAACTGGGGGCTTCAAGCTCCTTTCTCTGTCCCGTCTCCACACTTGGCCCTCTTCCCTTCTCCCCCTCCTGCCTGCTCCTCCTCCTCTTCCCATCCTTCCTCTACCCTCCTCCCCTTCGCCCTCCCCCGACCCTGCTCACTCCCTTCCCGGGAGACGAGGGTCTCCATCTCCCATCTTCCAGAGCTCCCAGCCTGCGCCACCAGAGCCCAACCCCTTCCTGAGCAGCAGGGGCTGGCGAGGAAAGCCCCCTGAGCCCTGAACACTAGGGTGGGGGAAGATGCCCCCGTCAGCACAGGCTGCTCTGGGGGTGACAAGGTCCGGCCTTGCCAATTGCTGATGAGAGGGGGGCAGCAGATTAGCGGGGCAAGCAGCCTCCTTTGGGCTCCCCACAGGGCTCACAGAAGTGCCCCCCCCAGGGGCTCAGCACAGGCCCCACGTCCCCTGACACTGGCCGTGGCTCCTCTGTGCAGAGGCGCGAGGCTCCGTTGTCCTGGGCCGAAGCAGCCTGGAGGGGCAGGGGAGGTGGCTGGTCGTGAGGGGCCGCCCGTTGTCTATCGTGGAGGTGAATAATGAGCCAGTCAGGGACCGCCGCTGCCAAGAGGCCTTCCGGTTGTCGAGTTTGTGTCCACCCGCCTCTCTTATAACGGAATTGAGTGCAGAGGCGGAAGGACTCACAGGGACATGCTGACGCAGAGGAAAGGGGACTTAGGGCTCTGGGAGCTGGAGCCACGGCCTCGCTGCCTTGCCCCGCTCAAACTGCTCGGCCGGTTGAAGGGCCTGGGAGCCAGGTCTCCTCAGGGGGAGACCCGTGAGGCCCAGGGTGTGTTTGACATCCCAGTTTTCTGGTCAGAATTCTGAGGCCCCAGCCTCAGCGTGGAAGAGTCAGCCTCTCCTCAGCTCACCCCAGCACGGCGCAGCTGTCACTCATCCTCCCTGCCAGCCAGCATCTTGGTCTATTTTCATGTCTGTCTCCCCCACTCAACTGTGAGTGACTTTAGAACACCCCCGCCACTGGCCGATTTAGCAACTTTGTATGAAATGTAAAAAGGTACCCTTTTCTAGGACCCTTGCCTGCCACCTACCAGAAAATCGTCATCATAACGAGGAAACCTAGGATGTGCCTGAGCTGAATGGCACCCCCTGGAGATGTGCAGTGTGCAACTTGAGCAATCCGTAAGCAGTGGCGCCAGGGGACTTTCTGAGCTCATTACCTTCCAGACACTCTTCTAGCATGTTCCATGTGTTGACCCATTTAATTCTTACAGCTCGAAAGTGGGTACGTTCATGACCTCCACTTACAGTGGAGGAAACCTCGGTTCAGAAACGTGAAGTAACTTTCCCATGTTTACCCACTGGGTCAGCAGGTGGACACCAGGCAGTGGAGTGACAGCAAGGTCCTCAGCCCCAGAGCCTTGTCCTCAGCCCCGTATTCACCGTTCCATCCTCAGCACCGAGTCCTGGGTCTGGCCGTGTGGGTGCTTGGCAGGTGCGTGTCCTGCGTGAGCACACACAGAGTCTGGCTTCAGGCCAGTTCAGCTCTCGCTTCCCCCACCACTGAGTCTATTTCCCCATTTGGAAAACGAGCAGCTGGTCCTAGATCAGAGGAGGTGCCCTCACCCGCACCCAACTGTGCCCAGCGCTGGAGAGCCCTGAGCCTCCACAAGACCATCCATCCCACCAGGCTTCCTCCCCACGACTTTGCAGATACAACCCACTTGGCCAGCCTCCCACAGCCAGGCCTTCATGCTGGCCTGGCCAGCCTCTGTGCCTTGGTTCTCCCTCCCACCGCTCAGGGCTCCCTGGGTGGAATGCTGACTCCTCACTTACTCCAGCCTCTGTGGTCTGAGCAATCTTCCTAACGCACCACCTGGCCAGGCCCTCCCGTGCTCGCAGCCCTTCAGGGGTCCTCCTTTCTCACTAAGCCCCTCACCTGTTGCTCAGGTACCTGTGCACCGAAGCACTGCACCGCTTGCAGTGTCCCCCATACTACCCCTATCTAGACCTGCCTTTAGCCTGTTCCTCCTCCAAAAAACTTCCCCAGACCCCCACACCATGCAGAAGCCCCCAGGCCCAAGTGCCAGCCTAGGGCAGACAGGTCTCTTCTCTGTGACCTGTCTTGGGGGGTCTTGGGGAGCAGGGCCTGGGCCAGAGACCAGGGGAGGTCACCACTTGCCTCACCAACTGAAAGACTGTGTTGATGTCACATCCAGTTTTACCCAAGGTGGCTCAGGTCACCCCAGGCCCCTCCCCCTCAGGTCGTGTCTTCTGACTTACACAGGTGCTCCCATCCAAATGAAGGCAGCTTGTCCTCTCTGGGAAAGTCAGGTGTGGACTCATCAGGGTTCCCAGCCACCATCCCCAGATCCCCTGCAGCTGCCAAACAGAAACGAGAACTCCCACATGAGGAGCTGCTGAAAACAGGTGTTCGAGCTGCACCAGAGAAGCTTGGGAAGGTAGGAGAATTCCAGGGAGGGGAACACTCCGTCCCAACAAGAACTGGTTCTCACAGCCAAAAAGGGACAAAGGGCACAGGTAACTGTCCCCACAACCCCCAACTCATCGGGCCCCAGCCTTCTGGGAGTCCAGCCCCTTCCCTGTGGCAGGTGGCAGTTGGAGCCCACATGAAAGCCTCTTCCCAGGTCAGTAAGAAGGAGAGAAGCCACCAGGCACAGTGGCTCATGTCTGTAATCCCAGCACTTTGGGAGGCTGAGGCGGGTGGATCACCTGAGGTCACAAGTTCAGGATCAGCCTGGCCAACGTGGTGAAACCCCATATCTACGAAAAATACGAAAAAAAATTAGCCAGGCTTGGTGGCGGGCACCTGTAATCTCAGCTACTTGGGAGGCTGAGGCAGGAGAATCACTTGGACTCGGGGAGGTAGAGGTTGCAGTGAGCGAGATCGCACCACTGCACTCCAGCTTGGACAACAAGAGTGAAACTCTGTCTCAGAAAACAAAAAAAAAAAAGGAGAGAAGCCAGGCATGGTGGCTCACACCTGTCATCCCAGCACTTTGGAAGCCTAAGGCAGGAGGATCACTTGAGGCCAGGAGTTTGAGACCAGACTGGGCAACATAGCAAGACTACGTCTACAAAAACTTTAACCATTTAGCTGGGTATGGTGGCACGCACCTGTAGTCCCAGCTATTTGGGAAGCTGAAGTGGAAGTATTGCTTGAGCCTAAGAGTTTGAGGTTACAGTGAGCTATGATCGCACCATTGCACTCTCCAGTCTAGGTGACAGAACAAGAACCTGTCTCTAAAAAATAAAAATTATAAAAAAAGTTTTAAAAGGAAAGAAGCCCAATCTCAGAAGGTCCCACACTCCTGACAAGGCATCAGCTGTATCTCCGCCCCCAGAAAGACCGCACTTGCACATGTCGCATGGCCTCCCCTGCGTTCATCACAGGACCACGCCCCTGCCCTGGTGAGCCGCACCTGGGGCTGAGCCTGAACCCCTCCTGGCATGGGCAGTGGCAGAGGGAACATGAGTGTGTAATCCTGCTCCTGGGACTAGGTCAGTTATCTGGAAGGACGTGGCCTTACTTGTGGCAGAGTAGAGGTGCCCCCACTGGTGCTTGTCCTGGGAAGAATCTCCAAACCCATGAAACCCCTAGGTCTGCTGGGAAGAAGGGAAGAGAGATGATGAGTCACTGAGGCTTGAGGCCCTGAAAAGCTATTTGCTGGGAGCTCTGGAACCAGCTGCCCTCAACTGCAAGCTCAGGAACACCTCTCTGCATGGCTGCCCTGTGCTCCTGAGCCAGCTGAACCGCACCTGCCCTTGTGAAGGAGGAGACCTTGGGCAGGTCGCCAGGTATCCTCTAGAATCCGTGCTCAAAGGGGACAGCCAGTTGCTGTATCCAGTGCTTGGCATGTAGTAGACGCTCAGTAAACACTTGTTGAGTGTATGAGTGAGTGAATAGCTCCAGCAGAAAGGATTAGTGCGGCCCACAGTACTGAAGCACACGCTCCAGGTGCTCTGTAGGTGCCAGAGCAAGGGGGCTTGAAGCCCAGAGGATGGGGCAGCTTCAGCAAGGGTGCAGAGGGGGCTCTCTAGGCTCTTAGGGGGTCTTTCAGCAAAAGTCATCCTAAAAAAATGTGTCTTTCAGTCGTCAGCTTCAATGGTCTTAACACAAATGTAATTCAGATGTTCTGCCCTCTCACATTCTCTCGTCCAGATATTTTTGTAGGGTTTAACCTTACTGTCTTACTGTCGCCCACTGACAATAGGAAATTCACTTTTTGATGGGGCTTCACTCTGTGCAGGGCCACATCGTGCTCTGAGCAGTAATCAAGTGTTCTCTTTCTCCTGGAGGCGTTTGTTGTTTGTTGATCGATCCATCAATAGATAGTACAGGCTTTGGCCAAGATAAGCCCTTGGCCATGGGAGGCCTTGACAGTTTCTAGGACTACAGTTTCTAATCTCTAGCAGTTGAGTTTACCAGCCCCTCCTAGGGTCCCAGCACCTCCGGGTGGGTGCTTCCAGCCTTCCCTCCCTCCCCCGAAGGCAAGAGGTCCCCTTACCACCTGAGGACAGAGCCCTGCCCTGCCCCCCTCTTCCAGATCCTCCACCCAGCCTTTGCCCCCTCCCAGGGGTCCCACCCAGCTTGCCTCCCAAGCCACCTCTTTCCAGCCTGGACCACCTACAGACTATGGTGCTCCTTGGACTTGGGTTTCACCTTCCCAAGGGACCCCTAAATCTTCCTGGGCCCTGAGCCTGACTGCCTGGGGAAGGGTAAGCAGGAAGCAATGAAACAGCGGTGGGTTTAAAGCCATAAATGCAGGGCTTTGAATTAAGCAGAACCTGATTCAAATCTCTGCTCTGCCACTCAGCTATGTGGCCTGGGACCAGTGACTCTCTCCGCACCTCATTTTCCTCGCCTGTACAATGGGGGCAATCTGTCATAGAGCTGCCCTGAGGATTCCAAGAGTGGATCTCATCAGCGGTCTCAGAGAGGGTGGCAAGTGGGAGGAGGTGTTTCAGAATGCTGGGCTCTCCCCCACGCCACGGCCTGCTCCCCGCCACTCCCAGCCCCCAAACCCCCCCAGCTAAGGAGGAATGCTACGGAGTGAAATCGATGGTCGCAGGCACAAGGTGGGTGTCATTAAAGCGCCCCTCTGGCCCAGTAGCAAGCAACGCAGAAGAGTGCTTGTTATCTTGAGTTTACTGGGGTTTCCAGGAAGGGGTCCCCCTCCTCCCCTGCCTTGCGCCCTAGCCCTAGGCACCTCCGGTCCCCGTGGGCTGGGGCGGGGTTCCCTGTGCCTGGCAGGGGAAAGAGGTGGTGAGGAGTCCACTCCGGCCGCCCCACCCCGCGGCCCCGCCGTCACGTGCGCCGGGGGAGGGGCCCCCCGGGAGGTTCCCGGGCGCGCGGAGGTGGCGCGTCTGCGAGCGCCTATTTGCATATGTGCACCCTGGATATTTATAACTTCTCTTCAGCCAGTTCCAAGTTATTGATGTCTTAAAGTGACTTTAATCTGAGCCTTCTTTTCTCCAAATGGGCTTTTGATTTCCGGAGTGATATTATACGTGGCTGTAAGCTATTGACTGAGCGATTGCCGTTCTGTTCTCAATGTGCTGATGCTGAAAATCTGCGATATAAATAAACTTCCTCTGGTAGAATCATTATAAAGCACAAGCAGCAGAAATTTATGGAAAGAACAGATTAAATGCTTAGACTTAAATTCTTCAGTGTGCCGGTTGCCCCAAACTGCTGTGTCTGGAGTTTGGGCTGCTGATTCAGGTGGAAAAAATCAAACGGACACATCGCTTGTCGGTGCATTTTTACTATGATCTATTGTGTTGCCAAAGAGAAAGCTCAAAAGCTGCCATTGATAATCCTGGTTAAAACTTGGAACATAAATTATTAAGACGTGTAGTTTCTTTTCCGAGTGGTTGGGGACCGGGGCGCGTAGCACAGTAAAGAAATATAACATCAATATGCGCTTATGCGTTGTAATGTGAGACATTTTTATGCCCATAATAAAACATTGCGCCTACAACTACGTTTATGAAAGCAACAGATAGGAAGATCCATAATGCCACTTAATAGAGTTAATCACCTCCCATCGGAACATTTTCAAAGGCTTCTTATTGCATGTTGAAAAGCTCTGACCATAATTAATACGCTGCACACTGTCAGGTGCCAATCAGAGGGCGCAAGGCAGCAGAGGGATCTTTCCAGCACTCTGGGGCTGGGAGGGTTCTCGGGACTCTGTCCAGGTATTTTGGCACCAGGATTTTCAGTCGACTTTAGCCTCTGGTTGAACTGTGTCAAACACTGGGCTTTGGCTGGGGCATTGGGTTTAAATTTTAAGCTCTGAGCTGTAGATATAAAAATTCTGAGTTTGTTCCTGTCTCTGGGATCTGGGCTTTGGACTGGCCTGGGCTGTCAACTCTAGACCCTGGGTGACCCACCCTGGGTCCCTGGGTCCTGAGCAAGATCACCCCACAGAACATGTTTACCCAGGGCCAGGCGACGGGGGATAGAAGTTTCCTAACAGTCTTGGGTTCGTTTGCCATCAGTTTGATGAGTCTGACTGACCATAAAAATCTATCCAGTGGGCCCTCCCTGCACCTTCCCCTTCCAGCCAGTTTTCCACAAAGGGGAGGGCAGCACTCACTGCACCCAGTGCTGGCTGGCCCAGGGCTAGCACGTGGGTGAGGGCTGGTTCCTCAAGACAGCAGCCTGCCGTGGGACAGACCCCAGACTCACTGGCAGAGCCCACCGCCAACCAGCCGGGAGGCTCTGGGGCCAGTCACTCCCCTTCCCCCTCCAAAGGAGATATGTTTATCTCCTTTGTCCCTTTTCCCACAACCACAGAGTGATAGGAACCACAGGGAATCTCCCAAATAGCCCAGAACAGCTGAGGAGGTGGAGGGCCAGCCTGAGGTAATTAAAGAATAAAATTGCCCTTTAAAAGTGCACGGAAATCGTGCTCCCCATGGCCTGGGCCTCTCTCACGTGCCTGGATGGTGACTCTGGGGCAGCTGGCGGCTGAGCTAGAGCCCGCTGGTACACAGACAGAGAACGTTCTGAGTGTGAGCCCTCTTTTTCTTCCTGAAAAGTTGGGCCAACAAGAATTGGGAGTGAGGACAGTGATGCCAGGCTGTCTCCCGACACCACATGGCGGATTTCTCTCCACTAGACTGGAATCCACCGTGTGTTAGGGCTTGAAGGGCCAGGTGGCCACCAGGGGCCCAGGGCTTGGAGGGATGGGTGAGCAGTGGGGGCCCGGAGATTTCTGTGCTTGAAAGGTTGCTGTCACAGGCCTTTGGTGAGACGGAAGCATACCTGAACTGACTTCTGGTGCCCCATGGGACTCTAGCCACTGAATTTCCATCATGGCCTGAAGGGATGGACACCCCCTCTGCCATCTCCCTACCAACAGTACCCCTGCCAAAAGTGAGACCCATGGGTAAATTAATTTACCTTTTTAACTAGGGAACTTTCTTGGTTCGCTTTGCATTGCTATAAAGGAAGACCTAAGAAAAGAGATTGATTTGGCCCATGGTTCTGCAGGCTGTACAGGAAGCATGGCACCAGCATCTGCTTCTTTCGAGGCCTCAGGGAGCTTCCACTTACGGTGGAGAGCAGAGGGGAGAAGGCATCACAGGGTGGGAGCGGACAGAAGAGAGAGGGAAGAGGCGCCATGCTTTTTTTTTTTTTTTTTGAGACAGAGTCTCATTCCGTCACCAGGTGCCAGGCTGGAGTGCAGTGGCGTGACCTCGGCTCACTGCAGCCTCCGCCTCCCAGGTTCACGCAATTCTTCTGCCTCAGCCTCCAAGTAGTTGGGACTACAGGCGCACTCCACCATACCCAGCTAATTTTTGTATTTTTAGTAGAGACGGGGTTTCACTGTGTTGGCCAGGATGGTCTCGATCTCTTGACCTCGTGATCCGCCCGCCTCGGCATGCTTCTTTAAACAACCAGGCCTAGCATGGACTAATAGAGGGAAAGGCCTCTCATGACCATGAGAGCTGCACCAAGCTACTCACCAGGGTTCCACACCCATGACCCAGACACCTCCCACCAGGCCCCACCTCCAACACATTTCAGCATGAGATTTGGAGGGAACAAATATCCAAACCATATCAAGAAGCTTCTCCAAATACGAGTTGTATACTGGGTCCACGGGAGACACTGTTTATCTCGCCCCCTTGGAGGCGAGTACCATGGTGGGGAGAGGCCCACACCTCACCCAAAGTTGTGCATGAAGTCACAAGGACAACTGGAGAGAATATTGAGGCATAGGTGTGTGGAGGAGACACTCATTCTATGCATCAGTCAACAAAAATGTACTGAGCACCTACCCTGCGCAACAAACCAAACTCCCTGCCCTCATGGGGCTCACATTGCAGCTCCCCAAAGCCTCCCAGATGATTATGGTATCCACATCCCAGATGCAGCACCTAGAGAAATAGCAAGTTGCATGTGTCTTTTCCAAGGCTGCCTAAGACAGGCTGAGCTAGGATCCCTAAAACCAGGGCCCAGGTGTCAGGAGAATCTTCAGAGCCACATCCCAACCCCTTGCCAAGCTCCCTCCGCCCCAGGCAGCAGCTAGGGAAGTGTGCCCAGCTTCGGCTTGGGAAAGACACCCCAGTGTACAGTGAGCCTGCGGGGAGGGAGCAGTTCCTCTCTGTCTTTCTCGGGGAGCAAGGCCAAAAGCCAGCAGGTTGCAGAGGTTGCTTATCCTGGAAGCAACAAAGAAAGGGTGCCTTGAAGTTATGGAGGCCATGACTGTTCCACAAAGCCCAGCAGAAGAGGTTGCAAATTAGAGCTGGATATGTGGGGGAGCATCCACTGAGGAAATGGGCATGGGGTACTCACCTCTGGTGGTGACTGAGGGAGTTTCCTTCTGAAGTTCAGTGCCTCCTGCTTTAGGAAAGTGAGCCAGAGGGTGTGGTCAGGCAGACAGCACATGTGGGCACCCAAGATCAAGTGCTCAGCCACAGGCTGGCCCACCCGGACTGGCGCAGGGGTAAAGGCAGCCCAACCCTTGGTGGTCACAGCTGTCCTCCCAGCAGCTCTCAGGCACCTGGACGTTGCCAGGGCCCCCCCCTCTCTGCCCAGCCCTTGGAGTGCCTACTGGGCAGTTGCTCCCCAATGCCCCCCTGGCCAGGGGCCTTGAGGGAGCCCTGAGTCCTGAGTGAGTAGGGGAGGGGGCTGTGGTGGGCAGAGCCAGGCTCAGTGAGGTTCCCTGGGGGATTCCGGGGTAGTTTGCTAATAGAGATGTCTGTTCAGGGAGGTCATGATGCCACCTGTCATTAACCCGGGCACTGTGCCCGGAGTTGTCACCAAGAATCCGTAGGTGGCTGCTTGCAGGCGGGTGAGCGATTTTGCAAGGACCACAAGAATATTTGCATAAACATATGTATGGAAGTGTGTGTTTATTTGCATTCATTTGCATAAATTGCTGGCTCTTTGAGCTGTCATTCCTTAATTTTATTTTTTCAGTAAATTTCTTTGAGCTCTGAGCGCAGATATGGACACTTTGGGAGGGAGAACAAAAAGGCAAAAACATACGCTTGAATCAGAAACTCGGGGCGTGAAGCCTGAGCCTCAGTATGTTTTTAAAGCCTCCAGGTGAGCCCGATACACAGGCTGGGAACCAACACGAGACAGGACAGGCCTATGTCAGATGTCAGATCAGATCAGCCCTCCCTCCACTGGGCAGGTCACCTCACCGCACGTCTCTCAAAACTCTAAAGCAATGAGGAGTGTGACATGCCAGTGCCGTGCCAGCAGGCAGCCATCACCCAGCAAGTGCTCACCGGTCCCTGCTCAGCGTCACCACCACTGCACGGTGTCACCCTGTGCAGACCCGGCTGCTCTTGCTGGCCCTGCCACCCAGTGGCCCTGGACTCCACCCCAGGGACCCTGAGCTCATGAGTGATCGTGCTCCACCCCGGGGCCCGGGGTCTGTTCTGTCCGAGGAACGTGGTCATTTCTCCTTCGAGGTGACTTCCAGGCTGACAATCTCATCACTGCCCAGATACCTGGGAAATATGCACTTGTGATCGTGAGACCACCCAGCCCTGCTGGCCTCTCTCTGTTCCTCTTTCCAGGCCAGGAGAGAGCCAGGCACTGGGGTAGGTGCTGCCTGGTAGGTGCTGCCTGGGGGAAGAAGAACGTTGAATTTCTAGAAATGCCTAAAGCACTTCAGTGCAATTGCTGCCAGGGTCCTGCCCCTCTCTGCGTTATTTTTTTCTCCTCCTCCCTGCTTGATGTCTTCCCTCCATCGTCCCCCCACCCAACTGCCCCAGCTGTAGTGTCCCTGGTCACTCTGTGCTTCCCTACCTCGAGTCTCTGCTTGTGGACGGCCCTTCCTCCATGGCTGATGGCTCACCCTGTCCATTCAAGACCCAGCTCAGTGCCTTCTGTCCCACAGCATCTTCTACAAGCCAGCACCTGTTTCCCTCCATCACTCATTCGAACTTTACCTGAAACCTGCTTGAGACCAGAAGCTATATCAGGCACTGAGGTGTAGAGACCAGTCAGCTGCAGGCTCTGCTTTTGAGAGCTGTCCTGAGAGTGAGAGCTTTTCACGGTGGTGATTGAGTCCATGGCTGCCCCCGCCCCAGCACCTACCTGTCCGTCCCCTGTTGAGCAGGTGCACCGCATCGGAGGATGCTGCTCAGAGCAACACTGCAGACCTTGCTAATGGGAGACAGAGAACAGTCATACCTTGGCCTACAGAAGTCCTGGAAGGAGGGAAGTGGTTTCAGAAGCTTCAGGAGGGCAGAGGGGAACAGATGGGAGCTGAGGGGGCAGCTTCTGATGGCAGCTGAGGTGGCCAAGCCCACTCCTATCCTGGATCCACCTTTACTGGGACAGGCAGGGTTCTTCCTGGAACCTCAGGGAGTCCCAGAGCTTGGTTTGCAGACCCTCCCGACCCCCCAGGCCAGCCAGGCTAGGGAAAGCCTTCTCCCAGCCTGCCCCAGGCCTGTCTGCAGCCCCACTCACCCAGACCCTCGGATGTGCATGGTCCCCACCGCCACTCCAGCAAGGCCCCACAGGGCCACCCTCAGTCTCGGTCCCTTCCCTTCACCTCCACCCTCCAGAGGTATCACCCACCCCAACAGGGAGCCAGCCTGGGACTGCAGCAGTGTGGGACCCTAGAGAGCCCCGAAGTGGCACAGCAGGGGCATCATTGTTCACCACCGGGGCTGAGCTGGGCAGGAAGGCCATGGCCCAGGGTGGGCAGGGACCGCTCCCGTATCAGGCTGAGCAGCGTCTTCCTCATCCCCGGGCCTGGGCTGGGGGCTGTGGAGTCTAGGAGGACCTGGTCCTGTGCAGACCCAGCCGACCCAGCTGGTGAGGACCTCACGAGGCCAGGCCGCAGCACCTCAGTGCCCCAGGCCAGGAAGGCCTCTCTCTTCCCTTTCGGCCAGGGTCATTCACTCGGCCATCGGACACCTCTCTGCCCCTGCTGGATGCTCAGTGCTGGGGGTCCCTGTCCTTGAGCTACCCCCGGTTCCCGGGAGAAGCAGCAGACCCAGCATGGTGCTGAGCCAAGTGTGGTGGGACCGCAGAGTGGCAGCTGATCTTACCGAATGGGTAGACGTTCTCTGAAGAGGAGGAAGAATTTCCTGGTGGAGGGAGTAGCCTAGCGCCACCCTCCTCTTCCAGGCCCCCACACAGCCTGCATTGCCTTTCCATGCAGGCCCGCCCTGCTGAGTAGATAACTGTACGTGCAGAGAAGCCTCCACGAGGGCAGAAAGCCAGTCTGCCACATCACTTCTGCCTCCCGCACAGGGCCCAGCGCAGAGCGGGGGCTCCCTGAGTGCGGGTGCCCCGTGAGCAGCGCCCGTGGCCCATGCTGGACACAGCCTGTCGCGGAGACTGGTCTTTCTTGGCATTTGTGTTCACGTAGTGGATGGTCCTCCACTGTGTGGCTGCCCTGCCACCCCCGGTCAGCCTCTGAGCACAGTGGCTGATGCCCGGCTCATCTGGAGCTGAGGCCCCCAGAACCCAGGGCTGCAGCCGAGTACACAGGCCTGGCCCGGCTCGTGCAGGACAGCAGCTCTTGGGTAACTGTGTCCAGTGTTTATAAACACAGGGCCGTGGTTTTATCACAGAATCTGGTAGGTTCTGCCTCCCAAGAAAAACAGACTGACAAGTTAAATACGTGTGGGGGAGGGACCCAGGCAGAGAGGAGTGTCAGGAAAGCCAGAAGCTCAGCAGAAATGGTAGGGACACGTGAAAGGTCCCGTGCTGGGAGAATTGAGCCAGAAGGCCCCGGATCACAGGCTGTGTGCCCAGTCAGGCCTCTCTTGCCTGCATCTGGGGTCTCCGTCATGTCCACATCACGTGGAGCCGAGTGTGTGCCAGAGGCCACACAGGGCTCCAAGAATATCAGGGGAGGGAAAGGCAGTGGCTCCACCTACCTGAGCTCCCAGGCTAACTGGAAGACTGGATTTAGCAGGCACAAATCACACACCCAGGAGGAGGGATTAGCCTGGGACTCAGGGGACCACGCATAGCCTGGGGGATTGGAGGAGAGGTGTTCGTATAGCCCACCTGTTGGTCCTTTCTGAGACCTCATGAGACCAGGCCCTGGCAGCAGTTGCACTGAAGTGCTTTAGGCATTTCCAGAAATCCAGCATTCTTCCTCGGGCACTGCCTACCAGGGAAAGCAAAAGCCTGCAAGCCCCAGTGCCTGGCCCTCTCCTGGCCTGGAAAGAGGAACAGAGGGAGGATGTGAACTCACCAACTGGTGTGACGGGCAGGGGCGTGTGCTGGGCACCATGCCTGCTACACAGGGGCACCCCTGGCAGGAGGAGGGGCTGGCTCCCCACCTTCGCATGGCCTTCCCCCAACCCCCCAGGGCTGACAGAGGCCTTCTAATGCAGACCTGACCCCCTGACTCTGTGCCAGGGCCTGCAGTGAGGGCTCATCACCTGGAGGGCACAGCTCCACTTACTTCTTTCATGCCTATTATGATTTCCTAATACTCCTATAATGATGTGGAGATTACTTGTATAATCTTAAAAGGTCGTTAGAAATATGAGAAACTAGAAACGAGTCTTGGGCTTTTACCTCCCCTGAAATGGCAAGAGGCAGGTGTGTTGCCCTAAACTGACCTGGGCCAGGATGGGCAGGAGGGGTGGGCACAGACAGAGAACCAGGGGCAGATGCTCCTGGAAGACTATGAAGGGCACAGGGTGGGCAAGAGGGGTCTGCACGCGCATGCACACACACACACACACACACACACACACACTCACACTCTCTCTCTCTCCCCCCCCCGCCACCCCCCCACCCCACCTCCTAACCCCACATCCTCCCAGCTGTGACTCCTTCCTGGATGGAATTCGCTGTGTTCTGAGCTGTCATAGCTCCTGGCATCTGGGGTTTCCATTTCATTTCCCTCTTTACCTGGGTAACTAAACTGATTGTACTCCTGGCTCTGGTTCACTAATTCTTGAAAATCCTTTAAAACTATTGATTTATTTACTGGAACTGTGGCTCTCAGAATTCTTGGGAAATAATGGCTTTTACTAAAGCAGGAGGGGGAGACCTGTGTTTTCCCTCTCCCTGTGACTCTCTCCTGCCTGCCCCCATCCCCCAGTTTCCCCACATCTCTTTCCACTCCTTCTCTGAGCCCGTCACCTGGCACAGGCGCTGACTTTCCCAAAGCCATACCTTGCCAGATCTTGGAAATATTAGGTCTCCAGGAAGAACACAACGAAACAAGGTTTCATGGGACACAGCACATAAGAATTTAGGCTCTGGGTTTGTGTCTGTGGCTGTCGGGCTCCTCATCCCATATGGAAGAATATCGTGTCCTCGTCCAGGTCCCTGTGGCTCTTCTATTTCCAAAGCACACCGCTCTTGTGGGTCTGTAGCTTCGGATGCAGAAGCCCTGGGTGCTCTCTCAGCCACTTCCCAGCCAGCCCGTCCCCACACCTAACAGCAGCTGTTCACCCAATTCCCCAGGATCCCCAGTGGAGGCCAGTCAGCCAGGGCCTCTGAATGGAGAGAGTAGGAGATGGTCTCATGGTAGGTACAGAGCCAGCCACTCCTGGAACCCAGGGCTGCCCGCTGGCTCAGAATGGAGGGCAACAGGCCTCCAGGGGAGACTGCGTCCGTGTAGGACCCCAGGGGAACTGTGTCTGTGACGGGTCCAGCTGCACTGCCTCCATTCCTGCCCGGATACCCAGCCTTGTTCCCCAGCCTCCAATAAATACGTTTCTGCTTCGCTGTCAGAGCTGGGTCCTGTGGCTGGCATCCCAGGCCCTGACTGGGACAGATGCATGGATATGTCAGGCCTATAATAAATGCCCCAGGTCCTGGGGGAGCATAGCTTTGCATGTTAATCACAGCCACCATGGTCACCACTGTCTTTGCACTCCTTCCTGGAACTTCAAAGTGCAGGGCCAGAGCACCCACCCTGCGGAGCCCAGGCCTCATGGCCCCATGCCAGCTACCAGGGAGCTACCTCCCCCTGGCTCCCACAGTGACAGGGGCCCAGATCCCCGCATCTTGGGATTGTCCCCAGTAGAAAGGGGTTCCAATGCTGAGCAGCCAAACTCACCTCTGTCCACTCCAGTGGCTACTTCCCCCAGCAGATTGTGAGCTCCTTGGCATAGACAGTGGCTTCCTCTTCATGGCCCAGGCCTGGCATGAAGGAGGCCTGTAAATGTGCACTGAGGTGCTGAGCTAGTCAATTCAAAGTGACACACCCACCTCCTATGTGTCTGGTTCTCCACCAGAGACAACCGGCAGTCACCCCACAGCCCTGCGCTTCCTGGCCCCACTTCCTGCTCCCGGCCCTGGCCACCCACCCCTCCTTCCTCAGAAGGCCTCTAGCACCACAGCTGACAGTCCCTGCAGCTCCCTCCTCCGGCTCCTCGCTGTGGGTTCCTGTGTCCACACTGAGCTGCATGCTTGCCCCGGATGGGAGCTGTCTTGCTCACCTCTTGCCCCCCCTCCTCTGCACCTCTCACCCCACCCCAGCTCTGGGCATCGGCCCAGTGCCCTATGCCTTGTGGGCGCCTGATGATATGCTTTGGGTGCTTGCCTGTGGCCTGGGAAATTCAGAGGAGGGATCAGAATGGGCTGGAATGGCAGGGGCAGCCCGGAAAAGGGAGCTCATGATGGCGTAAGAAAGAAACCCCAGGCCAGGGGAGCATGGGAGGTGGACCCATGCGTGCAGGGTCAGGCCACTAGCAACTGCTTTCCAGCAATCTTCTCAGTGTCAGAGACAAACCTGATGCTCTCAGCCTCCCTCGTGAAATCCACCAGGGGTCCCCAGCCTCCTGTGGAAAAAGATGAGGGGGTTGGCTTGCTTGGTTCACCATCAGATACAGATCTACCTTAATCAGCAGCTTTTCCCTCTGCTTCTCACATGCACAGGTCTTGTGCTCACACACACACACACACACACACACACACACAAGGGCTCAGACACACACCCATGCCACATGCTGTCTCCCACACACAGGCACAGACACACCACATGCACTGTGCACACAAGATCACACACACACACCCATGCTACACACACACACACACAGAGGTGCATACACAGGTGCATGCACATGCCCACACCACGTGCTTGTATGTACATACAACACAGGCACACACACACTCTCACACCACATGCTCTCCCTCTCTCTCTCTCTCTCACTCACTCACACACACACACAGGCACCGTCACAGGGATGCATACATACCGCAACACCGCATGCTCACATACACATATGCACACATAAAGGCCCATACACACACTCATGCCACATGCTCACACACACACATCCCTACTGGGGCACATTCACAGGGGGTGCATACACACCCCACACCACATGCTCTCCCTCTCAGACACATACACACACACACACACACACACACACGAGCACATTCACAGGGGTGCATACACACCCCACACCACATGCTCTCCCTCTCAGACACACACACACACACGAGCACATTCACAGGGGTGCATACACAACCCACACCACATGCTCTCCCTCTCAGACACATACACACACACACACGAGCACATTCACAGGTACATACACACCCCACACCACATGCTCTCCCTCTCAGACACACACACACACACACGGGCACGGGCACATTCACAGGGGTGCATACGCACCCCCACACCACATGCTCATGTACATATATGCACACATAAGGGCACATACACTCATGCCACATGCTCACACACATACATGGGCACATACACAGAGGTGTGTACACACACACACATACACACCCCTACATGGGCACCACACAGGGGGTGCATACAAACCCATACCACACGCTCACACACACACACCCCTACACAGGTACATACACAGGGGTGCATGCACACATCCACACATGCTCACACACACATACACATACATGGGCACATAAAAGGGGTGTATGCACACACCCTCCCACATGCATGCACACACACAGCCATGCATGCACACAGCACATGCCAGCCACACCAGTGGCCTTCAGTCCCTAACAAGGCCCTCTCACACCTCAGCCTGTGTGTTCACATCTTGCCCCTGCAGCCAGCTGAGTCGCTCCTGCTCACCTTTTGAGTCTTTCCTTGACCATCGCCTTCGCTGTGGATGGCCTCCTCAGCTCCGTCAGGCAGAACCAGCCGTCCTCTCCTCAGCGCCACCTCCACCCAGCACTCACCCGGGTCAGACTCCTCTCGCAGGGCACTCCAGGCACACACACGCTCTGTGAGTGTGTCTCCTGTTAAACTGTGAGCTCCCCCAGCTCTGCACGTGTTAATTTCCATGTGACCCCAGCACCACCACCATGCTGCCGCCAGTGCCCAGCACACAGGAAACAGCAATTTAATGAATAAAGGGGCCAAGCAGACACACACCATCTGAGGCTCCCAGAACTCGGGGTCTGAGTCTGCCTCTGAAGGAGGACGTCGGTGCCCCAGCCTCACTTGGCGGTGGACATGGTCAGCTGCTCCAGGGCACCCCTAACCTCTGTAGCACTCCACTGGCATTCTGCCCTGACCCCAGGGCGCTCAGGGCTGTCCGAGGTGCTGAACTTGGCTCTTGCGTCTGGCCCCAACTATCTGTCCTGGCTTCTTCAGTCTCTCCAGCCAAGAACCACCTCATCTTCCAAGAGCCCACCCTCCAATGAAAAAGAAGCAGCACCTCTAAATAAAAACACTGTAGACAGAACACAGTTCTTCCACATGAAGACGTGGAGGACTATGAGCACAGTGGGAAGAGTGAGACCCACCCAGCCTCACCCCACCCCAGACATTGGATCCAGCTCAGTTTCTGGGCCCAGACTCGAGCCTCTTCCTCTTTGGCCCTGAGGACCAAGGCACCTCAGGACACCCCCGTCCCTGGTAACAAGTTCTACCCCCTGGTGGGGGCAACAGCCTCACAAAAGGATGGTAGGGCCATCCTGCCGCTAATGCCTGGCCCTCTGTCTGCTCCCATTTTCCTTGGCCCTCCCACTGCCCACATTCAGGCTTCGAGGCCTCACAGAGCTCTTCCAGGTCCTGCCTGGACTCCCCCTGGATGTTTCATTCCCCCACAAAGTCCTCTCCACCTCCAGCTCCAGCTACTGTAGAGCTCCTCACACCACTGGCCTTGACCCTATTTCTCACCCAAGTCTCCCAAGCCCTGGCCTTCTCCCAAGGTCTCTCAGCCCTGCCCCCCCCCCTCCCATGACATGTTATTCCTTCTCCTGCTCAGAATATCCCCATCACCCCTCAGCTTCCATCCGCCAAGCAGGGGAAGGAGCCAAGTGGTAGCCTTTTTTCTGGAGACAGGAAGGACTGCATGCTGCTAGTGTCAACCAACCCAGGGCACTTTCTCCAGCTGCAGCCACAGAGTTTGCCATGGCCTTCCCTGCTCAGCCCAGGACCCACCCAAACCTCTGCAATGCCCACCCTCTGGCCAGGTTCCTTGAACTGGGGATGGGGTCCTACACCCTGCCCCCTGCCCTCCTCCATTCCTTCCTAAACAAGAGACCATACCCTTTGACTCCTACTCTGAGCCCACAAGGCAAGATCTGTCCATGAAGATGATCCGTTCCTGGCTTTTGTTTGGGTAGATCTTATGATCTGGACAGCCAGAACCCAAAGCCTGGAGAGAACCCTGTTCTGCAGAGTGGCCTCAAGGGCTCCAGGCTGCACCTGTGCTCGGCGGCTGCTGGGGTGGTCAGTTCTTCCCAGGAAGCCCATTTAAGGCTCTTCAAAGCCATTGGAGCTGAACAGAATAATTAAATCTCTCCCCAAGGAGGCCTAAATAATTAATGTGCCAATGCTTTAGCAACTGTAGATTGCATACGAATTGCAGGGTTATCACCGTCATTAGCACTGATGTTGCCTGAAGTTAGAGGGGCTTGACTTTTACATTCCATCCATCCAATTCCACACAACTGTGGGATTTTAAATAGCTCCAGTGGATCACATTTGGGGGGATGTGATCTAACCCCCTAGCACACATCTGCATGTGGTCTGTAACCCACAATGAATTCCAATCAGAAAGGAACTTTTGTGCAAAGCATGGTGCCATGTGCTCAGGGGGCCAGAGAGACAAGCCCTAGAAAGGAGACAGACAGGCAGACATTCCTCTGTAGTAAGGCAGCCAGGGGTCTCTACTGCAATGGAGGCACCAAGTCTCATGGGACCGCAGGAGAGGGTGAAGTTAATGCCAACTGGGGGACTCTGTAAGTATTCTTGGAGAATGGAATTTAAAGTGAGGCTTACAGCCAGGCATGGAGGCTCACACCTGTAATCCCCAATGCTTTGAGAAGCTGAGGTGGGAGAGTCGCTTGAAGTCAGGAGTTTGAGACCAACCTGAGCAACATGGTGAGAACCTGTCTCTATAAAAAAATAATAAGGTGAGGCTTAAGGAATGGATAGGACCATAGGAAGCAAGCGTAGGGGGAAGACCTGGCCAAGAGGGGCAGAAGAGAAACATTAAAGCAAAGGAACAGGATGAACTGGGTGTGGCTTAGAGAGCTGGGGATCTGTGGAAGGTGAATAGCATACGAAGCTGTGAGCACAGCTCAGGTCAGGTCATAGAAGCCTGCAGGAGCTCACGGCGAGGAGTTTGGAAATAAGGGATCAAGTCAGTCCTTGATCTGGTGGACCCAATGCTGAAAGAGCCCTCACTGGAGGTCACAGGAGGACTCCAGTGTGGTGAGCCTGTGACTAGATCTAGCTCTCCCAGTCACACTACCTACAGTCCAAGCTGGCAGCTACCTTTGTTCAATCCTTGGGCCTAAGGGACAGGGTCACAAACCCTGGGAAAGAGAAGGGAATGTTTCTGTTAGTTTTATGATGACTTCAAAAAATATTAAGGAGAAAAATGGAAGTGAATTTTCTGTCATCTTAGAGGGCATGAGAATGTTCCAGCTGGAAGGCAGTCTTCATTCCCACCCGCACCCACTGGCATGCAGCCCTGGCTCAGGGGCTGCAGGCACAGAGAGAACCTTTGGGGGCCAGACATCACTGCTCAATAAATAGGTCTCGTCATCCAGTGTCAGTTTGGAAATGGCAGACTGGTAAGAAAGGTTGTAACTGTTCCTAGGACTTTGACTCCCTTTTAGATAAATGGCAGAAATTCCCATTTTGACAACAGGAAAGCCAGAAGGGCTCCTCCTCACTAAAACTCTAAGTCCAGACAAGAAGTCAGAGTCCTTCCTGGTTCCTAGGAGGGTTTGCCTGCATGGGGGCTCGGGTGTCACACCTCCCACTCAGGCTGGACGAGCGATCCACAGCTGCCGCCCACAGGTGGTTTCATTTCATCTCACCTGGAAGCCGGAGCCTGCTCTTGGCCTTCAGGGTTCCTTCCGAGGCCAACTCTTCTCTGGAAAAGAAGTAGGGGAAGAAATGCATATGTGATCAGACCACGGAGGGAGGGCAGCGTTGTGCTGGGGAGGCGCGTGGAGCAGCCCCAGCATGCTCTGTTTGCGTAATGTCCCCATTTGTCCCCACAGTGTCAGCGTGTGTCGGGCTTCCCACTCCTGGATGAATTACCCTCTGGGCCTGCATGACACTGTCTTCGCTGGGCTTTCTCAGTACATTTCACAACTGCTCTGAGTTTATAATTTTTTCAGGTCCTTTATCAAATAGGTATCATACATACCAATGGGATGGGGGAGCATTTATCACCTAGCTGGGTTCTTACTTGAGCTCTGAAAAAAATTATTTGGCCGCACAACCTTTCTCAAGGCTCTGAGGTAATGGACTTCTCTGCTGCAAAGCCACTGAAATTTTGCTTTTTAATATTTGACATCTCTTCCTTTTTTATTACCTTCTCAGACAGCCCTTAAAGTCCAGCCAGAACGAGCCCATTAGTCTCTGACAAATAACTTGTGTCGTTTGGTGAAAAATATGCAGAAATTTGGCTGCAACTTCATCTCCAGCCTTGGTTCTGTTTGTGGCCTCACTCTCCTCTAGGCAAAGCATCCAGCCCCAGGCAGAGCCTCCTCCAGTCCCCATTCCTTCATGCCAGTTGCTGCTGCGTCCACAGAGCCATTTTTATACCAACCGCTTATAATGAATGGGGTTTGAGACAGGGCTTGTTAGAGGGGCTATCTGGTCCATAACTCGAGGGTGAGAATTGAATGTGAGCCATGGCCTCAAGAAGCTTTGCTCACTTTCACTCACTCTCCAGGGACCCCTGCCACCACCACCATATGAAAGAGCCTGGGCTAGCCTATTGGAGCATGAGAGACCGCGTGGAGCAGAAATGAGCTGTCCCAGATGAGCCATTTAGACCAGCCAGTCTCTGCCAACATCAGCCAGGCCTGACCTAGATCGGCTGAGCGTAGCCCAAACTGCCAAACCAGAGTCACAGTTTAATAAGTGCTCACAGCAGCATTGTTTACAATAGCAAAATGGCGGTGGCAACCCAAGTGTCCATGAAAGGGTGAATGATTAAACAATATGTGGTATCTGCATACAGTGGAATATTAGCCAGCCTTAAAAAGGAAGGAAATCCTGATGCATGCTGCCATGTGGGTGAACCTTAAGGACATTATACGAGTTGAAATAAAGCCACTCACAGAAGGACAAATATTGCATAATTCCACTTATAAGAGGGTCTAAAATAGTCAAACTCATAGAGACAGAAAGTAGAATGGTGGTTGCTGGGGCTGGCTGGAGGGAAAGCGGGGAGTTGTTGTTTAATGGGTATGGAGTTTCCGTTCGTGAAGATGAAAAGGATTCCAGAGGACTGGACAACAGTGTAAATATACTTAACACTACTGAACTGGACACTTTAAAATGGGTACATTTTACACAACTTAAAAAAAAAAAAAGAATTAGCTTCAAACTGAACTAGCAAAGGTGAAACCAGCACAGGGAAACTTCCCTGAGCACTTGAGTCCATCATCTATTCTTGCCTTGTGTATCAGTTAGCTCTTGCTGCTTAACAAACAATTCTAAAATTGAGTGACTTAAAATTGAGTGTTTTAACCACAGCCACTTATTTAGGCTGTGATTCTGGTTTGACAATTTGGGCTACACTTAACTGATCTAGGTCAGGCCTGGCTGATGTTGGCTCATCTGGAAGCCGGAGCCTGTTCTTGGCTCATCTGGGACAGCTCATTTCTGCTCCACACAGTCTCTCATGCTCCAACAGGCTAGCCCAGGCTAGTTCATATGGTGGTGGCGGCAGGGGTCCCTGGAGATTGAGTGAAAGCAAGCAAAGCTTCTTGAGGCCATGGCTCACATTCACAGAGGGTCACTTCCACCACATTCTGTGGTCCAAAGCAAATAACAAAGCCAGCCAAGATTCAAAGGGTAGGGAAGTCATCTCTTCCTCTTGATGGGGGGAAGTTACAAAGAATTTTTGCCATCATTACATCAGCTGTATATATGCCAGGCCCTGTGCTGAGTGTTGAAGATAAAAATATAAATAAAACACAGTCTAGTGCAAGAGGCAGGCATGTAAATAAATAATTGCAACTCTTAGTATGCTATAAAGAAATGAGCACAGGTTGCTCTGCCAGCATACAGAGAAGGGCCGAGGGCAGGGGGTGTGAGAGGAAGAGGGGGAAGGAGGCAAAGAGGCCCAGGACAAAATAACACTTTCCCTAGTGGTGAAGGATAAATACTGCTTGGCCAGATGGAGGAAGGGGAGGGGAAGATCCAGGCAGAGAGGACGGAGACTTGGAGTGGGGACGTGCGTGGTGTGTAGGAGGCTTCGCTGGGGAGCAAAGGGCCCTCTGGGAGTGGAGGAGGAGCTGAGGGAATGGGGAGGCCTCCCAGACAGCCTTGCTTGCCCCTGCTCAGCCCTGAAGGATTTGTGTGGCCGGTGGCTGTGGGGAGCTGCAGTGTGGAGGTGGCCTGGAGGGGGACAGGCTAGAAACAGGGAGACATCCTCAGAGGCTGCTGCAGTGACTCAGGTGAAGATGAGGGCCGCTTACTTGGGGTGCAGGAGTGCCCGGGGCTGGAGAGGCTGGCTCCTGAAAATACCAGGAGGTAAAGAAGATGGGACTTGGTGTGATGAGGTAAAGGAGGGGCCCGGGAGAAGGCCTGCGGAATGCAGGTGGTGGACCATCTTCCACAGGAGGAGGAGCTCCGTGCTGGGAGCTGAGTCGAGCATCCTGGGCATATGGGAGGAAGTGGGGGAAAGAGACAAAGAGGCCCGGGACAAAAATCTGAGCATGGGGCAGCCCCTTCCGTGAGTAAGGACAAGACATGCAGTCCCACAGATACAGGCAGGCATCCCACTCAAAGCCGAGGAGACCCAAAAACCCCTGGTGTAGCCAACAGGGACGGATGCTGAGGCCAAGTCTTCACCCCACTGGCTGAGCTCCGCTGCCAGGCGCCACTCACCAGACCCCACCAAGCTTCCCTCCAGGGAGGGCCAAAGGGTCTCTGAGCCGTCTTCTCCCACAGAAACCTGGAGTAGCAGAAGATGCAGGGTGCCAGGTCCTTCTGGAAGTCCACTTGTAAAACCCAGCCCCAAGGCCTTCAGGCCTCCGCACACCTAGGAACAGGCCTTGTTGTTGGAAGGCCTCCCCAGACCCCACAGGACCCCCACACACTTCACTCGGAAGCTCCTCAGAGATTAGGGGGTGTGTCCTTTGCCAAGACATGGGGCAGGGAGGAGGGCAGCTTGTGCCCAGCGGGTCCTGGCATCCACTTGTGGATTCTGGGTCTGCTGCCCTCCGACAGGCACAGCCTGGGAGCCTGAGCACCTGTTCTGCCGGCTGGGCAGGCAGTGGGCAGCAGCCCGCACACACCTGCCAATCGATACTTGGAATGCGCTTGGGGCCTGCTGGGAAAAGGAATCCCCTGGTGAACACTTTCATAAATTGAAAAATTCTTCTGAAAGTGAATAATCTTCCCCAACTGTTAAATCCAGATTTCTACCAAGTGAGAGTCAGAGGGAACAGAAAGCCCCTACATTAGAATGGGGACACCTGAGCCTCTGAGCACCTTCCAGGTCTGGCCCCAGAATTCCTGGAGCAGCAAGTGTCATGGCCGGGACTGGGGCTGCAGATAGAATCACTGCCACAGCCTCAATTTGAAGGGAAGGTTTACAGAAACCGTCAGGATGCCTCAGGGACTTCAGGAAGGATCTACATGGGGCGAACCCAGACCCAGAGCAAGCGGGGGCGGACCCAGAAGAAGTCGGCATTTGTGTGCTGTTGTGTCTTCCAGGCCCCTGAGCACTGATTAACTCAGCAGGCATGTGGGGCCACATCTGTCACTCTCTGCAGCCTGACACCTAGGGGGCTATAGAGCAGGTGTCTCTGCCTTTCTGTGCTAGAGGGAACGGAGGCCCAGAAGAGCTGGGGTGGCTGGCCCAGGGTCACACACCAATTAGTGGCAATGCTAGAAGAAGAACCAGGATCCAGGTCTTCAGAATCCCAGCCCGGAATGCTGTCCCTCCCCTACCGCTTCACTCAAAAAGGTGATGTCATCTACCTGGCTCATGGTTTGGACATTAATTCAGCTGGTGACTCTCTGGAGACGCGTGTGCACGCAGCAGCTGAGGCTTATCCAACCTGACCCTGCAGCTGGTCCTGCGCTGTCTCCTCTGCACCTGGGCTGTCTGCTGGCGCCGCTGGGCTCTCTGCCTTGTCTCCATCCCAGGCCTCTATCCACTGCCTCCTACCCCATCCCCCAGGCAGCCTCGTCCCCTGGGCGTCCCACAGCCCCACCCCACAACCAATCTTGTTCCCTCGCTTCCTGATGTCTCCGCCACCAACCCTTCCAAAAACCTGTTAGTGGTCTCCAGGGCTCCCCCTCCCCCACTTCCTTCCTGCACGGAGCCCCTCAGGCCCGCACACTCCTGTTTCTCTGTCCCGCTGCTGCTGTGTAATTCCAGCCTTCTCACTTCTCCCTTGGGAAGACCATCACCGTCAGCAGCACCGCACTCTCTCCGCTGCTGAGCGCTCCCTGTGTGCCCACCACATGCTGTCTCATGGAGCCTTCAACAGGTGTGGACCCCGAGGCTCTGGGGATGTGGGTCCCCTTTCCCAAGGTCACAGAGCTGATTGAAGGCCAAGTGCAGGTTCACCCTTAGGTCTGGCTTGAAGGCACAACTCTCCACACGGCGCTTTCCTGCCTCCCATCAGCCTCCCAAATCACTCCCCGTTCTGCCTCTGTGTGGATTTGTCTGAATCCCAAGTCTAACCTCACCACTCCCTGTCCAGAATCCCCTGTGGCTCCCTGGTGCCCCGGGATGAAGCTGGAGCTCCCAGGCATGACTGCCACAATCTGGCCCCGCCCACTGCCTCATTGCGTTCCCTGTTGCCCGCGACCCTTTTGTCCTCCTGCACCTGCCCTCTCGTGCTCCCGCACCCTCCCGCTGGTGCTCTGAGCCTGTTGGTCTGCCTGTAGCACCCGCCCCGCTTGCTCCGGGTCTGAGCTCGCCCCATGTGGATCCTTCCTGAAGTCTGAGATGGAGCCTCCTCCACACCCCTGGAGATGCTTTACTGCGACTCCAGACTCAGTGTGACTTGGGGTTGGTGGGTCAGTGATTCAGCACTGCCCATGGCTCCCAGCGGGCAGGGCCCCGACCCTGGTCTCCTGAACATGCCTCTGGCATGTTCTTCAGGAGCCCCTCCCACTGTCTTCCTTGGTCTCCAGCAGACCCCCGTGTGTCCTCGCCAAAAAGGGCCTACCTGGCAGTCAGGGAGCAGAAGCAGGATCCTCAATCCCCATGCAGAAGCAGACGCTCAGAGAGGCAGAGGGGCTTGGCCAAACGTCAGAAGCAGGGCTGGGCCCAGGAAGGAGTCTTGGCAGGCAGCTGGCCCAGGCCCATGTGGACAGCGAAACTAATGAGGCCGGAGCAGGGGCGATGGCAGTGGGGCTGGAAAGCAGGGCTCAGTTCTGCAGGCCACCCTCTCTCATATACCTGCCAAGGGAAATCGCCCCGCCTGAAGACAGTCTAGGTCATTCTGGCCCAAGGATCAGGGCCTCTGACACACAGCTACCAGCAACATTAAGGGCGGTTGCCCAGGGGATCCCCCGGGGCAGGCAGATGAGGCAAGGCTGTGGGGAGCAGTGGTCACCTGAAGGCCCTAACTTTTGCCAATGAAAGAGAGTGTGCAACCCCGACAGGGTGGCTGGCAGGCTCTTCCCTCCTTCTCCTTTCTAAGCCTTGGGGTGGGTCTGGGAGAAGCTCTGACATCCCCAGGTCCGAGTCCACGGGCCTGGGCACTGACGTGCCAGCCCCAGGTGGCCAAGACACTGGGCACAGGTAGGTGCGCACAGAGTGGGAGGCTCCGAGGCCACTTCCTGGGACCTGCTGGGCTGCAAAGCAGGCTCTGCCCAATGTCAAAGCCCCAGGAAGGGTGGGCATCCTGAGAGACTCTCCTGGGACATGGGAGGAGGCGCAGAGGGTCCCTGTCCCTTGCTTGCTTTCCCAAAAAGTCCCAACAAGCGTGAAACAGAAGGAGGCGCTTGCCAGGCCTCCCACAGCCCCCTCCTTTCTGGGGATCTCCTCCCACGCCATGCCTGTGAGTGTCTAACGTGAGGGACGCTGTTTTTGCAGGTTTTGTGGTTGTGATTCCTTTGAACCATATCCAGCCCATCTTACATCACAGTGCCATGCTTGACTTGGTCTCCGATACATCGGCACCCATTGGCATTTGGAGAACTTGCTCCGTAGTTCTATAGCAGTTTTTAGTCGTCTGTGATAATGTATTCTCTATGTTTCCAATCGTCAGTATGGGAATCTCTCCCCCAACCTTTCAGTTTCTGGGTTTGATTTTTTTTATCATATTTGGTTTCTTTGCTTTCGGAAGTTGTGGTTCCTTTGGCTATTAGCCCCTCCCAGTGGCTGCTTGTTGATGCATTATGTGTGTGACTTCTTTTGACTGTCAGTGTTGAGCCAGTCTTGCCAAGAAACAGTATCAAGTATTTCCTATTTCTCTACTTCTTGAAAAAAAATTTAATTAAGAAAACTCTTAATGGGAACCTGGCCCTGTCTGTCTTCTCTGTTCTGCAGAAATGTTGAAGGAATTGAACCAGCAACGCAGAGCGAAAGCATTTACAGACCTGAAAATTGTTGTTGAAGGCAGAGAGTTTGAAGTCCACCAAAATGTTCTAGCTTCCTGCAGCTTGTATTTCAAGGACCTGATTCAAAGGTTTGCCTTCCTTCCAGCTGTGGTCGGGTCTGTTCCTTTGTAGGACGCTTTTGTGTCGCTTTTCTCTTCCCCCTCTCTTGCAGGTTCCTGAAGCGTGACTCCCTGTCACAGAGCCAGTAGCCATCTCTCCTCCTCCTCTTCCCCTTCCTTGAGCCCTCTCACACGCAGCCTCAGAGCAGCCATTGCCCCCAGCACCCGCCCCCACCCACAGCTTTGCTGGTCACCAGGGGCCTCTGCCAGCAGTAGACAACCCCCAGCCCCACCCCTGAGATCCCAGGTTCTCAGTGGCTCACAAGCCCTCCCTGAGATTAGGAGGACTGTAGGCTCTATTTTAAGGGATCACTGCCCACTGCCCCACTGCACCAGAGCAGGGTCCCCAGTGACATCATCCCTGCTGTCGGTGTGAATAATGCCAGGAAAGCACATCAACCAGGCCATCCCCACTGAGGAGCACACGATGCCCCTGGGGCCGCTTTTCCTCAGCCCAAGTCAGGGAGAAGAAACTTGTAGCCAGAGCCTGAGCCACGCTGCATGTCCCATCTTTGTACCCTGAGCCTAAACCGGCGCTGTGGGCGCGCAGACCAGCTGTGTCCTAAACACGGTCTCTCTCAACCTCCGCTCCCCTCCCTCCTGCCCTCCGCCCCGGCTATTTCTACCTGAATGAGTCTTACTGGTGCATGAGCATCTTTTTTCTTTTCTTCATTATGTTGATTTTTTAATTTGTCTGCTTCATACCTTTGCAAAGAAGTCAGGGGCCACCTCCCAGCTCCATAGTGAGGGAGAGCAGCCGGGGCCAGCCCAGGGTAACGCTCACGTTTCTCTCAGCCCTCAGCAGATTAACGCCGCTGCTCCTCTTGCCTTGCAGCCTCTCCGGGGCAGACGCTGAGCCGGGACTGTGCTCAGAGGGAGGACAGGACCTCTGCTTCCCTGTGCCATGTTTGGACTTGCCAACTAACCCCGGAGTGACTGTGTTTTGTTTCAGGATGGCTCCCTGGCTGGCGTCTCCTCTCTGATCCGTCCTTTCACATAGAGCCGAGCTGCCCTGTGGGGGAGGCCCCACCTGGCCACATGCTGGCCCTCAGCCTCACAGAAAGGGGCAGGCTCCTTGGGACTTCCTGTCTCATGGACACCTCGGGTCTCCTGCCCCCCAGGGCTTGGGCTCTCTCTGTCCAAGCACAGGGGTGAGGGGCGTGTGGTCTCACCAGGCCAGGAAGACTTTGTGCTGCCACTCTTGGCAAATCCTGGACAACAGGGGCCCGCATCTGGCTGCCAGATTGCAGATGAGCATCCTAGGGGGCTGACTTCTCCAAATCAGCTGGAGAGGACAGAGCGGGGCAGGTCGGTGCTAAGCAGCAGCCTAGTCCCCAGCTAGAATGTGGTGGGCGAGAGGAGCATGGGGCCCTGGATAGCTTTCAGAGACCGCACATTGAAAGCCAAACTTGCACACAATAGAGAAGAGCATCCGCCAGCTGGGAACCCGAAGTAGTGAAGGCTTCCTGGGCAGGCTGAGAAGAGGGAGGAAGAGTGTTCCAGGCAGCGGGGTGGGGCGTGAGCGGGGAAGGGCGGGTGGGCCAGATGGCCCTCCCACAGACCCCATGCTAGGAACTGGGCATGGTCTGAGGTGAGGAACATCAAGAGCGGTGGGGAGGGGACACCCACCCAAAGGTGGGAGAACAGTAGGATGTGTCTCGGTCACCCTGGTCAGAAAGGACGGGGCTGGAGGAGGACACCCCCCACCTTGGCAGGTAGGAGACCTGGGTCCTACACCTGACTCTGCCGTTTGTCCTATGACCTCAGGCTGATCACGTCCTCTCCTGCACCCTGGGCTTTTTCATCTATAAATCAGGAAATTGGTTCAAATGATGCCCAGGTCTCCTTCCAGCTCTGACACCTGGGGGTGATGGGCAGAGGATGGGCAGGGCCAGGATGGAGAGGCTTCCCAAGTGCCAGCACCAGGACCTGAGAAGGTGAGGTATCACGGACATCAGAGGCCACAGGGAGGAGAGCAGGTCCATAGGCCAGTGTCAGGAGAGCTAGGGAGATGAGCAGTTGAGCATCTGGCATGTCGA
This sequence comes from Ateles fusciceps, assembly GCA_036589455.1. Lineage (NCBI taxonomy): Eukaryota > Metazoa > Chordata > Mammalia > Primates > Atelidae > Ateles > Ateles fusciceps. The sequence goes on from JAZHEH010001737.1 coordinate 3,964,088, forward strand.
GCTGAGCAGCCTGATGGACACCCAGGTCCCGAGGTTGGGCTGCCTGTAGGCAGCCAGGTACATGGATCTGAACTCAGAAAGGTCTGAGGTCTGTAGAGATGGGGCTGGGGTGCTTTCAGCATACAGAAGGGTCACACAGGACAAAGGAGGGGGAGGCCAAAGCCAAGCCCAGGGTGCCCTGCGGCTGAAAGTTACCATGTTAGTTTGCAGCCACAGAGCACACACGACCATTGGCGCTGGTGAGTGCAAACAAGTGCCTTCTCGGAGGAAAGCTGAGTCTTCATAGGCAGATGGTTTCCTTTCCTGCCACGTAAAATCATAGAGAATTTCACATTCTTGGTGGTCAGAGAGAAGCCGATGTCACCATGTCTTTTCAGTCCCCTTCGCATCTGTGACCTTGGAGACTTATTGTACAGCGGCTGGACTGGCCCAGTGCAGAGCCATGGCCCTGCCCTCTGACCCCAGGCAGGGGCTTCCCCCCTCAGGCAGCTGCACTCTTATAAGGGGAGGGAGTAGGGACCATCTCTGGGACCTCTGTCCTGATGCAGACCTCCATGGGGTCAACACTGGCCCTTCCTGGATGAGCCCTGCCAGGGCCAGGTGACTCCTCCCTGCTGTCCCCCGCACCCCCAGATTTGGAGGCTCAGGCTAGACTCCCACCCCAACCTGAGACAGGTGATATGTCCACCACTGTAGCCCCAGGGAGGACATTGACCCAGCCCCTGAGCCCAGCAAGAACAGTGCTTGCCAGACCCAACCCCAGTGCAGATGCCCTCTCTTGGAGCCACAGGACAGACACATGGGAATTCAAGTCACTCACTCGCTCCTCACTCAGAAAGCACACGGGAGCCCCTCCTGGCGCTGGGGCTCACACCCAACACCAGCCAGGCCCACAGTCTGATGGGGAAAACACACTGTAGACAGGCAAGGAGACGAGTGGAGATGGCACTTCAGAGACTGGTGGACCAAGGGCTGGGCTGTGGGGGAGGGGCGTTCCGGGAGGCTCCTTGGAGAGATGGCATCTGATGTGGCTTATGAAGAACGGGCATCGGCTGGGCAGACAAGTGGGGAAGAGCAAGTTCAAAAGGCAGGAGGGGGGTTTCAGGCCCCACAGGCGACTCCACATTGCTGCAGGGCCAGGCATGAGGGTGGCTTGCAGGGACGTGGCTGGAGGGAGGCTGGACCTGGGTCACAGGAGCCTGGGAGTGTTGCAACCAGATGTGTGTTTTGTAAAAATGATAGCCAGGCTGTGAACAGGAGAGCTGGGTCTCAGTGTCCTCTCCCAGCCAGCAGCAGAGTCCCTTTGGGCTCAGCTGCCCCCTGTGGCTGTGCAGAAGGGTCCCGGCAAAGTCCTGCCCAGAGCCCCACACCCATCACCCTCTTCCCTGAGCAGCTGGTATGTGTGGGTGGCAGCGCCTGCCACCTTGCTTGGTAGTGTGGGCAGGTGTGGCTTGGAAGCCAGATAACGGGACTCCCATGTCTCATCTTGGATGCTGGCACAATGGTATGAGCCACATCTGTCATCAAGTCACCAACGGTGGGCCTGAGCCACACAAATCCTCAAGACCCAGGGAGACTCATGCATGTCCATGGGGGTGCCCTGCAGCTGGTGACATGCCCAGGTGTCCTTGCATGGGCAGGGTCCTCTCTTCTGAGCAGAGCTGGGTCCCAGCCACCTGCCCTGTGCCCGTCCCTCACCCACCACTGCCCATGGATTCCTCCCATTGCTCCAGACAGTGCCCAGTTCCAACCTCTGAGGTGCACGCGGGTGGATGAGGGCCTCCATCCTGGTGTCCGGAAGGGCATTTCTAATCCTGGATGAGCCCGTGGCTAATGGTGGGATTGCAAACATCCCGGTAGTTGGGCCTAGCCATTCCTCTGCTGAGCAGAGGCTGCGTCCCAGACTCTGTCCTCTCCTGGGCACCCTGCCCCCGGAAGGAGGTGACTCCGGGAAGCTCTAGTCTTCTGGCAGACCCCATGGGGCCTGTGTGGCTGGGCAGCACCAGCCTGCCCCTCACTCCACACCCCACGCCCCTGCATCAGCTTCATAGAGAAGGTTAGCGCTGCCCATCTGCCCTGCTGCAGTCCCTCCAAAGCCACTCACTCCATGGGGCCCAACAGGACAGGAAAAGTTATGGCTCAGGGCAGGGACGGAACAGCCACCTGTGGAGGACAGAGCCCCTTGTCAGTGACCAGAGTCACCCGTCACAGGAGTGTCACCTCTGGGCTCCCTGCTCAGATGGAAGAGGCTTAAGGAGAACTGGAGTCCAGTCCCCAGACAGTCTGGTGTCCAGGGATAGAGAGGTGCCCCCACCCTTTCACAGCTCTCTAGGACACGCACACAGGCCTGTGTGGATGAGAACCATTTGTGTCGGTAAAAAGGCATAGGCCTCGCCCTCTGGGGCCTCGCCTTCTCCGGATGTTGAGCTCAGATTCCAACAGAGCCCCCATCACATTCCCCTGTGCTTCTGCAGCCATTCCCAAGCCTGATCTGCCCAGCAGCCCCATCCGCCCCGCAGGTGACCCTCACAAGGGGCCAGGAGGAACAGAGCGACAGCCATGCCTTCTGTGGCCAGGGGTCCTCCCCAGTCTAGACAGTACCTGCGATGCTGTATGGCGCCTGCACCCCTCCTCCTGTGCCTGGTTGCCAGGAGCTACTCCCTGGCTCAGACTGTGGGCAAGACAGGCAGCACCCCTCAGGGCAGCCGTGCGGGTCCCATTGCACCTGTCACTCCAGCCATGGACTGTCCATCTGCCCAGCACCCCTCCCCACCAGGTGACTCCATCGTTCCTAGCATCAGTGCATATGTGTGCATGTGTGTGTATATGTGTGTGTGTGCATATGTGTACATGTGTGCTTGTGTGCATATGTGTGCGTGTGTGTGCATATCCATGCGTGCATGTGTGTGTGCCTGTGTGTGTGCTCACGCATCCTGAAGTCTGAAGTCCCCCTGGGCTCAGCCCTCCACTGGCTTTGAGCTCCTGTGCCTGAGGACTCCTAGGTAGACAAGTGGGCTGGCCAGAGTGACCACAGGCCTCGGGAGAAGGCTGTGGCCCAGTGTGACCTCCACAGGGCATGCAGGGCATGTGGAGGAGAGGCCAGACAGCGGCTGGTAGGAATGAAGGCCCAGGCAGTGAAGACAGGAGTACAGGGTTGACCAGATGGCTCTGGGGCCAGGGGTGTTGAGGATTTCTGTGATTTTAAGTGATCACATAGTGAATTATTTTTATACTTAACAAAGCCACCAAGGCATGGACATCCATCATGACAGAAGACTAGGTGTGTTAAGTCACTTTAGGAGTCACTCTGTGTGGGGGGGGGTTTGGAGGGGCCTCTGTGGAGCTGGCACCTTGCCCCCTCTGCCTTCTGGGTTGGCCCAGGGCTTGGAGGCAGACGCCCCTTGAGGTCCTGGTTGGATGAGCCGTTGTGTGGGGGGAGAGCCCAGCATGGCCGCCATGAGAGGGAGCCTGGACGCCAGTTCGGCAGCCAGATCACAGTGCCACCCACCCTCCTCCCGGCCATGACAGTGCTTCAGAGGCCCTGGGAGGCCAGTGCCTAACCTGAGAGAATGTTGTTCTAATGGTGGAATTTCAGGTACTGCCACGTAGAGAAGAGTCTCGTGGGAAGGGCATTTTCCAGCCTCTGTCACATAAAATCTCCATGGGAATTCAGACCTCATCTAGTTCTACCCTCTTGTTTTGCAGAAGAGGAGGCTGAGGGCCCGGGAGGCCAAGGCTGCCCACCTGTGGGTGGCAGAGCCCGGGCACCCAGCTCCCTGCCCCATGCTATTTCCACCCACCCACCCAGCAGCCGGCCTCTCTGCGGCCAGCCTGCTCGCTTGCTGGACACCTTGACAGCCCCACTGCCAGCCGTAGGTGCACGCAAGGGACCCGTCGCAAGCATCTTGCCCTGTGGCCTCCTCAGAAGTGAGTGAGTGGACCACAGAGGTCGTTTCCCAGACATGTGGCCAAGCCCAGCCCCAGGCAGGACCTGGGCTCAGGGCAGGAAGCAGGGCTGGTCGGAGCAGCCAGGACCGGGCGGCCAAGCCAAGGCCTGAGAAACTGCCACCAGACTCCCAAGGCGCCGGGGTGTTTTTCCTCCTGCCGTCACTTCTGTATCAGTGTCACTCTTGCTTCATCTTATCTGTTTCCTTCCAGGTCCAGCTTTAGGGGCAGCTGCCAGGCCTTAGGAGCCTTTGCAATGGTTTTGTATTCCTGTAGACACCAGATATAAAAAGACTGATATATTTGTGTCCCTCCCCTGCTCCCCCTAGTTCCCAAGCCCGATGCACACTCTACACACAGGCCACTCTGACCTCTGACCCCGTGTTCCATGTGGCAGGAGGGCCCCGCCCGGGCCAGGTCCCAGGTCATGGCTGCTGGCTGTCTGTGGCGGAAGTCTTTGGTTGTTTCCTCTCCCCTCCTCCCGGCTCTGACCATTCTGTCCGTCTATCTCGTCTTGTCAGTTTCAAAGCAATGTCATGAAGGGCTTCCTTCCCATGCCTAAAAGGAAACAATATGTTTTTGGTAAGAGGTGGGGTTGGAGGGGGTTCTGGGGCAACTTGGGGCCCTCAGTCTTGGGGCGATCAGAGCATATCTCTGGATTGGCTGGGATCACAGCCAGTCGGGGGGCCTCCCAAGCCTCAGTCACGTTGGAGAATCTGCCACCCAAGGCAGGCGGGGGCTGGGCTGGGATGCGTTGGTCTGCCTTGGTGGAGACGCCAGGGCCAGCAGTGGGCAGAACCGTATTGTTTCCCTTTGTGGCCAGTCCTGGTCCTCGTCCCATCCATAGCTCATGCTTTTTGATTTGCATCTTTTTTTGCATGGATATGCCGAGTAGTGATAAGCAGGGTTTTCTGTTCTTTTGGGCGTCTCTGGTCAGACTCTTCTCTTTCAGATCCCGTGTCAGAGCGTTAGGTTCAGGTGTGTCATTGCTGTGTCCTTTGAGTCCTAAAACCAAGGGCGTGACCAAGGTGTGCAGGGAGACCTAGCCCTGTGAGGAAGCGGCACGGTGGCCGCCGGGCGGCGGGTAAGGACGCCCTGGTCTCTGTGCCTAGGTCCATGCAAGACAGCGGCCAGGGCGGCCGGGAGAAGCTGGAGCTGGTCCTGTCGAACCTGCAGGCAGATGTCCTGGAGTTGCTGCTGGAGTTTGTCTACACCGGCTCCCTGGTCATCGACTCGGTCAATGCCAAGACCCTGCTGGAGGCGGCCAGCAAGTTTCAGTTCCACACCTTCTGCAAAGTCTGCGTGTCCTTTCTCGGTGAGCCCGGGGGCCACATATGTCACTTGGCGGGATGAGTGTAGATGGGCGGAGAACTCAAAACAGCAAGGACAGAGCGAGGAGGGCTGTGTGTGCACAGCCGAAGCTCCCTCTCATGTGGCTGGGTTTGGCAGGGCTATTTTAAAAGGGTAATTCGGATAACCACCTGCAAAGGCCTTCTTTCCCTGGCATGGAATGAAGGGGACTCCGTGTCATTTCTCTGTAGGTAGAAGAGGCGCACTGTGCCCCTCCAGGCCTCGTGAGAACAAATGGCACCATGAGGCCCGTGCATGTGCTCTGCTTGTGGGGAGAGGCCGTGGCCCTGGCCTCACAGCCCTGTTCTCTAGACCCCGAACAAAGCAGCTCAAACTTGGTTTCCCTTCACTTTATTCATACCTGGGCTGCCCCAGATGCCTGCACAGGTCTAGATATCTCAACTGTCCTTTGAGTACCCAGATCTGCTGCCCAGGATGGGGACTGAGTATCAGGAGTTCCCAGGGGGATCCCTGACCAAAACAATATGGTGCCTTTACACCTGATGCTCCCCCACGTGGGCAACAGCAAGGTGAGGGAGGGACAAAGACGAAAGCCCCCAAAGAACCAGTGGTGGTCAGTCACGGTGGCTCATGCCTATAATCGCAGCACTTTGGGAGGCTGAGGCGGGCAGATCACCTGAGGTCAGGAGTTTGAGACCAGCCTGGCCAACATGGTGAAACCCCATCTCTACTAAAAATATATAAATAAGCTGGACGTGGTGGTGCGCGCCTGTATTCCCAGCTACTCGGGAGGCTGAGGCAGGAGAATCACTTGAACCCCAGAGGCAGAGGTTGCAGTGAGCCGGGATTGTGCCATTGCACTCCAATCCTGGGAGACAGAGAGAGGCTCCATCTCAAAAATAAAAAAACCAATGGGTTAGGGTGTGGAGTGCAGAGAGAAAGCCAGAGCTCAGCCTAGAGATGGAGGACAGAGGAGCACTGAGCATTCTGGAAGTGCCGAGAGCCATAGCGGCAGTGAGGCTTGCCCACGGATGGGACTCCAAGAACCCAGACACATCGGGCTGGAAGCACCACCAGCATGAAGGGGGAAGAGTGTGAGTCTCTGGGAGGGACTGTATTGGGTAAACAGGATACAGAGATGGCTCCCACTCTGAACCTAGCCACTAAGCCCAGGAGAGCTGGCCAGGAGGACCCCAGTTCCCAGTGGGTCAGATTGGGTGCAGCAGAAGACTGTACAAGAAGGTGGGAGGTGCGCGGGGGGTGCTACTGCTGACGCAGCTGAGCGAAGGCGTCTGGGGCCGCAGACATACCTGGCACCACCTAGAAGATGCTGTAAGCCTCAGTGCCACCCTCGACCTCAGCGACAGCGTGACTCCTGACCCCAGCCCAGGCCCAGGCTCCGAGCAGGGCTCTCGCACTTCAGACCTCCCAGTCTCAGTCCTTCTGCCAGGACCTGTACACTCAGAGGGAAGCCCCCAGGAGTCAGCATAAGATGGGGTGGGGAGAACCCGGGAGAAGGATTGAAGGCTCCAGACACCCAGGAAGGGGACCTGCAGGGACTCTGAATGCTGGAGGCAGGGTCCCCAGGATGTGGGCTCAGAGAGGGATCCAGGGTGACAGCGATGGAAACAGGTGGCGACTGCTCCCAGGGCCCTTGGGTCAGTGGTCCTGTGCTCTCACCCCCAGAGAAGCAGCTGACGGCCAGCAACTGCCTGGGCGTGCTGGCCATGGCTGAGGCCATGCAGTGCAGCGAGCTCTACCACATGGCCAAGGCCTTCGCGCTGCAGATCTTCCCCGAGGTGGCCGCCCAGGAGGAGATCCTCAGCATCTCCAAGGACGACTTCATCGCCTACGTCTCCAACGACAGCCTCAACACCAAGGCCGAGGAGCTGGTGTACGAGACGGTCATCAAGTGGATCAAGAAGGACCCTGCGACACGCACACAGGTGGGGCCTGGCCCGCCCCCACCCCTTCTTTCTGGGTTTGGGGTCCCCCCCATGGCAATGGGATCTGCAGCAAGGATGAAGGAAGGTGTGGGAGGCTTGTCCTGCTCCCCCCTGAGCAGCAGAGAGGTGAAGGGAGGGCATAGAGATGAGAAACCAGTCACCAAAGGATCCTCGAGGGCTGGCATTCCACCCCAAAGGAGATCCAAATCAGCCAAGAGCCGCAGCACCTGCGCCCTGCAGGGAGAAGCGGGTGCCTGAGCCAGGGGACTCTGGGGCTCCCAGGAGCACGGGCCCAGCAGGAGGAGCCTGTCCCCTGCTCTAGTTGTTGAGGGGACAGGGAGCCCCCGATGGGCCAAATGGAAACCTCTGCACTCAGGAAGCGGGAGGGTGTGAGGTCCTGTGTTGGGTAAAGAGAGGATGCAGGAGCGCTCCTGCCCTGGACCCAGCCGTTGAGCCCAGAGAAAGGGGTCCTCAGACTGATCAGGTGGGGAAGCAGGGTTTATTCTCAGAGATAGGAAGTTCGATGGGGCAGCTAATAACTGTGACTGCCACAATTATCTGTGACTCCCAGATCTGTGTCTCGGGCCAGAACCCTCTCCTGAGCTCCAGACCCCTCTGCTCAGTGGCCTTCTGGGCCTCTCCAACAGGATGTCCACAGAGTCTCCTAATTCACCAAGCCCAAAGCCTACACCTCTTCCTGTGCTCCTTAGGTCAGCCATGCCTGCTCCCCCAAAACCGAAGCCTAGCCTCCTCCCACGTCTTCCACAGCCATTTGGCTACACCACACTGGTTCCCGCCTCCTTCCTCCCCTTTAAGCGGATCGACTTCCCTCTCCCCATTGAGATTGTCATCTCACCAGGATGACTGCAGCGTCTCTGAAGTGGTTTCCCTGCCTCTGTCTTGCTCCCTCCAAATCCATTTTCCACCCTCCAGCCTGAGCGGTCTTTCTGAAAGCACACTGAACATATCCCTCCACTCAACCCCTCTTCAGTTGCCTCATCGACTCCGCAGGGAAACTGTGCCGTCCTTGTTGAGCATGGCCTGGCCTCCCCAGCCTCTCTCCCCTCACTTCTCCCTGTCTCCCTAGATACCTCCTCAACAAAATCCTGTTGCATCTAATAAGAATAAACCCCATACAATTCTCCAGATACACCATTCTCTGTCACTCTCCAACACCTCTACACGGGCTTCGAATGTCTTCCCTCCCCTCCACCCTGTGCCTGGCAGAAGTCTGCCCGTTTGCATACCCCATCCAGGTGCCATTCCCTCTGCAAGCAAAACCTCTTACTCCGTACCCACTACAAGCCCTCACTAGACCCTCCTCTGGCCCCCCCGTGTATTTTTGTGGCAGATCCCCTCCCATTAAACTGTGTAACCCTTGACGTCAGAGACCGGGTCACATTGGTCTTTGCACACCCAGTAATGAGCTTCATGCCTGGCCTCCGGTGGTTGCCACTTACTCATGGGATGAAACGAAAGTAGAGTGATGAGCAGAGTTTGCTAGGAGGGGAGAGTCAAGTGAGCCTGTGAAACCTCCTCTGTGCAGGGTGACAGTTTCAGGCCATGGGACATGGAGCACCACTGAAAGAGTTGTTGGTGCTGGGGAGACGCCAGCTCCCACGGCTGGGACTTGCAAGCTTTACAATCGCCATCTCCTTGAAGCTCTCCTGGGTCCTCCCACCTGTTCCTGGGTCCCCCGCCACACTCATAGCTCTTTAATAATCGTGTGTTCCTCATTTTAACCCCTGCCCCCACCCCTAGTGTCCTGATCTGCCACAGGGCTGGCTGCAGGCTGCCAGCCTCCCCCTCCCGACCCCTACGCTCCCCGCCTTCCCCCTCCACACCTCCAGCTCACCGGACCTCCCATTACCTCTGTCTAGGCTGGCAGAGCAGAGCAGTTACACTCCCAAGCCCAACACAGCCTGGAATTCTCCATTCTTGTGCAGCCCCACACTGTTTCTTTCCTTCCAGAAGGTGGCTCCCTCTTGCTAGTCTAAGAAGATTCCCTGTCCCCTTTACCCTGCAGTACGCCGCTGAGCTCCTGGCTGTGGTCCGCCTCCCCTTCATCCACCCCAGCTACCTGCTCAATGTGGTTGACAATGAAGAGCTGATCAAGTCATCAGAAGCCTGCCGGGACCTGGTGAACGAGGCCAAACGCTACCATATGCTGCCCCATGCTCGCCAGGAGATGCAGACACCCCGAACCCGGCCGCGCCTCTCCGCAGGTATGGAAGGGCACACCCCCAACCTCCCAGAAGCAGCATCCTGGGCAGCATCGGTGGTCCCAGCGAGGTGCCAGGGACAGATGCTGACAGTCTTAGGGTGTGTCCCAAGGATGCCCATCTGTGTCCCTGCAGGTGTGGCTGAGGTCATCGTCTTAGTTGGGGGCCGTCAGATGGTGGGGGATGACCCAGCGCTCGCTGGTGGCTGTCACCTGCTGGAACCCGCAGAACAACAAGTGGTACCCCTTGGCCTCGCTGCCTTTCTACGACCGCGAGTTCTTCAGTGTAGTGAGTGCCGGGGACAACATCTACCTCTCAGGTGAGGCCCCCCAGCACTGGGGCAGGACAGGGTATGGGGATCCCGAGGGGCCTGCTCCCCCACCTCAGGGCTGAGGAAGGCCACGGCCCGTTAGTGTCAACTTTGCAGGTGAAGGCCTCCTCTGCCCCTGGGGCTGCGCCTGCTGACCCCGGGCCCCTCCTCACCCTGCATGCTCTCTCTGCCTCCCACACTGCCTCCAGGTGGGATGGAATCAGGGGTGACGCTGGCCGATGTCTGGTGCTACATGTCCCTGCTCGATAACTGGAACCTCGTCTCCAGAATGACAGTGCCCCGCTGTCGGCACAACAGCCTCGTCTACGATGGGAAGATTTACACCCTTGGAGGACTTGGCGTGGCGGGCAACGTGGACCATGTGGAGAGGTAATGAGGCCATGTTCAGGACAGGGACATGCTCTTATGTGCGTCAAGAACGGACGACACCCACTCAGTGGCGATGGAGCAGAGCCTGGACCATTCATAAGGGCGGTCATCCCAGGCTCTTCAGTCACAGCACCGGGGGCACCAGGGTGTGGGGTAGAAGCAAGTGGGGTGGCATCTGTGTCACCTTTGCAGTCACTGAGATGGGAGACTGGGTGCTCCGCCTGACACCCATTTAGGTGTCAGACAAGCCGGAGGCCCAAGATCCAGTTGCGGGAGGCCCGGGAGGAGCCAGGCCCTCCTGGCCAGGCAGTCAGGGAACACCCTGCACCGTGAGTACCAGCCCAGAGACTGCTGGGGTTTGGGGCAAAGCTGGAAGCAATGTTTAAAATGCGGGTTATGCCGGCGGCAGGGCATCCTTGTCCTGCCAAGCGGGGGTACTCACCAGGGGAGCTCCCTTCCTCCCTCCTGCCACACACACCAGGACATCTGTTCGTCATACAGGGAAGGGCCACTGCACACAAACTAAGCAATTTAGGGGAGAACATGCTTGCCAACCCTCTAGAACTTTCCAGAAGAAAAAATAAGCCAAAGGTCCACTTGTGTGAACCTGCTGTCGGCTGGGAGTCCCAGGCTGGCTTCCTTTCGAGGCCATCGTGGAGGGTCAGAGACAGGCATGAAGGGCATGGGCTGAAGAGGCTGCTTCTGGGTGAGAACACAAAATCCTTTTCCCTTGAGCCAGGGAGACTGTTCGTACAGAGAACGGACCTAGGGGAAGCGCTGAGGAAGCTGCAGCAGGCAGCAGAAAGGAGGCTTAGTCCTACTTTTGGAGAAACTAGTGCCTGGAGGGTAACCCGTCAGGCTGACCTGGCCCAAAGCACAGCCCAGGGGAGGCAGCTAAGATCGCCAGACCCCCTCCTCCACCTGAAGCCCCCCCCCCCCACTGCCATGTGCCACCGGAAAGCACATATTCCCGTGGGACATCATGTTGCCTATGAAGCCACACATACCCCTCAATTTGTATTTTTTCCCCCCTTGGTGGCTAATTGGACACTTGACAAATGTTACAGCAAAGATGGTTGTAGAGTGAGACAGGCTCTGAACACTCATTGTGGGCTTTTAATTCCCCCAAGTGGAGCCCAGAGATGGCTCAGTCACAGCATTTAATTGTCATATTGATCTGGCAATCATGGGCATTCCCGCGTGATGATGAGGATCTTAGCGCTGTTCCTGGGCCTGGGTTGGCCCTGGCGCTGGCGGCCTTCAGTGTGACCCAATGCCCAGCTGTGCATGCCCCAAGCATTCTGGAAGCATCTGCTTCGGATCATTTGTCATCCAATAATAACCACATGAAAAGGAGACATTTTCTCTGTAGGAGTAAACTGAGCTAGATCCGTCATTCTGTCTTACTTTTGTCAGCTATTTTTACTCTCCTAAGACACTGATTACTCATTTTGCAAACTTAACGCTTGTTGATAAATATAGGGATTTGTTCAAGGATCAAATGCACCAACTAAGCAGCAAGACAAGCTCCGCTCTTCCAGGGTCCTGGGGCTGTTCTCCAAGACCCAGGGGTTGCATGGATAGGCCTTTCCTGGGAGACTAGGCCCTCCTTCTGGCTGTGAAAGGTCAGCGTGGGCACAGTATGAGCAAGACCACCCTGGGAACCCCAAGAGATGAAGGAGCAGTCCAGGACAAAAGGGTACCCTGAGGAGCGCTGAGCCCTTCCTCAGCCCACCAGACTCTGCCAGCTGTCCTTGTAGGGACAGGATACAGGCTTGAAGACCCCTGGGCAGTGTGCATGCAAGTGGGTTGGAGGGTGCAGGGGAAGGAATGCCCGCTGCTTTCCAAGAAGCATAGCTGGACCCCCTTCCGGGTGAGTTGCTATCTGTGCCACACAGTGGCAATGATGAGAACTCAGGGTGACAGGAAGGTCAGGGTAATGGGGACAGACACGAGGGTGCTTTGTTCCCCAGGAAGCACCAATGGTACAAATGGCTATTATATTGATAATGAATGAGATATATGGTGCATTATAATTATATTACATTACGGTATTACAGGAATAGAGCAAGATTATATAATTATAGATTAAGACAACAGTGCAATAGACAAACCTGTATCATATCATTATATAAATAACTGGATCTAATATTTTATAGCAATATACTGCAGTAGCTGTGGTTACTGGATAAATGATAGCAGAGTGCCTCACTCGGCGGGGTCATTTGCATGTCATTAGCATATCCTTCTCAAGCAGGAAGCTGACAGATTGAGCTGACGGGAGGGCTCATGGCTTGGCAATCAGCCACCTGGAATAACAAACTCTCAGGAAATTCACATTTGGTGCGATGTGCCATCATACTGAAAGACTGAGGACTAACAGCCACGTAATCTTCCACTATCTCCCAGCTCCTTCTGCAGGAGCTCTTTGGATCCCTGCCATATTGGCTTAAAAACAGATATCTGAACTTCTGACACTGTCCAAAAAGACACTTACTCCATTGCATACAAGCCACATATTATTCATCTGGGGCTTAATTGAATCGGCCCGCTGCTGCCCTTTAAGACATTCCAGCTTCTTCTCAAATCCAAGCACAGAACTGAACGTCACATCACCCTCACTTGGGGGGCAGAGGCACAGGCTGGGGGAGGCCAGCTTCCTGGGGCTCTGGGCTGTGACCCAGTTATGGCTTGTGCCCCAAGGAGGCTCACAGAAAGCAAGCGGGCCCCATGTGCTTCCCAGGGAAGATATGGTGGGGGACAGACCCAACCCTGGTGGCACAGCACGCGGCGCCCAGACCTCACTTTGCGTTCAGGCACTCACAGTGAGCAGCGTGGTGAGTGGTAGATGTATTCCCCCACTGGGAGGGCCTGAGTAAGTGTGGAGGCAACTGGAGTTAGGAGAGCAGCCCCTGAGGAACCGACAGAAACACTGAGGACCGATATTCCAGCTGTCCCGTGAAGAAGACCTCAAAATATCCCAGTAACCCAGCCAGGCTGCTGAGCCCCAAGTCTGCTTTTCCCACAGCTGCCTCCTGTTGTCCCTCTCCGCTGTCTTGTCTGGAACTCATGTTCTGTCATTTCATCCTCTTCCTCTGCTGCTTTGTCCTGTACCCCCCATCGGCAGATCTGTTCCACCCAACCATTTGCGACCAGCCCTGGGGACTGAATGCTGATGGAGGAGCTCTCACCCAACAACACATGGGCCCCACCACACAAGAAGGGAAGGCCCCATCCTTTACCGGGTCCTTCCCGCTGCAAGGCAGTCTTTCTGGGTTTCCCTCATCAGCAGTGTCTCCCACTCTCAGGAGCAGTTACTTCCCACCTTGACCTCTCTCCTCAGAGATCTGACCCTACAGACTCTCCCACTACTTTGGTCAACTCTGACTCCTGCTTCAAAGACAAAATGAAGCCATCAGTCAAGAACTTACTTGCCTTCCTGCCATCACTCCCACAAATACAGCTACACTCACGCCATCTTTGCCTTCCTCTCTCCTGTACAAATGAACTCCATGTTCCCTCCACACTTTGGATTCCATTCATCCACCTCCTGGAAGCCTTCCATCATCAGCTCTCCCCTCTCTTTCATATACATTTAATCTTTCCTTATCCAGTTGGACTCCTTCCTATCAGCATGTAACACAATTAAACATTCCCCTCCAAAATTAAAACAAAACCCATTGTGTGCTGGCTTGTGAGATCTGAATGTTAAAATTACAGATTTTAAAATTTGTACAGATGTTAAAATTTCTGTAAGCCAGTTGTTAACACAAAAATTTAACAATTTTTAATTACTAAAAATTAAATTATATACACAGTATTAAAAACAAAGGTAATCCATGCTCAAAACTCACCACTTCCTAATTTTTACTATTCCCTTGGGCCCTGAGGTTATATATGCCCATTGCATCTCTCCAGGGAGGAGATTCCAGAGAATGGTAGCCACAGCACATCTCTTTCCAACTCCATGTTCAGCAACATCCCAATGGCAGCTTGAAATTAGCCAAATGGGAGGAGTGACATCGCAGAAATCAGCAAATGCCACAAACCATGACTTTTTCCCTAGAGAGCTGGTTGTTAATCGTTCATCAGCATTCCATTGACCCCTCTCAGCTCTGGATTCTTTTCTAGGCCCTACCCTCTGTGCCACTTCACATCTAAGTTTCTTCCAAAAGAAGTCTACACCCACGGTCTCCACTGACACAACTGGCTTCTGTACCTCTTGTTTTAATTGGAGTGCCCTTGACTACAGAGCAGTGGTCTGCTGGAGATTCCATCCTCCATCCTTGAAGCCATCGCCTTCAGTGACATAGCCACTCACTCACTGTTGGGACCCTGGCTACCCTCCGAGGATGCCTCTCAGCTCCCCCTCTTAAAGGCCACATTTCCCCAGTTTGTCCTCAGCCCCCACACAGTACACATCTCCCCCAGTACACTCCTGAGCTTCCATTTCCAGGTGTGCCAGAGATCGCACAGCTGAATATTTCATCCATACCCAAATATGTGACTGTCGGCTGCACATCCCCTATCTGTTGCCCACAAAAACTTTAAAATTCCTGTGAAAAAAACTGAAATCGCCCTCCTCCCCAACCTCCCCATCCCACCAGTAGTGTCACCACCAGCAGTGTCACCACCAGCCAGCCTCCCAAGCCAGACCCTGGGCCATCCTTGGCAACTATTTCCCTTAGCGTCAGCATCTCATCAATGAGCAAACACACCCATTCCACCTCCTCTGTTCCCAGGTCCTCATACTCTTTTCATTCCTTGGTGCAAGCCACTGTTGCGTCTCCAAGTTTCTTGCGCAGTCTCACCTAACTAGTCTCCCTGCTTCTGACCTCCTCACTCCAGGACATACTCCACCCTGCAGACACAGTGATCTCTCCAGAGGCCAGATTTGTTCACATTATTTCCCTGCTTAAAACCTTTAGGGCAGCCAGGCACTGTGGCTCACACCTGTAATCCCAGCACTTTAGGAGGCCAAGGTGGGAAGATTGCTTAAGCTCAGGGGTTCGAGACCAGCCTGGGCAACACAGGGAGACCTCATCTCTAGGAAAAATCGAAAAATTAGCCAGGCATGATGGTGCACACCTGTAGTCCCAGCTACTCAGGAGGCTAAGGTGGGAGAATTGCTTAAGCCCAGAAGATCAAGGCTGCAATGAGCCGTGATCATGCTACTGCATTCTAGCCTGGGCAACAGAGGAAGACCCTGTCTCAAACAAACAAACCTTCAGGGCCTCCCCACTGCACTCCAGATAAAGCCCAACTCCAATAGCTTGACACACATGGCCCTTTTTAACTACCCCCCCCACTTCCAGCCATTCCATACTACAGAAGCACCTTGATGGATGATGGGTTATGTCCTGATGAACTCATTATATGATGAAAATATTCTAAGTCAGAAATGCATTTAATACGCCTGCCCTGCTGAACATCATGGTTTACCCCGGCTTATCTTAAACATGCTCTGAACACTTACATTAGCCTACAGTTGGGCAAAAGCATCTAACACAAAACCTGTTTTATAATAAAATGTCAAATAGCTCATGTATTTTATTGAACACTACACATTACATGAAAATGCCAATTGTTCTGCACCATCATAAACTAGAAAAATCATTAAGGTGGGGACTGTCTGCATTCTAAATTCTCCCAAAACGCTGCCTTTGCCACTGCCCTCCCTTCACCTGTAATGCTTTCCCCTTTCCCTGTGCCTCTCAATCCCGCTTCCCTTCCACCTAGCTAGTGGCCTATTCACCCTGCAAGGCCCAGCCTGAGTATCGGCACCTACTGGAGCCGCTGGCTGCCCCTGCCGTGTGCACCTTGGGTTTCTCACCTTCAGCCCACCCAGCATCCTGCATGTAATTGTTCTTGATGTGTTTTCTTTGGCTGCCTTTCCCATGGGGTCATAACCTCCTTGAGGGCAGGAATGGTGCTTCATCCAGTGCATTTCTCCAGTTTGCAGCCCAGGGCCTGGCTATAAAGCAAATGCTCAGTCCAGCATTGCCGAATGCAAGGGCAAGATTGAGCTGGATAGAGAGGGGAGCACCGCGTGAGCAAAGGGATGGAGACAGGAATTCTGCGCAGAGGCTGCCACAGGCAGAAAGAGCCCACTGACGTTCCAGAGGAAGGCTGAGGCCTAGTCTGGACCAGACCCTAGGAGGCCTTGAGTGTCTCATGGCGGTGCCCCCCCGCTGTGTGATCTCAGGCTATGCTGGCCATGCTGAGGGCAAGGACCAGATGGTAGTGTGCTGCTCTTGCTGTGGCCTCTGCCCTGCACAAGGTCCATCTTGACCATGCGCTCTTTTTCTCCTCTCTTGCAGGTACGACACCATCACCAACCAATGGGAGGCAGTGGCCCCTCTGCCCAAGGCAGTGCACTCTGCCGCAGCCACAGTGTGCGGTGGAAAGATCTATGTGTTTGGTGGGGGTGAATGAGGCAGGCCGAGCTGCGGGCGTCCTCCAGTCTTACGTTCCTCAGACCAACACGTGGAGCTTCATCGAGTCCCCAATGATTGGTGAGAACCGGCGGTGTCCTCAGCCGAGGGCCAGGGTCGCACCCCTGCCTTGCTGATTTGTTCAGTATCCCATACCCAGAAGTCAGGCTAAGCCCAACAGCTCTGCAGACCCAGGTCTGGAGGGGGGCAGGAGTTGCTGAGCCCCCTGCTCACGTGTCTGGAGAAGGGTGAGTGGGTCAAGGCTCCAGTTTCCCCTAGGCCCCAGGCCTGTCCTCAGGCCAATCACTCCCTTCTTAGAAGTCTTTCCAACTTCCTTCCCTGGAGGGTCTGCTGGGAAAGAAAAGGAGAGGGGAAGTCCGAGACCAGATGCCGTGACCTGCCTGCTCTGCTCTCTTCACAGACAACAAGTATGCCCCCGCTGTCACCCTCAATGGCTTCGTTTTCATCCTGGGCGGGGCTTATGCCAGAGCCACCACCATCTACGACCCTGAGAAAGGAAACATTAAGGCGGGCCCAAACATGAACCACTCTCGCCAGTTCTGCAGGTGAGAGGCTGCAGCACTTTGGCTAGGGCTGGGATGGAGAGGCAGGAGGAGGGGTGTGACCACAGTGATTTCCCACAGTGATTTCCCACCATTCAGTGATCTCCAGGCCCAGAGCAGTGGCCCTCCCCCTCCAATCACAGGAATGGGTGTTAGCCCAGACCAGTAGGGTAGAGCACCCAGAGCAGCCCACAGCAGCCTCTGGCCCAGGAGCTCAACCCCGGGACTCCAGCTGACCCCAGCTCCAGCAGAAATGAAGCATTTCCTGAAGCCATCAAGCCTACCCTGCTCTCAGTGAGGTGAGGTCAGCTTCCCCCAGGACCACCTGCGCCATCACAGATGGAAGGCAGTGCCAGGCCAGAGCTGTGTGGTACCCTACTGGGACAAGTGACTTCTCGGGGGAATGCTCTGAGGGCATGAATGATCCTGATGGCCTTGGGAGCTGTGCTCAGGGCTCAGCTGCACAGTGACGAGTCTCAAAGGCTGACTGGAAAAAGCACACACACCTGCCTCTGCAGGAAGAGAAGGCAGAGGGCTGAGTGCAGCTCGGTTTCCAGGCCTCCTGACCCTGCGGGCAGTGAGATACCAGTTCCTGCTCTTCCAGCCCCATGCTTTCCTAGACTAAGGAACAGAATAAGAAGGAGCCCCAAGGCCAGGTGCAGTGGCTCACACCTGCAATCCCAGCACTTTGGGAGGCCAATGCGGTGGATCACTTGAGATAAGGAGTTCGAGACCAGCCTGGCCAACATGGTAAAACCCCGTCTCTACTAAAAATAAAAAATTAGCTGGGTGTGGTGGCACACGCCTGTAATCTCAGCTACTCAGGAGGCTGAGGCAGGAGAATCGCTTGAACCCAGGAGGCGGAGGTTGCAGTGAGATCACGCCATTGCACTCCAGCATAGGCAACAAGAGCGAAACTCTGTCCCAAAAAAAAAAAGAAAGAAATGAATGGGAAAGACTTAATGGCAAATGGGAGAGTTAAGCTGGGTCTTGCAAGAGAATCAGGGAATAGGTACACCACAGAAGGAAAATATGAGGGCCCCAGGTGGCATGGAATTAAGAGAGAAGACTGGAAGCTTGAGGGTCTGGTAGAAGTCCAGACTGATGTGTTGTGTTTAAGACATTTCAGAAACAGTGGAGCCTTTGAAAAGGTATGTGTCCAATGTCATGGAATAGCCAGGAAAAAATGGCCATTAGCTAAAATAAAAGAGTCAGGACCAGAAACAAGGATGTGGACGTCAGTGCAAAGAGGTAGCTGAAACGCATTAAGGGAGTAAGTGCAGAGAGGGGCCAGATGCTGAGCCCTCATGACGAGAGGAAGTGACTGAGACAACAGGACCAAGCCAGTGAGTGTCACATAGGGAAGGGGTCCAGGCACAGCCTTCAGTCACCCTGCAGAGCATGCCCAGCCCTTGCAATCCTGGGTGGGCAGCGGCACCAGGTCACACGGGAGCACCTTGGCAGGTGCAGCTCCCCGTCCAGTGGCTGACGTTCAATTCCAGTTCAGCTCCTTATTATTATCCCCCCTTCATTCTTGTGAGTCATGTTCCCAGTTTGATTTGAGCAGTAGGAAGGCTGCGTGTGCCACACAAAAAAGAGTCTCCAGAAAGCCTCAGTGACCTGAGCCGAGTGCCCGCACAGAGATCTTTCCTCTCACAGCCGTGGTTAGTCACTCTGGTGGGACGGGGGAGGGAGTGCCTTCTGCCGCTCGCAGGGTGGCATAGCATGGCATCCTGACTGGCCCTGGACAACAGGAGTTTTTCTTATGCCAGCCCAAGTCAGAGGGCAAAGAAGGGCAACAAGATCCCAGATGACTTTTGCAAAAGGTACAGGCAGCCTACCACAGGACACGACATTGAGAACCTATCTCCAGGGCCAGGTTGGAAGTGAAATGCCTAATTCTGTCCCTGCTTTCCCCCAACAGTGCCGTGGTGCTTGATGGCAAGATTTATGCAACTGGAGGCATTGTCAGCAGTGAGGGCCCCGCACTGGGCAACATGGAAGCCTACGAGCCCGCAACCAACACATGGACCCTCCTCCCCCACATGCCCTGCCCCGTGTTCAGACACGGCTGCGTCGTGATCAAGAAATACATCCAAAGCGGCTGACATTAGCAGAAAGCCCACAACAAGACTGTGGACAAGTCTGGTGAGGCAAGTGCCACGCAATGATAATTTTCCAGCGACACCAACAAGAAGCCAACAAAACACAATCAAGGAACTCACTGCGTTCAACATGTTGAATATGCTCTACATTGAATGTAGGAAATCATCCTCGCCTTTGGGTGAAACAGGGCACCACGCTCAGAGCAGCAGGAACCACAACCCCGCCACGGGGCTGGCTGCCTCCTGCGCAGGCGTTCACTCTGAACAGGGGTGCTCGCTCTGCAAGGTGCAATAGAGTTTCACGTATTTTTCAACTGGGAAAGAGAAGCTGTTTTTTTCCTTCCTGCAGAGCAAGCTTGATCCCTAAACAACC
Organism: Ateles fusciceps; assembly: GCA_036589455.1. Classification (NCBI taxonomy): domain Eukaryota; kingdom Metazoa; phylum Chordata; class Mammalia; order Primates; family Atelidae; genus Ateles; species Ateles fusciceps. The sequence goes on from JAZHEH010001737.1 coordinate 3,983,687, forward strand.
ATAGATCTGTTATCTTATGACAACATTAGGCATCAGGCTCTCTTGGAATAAGATCAAAGTGTCCTTATCACTTTGATTCCTACTTTTGTTTTTTAACCAATCTACACTTTCAGTGGCCGACAGAAAACAAGGGACAATACTGTGCATCACAAGGCCTAGGAGGCTGCTGGTCCCCCACCGGGGCAGAAGAGAAGCCCAGCTGCCCACACTGAGCAAGGGGTGGCAGCCACAGGACAGCAGGGGAGCGGGCACAGCTGTGTCCTTCACAGGTTTTTCGACTGTGTTTTTGCTGGAGAAGGACAAAGTGATTGCGCTAGCTTTCTCTTACCCAGTATGAATTATTTAGATTTCTGAGGCATTTTCTTGATAAACAAAAAGGCTATTTTTAAGTACTGAGAGGAGGAGGAGGCCACAAGAGGGATAATGTGGGAATTCCCAAAGCTCTTTGTAGGTAGTGCCAGAGGGGGGCATTTGCTCTCATTTTTCTATGTGCAGAATAGAGGATCTCTCCTGGGGTGGGCGATGCCCCCATTTTATTTTTAGAAAAAGTAACTCCCAGACAGCCCCATAAAGCTGTGCCTCGTGGAGGCATTACCCAAGGAAGAAGAGTCTGTTCTAGAAGGAGCCCAGTTCTGGCTCTGGACACCGGCCCAGCTCCCCTCCATGAGGTCAAGCTGAGGACCCAGGCCAGTGGGAAGGGAAGGAGGGAGAATAAGCATCTATAAAGCACAGGAGACTATTTTTGATATTCATAGCTATATATTAAGGCACCTGCTGCAAGAGCTCTCAGGATGGGGACAGCCTTCTTAGTCGAGCCATGACAGCCAAGGCCTGAGGGCGTGAGCAGAAACACTCTTCTTGTCACATATGAACCTGAGAAAGGGAAGCCAGGAGGGAGGTCACACCGTGGCTCAAAAGGGAAAGGCCCTCCCGCTAGTCCTTAGCCCCTCAAACCTCACACGGTAAACAGTTTCCATTCCAGGGCAGGAGAATGCTGCCGCCGCCGCCGCCGCCACTGCGCTGTTGTCGAAGTTGGTACCAAATACCCATTTACCACTTTTATATCTGGGGAAGTCAACTTGCCATCATTTCATGATAACAACCATTTATAAGAGAAAAAGACAGGACACGCTTTCCATCTTTCAGCATTTGATGACACAAAATTCCAGTTCTAACGTTGGGCATCAACTTCTGGCACTACAAGTGTGGCTCCCACTTGGACGAGACACCGAGCTTCGTTATGCAGTTTTTAATATTATTTATTATTTTAAAAAGTAATAAGCACAAAACTACATACATTGTATGTCATTTAAAGTATTTATGTCAAACAGGGTGCAAGTGTGAACCCAAGGACTGGAGCACAAATTCCTAACTGCCTGGGGCAGGGCTAACGTTAGCATTGGTGTGCGTCTGCCTCCAAAGGAGGTTGTAGTGGTCAGCGAGACTCAACACAGATGACACTGAAATTCCGTTTCTCTCATCTATCACACTGGAGCAAAACTGGCTATTTCTGTGAATGATATAAAACAGGGGTCTCTGTAATGGTATTGTACATAGTATATGTTTATTGTTAAGTTCTTGTTATATTATAATAAATATATTTATAGATCTAGACTTGGAAGCCAATATAATGTCTTTGTGTGTCATCATCCTGCCACAGGGATGCAAAACCCCGGGCCACCCCTCATACATCAGCTGTGTGGGTTCTCTTATATAGACTTTAGTGCACATCTTGATGATTAGAAAGGATGGGACTCCATAGTGTGGGGAGGTACAGAGTTAGAAAGGAAGCCAAGAAGAAAAGACAATTGAAGGTCAAACATGAGAGGGACTTACTTGCAAGCACCCTGGCACTGACTCTGAGGCTCTTCCTTTCATTGAAGTGCTCTTCTTATTACACACGTGCAACTGAAGGCTTCAGACCTGTCAGCTTCCCACTGGTATCACTCCTGTGCCAGGGACCCACTTCTTTTTGACAGTGCCAGAGCCACACGGCAAGTCCAGCTCATGAGCCTAAGAAAAGACACAACACACTTTCTCCAGGAAGAGGAATACAGGGTAATTTCTATCCTATCCTAAAATCCAGTTGGGGGGCCTCACATGCCTTTTTCAGTCATGGCTGGGGCTGCCTCTAGGCTGCTGTATAGACCTCCCTTACTATGCTAAGGACTCGCATGCCAACCTCCCCAGGGTGAAAAGTTAGAGCGCCAGATGGGAGTGCCCATCCTCTGGAAGGGAAAGAAGTTTAGATTTCACAGATCCACAGAAGGCAGATTGGCCAGCTTTGTCATCCATGTGAAGAGCCCATACCATTAATCTACAAATCTCACCAAGACTAAGGGTCTCCTTGCCAAAAAAAAAAAAAAATCAGAAGGTGGTGGTGAGGGTAGGTGAGAGAGGGAGATGTTCAGAGAACTTGGCCGAGGCTTTATGATGAGTGGACCATACTCTTGTCAAATAAGTATTTGCAGTGATACCTTCAGTCCTAAAGGTTGAAGAATATCTAGAGTACACCAGTCATGAAGAGCTAAAATAACTTGAGCTAAAAATCAAGCAAAATCATTCTGTTAACTCCTTTCCCCGTCCACCTCATTTCCCTAAATCAAGAGAAACACACTCTCTGGGTCTATGAAGAGTCTGTGTATTTCAGACTTAATCCTGGAGGCTGAATAAATTGCATTTTGCCATAGAAGACATTTGTGTCCACTCTATCAGGAATCTATGTGATGAAGGGGGAGGGTCCAGGTGCAAACCATCAGAGCTGGCATGAATAGTGAAAAACTTCACTGTGACGGCCACAAACAGGAGATGGTTCACATTACACATGTGTAGGATTTAAAAAAAAAAAAACCCATAGCCAAAATAAGAGAACAGTCAGGAAAAATATTTGCAGTCCATATGACAAAGGATTTATATCTTTATTAAAGAACCCATGTAATTCAATAAGAAAATGTTAAGTGATTCCAACAGTTAAGAGAATAGGTCTTAAATAGACCCAACCAAGAAGAAATGTTGCCAGTAAACATACAACAACAAAACTCAACAATGGCAGTTGTTAAATAATGAAAATCACAACAGTGAGGTAGTAACATCTTTTAGCTACTAAATTAGCTCCCCAAACCTAAGAAAAATTTGGGGGAGAGGGAATCCAAGTGCTCAGGAGGAGCCGTGAACCTCATGAGCAGTGAAGGGTCCTGTCAACCAAAACAGTGCTTTTAGAGAGTGGTGAGGCAGGCACCGGGTATCGGGAGCCACAGGAGTATTCACACCTGACCTGGCGAATCCACTCTGAGCATCCCTGAGGAAATCATAAAACTGTGAGAAAAGTCAAACACAGCTGCCCTCCAGATCCACAGGTTCTCCATCCAGATTCAACCAACCGTGCATGAAAAAAAATGGGGCCAAAAAACCAATACAGAATAATACAAGTGAAAAAACAATACAGTGTAACAGCCATCTACATCACCTTTACATTGTGTTAGGTATTATAAGTAATCTAGAGATGATCGAAAGTACACCAGAGGATGTGCAGAGATTATATGCAAATACTAATATCCCATTTAATATCAGGGATTTGAGCACCCATGGTTTTAGTATCCCTGGGGTTCCAGGAACCAACCCCCTGCGGATGCTCAGCGACCACCATAATAATAACTTGCTCGCATTTGCTGACACTCACCACACGTCCAACACTATGCTACGCGCTGGCAGCACGAGGTCTTCACAGTTCTGTGAGACAACTGACACTACGGACATGCGGCAACATGGAAACAAAAAGGGGAAATGGCGGTTATTTTTATATGATTGTGGGCATGTCGTGTATGTATATAAAGATATAGAAGATACACATCTAAAGATAGGTCAGATGTGTATATTTTTAATGACCAGATTTGCAGTCAGAAAAAAAAAAGACTCTTAGTTGTACTCATGGAACTGTGGGCAATTTTTCTCTCTCTTGTCCAGAATTTCTGTAATGACATTATTTTTATAACAAAGATATAAATATATATTTTTAAAAATGGGTAGTGAGGGACAGAGAATCTTTCCCCAGAATTTCCTTTTTTTTTTTTGGAGATGGAGTCTCTCACTCTGTCACCCAGGCTGGAATACAATGGTATGATCTCGGCTCACTGCAAACTCTGCCTCCCAGGTTCAAGCGATTTTCCTGTCTGAGCCCCTCAAGTGCTGGGATTATAGGTGCCCACCATCGCATCTGGCTAATTTTTGTATTAAAAATAACGTATAAGCAAGTGTGCTGCTGTAGCCAGCCCTGCAGTCTACAGATGACTGAAGAAGTATTAGGCTGGTGCACAGGTAACGCCAGTTTGTGCCATTAGCAGTTTTAGTTAAAGGGTTTTCATTCACTATATGTACAGAATTCCTTCATTCTCAGTGAAGCTGGCCACAGCTCAAGTGCAAACCTGTGCACCAGAGGACCCAGGAGCACTGTCTCCTTAGGGTGTCAGCCCGGGGACTTTACATTCCTGTCAGTACAAATCAGCCATTGAGGCTCTTCAGTTCACCCCCTAAATTCTCCAGTCCCCTTCTATCACCACTGCCTTATTTTTTAAACCCTTATCACTTCTTGCCCTAATTGTTGCTGTAGTCCCTTTCTCTGGAGTTTTTAAATAACAGCTTTATTGACGTATAATTCACATACCATACACTTCACCCTTTTAAAGTGGTTTTTCAGCATATTTATGAGTCCAGCAACAATAACCACTAATTGCAGAGCACTTTTATCACCCCAGAGAGAAACCTGTACCCATTAGCACACTCCCCATTCTCCCCCACCGCTAATCCCTGGCAACCACTAATCTACTTTTTCTCTGTGAAGTGACTATTGTGAACGTTTCACAAAAATGAAATCATATGATACAGTGGCCTTGTCTTTCTGGATTCTTTCACTTAACAACATGTTCTCAAGGCTCATCCGTGCTGGAGCACATGTCAGTATTTCATTTTTTTATGGCCCAATACTATGGCATTATACAGATACATACAATGGATATATACAAAAATGAGTACATTTTATTTATCCATTCATCAGTTACTGGACATTTGGGTTACTTCCACATTTAGGCTATTATTAATAGTGCTGCTATGAACAGTAATATATAAGGTTTTGAGATTAAATAAATTTGGGAAATGCTGGGTTTATCAAGGTTAAATAGGTTTCTTTACTACAGATTTCTTAGAATCAAAAACAGACTAACATTCACTCTAACTTTACTAAACTGGATGCAAAAGGCAGACTTTTCCCAGTGGCCATTACCCCCATCCCAAGTTTTCTTCTGTTTTAAATTATGACACAAGCTCAAATAATCACATGGAATTCTGAAGTCAACACATTCTGCCCTCATTTCTGAAAACAGCACAACAGAAAGTAATTGTAATTTTGTGAAGACTCAGAAGCAAATTCTAATCTAGAATTCTCAAAATATGTCTGAAGAAAAACAGATATAGGGGCTGGGCACAGTGACTCACACCTGTAATCCCAGCACTTTGGGAGGTCAAGGCAGGTGAATCACTTGAGGTGAGGAGTTCAAGACCAGCTTGGCCAGCATGGTGAAACCCTGTCTCTACTAAAACTACAAAAATTAGCCAGGCGTGGTGGTACATGCTTGTAATCCCAGCCTGCTCAGGAGGCTGAAGCAGGAGAATTGCTTGAACCCAGGAGGCAGAGGCTGCAGTGAGCCAAGATCACACCACTGTACTCCAGCCTGAGTGACAGAGTAAGACTCTGTCTCAAAAAAAAAAAAAAAAAAAGAAAAAGAAAAATAGATATATTCTTATATGGTAGCAGAAGAAATAAGACTGATATTCTCTGAAGTTGATAAAATCCTTTTCTGAATGCAGCAAAATGTTTCATAGGAATCATTTGTCCAGAAGACTTTAGTCTCTCTCTACTCATACTGTAATATTTTAATTGAAAAAAATCCAATAAACACACCTACAATAACTGCTCTACATATAAACTAAAACACCCAACCTACATATCCAATGACAGCTGCAAAAGTGTGACCTGACAACTTCTGGAAAAGGCTCTTGGACATTTTTATACTTTGTTTAATTTTGAACAACATGACAATCTTTTTAAGTCACCTGCAGCAAAGAATAGAGAATTTAGTCATTTTTCCCACCTATATTTAAAAATTGAAAACTTTCACATTAACTCTAGTATTGTCATTAAAATATAGTAAGCATAAAAATATTCTTTTTAATATTTGTATTTAGATTAACATTGGTATTTATAAAGAGTCAAAGTTGCATCCAATTCTAGCCATAAAAGCTTGAGAATATAGGGTTGCTTTTCTGTTTGTGATTAAATACTGAAGTTCAAACAATGTGGAAATTAGTGTAAAGAAACATTCCAAAGATATGTAACTGATTTTTTACAGTGTGATAGACAATTACTCCTTTTTTTGCTCCATTTCAGACATAGTCTGTAAATTTCTTTATTAAAGTATGATAACCTACAGAGCTGACAGCTTACTGATGTTTCCATTAAATATGTGACATAAGTTGAGACTCCCCCACCACAAATAGCCTTTATTTCAGTAACATACAAAGTATAATGTTACTGTGGATTGTCACATTTCTTTCTAAAAAGATGTTCTGTTTGCAAAGTCTTGTTAAAATACTTTGCACTCATTAAAATGCTAAAATAGAAATTTGTAATTAATTTCCAACACTTTCTCAAGAAATATTCAGCTATAAGCAAAAAGTAACCATACACAATGTTTAGAAAGACAATTATCTCATATGAAAATTAACTTTGCTTTGTTGCCACAATGAGAATATTAGAAAAGCTCTGTGCTCTATGTAGATGCCCACAGACACATGACTAGGGCTATTTATGTGTTTTTAGGAATACTTCCAAAATTTCTTGAGCCTATGATCTTTTTTGTGGCTCTTAAACTGCTGTGATGATATACAGCAAGGCTTACTGATTGACCATTTGTTGAGAAATTGGAAATTCCAGAGCATCTAATAATTTATAGAGATCAGGTATATTAGCCTGCACCTAATGTGTTGTTGTTACCTGGATCTGCTCTACCCATGAAATCTCTGGGCAAGCCTCCATCTGGCACATTCACGTGGTCTACTACTACATTCGCTCTTCAGTTTCCTTAGAGACATTCAGTTTCTTGATCCTTTCCATTGCCTCCCAATTTAGCAGCCCCACCCTCGTTTTACTTCCCAAGAATGGAATTCTTGTCCCCCCAAATTATCTGACTTTCCTAACATTGTAGTCCTTCTATTGGATAAACAAGACAAAACTGCAATCCTAACTTAATTCAACTATCAGTCTCCTCCTGATGTTTCATTTAGAGTGACAGATGCAAGCAGAGGGAAAGCCCACATTCACACAGACTGCTGCTGGTGCCACTACGAATACATGGTCCCCACCCCCAACCATGCCCTCGCCTTACTCTCAGGTAGCTCTTTCCTATTTCCATCAGTGACTGTGCTAAATTTTCACTTCTCTCCCATGAGTTTCTTACCTAGAACGTGTGCTTGGCAGAGAGCACGCCTTTCACCAAGATAGGAAGATGGAGGCAGTGTTTTAAATCTTCCAGAATTCCCCATTAAAAACAGACAGAGAAACCAGGATGAAAAATCAAAAGACTCATGGACAATACCAAAACCAAAATTAAATAGTAAAGACTCCCCTGGAACTCCAAATCTCAAGTGAGGAGGAACACACCACCAACACCTATGAGACTCTGTGGTCCACCTGTGTGAGGAAGAAAGGAGAGGAAAGTAACTGGCAGGGAGCAGAACTGAGAACCCACAGGGACTCACGGACATGTGCAGGGGCCACGCTGAGAAGAGCCAGTGAGAGGAACTTTGCGCCCCAGCTCTTGGGTGAGTGCAAGGGTTCCATGGCAAGGATGAGCCTTGTGAATTTGCAAAATTGATCAGCCCAAGCCCTCTTCCAGGACAGAGCCCAGATTAAGGAAAAGGTACCAGGGAAAGAATCTGAATTGAACAGCACAGGGACAAAGAAACAAAGAAAAAGAGGTCCAGATAGGAGGAGGCGAGGGGGAGAAAAGTGAGGAGATTTTAGAAAGTCAGCAGCCATGTATTTTGACATTTCACAAAAATAACAGGAGAGAGAGCTCCAGAGCCAGGAAATCTAGGCTTCCTTCTAAAAGTTCAAGAAACGTAATTCCATGTAAAAATAAGCAACAAAAGGATTGAGAGGAAATACTATATAAATATATTATAAGAAAATAACTTCAAAAGGAGAAGGCTACCCCATAGGCAATAAAAGCACTGCAGAAAGACACGCCAACAAAAGAAAATGATAAACTAATATCTCGACACAAGCAAAAGGGCACGTGACAATAATATAGGAAATGAAAGAACAGTATAACCCCAAATCAGAAAACCTTACAAATGAAGTAAAATAACTCAGGGAGAATTAGCAAAAATTTATTTTAGAAATGTAGGCTAAACTAGAAAGGACATAACAGTGAATAAAAAACAAATAATGCCTTAAGACAAACAGAAGGGGAAAAAGAAGAGCAGGAAATTTTTTTAAGTAACAAAGAAGTGAAGAAACTTCCAGTCTGGTTAAGACGGTGTGGGTATACCTACCGCACCTTTCCCATTGATCACAGCTAAAAATCTTGAACAGGAGACAGAAAACAATTATTAACAGACTCTGAGAAATTTAAAAAAGAAAAAAAAGCCAGCAAACTGGGTAGGAAAGTGAGGTCAAAGAATGACCCACATGATGGTGACTTTCCTGGGTTTGCCTTTACCCCTTATCTCCTGGTTTATTCTCTAGGGAAGCCACAATCCCAGAAGAAAAACCCTCTCATTAGACTCTCCAGACCCAGACCCAGGTGAGCCCTAGGAAAGTATCAGCCTCCTCATGGCAGCAGTGGCCATGATATCAAAAGTATCCGTAAGGGTTCTTGTCTCTCTGGCCAGATCACCAGGGGAAGGGGCCTCTTAGGAGCCTGAGAGTCGGGGGAAGATCGCGAGAGTAAGGAGCTGGAGAAAAGGGTCCTTTCAATTATTGCACAAAATCCTGAGCTGCACACGTGTAGAACTGATCAGGATAAAGAAAGGAAAGGCTGTGAGATCTGAACTATGATGCAGACCACCACCAGGTTCTTAGGCTTGCCCCTGGGTGGTGCACATGGAGAACTGTATTAGTTTCCCAGGGATGTCATAAAGAATCACTGCAAACTTAGTGGCTGTAAGACAACAAATTTATTATCTTATGATTTGGGAAGTCAGAAGTCCTAAAATGGGTCTTAGGAGCTAAAACCAAGGTGTCGGCAGACCTGTGTTCTGGAGGCTCTAGGAAGAATCCACTTCCTTGCCTTTTGACTTCCAGCGGCCGCCTGCACTCCATGGCTTCTGGTCCCTTCTTCCATCTTCAGATCACATCACACCAACCTCTGCTTTGGCCGTCACATCGCCTTTTCCTGATTCTCCTGTCTCTCTCCTAGGAGGATCCTTGGTATTACATTGGGCCCACACACTGATGCACAATAATCTCCCATCTCATCTCAAGATCCTTTATCGCACCTGCAAAGTTCCCTTTACCACATAAGAGAACATATTCACAGGTTCTGAGGATTCGGTGATGGACATCCTTGAGGAGCCATTATTCAGCCTAACACAGGGATACAACAGAAAGGTACTACAGAGCTTTGGAAACTAAACTGACAATGGGAACAGAGCCCACAGGAACTAAGCCAGGACTTTTGGTCCGAACCTAGCCGGGTTGACTGTCTGCTAAAACAAAAAAGGTCAGTCTCCTCCTTAAGAGTATAACAGCGCCCCGACAGCATAAAGAGTATTCAAAATGTCCAGGACACAATCCAAAACGACTTGACATACAAGGAACTAGGAATACATTAAACAACCCTCAAGAGGAAAAGCAATCAACAAAGCCAATGACAAGACTGCTCAGATGCTGAAATAATTAAAAACTTTAAAAGAAATTCTCAGCTCCAAAATGGCAGCGTAGAAGCAAGCTTGCTTCACTTCCCCCACTCCATCCAGAAAACCAAAAACAAATATACAGTGCCAAGACCATCACCAAAAATATCTCAGAACTCATATATGAAAATAAGACAGTTCCCAGGGCTGCAGAGAAGTGAAAAAACGCCAAGCAGATGGTAAGAGAATAGCATTTCCACATCCATGACACCCTTTCCCCCATTCTGCCTGGCACCAAACACATGGAAAACTTCCCCCCCAACTCACTGTTTCTACACTGGGAAAAGCAAGCTTAAGGCAGACAACCAGCTTCCCCACCATCCTGGGTTCCTGGCAGGAGCCCTGTCCTTACCTTAACCCACAGAAAGCATCACAAGTGCCTAAAGGGAGAAATATCCTTGAGGACTTGCAAAGACAAAGTGGGAAGGCAGGACATCCCCAGCCCTGGAAACTTTGCTCATAACTCTGCCAGACAAGACACCAACACAAATGGCTGTTGAGCAGCGCCATGCTGTGGGAGGTTCATCCTACATGTCTCCTGGGCACGAGTCCTTAAGAACCTTCCTACACGGCCTGGATATCCCCTCTGGGACCTCCCTCATTTGTAAGGGCAGCTCTCCGATCATTTACTAATGCTAAGGTAAACCTGGGCTTAAGGCGCCACCAAAAGCCAGAAAGGAGGCAATGACCTAGCAGCAAAAAACCCTCTAAGGTCAAAAGCAAGATAACTGACTAGAGATACCTGGCATTCATTCTTCCCACAAGAAATGACAAAAGCAACAAATAAACAGCTAAGAATTGACCGGAGTGTCAAAGGGAGGGTGCTGGAGTACAGCACGGGAGTGCAGACCTACCTGTGGTGATCAAAAGTCCGGAGGGCAGGCCGGGCCTGGTGGCTCACACCTGTAATTCCAGCACTTTGGGAGACTGAGGCCGGTGGATCAGTTGAGGTCAGGAGTTTGAGACCAGCTAAGCCAACATGGTAAACCCCATCTCTACTAAAGATGCAAAAATTAGCTGGGCATGATGGCGCATGCCTGTAATCCCAGCTACTCAGGAGAATGGCTTGAACCCAGGAGACAGAGGTTGCAAGATTTCTACAAGAGATCGTGCCACTACACTCCAGCCTAGGCGACAGAGTGAGACTCAGTCTCAAAAAAAAAAAAAAAAAGAGTCAGGAGGGCAGTGTGGAGGCACCTAGTGTCTGCAGCCCTGTCTCCCCCTTCCCAAATCAGATCTGCCTAAAGTCACGAGGAACTTCCCATCACAGGGAACAGGTAAGCAGAAGATCCCCATCAACCCCACTGCCACTGCTGATGCCTACAGTCCTTACAACAAGAGATCCCACAGTCTCCCAGTTTGGAGAGCTGCCAGGAATTCATCCAGCTGCATTGCCCCAGATTATGAACACAAAGTGTGCCCTCCATTCCCCTACCCACTGTGAGCCAAGCTGCTGCAGCACTCTACCATCTTGAGACCAGAGCCACCTCTGAAGTGCACCCTCCTCTGCAGGCCAGTAGCCACTACACCTCTCCAGCACCGGGGCTCCATCTTCATTCCACCAATCCCACACTGGTGGCTGAACACCACATCCCAGCAGCATAAAGCCCCAGCATCAGCTGTGACACTGGTCCGGCACAACAGGAAACCAACTCCCACCACCCTCATTTCCAGCCAGAGGAACAGTGTGGGAGTCTTGCCCAGGGTGAACATACTCTTGAGCCAGCCAAACTGCTACGTGCCCTGCCCCTCAAGCCTCCAAGCAACTGACAAACTTCCAGGAGAGCACAGCAGCTATATGCCTGTACCCAGGGCCTACGTAATAGCCCTGAGGTGCCCCACCCCATGCATACAAGTCCCTGACCCGCATAATGACTCTATGCCCAGAATCAGATCATGAGAAGCAGCTCTATGGGCTGCCCCTGGCAAAAATGACCCCAGCCCAGCTGAGCAGCTATGTGCCCATACCCGGGACTGAGAGACAGCTCCACAGGCTGCCCTGGAGGTTAAGCCCCAAGGCCAGCCAAGTAGCTGTGCACCAATGTCCCTGGCCTAAGAAACAGCCCCATGGGTCACACCCTGTGGATACATCCCCCAGGCCAGCTGAACAGCTGTGTGCCTATATCCCAGGCCTGAGAAACAGCCCCATGCTGCCCCAGGCAGACATACTCCCAGGGCAGCCAAGCAGCTGTGCAACCATATCCTACCATATCCTAGACCTGAGAAGCAGCCCTCTGGACCACCACCCAGTAGACATACTCCAGGCCAACCAAGCAGCTGTATGCCCACGCTCTAAGCCAGAGAAACAGTCCCACGGCCCACGCTCCGCAGACATGTCTCCAGACCAACTGAGCAGTCATGCAGCTGTGGCTCAAGCCTGAAAAACAGCCTTATGGGCCTGCTCCCAGGCCAGCCAAGCAACCCATGCTCCTGGACAAAGTAACAGCCCTGTGCCCCCCAACCTCAGTGAGTCAGACCCCAAACTGGTTGACCCACCATGTGCACACACACACCCTCAATCTAAGAAACAGGCTGTGAGCTCATCCCTGGTAAGGCTGGGCCACTGTTGCCACAAACTCTCAGCCTAGGCCACTGAGAAGTCTGCAAACACTAGTGTGGACTGCAGCTGAAGAAACTACATGGGGACTACACTACTGTGTCTACCTAGAACCAAGGCAAATGACCCCCACCAGACTGATACCCCAGCACCCATTCATGTGAATAATATTTCCCTATGAAACCTATTCCATAAAATTGGAACAGGCAACTTTTCTACCAGATCCACAGAAATCAGCATAAGGGCACATCAACCATGAAAATGCAAGGAAACATGTGACCTCCAAAGAAAACAATAATTCTATAGGAACAGACCCCAGTTATAAGGAAATATATAAAATGCCAGAAAAAGAATTCAAAATAATAATCTTAAGGAAACTCAGTGAGATACAAGAAAATAAAGATAGATAACAAAATCAGAAAAACAACTCATTATTCGAACGAGAAGTTTAATAAAAAGGTAGTTAACACAAAGAACCAAATAGAAATCCTTGAGCTGAAGAGTTTAGTGAATGAAAAAATACAACTGAGAGCTTTAACAACAAACTAGACCAAACAGAAGAATTTCTGAACTTGAAGACAGGTCTTTAGAAATAACACAGACATAATAATAATAATAATAATAAATAACAAAAAAGAATGAAGAAAGCCTACACGATTTATAGGACACCATTAAGCAAACAAATATTCATATTATGGGCATCCCAGGAGATGAAAAGGGAAAAGTTGAGTAAAATGTATTTAATGAAATAATAGCAGAAAACTTCCCAAGTTTTGGAAGAAAGATGGAAAGATGGACACCTAGGCCCAAGAAGCCCAAAGGACCTCAAACAGATTCAACCCAACAGGTCTTCTCCAAGACACATTATAATAAAATTGACAAAAGTTAAAGATGAAGAAAAAAATTTTAAAAGCAGCAAGAGAAAACTAAGTCACATATAAAGGGAATCTCCATTAGACTAACAGCGTATTTCTTAGAAGAAATCTCACAGGCTTTGCAAACTACTCATCTGACAGGGAATTAATACCTAGAATATACAAGGAATGGAAACAACAGGAAAAAAACCAAACTATCTGATTTTAAAATGGGCAAGTAGCCAGGTACAGTGGCTTACCTTTGTAATCTCATCACTTTGGGAGGCCAAGGTAGGAGGATCACTTGAGCCCAGGAGTTTGAGACAAGCATGGGCAACATGGCAAAACCCCATCTCTACAAAAAGTACAAAAAATTAGCCAGGCATGATGGCATGTGCCTATAGTCCCAGCTACCCAGGGACCTGAGGTGGGAGGATAACCTGAGGCCAGGAAGTCAAGACTGGGGTGAGCTATGATTGTGCCACTGCATTCCAGCCAGGGTGACAGAGTGAGATCCTGTCTCAACCAAAAAACAATTAAAAAAAAAAAAAAGAGAGAGAACAAAGGAAAGGAAGGGGAGAGGAAGGCAGGGGAGGGGGAGAGGAGAGGAGGGGAGGGGAGGGGAAGAAAGGAGGAAGGAAGGAAGGAGGAAAGGAGGGGAAGGAGGGGGAGGAAAACAGGGAGGGAGGGAGGGAGGGAGGGAAGGAGGGAGGAGGAAAATATTAGTGGTTGTCAGGGGCAGGAAGGGAGGAATGAATAGGTGGAACACAAGGGATTTTTTAGGGCAGCAAAACTATTCTGAATGATACTGCAGTACATGGTATTAAACATTTGTCAAAGCCCACAGAATGTATAACACAGAGTGAGCCCTAATGCAAACTATGAGCCTTACGTAATAATGATGTATGAATATTTGCTTATCAGTTGTAACAAATGCATGACACTAATGCAAGATGTTAATAATAGGGGAAATAGGGTGAGGGGGCAGCCCAGGGGACAAGAGATATAAGGAAACTTTCAGTACGTTATGTTCAATTTTTCTGTAAATCTAAAACTGCTTTTAAAAAAGGTCTATTAAAAGCTTTGCTTTAAAACTATGCAAAGGAATATCTATATAATAGTTCCCTTTTGTATAAGCAAAGAGGAGAAATAAAATATGCATGTACAGTACTTGTTTATTTTAGCAAAAGAAACACCAGGTAGATAAACTAATGAGATTGGTACATGGTAGAGGGTTTGGGACATTGACGCTTCTCTGGATCTAACTTGTTGGTATAGTTATGACTTTTGTGACTATGTTAATATTTTACATACTATAAAAAAAAATCAACAAAGATAGGAGGAACCTTAAAACCTAACACGAACTAAAACCAAAATAAACTAACTAAATTTTGTTTCAAAGAATAACAGAATTAGAGGTAAATGATGATGGAGAGGGAGATTAAGCCAAGTAACTTTTGAAAACAATATTTACACTATATGTCCTCAGACTAAAGACAAAAAACACTATAATCAAATTTTGAACTCTCGTAGTAGGGGTTGTTTTTTATTTGTTTGTTTTGGTGATATGGGTTAATTTTTTTTTAGCTACTTCATATGTATTTGGGGATTTAAAAAAATTCCAAAATATATATGAAGGATAATAAGAGACATATTTCTGCTTGTTGAAGAAGGAAATTGTATTAGTTTGTTCTCACACTGCTATAAAGAAATACCTGAGGCCGGGCACAGTGGCTCATGCCTGCAATCCCAGCACTTTGGGAGGCTGAGGCAGGCGAATCACGAGGTCAGGAGATCAAGACCATCCTGGCTAACATGGTGAAACGCTGTCTCCACTAAAAATACAAAAAATTAGCCGGGCATGGTGGCACATGCCTGTAGTCTCTACTACCGGAGAGGCTGAGGCAGGAGAATTGCTTGAACCTGGGAGGCGGAGGTTGCAGTGAGCTGAGATTGCGTGACTGCACTCCAGCCTGAGCGACAGAGCAAGACTCTGTCTCAAAAAAAAAAAAAACAAAAAAACCCCCTGAAACTGGGTAATTTATAAATAAAAGAGGTTTGATTGGCTTATAGTTCTGCAAGCATGGCTGGGGAGGCCTCAGGAAACTTACAATCATGGCGGAAGGGGAAGGGGAAGCAGGCTTGTCTTACATGGCAGGAGCAAGAGGAAGAGAAAGCAAGGGGAGGTGCTACACACTTTTAAATAGCCAAATATTGTGAGAACTCACTATCACAAGAACAGCATTGGGGAAGTCTGTCCCCATGACCCAATCACCTCCCACCAGGTCCCTCCTCCAACACTGGGGATTACAATTCAACATGAGATTTGGGTGGGTACACAAATCCAAACCATATCAGAAATTAAATATGCTAAATCAATTTTGTGGGGCGCTATTGTTTTGGACTGGCCATCAGACCAAACCAGAATGGAGTTACTCATACTAAGTGCAAGGTAATCACACTGAACTTTGAAATGAGCCAGTTAAAACAAAATGAAACAGGAGATTCACAGCAACTAATCAGAAGGGGCCTCAGTTTACCTGAACTAGCATAAAGAAGTCCCCCTCTGTTTTAACCCTGTAAGAAAGTAGTCTGAACTGATGCTAATCAATCCCCTTTTGTTCCATTTCTGCTTTCTGCAGCCCTTTTCTGCTTGTAAATCCAGCCTCCCCCTGCACAACTAATTGGAATATCCATACTGTTTTATGGGTAAGATGTTGTGCCATTCTAGAATTGCCAATAAAAGCAAATTAAGTATTTACACTAAATTTGTTGTAATTTTGACTTTTGATACATATGTGGAAAGATGAAAGTCTAAAGGGGAAAAAAGTAAAATGATGGGAAAAGCTATATCATCCAAATATTTGTTGTTTAAAAAAGAATGAAGTAGCCATATTAGTAACAGACAAAGTAGAATCTGAACAAGGACAATTACCAGGGATAAAGAAGAATATTACATGATGATAAAATGTTCAATTCACTAAGAACTCATAACAGTCCAAAATGTGATACAACTAACAATACAGCTTCAAGATATAGGAAGCAAAAACTGATGGAACTGAAAAGACAAACAGACAAATCCACAATTACACTTGGAGATTTCAATACTCCTCTCTCAGTAACTGGTATAACTAGACAGAAAATCAGCAAGGATATGGAAGACCTGAACAACATGAGCAATCAGTGTGATAGAACTACTACTAATAGAACACTCCACTCAATGACAACAGAATACACAGTTTTTTTCAGATGCACATAAAACATTCACCAAGATAGATTGCATTCTAGGTAACAAAACAAATCAGAATAAATTTAAATGAAGTAAAATAATCCACAGTGTATTATTTGACTATCACATAAGTAAATGAGGAATCAGTAACACAAAATCTGAGAAATCCCAACTATTTAAAAATTAAACAATACACATCTAAATTATTCAGGAGTCAAAGAAGAAACCTCAAGGGAAAGTCGAAAATATTCTGGACTGAATGAAAATGAAAATACAACATGTCAAAATGTGTGGGATACAGCTAGAGCAGTGCTTAGAAATTTTCAACATTAAATGTTTATATTAGAAAAAAAGAAAGGTCTCACACCAATAATCTAATCTTTCAGCTTAAGAATCTAAGCACAAAACGAGCAGAAGTGT
Organism: Ateles fusciceps; assembly: GCA_036589455.1. NCBI lineage: Eukaryota > Metazoa > Chordata > Mammalia > Primates > Atelidae > Ateles > Ateles fusciceps. Next base: position 4,000,716 of record JAZHEH010001737.1, read on the forward strand.
AGAAATCAGAAAAGGAAAGAAAAAATGCCAAAAAAAAATCCATGAAACCAAAAACTAGGTTTTTTTTTGAAAAGATGAATAAAAAGAGACAGAGACTGATCAAGAAAAAAAAAGAGAGAGAGAGAAAAGATACCAATTGTCAATATTAGGAACAAAAGAGGGGGATATCACCACAGATGAAACAGAGATTAAAAGCTTACAAAGTTGTGTCAATAGGACTCAGAAGGCAATTTGAAAAGATTCTGACAGGTCAAAAATGGGACCATTTTAGCAGTAATAAGCATCATAATAGTGATGCATTGAAATACATTAAATATATTTAAGTCTATAAATTCATAATGATACCAAAGAAACTAACTCATCACCTTTGGATTGGTAGGGAAATAATTCATTAAATTCATTGAAAACTGGTTAATAAAGGCAAAGAATCTATCATTAATCCTACCTTTTCTATTTGACTTGCACTATTAGATAAGCAGATAATAGACGATGAAATATTTCTCTTTGTAGCATTTTCCACGAATAAATAAGGAATGAGATTACCTTAGAACTCACCATTTTGCAGGCTCTAATGAATTTAAGCATCAAGTGTCAGTCACTGATGACATCCCAATAAGGAGGATAACCATACATTAAGTAGTCTTGCAAAAAGCAATAATAGATAAAACCATGAATCAAGTCTCTAGATCAGTGCTGTCCAATAGAAATACAATGCCAGCCACACATAACTTTAAATCTAGTAGCTGCATTATCAATAGTAAAAAAACAAGGTGGAAATTATTTTTAATAAATTTAATGTAACCCACTATATCCAAAATATTATTTCAATGCAGTCAATAAAGAAACTATTAAGGGCAGGGTGGAATGGTTCATGCACATAATCCTTTTGGGCTCAAACACTTTGGGCTTGAGGCCAGAAGTTTAAGAGCAGCTTGGGCAATATAGTAAGACCCCACCTCTATGAAAAAAAAAAACATCAGCTGGGCATTGGTGACATGTGCCTTTAATCCTAGCTACTCGGGAAGCCGAGGCAGGAAAATCATGTGAGCCCAGGAGTTTGAGGTTACAGTGAGCTACAATTGTACAACCCACTCCAATCTGGGGGACAAAGCAAGACTGTCTCTTGGTGGGGGAGCGGTAACTATTAATGAGATGTTTTATTTTTTTTGTAATAAATCTTCAAAATTAGTGTGCATTTTGACACAGCACATCTCAATTTGTACTAGCCACATTTTAAGTGCTCAATAGCTATCATACTGAACAGCACAACTCTAGATCCAAGTACCAATTTATGAGAAATAGAGAAGAGAAATGAATATAGCCTCACCAAAGGGATTCAACTGGCAAAATCCAGACTGCGGGAAATTCAATAGCTCAAAACCAGGTTTCTTCAACGAATTAATGGCAAAGAAAAAGGAAAGATTGAGGAGGAATCTGTAGATTAAGAGATTTAAAGGACAAAGGAGAAAAAAACTCGAATGTGGTGATTGGAAATGTACACAGGTGATAAAACTGTAAGAAAAGCCAAAAAGTCATCACCATCAATGTTAGGATAGTGGTTACATCTGGGGATGAAAGATTTCAATCGGAACAGAGGACATGCAGAACTTCTGGACTGTCTGACAGTGTTATTTTCTGTACCTGAGTAGTGGTTGTTGCGTCTTATAAATTCATGATTAACCTATACATTTGTTTCAAGCAGTTTTCCACGTATGTGTTATGTTTTATAATAAAAAGGTGTTAATTGAATAAATATTTGATGGAAAAAATTGATGTTATTAGATATTAATTTCCTAAACTTCATTCACACTATCCCACCCTACCCCCAAACTTACCATCTCTATCCATACCCCCAGTTTCTGGTCTTCTGGAATAAAATACTCTTTCTTATTCAAGATCAACACTCCTTCTTGTCTCTTTTGGAATCTTGACCCATTAATATCACTCCTCTTTCCCATCTTCAATCTCCATCTTTCTATTGAGGCAATATAAAACAGTGACAAATAACTAGGCTCTTTTGTCAGAATCCCAGGGTTCAAATCCTAGTTATGATATTTAATTAGCTGTCTCATCTTCAGCAAGTAAAAATCTCTCTGTGACTGGCTCTTGTCATTAGCAGAAGGGTCATAATAATTGTATCTAATTCATAGGGCTGATGTCAAAATTAAAGGAGTTAACAGACACAAAGTCCTTTGAAGAAGGCCCGGACATTTTCAGTAAGTGTTAGTGAAATCATTATTTTCACTACCCCTACCATCTCCATTCTCAGTGTATGAACATGCTCAGTTTTTTCACTTTTATCAAAATCCTCTCCCCAACCCTTGTGTCTCTGTCTAGTTAGGTTCTCACTCCTTCCCTTTTTCCTCAAAGCAACCAAAGCACCCAATTGCCACATCTCTTAGCAGCGTTTGAGTACTTACAGTATCTTACTGACCTGCACTGAAGCATTTGATACTGCTGTGCATTTGGAACACAAAATCCTCTCCTCGAGTTCTGTGACCCCTCTCTTTTGGCTGTCCCGCTTTTGAGAAGGTATGATTAGTCTCAATTTTTAGACATCCTCTACCTGCTCCTTAAACTTTGCTGCTTCTCTATTTGCCGTTTTCATTTCAATTCGAAAACTGCCTAAGTGATCTGATTCACACTCATGGTTTGAACAATCATTTATAGGTAGCTAACCTTAAAAGTCTCCAGTTCTGAACCCTCTCAAGCTTTGTATATATTTATCTAAATGTCTCCTGCGCCTGGATGCCAAAATGCCCAATACTGTATTCACTACAGATTGGGTCCTCCCTCTCATTCATTTACAATTAACATCTGACCACCCGGGCAGAAACTTATGAGCAATTCCAGGCCCCTTCTTTATCCTCATCCCCAATATCTGATAGCTGTGTCCTACTGATTCTACCTCTAAATTTCCTGGAAATAATATCTTTCTCACCATCCCTACTATACCTTCCCCAGTCCAGGCCTGCAGCATCTCTGACCTGAAATACAGGAACAATATATAAAGTCTTTATTGACCTCTAATGCTATTTTCTTCCTTACTTTGCTTTATTCTAAAGTAAACTAGAACTACCCACAGTTGCCTAAACTTGTTTGCCTGTTTCTAAGCCTTTATACTCTTTCCCCTGCCTGGAGTGTTCTTCCCTGATTTTTAGTGCATTCTTTCATTTTTTGAGATGATGTTAACTTATTCACAGTGGGGAAAAAAGCCTTCCATGGATTACTAGGTTGGGTTAAGTACCTGTATTAGTCTGTTCTCACATTGCTATAAAAGAACTACCTAATACTGGGTAACTTATTTATTTATTTATTTTTGAGACTCAGTCTCACTCTGTCACCTAGGCTGGATTGCAGTGGCATGATCTTAGTTCACTGGAACCTCCACCTCCCAGGTACAAGCGATTCTCCTGCTTCAGTCTCCCGAATAGCTGGGACTACAGGCACACATCAACACGCCCAGCTAATTTTTTTGTATTTTTTATTAGAGATGGGGTTTCACCATGTTGGCCAGGCTGGTCTTGAACTCCTGACCTCAAGTGATCCACCCACCTCGGCCTTCCAAAGAGCTGGGATTACATGCATGGGACACTACACCCAGACACTACTAGGTAATTTATAAAGAAAAGAGGTTTGATTGACTCACAGTTCTGTAAACTGTACAGGAAGCGTGGCTGGAGAGGCCTCAACAAACTTACAATTATGGCAAAGAAGCAGGGGTAGTAGGCATGTCTTACGTGGCCAGAGAAGGAAGAAGAGAGAGAGAAGTAGGAGGTGCTGCACACTATGAAACAACCAGATCTTGTGAGAATTCATTCACTCTCATGAGAACGGCAAGGGGGAAGTCAGCCTCCATGTTCCAGTCACCTCCAACCAGGTCCTTCCTCCAACACTGGGGATTACAATTCAACATGAGATTTGAGTGGGGACACCGACCCAAACCATAACAGTTCCTCTGCTCTATAATCCCACAGTCTCTCAACTAAACCATCATCATTGTATTTAACCAAATTTATTTTTAATTTTTCTTAATATGTCTTCTACTGAACAGTGATTTCCAAGGGCAGATACTGTGTTTTACTTAGCTTTGTAACTTCAGTGTCTATCATACGTGGCACATGGTAGTGTAGTTACTACATCTTGTTGAAAGGAAGTTGTTACTTTCCATTTCATATATTACTGCCAAATTAATGTATCTAACATTCTATTTTCATCATGTCATGGTGCTGCTCAAAAACATTGATTGCCACATGATACAGAACAAATATCTTTATGCTTGTCCTCCATAACAAGACCCCAAACTATCTATACAACATTGTCTTCCACCATATTCCCTTGTATTTACCCTTGATTCTAAAACTGGTCTACTCAGTTTTCCAAACTGACTTTTTGATCTCTAACTCTTCAAGCCATTACAACTCATAAAAATGTTGGCCCTATAAATTCAATACTTACTTAGCAACTTACTAACAATTAATCTATGAAGCTATGTCATATTAAAAGCATTGTTATGATGGACACCTGAATGGAATGGTCACTAATAACTTCCATATCATCAGATGAGTAGTAGGAAAGAGGCCTAGATAACTTTTCGTTCAACTTATAAAAGGTATCACAAATGCAAGAAAAACATGAAACTTTTATTTTTCATTTTGCCCATCTTTTCCTCCAGTCTCACCTTCCTTCACCTTTCATGGCTTGAAGCTCATCAGGGAGGAGAAGAAAAGGATTAGCTAGCACAGACTTTCTTTCCCTGAAGCAGTGCTTCATCTGTTAATCAAAATACTAACTTGAAAAGATTCTAGACAACCAGAATTCCAGTAAGAAGGAGAAATTTCAGTAGGAAAATCAGGATATCTTATGACTCAAGTGGTCCTACACAGACTAATCATTTGTTTCTGGAACAAGAGGTGCTGTCAGGAAAACAGCTGGCATTAAGTCAAGGAAAGGTGAAAGCCTGACTCCCGTCACCTCCAAGCACTTTGAAGATAACTCTTGCTCCTATAGTGGAGGAGGGGACCATCTGTGCAAAATCTTCCAAAGAACTCTTTAATTCCCTCTGAATTCTTCTAGCTAATACACTGATCTAATGGAAGGAAAATCAGGGTAGGAGGGCAAAGGTGGGAGAGAACAAAAGGATTACATGTAAATATTCAAACATCTCAAAATCATTTGTAAAAATAATACAACACTAAGCATTCCCACTGAGAGGCTTTTATTGTGATAAGCAAACTACAAAGTTTCAGAGTCACTTCTTAAGAGAGAATACTATTAAAGTAGCCAATATTTATTCAACTTTGCGTTAATCATTTCTCATCTATACAACTCTGTCAGCTGATCTGGCTGAACAGTTCTATAAAGGAACCCCCCAATGTTACCATCTTCAGCAGTTCTTCTCTTGGGCTGGTTTTATTTCCCAGAGAAGACTCTGCTACTCTCCTATCTGGCGATTTTTGCCTTCTGAAAGCAGCTTTTTAGTCCCCCACTCTTAATAGGAGCAGATAGCAAAGCATTATCAAATATTTAAAGATAACTTGTAATACTAAACAGAAACCAAAACAAAATGGAAAAGCAACTTGGAAGAAAAAGAGACTATGCAAGGAAAAGAAAAACAGAAAAAATAATCATGAATACCCTCAGAGAGATGAGCACCCATGAAACAAAAACAAAATGTTACTTAAAAAATCAAGAGAACGCCAAATGGCTCTTAAAAACGAAATACCAAAGTAAAAATTAGGAAGGAATAACAGAACAGTGTAGAAGGACCAAGATGTGAATAATAGTAGTTCTAGAAGTGGAAAATAAGTCAAGAAAATGTCTCAGAATAAAAGGACATGATTTTCCGGAGTAGAGAGGCCCAAGGAAAAGTGTAACATCTAGACACACACATAGACAGGTCTGTGAAATTCCAGAGCATCAGAGGAAAATTGAAAATTCTAAAAGCTTTAGGAGAAGGAAATAAAATCAGGAAAATCAGACAATAATCAGAAAAGCATTGACTTCTCAGCAGCATTTACAGGATATAAATGAGAAAAGTCCAGATACAGGATTTAATACAAGAAAGAAAAGTGAAGGATGTTAGCACCCCACCCCACCCACAAAAAAAAAAAAAAAGGCTATACAAGACCCTGGTGTACACCAATGCAAAATTGGAAAGGGTTAGAATGTTCCAGGAGAAATTTTCTCAGAAGAATGAAATGCTAGAATAATTACACGTTTGGTGATACTAAGAAGAGAGAAGAGAGTTGGGGCCAGTCGCAATGGCTCATGCCTGTAATCCCAGCACTTTGGGAGGCCAAGGCAGATGGATCACCCGAGGTCAAGAGTTGGAGACCAGCCTGACCAACATAGTGAAACCCCGTCTCTACTAAATACAAAAAAAAAAAAAAAAAAAATAGCCAGGCATGGTGGCAGGTGTGTGTAATCCCAGCTACTTGGGAGGCTGAAACAGGAGAATCACTCCAACCCAGGAGGCAGAGGTTGCAATGAGCCGAGATTGTGCCACTGCATTCCAGCCTGCGCAATAGAGTGAAACTCCATCTCAAAAAAAAAAAAAAAAAAAAAAAAAGAGTTGGATTGCTGGGGATGAACTGGGGAACAAACTAGTTTTTTAAATTGTTTTTTTGAAACTGGGTCTCACTCTTTCACTCAGCCTGGAGTGCAGTGCTGCAATCTTGGCTCACTGAAGCCTCAAATTCCCGGACTCAAGTGGTCCTCCCACCTCAGCCTCCTGAGTCGCTGAGACTACAGGTGCATGCCACCAAGCCTGGCTGTTTTTTAAAAATTTTTCTGTAGAGACAGGGTCTCACTATGTTACTCAGGCTGGTCTTGAACTCCTGGGCTCAAGGATCCTTCTGCCTCAGCCTCCCAAAGTGTGGGGAATACAGGCGTGCTTGGCTCAAACTCATGATTCTACATAAAAAAGCAGGTAAATAAGTAGAACAAAGACTATTATTAACAAAAAGGTGTACAAGAAAGGAAAATTCATCATAGTATACTAAATAGTTCCGCTGTCAATAATTTTTACATAGTTACAATAATGCAAATACTGAATAATGATCTAACCAAAATTATAACCATCTGAGAGGATGAGAAAATAAGAAGTGTGAAATGTGTGTTGAGGGCAGATGTGATTACATCTTAAATGATGGGAAATCAAAAGATAATGACTAAAACTGGAAAATAAAAAGTAGCCTTATAAGAATAGTATTTAGAAATACCAAATAATCAGTTACAGGTATTGAAAACAATTGGTTCCTGGGAGAATATTTCTTTTTTGTTTTTTTTTTTTTGGAGGAGGGTTCTGGAATCAGGAAACTGCTGGTTTTTATAACAAGTCTTCTACAACTACTTATTCTTTAAACTACATACATGTGTTTCTGATTTTAGGAATATATAATTTTAAAGATGTTAATTAATCCCATTTATATACATTTTTAAACCCACAAAATGATGTTTATAGACACATACAAATGTTTAGAAGATGACTGAAATTTCTTGAACACTTACTATGTGCCTGGTACTGTTCTAAGTGCTTTATATGTATTCACTCAAATATGTAATCATTGCAGTAACCACCAGGGGGTTGGTGCTATCATTGTCCCCATCTTACGGGTAAGTGAACTGACCTGCAGAGGTGTGAAATAATTTGTCACATGTTCCATAGCCAAGAAGGGACATACCAGGATTCAAATTCAGTCTGGCTCCAGCCGCATACTATTACCTCCTCAAATAAAACACAGACAGGATATTTGTCAAAATCATCGGAGTAGCCGCCACCAATAAAGAAAGAAAAGGAATGGGATTGGGAATGGGTAGAAAGTGGACTTAAATCTTTTTTTTTTTTTTTTTTTACCGGCACAATGAGCTGCAAACTTAAATCTTACCTGATATTGTTTTTTCTTTTCAAAAAAGAACTAAAATGAGTATGACAAATTGTTAACATTTGATACTGCGTGGTAGGAACATGCATGCTGTATTATTCTCTGTGGTATCTACTATTTAAAAATGTTTACTCACAGAAAAACTTGAGGCCAGGCATGGTGGCTCAAGCCTGTAATCCCAGCACTTTGGGAGGCTGAGGTGGGCGGATCACCTAAGGTCAGGAGTTTGAGACCAGCCTGGCCAATATGGTGAAACCCCCTCTCTACTAAAATTACAAAAATTATCCAGGTGTGGTGGCGTGTGCCTCTAATCCCAGCTACCTGGGAGGCTGAGGCAGGAGAATAGCTGGAACTCGGGAGGTGGAGGCTGCAGTGAGCAAGACTCCATCTCAAGAAAAACAGAAGAAAGAAACACTTGAATAAGGGCAAAGAATTTATCATTCACCTTAATGATTGATGGGTTAAAAATCCAAGCTAGGATCCCCCTGACGTTAGCTGTGTAACCTTGGGCAAGTTGCCTAAGCATTCTTTATTTCAGTTTCCCCTTCTGTTAAACGGGACCAACAACAGTACCTACCTCCTGTAGTTGCTATGATAATTGAATGATGAATGCTTGTAAAAGTACCTGCCACTCAGTTGTCTGCTGCTACTACTACTACTGCTGTATTTATTGTTATCCAAGCATTTACACTGCTGTTTATTTACTCTTTGCTGACTAGATTGTAAGCTCCAAAAAAAACAAGGACCTCAGTTGTAACTCCAGTGCCAAGAATGGTGCTTTGGCAAATGGCAGTTGCTCAAATAAATTTGTGAAATAGATGTTTACCTGTGATGACAGAGAACTGCCTGTACTTTCCCCCTGCAGCTGTCATGCTATTTCACTTCTCAGTCTGTGCTTCTGTTGTTCCTTCTGCCTGGAAGTCCTTTCCCATCCTGATGCCTCAGCTCAGGCATCAGGCTTCCCAGAAAGGCTTCCTTGAGGTTAGGCCACATGCTCCTCCTCTGTATAGCTACAATGCCTAATACAAAATTCAGTCTTAACACATGCCGTATTAGACTGAGATGATATCTGTCTACCCCCCACAAGAAGCAGTCAAGCATAGGAAAGATTAAGAGCATCAACTCTGGAGCCAAACTGCCTACTTTTGAATCCTGGATGTGTGACCTTGAGCAAATCAATCTATAACTCGGTTTCCTGGTCTGTACAATGGGCATAATAGCACTTATCTCATATGGTTCTTGTAAGGATGAAAAGAATTTGCATTTGTATCTGTATAGCACTCAGAATAGTCTCCAGCACCTAGTGAATGTGATGTAACTATGTTAAATTATATTACAAAAATCTCGATAGAAACAATGTCTTGCTCATATTTATGCTCCCTCAATGCCTAGCACTCTGTAGGCACTGAATAAATGTTTAAATGTTTACTGAACTGACAGCTATTACACTAGTCCAAACAAAAGGATTAGCGCCCAAACTAAGATAACAGCAATAAAGATGGAGAAAGGGTGATAGGTATGAGACATGCTTAGGGGGAAATAAATCAACAGAATGTGCTGCATGATTAGAATGAGATGGGTCATAAAGAAGATAAAGTTCAGGATGACAGCTAAGTTTCTCACCAAGATAGGGAATATAAGGGAAGCAAGGAAGAAAAAGCAGAGGTTCCTGGCAATTTTTTTTTTTTTTGAGGCGGAGTCTTGCTCTGTTGCCAGGATGGAGTGCTGTGGCACGATCTCGGCTCACTGCAACCTCCGCCTCCCAGGTTGAAGCGATTCTCCTGCCTCAGCCTCCCGAGAAGCTGGGACTACAGGCACGCGCCACCATGCCCAGCTAATTTTTGTATTTTTAGTAGAGATGGGGTTTCACCATGTTGGCCAGGATGGTCTCGATCTCTTGACTTCGTGATCCGCCCGCCTCAGCCTCCCAAAGTGCTGAGATTACAGGTGTGAGCCACCGTGCCCGGCCTCTGGCAAATTTTTAACAACAAAAAGCTTCATTCACTACTTAATGAAATTTAAGAGCACTTTAAGAGCTTTTAAGAGCACCACACTTAAAAAAATAATAATGTGAACTCTAATCAACCATGACAGAAACCTGGCACACAACATCAAAAAGAATTTAAGCTCCATGAAGACAAAGACTTTTTCTGTTTAGTTTGCTGCTTTACTTCTAGCACCTGTGACAGTACCTGTATATGGTAGGCACTCACTATGTATTTTATAACTGAATGAAAAAATGATTTAGGTAAATTTGAGCATTCTATATCAAGCAAATCAAAAGGAATTAAATTAGCATCTACTGAATCCGGCACTGCTTTAAATTCCTATGGGGAATACACAATATGACACTTTTCTATCTCCCCCTCATGAATTACTAAGTTTTATATATTATATTTACATATTAACTTACTATGTTATGCAGTACAAAATATAGCTAAGTTCTGAAGAAGATCAGAATAAGCCATATATATACACATAGAATTGTAATACATATATAACACATACACACACACATATACACACACATATACATATAAAGCTATATAGCCCTGAAATATGGGCAGGGTTTAGCTTCTGTACCAATATATCTGATGTAATATGAAAGGTCACACACACACACACACACACACACACACACAAACAAGAACAAATTTTGGTAAAGTGGGGCTAGACTCTAGAAAAGCCAGATAGAGATGAAGAGCAAATATAATGCCAACTTTCTCTGAAGTCTTTCCTTATTTTCCCCATTCCTAAACATAATTAATTGGTTCCCTTCCCAGAACTCTGAACATTGTGTTCCTTCTGTTAAAATCCTTATTCCATTGAATCATTAACTACTCGTATACACAACAACTGCCCTGGCAGACTCTAAGCTACCTACCCGAGGACAGGAATCTGTCACCTGTGTATCCCACATGCCTGGCACAATGCCAGGCACATAACAAACACATGAATGTGGGGCTAAGAGAGAGGATGTATATATTTTTAATAGTCACTAGATAACTTTGTAGGTGTTAGGGTACAGGGATAAGATGAAATAGATTTAAAGATTTGCCTCAGGTTTTACTGTAGTTTTGAGTCTTCTGGAAACGAAAACTGGATAAATTAAACTTAACTTCATCTCCAGAGTCCAAAAAACTTGATTGAGCCTCAAATTATAAGCTCTTTATCTAAACATTCAGATGGTATTAAAAATATGTTTTGCAGGTTTATTATTACCAATCTTTGATACAGACAAAAGCTGAAATTATAGAATCTGAAAAATCAAGTAAAACAAAGTCTTAACTAAAATTCATCTTTTTTACTGATTCAAAAAACAAAAGGATTTATATTGAAGAAGATCAGTGTACTACATGAACATGAAAAGGTATGTCAAGGCACACTGCAAAAACAGGTAGTCTAAAGCCAAGAACATTCTATTCATTTGAAGTAAGCCCTTCAAAACTCTGGTATGAAATCTCTGTCCATATTATGTGCTGTACTGTACAAAGTATGCTGATAATAACCCGATAAAAACATTTTAAACTAAATGAACCATACGACCTGATCATATCGTATAGTCTTCCAGTTAGAAAAACAAATCTCAGAAGTAATCCGTTTGCTTCTATACAACATATTTTAGATTATCTTCAACTAAAACTAAAACCATACTTTCTAAATAGAAAAAGCTTTCAGCTAAAAAATCATGAGGTATACTTAAAATCTAAAAGGAACACATAACACAACTTTTTGGGTGCTTAATAAACAGTAATATGCCTCTCTGTAAAACAGTCTAAGTCAGCTAGAAAAGTAGCACTGCATTTGTAGCCAACAGTGATCACAATTAAGCTAAAGAAAGACATGTTTTTCTTGTCATCTTTATTCAAGTATTTCACAGCAGTTATATTACAAATTACAGTAAATGTTCAAATTCCAGAATTCAAAAATTAAATAATTTACTTCAACTAATGTAAAATGAAGTCAAATGCAAAACATCAATTTAACACAATTCTAAATTAAAACTACAAACCCAAAATAGACCATAGTTGATGAAGTCTACTTAAACTACAAAGTAGACATACATGACTGAAACCAAATGGGACTCCCAAAGTCTAAGTAACCAGATGTACAGAATACGAAAGATGCAGGTACAAGTCCAAATTCAAGCTTACAATGTGATTACAAATAATAATTATAATAACAATGGCATTCAGCTACGGGACCTGACACTGAAGATACCTACTGAATAGCACCATAGCTGAACCAACTTAATCAAAAATAGGAAGAAATTACCACCCCACTCCCTAAAAATAAAATCCAGTAAACCTACAAATACATTGGCTTATGAGAAAAATCAAGTCATGAAACAACATTAAAAAAAAAAAAATCACAGGTGAGATTCAAGCTCAAAAACACAATTAACTCCACAGCCATCAGTTTCAACCCTAGTGCGGTTCCATCATCTTTAAAAAGCTCCCAGGGTCCCCACAGCTGAGCATGAACTATTGCTGGGCTATGCTGTGATACATATTTTACTCATCTGAGAGCAAGATTTCACATAGGAGCTTATCATTTATAATGCTCACAATAGGAAATAAGAACAGAGGTCAATTTGTACATATTTTTGCCAATGCTATACAGCAAAAATGAAGAACTTACAGAAAGGTAAACAAAATTGAGTCCACTTAGATAATTTCACAAGCTGCTTTAAACTACAGAACCACCAGATATCTGTAAAATAAGCAAAACTGCTAAGAATGTTTTTTTTTTTTAATTGAGGGAAAGAAGGCCAGAGGAGTTGGTACAATTTCAGCTCATTTTTCTCCCCCTTGGCATTAGATTGACTTTCTCTTTAAGACCTAAACTGTTCGAAGTGGCAGTTCCTATACTGAGGTTGCCTCCAATTTCTCCATCTACATTAACGTTAAAAAAACAAACAAACAAAAACAACTTGATCTTTTGGAAGCATTTTAATGCTAAAAATAAATACATTTCCCTTGTCAAATTCACTGATGGCTAAAATCTTAATTGTACAAACTGAGTAACCTACTAAGAAACGTGTGCGTTTTTCCTTTCACAAGTGCTGCTGTTACTTGAACAGAATGCTTCTGAATTAGAATAACTGGAATAAATATTTAAAAAAAAATAGTGCAGCAAGAACCTGAGACTTGCAAAAAACCCTTTTACCAGAAACTTGCTACAAAAAATCTGCTACATCTTATTTCATCAAATCTTTAAATTCTGTAACAATTTCCATCAAAATACAAAATGCTAATGTATTAGACAATAAAATAGTTTGAATTGGTATGATGGTAATAAATACTAAAGAAAGCATGAAAATCCTCCCAATAATCAAATTAGAGGTTTCAAATAACCTCCCCTTTAAAATGGTTCATCGTTAATCGCACTTGCCCATCTTAAAAATACAGTGTGTCTACATGGGTAGCATCTTGACTTACACGACTAACTGAATATTACGAAAACTTCACAGACTAGGTACAAAGAAAACACATGGCATTAAAAAAAAATTAAGCTAGGATTAGAAGGCGTTAGATGTAAATGTAAATGCAAAGAAGCACTTTGGATTACTGCAATAGGCTATGGCCAAAGTATGCTTTCTGCACACTACAAAGAGCCAGAGACAAGGAGACAAGTACCTTAGCTTCAGGATGTAAACGGTGGCAAAGTGATTACAGAACTCTGTAAACACTGTTGGTAACTAAAATACAAAAAGCTGAGGTAGCTCAGAATCTCTGCAGTAGTCCAAGACCATTTGCCCTAATTAAAACCCAAACTACATGTGTTGCATATATTGAAAAGACACACCTGCAGCTAACGGCTACAATGAATGAAGATATCAAGCCAACTTGTCGGCAAAATTTTCTTTTTGTTTAAAAATCATCTGATAAAAAACGTCACTGCACCCTTTGCCTCTTTGCAACTGCCTAGACTGTTTCCAAATTTGTAGAAAGTTTTGTAAAACTAGTAACGCATAATTAATTTCAGATACGTACAATTCACAGAAATCACTCAACAAGATTCAAAATAGTTTCCAATCAAAATGAAGAGCTGTGAAGGTAAGCTTAGGAGGTGGGATTTAAACATTAATACTGTTATTCAAGGGCCATACCAGAGCTCACTTGCAATTAAGCATACGGAAAATGAATTTTATGGAGCTTCTGACGAATTCCTCTCTTTCTGTCCATTTGGCAGGTCCTGGCTTTAAAAGAAAATAACAATTTACTACATATGAAAATCATTTTTCTCTGGGAACTCAAACATGAATAACTATTAAATTGCCACTGGCAGAAGAAAGAATGGCCACTATCTATTTATTTTCTAGTCATCATTGTCAGCAATACCAAAAAGTGTGGAGTTTTTTTGTGTGTGTGGACTGTGTATTATTCGTTGTTGTTATTACATATTTCTTAAACCGAAACAGACCTTACAAGAAAACTTACCATTTTAGTATATTATGTGGCTTACTGGGTGTCTTGATTGAGCTTTGAGAATAAGACAGGCATTTCAGACCCAAACACTGGTTGTTTCTTAATGACACAGAGTATCAAAACTTATTTTCAAGGTTGTGACCAAAGAAAGCATTCTAATTTATTTGCTTCAAACAGCCCATCCTTTTAGCCTTATCTTCCTCAAATGAATAAAAAGGCACGTTAAAGGCAGTTCTAAAGAGCCTGACCTAATTTCATCCAGTTTCTTCAGCTTCCCACCAGAACAGACCATAGCCAACTCTAATACAGGTTTCAGTCCATTACCCAGATGGGGGGAAAAATGATTAAAGGGGTAAAATGTAGAAAAAAAAATAACAAGTTGCCCACTGTTTAAACAATTCATCACAGTTAGAACTGCCCCATCCAGTTTCCTCCTGTTTGCTGGTCTGCTCCCTAGAGAGGAGTCTCCAAAGAGAGTGCACGAAAGAGGAGCAGAAGCAAGAGCAGTTTCTGTAGCACCAAAATCTCCAAGCTGTGGGGTTGTATTTTTTATTTGTGGAAAATACAACATGTTTCTGAAGTTCTGTTTGGTTCTTGTAGGCTGGTTGGTTTCAGGTACCTGAGACAATAGCACCAAATTCAACAGAAAGAATGAGTAAGAGAGCACTTTACACCAAGGCTCTGCACATAATTGGTGCAATTTGAAATTGAATGGCTCAGAAGACTGCTCTGTCAGGAGCAGATTGGAGAGGATAAACCACTCATCTTGAAAAGTTCATAGGAATGTCTCAAACATATGAACTGTTCTTTCCATCTCCTATAAAAGGAAAAAAAATGCATGTTATCTATTAAGGGAAAGACAAAGTGTTCCTCATTACGGAAGAAATCACTTTAAATTTTTAGGGAATGAATTTGAGATACAGGTTAAACTTTGAATATTTTCCTGATTACAGTACCATAGCTAATTAAGACTATCTGCCCTAGACACTTCCAAGTATCTCCTATTTTATATTTAGAGTAATAAGGATGATGATGATAGTCACACTCAACGAATAACATTATGCCAGTAATATCAGTATGAGGTATAAGTAATATGAATATAAGGATGATGATAGCAACACTCAATGATTAACTTAGGCCAGATATTTACTAGGAAATTTCTATATATAAAATACATAAACATAAGTAAATATTTGTATTTATATATATGCATATAATTTATATATATAGTTTTACTCCCATAACAACATTGAAAGTTGAACATAGGTATTACTATGAGGCCCATTTTACAGATTTAAAAAACTGAGGCAAAGGGGATAAATAATTTGACAGCTAACAGATGGCAGTCAGGATTTGAATACAGGCAGCCTCACTCCAGGCACTAAGCCCTTCTTTCTTCATTATATTTCACTAACTCCCAAAGCAAAACGAATACATTCTACATAGTGAAACTTATGCCAAAAAGCAGAATACATTGTGTTTCCACTTCTATTCACTCCAACCAGAGCTGAAAAGACAGGGGAAAAAAAGCCAGAATGAGTGGCTTCCATCACCACCACCATGAAAGCCACTCATTGCTGATTCTGCATCAATCCCTTCCCTCCCTAAATTACGCCTTTAGATTATTAGAGTTCCACAGAGATGTTTCACTGGTGAGGAGTATTCAGTGCATTCAAGCTAATAAAACTACAACCATATGAACAAAGAAGTTCTAGAATGTAAAAAATGTGAAGAACTCTACCCCGCATATTTTACTCAAGTGGGCAAATGTCAAATACATCTAAGACACTTGCACTTTTTCCCTCCCTTAAAACAGCTCCAAAGAAATTCTATTCTATGTCTCTGCAGAATTAATAGGCTGTATTAACAGATCATCATCTGATCAACAAGTTCTTCTATGTGATCAACAAAAATCACTCCTGCTAAATGGTTTATCATATATTGCCAAATAAGAAAATCAAATTATAAAACAAAACATACAATATGACCCCAATTTAAAAATATATATTCATACACTTATACAAATGTTATGTACATCTAGACATTTTAAAAGGTTAGAAGACATTCTAAAAGATTAATACTAACTAGTTCTCTCTAGATGGTGGGATATAAGTGATGCTTTTTTTTCTCATTTGTGTTTTCCTGTGATGTCTATATATTACATGACTTAGTACAGCTTTGTAAAAATGTGATTACAAAATAATTTTCAAATGTGCACTTGCTTTGATTCAAATCCCTTATTCTTTATTACACATGAAAAATAACTATATCCTTTACATATAAATCTTTAATATACTAAAAATATTCCTTGATAGCAGAGATTTTGTCTTACTCATTTTTTTTTTTTTTTTTTTTTTTTGCATTTCAAACACCTAGCACAGCATCTGGCACTGCAGGTACTCAATAAACATTTAATAGACCACCAGATAAACAAGCTAACAGGCAAATGAACAAAGAGAGCTGAATTAAGTCATTTAGCCATTTTGTGGGTAGATGAGTGATAACATTTGCTCAGATGACCTGAAAAAGCAGAAGTGTGGTTTAATGATGGAAATTATATAAACAAAGATATAAGCTCATATTTATATGGGAAGAAGTTCCCTTGGTTCAGAGTTGTCTAGAAAGGGAACGCTTCATCTCTAAAAGTATCTAAGCAAAAGGACAGTCACTCCTTCATATGGCTAATTTACAGGACTAGATTTGACTAAAAAAGATGACTTTTGAGTTATCTGTCAATTAATGGCAAATAGGTCTCACTGCCCATGCCAACACCTTTACATCAGCAGTGGCTGCCTAGGAAGCAGTGATAAAGAGTGTGGGGCCATGACCACATCCAACAAGCCCAAGTGATAGGCTCAGTCGGCATGTCAGTTATAAGCAAGTAAGGAGAGAATTGTAACATACTATTCCTGCATATTTACCAACCCAGAACCATGGATTTCTGTTTAGACAAAAAAGGAACCCCAGATTACTTCTTTCCAGAGACAAATGGTATGGAAAGTCTTTATTCTTCAAACTATAACTCTTAATGATTCTTCTTATCTTAAATCTTCAAAACATTCTTCAGTTACTTGGTTAAACACATAGATGTAGGCAAAATAACTTTTTTTCTTCTTTTCTTTGGAACAAGTAAAAGCACATTATTTGTATTCTACAGATAAACTAAACACTTACCTCTACAAGTTGTGATTTGTCATAATCTTTACGATGACGGTAGATGCACTGACTAAGAAGAGAATATAATCTCTCAAGCTGATCAACTGCCAGATTGTTGCTTTTATCTACCAATAAATCAAGCAATTTCTAAGAAAAAATAGAAGAAAAGAGAATAAAATGTAATTTGATTTCACTGGTCAAACTGAAATTGGATATTCAAATGGCTATACAATAAGCACCAGAAAGCTAGAATGTACAGTGAACATGAGGTTAAAAGATTCAAGAGCTTGGAACCATTCCCTTAGACTATCTTGGACTATTCCCGTATCTTTCAACTCCTTAAAATACACTTAACTTTTTTTTTATTAGAAGCTCTGAGGCATTTATAGTCCAGGGTTAAAGCAGGAAAACTAGTTTTATTCAACTGCCTACAAACACATTCAAATCTCCGTCCATTCATTTAAAACTGGGAATAGCTAAGCTTACCTTCAGTCTCTCATGATCAACTATAAGAGGCGGCACAGGCTCAGATGGCTCTTCTGGAACCAGTTCCAGGCTTGTCGTTTTTGCCTGCTCTAAAATTAATTTACGGTATTTCTTTACTTTAGAAGCACCTACAATTGAGACAAAAAATACACTGCAGCAAGTAAAAGTTAAGAAAAATCAGTCTGAAGCAACAATAAATTATTTCACCCACCACAAATCCCTTTGGAATGACAAAGGATGTATTCCTAAGCGATTTTTTTTTAAAGCAACCCAATGTGGTAGATAATTTTTTTTTAATTGGTAAGACTAGGTAACCCAAATTAAAGAAAACCAAGCTACAACTTAAAAAGCCAAGCTGGCCGGTGGCTCATGCCTGTAATCCCAGCACTTTGGGAGGCTGAGGGGGGGCAGATCCCGAGGTCAGACGATCGAGACCATCCTGGCTAATATGGTGAAACCCCACCTCTACTAAAATATAAAAAATTAGCCAGGCATGGTGGCGCACGCCTGTAGTCCCAGCTACTCGGAAGGCTGAGGCAGGTAAATCCCTTGAACCCGGGAGGCAGAGGTTGCAGTGAGCCAAGATAGAGCTACTGCACTCCACAGCAAGACTTTGACTCAAAAAAAAAAAAAAAAAAAAAGTCAAGTCATAGTAGAATATCACCTAATAAGCATATCTGCAAAAAGAAAGATAAAAGCAGTCTTCACCTCTAAGCACTGATTTGAAAACAGTCTTTACTCCATGACAGCTACCATTTTACAATTGGGAGCTTTCAGAACCAGAAGTGAAGCAACCTAGAAAAGCAGATACTAACAAAAGTGGGGCCCACCTGTCTACACATTTGCCTTCCAGCCTAAAACATTCGCTTCAGCATTGCCTGAAATTTCTTATCTTTCTGTTACACTGCCTAAAATTCTATTAGAAATTGATTTGGAGTTTAACATTTTTTTCTTAAAAATATAAACCCACTAAAAGTGTAATAGGACTGGTGTTCTTTCCCACCTTACAGTAAATTAGTATAATCTAATTATTTTCCTTCTAACATTCTGCTGAGACCAGCCACACTAAACAAACAATTTTTAAAGTGGCTAAGCATAATTTCACGGACCCAGGCACTTAGAGGGGTCAAAAGGGTGGGTAGACCATAAAGCCCTATGCTCCCCTAAGTAGGACTCTAAAGAGGAGGCTGAGGGAAGGAACACAAAGACAAACTTAGACTGTTTCAGAAATTCACACAGGATATGGCCCATGTCAGGGACACTAAGGAGACGGTGTTTATTAAGTGTCCCAATGCAGGGACCCTGCCTCCATCCTGCATTCGTCGTTTTACTTCTTAATCCCAAGTCTTTTAACTCTTCCTTCTTGTCAATGACTGCTTTATTTATAAGAGCAAAAGAACCACCAAAGTGTTGCCTTCAAAAACATGTATCATGATATATTAGAGAAATTTTATATTTCAGGCTGCCTTTAATGTGAAAGACTTCATAGTTCAATTACCATATGCTAAGAGTTTTGTTAAAATCATACTGATCCTCATTACTACATCCATGGACTTCTAGAGGCCTGAAAACTCAGATTAGGATACTGTCCTGATAATTCCAAATGAAAGCTTCAGGTCAAACTTTTACACAACAATTATCTTTATAGTTTTTAGATCACCAACTGAACACAATATAAATTTAGGCCTTTTTCAGCACGCTTATAGAAATCAGCATTAAAATAGACTCCTCTATCCCCCACCCATTTGGCCTCATACCAGATTCCTTTTCCACTTTTCCCATGCTGTCATATTCATTACTTAACCATAGCTTTAACATATTTTTAAAGTTCTGTCTATCTGATAGCCTAGAATGAATACTGCTCTGAAAACTATTTTAGTATTAAATATTGAAAAGTTTAATAGGTAGCATTTAAGAACAGCAAGTCTCTCTTTATTCATTAAAGGAATTCTTAGACTTTGAATAATATTTTCCTGCTTCCTAACTCTGCTAAAGGACTTAAAATACTGGCAGGAAAAAAAAAACCTTTTCCCACATAGCCCAAATCCCAGGTTGAAGCTGTGTACTCCACACAATTTAGAGAAAATAATATAATTTCAAGATACCCTCCTATAAGAGCACCTATCCAGGAAGGAAATGTATTTTGAGCAGGGCAGATATCAACTTACCCCAGACCTTGCTATGGGCTAAAGAATAATGATAAACAAAGACAGCCTAGAAACCCTTAACTCCCTCTTTTCTGCTGCTTCTTAAAAGAATCACATAGCCATAAAAAGTCAGAAGCTGGGAGAGTACTCTGATTCCCTAAGAACAAGGTAAACTTGACAATGAGCGCTCTGCTTCTCCTCCACCACTGGACTTATAAAGCAATGAAGGCTTTTAGACTGTACAGCCCATGGATTCAACTAACAATGACTGCCTGGAATGAATGTACCTTAGTATGTGCCAGTTACCATGAGAGACAATTAAAACACACTATTTTATTTAATCCCTGCAACACCATTCTGAAGTTGAATTTCCTAGATGAATAAATAGGCTTGGAGAGTGTAAATAACGAGCTCAAGGTCACATGATTAGAGTGAATAGGAGTGGGAATTTAATTTAGGTCTATATTGCTCTTCCAAATATATCCTACTGCTCTTATGACCAAGTCTTCTCTGCCCACACTCAGCCCATGCCAATAATTCTTCCTGGAATTCCATCTTCTTAACACTTGTGGATTTACTCAGCTTTCAGTCATAAATCCCTGAGGCTAGGGGTGATAATCAGGCAAGAAGCAGAGAGCAAGCGGCCAGTAAAGCAATGCATTTGAAACGATACACGCTTTGAAACTTAACAGCAAAATTTGGTGTGTGCGTGTGCGTGTGTGTGTGTGTGTGTGCATGCGCGCAATTTTCTAGAGAAAGGGATGAAATTTTAACAGATTCTCAGAGGGTTATAATTATTCATCAACTTTTACTACTGGGAACCAGATAAAATATGTAATGAATTAACTCTGGAGTTTAAACCTTCAGAAGATTTTTCAAATATTAGCTCTACCTTCTTTATCCAGTTCTGCATCTTTAACCTCCACATCAGGGCCAAGTTCTAATTTCTCATTATTGCTACATTCCAGTGCCTCTAGTTTCTCAGGATCATCTCCATGATTTTCAATCGAAGTTTCTGGTTTTTCTTTTGACTGGTCCTCCAGAAGAATCTTTTGTTCAGAACTACATTTATCTCCACTATCACAGAAAGAAACTACTTCAAGCTTGCCATTCTGACACTCCAGAATTGGTATTCCTTCAAAACTGTCAGTGGAAGCCTCACCATTTAGACAGTTTCCTTTAAGGAAAGCCTCTTTCCTGGAGGTCTGCTCCGGGTTTAAGGAACTGCTGCTGTTGACGAGTAGGGATTCATTGGAACTTTCCTCCTCAGTAGATGCAAAGTTCTCTTTTGTGCCTGCTCCATTGTTAAGCCTCTGCCCCCTGGTCCATGTCCATGATGTCACAGGATGATTCGTCATTGGTCATAGATAAGTCTCCAGTCTCTTCTCCATTTTCCTCATGGCAGTCAGTGCTTACCTCAAACTCTCCATTCTCTAGCAATTTCCTGTCCTCTGTATGGTTCTCATAGTCTGCAAATTTGGTGTCTTCTTCATCTTTTTTAAAATTATTAACTTTCCTTTTCTTAATAATTCCTTTACCCCACTGTGATCGCCGCCTTGATTTTCTCCGAACCCGAACTGTTTTACAAGGAAGGAAAAAAGATAGGTAGAACTTGGAACGCAATACCAATTTTACATGTTTATTAAACAGGACCCAAAAGAAAGTAAACCCATGCTGATGTAACACACAAACAAAAACTACTTAGCTCTTGACATCCATGCTGACTAATCCTTGCAACCTACAAGTGGAATGGATATGTCAGGGATGAACTCTGCAGAATAAAAAAAATTTTTTAATTTATTTCCTATATGAGTTTACTCAGCACTAATCTTTTCTACTATCCTAGATTCTACTTTAGGACTATTCCTAATTTTCAATATCCAGAAGCCACACACATAATATACACATTTAAAGAATGACCACACTGCCAGGCTGCCAGAAAGTCTGGGGCCAACGCCTTGGATTTCCACCAGGAAGGTGGATGTTTTGCTAGCAAAAGGTAGTGCCTAAATCATGAAAGAAAATAAAGACATGATTCAATATAGCATAACAGAACAGTTAAGGGTATCCTAACAAAGAAATCTCTCCTTCCAGAAAAAGGAATCACCCACAGTAAGTATGACCATGGATAGATGCCTTATGAAAGTTATTTGGACAATTTGGTGAGCCAACTGTTATTCTCTTCTAGCACAAACAGTTTACCCAGCAGCATCAATTTCTTGCTAAGTTATCTGAGAATATGTAGGAAAACTAAGCCCTCTGCTATCAAGGCAACAACAACAACACAAACAAAACACTGAAAATAAATACTTGGTCACTTATGTGAAAAGGGAGGCCTCAAAAGTTGTAAGAACTATACTCTTAGATGTTAGAAATTATCATGAGCTTTATGAGTAGGCAGCTGGGGCCTCCAAGTATTAATGGACCCTGGAATTTTTAATTTCTCACATATGTATTAAACTGAGGTAGATGGTTAAGCAAGTCTACCTCATTGTCCCTTAAATAAACAAAATGTTAACTTTTATTTAAAAATTTGGGACACTTGCATAATACAGTTAAATGTTCTTCAGAACACTTAAATACAAAAATTATTAAAGCAAATCACTTAAGCTAAAGCTGAATCACTTCTGGTATCTAACCCCCAAATTCTAAATACTAGTTTGTTGAAAGAATCAGAGAATAAAACTACTCATTTTTTCTGTGGTTATAAATGTAAAAATTTTACTTAAAAAAAAGACAATATATATTTTTAATATGTCACAGCTGAAAAGCTTCCTGGGAAAAGATATTTTTTAAAGAAAATATAGGCTGGGTGTGGTGGCTTATGCCTGTAATTCCAGCACTTTGGAAGGCCAAGATGGGTGGATCACAAGGTCAGGAGATTGACACCATCCTGGCCAACATGGTGAAACTCCGTCTCTACTAAAAACACAAAAATTAGCTGGGTGTGGTAGTGCACACCTGTAATCCCAGCTACTCGGGAGGATGAAGCAAGAGAATCGCTTGAAACCAGGAGGCGGAGGTTGCAGTGAACCAAGATCACGCCACTGCACTCCAGCCCGGCAACAGAGAGAGATTGTCTATAAAAAAAAAAAAAGGGAAAGAGAAAGAAAATATAAATACGAAATCACTAACTGTAGCTGTTTAATTCATAGTTTTAAAACTTTGTAGAGACAGAAAGGAACATGGTCTTTTAATGACAATCCTTGTTTCTTATATTCACACTGTTCAGTATGAATTTAGAATCTATCAACAGTGTATACTGTGTTTACAAGCTTCTTTCATCCTTTCATCTTTAATCCCTACTGCATCTCTGTAAATTCACCAACCTATTCACAATAAATGGGTAAATTTAGTTATAAACATTACTCTTCTTTCTTATCTAAGAATATATCTTCTAAAGGTTTCTGAAATCATCTCCAAAATTCAAGTTATTTAGTCATTTGGCTTAACATGTATTTTTCCTTCAAAACTGTAATCCTGCTGGCACTAACTTTTCATTCTTTTCCCGTATTAATTTCTATTTTTACAATTTAAAGTTACAGGGTAATTAGCATAGAGAAGAAAATTTCTGTATTAATCTACTGTTAAAAGCTGGTACACAGGCTCAGGGGATAGGCATTTGTAAACATCCCATTAGCTGTAAGAAAAACTAATCTAGTCCATATAAAAAATGAAAAGTATTCAGCTTGCTCTGACTCTGAAAGGTATAGCTATTAGGTTTTTACTACCTGACAGGCCATTCCTGACACTGTAACCGCTCTTATTTTCCAAACATGTAACTGAAAGTATAATAGGTTTCCTTTTTCTTTCCTAAGCCATGAAACTAGAGCAAAATGAAGCTGAACTCTGCTCAATCAAGAATCACCTCAATTACCTGACATGTAGTACACTAAGCAACGGCTGGAAGTCCCACTGAAGCAAGTTACTCCAGGATGCTTTCATCCTGGCTAATACTATAAGAGAAAATATTCTTAATCTTTTGGAAGTAGGACTGGAGGTATTTTCTCTTCCTTATGTAAGTATTTCTAATGGTTGGTATAATTTTGGCAAAGTAAGAGAAACAGATCACATTAGCTCCACAAGAAGAGATTTTTGTTTTAGTCACTGATGTATCTTCATCATATCTGGCAAGTGGCAAGAGTATATATTAGTATTTGTGGACTTAATGCTTAATATCCCACTAAGTCCTTTCTCAAACTTTCTCACATTAGTGGCTCATGCCTGTAATCCCAGTGCTTTGGGAGGCCAAGACAGGCGGATCACTTGAAGTCAGGAGTTTGAGACCTGCCTGACCTGGTGAAACCCCATCTCTACTAAAAATACAAAAAATGAGTCAGGCATGGGGGTGGGTGCCTGTAGTCCCAGCCACTTGGGAGGCTGAGGCAGGAGAACTGCTTGAACCTGGGGAGACAGAGGTTGCAGTGAGCCAAGATCATGCTACTGCACTCCAGCCTGGGAAACAGAGAAAGATTCTGTCTCAAGAAAAAAAAAGGAAAAAAAAATACATACACACACACACACACACACACACACACACACACACACACACACACACACAAAATATACACACACACACCCCACCTTCCTTCATCAGGGTGCTCTGTGTGAAAAGTCCATTTAGACACATGATCTTTAGAGTCAATTTTTATAGCGTCACTGAGTTTGTTTCCAAAACTAAGGCCTAAGGAAAGCAACTCTGCCTTAGGGACATTCAGATTTACGATTTAAGTTAATGTAGAACAGAAAAATGATGGGTCACATATGCCATCTACTGGTAAGAGAAAACAAAACTCATTTGTAGATTCAAAAAGTTTTTTAAATATTTAAAGGCACTTAAAACTTCTTAAAGTGAATATTCAATGTATTTTCCTTCATAGAATATAAAGAAATTCAAAGTTTAAATTAGAGTGCTATGTTACACAATCCAAGTCATGATCTGAAATACAACTAGGTCAAATAGGCTTAAGTAGTTTCATGGCATCAAGTCCTTTCTCAAACTTTCTCACATACAACGCCACTTACCAAAAGAGGACAAGCTTTAAAAAGGTGGGTATAGTTCATTCATTCAAATTCAATGCCACTTGTGAAAGAACATATCATAGCTAGCTTTACTGACAGAGTAGTACAGGTTGAGTATCCAAAATCCAAAACTTTTTGAGCACTGACATGTCGCTCAAAGTAATTGCTCATTGAAGCACTGAAGCATTTCAGATATCTAATTTTTGGATTAGGGATGCTGAACTGATAAGTACAATGCAAATATTCCAAAATCCGAAAAAATCCAAAACACTTCTGGGTCCCAAGCATTTTGGATAAAGGATACTTAACCTGGATTACCATCTTTATACCAGAATAACAGCATGTATCTTCAAAGAAGGCTATCTTTAGTGAAACATAAGAACTATATTAGAAAGATGCTTATTAACATTTGTCTTTTGGAAATATTATAGATGAATATGAATGAGTACAATTGAAAAAAATCTCTGAATTTTCCCTTTAAATACATCTCACAAAAACTACAAAGAAAGAAGGCTGTGCCGATTTTTCAAACTGAGCACAAAATAGTCTCTCAGCAAAATCAACTTCCTGTTGCCACATCACCCGCGCCTACATGCAGGAGTATCCATTTCCCACCCTAAAGAGAATATTATGCATAGTGTACAACAAGGAATGGAAGATGAGGACGGGGTGGATAAAATTCTATTGGCCACATCGCTATCCAAAAACTAAAGTTTAAAACTGAAAATATTCAAGCCTAGTTCAACTGTCATAGCAGAAAATACTGAATAGGAATAGAAAACAACAAATAAGGTTAAAGAAATATATTTCTGGCCAGGTGTGTTAGCTCACACATACAATCCCAGCATTTTGGAGGCCGAGGCAGGCGGACCACTAGGTCTGGAGTTCAAGACCAGCCTGGTCAATATGGTAAAACCCCATCTCTATTAAAAATACAAAAATTAGCTGGGTGTGGTGGCACGTGCCTATAGTCCCAGCTACTTGGGAGGCTGATGCAAGAGAACTGCTTGAACCTGGGAGGCAGAGGGTTGCAGTGAGCCAAGATTGTACGACTGCATTCCAGCCTGGGCAACAGAGCAAGACTCCATCTTAAAAAAAAAAAAAAGAAATAAATATATTTCTAATTCAGTATTTACCCCACAAGCTCTTCACCTCCGAAAGAGATTAAAAGAGCTGTAGGAAAACAGCAGCACTTCGGTTTGTACCCAATTCCTAACATATCTGCATCATTTTCAGTTGTTCTCACTGCTGGATAACATGAGCTCAAACACTCACATGCACATTTATTTGCAGAGTTGTGCCAGACATCCATTGGATTTCTTTGTTTGTGCCGAAATGCCTCTTCAATTCTAGTTTCTGTCTTCCGAGCTCCAGTACTATGAGGATTTATTTGTTCTGCTGTTACTGATAAGCCTGCAAGCAGAAGATAAGCAATACCTATTTAAATATTCCCAGCTACATAAACCAACAAGGTTTTAAAAAAATCTGAAATACAAAACTGAGTTTTAAAGTCATTAATTATACTTGGGCAGTTTGCAATTCCAGTGGAAGCAGTGTGTTTTGTTTTAAGATGGGTAAGAAACTTAGATATAAAATCATAAAAATAGAACAAACTGGCAGGCCATGTTTACACTTAATCCCCAAAGAGGCCCTATTTTTACTCATTTTCATTCACAAAGAAGCACATTTTACATTATTATGACTGTGGAACAGTAAGATTATATATTGTCCAAAAATATGATCTCTTGCCATCTTAGAATGTACAACAGTGTCTACAGTCCAGTAAACCCCATTCCCATGACCTGTTTCAAAATGCCATTTGCTCCCTATCCCACCACACTGCAGTCAGTTTGGTTGTCCTGTGTTATATTCCTAAGACTAATCATTCTACCTTAATTTTCTTCACTAGAGATTTATTTCTTCTGTGTGGTCCTTAAGTTGGTTTTTCTCCAAGTTCTCTCTGTAACTACTTTTCTTCTTACTCTAATCTACATGTCCTCCAACAAAGTACCATTGTGTTCAGGTTTTACTATTACATAATAATTCTCAAATCTCTGTCTTTAGCCCAAACATCTCTGATCCATATATACAACTTCTGATCCATATATACAACTCCTTACTTCATATCTCCAACTGAATATCCTAAAGATAGATCAAATTAAAGATAACTGGTTTATCTTTCCCTATAAATCAAAATAGTTCATTCTTATATATTCTCTATCTAGATTGTTAGAGTATTAGAATCTACTGAGTCACCCAACCAGTAATAGGGCAGCCAGTTTTTATTCTTCCTTCACTTCACAGTGTTCCCCATCCTTGAAGCTACATCTCACTTATATTAATCTCTTCTATCTCCCTTCTTACTTCGTTAATTAAAACCCTGGACTACTCCAACAGGTTTTTGTTCCCCAACAGCTTTACTGAGATACAATTTATATAACGTAAAAATCACCTGTTTTAAGTGTACAATAAATAGTTTTTAGTAGATGTATAGAATTGTAAAATCACCACAACAATCCAATTTTAGATAACTGTCCCAGGCAACCACTTCTCCACTTTTTGTCTCTACAGACTTGCCTTTTCTGGAAATTTCATATAAAAGAAATCATACAACATGTAGTTTTCTGTGTCTGGCTATTTTTACTTAGCATAATGTTTTGGGTTTTTTTGTTGAGACAAGGTCTTGCTCCGTCACCCAGTGTGGACAGCAGTGGCATGAACATGGCTCACCGCAGCCTCAACCTTCTGGGCTCAAGCAATCCTCCCACCTCGGCCTCCCAAATGGCTGGGATCATAAGTGTACA
The DNA here is from genome assembly GCA_036589455.1 of Ateles fusciceps. Classification (NCBI taxonomy): domain Eukaryota; kingdom Metazoa; phylum Chordata; class Mammalia; order Primates; family Atelidae; genus Ateles; species Ateles fusciceps. The sequence continues at coordinate 4,028,648 of JAZHEH010001737.1, forward strand.
TCACCATGCCCAGCTAATATTTTTCATTTTTTGTAGAGATAGTGTCTCGCCACGTTGCCCAGGCTGGTCTCAAACTCCTTGGCTCAAGCGATCCTCCAACCTCCACCACTCGAAAGGCTGGGATTACAGGGGGTGAGCCACCATGTTCAGCCAGCATGTTTTTGAAGTTCATCCATGTTGTACTGTGTATTAGTACTTTGTTCCCTTTTATCACTAAGTAGTACGCCCTTGTCTGGATATCCTATGCTTTCCTTACCTATTCAGCAGCTGATAGACATCTGGGTTGTTTCCAGTTTGTGGCTGTTATAAACAATGCTCCTATGAACATGTAAGTGTTTATGTGGACATATATTTTCATTTTTCTTGGATAGATTCCTAAGAGTAGAATCACTGGGTCATATAGCAAATCCATGTTTAGCTTTATAGAAATTGCCAAACCATTTTCAAATGGACTCCAACAGCTTTTAAACTGATCTCTCATCTTCCTGCCCTGGCACATTGAAACCATGCTATTTCTTGCCGCCAAGGCAATTCGACCAATTCATTCTACTGCTTAAAATCCTTCCATGACTTTTCTTGCCTATGGCTATCAAACTTTAGTGAATCTAAAAACTATTGGATAGTCTGTTCAAACAAGATTTCTTGGCTTTATATTCTCAGATAATCTAATTTATAGGTCTAAGCTGATATAATAGGTAGACATTTTTTAAAACATTGATCTGCAAGATAAAGTACAAGCTCCTTAGCATGGCACTGATTTACTCAAATATTTACTGAAAACTTGTTATATATCAGATAGGGTTCTAGGGACTGAAGGAGAGCTGTAAACAAGACATTCAAAGTGCTGACATACTAAATAAGGAAGACATGACCAAAAACCAAACAATACAATGCCAAATGCTACCAAAGCCTCTATTAGATTAGGGAGTCAGGGAAGAGGTCTCTAAAATGGCAGAAGTTTCTTCATAATTTTGGTGTCCTGGACCCTGCACCTCTTGAGCGCTATTTCCAGCTTTCTGTACATCTTCAGCAATACCCGTTTAAAGATCTTCTAATACACATCAAGCTATTTCACACCTCTGTGCCTTTACATGTGCTGTTGTTTTCTGTGCCTCCCTAGTCCATTAGAAAGAACATTTCTATATTCACTGCTTACTCTGATCAAAATGCTGGATTCCCTACTAAGAAGTCTCTTCTCTGTGCTCTGAACATGCTTCAACCAGTGCATACAACACACTGTACTTGATTTGTTTAACATTTCTCTCTCTCCTACTAAAATGTGAGTTCCTCAAGGACAAGATTATAAACTGAATCGACAAACCACAATTGCTAATTCTGTGTTTCTAATAACAAAATTGCATATAAATTTCAATAGGGAGGGGAAAAACAATATTCCTAAACATGCTTTTAAAGTACCAGAATGTAAACTGATGAAAAATAAAACCTTTTCATATCTAATATCTAAATCCATTTAGAAATCAATTCTTTAAAAAGATATACTCCTACAAAAGAAATTTCACTAAGAAACACTTTATTTCTGTAATACCCACTATCACAGTAAAACTTTCACAGTAGGTAAAGTTTTAAAATATCTTTTGAGAAAGTACATAACATAGTAGTATCAGAAATTAAATAAAGGTTGTAACTCAAAATACATTACTTTCATAATACCAGCAACCCTAAAGAAACATCATTCAAGGACTCTTGGCCTGACCAGAACACACTAGGCTTCAGTACCAAGTTTATTTCTACAACTTACCTCTTTTTATTCTTGCTTCCTTAATTTCCTCACAAAGTTTATTAAATTCTGGATCTAATTCAGCTGCAATGATGGCATGTGCAGTGTCCTTCAGGGTACAAGCTCTGTGCCTAATTATTTTATCTGTTAAAAAAGTTGGTATACATTTATTATGGAAACAAATAACATTAACAAAGGGCATCTTAAAAAGTAAAAGAATACAAATTAAGAATTCAAAAAATCTTAGATTTCTCCTATGTTGACATTGGTCAAAACTATGCTAAATAATCCAATATATCCTAAGGGTGACTTATTTTTTTAAATGTGACAAAAACAGAGAAATAAAGAAAGACTTTCTAACTTAAAGAATGCAAGATGATACATACATTGTAGGTAGATCCAGGAGAGAAGCATAAACACTGTTCCAGGTAAACTATACCTAAAAATGGTACTAAAAGAAGAGCCTCTGCCTCACACTAATCCAGAATTCCCCATTCCATTCATACATAAACAATACAATATAAACAGTGCCCCCTAGACCTGCGCAACTCAGAAATATGAAAAGGCAAGTAATATATCAAGGTAACTAATATTCTAACAGTATCAAGAGCAAGAATTCAAAGTTGCAAAACAACATTTGCTTTTTCCTCTCTAGTAAAGGCTAACAGTATAGACAAAGTTATTTATAACTTTTCTGATTAGAAAGTTATTATGGCTCATTGTGGTAATCTTACAAAACCAAACATGCACTACTCAAAGGCAAACACTGATATATTTCCTTCCAATACATTTTCTCTAAACATTCACTCAATAAATATTGTTGACTGCACCAGGGAAAGCTGGATGGTGGCCACCTGCAGCAGTGAACAAAACAGACATGGCTCCAACTTTCAAGGCCTTTTTCAGACCACTACAAGAACAAATAATCTCTCATATATCCAAATTAACACCTCCTCCTTACAAAAAGAAAAAAACCAAAAGCAAAAAACCCTGAATAACAGCTATGAAGAAAACCTACAGGGTACTGGTGTAGGTTCCAATTAGATTGAGCAAGTCAGGAAAAATTCTCTCTGAAGAGCGGCATTTAAACTGACACTTGAAGCACACATTGGAGTAGCTACTGAAAGAGTAAAGAAAAAGAAAAAACTAGTGCAGGTTCGGAAAATACCACTTGAGAAAACCCTGCAGTAAAAAGAGTTTGAAGATTTCAAGAAACTAAAAGGTAGCCTGTGTAGTCAGAACATAATAAGCAAGAGGCAAAGAGGAACCAGATCATATTGAAAGCATTTTAGATTGTATTCTAAGAGCAATGACAATCGTTGAAAAGATTTGCTTTGGCTGTTTTCTGATCACTGGATTGAGGGGAGTCAAGAATAAAACCAAGGAGCATAGTCATCAGGGTTTTTTTCTTTTTTAGTGAGAGAGGATGATGACTTGAACTAGGGTAATGGTGGTGGTGGTAAAGACGGGACTACAGATTTGAAATGTGCTCTCAATGACACAACTTGTTGACAGATAAGAGGGTAACATAAAAATCAAAGATGATTTCCTAGCTTCTTGCATGAAAAATGGGGAGATGGGCATACTATTTATAAAGATTTAAAAAAACCAGAATAAATAGGAAAGGAGGAAAAGAAGTTAGAGATTAATTTTAAAGAGTTTAGCTTCAGGCATTTCAGTTTGGAGATGCCTAAAAACTATCCCAATGAAGATACTATGTAGGCACATGAATACGTGTCTTAACAATTCTCTTTATGAACGAAAACCACAATGATTTTGTAATCTGCCTTATTATTAATAAATTGTACTTCCCTAAGTTTGTTTAAAAATGGATCTATTGAAGCATAATAGACAAATAAGCTGCTCATAAAGTATACAATTTGATAAATTTTGACATAAGTACACATCCATAATATTACCACAACAATAAAGATGGTGAATGCGCCAGGGCAGGTGGTCACGCCAGTAGTCAAAGCACTCTGGGAGGGGAAGGCAGGAGGACTGCTTGAGCCCAGGAGTTTGAGACCAGCCTGGGCAACATGGCGAGCCACCATGTCTACAGAAAAATATAAAAATTAGGCAAGCATGGTGGTGCATGCCTGTGGTCCCAGCTACTTGAGAGGCTAAAGCAGGAGGATCGCTTGAGCCCAGGAAGTCAAGGCTGCAGTAACCCATGTTCACACCACTGCACTCCAGCCTGGGCAACAGAGCAAGATCCTGTCTCAAAAAAAAAAAAAAAAAAAAGGCAATGAGCACCTCTATCATCACCAAAAGTTTCCTGTGACCCTTGAATTTCCTCCCTTCACCCTTCCCCACAGCCCTCTATTCCCAAGCAACCAAGGATCTGCTTTCTGTTGCTATAGATCAGTTTATGTTTTCTAGAATTATACATATGAGTGGAATCATATGGAAGGTTTTTAATCAGGATTCTTTCACTCAGCATAATTATTTAAGCATAAAATTCATTATTTGTCCCTATTTTTGCATGTAACTGGACCTTGTTATTTGTTAGTGATGAATACTAATCCATTATATGGATATAGCACAATTTGGTTTATCCATTCACATGCTGATGGACATTAAGGATAATTCTGGGTTTTGGCTATTATAAACAAAGTCATTATAAACATTCATGAATAAACATTTGTATGAAAATATATGTTCATTTTCCTTGGGATTATACTAAGGGGTGAAATGGCGAGGTCAAATGATAGGTACGGTTCTCCAGCAACTGCAGGGGATTGGTTCCAGGAGCCCATTTCCCCTTGGATATCAAATCCCCAGATGCTTACAGCTCTCATATAAAATGAGGCAGTACAGTAAGCCCTGTATATCCACAGGTTCCAAAACCATAGATATGGAGGGACGACTATAATACATATGTTTAACATTCTAAGAAACTTCTAGACTGTTTTCCAAGTCAGTTGTACCATTTTACATTCCTACCACAGTGTATCATAGTTTCAGTTCCTCCACATCCTTAATTACATTTGATATGGGCAGTTTTTTCAGTTTTAGACAATTGTTGCAGGTGTTTAATGGTGTCTTATGGTGTTTTTTTTTGTTTCTTTTTTTTTTTCTTTTTTTTTTTGGTGATACAGGATCTCACTCTGTTGCCCAGGCTGGAGTGCAATGGCAGAATCTCAACTATCCTCTGCCTCCTGAGTAGCTGGGATTACAGGTGTGTGCCACCACACAGCTAATTTTTGGATTTTTAGTAGAGACGGGGTTGTACCATGTTGCCCAGGCTGGTCTCAAACTCCTGACCTCAGGTGATGCCCACCTGGGCCTCCTAAAGTGCTAGGATTACAGGCATGAGTGACTGTACCCAGCCTGTGGTCTTAATTTGCATTTCGCTAAAGATTAATGAGGTTGGCTGGGTACAGTGGCTCACACCTGTAATCCCAGCACTTTGAGAAGCTGAGGTGGGCGGATCACCTGAGGTCAGGAGTTTCAGAACAGCCTGGCCAACATGATGAGACCCAGTCTCTACTAAAAATACAAAAAAATTAGCCGGGCATGGTGGTGTGTGTCTCTAATCCCAGCTACTAGGGAGGCTGAGGCAGGAGAATCACTTGAACTTGGGAGGTGGAGGTTGCCATGAGCTGAGATCGTGCCACTACACTCCAGCCTGGATGACAGAACAAGACTCCGTCTCAAAAAAAAAAAAAAAAAAAAAAAAAAAAAGATTAATGAGGTTGAGTATCTTTTCATGTGTGTATCTGTCTTCTGTATATCTTCTTTGGTAAAGTGTCTTCAACTCTTATGTCCACTATTTAAACTCGGTTATTATTAAATTCTGAGACTTAATATTCTGGCTATAAGTTTTAGCTCTTATATTCAGGTATGTGATACATTGTAAGTCAACTTCTGTATACAGATCAAAGGTCTTTTTTTTGCATGCTGGTATCTAATTGTTCCAATGCTATTGAAATTAAACCACTTTCTTCATTGAACTGACTTTATACCTTTGTCAAAAAGCAACTGATCCTCTACGTGTGCATCTATTTCAGGACTCTATGCTATTCCACTGACCTATTTGTCGAACTTCATGCCAATATACACTGTCTAGATTACTATAACTTTGTAAGTCTTACAATAAGGTAGTATTAAGTCTTCCAACTCTTTTTATTTTTCAAAGTTGTTTTCACTATTCTAGGTCCTTTGCATCTTCACATGAATTTTAGAATCAACTTGTCAATTTCTATCAAATGCCTGCTGGAATTCTGATTGGATGGTGCTGAACCTGTAGTTCACTTTGGGCAGAAATTACATCTTCATAATGTTGAGTCTTCCAATCAATAAGCATGGCATGTATCTCCATTTATTTGGGTCTTTAATTTTTCTCACCAACGTTTTATAGTTTTTAATGTAAAGTCTTACATCTCTTTTGTCAGATTTATCCATATTTCATGTTATTTTTTGACCTATTTCAATTTCCTGTTTGACACTAGTATATAGAAAAACAAGTGTTTTATATAATAATCCTATCTCCTGCAACCCTAATTTCACTTATATGTTCTAATAACTTCTTTAAATATTCCATAGGATTTTCTATGTAGACATCATGTCTACAGACAAAAACAGTTTTACTTCTTTCTTTCTGGAAGTAGGGATGCTTTTATTTCTTTTTCTTAGCTTACTGCATTGGCTGATGTGGTGCTGAGAAGAATGTATATTCTGTGGATTTGGGGTGGAGAGTTCTGTAGATGTCTATTAGGTTTGCTTGGTCTAGATCTGAGTTCAAGTCCTGGATAACCTTGTTAATTTTCTGTCTCGTTGATCTGTCTAATATTGACAGTGGAGTGTTAAAGTCTCCCACTATTATTGTGTGGGAGTCTAAGTCTCTTTGTAGGTCCTTAAGAACTTGCTTTATGTATCTGGGTGCTCCTGTATTGGGTGCGTATATATTTAGTATCGTTAGCTCATCTTGTTGCTTTGATCCTTTTACCATTATGTAATGCCCTTCTTTGCCTCTTTTGATCTTTCTTTGTTTAAAGTCTATTTTATCAGAGACTAGGATTGCAACTCCTGCTTTTTTTTCCTCTCCATTTTCTTGGTAAATCTTCCTCCATCCCTTTATTTTGAGTCTATGTGTGTCCTTGCATGTGAGATGGGTTTCCTGGATATAGCACACCAATGGGTTTTGACTTTTTATCCAATTTGCCAGTCTGTATCTTTTGATTGGGGTATTTAGCCTATTTATATTTAAGGCTAATATTGTTATGTGTGAATCTGATCCTGCCATTTTGATCCTAGCTTGTTGTTTTGCCCGTTAGTTGACGCCATTTCTTCATTGTGTCGATGGTCTTTACCATTCGGTACGTTTTTGGAGTGGCTGGTACTGGTTGTTCCTTTCTATGTTTAGTGCTTCTTTCAGGAGCTCTTGTAAGGCAGGCCTGGTGGTGACGAAATCTCTCAGCAATTTCTTGTTCGTAAAGGATTTTATTTCTTCTTTGCTTATGAAGCTTAGTTTGGCTGGATATGAAATTCTAGGTTGAAAGTTCTTTTCTTAAGGATGTTGAATATGGGCCCCACATAATTGGAAGTAAATCACTTCTCAGAAAATGCAAAAGATAGGAAATCATAACAGTCTCTCAGACCACAGTGCAATCAAATTAGAACTGAGGATTAAGAAACTAACTCAGAACTGCACAACTTCATGGAAACTGAACAACTGGCTCTTCAATGTTGACTGGATAAACAATGAAATGAAGGCAGAAATAAAAATGTCCTTCGAAACCAACGAGAACAACGATACAATGTACCAGAATCTCTAGGACACATTTAAAGTAGTGTCTAGAGGGAAATTTACAGCAATAAATGCTCACATGAGAAACAAGGAAAGATCTGAAATCAACACCCTATCATCAAAATTGAAAGAGCCAGAGGAGCAAGATCAAAAAAGTTCAAAAGCTAGCAGAAGACAAGAAATAACTAAGATCAAAGCAGAACTGAAGAAGACAGAGATACAAAAAACCCTTCAAAAAATCAATAAATCCAGGAACTGGTTTTTTGAAAGATCAACAAAATAGACAGACCGCTAGCCAGATTAATAAAAAAGAAAAGAGAGACGAATCAAATAGATGCAATGAAAAACAATAAAGGGGATATCACCACCGATTGCACAGAAATACAAACTACCATCAGAGATTACTACAAACATCTCTATACAAATAAATCAGTAAAACCAGTAAACCTGGATGAAATGGATAAATTCCTGCACACTTGCACTCTCCCAAGCCTAAACCAGGAAGAAGTTGAAACGCTGAATAGACCAATAACAAGGGCTGAAGTTGAGGCAGCAATTAATAGCCTACCAACCAAAAAAGCCCAGGTCCAGATGGGTTCACGGCCGAATTCTACCAGACGTACAAAGAGGAGCTGGTACCATTCCTTCTGAAACTATTCCAAACAATACAAAAAGAGGGATTTCTTCCCAAATCATTATATGACACCAACATCATCCTGATACCAAAACCTGGCAGAGACTCAACAAAAAAAGAAAACTTCAGGCCAATATCCCCATGATGAATATAGATGCAAAAATCTTCAATAAAATACTGGCAAACTGATTACAACAGCACATCAAAAAGCTTATCCATCACGATCAAGTAGGCTTCATCCCAGGGATGCAAGGCTGGTTCAACATACGCAAGTCTATAAACGTAATCCGCCACATAAACAGAACCAAAGACAAAAACCACATGATTATCTCAATAGATGCAGAGAAGGCCTTCGACAAAATTCAACAGCCCTTTATGCTAAAAACTCTCAAGAAACTAGGCATCAATGGAATGTATCTCAAAATAATAAAGGCTATTTACGACAAACCCACAGCCAATATCATACTGAATGGGCAAAAACTGGAAGCATTCCCTTTGAACTCTGGCACTAGACAAGGATGCCTCTCTCACCACTCCTATTCAACATAGTGTTGAAAGTTCTAGCCAGAGCAGTCAGGCAAGAAAAAGAAATAAAGGGTATTCAATTAGAGAAGGAGGAAGTCAAATTGTCTCTATTTGCAGATGACATGATTGTATATTTAGAAGATCGTCTCAGCCCTAAATCTCCTGAAACTGATAAGCAACTTCAGAAAAGTCTCAGGATACAAAATCAATGTGCAGAAATCACAAGCATTTCTATATACCAATAACAGACTTAAAGAGAGCCAAATCAAGAACGAACTGCCATTCACAATTGCTACAAAGAGAATAAAATACCTAGGAATACAACTAACAAATGATATAAAGGACCTCTTCAAGAACAACAAACCACTGCTCAAGGAAATAAGAGAAGACACAAACAGATGGAAAAACATTCCATGCTCATGCTTAGGAAGAATCAATATTGTGAAAACAGCCATACTGCCCAAAGTAATTTATAGATTCAATGCTATCCCCATCAAGCTACCTACGATCCTCTTCACAGAACTGGAAAAAAACACCTTAAACTTGTTATGGTACCAAAAGAGAGCCTGCATAGCCAAGACAATCCTAAGCCAAAAGAACAAAGCTGAAGGCATCACACTACCTGACTTCAAACTATACTACAAGGCTACAGTAATCAAAACAGCATGGTACTAGTACCAAAACAGAGATGTAGACCAATGGAACAGAACAGAGGCCTCGGAGGCAATGCCACACATCTACAACCATCTGATCTTTGACAAACCTGACAAAAACAAGCAATGGGGAAAGGATTCCCTGTTTAATAAATGGTTTTGGGAAAACTGGCTAGTCATGTGGAGAAAACAGAAACTGGACCGCTTCCTGACACCTTACACTAAAATTAACTCCAGATGGATTAAAGACCTAAACATAAGAACACCATAAAAACCCTATAAGAAAACCTAGGCAAAACCATTCAGGACATAGGCATAGGCAAGGACTTCATGACTAAAACACCAAAAGCATGGCAACGAAAGCCAATATAGACAAATGGGATCTAATTAAACTCCAGAGCTTCTGTATAGCAAAAGAAACAATCATTAGAGTGAACCAGCAACCAACAGAATGGGAAAAAATTTTTGCAATCTACCCATCTGACAAAGGGCTAATTCCAGAATCTACAAAGAACTAAAACAGATTTACAAGAAAAAAACAAACCCATTCAAAAGTAGGTGAAGGACATGAACAGACACTTTTCAAAAGAAGACATATATGAGGCCAACAAACATATGAAAAAATGCTCATCATCACTGGTCATTAGAGAAATGCAAATCAAAACCACATTGAGATACCATCTCATGCCAGTTAGAACGGCAATCATTAAAAAATCTGGAGGTAACAGATGCTGGAGAGGATGTGGAGAAATAGGAACACTTTTACACTGTTGGTGCGAGTGTAAATTAGTTCAACCACTGTGGAAGACAGTGTGGCGATTCCTCAAGGACCTAGAAACAGAAATTCCATTTGATCCAACAATTCCATTACTGGGTGTATATCCAAAGGACTATAAATCATTCTATCATAAAAACACATGCACACGTGTGACACTGTTTACAATAGCAAAGACCTGGAACCAACCCAAATGCCCATCGATGATAGACTGGACAAGGAAAATGTGGCACATATACACCGTGGAATACTATGCAGCCATAAAAAATGATGAGTTCATGTCCTTTGTAGGGACACAGATGAATGTGGAAACCATCATTCTCAGCAAACTGATGCAAGAACAGAAAATCAAACACCACATGTTCTCACTCATAGGCGGGTGTTGAACAATGAGAACATATGGACACAGGGAGGGGAGCATCACACACTGGGGTCTGTTGGTGGGACCTAGGGGAGGGACAGTTGGGGGGGAGGGAGGTTGGGGAGGGGATAACATGGGGAGAAATGCCAGATACAGGTGATGGGGGGGAATGGAGGCAGCAAACCACACTGCCATGTATATACCTATGCAACAATCCTGCATGATCTGCACATGTGCCCCAGAACCTAAAGTACAATAAAAAATATATATTTAAAAAACAAACAAAAATAAAACTCTAGGTTTAAAATCATGTGGGAATAGAAACTACATATTTATGGGTTTTTACTTTGTTGTCTCATACTTGAAGATTTTAAGATTGTCCAAATCCATGAAATTTGAAAGTTACATAAGCACAGCAAAAAAAAAAAACAAAAAAAAAACCACATATTGGCTTTGAAGTCAAGACAGATCTCAATCCATTCAGTTGTGCCATATAACATCTGTGGGTCTGCACACAAATTACACAACCTCTCTGAGCCCCAATCTCTTATCTATAAAATAGGGATATTACCACTTACATTCCTCTTCAGCAAGAATGGCTACTTAGGACATATAGATGAGTATCTTTAAAATTAATAGAAGCACTACTTTAATGAAAGTAACTGCAATTTCATTGTGTTGATGTTTCTTTTGTAACTGGTAAACTTTTACTTTTAGTTCATTGTGAAGAAAAAAAATCCCAGAAGTACATTACCTGAGGTTGTGTTCAATAAAATTATTAAGAGTAACCATATTTTTAAGAAAAGCCAACTTTCATGGTATGATTTTTCATCCCAATTTCATAAATAAGAAATTTGGCTGGGCACAATGGCTCACACCTATAATCTCAACAACTTGGGAGGCTGTGGCAGGAGGATCACTTGAAGATTTTCAGACCAGTAAAATCAACACAGCAAGATCCCACCTCTACCAAAAATTTAAAAATTAGGCAGGCATGGTGATAAGTGCTATAGCTGTAGTCCTAGCTGCTTGCGGGGTTGAGGTGGGAGGATCACTAGAGCCCAGGAGGTCAAGGCTGCAATGAGCCAAGATCATGCCAATGCACTCAGGTCCAGGCAACAGAGTGAGACCTTGTCTCAAAAACAGAAAAAAAACACAGAAACAAAACAACAAAAAGATTTTAACTATATTTACTGATTCAGATCGTATTTACATATTATTAATATTTATGCATATTTCAACAGAATATTACCATGTCTCCATTTTATAATTTCTACCTAATCTGAGACTCCTTGAGTTAGTATCTAAATAGAGGCTAGGCATGATGGCTCACACCTGTAATCCCAGCACTTTGGGAGGATGAGGCAGGTGGATCACCTGAGGTCAGGAGTTTGAGACCAGTCTGATCAACATGGAGAAACCCAGTCTCTACTAAAAATACAAAAATTAGCCCAGCGTTGTGGTGCATGCCTATAATCCCAGCTACTCAGGAGGCTGAGGCAGGAGAATCGCTTGAACCTGGGAGGCGGAGGTTGCAGTAAGATGAGATCATGCCAACGCACTCTAGCCTGGGCAAGAAGAGCAAAACTCCGTCTCAAAACAAATAAATAAAATAAAAATAGAATAATGAATAAAATTTACTCATTGGACACTTTTATTAAGAACATGCTCCACACAAGATGCCTATACAGATCTTGTTCTCAATCAGCTTAGAGTCTAAAACAAGAGATAAGGATACATAAACAAATAAGTACTTTGGGCAAAAAAGTAATAAATGTCTCAGAAAAGTTACATTATGAGATTCAGAGATGAAGAAGTTACTCATAACTGGAAAGAAATCAGAAAAATCTTCCAGGAACTTAGCATTTGAGTCTTCCCTGAAGGGTAGGTGAAATTTTAAAAATATATGTGATTTTAAAAGTTACATGCTTTTAAAAAGTACATTTTCTTGTATGTTACTTATACCTCAAAAAACGGATTTAAAAAAGAAAAACATGTAAATACTCCCAGTAGAGGTGATACATTTGACAAAGGTCCTGAAACAGTAAGACTGGGACTTACACTGGGCAAGAACTGGGACCTGTATTTCCTAGAAAAGGGGCCCTCCTGGGCTCTTCTCTCTTCTCATGCTACACACTATGGAATCTCATTCACTCCTCTACAAGGATGACTCCCAACCATATCTCTTGACCACTTCTTTTAACCTCAGGAACCACATATACAACTAGTACTTTAACAATCTCTGCCTTTTGTCTGGGTGTACCAAATATAACTCATACTAACATGTCTCAAATTGAATTTGACATCCTGCCCATAAATCTGTTTCTCAATTGATTTACTTTCCCAGATTCCTCTATCCAGACCAAAACCTCAGGGGTCATTCTAGGTTTCTGTCCACCATATTTAAATGGTTGATCACTAAGACCTCTGCATTCAATCTCTGCAGCCACTGCAATTAAATCTTAACTGATGTTCCAACCTCCATCTTACCACCCCCTTGATCTCTACCCTAAATTTGATACTAAAAGGTCAAGGCTGTGTCTTAACCATCTGTATATCTCTAGCCTTAAACAGGATTTATACACAGAGAATATTTAATAAACAGATGCTCAATAAATGTGGAGTCAGTGAGTAGAGAAGTAAATGAGTTTCCCACTACTCCTCCACAGAGGCATTCTATTCTCCAGGCTTCTTTTCATACTTTTGTTTCCTCAGACAGCAATGAATGCCCTTCCCAATCTTGCTAATCTGCAGGTAGTGTCTTCTCTTCTGTGCTCCACTAAGGTGGTATACATATTTCTAATATTGACCTTATGACACTGCCTTATAATCATCTGCTGCCACCTTAAGGCATTATTCATGATTGCCACCTCTATGATATCTATCTTGATAATATTTGTTATTACAATCCCCAATAATTTGATAAGTATATTTACCATCTCTAAAAACTGATGACTTTCTATATAGGGATTATGTTTCATATATCTGTTACGGGCTGAATTGTGTCTCCTCAAAATTCACATGTGGAAGCCTTAACTCCCAGTACCTTAAAATATGACTGTATTGAGACAGGGCCTTTAAAAAGATAATTAAAATGAGGTCACATGAGTTGGGTTCTAATCCAATCTGACTGATGTACTTATAAGGAGAGAAAATTTGGACACACCAAAAGACACCAAGGGCACATAAGCACAGGGAAAAGGCCACGTGAGGACACAGGGAGAAGGAACTGGCCATCTGCAAGCCAAGAAAAGAGGCCTCAAGAGAAACCAAACCTGCTGACACCTTTATTTTGAATTGATAACCTCCAGCACTGTGAGAAAATTAACTTCTGTTATATTTTGTTATGGTAGCCCTAGTAAACTAATACAATTACATATAGAATAATGCCTGCCACATAGTAGTTATCCAGTAGGCATTATAAATCTATCATAATACTTATATATATAATATATATGATGCATATATCAGTATATGTAATATATATGTAAGTATATATAATGGATCTATCATAATACTGATATATATATCAGTATATGTAATATATATATCAGTATATATTATATATATCAGTATGATATATATATATTATATCTTGGTCTCAAAAGGCAAGAATTGTCATAGTCATCTTTGCAGTCTAGGCACTCAGTAAGTAGCAGATAGTACTCATAAACACTAATAGAAAAATGAGTGAGTTTGGTTGAAACAACTCATGAAATACAACTATGGCAGATAAATTTTAAAATGTACTAAGCACAGAGCACAGAGGGCTCCAAAAATTTGGGTGAATCTGGGGCTTTACTCTCATACAATTGGTACAACATAGAAGATTTTGAGGCAACTACAAGATTAGGGCAAACACGTCAGCAAAACTAGTCAAATGATGGTATGTAGCACATGAACAGGCTTGGGAGATATAGGAGGGGGTGCACTGCAAGACCAAGAATGGGGATGAGCCAAATATAATGTATCATGTATCTACAGTGTAGTATAGGGCCAAATATCTGATACTGGTCACTTTTAGAACACAGGTCAATTTCTTCTTGTTCCATAATTAATTTCTGTTCGCAAGGAAGAGAATCTGGGTCAACACTTAGGCAACATGTAAAGCTTTCAAAATGTTGGCTTTTGTCTTCTATGTATATGTTAGTTTTTTCCCCCAAATGGCCAAGTGTTCTGCAAAAGAGAACACTGTAAGCTTCCAAACACTCATGGGAACTTGTAACGTAATACAACATTCATGTAATTTCCACTTGCTACACAACACACCGTGAGGATGTTTTTCTGGAACATAACAAGTGGTTTTGTCGCTAAGAAAAAAAGAGGTTGCTTGATGAAAGACATGAAAACAACCTAAACACGGCCAAAATAATGCCTTTGAACTATATCACTTTTTGTGTCAGAACTAGTGAAGGAAGAAAGTTACCAGTACACCATGTTAACTCTAGTTGTAAGACAGAGCCAGTCTCTCAGAACTAGTGAAGGAAGAAAGTTACCAGTACACCATGTTAACTCTAGTTGTAAGACAGAGCCAGTCTCTCAGAACCAGTGAAGGAAGAAAGTTACCAGTACACCATGTTAACTCTAGTTGTAAGACAGAGCCAGTCTCTCATTATGGAACTGCATTTTGTAGCAAAATGTTATTATGCACCAGAAACCATTACTTCTTCCTTAAAATATTAATATCAATGTGGTTATAATTAATTACTTAGAGGGGGAAAAATATAAATTTTTCTTCTCAGCTGGCTTTTTCTAAGCACTTAAATTCATTTTCACTACTAGCCCCTACATTTGTTTCAAAATATAATTAAATTTAAAGTATGGTCCAGTGAATAATAAGCACAAAGTATAAAAGGTCATTCTAGAGCAAGTACGCAGGGAGCCACTAAGGAACCAACTTATAACAAAAAACTGAAGCACAATTTAAATGATGATCATAGTAAGAATACAAATATCAACAGCTAATCTTTATGGAACTCTTACCATGTCCCAGCTACTCCGCTAAAGGCTTAAAGTATTTAGGATGAACCTACGAAAATGGCAATTTCATAAGGTTCAACTTAATACAGTTTCTCAATTAATTCTTACAACCACCCCAATTAAAGAATGTTATTATCCCCCATTTTACAGATGAGGAAACTAAAATTTAGACGGCTTAACTTGATCAAAGTTAAAGAGCTAGGAAACAGCAGAAATGGCACTAAAGCCTAGGTCTGAGTCCAAAGCCCACATTCTCATTACATAATACACAATAACAGCAGTCTCCACGTCTTGAAAATGAGGCTGAAGGTGTAGGCACAAAAGCACTTTTACACACTGCTCAAAGCCACTACATAGACAGTTATGCGAGTTGCACCCTTACATAGGACCCCAGCAAGGGAAGAGAATGAAACGGGGCTGACATCCAGCCCATGTTTCACTATCCATCCTATTACAGGATGGCATCCAACTAAAGAAGAAGATTCTCTCACTTACCAAAAATTGCTATACTGGCTAACAGTGGCC
The DNA here is from genome assembly GCA_036589455.1 of Ateles fusciceps. NCBI lineage: Eukaryota > Metazoa > Chordata > Mammalia > Primates > Atelidae > Ateles > Ateles fusciceps. The sequence continues at coordinate 4,044,591 of JAZHEH010001737.1, forward strand.
TGGATTCTGCTAGTATAATTTTTAGAGAAAATTTTAATAGTACAGATTAAAAGCCTTAAAAGAATACATTCTTTGATCCAGAAATTTCACTTTAAGGAACTTATTCTAAGGAAATAATTAAGGATCAACTAAAATTTGCATTAAAAAGATATTTATCAGTATTTATAAAAGAGGAAAAAACTAAAAAATCTAATATGTCCAACAATAGGGTATTAGCTATTATACAAGATGTATATATGATTAAAATAATGTTGGAGAAATACATTCATTAACCAATAAGCTTTTCATAAGATTATAGGAATGACAAAATTTACAAAAATTATAGTCATTTTAGTAAAAACTAAGATGCATGTATATATTCTGCATATAATATATCCATGGATGAGGAGGGAACAGAGAAAAACACTAAGTAATGGACTTATATGTTTTTAATATTCTTCTTTGTTCTACTTTCACATATTTTTCCATAAGATATATATATAAGCTGGGTGTATTGGCTCACACAGGTAATACCAGCACTTTGGGAGCCGGAGGCAGGCAGATCACTTGAACCCAGGAGTTTGAGACCAGCCTGGCCAACATAACAAAACCCCATCTCTACTAAAAATACAAAAATTAGCTGGGCATATTGGCATGTGCCTGTAGTCCCAGCTACTAGGGAGGCTGAGGCACGAGAATCACTTGAATCCAGGAGGAGGAGGTTATAGTGAGCCACTATCACACGACTGTACTACATCCTGGGTGACATAGTAAGACTCTGTCTCAAACAAAGAACAAAACAAAACAAGCACCCACAAAGTATACTTTAAATATCTTTAGATAACAAAAACTTAGACAAATGTTTTAAAAATAAGAAGCTTTTTTTTAGTATTACCTATCAAATAAACAGAATTCTCAATAGAGTGAGAAAGCAAAAAGTGGCTCCTGACAGCCAGGAGTTGGCCTGGCACCATCACCTAGGCGTCAGGGTACAAAAATTAAACATACACAATTTCACAGAACACCAATACCAGACAAGGTCACCCTGTGCCCATGATGGGTCAAGAGAAAAATTACACCACTCTGTCTAATCATGTCTAAACACAGACAAAAACGTGAATACTGTCCTAACCACAAAAATAACCAATAATCAGGCTGGATGCGGTGGTTCAGGCCTGTAATCCCAGCACTTTGGAAGACTGAGGCAGGCAGACCACTTGAGGTCAGGAGTTTGAGACCAGCCTGGCCAAAATGGTGAAACCCCATCTCTACTAAAAATACAAAAATTTGCTGGACGTAGTGGCAGGCGCCTGTAATCCCAGCTACTCTGGAGGCTGAGGTAGGAGAATCACTTGAACCCAGAAGGCAGAGGTTGCAGTAAGCTGAGATCATGCCACTGTACTCTAACCTGGGCAACAGAGGGAGATTCCATCTCAAAAAAATAAAAATAAATAATAACCAATAACCAAACATAATCCTGACTAATATGAATGACTGCTGTTTCTTTCTTTTTTTTTTTTTTTTCCTTGAGAAATGCTATCACTCTGTTGCCCAGGCTGGAGTACAGCATGATCACAGCTCACTGCAGCCTCAACCTTCCAGGCTCAAGTGATTCTCCCACCTCAGCCTCCCAAGTAGCTAGGACTACAGGGCACAACCACCAAGCCCAGCTAATATTTGTATTTTTTTTGTAGAGGCAGAGTTTTGCCATGTTACTCAGGCTGGTTGCAAACTCCTGAGCTCAAGTGATCCACCCACTCTGGCCTCCCAAAGTGTTGGGATTATAGGCGTGAGCCACCACATCCAGCCAACTACTGTTTCTATATCAATCACAGCTTTAGCCTTGCTCCATTTTCTTGCCTTCTAAGTTCTTAAAATTACTCCTACTTTCTAACAGCATCTAACCCACTGAAAAGCCCCACTTCCTTATACTCTAACCAAAATCACTTAATACAAGCCCGAATCCTGTATGGTTCCCTATGACACACATTCTTCCACGGTATAATGAATCACATCATCTTGTTTTACTGCAGATATATTCCGGGTAGTCTTCCCTGGAGAGTGATGACAAGAGTTGGGACAATACACGAGTACAGGATGGATTAGGAGTAAAATGATATAATTACATAAAAATACCAACAATCAAAAGAACAGATAACATTCTACATAAAAGGATCTTTTGACACATAAACTCATCCTATCACGGATTCCCACAAATTCAAAATTCCCAATGTTTATCAGCACTGCAATTGTTGACTAATAAATAAATTTTCAATTAAATTCCCAAATCACAATGCAAATATAAAAAGTAGAAGGTAAATGAAGAAACAAACGCTTGAAAATAATACCTACAATGACACAATTCTCTAATTTAAACACATTATTTTTATGTAGATTATTAGTTTCTTATTAAGAAGTTTTGATAATAGGTCAGGAAAACTAATCTATCTAGAACACAGACATGTCTTAGTATTGAAACGGTAAACTGTTTTCTGTTTGATTATCAAGGGGGAACCTTGCCCTTTGCATTCTTACCTCCTGGGTCTTTATCTGGATTATACTCTAAAGCATTGCTACAGATGAGGTCAATATCTTTCAGGAAATCCTTAGCAGTCAGGTAATTATGTTTATCAATTTTAGTTATTACTGTTGATAAGTCCATTGGTTCCTTGATTACTTCAAGATAATCTGAAACCTAGAACAAATAAGATATTTCAATAAAAATTACCTCTGGATTTTCATACCATCTCAGTTCATAAAAACACAAAACAAAGTTTTTAAAAATTAAATCTAAATATCAAATAATTTACAACAATAAAATTACAGTGCTATTTATGCTACTAAAGTTACTATCTGCTATACTTTCCATGAAAGCTTCAGTTTCCAAGTCATAACCTAAATCAACTCCGAAATGTTTCTGTTCTTGAAATCTGAAACCGTGTCAGCTTTTTTTTTTATTCCTTTGGGCATATCTGAGAAGAGAATGTATGGACAAAAGTACCCAATAAGCATCCATAAATGTGACTTGAAGGAAAAAAAAAAAAGGAAAATAAAAAGCATAGACTTTTCATACTGTGAGATAAGTTATTCTGGTAAATCTCTTTAAATTTTCAACAAAAATTTTCATTTTCAGTTTTCTAGAGTGAACTATTTCATGGAAAGTATTTTCCAGTCCTTTGGAGTCATCACAAACATTCAGTCAATTATATAAGAAAATTAAGTATAGTTTTCCTAACCAGCATGAGATTTGCTGGACTTGTCCCTAAGTATAAAGAAATCTACAAACAAACAAAAAACAAACATGCTGGTTTCTGTGCTGATTTTCTGTGAGATAACCCTAAACAGGGGATATTAAGTCATGATTTGCCCAATAAATTGTGTATCCCTGACCAATAAGAAAGTGCAAGCAATTTATGTATCTACGGCCTTCCCCAATGCAAATCTCAAATCAAGTAAATAAGTTTGCTGTAAAAGCAGTCTTAGCAGTAATGTCTAAAATTAGTCCAGGAACAATTTCTGGGGAGACAGTCACATTCTGCTCTATGATCACAGGATTAGTTTTCTCATAGTTTCAGATGGCATTGATACTATTATTTTAAAATTTACATGCACATGTGTGTGTGTGCATATACATAATTTATATATGTTTTTTAATGTTTAAGATTATTTATAAAAATATTAAGTAGAAGTGTATATGTGTTTTAATTTACTTTTCACCCTTTGGGAGCTGAAAAACCAGTCAATCTCCCTAGAGGGGAGGCAGTAGAATTACACTGAAACAAACTAGCTCAGAGGATATTAGCTGAATTCCTTGTTCTGGTATTTGACATAAATGCCTATGTACAAGTGGAAACTGTTTTATAAACTGAAAAGCACTATATTTATCTGACCAACATTTTCTATCCCCTTGCACTACCTTACCATCATTTATAACATTTATTCTATTACAGATGGCATTTGAAAATCGGACAAATCTTTTTTGATTAGAAAGAAAAAGAGTTCTCCTGAGCAAAAGCAAAATTGGTTTACTCCCAGCATGGGAGGTTGAGTTGAGGCCAAGCCCTTATCCTTTAAGAAGTATCAGAGTCCAAATATACTAAATGGGGGGAGTGGAAGGAAGGGCACAAATACATACCACATTTACTTAAAATGATTTTTTAAATTGAGAGTTTTAAGATTATCTAAAAATACTATGGGGCGGGTGATGTCCCACAAGTATACAGTGATATTTATTAATTAGAAAGCAAATTAGGCATGTCCTGATATCCCAATGGAAAGATATAAAGTAGCTATGATCATGAACGTGGGCTTTAAATTTTAAAAAACTTTGAAGTCTTGGCTATGTCACTTGCCAACAAGTCTGTTTCCTCAACTGCAAAGTGAGAATAATAATAATGATCCTACAAGGGTAAGAGGATCAAGTGGAAAAACCAGTGTATTATGGATAAATGTACAAATAAAATTATAGATCGTCTCTTTGTTCCAAAAATGGGAAAAAATACTTATTTTCAGACTTGCCAGGGGGAAGAATGTAAATGCTAGCTCATTCTTCCCAGTAGCAGATGAGGTAATGGTTTCAAAGGAATCTACTCAGGTCTAAAAGCACAGATATCACAATTAGGATACAACATTAAACTCTGAATCATTCATAATTCAATGTTTAAAAAAAAAAAGAAATGAAAAAGAATAAAAAACTAAAAACACCAAAGCTGTTCAAACATGGAGTCTGAACTATAAGAAGGAGGCCGGTAAAGATTACACTGTGTTCATCCACACACTACATTATCCCAGGATAAAACAAAAATCCAAAAATGTAGTTAACAGTATTAGATTCCCAAATGGAAAATTTCTTTTCTCATAATCACAAACCATGCTCCCACAAGCACACAAAACAATATACATATAAGTGAGAAATTTTCCACTGGGAGCAGAGAAAATCCTTAGAAAAATAATTTAGTTGCACAGGATATGTTTAACTTCAAACAGCATCCCAGCCATAGGTATCTTCAAAATACAAAAGACAAAGAAATTTCAGGTTTTTAGCTACCTCTTTTGATGAGGTATACATAATTTGGAAAATGCCAATATTAACTGATATTGATTGGTTAATACCAATATACTCTTCGAGAGCAGAATTTATCCTGGAATAAAAATAGTCTAGTACGGACATTTGACTAAAGCAACTTTTAATCCTCTTCTTAAATCGAAGAGTAAGAGACCAAAAAGATTAATAATAATTATTAAGAGGACATATATAAATTGGTCACTAATTTCATCCAAGTCACCAGATGTTTGCTGATGACATCAGTAGTTATCACATGGATTAAAATTTTATAGGCTAGGGGTAATATTCATCCATGCCTTTGCTTTTTTTCCTTCCAAAAAAAGATGTCAATATTTTTTTCTTTTAGCCAGTTCAACTTCACTGTTTGCACACTACTGAAACAAGACCTCTTCAATATCCACCGGTTTGCTGAAGATGTTAAAGCGTTTATCTGTGGCCAGCCTCTTGGTTACATCCCTGAGAAACAACCGCAACTCTCTTAAGGTATTTTCCTCCTGGTCCTCCATTCGATTTTTTTCTGATTCTGATAACTGACGAGGTGGAGAAGGTAGTGCAAGAGGAAGCACTTCCATAGCACAAAGAGCTAGAGAAAACAGAAGAAAATGTTAAGACTCCAACATGATGGGCCAGGATCTCAACTACATTTTTGGCATTCTCTCAAATTCTTTAAAAAAAAGAATTACAAATACAGTCATGTGTTGCTTAACAACAGGGATACATTCTAAGAAATGTGCAGTTAGGCAATTTTGTCATTGTGTAAACATTGTAAGAGTATACCTGCAAGAACCTAGATGGTATAGCCTACAACGTATCTAGGCTATATGGTAAAGTCTCTTGCTCCTAGGCTACAAACTTGGATAGCATGTGACTGTACTGAATACTGTAGGCAATTGTAGCACAGTGGTATTTGTGTATCTAAACACAGAAAAGGTATAGTAAAAATATGGTATTAAATTTTACGAGGCTGCCATTGTATATGCAGTCCATCGTTAACCAAAACATCATTACGCAGCACGTGACTATATGTGTAAAACATGCAAATTCAGCAAGTAAAAATTTGCATAGAAACAAAAAGGGAATAGCTTCATTTTAGAAAATAACTCACAACAAGACCCCTTTAAAAAACAAAATAATTTGATCTGGAAAATTTATATATAACTTATGAGAAATACTTCAACACAAATATCTCCAACGAAAGTACTATATTCTGATTTTCTTAAGTCAAACTTGTTTAAAAACTGCTTCTCAAAATGGTATTGCTTTATATGCATAAAAAGTATAATGGGCATGTAATAATTATTTGATCCTTCCTGTCCCCAATAGAATTATGATTTTAGGCAGGTCTCCTGCTCTCATATTCTGAGTACAACAGAGTAGGGATAGTGAATAGCACCTGCCGGAAGGGAGCAAAAACAATAGGAACTAAAAAATTCCACAGTTACGAAGGAGATGGAAAACTAGTCCTAAGTGTTATATGTAAAATCCATGGTACTCACTATCTATCCTAAGAAAAAACAAAAATCTTCTTAAAAGGTAAAGTATTAACTCTCCTAATTATAATGTTCTCTAATTTTAAAAGATTTCCCCGATATCACACTAAAGCTCAGAAGTAAAATTCTAAATATTTTTCACTGATTTCTAAATAGCCCCTAAGATGAAAAGTGAAAGTCAATAGAAACAACTGAAAAAGAATTATATCAATCATAAACATAGAAAATTCAGATCTATGAGATTAAAATATATCTAGAAGCATGAAAGATTGAAACAAATCATTTTCATAACAAAATATTTGAAATATTTACATTAACAGGAAGCAACAAAATAAACATAAATAAGGTACCATTTACATATTAAATTTCCCAACGTTTTGGGAGAGAAAAAACCATAACTACAGCAGTTTGACAGGTGTTTTTTGTTTGTTTGTTTGTTTGTTTTTAAATACGGAGTCTTGTTCTATTGCCCAGGCTGGAGTGCAGTGGAATAGTCTCGGCTCACTGCAACCTCAGCCTCCCAAGCTCAAGCAATTCTCTTGCCTCAGCCTCCCAAGTAGCTGGGATTACAGGCACCCGTCACCACGCCTGGCTAATTTTTGTCAGGGTTTCAACATGTTGGCCAGGCTGGTCTCACACTCCTGACCTCAGGTAATCCACCCACCTCAGCCTCACAAAGTGCTAGGATTACAGGCGTGAACCACCACGATGGCCAATAGGTGTTCATTTTTAAAACACCAAGAAAATTTGGAAAGGAGCCACTAAAAAACAATAAAATTATTTAAATGTTAGCTAATATAACCAATAAAAAAAAAGTAAAAAGAACATGGAAAAAATAAGGACTTGGCAGGGATGGGGAATGTATTGAGTATCCTACAAGAAGCACTCTAAGAAACATAAAAGATGGAACAAGGGTAAAGAGGCTTAAAAATTTTTACCAAACAGGATTGCTACTTCCTAGAAGAGGCTGAAAGATTAAACAAGTAGATCTTATCCTTTACATATCTTTAAGATTAGGAAAAGAAAATCTCTTTTGAATGACTTAGAATGCAGCCCTTACTTATGTCAAGGAACTGAAATCTGACAAATTTTTGAGGTACCTCTTAAAGCTCAATTCTTAAGTCTAAACTTCTTGAGTCCAAACCCAAGAAAAATCTAACACTTAAAACAAAGCCAGGATAGATTTTCAAATGACTAGCATACAATGTTAAATGTAATGGGTCTAAATTAATAAATAAACTAGAAATGGCAAATATTCTAACCAGCTGTTAGCCCATCCAATCTACCATAGCCCAAAAGGTAATGAGCACAACACCTGGCGTTCACAACCTGCCAGTTCATGTCCTGGGTACTTACTGTGACTAAAACAGAGAACTGAAGACTTTTTTCTATGACTTTTTGAGCCCCATAATGTGAAATCTACTAGAGGATATGGTTGACGTCATAAGAAGTCCTGTTTAGCAAAACTTTACCAAGGCTATACTTCCCAGTCTCAAGTCAGGTGAACACAATGAACACTCCCACATGTCCATCTGAAGATAAACAGAATCTGACAAACTGTCCTCACTTCCATGAAGGAAGGGCTAAAAAAAACCTGAGTCTAAGAAAGGGCATTTCTTAACTCCATCCCCCTCATTTTCCTAAAGGCTTTACAAACTTTACCAGCATGTTTCCTTCGTGGTGGAGCCATTGATGCCTGATTGAGAATCAATTCTTGAAAAAATTTTCTTCTGTCTTCTTCAATAGGCCTTTGAATATACAAGACCTCTTCATACTGTATTCTAAAGATACATTTAACCTACACATATATACACACACACAAAGACATTAAATATATAGAGAATTAAAAGCTTACATATCATACCAAATTGCAATGTCTTCATCTTCCATTATCATGTTCAATATTCACAGAACATTCACGTAGGGTTACAGTTAACCTAGTCCTAGGCTATGCTGTTGAAGGGTTCAACCACATGGGCTAAACAGGAGTGGAAGAATGTCCAGTTGCCCAAGTCATTAATGAATGATACTATGTATCTAGTAAGAGTCATTAGATAATAGCAAAAGGATAGCTGATTGTAACAGATGGCAACAATCTCAAAGAGCTCTTACATAAGAGCTGAAAAGTAATTACTTACAACCTACAATAGAGAGCTGGAAGCATGTTAACACTGCCATCTCTTTCTTTCTTTCTTTCTTTCTTTTTTTTTTTTTTTTTTTTTTGCCCAGGCCGGAGTTCAATGGTGTGATCTTGGCTCACTGCAACCTCCGCTTCCCGAGTAGCTGTGTTCAAGCGATTCTCCTGCCTCAGCCTCCCGAGTAGCTGGGGTTACAGGCGTGTGCCACACACCTGGCTAATTTTGTATTTTTAGTAGAGATGGGGTTTCTCATGTTGGCCAGGCTGGTTTTGAACTCCTGACCTCATGATCCACCCGCCTCGGCCTCCCAAAGTGCTGGGATTACAGGCGTGAGCCACCGTGCCTGGTCAACACTGCCATCTCTTATCCTTGTATTTCTTTGTACTTCCTACCCATTGACTTCCCTTCCTGCGCTCTTTCCCTACAAAGTCTACTTCACTGTAATCTCTGGAATCCTGGTTCTGCTGCAAATAAACTATATCTCTGGTCTAGTTTATGCTCCATAACACACTCTAAAAAAAATTAAGCCTATTATTCTCATATCCTTCAGCTCCATCAACTTGGTGATTATCCACCTCTTCTGTTTACATACTCTATGAAGACTTTGACCCCAGGTGTCCGGCTTCCAAGAAATGCTGTTTAAATCCTCTTTACCTCATCCAAATTTGTCTACTATGGCATTAAATACGGTATTTAATTTTTACGTGTTTCTAGAATGTCTACCTTCTACCTTCTAGACATCAAACTCCCTGAGAAAAGAGACCACTTCCTATTCATCTGTTTTCCTATACCTATCCCAGTGCCTGGTATTTAGCAATGCCTAATAAGCATGTACTGAAAGAGTTAAGCTTGTGATTTTATTACCCAGCCCATATCAAATTGGAAACTGCAAATAAAAAAAGGAGAAGGTCACTAGTATGCAAAGATATACCAACCATGACACTGTGAAAATATGGATTAGTGGTTAGCTTAGAATCCAACATTTTATAAGTGGGATAAATTATACTTCTCTAAGTTCACTCCTAACATTATTTTCTGACAGTCCCAGCCTCAAATCTCATGCTATACCAAAGACAAGGCTTCCATAATTCCCAGAACAAATCATGCTCTCTTTCACATTGGTTCACACTGGTTGTGATACATACTATTCACTTGTTCCTAACTCCTTCTTTAATGAAACACTCTAGCTGATGCCTTCTCTGTGATGCCTTACCTAACCTTCACTTAGGCACACCTTCCAATATTTCTCATTCAACTTTTTTTGAAAAAACAGTTCAATAATGTTCAGTAAACTTTACAGTTGTGCAGCCATCACAAGCAAGTTTTAGAACTTGTCACCAGGCTGCACTGCAGTGGTGCAATCGTGGCTCACTGCAACCTTCACCTCCCTGGTTCAAGCGATTCTCCTGCCTCAGCCTTCTGAGTAACTGGGACTAAAGGCAAGTGCCACCACGCCCGGCTAATTTTTTGTATTTTTTTTTTTTTTTTCTTTTAGTAGAGACGGGGTTTCATTGTGTTAGCCAGGATGGTCTTGATCTCCTGACCTCATGATCTGCCTGCCTTGGCCTCCCAAAGTGCTGGGATTATAGGCGTGAGCCACCACACCCGGCCTGTTTTCATTTCTTTTGTGTGGATAACTAGGAATGGAATTGCTGAGTCATACCATAAATTTATGTTTAACTTTATAAAGTGGCTGCACCATTTTACAATCCCCCCAGCAGTATATAAGGACTCCAGTTTCTACATCCTTGCCAATACTTGGTATTGTGTCTTTTTTATTAATAGTTATTAGGTTGGTGCAAAAGCATGTCTTTTGCAGCTTTTAATGGCAAAAAATGCAATTAATCTTGCACCAACCTATGTTTTAGTGGGTTGCAGTGGTACTTCATTCCTGAATGACTAATAATGAGCATCTTTTCACATGCTTGTCATCCAATTACATATACTCTAAGGAACCTCATATAAAAGGAATTATATAAAATTTGTCCTATGACTGGCTAATTTCGCTTAGCATAATGTCTTCAAGCTTCATGCATGTTTCAACATGCATCAGAATTTCCTCCTTTTTAAGGCTAAACAATGTTCCATTGTATATACTACATTTTGTTTATCCTTTCAACTGTCAATGGACACTGAGGATGTTTCCACCTTTCGGTTACTGTGAGTGATGCTGTTGTGAACATGGATGTACAAACACCTGTTCAAGTCCCTGCTTTCAGTTCTTTTGGGTATGTACCCAGAACTTGATTTGCTGGATCATATGGCAATTATATATTTAAGACAATGTCATACTGTTTTCCACAGTGGCCATACAATTTTACATTCCCACCAGCAATGCAAAAAGGTTCTCATTTTCCCACATTCTTATCAACATTTGTTAATTTCTGTTTTTTTTAATAACAGCCATTTAACGTGAATGAAGTTGTATCTGATTGTGCTTCTGACTGACATTTCCTTAATGATTAGTGATTTTCAGCATCTTTTCATGTGTTCATTGTCCATTTGTATATCTTCTTTACAGAAATGTCTTTTCAAGTCCTTTGCTTATTTTTGAATGTTTGTTTTGTGGTTATTGTGTTGTAGGAGTTTGTCAGATATATGATTAGCAAATATTTTCTCCTATCCTGTGAGTTGCCTTTCATTCCATTGATACTGATCAACTGTGATTTTACCTTTGATTTGAACTCAAAGCTAGATTTCAGACTTGAAAAATACACATATTAGTAATAACATTCGAGTTAACATGCTATTAACGAAAGAGCTGCAAGGTCAAATCTCATCAAATGATAAGGATGAGAAGGATATAACTGATGGTGATATAACGATAATTTTCTTAGAAAGCTGAGTATGTCTTTTCCAAAATGCTTGAGACCAGATGTGTTTCAGATTTCAAACTTTTTCAGATTTTAAAATATGTGCATATATATAATGAGATTATCTGGGGGATGGGACCCAACTCTAAAAAAATTCATTTATGCTTCATGAAAACCTTATATACATAACCTGAAGGTAATTTTATACAATGTTTTTAATAATTTTGTGCATGAAACAAAGTTTTGACTTCAACCCATCACGTGAGGTGAGGTGCCAAATTTTCCACTTGTGGCTTCGTGTCAGCACTCAAAGAAGTTTCAGGTTTTGGATTTCTGGATTAGAGATGCTGAATCTGTGTATGTATGTGTGATATGTATATATATATATGTATGTATGTGTGTGTGTGTGTATATGTATGTATGTCAGGTTCTGTCTAAGCATAAATTATCTCAATCTTTTTAACATATATATGTAACATATAACATATATATATATATATATATATAACACATATTCCTCAGTGGTGTTATAAAGATTGAGATAATTTATGCTTAGAACAGAACCTGACATACATACACACACACATATATATATATATATATATATACACACACACACACATACATACAAATATATACACATACATACACATAGTGGTATTATAGTATAGTGGTATTCCTCAGTGGTGTTATAAAGATTGAGACAATTACCACTATAATACCACTATACTAAAAAAGAAATTAAAACTTAAAACAATAACTTGCCTACATCTTACAGCTAATTATCAGTTACAGCCAGGATATAAGCCCTGACAGTATTGATTTCACAATAATTAAAAGATGTCCAATTTACAGGGTCACCTATTTTAGAACAATATAATAAGGAAAGATAAATATTTAATCAGTTCTTACCTCTTCAGGCAGTTCACTGTACATAGTTTCAGAGGTAGACAATAAAAATATAGGTGAAAATGATGGTATATCTTGTAGCAATGTCAGAAAAGTTGCTCTCACAGTTTCACTGACAGCTTCCCACCAATCCCCAATGTGAGGCATGTAAACAATGCTAGGTACTGTTCTTCGAGCTTCACGAAAAATCTAATTAAGGAAAAAAAAACAACATTAAACAACTCAAATTGATTCAAGTCTACCCAGTTATCTCCAAATATATGAAATGTGTCAGGCGTATTACAGTCATTAGTTTCAGCCTCAAAATTTTAGTTCGAGATATGATGCACAAGACTTATACAACTTCAATCTACCCCTGCCCCACCAAAAAAAAATGTTTTGCCCTTTAATTATTCCTAATCAGTATATATCAACAGTGGAAGGTATCAAATTGCTCTACTTATCTAGTATGTAAAGATAATAAAGCAAAACATCACTGTAAAATATGCTGCAAAAGAGATAAACATGCACCTATGTCACTCATGTAATATGAGTAAGCTTTACACAAAGCACATAGCTTATGTTTTTGAATGCCTTGACTAAAACGATACAGCATATAAATTAAATAATCATTTTAACCAAGATGTACCACTCTAGAGCTCAAAATTAATGAACTACCTGTTGAACCAGTAATTTACCTCCTCCCATTATCTTAGTTCAATATTTTATAAAATAGTCACAAAATACTCTGACTTATCTGAAGAGCAAATGATTAGCGAAGAGCTCTGAGACACTCCACTGTTGGAAAACACAAAATGAGGTTTTCCTCAGGTGTTAAAAAGAGTCCTAATCATAGTTTCAATCACACTCTGTCAACACACATCAATAGGGACCAAGTTGGCTACTAGTAAGCTGCCAAGCTGAATTAATGTCCCTTACTTATTAAGTCAACAGTTTAATAGCCCATCAACAAATTCTGACATGTTAACGGGACATCTCTCATTTTCTTTAACAAGTTTAGTTATAAAAATCTGACTTTCTTCCATTTTGAGAATTCTGCTCCTAAAATGATCTACTTATTTTCCCTTATTTTTAACACATTTCGATTAGCCTATATAATATACAAGACATAGAAATAAGAATTTAGCCAGGTGGAATGGCTTGCGACTAATTCCAGCACTTTGGGAGCCCAAGACAGGCAGATCACTTGAGGTCAGGAATTCAAGACCAGCCTGTCCAACATGGTGAAATTCCATCTCTACTAAAAAAAAATTAGCCAGGTGTGGTGGTGCACACCTGTAGTCCTGAGTGCCGAGGTAGGAGAATTCTCTTGAACCTGGGAGGCAGAGATTGTGGTGAGTTCGAGATCACACCACTGCACTCCAGCCTGGGAGACAGTGAGACTCCATCTCAAAAAAAAGGGAAGAATTTAATATTTAAAATGATTTTGATAATTGGAAACTACCCTAAGAATCAAAGGTATTATTTTTCTTTAATGAATAAGCTTACCACTTGCATATATTTTTAACAGCATATTTATACAGCTTTAAATCTTCTGTGCAAAATAAAGTGTACTGCCAATTCAATAATAAACCAGATGAAAGAGACTCAAATGATAATTGGGAAAAAATGTAGATGTTATGATCACTCACATCAAAAGTAATATTTGCTCCTTCCCTTTCTTAATATTTGCATATCCACCAATCCAGAACAGTTGTACAGTACAACTCCTTCAGGACTCTCAAATTTTGACCTTTTCTGCAAACATGTACCCTCCTATCCTGGATCTTGGAAATCCAAGGATTATTTTTTTCCAAAGTTCTTGTAGAAAATTCGTAAGAGAAAAACAAGCATAAATATTGGCAAAAGGAAGGAACCACGCAGAGGCACAAAGGCAACTGAGGCATTTATTTAAAAAAAAAGAAATTACATGCCACCCAAATCAGGCACGGTTATGTGGAGAACAGTGAGCAGCTCCTTTTGTTACTTTCCAGTTCCCCACTCTGTGCTGGTAAAATGAGAGAGAATCAGGAAGGAAAGAAAGGTGATCATATGAAAAAGACTAACCAGCAATAGGCTACTAAGGAACCTCACAAAACCAATCACTTAATTCGGCCATGCAAGTTACCACATACATGCCCAGGGTATGAGAGAGAAAGGAAAACATGCCTTTAAAAAAATGAAATTTTGCCTTTCATTCTAGTACTTCTGTGTTAGACTTTCCAGGAACATGTGTTGAGAACCATTAACAAGTATCAAAGAGGATGAGCACAGCAACAAAAGGTTAAGTAAGAATAATTTGACAGAGTCAGAAGTCAACTACAGGTGTCTTAACTGTATTTGCAAGGGTAAACTACATACAATCATCACCAGCTCTAAGAGTTGAGGTTTTTTTCTATTTCTTTTTCCTCCAATTGTCTCAAAACTAACAAATTGAACATGGTATCATATTGGCCCTATTAAAAAATTTAGAAATTCCACATTTCCAAAAATTTCTTTCTTATTTTCTTCTCATCTTCTCAAAATTAACAAATTGAATGTGACATCCTACTGACCCAATAAAAAAATATGGAAACTTTTTACTTCCAAAGTCTTTAGGAAAATGTCCTTCTTGACCAAAAAAAAAAAAAATTTAAACTATATTTGAAAATCTATAGGGGAATAAAATCAGGCAAGTCTAAGATGAACATGGAAAAATAAAAAGACTTCGCCTTTCTGATCTATGAGTGCATAATTATATGAATTGAGAAGTAACCTAACTACATGAAATATCAACATCTATGAAATATTTTTGTAATTTTTCTCCTAAGCCTTTAGTTAAAACCCATCCTTAATTTCTAGAAAAACTAAAAAGCACTACTAAAACATTTCTTTTTAATTCCTTATTCTATGTTATCTTAGAATATTAAAATAAACTTTTATATTTTCTTTAAATTTATAACCAATCTGTTCTAATTCCCATTTTGTAATAAAAATTCAAAAAGAACAGAGTTTGAGTATAGCATTTAAGAGTATAAGCAACAGGGAAAAAAAGTTTAATCCTATTATGATTTTTTTTCTGTAAAATAAAAACAGCTCTTCAGCAGTTTGCTGGTAACTTTTAAAGTATGGCGTAAAATACACTCTGTGAAATCAAATACCAGATAATTCAGAGTAGAAAAATATAGCCTAATTTCAATGAAGCGGCAACTGACTTGGGAACAAGTGATGCCATTTGAGAACTAGAAAAATACTCACCTATAGGGTGTCTTGGATTGGTGGATGTGCAAGGTGTAGTAGAAAACAGAAAAACTGCTATAGAAAAAAAAAAAGACAGTAGGCCAAATTACTGAACCAACCGTTTCAAAACACCTTTGACATGACCAGCACTCTTGCACAAGTCAAATGAACAAACGCCAACATATGTGAACTGTTCATTTTGATTCTTTATTACATTATACTCTATTTCCTTCCGACCTCCTTCTTGCCATGGACATCGTAAGGACCTTATATAACTAATTTTTTTAAACTTTCTTTATTTAAAAAAAAACCACAAACGACTTCCTCTAAATATTAAAAACATTAAAGGCAAAAATCAGGCCATTGAAGTTAGAAGTATCCATACAAGGAAGCACTCATGATATAAACTGCACTTACAGTTACAAGAGTTCTAATCATCTCAAAAACTAAACTTTGAAGTCAGCATTTTAGCCATCAAATTAAAATGTTCCATCCATGAAAATTCAGTGTATTTTTACATTAAGAATTTATAGTCCTACAACAAGCCATTTTCTTTAGAAAGTGAAAACTAGAAAAGTTTTAAACACAAATGTGAATGAAGCAGAACACTCAAAGCCAGTATCACTTTACTTGCCTAAAGGGGGCAATATAGGAAAGAGGGAAACAACTTTATGTCATCAAGAAACTTCCAGAACTTGTCTCAGTCACTTAATAGTATTATAAATATATTAAAATTATAAAGCACAGGTAAAAGAAAAATCTTGGGAGCTAAAACATCCTCAGTGTTTTTTATAAAAATTAAAATAAGTTTAATCCTTTGTGCCATGCTATCAGAAACTATTAAAATAAATAATATCTGTGCATTGCTGGTGGCTTTATACCATTTCTATCCCTTTACTCTATTTACATTCCATTTATCTAAGATTTACTGAGAATCTCTTGTGAAAATAAGGCATTGTCTGAATTCTAAAGATTCAGGATTCAATAAGCAAGGTACAAATTTCTTTACATGCACACAAAATCAGCCTGTTATAAAACACATCTGTACTAGTTTCTGAACTATGCCAGTAACACAAATTAGCATTTTATGAAAATTAAATCACTTAAATTCTTTTTTTAATATTTTCATTCCCTAAAGACTTCAAGAATTTCAGTAACTGTGATACGCTCCAGGTCAGGATTATTTAACTTGTCTACAACCAAAAAAAAAAAAAGTATTGCTATGGAAAAACTGAGATACCCATGTGAGCAAACACAAAGGCATCCAAAGTATACACAGACTGCTATAGAGAAACCCAGAAACCTAAAAGCACAAACACAAGAGCATCCAAAGTATACACACAAGAAAGTACATTAATACCTTCATGCTATTCGACCAAAAGAGCATCCCCTGGGAAATTCTAGATAATAATTTCTTTCTCGGGGAAAGAAATGCATTTAAATTTTCTCGGGGGGAAACAGGGGGAGGGGACAGCGGGGGAGTGAGGAGTTGGGGGAGAGATAGGATGGGGAGAAATGCCAGATATAGGTGATGGGGAGGAAGGCAGCAAATCACACTGCCATGTGTGTACCTATGCAACAATTCTGCATGTTCTTCACATGTACCCCAAAACCTAAAATGCAATTTAAAAAAATGCATTTAAATTTTGACCAAGAAAAGACCTTATTCACCTTTAGAAATTATTCCCAACACCACACAGTATCTAAACTCCAAAGCTTTTCAAAGACCATATATGAATGTATTAATTGAATCAAACCTCTCTAATAATTATTTTTTCTAAATCAACAACAGAAATATACAGGAGGCAAAAATTATATTTGAGTATGTCAGAAAAGAATTATAGTTTTGTTTTGTTTTTTAAGAGTGTTAATACCAAAGGTCTTTTACTACCGATAATTAGCATTTCCTGTCTTGTAGGACTCAATAATTACTTGTGAGCTTAAGGGGGCAACTATAAATCTTTCAGGCTATGCCAAGGGTTCTCATTCTCCTTCCAAAGCCTTTAGAAGACTGTGAAATGCTCAATAACATACGTGTGTACACACACACCCATGCAAATTTATTTCAGTAATAAATGTTGGACTCATGTCTAGGGACCAGTTAAAGTACAATAGCTCAAAGTGACAGCTGTTGAAGACCTAGAATAGTAATATCTGAGATGCATTTTTACAAAGTACAGATTCCTGAGACTCATCCTAAATTGAATGAATCACAAATCTATGGGTATGGAGCCAGAAAATCAGAAACTTTTATAAGTACACCCAGGTGACTCTTATGCACACTAAATTTTAAGAAATAAGAAAACATTGCTTTTTAATATAGTAGACACTAACTGCCAGTTTTCACTCCAACTGGTAGTATTAATCAATAGTTGAGTCCGTTAGAAGGAGAAAAGAAAGTTCTATCATGAATATTCTTGTCTATATATGTTTTAAAGGATAGACAAAATTGAAACATGATCCCCCACAGTATAAATAATATCAAGCAGGGGGTCTTCCACCTTGCTACACATATAAATACAGCCCTTTAAAAGTGATTTAAGACTTCTTCCCTTTAAGATTGCCTTTCATGTTCATGTTACACTATTAAATACCCAATTTAATTTATATTAACTATTTTAGAGCCTAGGGAAAAGAGAAAACATGCAAGAATAACTTATCATAGACTAAACCCTTATACTACACACCAATTTAGAGAGATAACTCTGAGTATAGGAGGACCAGCTCCTAAGAAAGGTGAAGCAAAAAGGAAGAAATGACAAGGAATACAGAACAGAAGAAAAGAGAATCTTTTAAAATCTTTCCAGTGTTTCACCACCTGACTCATGTACTCTCTTCCCTAGGGCTTTTGTGCCCACTTATAACCTGGTGTGCCAACCTCTACCAATTATTTAAAAATTCCTGTTACATAACAGCCTATTTTTGCAGAATTTGTTAAAAAAGACAGTGTTATATTTATGAACACAAAATAATTTTAAATATGCACTTAAGATACATATAATCACAGATTAACCAAGACATCTGGTCTCTGGCCAGTGTTCAGAGTCTGGGTGTCTGCTATCATGACTGCACATCATGACTCAGCTCCTTGCAGACTGAATATCCAGATGGGGTCAACCTAGAGTAAGCTCGACTTCTAACCCAGAAGCTCTTAGGTATAAACTGAGAAGATGAGATGCCTTAATGTACTAGAGAAAGTGAAATACAACCAAAATAACAGTAAGTTTTCGTTGTTTTTCACTACCAAGTGATACCTCTCTCCTCCGCACCAAAACAACAGTAGTAAAATCCAAGAAGTGTACAAGAAACCAGAGGATGAAATTAGAATTTAAAGTTGGCCAAGTAGGATTCAGAATGACATCATGAAAGAAAACAGGAAAAAAAAAAAAAAAAACCCTGTAACATCAATATATAGTTCACTACAATGCTTTCTAAATGTTTCCTTACCTTTACTTAAATAACATTAAACTATTAGATTGCTAATGTTTGTAAATATATACACATATTAGCCGTAAGGAACTATAAACAAAAATTTAAAAACTTTTCTCACTTTGAAAATATTTCTCTTTCAAAGTGATTTTTTTAATCTTTAATTTGCTTGATATAGTCAAATAAAAACTTCAAAAAAGAGAATTTTCCAAATAGTACAGCATAAACTAAAAAGGCAAACTTCACAAATTACCCAATCAGCCAGATTCCTTCTCCCCAAGCCAAAGCAACCATGATTAACAGTTTTTTAGGATACTTGCTTTTTCCACCAATGTCGCCTTCATTTTTCCATATCAGCCCATGTAAATCTACCTCATTTATGTTAGTGGCTAGATAGGACTCCTTTTTATGTCAAGGTACACCGTAACTAATTTTAACTGGCCCCACATGAAGGGATATTCAGTTTGTTTGCCTTTATGTTTTGTGTGGCAACTACACATGAGGCTGTGATAGGTATCCCTGTTCATTTAGCATTGAATACTT
Source organism: Ateles fusciceps (assembly GCA_036589455.1). Taxonomy (NCBI): domain Eukaryota; kingdom Metazoa; phylum Chordata; class Mammalia; order Primates; family Atelidae; genus Ateles; species Ateles fusciceps. The sequence goes on from JAZHEH010001737.1 coordinate 4,064,155, forward strand.
GTAGCTAATGTAGCTTTAGAAAAAAAATCCTAAACATAGAATTCCTGGGTCAAAAGGTAAATGTACTTGAAATTGCATTTTCTTTTCCCACACTACACCACTGTAGTACTTGAAATTTTAAAAGACAGTGCCAAATTACACTCCAAAATCATTAAATAAATTTACATTGCCACTAACTAAGTATGAGCATTCCACATCTCCAACATGGCAGTATCAAACTTTTTTTTAAACAAGTCTGATACTTTATTTTCACTTAAGTGAGTCCTAGAATCTTTTCAGGTTTTTATTGGTTGCTTTTTCTTTTCCCCCATAAATGGCATGTTTCTATTTTGCCAGTCTTTGTATTAGATTGCTATTCTTTCTTCTTACTCATTTTAAGATATCTTTCCATATTTAGGAAATCTGTTCTCAACATACCTGCTACAAATATACTTTTTCCCAGACTATGTCTATTAATTTAATCTAAAGAATGCTTTTTGCCATGTGTAATTTAAAATTTTATATAATCAAATTCCTTCATATCTTTTATATAATCAAATTTCTTCATATCTTTCTAGCTTTTGTGCATTGCTTTTAGAAATTACTTTCACACATAAGATAATAAATATACTGACCCTGTGAATTCTTCTAGTACTTTTATAGTTCCACTGACCATCTAGAGTTTATTTTAGGCTACAGAAAAAGGTAGGAAATCCTAGTTTTATTTTGTTTTGCTTTTTCCCCTATTGGAGGAGCTTGTCAGTTTTCCAAGACCATTTGGTAAATAATCCATTTCTTCTATCTACTGATATGAAGTGTCATCGTCATTATGGTCATCACCATCAAATTCTAAAAGTCTAAGCATGAATTGTCTCTTCTGTTCTATTACTTCGTCTATTCTTGCACAGGCACACATTCTTTATTACGGAAACTCTATTACGCCCTTAAAATTTTGGTAGGGCCCCCTAGTGACACTTTTCCTCTAGAATTCTCCTTGCTACTCTCATATTTATTTTCTAGAAGAAATATAGACTCTCTTTTTTAACTTCTCCCCCTAAGTTTTGAGGAGATTATAACTGCAACTGTACTTAATTTATACACGAATTTAAGAAAAAACCTTACAGGCTTTGAATTTTAAGTCTTATCATTCATTAGCTGTAAGCAGTAGCAGTGGCAGCAATGGTAGTAGTAATAAACATGATTATAACTAACTTTTGTTGAAGACTATATGTCAGGCCTGTTTGATAACCTCATGGTGTCATCTCCATTTCACAGATGAGAATATTAAGGCTCAGAGTGTTAAGCAACTTGCCCAAGGTCACAACCAGAACTGAGATTTTAATCTGCATAATTTGACTTGAGTTTACACTCTGAATTAAGAAGTTTAGCACAGTAATTACAAAAAGGTGTGCTTCTCCTCCAAAGCTACAAATATTAACACAACATTATCATTAGTACGAAGTCACCACAAGTATTCTACCCAGGCATGGCTCTCTACGCAGATGGCACTGTGAAGTATTCACGGATATATACCCATCCCAAATCCCCAGACTTTCTTGTTCCTATATAGCGGTTCATCCCAATGCATCCCAATGCAATAATCAGATCATGGGAGCTGAGAGTAAGAGGTGATAAGAATACTGACATGTAATTGCTATCTAAAGCAGAGAAACCATTTAAGCTTTGCTATTTATTAATATATAGATAGTAGTGTGTACACACACATGCACACACTAGAAGTACATTCACATAAGAAGTTGAATGCTCAATAGATTTTTAACTGCCCAATCAAATATATTTGAAATTTATCTATGTAGAACATCCCAACCCTCCTCCCTCAAAAGAGTTGATCAGAAGAATGAAGATAACAAACCAAACTATTAGCTTTTGGTTTACAAAATAAGCTCCTGAGATCTCAAGGCAGAGACTTTACTTTGAGACAACCGAATTTTGAAGTCTACTAACTTGGTTTGAGACCCAAATGCCAAATCCCTGAAGATATATTTACTTTAGGGATATGGGGAAGAATACATGAGACTAGACCAGCTCTGGCTTCCTTAATAAAGATGGCTTCTTTCCCCCCAAGAAGAAGATTGATGGTACCATAAAAGGTAGAGAGCATTCCTGGTGGGAGGCTTCTCTGGCCTTTGGTTGGGAAACAAACAAATAAGGTATGTCTTTCATATATTCAACTGTCTCCCCCAGCAACTTTTAGTTTTCTTCTCATAGTCCCTTCATATTGTTTCTGCTAATTCCTAGGTAAACTTAGTTGCTATTTTAATTGGGACCTCTTCTTCCATTATATTTCTAACTTATTATAGTATTTATAAGAGAAAACTATCATTTTAAAACATTAACTTTGAAAGTGACCACCTTATGAAATTCCTTTATCGTCTTTCATCATTTTTTAGTTGACACTGTAAGTCTTCCATATAATTAATCATATCATAGGCAAATACTTACAAATTCAATGTATTCTTTCCAATACTTATATTTCTCAATGTCTAACTGAATTAATCTTGCATGCTTTAGTAATGTTATATTATTGGTTTGATGCGCTACTAGATTTCATTTGTAATAGTTTCTTTGTGGTCATTGCTTATATGAGATTAGTCTACAGTTTTATTTTGTATTTTCCTGAAACATGTGATATTGTTGGTTTTGCCAATTTCATAGCTTTCCTCCTATTCCTATGCTTTGGAACAGTTTGACTAGCATCAAAATAATCTTATCCTTTAAAATTAAAATAATTCATTTGTGAAACCAAATATGTTTAGTGGTTTTAAGATACCTGCTGAATTTCTTCTTCCAGAGTGATTGTTTGGATTCTCTCCTCTCTGGGGCCAATTTTGTTGATTTATATTTTTCTAGTAAATCATTTGGATTTATTTTAAATGCTACTGAGTAATTCTCTTACTTGCCTACAACCTGCAGTAATTTCGTCTCTTTAAAAAGGAAAAATATGAGCAAACATATAAATCAACATTATTGGAAAACACCCAGGATAGGTTAAATGAGTCAAACTGGGAGCAAAATACTAGTAGATAGCATTTAATTCAGGGATTTTGGAAAGAAACCTTTAAATAGAGCTTTAAACGTGATGAAGTGCTCGTAGGGTGTTTATATCCAGAGAACTGTGAGTAAAAGAGAATCTAAATCAATACTACCATGAATTGTTTAAAAAGTGCATATTTCTTGCTACAATGTAAGAAATGGCTTTCAGTTAGATAATTATAGTATATGTCTTAAGTATCTGGAAAATGTAACTGGGAAAAAAAAAACAAAATTGTGTGAAATGTTTTAAGTGTTACTATTCCAGTTATCTAACTCTAAAAGTAGGATAAGTATCAAAGTACAAAGTGGCGTTCCTCTAATTTACTTATTTGAAACATTATTATTCAAACATTTAATGACCACTTACTATCAGCTGGACACCTTGTCAGAGTTACAAAAACGGCTTAGACATGGTCCCTTGGCTCAAAAAATGTATTACCCTCATCCCTAGTTTCAATATGACAGAATACTCCATGGTTATATATAACACAACCTCAACAAATATAAACAGGCCCTCTAGAACTCTGCTTCACAAACCAGTAAATACAAAATAGTTGAAAATTAAATATCAAACATAAAACTGTCAATACAAATATCTATAATTTTTGAACTGCTCTCACTATTCTGATATTTAATATTCATTTAATATGAATATTAAATCCTGGTGTCTCAAATTGGATATCATTTCCCTTTCTATAACGCTCTAAGAAAAGACAGAAGTCTGAAACTGCTCTGAGACCACAGCTTTGAACAGAGGGTCAGAAAAAGGCAACATAAACACCCTTTCTACAATGCATAATGAAACAGGGTATTAACAATAAGCTCACTTAAAAAAACTGTATGCATCAAAAGGATCCTTTACACTATTCGAATGCTAATAACCAACAAAAAGTTAATATTCATATCGTACTCTGAAAAAAAACTTATCTATAAACACTACACACTAGAAACACTATCAAAATATAAGCAATAAATTGAAAGTTGGAAGTGCTCTGACGTGGTACAAACCTACCTGTGCACATGACTCTTCAGGTGTTTTGGCACTAACTGAATAAAGTGCTGGGAGATCTAGTCTATGCACAGAGAATCTTTCTAGAGTGTGCAAAAGTGCTGGAGCAAGGTGAGAAGTTTGACCTGAGCCCCGTTCTCCAGATAGCAATAACCGTGGCCTGTAGGAGGTTGGCTGATGATATGGTGACCTGTAATACATGTAAAACATAATTATTTCAAAATCATACATTCTGATATGAAATATCGGCACAATTTTTTATTTAAAACAATTTAACTCCAAATTAACAGAACTTTCCTATATTACTTTAGTACAGTATTTATTTTTTCATTAATCATGGTTTTAAAATGTTAGTATCTCTGATCATATTAATAACCCAAATATAAAAGTATAAAATCCACTTTAAAATAAAATAACCTTGGTATTCCTATCATACCATACATATTAAATTGAAGATGCGTTAAACTCCAGTATCATTTAGTTATTAATTACCCAAGGTTAAAGAATCTTACTTTTTTGACAAAGAGGTAGATCTGAAGATTATTCCAAATGTAGGATTCAATTAACAGGCAGAGCCTTTAGGAGGTGATTAAGTCATAAGGGGTCAGGTCATCCCTCATGAATGGATTAGTTATATTATCAAGCCCTTTGATAATATAACTAGCTAGCTAGTCCCTTCGATCCCTTCTGCCTTGTGAGGACATTGTTGGTCCCCTCCAGAGGAAGGAGCATTCAAGGCATCATCTTAGAGGTAGAAACCAATCCCTCACCAGACACCAAATCTGCCAGAGCCTTGATCTAAGACTTCGGCCCCATAACTATGAGTAATAAATTTATGTTGTTTATGTTCTCACTCATAAGTGGGAGTTGAACAATAAGAACACATGGACACAGGGAGAGAAACATCACACACTGGGGCCTGTTAGGGGGCAGGTTGGGGGGGTGCTAGGGGAGGGGATAGCATTAGGAGAAATACCTAATGTAGATGACAAGTTGATGGGTGCAGCAAACCACCTGGCACATGCATACCTATGTAACAAACCTGCACATTCTGCACATGTATCCCAGAACTTAAAGTATAATAAACAAATAAATAAATAAATTTATGTTGTTTATAAATTACTCCGTTTAAGGTATTTTGTTATAGCAGCAGGAACAAACTAAAACCACAATTTTTAAAATAACAAATTTATATATATATACACACACATATATATACATATATATACACATACATATATACATATATATAAACTCCTTCCAAAAGATGACATCTAAAGCCCCATAACAAAGAAGGAAAAGATATTAAACCAAATTTGACTTGTAATTTCAAGATTCTACAGCACCATTAAAATAACAAATGACACAAAGTTTACTCTCACTGTGGGTAGAACTGGACATTCTAAGCCAATGCAATAAGAATAAAGCAAATTTAAAATGGAATTAATAGAAAGCAAAAAGGGAAAAAATTGATAATTATAAAGGATATGACTATGTAGTAGCAAATCCAAGAAATCAACCAAAAACTATCAGAATCTACCAGCAAAGTAACCAGACAAAAAAATAGAAAAATCAATAGATTTCCTAAACATCATCAATAACCAATGTGAAAAAGGAAAGGAAATCTTATTCACAACTGCAAAAAAAATTAAAAATGTAAAACAAACGTTATCAAATTATAGTCTTTCCAAGAAAAGAGTGAAACTGAGCCTGAACACAAAGACTAAATATATAAAGAGGTCAATTCTTCCTAACCCATTTACTTTTTTTATACACGTAGGATTTTCAAGTCGAAATTCCAAAAGAATTTTTGGGAGGAGGGGGAGTTTCAACTTATTCACAACTTTAACTGAAAGAATAATCAAGTAAGAGTATCAAGAAAACTTTTTAAAAACATGCTACCAATTTTAATGCATTCAAACATGTTTAGTAGCAAGCAATTTATTGAGATTTCTTGTTCAATTTTCTTAACAATTCTGTGAAACACATAGTTTCATTTTATTAAACAGATGAGAAACCACGGCTTATGGAGGTTAGCTATAAAGTTGTATAACCAGGTGGAAGAGTTCAAATTGTCATTCAAGCCCATTTGATTCCAAGGCCTGGATTCTGAACCCACTATGTTAAGATATGTCCTACTTTATACTGAAACATATTATAGAATAACAATTAATAGAATGTAAAATACACCAAAAAAAAAAAAGGCATCCTAGGAAATGATTAACTGTAATGGAAAGAATTTCATATAAGAAAAGAATCGGCAACACCTGAACGCAGCTCCCAGCGAATGAGACGCAGAGGGCTAGAGGACTTCACGATTCCAAGTTAGGTGCTGGGTTCCTTGCAGTGGAACTGGTAGAATTCTGAAAATAGCCCAGGGAAGGTGAGCCGAGAAGCAGGGCGAGTGCAGCCCAGGGAGGACTGACCGAGACAGGGTGGGGCGCATCCCCACCTGGAAAGTGCACCCGGCTGAGGTCGGAGACTTCACCCTCTTAGTCCTCTGATTCAGATCCTGTGGTTCCCTCATCCCTCCTGCAACCCACGGTCCACAAGCCCCGCTGTGGCTTGGCGATGCAAATCTGAGCGACAGCTCCTGCCTGGAGTCCCAGCCTGGCACGGACCTGGGCAGAAGCGTGGACTAACACCAGCGGGACAAAACTACCTGTCCCACAGAAAGAGGCAGAGTTGAAAGCAGGGAAACAGGCATAAGACCTGGCAGGCCTGACCCCCCACAAAACTCAAACTGAAGCCCAAGTGCTAGAGAGCTTCCCAGCGAAAACACCAGTTTGATCCCAACCAGGAAGATCGAGTTCCGGGAAGGAGAGAGGCCACTGGGAAGGCGGGGCTAATTTAACCTGCATAAAGAAACTCCAGGGAAGACCACCCACCTATCAACCTGACTGAATCCGAGGCGGCCCAGCAGCACCTCCACAGGCCAAAAAAGAAACAGCTCCAACCTCAACAAAAAGCAGGTACACTCAAGAGATTCCTCCCGAAATCACCAACTTCAAAGATCAAAGGCAAATAAACCCACAAAGACAGGAAACAGCCAGCGCAAAAAGGATGAATCTGTCAAAGACCAGAACACCTCTTCTCCTCCCCAGGGATCACAGCTCCTCACCATCAAGGGAACAAAACAAGACAGAGAAAGAGTTTGACGAACTGACAGAAGCAGGCTTCAGAAGGTAGGTAATAACAAACTTCTCAGAGTTAAAAGACCATGTTCTAACCCAATGCAAAGAAACTAAGAACCTTGAAAAAAGGTTAGATGAAATTCTAACTAGAATAACCAGCATAGAGAAGAACATAAATGACTTGATGGAGCTGAAAAACACAGCACGAGAACTTCACGAGGCATACACAAGTTTCAACAGCCAAATCAATCAAGCAGGAGAAAGGATATCAGAGATAGAAGATCAAATCAATGAAATAAAACGAGAAGGCAAGATTAGACAAAAAAGAGTGAAAAGAAATGAACAAAGCCTCCAAGAACTATGGGATTATGTGAAAAGACCTAATCTACGCTTGATCGGCATACCTGAATGTGACGGGGAGAATGAATCCAAGCTGTAAAACACTCTTCAGGACATTATCCAGGAGAACGTCCCCAACCTAACAAGGCAGGCCAATATTTAAATCCAGGAAATAGAGAGAACACCACAAAGATACTCCTCAAGAAGAGCAATTCCAAGGCACATAATCGTCAGATTCACCAGGGTTGAAATGAAGGAAAAAATCCTAAGGGCAGCCAGAGAGAAAGGACAAGTCACTCACAAAGGAAAGACCATCAGACTCACAGCAGATCTCTTGGCAGACACCCTACAAGCTAGAAGGTAGTGGGGGCCAATATTCAACACCCTTAAAGAAAAGAACTTTCAACCCAGAATTTCATATCTGGCCAAACTAAGCTTCATAAGTGAAGGAGAAATAAAATCCTTTACAGACAAGCAACTGCTAAAAGATTTCATCGCTACAAGACCTGCCTTACAAGAGCTCCTCAAGGAAGTACTAAACATGGAAAGGAACAACCAGTACCAGCCACTGCAAAAATGTACCAAATAGTAAAGAACAATGACACAACGAAGAAACGACATCAACTAACGGGCAAAACAACCAGCCAGTAACAAAATGGCAGGATCAAATTCAAACATGACAATATTAACGTTGAATGTAAATGGCCTAAATGTCCCAATCAAAAGACACAGACAAGCAAACTGGATAAAAAGTCAAGACCCATCGGTGTGCTATATTCAGGAGACTCATCTTACGTGCAAAGACTCACATAGACTCAAAATAAAGGGATGGAAGAAGATTTACCAAGCAAATAGAGAGCAAATAAAAGCAGGGGTAGCAATCCTAGCCTCTGATAAAATGGACTTTAAACCAACAAAGATCAGAGACAAAGAAGGGCATTAAATAATGGTAAAAGGATCAATGGAACAAGAAGAGCTAACGATCCTAAATATATATGCACCCAATGCAGGAGCATCCGGATACATAAAGTTCTTAACAACCTACAAAGAGACTTAGACTCCCGCACAATAGTAGTGGGAGACTTTAACAATCCACTGATAATACTGGGCAGATCAAAGAGGCAGAAAGTCAACAAGGATATCCAGGACTTGAACGCAGATCTGGACCAAGCAGACCTAATAGACATTTACAGAACACTCCACCTGAAATCCACAGAATACACATTCTTCTCAGCACCACATCACACTTACCCTAAAATTGACCACATAATTGAAGTAAATCACTCCTCAGCAAATGCAGAAGAACAGAAATCGTAAGAAACAGTCTGTCAGACCACAGCGCAATCAAATTAGAACTCAGGATTAAGAAAAACAGTCAAAACCACACAATCACATGGAAACTGAAAAATTTGCTCCTGAATGACGAATGGATAAACAATGAAATGAAGGCAAAAATAAAGATGTTCTTCGAAACCAACGAGAACAAAGACACAACGTACTAGAATCTATGGGACACATGTAAAGCAATGTCTAGAGGGAATTTATAGCAATAAATGCCCACATGAGAAACAAGGAAAGATCTAAAATTGACACCCTATCATCAAAATTGAAAGAGCTAGAGGAGAAAGATCAAAAAAACACAAAAGCAAGCAAAAGACAAGAAAATAACTAAGATCAGAGCAGAAATGAAGGAGACAGAGACACGAAAAACCCTTCAAAAAATTCAATAAATCCAGGAGCTGCTTTTTTGAAAAGATCAACAAAATAGACCACTAGCTAGACTAATAGAAAAGAGAGAAGAATCAAATAGATGAAATAAAAAATGAAAAAGGGGAGATAACCACCAATTCCTCGGAAATACAAACTACCATCAGCAATTACTACAAACAGCTCTACGCACATAAACCAGTACATCTGGAAGAAATGGATAAATTCCTGGACACTTGCACACTCCCAAGACTAAGCCAGGAAAAAGCTGAAACCCTGAGTGGACTAATAATGAGGTCTGAAGTTGAGGCAGCAATTAATAGCCTACCAACCAAAAAAAGTCCAGGTCCAGATGGGTTCACAGCTGAATTCTACCAGATGTACAAAGAGGAGCTGGTACCATTCCTGCTGAAACTATTCTAAACAATACAAAAAGAGGGAATCCTCCCTAACTCTTTCTATGAGACCAACATCATCCTGATACCAAAACCTGGCAGAGACACAACTAAAAAAGAAAACTACAGGCCAAAATCCATGATGAACACTGATGCAAAAATATTCAATAAAATACTGGCAAACCAATTGCAACAGCACATCAAAAAGCTTATCCACCACGATCAAGTAGGCTTCATCCCGGGGATGCAAGGCTGGTTCAACATACGCAAGTCTGTAAATGTAATCCACCACATAAACAGAATCAAAGACAAAACCACATGATTATCTCAATAAATACAGAGAAGGCCTTCAATAAAATTCAACAGACCTTTATGCTAAAAACTCTCAATAAACTCAGTATCGATGGAACGTATCTCAAAATAATAAAAGCTATTTAGGACAAACCCACAGCCAATATCATACTGAACAGGCAAAAACTAGAAGCATTACCTTTAAAAACTGGCACTAGACAAGGATGCCCTCTCTCACCACTCCTATTCAACATAATATTGGAAGTTCTAGCCAGAGCAATTAGGCAAGAAAAAATAATAATAAAGGGTATTCAATTAGGAAAAGAAGAAGTCAAACTGTCCCTATTTGCAGACAACATGATTGTATACTTAGAAGACCCCATCGTCTCAGCCCAAAACCTCCTCAAGCTAATAAGCAACTTCGGCAAAGTCTCAGGATACAAAATCAATATGCAGAAATCACAAGCATTTCTATATACCAACAACAGACAAATAGAGAGGCCAAATCATGAGCGAACTCCCATTTACGATTGCTACAAAGAGAATAAAATACCTAGGAATACAACTAACAAAGGATGTAAAAGATCTCTTCAAGGAGAACTACAAACCACTGATGAAGGAAATAAGAGAGGACACAAACAGATGGAAAAACATTCCATGCTCATGCTTAGGAAGAATCAATACTGTGAAAATGGCCATACTGCCCAAAGTAATTTATAGATTCAATGCTAACCCCATCAAGCTACCATTGACCTTCTTCACAGATCTGGAAAAAAAAACACTTTAAATTTCACATGGAACCAAAAGAGAGCCCGAATAGCCAAGATAACTTAACTAAGCAAAAAAAAAAACAAAGCTGGAGGCATCATGCTATCTCACTTCAAACTATACCACAAGGCTGTAGCCTTATATTGGTCTATATCTGTTTGGTACCAGTACCAAAACAGCATGATACTGGTACCAAAACAGAGATATAGACCAATGGAACAGAACAGAGGCCTCAGAATCAATGCCACAAATCTACAACCATCTGATCTTTGACAAACCTGACAAAAACAAGCAATGGGGAAAGATTCCCTGTTTAATAAATGGTGTTGGAAAAACTGGCTAGCCATATGCAGGAAGCTGAAACTGGACCCCTTCCTTACACCTTATACAAAAATTAACTCCAGATGGATTAAAGATTTAAACATAAGAACTAACACCATAAAAACCCTAGAGGAAAACCTAGGCAAAACCATTCAGGACATAGGCATAGGCAAGGACTTCATGACTAAAACACCAAAAGCAACGGCAACAAAAGCCAAAATAGACAAATGGGATCTAATTAAACTCCACAGCTTCTGCACAGCAAAAGAAACAATCATTAGTGGTGACCCGGCAACTGACAGAATGGGAAAAAATTTTTGCAATCTACCCATCTGACAAAGGGCTAATATCCAGAATCTACAAAGAACTGAAGCAGATTTCCAAGAAAAAAACAAACCCATTCAAAAGTGGGCGAAGGGTATGAAAAGACACTTTTCAAAAGAAGACACTTATGAGGCCAACAAACATCTGAAAAAATGCTCATCATCACTGGTCATTAGAGAAATGCAAATCAACACCACATTGAGATACCATCTCACGCCAGTTAGAACGGCGATCATTAAAAAATCTGGAGACAACAGATGCTGGAGAGGATGTGGAGAAATAGCAACACTTTTACACTGTTGGTGGGAGTGTAAATTAGTTCAACCATTATGGAAGACAGTGTAGCGATTCCTCAAGGATCTAGAAATAGAAATACCATTTGATCCAGCAATCCCATTACTGAGTATATACCCAAAGGATTATAAATTGCTCTATTATAAAGACACATGCACACATATGTTTGTTTTGGCACTGTTTATGATAGCAAAGACCTGGAATCAACCCAAATGCCCATCAATGATAGGCTGGACAAAGAAAATGTGGCACATATACACCATGAAATACTATGCAGCCATAAAAAAATGATGAGTTTGTGTCCTTTGTAGAGACATGGATGAATCTAGAAACCATCATTCTCAGCAAACTGACACAAGAACAGAAAACCAAACACTGCATGTTTTCACTCATAGGTGGGTGATGAACAATGAGAACACTTGGGCACAGAGAAGGGCACAACACTCACTGGGCTAGGTGGGGGAGGAGGAGGGGAAGGGGAAGGACAGCAGGGGCAGGGTGGATGGGGAGGGGATAACACCAAGAGAAATACCTGATGTAGGCGATGGCAGTGTGGGGGGGGTGGATGTGGCATGTATATACTTAGGCAACAATCCTGCAGGATGCACACATGTACCCCAGAGCCCAAAGTACAAAAAAAAAAAATCCATTATTCAATTAAAAACAAAGAAAAGAATCATAAAAAATAAAGGAGGGCAGCATGGTGGCTCACACCTTTAATCCCAGCACTTGGGAGGCTGAGGTGGGTGATCATTTGAGCCCAGGAATTCTGAGACCAGCCTGGGCAACATGGCAAAACCCCATCTCTACAAAAAATACAAAAAAAAAAAAAAAAAAAAAAAAAGCCAGGTATGGTGGTGTGCACCTGTAGTCCCAGCCACCCAGGAGACTGAGGTAGGAGGATCACCTGTGCGCAGGAGCCATGATGGTGCCACTGTATCCCATCTTAAATGAGAGTGAGACCTAGTCTCAAAAAATAAAATAAAAGGAACAGAAATGGATGATAAAATAAATGTTTAAAAACAGAGGAATCAGGACATTTCACAGCATAAACAAAATGATTTCTAACACAAAATTTAAATAAAAAGATTCACTTATTTTTAATTCATAATAATCTAAAAACCTTAGTAACTCAAAAATTATAATCTGAACCAAACAGTAAACAAGCAAAATGGCATAAACAGTTTGCCACAGAGCAGGGCACAGTAGCACATGCCTGTAATCCCAGATACTTGAGAGGCTGAGTTGGAAGGATGACTTGAGCTCAGGAGTTCAAGACTAGCCTGGGCAACATAGAGAGATCCCATCTCAAAAAATAGTTGATTGAAAAAACATAAAAAGAAAATTTAATTAAAAAAAAAATTGGCTGGGTGCGGTGGCTCAAACCTGTAATCCCAGCACTTTGGGATGCCAAGGCGGGTGGATCACAAGGTCAGGAGTTCAAGACCAGCCTGGCCAAGTGGTGAAACCCCATCTCTACTAAAAATACAAAAATTAGCTGGGCGAGGTGGCGGGTGCCTGTGATCCCAGCTACTTGGGAGGCTGAGATAGAGAATTGCTTGAACCCAGGAGGCAGAGATTGCAGTGAGCCAAGATCTCACCACTGTACTCCAGCCTGGGCGACAGAGTGAGACTCCATCTCAAAAAAAAAAAAAAAATGTAATAAAAAGAATTTGTCCGCCGGGCGCGGTGGCTCACGCCTGTAATCCCAGCATTTTGGGAGGCTGAGGCGGGCAGATCATGAGGTCAAGAGATCGAGACCATCCTGGCCAACATGGTGAAACCCTGTCTCTACTAAAAATACAAAAATTAGCTGGGCATAGTGGCGTGTGCCTGTAGTCACAGCTACTCGGGAGGCTGAGGCAGGAGAATTGCTTGAACCTGGGAGGCAGAGGCTGCAGTGAGCCGAGATCGTGCCACTGCACTCCAGCCTGGCGACAGAGTGAGCCTCCGTCTCAAAAAAAAAAAAAAAAAAAAAAGAATTTGTCATATACAGGAATGGTTCTTAATGTATAAACAGTTTATATGCATAGTTTTGAGGGAAAAAAAACCTCCATGGGCAAAGAACTTAAAATAGACAATTCAAAAAGAATAGAAATAGGAAACTTTTTAAAGTGTTTATTTATTTAATAGTTATAGAATGCCTCCTATGCTGAATGCCTTAACCCTAAGTATCAAACAATACTAGTGTTATCACAGAGCTCATAATTGAGTGGTATTTAGTAAAAAAAAAAAAAAAAAAAAAAAAATTACCATAATTCAATGTGGTTAATAACTGATACCTGTTCAAGTACACAGTGCTAACTGGGAGATACCAGTTAGACACTCATAGAAGGCATTTCTGGAAAAGTGTTACCAAGGCAGAAACCCAACGGATTGGAGGTATAAAAGATGAATTCCAAGACTGCAAAACAGGATGTGCAAAGGACCAGAGGTTAAAAAGAACATGGCTCTCTGGGGTAACTTATACAGTTCATACAGCCAGTTTTGGTTTTGTTTGTTTGGTTTAAAGTATCGGGGACATGTTGTGAGGGGGTGCAGTAAAGGTACTAGGGATGGGGAGAGAAAAAGAAAGGTTAAGTTAGACTACGAAGGGCTACAAAGGGTTTTGTAAGCCATGTTAAAAGTTTGAAATGTGTATTGAAGACAATGAGGAAGCATTAAGATAGTTTAGAGGAGCAAGATAATCATATATATGTTAAGGGAAGATAACTCTATCTCAGCATGTCAGTATGGGAATGGGTTTTGAAAGAAGGCAAATGAGAGGAAAGATCATCAATCAGGCATCTGCTATAGTAACCCAGGCATGAGATGTGAATGATAGTTAAACAAGAAAAGTGCTAGAGGAAGAAGGAATAGCCTGTGATGAGACTTACTTAGAAAAATCAAAAAGACTTGGTCATTGACTAGACAAAGAAAGAAAGAAAAGGAAAGAAGTTGAGAATGATGTCAAATTCTAGCTCAGACAACTGAATGGATGGTGGCTCACAAGAGTCATGGGAAGAGAAGGGGGACATACAGTCCAGCTATGGACGGAAGATCAATGGTACAACAAAGAGGAGATGGGACACTGGACAGGGTCAATCTAGGCTTGAGAATGAAATGGTAGTCATTAACACAGAGAGGAAAAAATTGAGAAAATATAAATGAAAATAATGACAGACATCTTTTATCTGTTAGATTAATAAACTAAAAATTAATTTTAATACCCATTATCAATGAGAGGATAGGAAAACCGATATCCTCACAACTAGTGGAAAAAAAGCACAACTTTTCTGAAATTGTATGTGGTAGGTCTAAACATGCCAAAATGTATGCCCAAAAATATTCAGTAACTCACTCCACTCCTAGGGACTCCCCCAACCTCTTACTATCGTCTATATTTTTTCCCATAGTAGTTATCTTCTAACATTTTATCTATCTAGCAATCTATTACATTTATTATTTTACTATCTGTCTCTTCCATTTAAAAATACAAGTTCAATGAGGGCCAGGATCTTAGCCTATTTTGTTCACTGACATATCCCAAGTACCCAGGACAATGTCTGGAACACAGTGGGCACTTTCACAAAACATTTGAATGAGTGAATGAATATACGAAAGAACAAATGAACAATTCAACAAAACAAAAAGATATTACATTCATCTATCTGGTTTGTAAAGGTTTTAAAAGACAGTGCTCAGAATTGATAAGGGCAGAAAAACATCACTTTCATACATTAGTATGAGAAATGTAAACTGGTACAAGCCTTCTGGAAAATAATTTAACAATCTGTGTCACATGCTAAATGTGTATACTCTCTGACACAGTAATTGCTGTTTTTAAACATTATCTTACACTTTGAATCAGATAATGGTGTGAAGATGTATACTTAGAAACAAGTCTATTGTTTAGAAAAGAGGAAACTTGAAAATTTCAAATTTTACCAATAAGGGTCTATAAATTATGGATAGCTATTATGCAGCTATCTTAAAATAATGATATTAAACATATGCTGACATGAAACAATATTCCCAACATAGTGGATGAAAAAGTAAGTTATATTAACAACTTATAGGAGGATATAATCTAGATAATGTATGAGTCTATACATTATACATGCATAGAAAGAACATGGAAGTGTGGTCACCAAAACTTTAACAAATATTACCTGCAGGTGCTGGGGCTTTAATTTTTACTTTCTTCTTTATGCTCTTCTTTATTACTTGAATTTTCTACAGTGTATACCATCTTTCTAATCAGAAAAAACAAAGCTATTTTCATTTGGAAAACCTCAGAAAGCTCTGTTTCTAATCACCCTTATGATTACATAAAGTAAGAAAGATAACTTATTTTCCATCATAAGGCTTCTCTACCAGATTGGTAAACCTTAACAATCTTGACTTCTCCTTTATATTAAATGTGAAAAAGAAAAGGTTTCAACATTGTTTCAGGAGAATATTCTCAGAAATCCACCAGCAATACTCAGGCTAATGTGACTAAAAATCAGCACTAAACTTATGCTTTCTTCTGGCTGAGCACCTTTTTTTCTGCATTGATCTGTAACATTAATGTATCTTGCTCAAACAGCAAACTAAACCAACCAAACAAAAAAGACTGTATGTTGCCAATACTAAAGGCCTTAATTCTAAAGTGTATGCTTCTTGGAGAGTGTGAAATATATTGTTCAACTTACCTAAAGAAGCAATGCAATTCCCTAGCTACTTACTAAGCTCAGAAATCAATTTGGAAAAAATATTATCTTAGGAAACAAACAGCACAGAGAGCCTGGCTCTGCCACCTGCTAGAAACATGATCATGGGCAACTTATTTAACTTTTGTGTGCTTCAGTTTCCTCATCTATAAAATGATGATATCACAAATGCAATATGATTCTTGAGAGGCCTATATATATTACTGAATATGAAGCACAAGATCTTTACATACCAAACGCATATCTAATTTGTAAAAAGCACTCAGATGCAAACTCCCATCCCTTCATACTGCAAAAGACAGCAAACATCACTATTTCTCCTGTGAAACCTTGCCAGACTTCCAGCAGAATTAGTTCTGCTTTCATAGCACTTTTGCCATATTGAAATGTTTGTCAACCCCAACAATAAGACCTTCTCTAAGGTAAGAATTATATCTTACTCACACTTATGTTTTCAGCATCTCATACAATGCCTGGCATATGGTTAACAAAGAAAAATTGGATAAATGGGTAGGTGAATAAAGAAATAAATGAATAATATATTAAAACATCTAAAAATGTTTATTCTAGAATACAACTGTAAGAAAGTCAAGTCAATGAACTAGAAAAGCTTATGTAAAGGAAGCTAAAATTAAACCAATTCTTTCAGAAAAGCTTAACAAAATGAGCCATACCAATGTCTCATATTAAATCAGTGGCAGGAAATGTCCTCAATAAAAAGTGAAACTTAAAACTGGACATATTTTCTAATAGCAAAATCTATTTCTATATTCCTTTATTGACAACAGTTATCTTATAAAATTAAACACGTCTTTTGACAGTTTCTTAGTTTCTGCCACTACATAATGCAAATCCAAATAACTGTAACTGTCAAACACACACACACACACACACACACACACACACACACACACACACAGAGAAAGAGAAGGAGAGAGAGGGGAGAGAGAGGGAGGGAGGAAGGGAGAGAGAGGGAAGGAGGGAGGGAGGGAGGGGAGAGAGAGAGAGAAAGAGAGAAAGAGAAAGAGAGAGAAAGGCTAGCCAGGTGAAAGGCAAAAAAAAAAGGCTTTCCCATAACTATCAATAAAACAAATCTGTAAAATGCTGAAATAGCCTATAAAAAAACTTCCCCGAGAGCATAAAAGAATCTGGAGAAGAAGAAAAAACTTACTAATAGAAGAGTTTGCTGTTAAAGAACATATGAAGAAAAAAAGAGAAGATGAAAGTAATTTAGGCTCATTTTTAAAAATGAAAAACAAGAAAGGGTTATCAATGCAAATAATCAACAATGCACCAAAATCTACATGGGAAAACTTTAAGCTGGAGACTTAAATTTGTTCAAAATATTAAAAGTACACACAATCCAGCCTCTTCTAATAGAAGTGCTATTAGATCTACCTGACTGAAGCTTTATGGTCCTTCAACTATGGGGCTAATTATGTAAATGCAAGTAAAGATGCTGTTAGTATGGGAAAACTGTTTGGTCTCTTCATTTAAAATTACATTTGTACTGTAAGTGTTTACCTATTATAGTGCACAGCGAAAGCTGCTTTAACACAGATAACAAAAGGGTAAATGTAAATTGAAAAACCATAAGATCCAACTTATGAAAGTATAAACTAATGATGTTTCTAGAAAATCAAAAAGTTATTTAATTACCAAACAATTTCTATACCAAAATCTCTTTAGTAGCCTTAGACAACCAAATGATCATCTAAAGTTCACTACAAATTAAAGTACTCCAGATCATGGCAAATATTTAATTTCTGCCCATTTCAGTTTAAATAAAAAGCAATAAAGTTAGAGCTCATGAGTTGACTTTCTAAGGGTAAGCCTTCCCCTGCCTCCATGGGGGAAAAAAATTCACACCATCACTTTTAAAAAAAGTAAACTTGGCCGGGTTCAGTGGCACACGTCTATAATCCCAGTACTTCGGGAGCCCAAAGTGGGCAGATCACCCAAGGTCAGGAGTTCGAGACCAGCCTGGCCAACACAATGAAACCCCATCTCTACTAAAAATACAAAAATTGGCTGAGCATGGTAGCACACACCTGTAATCCTAGCTACTCAGGAGGCTGAGGCACGAGACTCACTTAAACTCAGGAGGCAGAAGTTGCAGTGAGCCAAAATCATGCCACTGCACTCTACCCTGGGTAACAGAGTGAGACTCTGCCTAAAAAAAAAAAAAAAAAAAATCAAAGTAGCAGGAAAGATTCTTCTACTTGGAGGGAAGACACCTACGTAGTTAACCAACAAACTAATTATTACATGAAAAAGAATACACAGGAAAAGTTTTCCAGAATTGTGTCCAAACAACAGAAAAACAATACTCTCACAGTTATGACCATGAGTAAAAATATACTATAATTCTAATCATAAAGTATCAAATATCGCTCTAAATACAAAGAAATTTGATATAAATTACTCACATTGTAAAATGAAGGTAGGGTTTATGTATAGCAGCAGCTGATGACTGTTTCTTTGGTGATCCTGAGTGACAACTGGTCTCGAAAATTGATAAAGCATTTTCATCTTCACTATCCTCTAAAATTAAAGTTTCTATATCTGTTTAAGTAAATCACAATGGTTATGAGGTTTATAAAGTCATTTAATATTAGTGCCTTACCAAAGCTAAGAAAAATTGGGTTAAAAATCAGACAACATTAAATAAGTTATCTATCAAATATAATACAGGCAAATTAACAAACTGCAGCTTTTAAGATAATTTACAAACAAAATTAATATAACATTTTTACCTTTACAGACTATCTACTGAAGTATTATGAGATGTAATTTGGGAGAACTCACTGACTGAAAAAAAAACAAGTCTAGAAAACAAGTGGCATTCTCATAAAATCCCACCTATTTAACTAAAAGTCTCTGAGTTAATTTTGACCAAAACCAGTCCATTTCATCTTTAGTTTAATTAGTAGGTTAGTTGAGTCAAGGTCAGTTCTTATAAAAGCAACAAGGAATAAACTTACTCTTATTTTTTAAAGAGGATATACACCTTGTCAGGGAAGTCTTAGTCTAGTTAAGATGGAGTCAGAAATTCCATCAAAGCTATTATTAAAAATACACTCATTTACATAGCATTATTCTCTCTATGGGCCTTAGGTTACCACTCAGGGAACTAACTTGGAACTAAAATCTCTACTGAGAATGCAACACTTAAAGCCTTACCTAGACTACCACCTAAAGTATGAACAGCTATACTTCAAACACACCTAATCAAAAGTGACAATTCATTCAATAAAAAGCAATGCTTCATATGTACAGGATATGACAGAGAATTAAGATAAAGAGAAATCATACCCTTTCAAAACAAACCAAAAAATATATATACAGATGCTTTCTAAAATGAGATACTAAATTGTGCTGGCAGACAGAGATTTCAAGTGGCTTTTAAAAGCTAAATACTTAGTACAAGTCATATTTTAAAAATTAATCTGGGAAATAACTGAGTATCTTCTGAGTGATAATTTCATACAGAAGGAAATGATATTTGTTTAAGAAAAATATTAAAGACCAAAACAAGCCAGAACAAATAATATAACTAAACAGCTAAAAGTCATTACTGATAATCAAATACAATTTGGTTGCTCTTCTCCACTGGTTCATGTCACCCAGTTCTACCAACAGGATCTAATGTATACTTTATATTTACAAAAAAAAGTTATAAGAAAACATAGATAATAATACTATAAAATGGTAATTCACAAATGGAGATAAAGAGCTATGATAATCTCTCCAAAGGGAAGATGAGGTTTTTATGATTTTCTAAAGGAGACATAAGTTTTTTGGGAAGTTTTGGTACATAAAATACATATGAAATACATTTCCAGTTATGAAATTCAGAAATAAAAAATTCACAAATCATGGCATGGTGCCTGGCTCATAGATATTCAATAAAATAGTCGTTCCCCGCTCTGTCTGCCAAATTTAAGAAATCAGGTATTCCATGTGGTATCTTATGTGAGTCTGTCACTAAACAATTAAAGTTTCTGAAAAATATATTTATGACAGAAGAATTCATTGAACAATATTCATAATTTTTACTATACATATTTTTAATGTTAGTATAATTCTCTGAATAATTTTCTGTTTGGTGCAGCCTACATTCCAGACTAGGTGCTAGGCACTGGAGAAATTAAGATAATCAAAAGACATTACTTTCCCTTCAAAGTTTACAAGCCTTATACTCTGATTAGAATGTCAACCTAATTTTTAAATTTTAAATTTTGATGTTTTTAATATTTTTTATTATTATTATTATTTTTTAAAGAGACAGGGTCCCAACATATTGGCCAGGCTGGTCTTGAACTCCTGACCTCAGGTGATCTTTGGTCTTGGCCTCCCAAAGTGCTGGGATTACACTGCGTGAGCCACCACACCCAGCCAGGAGTGATGTTTTAAAGATAATTTTCTGCTTGTATCTCAGGTGCAAAGTACAATCTTGAGGCTTGATAAAACTCTAGACCCTCTACAATCAGGTTCTTATTTACTCCCTTAGCAATACCTCACACTCCTATCAGCACTGCACACTACAGAGTGCCCTACCAATAATAACAAAATGATGAGTTTAACCCAAAGAAGCATTATAGCAGCATAGGTAAGGGCAAGGGCTCTGTGGTCAGGCTCCCTGGGTTGAGACAGGCCCCAGAACTTACTGAATGACCTTATATTAACTAAATTACCAGGCTGGATGTGGTGGCTCATGTCTGTAATCCCAACACTTTGGGATGCCAAGGAGGGTAGATCAGCTGAGGTCAGGAGTTCGAGACCAGCCTGACCAATACAGTGAAACCCCATCTCTACTAAAAACAAACAAACAAAAAATTAGCTGGGTGTGGTGGCACACACCTGTAAGCCCAGCTACTTGGAAGGCTGAGGCAGGAGAATCGCTTGAACCCAGGAGGCAGAGGTTACAGTGATCTGAGATCACACCACTGTACTCCAACCTGGGTGACAGAATGAGACTATGTCTCAATAAATAAATAAATAAATTGCCAGCCTACATCTCCCACTCTCTGCCTCTATATAATCAGAGTGCTCACCTGTAAGCCTGTTAAGTGGATTAACAGGTGGGGCACAGTGGCTCACGCCTGTATTCCCAGCACTTTGGGAGGCCAAGGTGGGTGGATCACCTGAGGTCAGGAGTTCAAGACCAGCCTGGCCAAAATGGTGAAACCCCATCTCTACAAAAAATACAAAAAAAAAAAAAATCAGCCAGGTGTGGTGGCAGGCACTTGTAATCCCAGCTATTCAGGAAGCTGAGGCAGGAGAATCACTTGTACCCAGGAGGTGGAGGCTGCAGTGAGCCGAGATGGCACCATTGTACTCCAGCCTGGCCCAACAAGAGCAAAACTCCATCTCAAAAAAAAAAAGGAGTAATAAATGACAATTTAAGGGCTTTTAAGGTTAACCTATTATTATTATTATTACAGTCAACTTTCTAAAGATAGTAATAGCCCTATATTAAGATGATCAGAATGTCCCAAAAGTGAACATTCATTAATTTGTCTTACAAACATTTGCCAGGCAACTACCATATGTCAGGCAATATGCCAGGCCTGGAATATATAGTACTGAATAAAATAGATAATATTACAATAATGACACATAATCTTATGAGGAAACTATATTTATTTATTCCTGTACTTGTTTCATTTTAACAATATGAAAAGTAGTTTACAGTACCTTCTTTGTCACTCTGGCTAATTTCAGCATGAGGAAACACTTTTTGCAAGACTGCTAGGATGTTGTTGAAGCTTCTTTCCAGTAGTGGCCTTATGATGGGGGACAGTGCATGCCCTGAAGACATCACAGCACGCTGGGAAGCAGGCACAATATTCTGCATTGCATGGTAAAAATCTTGGGCACTAAGCACTATTGAGGAAACATCCAGCTGCAGTTTATGACTGCTAGCATAGATCTGGGGATAACGTCTCCGCAGCGCAATCAGGGCAGCTTCAGTGCACAGGGCCTTGATATCAGCTCCACAGTAGCCTAATGCACAAAAGGAGAAGGATAAAAAAGGTACATTCATTATTCCATGCACCAACTATGTTTCGTAAATATACACATCTTTATCTAAAGTTATAATCAATACTAAATCAATAACTATGTACAATTTTATCAGTAAAAAAAAACTAGCCATTTAAAATCACCAAATAAAACTGTTGAATTAAGGCTAACTACTTACACTAAGATTTAAAATGTTTGAATATTTTTAATTAACAAAAACATAAGCTAACAATATTAAAGTGAAACAACCTATGTTTCTTATGTCCTTGATATAAGCTTTAAAACAAAAGTCATGTATTATGTGATTAACTGATTACAATATACAACTTTTTTTTCTTTTAAGAGACAGAGTCTCAAATAAATAAATTAATTAATAAGAGATAGGGTCTGACTCTGTCACCCAGCCAGGCTGGAGTGAAGTGGTACAATCTGGCTCACTGCAACCTTCACCTCCCAGCCTCAAGTTGTCCTCCCACTTCAGCCTCCTGAGTAGCTGGGACTATAGGTGTGTGCTACCATACTCGTGTAATTTTTTTATTTTATTTTATTTATTTATTTTTGTAGAGATGAGGTCTCACTATATTGCCTAGGCTGGTCTCAAACTCCTGAGCCCAAATGATCCGCCTGCCTCGGCATCCCGAAGTGCTGGGATTACAGCCGTAAACCACCACACCTGGCCTACAATGCACAGCTTTCTTTAGGAAAAAGTTTTAAAAGAATAATAGTTATAGTTGAGTCCTTCATCAGTATTCTCAATCATTAGATTAGTTCTCATGACATTATACTTACTTATAAATGATTTTTCTAATATTAACTTCCAAACACATAAAAGAGTAGTATATAAACAGAAACTTCAAAAACAGAGGTATTCTACTACCAACTCTGAGTGCAACCAACTATTAAGTTAACATTCATTTACTCCTATAATTATCACTTAAAATTGTAATTCATCTGATAGTTCCAAATATATTAAATAAGAACATTAAAAAATATCTCCTCCTGAAGAATGCTCTATGTGGGAAAAAGATATTTCCATTGATTTTCCACGTTAATTATCTTTGTTTAGTTTAAAATGATTGATAATCTAATTCTAAGGGCTATATCAACATGGGGTATTATTTATTATCCATGTCTAATGGATGATCCAATCAAACAACAGATCAAGCCCCAGTGTTTTAAAGTCATTTCATTCATCTGAGTAACAAATACATACAAAAACACATGCTCTGTTGCATCCTTGTCACAAAAAAGAAAGAAAAGCTCAAACTAGTTTTTTCTGTTAGCAATTAAACTTGTATTTGGTCACAATTATCAGTTATGCCAGCAGGGGGAACCATTCGAATAGTTACAGAATATTAGACCCTAACTAAGCTCCTCGACGAACACCAGGTTTATTTTAATTTTATTTTATTTTAGGGAGACAGCATATCGCTCTGTTACCCAGGCTCCGGTACAGTAGGTGATCATGGCTCACTGCAGCCTTGACTTCCTAGGCTCAAGAAATCCTTCTGCCTCAGCCTGCTGAGTAGCTGACACTACAGTGTGTGCCACCACATCAGGCTAATTTTGTGTGTGTTTTTTTTTTTTTTTTTTGTAGAGATAGGGGTCTCAAACTCCTGGCCTCAAGCAATCCTCCTGCCTCAGCCTCCCAAAGTGCTGGTATTACAGGCATGAGCCATCACACCTGGCCTATTTATCTTTGTATACCTCACAATGACCTTATAGAACACTTAAATACTGAACTATGGTGATTACAAAGGAAAACTTATTCAAAGTTATGGAAAAATTTAACATGATCTGGAAGAACTTAATTCAGAAGACTATAAGCAGATTAAGCATTAACATTGTTCCATGACAGCAATCTGTCTCACAAATAATTTTTCAGATAACCAAATTTACCGCTAGTGTCTCATTTTATTTTCTATTTCTCAAAGAATAAACCTGGAAAAAAATATATTTTCCTTTTGCATATATATCTGTTACGTTAATTCAATAATGTATAGAATACTAGCTCAAAGTTATAAACAGTTAACAAAATAATCCAAGGATGTGATTATAGAATGTGAATTCTGTCTTCCATTCCAGAGGAATTAAGGAATATACTACCATCTTCAAACAATATAAACAACCACATTTCTATTTCTTCTTTAAAAGTATATACACAGTTAATGAACATACTGTACAGTCCCATTTTAAGTGCAAAAGCCTAAGTTAAAAAAATTAAAACTCAGAAACTATTAAGGCAAAACATAAAATTATCCACTAGAAGGCATTTTACGTAGTAAATGTTACCCATAACATTTATGTCTGCCATAACATGTTAATTACATATGTAACAGCAATGTATTGTTCATCTTTCCCTCATTTATTCCAGACAAAAGAAATTATCAATAGACCCCACTTAATGAAGTAGATTTTCACATGAATTATCATAACCAATAGACTATAAAGGAGGAAATTTCTTTACATTTGCTTATAAGTAAAAATTACCAGTTTATATCTGCGATTCTCACCTTGATTATCCATCTGAATAAACACTGAAACTGAAACAAGAACAGATTCCCAAGCCCCACAATAAACCTAGTGAATCAGAATCTCTGGGGGTTTGAAATTATACGTGCATTTCGAGAAAGCTTTAGAAGTGATTCCGATACACACACAAAATTGAGAACCACTGATTTAACATACTTCCTTCTAAAACTTTTTAAGTGCATCATAACCATGGTTAAATGGGTTATACTTAGGTTGACCACATGTGCTGGTTAGGCCTTTTGTCCTGTCATAATAATAATAATTAATAGCACAACTTTTCACTCTCAAAGCGTTCTTGTTTAGACAATAAATAATATGATCATTCTAGTAATACTGAAAACATACTACAGCCTTTTAGGAGTTAAAAGTTAATATTAAAGAAATTATAAACATCTCTTTCATAACCATGCTAATTCTAACCTTACAATTCTAATACTCTGTGAACACATTTAGACATCAAATAAAAAGCATTCTTGAGTATTGCTATTAAGATAGAAATTGTTCTGAAAGGCTGAAAATACAACTACTGAAGAGGTTAGACTAGAAACAAGGCCATAACAAAATTTTATGAAGTTTTAAGTACAACATCAAACATAACGAAGGCCCACAAGATAGACACTTCACTGAGACTCTTTCATTGTTTTAGCCCTCTCATTGAAAATGGAATAGATAAATATGATTAGAGTTGAGCATTTCATTAATCGTAAGTTCCTACTATTTATGCAAATGTTCCTGATATCAATGTATGCTGAGTTTTTCACTATCCAAAATCACACCCAATATGCATGCAAAAACCTCCAAGAACTTGGGAATTTCAAGGTAAAAGTTACCAAATCCATAACCTCTAACAAAAGGTCAGCTATCTTTGCAGCTGTTCATCAGGACTACATACTCATTTATTAGGCATAAATTTCAATGAACTGAACCCATTCCTGTTAAAACATGTTTGGCATATATACACTAGTGAGTTTGTAATGGATTTAAAAATACTATTTCATTCCTGTTTAAAGATCTGAATTTGATTTTTTTTTATGTGAACCGGTTTCTCAGATGAAATGAATGTCATAACAAAAAACAGAAGTCATTTAATTATAATGGATTTTTATGTCACTGTCCAGGAAGCAAATGGTATATAAACAGAGTCTGCAGACATAAGGCCACCCCACAGAGGGGAGGAAAAATGGTAAGAGAAATTTATCAGTCCTATAAGAAATTATACCATGGAAATTCAAAAACTTAAGAAACTCCCTAAAAGCTAAAATAAATCACTTGGAAAAATGAGAAGTATTGTCTTTGGAAATGCAAAAGGAAACTAAGATTCTAATATTTGGGATGAAGAATTAAACTAGAGTATATAATATTTCAGATGGTAGACAGGATAATAGAAAGTAATTTAGAATACCTATCTCTTAGGGAATTTCCAAAACGATTTGACAACTTGACTTCTGCTTATTTCAGTTAAGGATCATTCTGTGACAAATTCACAGAAAAGTCTACAAAGATTTTCCAGTCTGATCTGAACTCTAATAAAATAATATCATAAATAAAACGGGTATAATTTCAAAAAGGGAAAAGATTGGATTTTGTACCAAATACCACCCTCTCCCATAAAGCAGCACAAGGCTTTGCAAAGGTAAAGCCAAATTTACATGAAATGTGTTTGGCGCATGCTCTCTTATACCAGGCAAAGCTTAAACTGAAGTAGTGCTGGAGAGATTTACGTTTTCTCCTCACCAGAAGTTGTCGAGGTCTTTGTGGTTCAAAAGCTGAGGGATGCTGCTTCGGAGATGGAGGTCCCTGTGGATGAAGAGGATAATTTGGATGTAGCTAACTGAATGGACTAATGTTCTATTTAAGTTTTAATTATTTGATGGTGGATCACAATGATTTTTTAAATTAAGTTGTTCTTTTTGGCTTTGGTAACTTTAAAGTTTTCCCAAGTAAGCTGTTGTTAGTGAACTTATTTGGGGGATTTCTTCATGCTTAAAAAGTTAATGAAGATTGGGGCTTTTTTAAATTTATATTTTTCAAAGAATGAGAGGATAACAGACAAAAGGGGGAAAGAATGTAGGAAAAATACCTGTGTGTATATTCAGCTACCTAATATTGTATTCTTTTTATTTCAGACCTAATTAGAGCCAAAACCCTGAATTCCATCTCCTATGTGTGATCATCTGTGCAGATAAACGCTCTCACCATGTCCTAGAAGGACAGTAGTGTCCATTCACTCTGTGGGGAGATCTTTCACTCTGTGAAAAATTTACAGTTAAATTGAAAAGTTTTAAATTTGGGGAAATACTATCAAATACCATTAACTATTTTCTTTGAAGACCCCTTCCACCCAACTTCTTTCTAGACCACAGGAATGAAAATGATCTGCAAAGTAAAAGTAAAAGGCTGCAGTCCTGCTTTGACATGAACCTTTCTTTCTCAAGTTTAAGCTTATTTTTCTTAGTAAAATTTCTAAGAGGGAATGATTTTTTCAAAAGGAGACCCTGTAGTAATATTATGGATACCCAGCTCTCAATGAAAGGCATGTTATTATTGAGCTTTGTTAACTAAACACCTAATGGCAGTTAAAATTCTAATTGAGAAGTACCCAAACTTTCAGTGAAACAGTTAAAATAATTTTAAAATATAAAGGCAGAGCCAATCTGTTGCACAATCAAAAACATAACTATGCTCATTCACATTCCAAACACAAGGGCAAAGGGAGGCTTAGCAGAACAATGGCAATCAAAGAATTCAAACAGTAACACTCACCAACACATTTTTCAGCCAATTCACCTAAAAAAGCATCTGACAATTTTGGATTCCAGTCCCTGGTATGGATCTGTAAGATGTGTTTTCTTGCCTAAGATGAAAAGCACAGACATATAAAGTCTTGCCCAAGAAGAAAAGTACAGATGAAATATTATCAATCCCTCGAATATGTTAGGTAAAATAAATTTTGACTAACCATATCCCATTAAAATTTTTATTTTTTAAAATAATTTAAACACCTTAGCATCTATCTACATCAACTCTGATTCCAACAGTAAACTGGGAGATATGTAGTAGAGATCTTGTCTCTGTTTCACAATCTAAGACATTTAATGTTGTAAGAGGTGAAGAAAATTGACTAGCAGAATATAACGACCATGACTCATCTGGGACTAGAATTCAAAACCAAATTTCACTTTTCTACCATACCATTTCTACCATTTGAAAATATATGAACAAGAAACTTTTATGTTATAAAAGTTATAGTCAAATTTTAAACAAACTTTAATTTCACAGATTTGTGGTGTTATGATTGACAATGAGCAAAATGATAAGTAACTTAAACTAGAAAAAAGTTTTTATTTGAAAAGTTTTCAATTTTAAATAAATATCATGCATGCCAGTTGTGGTGGCTCACACCTGCAATCTCAGCACTCTGGGATGCTGAGGTGGGAGGACCACTTGTGCCCAGGAGTTGAAGGCTAGCCTGGACAACATAATGACACCCTGTCTCTACAAAAAAATTGTTTTTTAATTAATTGGGCACGGTGGTGAACGCCTGTGGTCCCACGTACTCAGGAAGCTGAGGTGGGAGTATTACTTGCGCCTGAGAGGTCAAGGTCTGCGGTGTGCTGTGATCACACCACTGCACTCCAGCCTGGGTGAGACAGTGAGACCCTGTCTTAAAGAAAAAATATAAAATAAAAATGTGTATACATATATATATAATGCATATTATTACTTTGTCAGTTAGTTGATGCTTTGGCATTTAATACCTAACAAGGTAATTTCAATAAATATCAATTAAATGCATTGAAAGATCTAAGTATTATAAACAATTTTACATTGATTTCAGCATTCTCTAGCTTAAATCTGACTGCATAGCACAATCAAAATTTTAACATATTGGTTCTACAACAGAAATTTATTTTTCTAAAATAGCTTTTTTGTTTTTGTTTTTTGAGACTGAGCCTCGCTTTATTGCCCAGGCTGGAGTACAGTGGTGTGATCTCAGCTCACTGCAACCTCAGCCTCCCAGGTTCAAGTGATTCTCATGACTCAGCCTCTGGAATGGCTGTGATTACAGGCATCCACCACCACACCTGGCTAATTTTTATATTTTTTGGTAGAGATGAGGTTTCACTATGTTGGCTAGGCTGGTATTGAACTCTTGACCTCAAGTGATCTGCCTCCTTGGCCTCCTAAAGTGCTGGGATTACAGGCGTGAGCCACTGCACAATGCCTAAAATAGTTTTTTTAAAAAACCACTAACATGTAAGAATCTATAATCAGCTGATACCACCCTCCCACCACCAACAGTCAGATGAGAATTTTGCTTTCACATTTGTCTTCCTTGGAGAAAATTACAACACTTCTTAAAAACTGAATATGTTTGTTCCCTCAACACTGCTATCTAAGCTTCTTGAGACATGAAAAAGCAAATTATAACCAAGATGATAACATCTTACTGGCTTGATGAGGAATTTGGGGTCCAGTAACAAAACAAAACAGAACAACTTCAAAGTCATGAAGATAAATCTCGCTCAAAAAGTTGACCAAATCTGGAATCAATAGCTACAGCTTCAATTCCAAGTTCTAAGTTAGGCATTCAGCTATGAAAGTTAAAGCAATGATATGACACTTATTTTCTTCCAACTTGAAGTATTTGCCTGAACAGATACTAAAAAAAGAAGGTCCAAAAGAAATATCAACCTAACAGCATATATGTTCTATAAGATGACATTAAGAATCCATATAAACTTCATTAGCAGCACAGGTACTGCTCATTACAAGATCCTTAAAAAATCAAGAATATGTCAAAAAAAATTATGCTGGAAGATATCCCAAAAGAGATCCATTCTTATCCTCTCATTTCTCTAAAAGGAGATTTTTAAAAATGAAATTAATTATATCTAAGGTTAGCAAGTTATTTTCAGGTCCCTAAAACATTTAAGTTCCATGCTCTTTCCCTATACAACCCAATCAAACTCACCTTCCTTTTGTCATACTAAAAACAAGACATAGAATGAAGAAAAAATTATTTAAATGTAGAAATCAAGAAATGTTCATTACATATTTTACTTTATATCGCATACCAAATAGGAAGTCAAATGGCTTCCTCTAATAGAAAGTACCTTCCTCTACTATTAAATGTCAAAGGCAAATTCAAGCCCCCTCATTTTTCAGAATCCACAAGTATACATTCAAACATATATTACTTATAACAATCATAAAAATTATGATGATGATGATAAAGGAAAATAAATTTAAAAGCATTATTGCATATAGAAAATGTACATTTTATGCAAATAGTAACAAAGGTATTAAAATTTGAAACCAAGATTTACTTTTATTAATCTTTTACTTAATCAAATAGCAAAAGTCATGATACTCTATTGGCCAAACCACAGGAGTGAGACACTGACTGGTAACACTTTAAATTAATGACCCAAATGGGTTCTTTTTACCACCCTTAATACTTCCCTAGGCCATTCATTACACCTTTCTCCTAGCAAACTATTTCACAGCACATCTTCACACTCCACCGATAACCTTGCCTCCTAATTCACTGAGAAAACTGAAGCAATAAGAAAAAAAACTTCCACAGACTCCCCCACATCCTAATCACCAAAGATGTCCATCTATCAGCATGTGTACCAACAATCTTCTGTCTTCTCTCTATTGTCACAGATGAACTAGCCAGCTCCTAGCTAAAGTCATTCACACCACTTTTATGCTAAATCCTATCACTTTTTTGCCTATTGAGGACATCTCTCAATTTCACACAAAAATTCCCTTTTCTACTGGATAGTTCTTCCATCTTGAAAGCAATGAAACACATTATCTTGTTCCTGCTTCCTTCAAAATCATATCGCCTAAATTTTTTGCTTCCCTTTGCAGAAAAACTCTTTTTAAAATATATCTATATTCACTCCCTCCAATTCCTTCTCATTTTCTCTTGAACTAACACACTCCAATTAAGCGTTTGCACCCACTACTAACTGAAACTGTTCTCATCAGATTTGATGACCTACGAAATGATAAATACAATGAGCAATTTTCTGTCCTCAGCTGAATGGACTTAGCAACATGTGACATGGTTAATCACACCTGCCTCATTGATACATTTTCTTCACTTGGCTTCCAGACCACCCCACTCTCTTAGTTTTCCTCTTGCCTTACTGACTGCTCTGTAAGACAGAAGATTTGGTAATCTCATCTAGTCTCAGGACCTTAAAAACTATTTAAGGGAAAAAGGTAAATAGCCAGCATAGGCCTTTCCACAGACTCCGGCCTGAGAAAAATGACCTTAGATTTCAGTCACATAAAACTGTTTCCTTGAAATGTTAGAAAGGGAAAGTTACTGTGGAAAACTATGTTCAAGATCCATGCTGTGCAATATAGTAAGCCATGAGCCACACAATGCTATTTTATTTAAATTTTAAATTAACTAAGACTAAACAAAATTTAAAATGCAGTTCTTTAGTCACACTAGCCACATTTTAAGTGCTCAACAGCCACATGTGGCTAGTCGCTACCACACTGCACAGTGCTCAAAGAATAATGCCAATAAAGAACACTTCCATTATCACAGAAAATTCTATTAGACAGTACTGTTCTAAACCTTGATTACTGTTAAACCTTTGATTTGTGTGAAATGAACCTGGACTGTGAGGCTGTGACTGGCATATAGACTCTGAGGCCTACTTAACTAAGATAGTACAGATGACAACTGGGAAATCAAGGAAATGGCCTTCCTGTTCTGTGTCTCAGAACTAAGCATATTTCCCCATGTACTAAAGACCATAAAAGCCGTGCTCGGACTGTTGTTATATGTCCCAAAAAATAAAAGCTGATGCTTCCCCATGCTAAAGCAGACTGTACCTACTTCAGCCCTATCTCCTACAAATAAACACACCAATATGCAATGATACATTGCTGAAGGCTGCACTTTGGCAATGAAAATAATGCTGTCTATGCTATGTTTCCTGTCCTGACAAAACTAGGTAAACCTGGTGCCAATTTAAAGCCTGTAAATTGGATTGTCAATCCAAATCTGAGTCAACTAGTGGTGATTGTGGAGACTGATGTCAATCTGATGTATGAACTGCTCTGCACAGGGGAAGCCATTGCCTTTGTTTCTCTATTGTCTTCCATACAGTCCTAATCACTAAGATTTTCACATCTAGGTATGTTAAACCCAGGCATTTCACAGAGGTCTAAGAACAAAGCCATACAACAATACATATTCACATACAGTATCTCCTCTGCATATATCTCTTCCTCTCAAATATGACTTTCTAATGAAAAGCCAGTCAGACGATAATAATCAAACCAAGATAATATTAAAAATTTCAAGTTGAATTAGGAAAAAAGAACTTTGTATATCATATTAAAAAACATTTACATAATCAATGATAAACATTGTCCTGTGTTAATACATTCTTTAAAAACACTTTATACCATAATGAATAATGTTTGTTGCTTTTAATTAAATATAGCAATTTCTGTGAAAATTTGGGTACTGGGTCCTTATTCATAAACCCACTAATACTTTATAAAAACATTATTTTATGAGAATAAAATTACTTTGGCTAACTAGAGACATAATCTGTCATACAGGACAACTACTACAATCCAGAGAACTAAAGCACAACTAAACGTCTACAGTGACCTAATCAAGAGCTTTCCTCTTACTGCCTAAAAATCATATACTTTCTTATAATTGTTAATAGAAAAAAAACTGTTCCATAATTACATAAGACTTTTAAAGTATTAACTAAGATATCCTATAAGCACAAAATATGAACAATGAAAATTCATACACTATCACCCTCAGAACATATGCCTTATAGAATTACATATAAATATTAACATACTGAAAACAAAAACTCTTACCTTTTGATCAGGCAGGTTGAACAGGAATTCTCTGTCAAAACGACCAGGTCTCCTGAGTGCAGGATCTATAGAGTCAAGTCTGTTTGTAGCACCAATAACAACAATTTCACCCCTATTATCTAATCCATCCATAAGAGCAAGGAGGGTTGATACTATAGAGCTGTAAAATAATTTTCAGACAAAATTTTAAAAAAGAAACCATTGTAAACACTGCTGCTTACAACAACTTTTATAAGTTTTTAATGCTAATAAAATAACTATAGCATGATTATATTTTAATGCAGGATCAAGTGATTTACAAAAATTATTTTCAAAGGCATTCAGAATAAAACAAAAACAAATAAAATAAACATCAAAGGCATTCAGAAAATATAGTAGACTCCTAAACCTTGACAACCAAAACAAATGGACTTTATCAAAATTAAAAACTTTTCTGCTTCAAAGGATACTATTAAGAAAGTAAAACTATAACCTAGAATATCTGTAAATCATATATTTGATAATATATACAATGAACAATTATAACTGAACAACTAAACAATACAAAGACAAATAATAAAATTTAAAAGTAAGCAAAAGGGCCAGGCACAGTGGCGCACGCCTGTAATCCCAGCACTTTGGGAGGCCAAGGTGGGCAGATTGCTTGAGCCCAAGAGTTTGAGATCAGCCTGGGGAACATAGCAAGACCCAATCTCTAAAAACAAAAAATATTTTTTAAAAATAGACAAAAAATTTGTATAGACATTTCTCCAAAGACGATATACAAAACTACATCAATAGTCATCAAGCATATGTAAATTAAACCAAATGAGATGCCACTTCAAAACCACCAGCATGACTATAATCGGACAGATAGGTAATTAACAGCTTTTGATGAGGATGTAGAGAAGCTGGAACACTCATACACTGACTGGTTGGTAGGAACATAAATTGATGTTCCTCTTTGGAAAAAGAGTATTGCAGTTCCTCTGTTAAACATAGAGTTACCAAATGATCCAGCAATAACCACAAAAAAACCTAACACACAAATGTTCACGGCAGCATTTTTCATAATAGCCAAAAAAGTGGAAGAAACCCAAATGTCCATCAACTGATAAGTGAATAGAATAAATATGGTATATCCATACGATGGCAGTATTCCTCAATAAAAATAAATGAAGTACCGATAGCTACAACGACATGGATGAACCTTGAAAACACTGTGCTAAAGAAGCCAGACACAAAAGGCCACATATTGTATGATTCCATTTTATACAAGATATCCCAAATAGGCAAATCTATAGAAAAAGAAAGTATATTAGAAGTTGCCTAGAGCTTGGGAGGATGAGGAGAATGTTGGGAGTGATGGTTAAAGGGTTTATATGAGGTTTCTGGGGTCATGAAAATGTTCTAAAATTGACTGTAGTGATGGTTACACAACTTTGTAAATATACTGGAAGTCACCGAACTAAGCAGTTGAAATGAGTAAACTGGGCCAGGCGCAGTGGCTCACACCTGTAATCCCAGCACCACACTGGGAAGCCGAGGCAGGCAGACTGCCTGAGGTCAGGAGTTCGAGACCAACCTGGCCATCTCTACTAAAAAATACAAAAATTAGCTAGGCATGGTGGTGGGCACCTGTAGTCCCAGCTACTTGGGAGGCTGAGGTAGGAGAATTGCTTGAACACGGGAGGCAGCAGAGGTTGCGGTAAGCTGAGATTACACCACTGCACTCCAGATTTGGTGACAAAGCAAAACTCCACCTCAAAAAAAAAAAAAAAGAGTTAACTGTACAGCTGTTATTATGGGATCTTTGTGGGGGTCGAATTTTCTGGCTGGAAACCTCTGTGGCTGGTGGCACCTCTGCCCCAGTTTTGCTTAGACCTGCTGGGCTTGTTCTGCCCACCCAGCCTGGCAGACTGCACTTACTCACACTACCAGCCTAGATCCCATGCCTGCCAAGGGCAAGCCAGGCATGGAGCAGCAAGGGGTGTTTGAGTGAGCGTGAGGTGCAGCCACTGCGCACAGTCAGGCATGCTGGTTGCTGCAGTGGGACAAGCAGCTCCAAGGTTGGCACAAGTGATGGCTCTCTGTGAGGTTGTGGTTGGACCAGGTACACTGCAAGCAGCTTCCATGGCTGCCATCGGGGAACACAGTGGTGCCTGGAAGCTTGGAGACTCTGGGAACCACAGGGACCCAAAGAGGGAGTCACAGCCCTGGCTTGGGGAGCTCCCAGGTTTGGGCTCCCTGAAGGGCCATAGCTTTTCTCTCCTCTTCACCCACAACATGCCAAACAAGGGGTGTGCTTCAGCCCTGTTTGTATTACAGCTCTTTCAGCCCCACCAATTGACAGGTCCTGAGTTCTTATCCTGCATTCAGGAAGAACAAAGTATGCGGACAAGTGGAGGGTGAGCAAGGCAAAGAGGAGCTTTATTGAGTGACAGAATAGCTCAGAGGAGATCCTGGAGTGGTAGCTCCTCTCTACAGGCAGGTCGTCATGTCAAGTGTTCAGCTCTCAGCAGAGGCCCTGAAGTGGGTGGCTTCCCTCTGCAGCTGGTCATCCTGACATCTACAGCTCTCAGCAGAGAGATGGCCCTGGAGGGGGGAGCTCCTCTCTGCAGTTGGTCTTCCTGATGTCCACTCAGCTCTGGCTGAGCCAGGGCTTTTATGGGACTCAGAGGGAAGTGCACCTCAACTGGTCAATGGGTGGCTTTGGGCAGGCCCAGAAGAGGCACAAGAAGTTCCCACTCCAGTCTGTGGGACTGGCAGCCCAGCCCCTCATTAGGGACCTGCCTCCTCCTGCCCAGGAGCCTGTGTGTCTTCTGCTGCCATTCATAGTGCCCAAGCAGTTTGTGCCAAGGGGCACCTGCAGGCCAGCGCCAAGCTGCCCTCAGCCACCCCGTCGGTTCCCTTCACAGGCTCATCGGCACCCAAAGTCTGGAGGGGGCTGAGGCAGCAGGGAGCTAGCATGCAGCACTAACCCTGAACATGCACACAACCAGCTAGGCTGCAACAGTGCCCAGGCTTGGCCCCAACCTTGCTCCAAGATCGATGTGGAGGCCAGGAGTGGTGAGAGGCCAGGCAGTGGGAGCAGACAGCTCCAAGCCTGTGGGTACAGAGGAGGCCTTCCCAGGCCCCCCAGAGTGCAGAGATGCCAGGTTCCACGGCCATGACTTGGGCAGCTGTAGCTGCGCCCAGGAGGGCAGGACTCCTGCCTGCTCCCAGGCCCCCGCAAGAGTACAGAGAGGCCCAGGTCCACAGCCATGATTTGGGCAGCTTGCAGCTGCACCCAGGAAGCCCTCATCCCACCAACTCAAAAGGAGTGGAATTCCCACTTGTGCCCCACTTCCATCAGCTCTGTGGAATGTGCAGCCCGAGCCACACCTCCCCACTGTAGCAGGAATGATGGTGGTGGCCACCCAGATGGGCCACCGCTGCTATCACTGAACTGTATCTCAATAAAGCTGGTGTTTTTTTTAAAGAAAAAATACAATAGTTAGTTTTTAATAGATAGCAATCTGGGAGGTTTTAAATGTCTGGAAATGTATATGATGTTTAGTTTCTGTTACATTAGATTTGCATTATTGTTATACCTTTGTACAATTTCTTTAGAATGGCTACCACTTTATGTTCAACTCAAAATTATTTTCTGCATATTTTAGAGTAGTTTTTAAAAAGTATGACTTAAACATTTCTGAATATAAGTGTTTCATGTCTAATTATAACAAAACCATAGTTCTAGTAACAATGTTCTTTCTAGTGTTTTCCAACTGCTCTCATTTCTATTCCTTTACTCTTACTGCTAACACCTGCCTGAAATAACTTCTCCAATATGTTCAACATATTAAAGAAATCATTCTCCTTCCCAAACACACTGCTCTGGTTGTGTTTCCAAAATCTATAAGCAGAACCAAAATGCTAGATACTCAGTGTATGTGTGAAGGAAGGATGTGTGATTTTTCTTTTCAAATTGAGTAACTGAAAATTAGTGACCTAGGTTTCTCATTAAAGATATAAAGGGGGTGGGGAGTATAAGTAGCCTCAAATATAAGTTCATATTTAACCTCCAATTTTCCCTTAGTATCTTCCAATTACAGATTGGCACTTCAAGTGTTTGCTGGAATTTATCTGCAATTTTAAATGTCTTGTAACTGAAAAGTCTTCAGATGATAAAGACTCAGACATGGCCAGAAACAGAATTACAATCTAACTTAAAATATACCAAAAGTTGTCTTGAAAAAAAAAAATCTGAACGGCCAACCCTTGGATCACAATCCTTTAGCAACTCCTATGATGTCGAAAATTAAAAGTCCAAACTACTTGATATGATATTCAAGGCCTACTTGCCTATCCTAAATTCTCTCTCCTACATTATTTTCTAAAATCGCTGTTTTATCTTTCAAATATACATCTAAAATCCAATGAAATTGTTTTGTATGGTGTGTAGAGGGATCTAGGTTTTTTTCCCGCTAAAGAGATATCCAATTTTCCCAGCATGATCTATAAAAAAGGTCATCTTTTCCTAACAGCATCTGCATTGCCTCTTTTACCATAAATGAGGCATCCATATGTGTGTGCATTTATTTATGGATCTGGGCTCCATTCCATTCATCTATTTGTCTAGTCTTCTGCCAATATCAAATTTTCTTAACCCTAAGAGGCCTTAATAACTAGTAGAGCAAGTGCTCCCACCTTGTAGAAGAAAAGACAATTGAAAAATATTTATTTCCATTTATTTAATCTTTCTTTAATGTTTGTCAATCGTTTTAATATTTTCTGCATAAATATAACATAAGACTTCTTAGACTTACTCATAGTAACGTTTTTCTAATGAGATTGCAAATAGTAACTTTTCATTTTTACACAATTACTAGCAACAAAAATTTAAAAATTATGTTTATATTGATTAGTCTAAACTTCCTAGCATCTATCTACAGATTGCTTGCAATCCCTACATACATAATTGTAATCCCTAAATACAAATGATAAGAGTATTGTTTTTTTCCTCTTTAAAATGCATATCTTGTATAGCTTTGTCTTGCCAGACTACAGTCACTGTGATCTATAGAACAGTATTGGTCAGAAGTGTTCATAGCAAAATAAACACACTTGTCATATTCCCTATATTATAAGAAGAGTTTCCATGTTTGAACATTAAGTCTGTTTGTTGTAAGTTTTTCTGTAGCTACCTTTAAGGAAATACTTTATATTCCTTGTTCTCTAAGATGAAGACCTTATTATGACTAAATATTGCATTTTATCAAACATTTCTTCCACATCAATTGAGGTGACTGTCTTGATTTTTCTCTAATATGAAAATGTGATAAAGTAACATTAACTGACTTCTCTCATATTAAATAAACCTTATGTATTTGAAATAAAATCAATATAGTCATAATATATTATCCTTTTTTTATCTTCCTGATGTAAAGCTCTACCAATCTGTTTAGAATTTTTATACACATGTTCACAAGTGAGACTGGGTTTCAATGAATTTTCTCATACCAAGTTTCATGAAAGTACAACTGACATACAAAACTCTGTACATATTTAAATTATACATTTTGATAAGTTTTGAAGTATGTATACCCTGTATACTATCACCACAACTAAATTCAGTTAACATATCCATTATGTTCTTCCTCATACTCCTTAGTTCTCCATCCATACTGACCCTCCTGGGCCTCCTTTACCCAAACCCTAGAGAACCACTGATCTGTATTCTGTCATGGCAGATCATTTTGCATTACTTAAAATTATATATACACGGGATTATACAGTAAGTACTCTTTTTTATTCCTGGATTCTTGCATTTGGCATCATTATTCTGAGATTCATCCATGTTACTGTTTAATAATAGTTTATTCTTTTTAATTGCTAAGTAATATTCCATTATATAGATATACTACAATTTGTTTATCTATTCACATGTTGATGGCCACCTGGATTGTTTTCAGTTCTCGGGTATTATCAAAAAGCTGCTATAAACATTGACATACAAAAAACAAACATTGACATACAAGTCATAAAGAATTTCCCCTATGTTTTTTCTAAAAGATCTCTTCTTTCACCCCTTAAGCTTAGGCCTTTAACCTCTTAATCTTTGATGTCTACAAAAACCAAAACATTACATTTTGCATTCCTAATATTGCTTATCAGTGTCTTTTTAATATGACCAAGCATGCCAGAGGTTTGCCAGTTTTTTCAAAGAACCAACTTTATTAGCTTTCTTCAAAGAACCAGTTTTGGTCTTCTTAATTTCTACTATATCACTGTTTTCAGTTCACATATTGTTGGTTATGATTTTTGTCTTTACAACACAGGTCATTTAGACTTTAGAGCTATAGTTATTAATTATGAACATAAAATTAGCTGCTTATTATTTGTTTTTTTTTTTATTTTGTATATTACCAAACTTTAGAAAATTAGTTAAAATGTACTTTAGGGCACAATATATGATCAGTTTTCATAAATGTGGTATATGTTTGAAAAGAATGTTCATTCCATATTTGTCTTAGAAAAGTATGCCCATTAGATCAGATTCCTGAAATGTGGTGGTTCAAATTAATCTATAGAGCATTAAATAATTTTTTTTGCTCAGCTTGATCTATCAATTACTAAGAGAAGTACACGATATCTCCCACAATGATTATCAATTTGACTCTTCTACCTTGTAGTTCTGTCAATTTTTATTTTACATAGTTTGAAATATGGTTATTAGGAAATCATAGATTTTAAATTGTTACTTTTAAGACAGGGTCTCACTCTGTCATCCAGACTGGAGTGCAATGGCATGATCATGGTTCACTGCAGCCTCGACCACCCAGGCTCAAGCAATCCTCCTCAGTTCAGCCTCCTGAGTAGCTAGGACCATAGGCATGCACTACCACGCACGGCTACTTTTTTTTTTTTTTCTTTTTGTAGAGATGGGTTCTCAGTATGTTGCCCAGGCTGGTCTTGAACTCCTGGGCTCAAATAATCCTCCTACCCTTAGCCTCCCAGAGTGCTGGGATTACAGGCATAAGCCACCAGGGCCAGCCTAACTGTTATATCTTCTAGTAAATTAACGTTTTATCATTTTAAGATTTCCTTTTGATATGCAATGTAATGGTTTCTGACTTATGGTTTATTTTGTCTAAAATGAATGTAGCAACACCAGTTCTGTTAGCATTTACCTGATATAATTTTATACCATTTAATGAATTTAACTATTTTGGACATTTCATATAAACAGAATCATACAACATGTGGCCTTTTGTGTCTGGCTTATTTCACATAGCATAATGTCTTCAAGATTCAACCGGCTGGGTGAGGTGGCTCATGCCTGTAATCCCAGCACTTTGGGAGGCCAATGGGGGGCTGATCACAAGGTCAGGAAATCAAGACCATCCTGGCTAACATAGTGAAACCCCATCTCTACTAAAAATACAAAAATTAGCCGGGCATGGTGGCTTGCACCTGTAGTCCCAGCTACTCAAGAGGCTGAGGCAGGAGAATCACTTGAACCTGGGAGGCAAAGGTTGCAGTGAGCCAAGATCATGCCACTGTACTCCAGCCTGAACCACAGAGTGAGATTCCATCACAAAAAAAAAAAAAAAAAAAAAAAAAAAAAGATTCGCCCATGGTGTGGCATGTGTCAGAATTCCATTCCTTTTTTTCTTTTGGCGGGGAAAGGGGATGGGGTCTCACTCCGTTGCCCAAGCTGGAGTACGGTAGTATCATTACAATGTACTATTGCCTTGACCTCCTGGGCTCAAGCAATCCTCCCATCTCAGCCTCCTGAGTAAATGGGACCACATCTAATTTTTTATTATTTGTAGAGACAGTTTCTCGCTATGTTGCCTAGGCTGATCTCAAACTCCTAGGCTCAAGCAATTCTCCCACCTTGGACTCTCAAACTGCTGGGACTGCAGGCATGAACCACCGCATCTGTCCAGAATTTCATTCCTTTTTAAGGCTGAATAACACTTCATTGTATGGATATATCACATTTCATTTACCTATTCATCAGCTGGTGGACATTTGAGTTATTTCTACTTTTCGGCTAGTGTGAATAATGCTAATATAAATATTTGTTTTTGTA
Organism: Ateles fusciceps; assembly: GCA_036589455.1. Taxonomy (NCBI): domain Eukaryota; kingdom Metazoa; phylum Chordata; class Mammalia; order Primates; family Atelidae; genus Ateles; species Ateles fusciceps. Next base: position 4,104,966 of record JAZHEH010001737.1, read on the forward strand.
CTATTTTTTTCTGCTATTTTACTTTGAAACTTTCTGTATCCTTATATGCAGATGTCTCGCTTATAAACAAAACATTGTTACATTTTGTTTTTTGCCTATCTGACAATCTTTGTCTTTTAACAAGAACATTTACTCCTCTTATATTTCAGGTCATTATTGATATATTTGGGTTTAACTCTATAATCATATTTTGTGCTATTTTTCCCACTGGTTATGATTTCTCACACCTCTCTTCTTGATTGCTTTTGGATTGACTTTTAAAAATTATTCTGTTTCCCCCACTAACAGTTTAGGAATTACATGTTATGTTCCTATTTTACTAGTGATTACTCTACAAATTTAAACCTGCATACTGGATATCCAAGAGTTCTACTTGCAGGTTATGATGAAGACCCAATCAGAGTACCCCTCAGAAAACAACTGCAAAGCCTATGTATTATAATACATTAACATATACCCGAGGTTTCTGGTGAGCAAACAGAGATAGATGGGTTCTGGTGGGAGTTCATGTTCACTCAGAGAACGAAAACATGGTGGGAATTTGCAGTCACTTGGAGAAGAAAAAGTAAGTTTCCTTCTCTCTAGCTTTTAGTCTGGGACTAACTGCAGTGAAGGGGGAGAGAGAATGTGCGGCGGTGGTTGGGGGGCACCATATTAACTTTTCAGCATGACAGTGTAAAAAAGAGAAGATTGGAAGTTATTAATATTAGAGAATAAGGTGATCACGCAAGGGAAAGAGCTAGTAAGGACATCCCAAACTCAGTCTACCCAGATCTCTAGCTGATCCTGAAAAACAAAGCAGGGAGCAGATTCAAAGGATTCAGCTAAAGACAAAAGGTCTGAAAGAAGATCAAAGCTGCCAGTCAAGAAACTGAATGCATTTCAAGCCTAACTCAGAAAACTGTCTCCTAAGAGAAAGGAAATATGGCTCATAAAATAAAAATAACAGAATCCAGAGTCTCCAAAAACTAACAATAATAATAGAGGACGTAATCAAAAATAGCCCAACAAATTAAGAACCACAACAAAAAAGAACATATTCTCAAGAGAAAAGAAAACCAAGTGCATCTATGAGATAAACCAGGTGTTGAAGCTAACACAAGAGACTTTTAAAGCAACTATTGTAACTAAGCTCAATTAAATAAACATGCTTAAATCCATGAAAATTACATTGGAAAACAGAAACAATGAAAAACAATCAAACGTAAGTCCTAGAATTGAAAAATACAATTTCTGAAATAAAAAATGTGTTGGGTGACCATAACAAAATGGACATGACAAAGCAAAAGTAAGTGAAGATTGAGTAAAGATAGACAAATAAAAATTATCCAAGGTGAAAACAGAAAAAGACTGAAAAAAGACAAATTTGTAGATAGAAAATGATAAGCACCAATCAGAATAAACACAAAGAAAGCCACACAGGGGAATGTCATGGCTAAACTGTTAAAAGAAAAGATATAGAGCAAGATATTGAAAGCAGCAAGAGAAAACCTAAGTATTACAAAATGTGGGAACAACAATATAATTAATGGCTCTCCAATTATAGGCTGTGATGCACAGAAATGGAATCCTGGCAGGGGCCAGCTAACTCACTAAGTGGAAGACTTGGAATTGAGATTCCAGGGAGACCAAGATGACTAGAGTTTACAGAAAAGAGTACCACAGAGGAGACTGTTCCACCGAAAGAAAACTCAGGAAATGTGCACAAAACTCCTCAACTCTTCAATTAAATATCAAACAGTGAATGCATGTGATGAAACTATCCAAGGCTTGGGGGAAAAAAAACCCAGAAGAACTAGAAATAACAGTACTCTACACTCACAGAGAGCCAGTAATACTGCCAATTCCCACCAGCTGAACTAGTAAACCTCATGATACACGGGTCATTGCCCATGAATACACGAAAGGATACTGCAACAGTAGCAGGGAATAATTAGTCCTAGACTGAGGGCTACTCAAGATCCACATGTAAAATCTTTCTTTTGTTTTTTTGTTTTGAGACAGAGTCTCACTCTGTCACACAGGCTGGAGGGCAGTGGTGCCATCTCATCTCATTGTAACCTCTGCCTGTGGGTTCAAGCGATTCTCCTGCCTCAGCCTCCTGAGTAGCTGGGATTACAGGTGCATGCCACCACACCCAGCTAATTTTTTCTATTTTTACTAGAGATAGGGTTTCACCATGTTAGCCAGGCTGGTCTCAAACTCCTGACTTCAGTTGATCCACCCACTTCAGCCTCCCAAAGTGCTGGGATTAGAGGTGTGAGCCACTGCACCCAGCCAACAAGCTTAAAAGCAAGATTCCAAAGAATTAAACCGTTTTCAAGTAGATTAACTGTGTCTCAAAAGGAAAAAAACCAAAACACAACAAAACCACTTCAAGACTATCTACTTACAATAACATAACTAGCACTCAACAAGGTAAAATTTACATCTGGTATCCAATAAAAATTGCCAGCATGCAATGAAACAGGAAAACACAATCCATAATGAGAAAAATAAATAAGCTAAAACTAACCCAGAACTATAATATTAGAATTGGCAGACAAAGACATTAAAGTAGGTATTATAACTATATTCCAGATATTGAAAAGTTCTATATATAGATGAAAAAAATAAGCAAACATATAATGAAGGGGATTAGTAACAAATTAGACATTTCAAAAGAAAAGATTAGTGAACTAAAAGACACAGCAACATAAACTAACCAAAATGAAACACAGAAAAGATAATTTAAAGCAAAATTAACAAAGTTTCAGCAAACTATGAGATGACATCAAGAAACTTAACATATATGTAATTAGAAGCCCAAAAGGAAAGAGGAGACAGGAGGTGGGGGAGGACAGAAAAAATCATGAAGAAATAATGCCCAAAAACTTCACAAGTTTGATGAAAAACACACCCAAGAAGCTCAATCCAACAATGAGAAAAAGAAAGAAAACTCCTCTAAGGTACATCATTGCACAAAACCAAGGAAGAAGGGAAAAAAAAAAAAAAACTTAAATGTAGCCAGAGGATAAAGATACATAACATACAAAGAAACAAAATTAGAAATAAAAGCAGAATTCATTACTGAAGCAATACAAATGAGAAGAAGACCAACATCTTTAAAGTATGTAAAGAAAAAGAAAAAAGTATAAACTTCAAATTCTATACCCAGAGACAATACTCTTCAAAAACAAAGGCTAAGTTCTCAAAAAGTTAAACATAAAGCTACCATCCTGCCTAGCAGTTCCACTCCTTGATCTCCGCCCCAAGAGCAATAAAAATATATATTCTACACAAACACTTGCCTTAAATGTTCACAGTAGCATTATTAATAATAGCCCAAATTGGAAACAACCTAAATGTCTGTCCAGTGTGCTGAATAGCCATACAATAAGAATACTGTTCATCAATAAAAAAGAACAAAATACTGACCCATATTATATCATGGATGTTCCTTAAACCTATTATACCCAGCAAAAAAAGCCAGACACAAGAAACCACATAGTATATAATTTTAATAATACAAAATGTCTAGAAAAGGCCAGTCTATACAGAGATTAGATTAGTGGTTGACTGGGGGCAGGAAAAGGAATTTACTGTAAATGTGCATGCTGGATTTTTTTATTTTTTATTTTTATTTTTGAGACAGGGTCTCACTCTCTCACCCAGCCTAGAGTGCAGCGGCACAATCGCAGCACACTACAGCCTCGACCTCCTAGGTTCAAGCAATCCTCCCACCGCAGCCTCCCCAGTAGCTGAGACCACAGGCATGCACCAACACACCCAGCTAATTTTTGCAGTTTTTGTAAAGATCAGGGTTCACTATGTTGGCCAGGCTGGTCTCAAATTCCTGGGCTCAAGCAATCTGCCTGCCTTGGTCTCTCAAAGTGCTGGAATTACAAGCATGAGCCATTGCACACAACCTCATGCTGGACTTATTAGGGGTAGAAAGATGTTCTAAAATTGATTTCTACCAATAGTTGTACCACTTTGTTGAGGTACTCTAAAAATTACCAAATTACACACTTGAAATAAGTGAATTTTAGTACATATAAATATACCTCAATAAAGCTGTTTTGGCTGGATGTAGGAGGCCGAGGTGGGCAGATTGCTTCAGTCCAGGAGTTTGAGACTAGCCTGGGCAACATGGTGAAACCTTATCACTACTAAAAATATAAAAAGTTAGGTGTACAGTAGCACACAGCTATAGCACCAGCTATTTGGGAGGCTAAGGCGGGAGGATCAGTAGAGGCTGCAGTGAGCCATGATCATACCATTGCACTACAGCCTCAGTGAAGGGAGTGAGACCCTGTCTAAAGAAGAAAAAAACTGTTTTTGAAAAAAATGTGTTTTTGGCCGGGCACAGTGGCTCACGCCTGTAATCCCAGCACTTTGGGAAGCTGAGGTAGGCAGCTCATGAGGTCAGGAGTTCAAGACCAGCCTGGCCAATATGAGGAAACCTGGTCTCTACTTAAAAAAATACAAAAATTAGTCAGGCATGTGGTGTGCACCTGTAGTCCCAGCTACTTGGGAGGCTGAGGCAGGAGAATTGCTTGAATCCCGGAAGCAGAGGCTGCAATGAGCTGAGATTGTGCCACTGCACTCCAGCCTGGGTGACAAAGTGAGAGTTCATCTCAAAAAGAAAAAAAGTATGTTTTCAGATATAGAAAAGCCAAAAGAACTTGTCACTTGCAGGGCCACACTATAAGAAATGTATGCATAAAGAAACTAATACCAAATGGAAATATGAACATCTACAAAAGAATACAGAGCACCAGAAAAAGTATATATATTTAAGTAATACTTATACTTAATATGAAATTTAAGCATAATAAATATTTAAGATATTTTTATTTACATTTCTTCAAAAGTTTTTAAAGTTTTAAAAATAAAATGTATGAGGTCGAGCATAATGGCTCACGCCTATAATCCCAGCACTTTGGTAGGCCAAGGCAGGTGAATCACTTGAGGTCAGGAGTTTGAGACCCTGTGTCTACTAAAAATACAAAAATTACCAAGCATGGTGGTGTACCCTTGCAATCCCAGCTACTCAGAAGGCTAAGGCAGGAGAATCACTTGAACCCGGGAGGCGGAGGCTGCAGTGAGCCAAGACTGTGCCACTGTACTCCAGCCTAGGTGACACAGTGAGACTCCGTCTCAAAAAATAAAAAATAAAAAATGTATGACAATAACACAAATCTCAGCAAAAGAAAAATGCAAGTATACTATTTTAAGATTCCCATATTATATGTGAAATGGTCTATCATCAATTGATGGTTACAAGTTAAAGACATATACCATAAACCCTAAAGTTACTATGAAAATAATAAACAGTAACGGCTAACAAGCCAGCAATGGAAACAAACTAGAATCAAAAAAAATACTGAACTAATCCAAAAGGAGGTGGAATAGGAAAAGGGACACAAGAAACAGATAGGCAAACAGAAAATAATCATCTAAATGATAAATTTAAACCTAACCATATCAACAATCACACTAAATGTATGCGTCCATTTTGAAGGAAATGGTATATTCATTGTCTTGATTGTAGTTATCACAAGTATATACGTATGTTAAAACCTACCAAGTTTTACTCTTTATCAATGTCAATATTGTGTACATATATGGTATATAGTTTATGTCAATTATACCTCAATAAAGCTGTTTTTAAAAATCAACAGCAAAACTGAGAGACTCTAAAAAAAACTTTCAGTGTTTTTTAAAAAGGCAAAAAAGAAACAAAAAAGGAAAACAGCAGACACAAACAGAAATGGAAATTAATCCCCAATTCAAATACATAAATAATTACAGTAAACATTAATTGACTAAACAGTCAAATTAAAATTAAGAGACAGTGGAATTAAAAAAATAAGACCCGGCCAGGCACGGTGGCTCACACCTGTGATCCCAGCACTTTGGGAGGCCGAGGTGGGTGGATCACGAGGTCAAGAGCTCAAGACCAGCCTGGCCAAGATGGTGAAACCGCATCTCTTCTAAATATACAAAAATTAGCCAGGCATGGTGGCCCATGCCTGTAATCTCAGCTACTCAGGAGGCTGAGGCAGGGAATTGCTTGAACCCGGGAGGCAAAGGTTGCAGTGAGCTGAGATCATGCCACTGCACTCCAGCCTGGGCGACAGAGAAAGACTCTGTTTCAAAAAAAAAAAAAAAAGAAAGAAAAAGAAAAGAAGACCCCAACTACATATAATCTATAAACAAAACACTCTAAAGACACAGGTTGAAAGCAAGTTAATGGCAAAAAATATACCACACAAACAGCATGAAGTCTAGAACAAGTGAATTATTATCTGATAAAAATAGACTTCAAAACTAAGTGTATGATGAGACATACACATGAACATTTCATAATATAAGAAAGCAACATCAACATAAAGACACAATAAATGTGTATGCAGCTAATATAATATTTCAAAACATGTGAGACAAAAATTGGCAGAGTTAAAGAGACAAAGAAACAACTCATGATCAAACTGGACATTTTAACATATTTGTCTCTGCAATCAATAGAATTAGACTAAAACATTTGTAAGAACACAAAAGAGGCCAGGCACAGTGGCTCACCCCTGTAATCCCAGCACTTTGGAAGGTCAAGGCAGGTGGATCACTTGAAATAGGGAGTTTGAGACCAGCCTGGTCAACATGGTGAAACCTCATCTCCACAAAAATACAAAAATTAGCTGGGCATAGTGGTATGTGCCTATAATCCCAGCTACTCAGGAGGCTAAGGCAGGAGAATCACTTGAACCTGGGAGGTGGAGGTTACAGTGAGCCAGATAGAGCCACTGTACTCCAGCCTAGGCAACAGAGTGAGACTCCATCTCAAAAAACAAAACAAAACAAAACAAAACCCAAAACCACCACAGTCTACATAATACTATTAATGCTTTGTCTTCTGTTATATTTATGGAACAATATGCCATAAATAGCAGAATACAAATTCACAGAATATACTAGGACATAAAGGAGAGTGCGATAAATTTAAAAATTACTTTAAGAGTTATTGTCTCAGGCCAGGCACAGTGTCTCACGCCTTAATCCCAGCACTTTGGGAGGCCAAGGCAGGCAGATCATGAGGTCAAGAGATCGAGACCATCCTGGCCAACATAGTGAAAATCTGTCTCCACTAAAATACAAAAATTAGCTGGGCACGGTGGTACGCGCCTGTAGTCCCAGCTACTCGGGAGGCTGAGGCAGGAGAATTGCTTGGACCCGGGAGGTGGCAGTTGCAGTGAGCCAAGATCGCACCACTGCATTCCAGCCTGGGCAATAGAGTAAGACTCCATCAAAAAAAAAAAAAAAAAAGAGCTATTGTCTCTATTCCTTCCTTTTCACATAAAAAATAAATGAATAAAAATAAAATAAAAATAAAGAGTTATTGTCTCCAGACCACAATAAAACTAAATTAGAAGTAAATAACAATCAAATAATCAGGAAAATAACACAGCTATTTGTAAATTAAATACACATCTTTTTTTATTTTTCTCTTTTTTTATTCTCTTCTCTCAAAGCCACTTAATAAATACACATCTAAACAATTATTATGTCAAAGAAAAAATGACAAGAGGAATTGAAAATTATTCTGAATCAAATAACAGTAAATACACATGTCAAAAACTGTGAGATATAGCTAAAGCATTGCTTAGAGGTAAATTTACAGGTTTCAATGCCTATATTAGAAAAAAAGAAGTTTCAATTTCTAAGCTTTCACTTTAACCTGAAAAAAAAAGAAGGTGTTAAATTCAAACAAACGGAAAAGACTTGGAAGACCTGAAATACATATTGCTATATAAAAGAAGCCAATCTGAAAAAACTACATACTGTTTGATTCCAACTATATGCCATTCTGGAAAAGGCAAAATTATGGAGATAGTGAAACGATCAGAGGTTTTTGAGGGAAGAGGGGCTCTGCAGGGCAGAAAAGAAAGAGGGATGAATGAATAGATAGACCACAGAGGATCTGAGGGCAGTGAAAATATTCTGCATGATATTGTAAGAGCAGATACGTGTCATTACACATTTGTCAAAACCCTAGAACTGCCTGCTATTACTTGAACGTTTCTATTCCCCTAAAATTGATACATTGAAACCTAATCACCAATGTAATGTTGTTAAGAGGTATTAAGAGTTAAGAAATAAGGTGTTAAGAGTGGTAAGAGGTGGAGCCTTTGGGAGGTAATTAAGACATGAGGGCAAAACTCTCATAAAGAGAATTCCTGCCTTCATACAAGAGACCTGAAAAAGCTAGCTGGTCTTTTCTACCATTTAAGGACACAAGAGAAGTCACCAGAACCAGAAAGCAGGTCTTTACCAGACAACAAATCTGCTGGCACCCTGATCCTGGACATATTCCAGCCTCCAGAAATACAACAAATAATGTTCTGCTATTTATAAGCTACCCAGTTTATAAAGTTTTTGTTTGTTTGTTTTCTGAGACAGGGTCTTCACTTGCCGCCTAGGCTGTAGTGCAGTGGCACGATCATGGCTCACTGCAGCCTTGACCTCCCCAGGCTCAAGTGATCCTCTCACCTCAGCCCCCCAGGTAGCTGGGACCACAGGCACACCATACCCAATTAACTGTTCTACTTTTTTTTTTTTTTTTTGAGATGGAGTCTTGCTCTGTCACCAGGTTGGAGTCCAGCGGGGCGATCGTGGCTCACTGCTACCTCCACCTCCTGGATTCCAGCAATTCTCCTGCCTCGGTCTCCCGCGTAGCAGGGACTACAGGTGCACGTCACCACGCCTGCTAATTTTTCTATTTTTAGTAGAGACAGGGTTTCACCATGTTGGCCAGGATGGTCTCAATCTCTTGACCTTGTGATCCGCCCGCCTCAGCCTCCCAAAGTGCTGGGCTTTACAGGCATGAGCCACCATGCCTGGCCAATTTTTGTACTTTTGGTAGAGATGAGGTTTTGCCACATTGTCCAGGCTGGTCTCAAACTGCTGAGCTCAAGTGATCCACCGTCCTTGGCCTCCCAAAGTGCTGGGACTAAAGGTGTGAAACATTGTGCCCAGCCATGAATACTCTATTTTTAAGACCATTTGTTAGAGCAGTTTTAAGTTAACAGCCAAATCGAGAAGGAGATACAGAGACTTTTCATATGTCCCCTGCCTGCCCCTTCAAACGCATACTCGTGCCCAAGGACGGTGATGCATTTATTGCAATTGATGAACCTACAATGATCCATTACAATCTACAACGTCGACAGTTTACATTAGGGTTCACGCTTGGTAATATACATTCTATGGGTTTGGACAAACATATAATGACACGGATCCACTCTCACAGTATAATATAGACTATTTGCACTGCCCTAAAATCATTTATACTCTGCCTATGAATCCCCCCTCAGTCTATTAATTTTTAAAAAAATAAAAAAGGTAGTATAAAATTGGAAACAAAAATAATAGTGAAAAATCTATGAAAATAGAAGCTGTCTCTTTGGGGGAGAAAGGACCAATAAAATTGATAATCTTCTAGCCACAGTAAAAAAATTTTTAAAAAAGGAGAAAACATAAGTTATCACCATCAGGAGTGAAAAAAGGAATATTACCAAAGGAATATTTAGGAATTAAGGAGATATCAGGATAGTAGGAAAAAAATTATGTAAATATCATGACAAGTGAAATGAACAAATTCCTTTAAAGATGAACTATCAAACTATCAAAACTGACCTAAGAATAAATAGAAAACTTGAACAGCCCTGTATCAACTGAAGAAATTTAACTTGTAATCAAAAACCTTTCCATAAAGAAAACTGCTGGGAGCAGTGGCTCACACCTGTAATCCCAGCACTTTAGGAGGGCTGAGACGGATTGATACCTGAGGTTGGGAGTTCAAGACGAGCCTGATCAACATGGAGAAACCTGGTCTCTACTACAAACACAAAATTAGCTGGGTGTGGTGGTGCACGCCTATAATCCCAGCTACTTGGGAGGCTGAGGCAGGAGAATCACTTGAACCCAAGAGGAGGAGGCTGTGATGAGCTAAGATCACGCCACTGCACTCCAGCCTGGGCGACAGAGTGAAACTCCATCTCAAAAAAACCAGAGAAAAAAAACTCAAGGCCCAGATATTTTCACTGGTGAATTCTCTCACACACTTATGAAATGAATAACACCGGAGGAGGATCCAAGATGGCAAAATAGGAACAACTCGAGTGCAGTTCACATTGAGAACAATACAAAGGTGGGTAATCACATTTCCAAATGAGTTATTACGGCCCACAGACCAGGAGATTCCCAGGCTGAAAAGCGCCACGAGTTTCCAGCACCACTGTTTCAGCTGGCGCAGCAGGTCTCTGCACAAAAACTCACACAAATCTGGGCCATTTCAACTGGCACCTGGAACGCCTGGGAGACAGAACCCCCATTCAACTGAAAAAAGAGGGGCTGAAACAGGGAGTCTGGTGATCTGGCTCGGCGGGTCCCACCCCCACAAAGACCAGCAATCTGAAATGCTCTGGATTGAGAGTTTCCCAGCAAGAGCAGCTGGACCCGGAACAGTCCAACTCTGTGGGGGGAATGGCATTCGCCATTACCAAGGCAGTCCATCAATACCGAGGCAGTCCGCCATTAGCAAGGCAGTCCGCCATTCCCGAGGCAGTCCACCATTATCGAGGCAGTCTGACATTACCGAGGCAAACCGCCATTTCTGAGGCAATCCGCCATTACTGAGGCAGTCCGCCATTACAGAGGCAGTTCTAACTATATCTCTGTAAACAAAACTGCAAGGAAGTTCACACAGCAGCTGGGCAGAGCCCATGACAGCTCAGCAAAGCCTCTGCTGGCAGACTGTGACTAGGCTACCTCCTTGCTGGTCAGGGCATCTCTGAAAACATGCAGTAGCATGTCAGGAACTTATAAATAAAGCCCCAACTTCCCAGGACAGAGCACCTGGGAAAAAAAGGCAGTTATGAGTTCCACTGCAGCAGACCTAAATGTACCAGCCCAGCAGCTCTGAACACAAGAACAGAGCTCCCAGCTCAGCACTTGAGCTCCCATAAGGGACAGACTGTCTCCTCAAGCAGCTCCCCAACCCACGTAGAGCCAAAGAGACACCTCGTACAGGAGAACTCAGGCTGACATCTGGCAGGTATCCTTCTGGGACGAAGATAACAGAAGAAGAAACTGGCAGCAACCTTTACTATTCTACAGCTGCCACAGGTGATCCCCAGGCAAACAGGGTCTGGAGTGGACCTCCAGCAGTCCTACAGAAGAGGGGCCTAACTGGTAGAAGGAAAACTAAAAAACAGAAAGAAGTAATTTCAACATCAACAAAAAGGTCATCCACTCAGAGTCCCCATCCGAAAGTCACCAACTACAAAGACCACAGGTAGATAAACCCACAAAGATGGGAAGAAACCAGCACAAAAAGGATGAAAACACCAAAACCAGAATGACTCTCCTCCTCCAAGGGATCACAACTCCTCACTAGCAAGGGAACAAAGCTGGATGGAGAATGAGTCTGATGAATTGACAGAAACAGGCATCAGAAGGTGGGTAATAACAAACTTCTCTGAGCTAAAAGAACATGTTCTAACCCAATGCAAAGAAACTAAGAACGTTGAAAAAAGGTTTGACAAAATGCTGAGAATAAACAGCTTAGAGAAGAATATAAGTGACTTGATGGAGTTGAAAAACACAACACGAGAACTTCGCGAAGCATGCACAACTTTCAATAGCCAAATCAACCAAGCAGAAGAAAGGATATCAGAGATTGAAGATCAACTCAATGAAATAAAATGAGAAGGCAAGATTAGAGAAAAAACAGTCCAAAGAAATGAACAAAGCCTCCAAGAAATATGCAATTTTGTGAAAAGACCTAATCTACGTTTGATAGGTGTACCTGAATGCAACAGAGAGAATAAATCCAAACTGGAAAACACTCTTCAGAATATTATCCAGGAGAACTTCCCCAACCTACCAAGGCAGGCCAATATTCAAGTCCAGGAAATACAGAGAACACCACAAAGATATTCCTCAAGAAGAGCAACCCCAAGGCACATAATCATCAGATTCACCAGGGTTGAAATGAAGGAAAAAAATGCTAAGGGCAACTGGAGATAAAGGTCAGGTTACCCACAAAGGGAAGCCCATGTGACTCACAGAGGATCTCTCGGCAGAAACACTACAAAGCAGAAGAGAGTGGGCGCCAATATTCAACATCCTTAAACAAAAGAACTTTCAACCTAGAATTTCATATCCAGCCAAACTAAGCTTCATAAGCGAAGGAGAAATAAAATCCTTTACGAACAAGCAACTGCTGAGAGATTTCGTCACCACCAAGCCTGCCTTACGAGAGCTCCTGAAAGAAGCACTAAACATGGAAAGGAACAATCAGTACCACCCACTCCAAAACGCACCAAATGGTAAAGACCATCAACAGGGTGAAGAAATGGCGTCAACTAACGGGCAAAACAACAAGCTAGCATCAAAATGGAAGGATCACATTCACACGACAATATTAACCTTAAATGTAAATAGGCTAAATGAAAAGATACAGACTGGCAAATTGGATAAAAAGTCAAAACCTATTGGTGTGCTGTATCCAGGAAATCCATCTCACATGCAAGGACGCATAGGATCAAAATAAAAGGATGGAGGAAGATTTACCAAGAAAATGGAGAGCAAAAAAAAGCAGGAGTTCCAATCCTAGTCTCCGATAAGACAGACTTTAAACCAACAAAGATCAACAGAGACAAAAAAGGGCATTACATAATGGTAAAAGGATCAAAGCAACAAGATGAGCTAATGATACTAAATATATACAAACCCAGTACAGGAGCACCCAGATACATAAAGCAAGTTCTTAACGACCTACAAAGAGACTTAAGACTCCCACACAATAATAGTGGGAGACTTTAACACCCCACTGTCAATATTAGACAGATCAACAAGACAGAAAATTAACAAAGATATCCAGGACTTGAACTCAGATCTGGACCAAGCAAACCTAATAGACATCTACAGAACTCTCCACCCCAAATCCACAGAATATACATTCTTCTAAGCACCACATCGCACCTACTCAAATTTTTGACCACATAATTGGAAGTAAATCACTCCTCAGAAAATGCAAAAGAAAGGAAATCATAACAGTCTCTCAAACCACAGTGCAATCAAATTAGAACTGAAGATTAAGAAACTAACTCAGAACTACACAACTTCATGGAAACTGAACAACTGGCTCTTCAATGTTGACTGCATAAACAATGAAATGAAGGCAGAAATAAAGATGTTCCTTAAAACCAACGAGAACAAAGATATAATGTACCAGAATCTCTGGGACACATTTAAAGGAGTGTCTTGAGGAAAAATTTATAGCAATAAATGGCCACATGAGAAACAAGGAAAGATCTGAAATTGACACCCCATCATCAAAATTGAAAGAGCTAGAGGAGAAAGATCAAGAAAACTCAAAAGCTAGCAGAAGACAAGAAATAACTAAGATCAGAGCAGAACTGAAGGAGACAGAGACACAAAAAACCCTTCAAAAAAAATCAATAAATCCAAGAGCTGGTTTTTTGAAAAGATCAACAAAATAGACAGACCGCTAGCCAGATTAATAAAAAAGAAAAGAGAAAAGAATAAAATAGATGCAATAAAAAACGATAAAGGGGATATCACCACTGACTCCACAGAAATACATGCTACCATCAGAGATTACCACAAACAACGCTATGCACACAAACCAGTAAAGCTGGAAGAAATGGATAAATTCCTGGACACTTGCACTCTCCCAAGCCTAAACCAGGAAGAAGTTGAAACGCTGAATAGACCAATAACAAGGGCTGAAGTTGAGGCAGCAATTAATAGCCTATTAACCAAAAAAGCCCAGGTCCAGATGGGTTCACAGCTGAATTCTATCAGACGTACAAAAAGAGCTGGTACCACTCCTTGTGAAACTATTTTAAACAATACAAAAAGAGGGATTTCTTCCCAAATCATTTTATGAGACCAACATCATCCTGATACCAAAACCTGGCAGAGGCTCAACCAAAAAAGAAACTTCAGGCCAATATCCATGATGAACATAGATGCAAAAATCTTCAATAAAATACTGGCAAACCAATTGCAACAGCACATCGACAAGCTTATCCACCACGATTAAGTAAGCTTCATCCCAGGGATGCAAGGCTGGTTCCACATACACAAGTCTATAAACGTAATCCACCACATAAACAGAACCAAAGACAAAAACCACATGATTATCTCAAAAGCTGCAGAGAAGGCCTTTGACAAAATTCAACAGCCCTTTATACTAAAAACTCTCAAGAAACTAGGTATCAACAGAATGTATCACAAAATAATAAAACCCATTTACGACAAACCCACAGCCAATATCATACTGAATGGGCAAAAAGTGGAAGCATTCCCTATGAAATCTGGCACTAGACAAGGATGCCCTCTCTCACCACTCCTGTTCAATATAGTATTGGAAATTCTAGCCAGAGCCATCAGGCAAGAAAAAGAAATAAAGGGTATTCAATTAGGAAAGGAGGAAGTTAAATTGTCTCTAGTTGTAGACGACATGATTGTTTATTTAGAAGACCACATCGTCTCAGACCTAAATCTCCTGAAACTGATAAGCAACTTCAGCAAAGTCTCAGGATACAAAAATCAATGTGCAGAAATCACAAGCATTCCTATATACCTATAAAAGACTTAAAGAGAGCCAAATGAAGAATAAACTGCCATTCACAATTGCTACAAAGAGAATAAACTACCTAGAAATACACCTAACAAAGGATGTAAAGGACCTCTTCAAGGAGAACTATACACCACTGCTCAAGGAAGTAAGAGAGGACACAAACAGATGGAAAAACATTCCATGCTCATGCTTAGGAAGAATCAATATCGTGAAAATGGCCATACTGCCCAAAGTAATTTATAGATTCAATGCTATCCCCATCAAGCTACCTATGACCCTCTTCACAGAACTGGAAAAAACACCTTAAACTTGATATGGAACCAAAAGAGAGCCTGCATAGCCAAGACAATCCTAAGCAAAAAGAACAAAGCTGGAGGCATCACACTACCTGACTTCAAACTATACTACAAGGCTACAGTAATCAAAACAGCATGGTACTGCTACCAAAACAGAGCTATAGACCAATGGAACAGAACAGAGGCCTCAGAGGCAATGCCACACATCTACAACCATCTGATCTTTGACAAACCTGACAAAAACAAGCAATGGGGAAAGGATTCTCTGTTTAATAAATGGTGTTGGGAAAACTGGCTAGCCATGTGCAGAAAGCAGAAAATGGACCCCTTCCTGACACCTTACACTAAAATTAACTCCAGATGGATTAAAGATTTAAACATAAGAACTAACACCATAAAAACCCTAGAAGAAAACCTAGGCAAAACCATTCAGGACATAGGCATAGGCAAGGACTTCATGACTAAAACACCAAAAGCATTGGCAACGAAAGCCAAAATAGACAAATGGGATCTAATTAAACTCCAGAGCTTCTGTATAACAAAAGAAACAATCATTAGAGTGAACCGGCAACCAACAGAATGGGAAAAAATTTTTGCAATCTACCCATCTGACAAAGGGCTAATTCCAGAATCTACAAAGAATTAAAACAGATTTACAAGAAAAAAACAAACCCATTCAAAAGTGGGCGAAGGACATGAACAGACACTTTTCAAAAGAAGACATATATGAGGCCAACAAACATCTGAAAAAATGCTCATCACCACTGGTCATTAGAGAAATGCAAATCAAAACCACATTGAGATACCATCTCAGACCAGTTAGAATGGTAATCATTAAAAAATCTGGAGGTAACAGATGCTAGAGAGGATGTGGAGAAATAGGAACACTTTTACACTGTTGGTGGGAGTGTAGATTTGTTCAACCACTGTAAAAGACAGTGTGGCAATTCCTCAAGGACCTAGAAATAGAAATTCCATTTGACCCAGCAATCCCATTACTGGGTATATATCCAAAGGATTATAAATCATTCTATTATAAAGACATATGCACACATATGTTCATTGCAGCACTGTTTACAACAGCAAAGACCTGGAACCAACCCAAATGTCCATCGACGATAGACTGGACAAGGAAAATGTGGCACATATGCACCATGGAATACTATGCAGCCATCAAAAATGATGAGTTCGTGTCCTTTGTAGGGACATGGATGAATCTGGAAACCATCATTCTCAGCAAACTGACACAAGAAGAGAAAATCAAACACCGCATGTTCCCATTCATATGCGGGTGTTGAACAATGAGAACACATGGACACAGGGAGGGGAGCATCACACACTGGGGTCTGTTGCAGGGGAATGGGGAGGGACAAGGGGGGTAGGGAGGGATAACATGGGGGAGAAATGTCAGATACAGGTGACGGGGGGATGGAGGCAGCAAACCACAATGCCACGTATGTATCTATGCAACAATCCTGTATGGTCTGCACATGTACCCCAGAACCTAAAGTGCAATAAAATAAATAAATATATATATATATATGAATAACACCAAACTCACACAAACACCCTTAGAAAATAGAGAAAGAGAGAATGCCATCTCATCTATTTTTTTTTTTTTATTTATGGGACAGGGTCTCACTATGTCGCCTAGGCTGCTCTTGCACTCCTAGACTCAAGAGATCCTGCAGATTCAGCCTCCCTCAGTGGTGCCTGGTGACAGAGCAAGACTCCGTCTCAAAAAAAAAAAAAAAAACAAAAAACTAACTCAAACCCTCACCTCATATTGATACACAAATATTAACTTAAAGTGAATCATTGACTTAAATATTAAGAGCTAAAGCCAAGCACAGTGGCTCACACCTTTAGTCCCAGCACTCTGGGAGGCCAAGGCAGGTAGATCACTTGAGGTCAGGAGTTCGAGACCAGCCTGGCCATCATGATGAAACCCTGTCTCTACTAAAAATATAAAACTAGCTGGGTGTGGTGGCGCATGCCTGTAAACCCAGCTACTCAAGGTGGAGGCAGAAGAATTTCTTGACCCCGGGAGGTGGGGGTGGCAATGAGCCAAGATCCCACCACTGCACTCCAGCCTGGGTGACAGAATGAGTCAAAAAAAAAAAAAAATTAGGAGCTAAAACTATTAATATTTTCAAAGAAAATTATTGCCACACTTATTTAGGCAATTTTTCTTAAGCACAACACAAAAGGCACAGATATATTTTTTAAATCTATATTGTGGCTTTATCAAAATTAAAATCCTTTGCTCTTCAGAAGTCATAGATAAGTAAACAAAGACACAAGCCAGAACACCAGAAAAACATTGCAAAACAAAGATCCAACAAAAGACTTGCGTAAAGAATATACAAGGACTGGGCCAGGGGTGGTGGCTCACACCTGTAATCCCAGCACTTTGGGAGGCCAAGACGGGTGGATCACTTGAGGTTACAAGTTCGAGAGCAGTCTGGCCAACATGGCGAAACCCTGTCTCTACTAAAAATATAAAAATTAGCCAGGCATGGTGGCACAGGCCTGTAATCCCAGCTACTCAGGAGGCTGAGCCAGGAGAATCACCTGGACCTGGGAAGCAGAGGTGGCAGTAGCTGAGACCGCACCACTGCACTCCATCAGGGAAACAGAGTAAGACTCTGTCTCAAAAAAAAAAAAAAAAAAAAAAAACAAGGACTACAACACAATAAGACACGCAATCTAATTTCTGATTTTAAAAAGAGGGGCAAAATATTTTAGTAGACATTTCACAAATAAAAATATATAAATGGGCAATAAACACAAAGATGCTCAGTATTACTGGATTAATATTAAAGCTCAATATTATTTGTACTACTATTAATGTAAATTAAATCCATTACTGTACACCCACTAGGATGGCTAAAGTTAAAGACAGTTAACAACACCAATTGTTGGCAAGGATGTGAAACAACTCAAATTATCATACATTATAGGAAAATAAAAATAGTAAAACCACTTTGGAAAACAGTACAGTGTTACCTTACAAATTTAAATATACATTTACCATAGGATCCAAAAAAATTCCTCGCTTAGGCATTTATCCAATAGAAAAGAAAACATGTCCATACAAAAACTTATAGAGGTGCTTTGGGAGGCCAAAATGGAGGGCTCGCTTGAGACTAGGTGTTAGAAACCAACCTGGGCAACATAGCGAGACTCCATCTCTACAAAAAATACAAAAATTAGCAAGGTAGGATAGTGCATGCCTGTAGTCTCTAGCTACGCAGGAGGCTGAGACAGGAGGATCACTTGAGCCTAGAAGTTTGAGGTTACAGTGAGCTATAATCATACCACTGCACTCCAGCCTAGGTAACAGAATGAGACCCAGTCTCTCAAAAATGCTTGGGACCAGAATTATTTTGAATGTGAGATTTTTTTCAGATTTTGGAATATTTGCATTATATTTACCAGTGGAGCTTCCCAAATTCCAAAATTCAAAACCAAAAAAGCTTCACTGAGAGTTTCCTGTGAGTGTCATGTGAGCATTCAAAAAGTTTCAAATGTTGGAACATTTCAGATTTCAGATTTTTGGATTTGAGATGCTCAACGTGTAGTAGCGTTATAATAATAGCTAAAAATAGAAGCAAAACAAATCTCCATCAGATGGTACATGGAAAAATAAATAGTGGTATACACACACACATAGACATTAAGGAATACTACAGAGGAGTGAGAAAGAATAAAATATTAGCATACATGACATGGAGGACAGGCACAGTAGCTCACACCTATAATCCTGGCACTTTGGGAGGCCAAGGCAGGCAGATCATTTGAGGACAGGAGTTTGAGACCAGCCTGGCCATCGTGGTGAAACCCTCATCTCTACTAAAAATACAAAACTTAGATGGGAGTGGTGGTGGGCACCTGTAGTCCCAGCTACTTGGGAGGCTGAGGCAGGAGAATCACTTGAGCCCAGAAGGTGGAGGTTGCAGTGAGCAGAGACTGAACCACTGCACTCCAGCCTGGGCAAGAGAGCGAGACTCCGTCTCAAAAAAAAAAAAAAAAAAAAAAAAATATATATATATATATGACATGGATAAATTTAAATTTAAAGCATTATGCTACTGCCATGCACAGTGGCTCGTGTATGTAATCCTAGCACTTTGGGAGGCAGAGGCAGGCAGATCACTTGAGGCCTGGAGTTCAAGACCAGCCTGGCCAATATGGCAAAACACTATCTCTACTAAAAATATAAAAATTAGCCAGGCATGGCAGCACATGCCTGTAATCCCAGCTACTTGGGAGACTGAGAAATGAGAATCACTTGAACCCAGGAGGCGGAGGTTGCAGTAAGCCACGACTGTGCCACTGCACTCCAGCCTGGATGACAGAATAAAACTGTTTCCAAATTAAAAAAAAATAATTATGCCAAATTAGGATGAGGCAACCTTTGCTGTAAAAGGTCAGATAGGCTGGACACAGTGGCTCATGCCTGTAATCTCAGCACTTCGGGAGGCTGAGACAGGAGGATGGTTTGAGGTCAGGAGTTCAAAACCAACCTGGGCAACAGAGCAAGACATCATCTCTAAAACAAATTAAAAAAAAAAAAAATTAAAAGCCCACATAGTAAATGTTTTAAACTTTGCAAGCCATTCACTCTATTACAGCTACTCAATTCTATTCTTGTAGCACAAAACAAACCGCAGACAATGCTTAAGGAACGAACGTGGTTGCAATCCAATACAACTTCATTTACAAAAACACACAGAGGCCTGGATTTTGCTCACAGGCTGTGGTGTGCTGACCCCTATAAGAGAAAGAAGTAGTCCTCACAGACACAGATTATGTTTTAAAATTCTTTGGTTTTTCTGAGATGGAGTTTCATTGTATCACCCAGGCTGGAGTGCAGTGGCGAGATCTTGGCTCACTGCACCCTCCGCCTCCTGGGTTCAAGAGATTCTCCTGCCTCAGCCTCCCGAGTAGCTGGGACTACAGGTGAGTGCCACCACGCCTGGCTAATTTTTTGTATTTTTAGTAGAGATGGGGTTTCACCTTGTTAGCCAGGCTGGTCTTGATCTCCTCACTCCACGATCCACCTGCCTCTGCCTCCCAAAGTACATGAGCCATCGTGCCCGGCCTAAAATTCTTTATAAGCCTCACAGCACTTAGCTAAGGGCTAAGGCTAACTACCAAGTCAATGGGTAAAAAGGAACTCAAGATAATCAGATAAGGAAAAATTACCTGTGGATCTGATCTTGCCTGCTAGAGCGAACTGGAGCTAATCCATCTATTTCATCAAAAAATATTATAGAAGGTCTCATCAAATATGCCTAGTAAAAAGAAAACAAATGATATATACTGTATTTGTTTTCATTTTTTAATTTATTTATTATACTTTCTTAATAGGTATTAAAAGCAAATGGTACAACATGCAGCAGGTATGAAGGAATATATAGTAAAGAGGAAATCTTACCACCGAGTCTCCAACAACCATGTCTCTTTCAGTAAGCAATTACTGTTTTCAGTTTGTTTATTCTTCCATACATATTTATACACATAAACCAAAGTGTATTTTTTAAAAAAAACATTATAGCATCCTATACATATTCTATTTATTTTTTTTAATTTGTATTTTATTTAGTTATTTTTTTGAGACAGTCTCACTCTGTAGCCCAGGTTGGAGTGCAGCGGCACAATCTCGGCTCAATGCAAACTCCGCCTCCTGGGTTCAAGTGATTCTCCTACCTCAGCCTCCCAAGTAGCTGGGATTACAGGCGTGCACCACCATGCCTGGCTAATTTTTGTATTTTTAGTAGAGACAGGGTTTTATCATGTTGGCCAAGCTGGTTTCAAACTCCTGACCTCAGGTAATCTGCCCACCCTGGTCTCCCAAAGTGCTGGGATTACAGGCATGAGCCACCACGCCTGGCCTATCTATATATTCTTTTTATAGAACAATGTGTATGTTAAGTAGTTTCCACATAAGTATATAAAGACCTGCCTCATTCTTTCTTTTTTTTTTTTTTTTTTACAGACAGGGTCTCACTCTGTCAGCCAGGCTTGAGTGCAGTGGCATGATCACAGCTCACTACAATCTCAAAGGCAAGCAATCCCCTTGCTTCAGCCTCCAGAGTACCTGGGACTACAGGCAGGCACCAACACACCAAGCTAATTTTTAAATTTAAAAAAAAATTTTTTTTTTTTAAATATTTTCTGGTAGCTGATATGTAGCTATTAAATTTTAAAAATTAAATGGTGCCCAGGATGGTCTCAAACTCTTGGACTCAAGTGACCCTCCCACGTTGGCCTGCCAATGTGCTGGGATTACAAGGCTGAGATACTGCACCCAGCCTGCCTCATTCTTTTTCAACAGCTACCTGATGTCCCACTGTATGGATGTGCCATAGTTAAACCTATCCCCTTCTTCTGGATACTTAGGCTGTTTTCATTATTTTCCTATTGGCAACAATATTGTAATAAATAATTATAAATAACAAATAACTGTATTTATCATTTCACATGAGTATAAACATATTAATAAATCCTAAAAGTAGAACTACTGGCTCAAAAGGCATGTGTCATTTCTAATCTAGTGAGATATGTATAAACTGACATCCACTGAAGTACCATTGTACCCTCTAACCAGCAATATTTAAGGGTGCTCACCAGCAATGTATTATCAAACTTACTGATCTTTGCTAATTTTTTAGGATAAAGAAAATTATCTTATTTTAGTTTTAATTCTTATTTACATCATTAATAAAGACAAATACATTATATATCTTTAAAAGTCATTTATAGTGCTTTTCCTATGATAGTTCTGTTTATATCATTTGCCCATTACTTCACAAGATCACTAGTCTTGTGTTTAGTGAGTTCTAGAAGCAATTTATTTATTTATTTATTTATTTATTTTTATGTATTTATTTTTAATTTGTAAGACAGGGTCTCACTCTCTCACCCAGGCTGGAGTGCAGTGGTGCAATCACAGCTCATCTCAGCCTCTACCTCCCAGCTCAATCAATTCTCCTGCCTCAGCCTCCTGAGTAGCTAGGACCACAGGTCCATGCCACCGCACCTGCCTAATTTTTATTTTATAGAGGCAGGGTTTCACCATGTTGCCCAGTCTTATTTATTTTAAAGCTAAGTGCTCTGTCTGTAAAAGAAAATGCAAATATTTTCCTGCAAAGAGTATTATTTATCTTTTGGATTACTATTGCTATGGTTTGAGTTTTTCCCCTCCAAAACTCATGTTGAAATTAAATTGCCAGCTGGGCTTGGTGACTCACACTGGTAATCCCAGCACTTTGGGAAGCCAAGGAAGGTGGATCACTTGAGGTCAGGAGTTTGAGATCAGCCTGGTCAACATGGTGAAACTCCATCTCTACTAAAAACACAGAAATTAGCAGGGTGTGGTAACAAACGCCTGTAATCTCAGGTACTCAGGAGGCTGAGGCATGAGAATCACTTCAACCCGGGAGGCAAAGGTTGCACTGAGCTGAGATCATGCCCACTGCACTCTAGACTGGGTGACAGAACAAGACTCAGTCGAGAGAGAGGGAGGGGGAGGGGGGGGAGAGGGGAAAGAGAGAGAGAGGGAGGGGGGAGGGGGAGGGGGGGAGAGGGGGAGGGGGAGGGGGGGAGGGGGGAGGGGGGAGGGGGGAGGGGGGGAGGGGGGAGGGGGGAGGGGGGAGGGGGGAGGGGAGAGGGGGGAGGGGGAGAGGGGGAGGGGGGAGAGGGGGAGGGGGGGAGGGGGGAGGGGGAGAGGGGGAGGGGGGAGAGGGGGGAGGGGGGGGGAGGGGGGAGGGGGGAGGGGGAGGGGGGGGAGGGGGAGGGGGGAGGGGGGGAGAGGGGGAGAGGGGAGAGAGAGAGAGAGAGAGAGAGAGAGAGTGAGAGAGAGAGAGAGAGAAAGAGAGAGAGAGAAATTTAATTGCCATTGTGACAGGTACTGGGAGGTAGGACCTTTAAAAAGTTTGTATGTCTTGAGGTCTCCACCCTCATAAATGGACTAATGTAGCTGACATCAAAGGAGTAGATTCATTATTGTGAGAGTTGAGTTCACCCCCCTCATATGTGATGCTATCTTCTGTCATGTTATGACACAGCAAGAAAGCACTGACCAGATGCCTTGATACTGGACTTCCTAGTCTACAGAACTGTGAGTCGATAAATTTCTGTTCATTCTAAATTACACAGTCTGTGATCTTGTGTTCTAACAGCACAAAACAAAAATAGGTATTTTGTTGCCATGCAGAATCTGAAAAATGTTTTTATGCACTAGATCTTTCCTTACATAGTTAGACCTCTCTACTCTGAGATTATAAACAAAATTCTCCCATGTTTTCATCTGGTACTTTCACAGTGTCATTTTCCTAACTGAAGTATTAGATTTAGAAAGAACTTAATTTGATTTAAGGTGAATGAGTATTAGATAACAAATGAGAAGCTTTTATCATATAATTTACTCAAATTTATGTGGCTTATGTTTCAAAATTAAAGCAAATTCTCAGTTCACAGGAAGATCAGCTTACTAAGCAAGAGATACGAATTTTCCATTTCTCCTGACAGATATACACTAAACTTCTAATGTTTTCTAATAATTTGAAATGAAAGACAATTGATGCCAGGCATGGTAGCTGATGCCTGTAATCCCAGTACTTTGGGAGGCCAAGGTGGGTGGATCACCTGAGGTCAGGAGTTCCAGAATAGCCTGACCAACATGGTGAAACTCCATCTCCACTAAAAATACAAAAATTAGCTGGGTGTGGTGGCAGGTGCCTGTAATTCCAGCTGCTTGGGAGGCCAAGGCAGGAGAATCACTTGAACCTGGGAGGCAGAGGTTGCAGTGAGCCAAGATCGCACCATTGCACTCCAGCCCAGGCAACAAGAGTGAAACTCCGTCTCAAGAAAAATAAATAAATAAGACAATTCAACCACAAGATGTGGGTTTTGGGGAAAAAAGCGTTTAAAGAACTGGAATTATGGCACAGTGCAGTGGCTCACACCTGTAATCCCAGTGCTTTGCGAGTACTGATCATTCTTTTTATATACATGAAACAAACAGCTGTTTTTCTGTTTTGTTTTACAGCTATAGCCTCACAGGATTGCAAAAAGAAGGTAGAGCATATTATGTGCCAGTCACTATGATATTTTGTGTCCTCTCAGTAAAATCTCATAATAGTCTAGTAAGATAGGTATTCTTTCCACCATTACACAAAAGAGGCTACTAAAGATTAAATGTTTTGATTTACTTAAAGTGATATTCAATGGTAAAGCTAGATGTAAACATTTTTCTGACACCAAAGGCCACTCTCTTGGCCAATACACTGAAGTACCTTCATTTCATTTAGTGCATAGACTATATCCTTTATTTAGGAATGTAAAATCTTTCATTTAAAAAAATCATGGACCGGGAGTGGTGGCTCACACCTGTAATCCCAGCACTTTGGGAGGCTGAAGTAGGCGGATCACCTGAGGTTGGGAGTTCGAGACCAGTCTGACCAACATGGAGAAACTGTGTCTCTACTAAATATATAAAATTAGCTGGACATGATGGCACATGCCTGTAATCCCAGCTACTTGGGCGGCTAAGGCAGAAGAATTGCTTGAACCCAGTAAGCGGAGGTTGCAGTGAGCCAAGATCATGCTCCAGCCTGGGCAACAAGAGGGAAACTCTGTCTCAAAAAAAAAAAAATCATGATTACCAGAAATTTAAAAAAAAAAAAAAAGGGCAAACATTTCAACTACTCCTACCCACCAAGAAAACTATGAAACAGAAATAAAGTAAATTTAGACAAAAGCAGCAGCATGATTTATGCTATGGTTTTCAATAAAACCAACAGGCAGCCCTAGCCCCAGAATGAAATGACTAAAAAGTATAACTTTAAATTTTTTTTTTTTTTTTTTTTTTTTTTTTTAAAGACAGGGTTTCACCATGTTGGTCAGGCTGGTCTTGAACTCCCGACTTCAGGTGATCCACCCGCCTTGGCCTTCAAAGTGCTTGGATTACAGGTGTGAGCCACCACACCCGGCCAACTTTAAAATTTTTAAATTAAATCATTGAATAATATGTCAGCATTACCAAGCCAATTCTTCCTTCATCTATAAATGTTTATATTTTTATTGTTTAATTATTAATGAATTATCTTTAAGCATTCAGACTGCATGTTTGATTTGCCATTAGACACTGAACACCTTCAAGGTAAAAAGTCTTACCTGCTCCTTTTTCTAAATTCATTACCTAGCAATTTTTGATACTACTAATAATTTCTAAATAGCATTGGGCCAGACACAGAGGCTCATGCCACCTTGGGAGGCCAAGGTGGGAGAATAGCTTGAGGCCGGGAGTTCAAGATCAGCCTGGGCAACACCTTGAGACCCTGCCTCTCCAAAAAGTTAAAAATTAGGCAAGGGTGGCAGTGCACACCTGTAGTTCTACCTAGAGAGGCCAAGGCCAGAGATCACTTGATCCCCCAGTGTTTGAGGTTGCAGTGACCTGTAATCATATCACTGCATTCCAGCCTGGGTGACAGAGCACAGTCCTGTCTTTTAAAAAAAAAAAATTGTGAAGTACTTTACCAATTACAAAGGACTTTCATACTCACCATCTTAGTAATGGGTGCTCAACGCTTGTTGAAGCTATTTTTTATTTCACATGAGTTTCCTCAGACATAATCAAATGTATGCTGCATTGCCAAATATAAATGGCTTCCTTCACTCACTCAAACAATTAAAAGTGAATTTACATTCGGACTGATTTTTTTATTATTATGACTTTTTTGAGAGACAGAGTCTCACTCCATTCCCCAGACTATAGTACAGTGGTGTCATAATCACTCACTGCAGCCTTTAACTCCTGGGCTCATGCAATCCATCTGCCTTGGCCTCTTAAAACATTGGGATTACAGGTGTGAGCCACTGTGCCGAGCTGGAATAATTTTTTAAATGTATGGGAAATAACATCTTTAAAGTTTTCATTACAATAGTAGACATAGTCCACATATTTATTCACCTCACTCTGCCTTTTAAAAGCATTCACTCATTTCTGAATTATTCTAGTACCATATTTACAACTCGTGAAAATAACACACTGCTTTGTGAGATTTCTTGCACAGATACATAAGTTTTTATGCCTGTTCTAGTTCCTCAATTAGATTATAATCTAGCAATATATATGTTATATCCTGTATTCTCTAAAGCACCTAACATAGTATTATATTCCTGGTAGCCACCTCAATAAATGTTTTATGAGTCATCATAAATATTCAAAACTATTAGTGAAACTGCCATTAAATACCTCTAAGGCATACAATAACAGATGACTGATCCTAAATATAACATATTGGATGGAAAATCTGCTTCCTCACAAAAAGTCTGCATTTGCAGATTAAATGTATTAAATATTCTAACGAAAATATTATCAGCAGGCAGATTGCTTGAGCCCAGGAGTTCGAGACCAGCCTGGCCAATGTGGTGAAACCCCACCTCTACAAAAAATACAAAAATTAGCCGGGCATGGTGACGCACACCTGTAGTTCCAGCCACTGGGCAGGGACTGAAGCAGGAGAATCGTTAGAGCCCTGGATGTCGAGACTGTAGAGAGCTGAAATCACACTACTGCACTCACTCCAGCCTGGGTGACAGAGTGAGATCCTGTCTTAAAAAAAAAAGGAAAGAAAATACTCTCGAATTAGATTATTTCTCTTACCTAATCAAAAAGAAGCCTAAGTTGCCTTTCAGATTCACCAACCCACTTGCTCAAACAATCTGCTCCTTTTCGCATAAAAAAAGCCACTTTTTTGTCTCCTTGGCTGCATTCATTAGCTAATGCTCTGGCGAACTAAGGTTTTACCTGTGCCAGGAGGGCCATAAAACAAACAGCCCCTAGAAGAATAAAAAAAAAAATTAAAGAAAAGTAAATTATGTTATCAACACTGCTGATAACCAATTGAAAAGGATGTCCCCTCCCTCCCATATAATTTTGTATTGAAGTATAATTATCAGACATTGATAAAGCTTTTTCCAGTATATAGACAAAAGTTTCACTTTGCTAAGTCCTTAAATTACCAAGCTTTGGCAGACAAGAAATAGTTAAAGTACAGAGTAATTTGGCAAAATATACAGAAATTTTAAATGTGTTTCCCTATGACCCAGAAATTTCACATCTTTAGAATAAATAATGTAGAAATACTCAAAAGGAATGTATAAAGATAGATTTAAATGACTCTTTAATAAGATTTTTCATATCCTTAAAAACATGAAAAATAAATTAGAACCAAATCTGAATAAAAAGTGCCTCCTTAAAGAAAACAGTCAGTTTAAATCTAACAGCCTATATGTATATCTTCAGAATATTCTATTCTTCTTTTTTTCTTTTGAGATGGAGTCTCACTCTGTCACCCAGGCTAGAGTAGAGCGGCTCGATCTCAGCTCACTATAACCTCTGTCTCCTGGGTTCAATTGATTCTCATACCTCAGCCTCCCAAGTAGCTGGGATTACAGGCACGTGCCACCACACCCAGCTAATTTTTGTATCTCAGTAAAACAAGATTTCACCATGTTGGCCAGGCTGGTCTCGAACTCTTGACCTCAGGTGATCCACCCACCTAGGCATCCCAAAGTGCTGGGATTATAGGCGTGAGCCACCGCACCCAGCCAGAATATTCTACTCTGCCCAATCTTCTTTAACATAATTTTCTCAGCCTTTTCCAATAGTTCACCAGCTATCTACCTCATTATCAGACACAATCTGTTCCTAAAAACAAATTATCAAGCTCACCCTATTTTAAAAATACTCCATCATCAAGTCAAAGAAACACATCAATAAAACTCTGCTTCCAAGAGTAAATAACATGTAGTATCAAACTCAATGTACTGGGAGCCAAATTCAGGAAAATCCATATGGGCAATCTGGTTGTGTATTTAGGGCTCACAGAAAGAATCTTATCGAGTGCCTAATTTAAATCCTGAGATGTAAACTTCAAGAACACACTTAATTCCACAGCCTCTGGACCCTAAACAATAACATTTTATTTCTAACTGTCATTGCTAGGACACATCAAATAAATATATATCCAGTATTTATATTTATAGTCATTTACTCAATTAAATAACACTTGAGAAAGTAAAGATAATAACAATCATAAACATCTATGACATTGCTTACCTTGGAGGCTGAATTTTAAACTTTTCAAAAATTTCTGGATATAAAAGTGGGAATACTACCATTTCCTTTAGTGCATGAATATGATGGCTCAATCCACCTATGCTATCAAACCGTACCTTGGAAAGAGGGGAAAGGTTTGATATAAAACCATTTTATATGTTCCATATAATTTTTTAAATTTATACAAGAGTCTTATAATTCAGAAATATATGCCTTCAGCAGAAGCTTTTAAACATAACTACAAATAAGCATAGAAAAATAAGGCCAACAATAAAATCCAAGTTTACATTTCCGTTCAGGCAAATTAAGCTACCATTATTTAATCTAGTAACTCAGAACCAGGATTAATGCCCAACCTAAAACTTTAATAGGTATCTATTGGAGATTTTTATATTATATTAACACTCTAAAAGTTTTAATGGGCCGGGTGCGGTGGCTCATGCCTGTGATCCCAGCACTTTGGGAGCCCAAGGCTGGTGGATCACCTGAGGTCAGGAGTTCGAAACCAGCCTGACCAACATGGTGAAACCTCATCTCTACTAAAAATGCAAAAATTAACCAGGCATGGTGGTGTACGCCTATAATCCTAGCTACCTGGGAGGCTGAGGCAGGAGAATCTCTTGAAGTCAGGAGGCAGAGGTTGCAGTGAGCAATATCATGCCATTGTACTCCAGCCTGGGCAACAAGAGTGAAACTCCATCTCAAATAAAAAAAGTTTTAATGGTTTTAAAAATATATAATTATTTTGTACATGTTTGTACATGTATTCTCAGAAGGGGCAATATCATCCTCACAGGGGCAAAAACTGGTTCAGGGGTAAGCGCAAGAAAAAAAATCCTAGCTATTTACATAGTTTGCAGCCCTTCCAAGGT
This sequence comes from Ateles fusciceps, assembly GCA_036589455.1. Classification (NCBI taxonomy): domain Eukaryota; kingdom Metazoa; phylum Chordata; class Mammalia; order Primates; family Atelidae; genus Ateles; species Ateles fusciceps. The sequence goes on from JAZHEH010001737.1 coordinate 4,133,925, forward strand.
CAAGCTTACCTGACAAAATCTTATTCTTTAATATTTAATTTCTCTAGTCAGAGAGAAATTTGATTTTTTTTTCTTTATGGGACAATGATGAAAAAATGATTTTAGAAACACTGATCTATATCACAAGAAGCAGCAAAGACTGTTCTTCCCACCCATAATAGCTAGAAGGCTTTGTAAGAAAAAAAGTGTATCAAATTTTAACGAAGTAAAATAGGTATAGTGGCTCATGTCTATAATCCCAGCACTTTGGGAGGTCTAGGCGGGCAGATCACCTGAGGTCGGGAATTCAAGACCTGCCTGACCAACATGGAGAAACCGCATCTCTGCTAAAATACAAAATTAGCTGGCATGGTGACACATGCCTGTAATCCCAGCTACTTGGGAGGCTGAGACAGGAGAATCACTTGAACCTGGGAGGCGGAGGTTGCAGTGAGCCGAGATCGCACCATTGCACTCCAGCCTGGGCAACAAGAGCAAAACTCCGTCTCAAAAAAAAAAAAAAAAAAAAAAAAAGAAGTTACTCTACTTGACTGGAAGAGACATCTAAAATTAACAGATTCACCTATAAATGGATGGATGAAAATAAATGAAACAAAAATAAAAATAAAGAATTTTTTTTTAAAAGACAAAAAAGAAATAAAGCTAACTAGATTCAAAAGAGTAAAGTGCTAGTAAACCAAATAAGCAAAGACCATTAGGTAAGGTCTTCCGAGAAGATGTACTATTAGAAATGGGATTCTGGTCATATTCAATACTCTAATATTTCCTTAGGGCCTCATTAATAAAGTAAGATAGGCATTTTCCTCTATGACTTCAGATTAGAGTTAAAATTTCATCTTCCAGTACATATGCAATTCTATTTGATAACTTATTTTAAATATCTCATATGAAAGTCACTTACGTTGTATAGAGAGATTTATGGGAACAAAGAAAAAAATGTATCAAATAAATTCTTGGTTATGAAATAACCTTATTCCAAAATACCCTCCAAAATAAGATACTACTAACAATGAGAATCTACCACGTCCTCTGAGTCTTGTGTCTGTTTTCATGCTACACACCTTCCCCAGGTGTGATCGATCACCCGTTTTCCAAAGTGACCCCACAGCTCTTTATATTGATGACCTGTATGTGAATTTTTAGTCCAGACATTTCTCCTTAATGCCAAACCTAAATAACCAGTTATCTACAAGGTACTTCCACTTGTGGTATACCTCAGATACCTAAACATGTATTAGTTAAATATAACTAATTAAATCATACCCCTGACTCAAATATTTATTCCTCTTCTTATGTTCCCTACTCAGAGAACTGAGCCATTTCCCATCCAGTCCATCCATTATCTACCTGGTTGCTTAAGCTAGAAACATAGGTAATACTCTGGAGTTGTACATTTCCCTCATTTCCAAAAAGTAATTAATTCACCAAATTCTGGCATTTCTGAATGCAATCCTCAATTTTTTCAAACCCAGTTACTTCTCATCATTATCCTACTTTCTCTCTTTCTTTTTTTGAGATGAAGTCTCACTTTGTCTCCCAGGCTGGAGGACAGTGGCAGAATCTCAGCTCACTGTAACCTCCGCCTCCCGAGTTCAAGCGATTCTCCTGCCTCAGCCTCCAGAGTAGCTGTGATCACAGGCACACACCACCATGCCCAGCTAATTTTTGTATTTTTAGTAGAGACAGGGTTTCACCGTGTTGGCCAGGCTGGTCTCAAACTCCTGACCTCGGGCGATCCACCCACCTTGGTCTCCCAAAGTGCTGGGATTAGAGGTGTGAGCCACTGCGCCTAGCCCGTTCTCCTACTTTCTACTATGACCACTACTCCAGATTACTAGACCACAGCAACATCCAGTCTCCCTAATGCCAGCCTTGCTTCCCCCAAATTCATTAACTGTATCATAACCAGAGTGATCTACCCAAAATACAAAATCATGAAACTAGGCAATTTCAACAACAGCCCATTGTTCATCATGGTTTATGAAGCCTTGCCCCTCATAACCTTCTCAGCCTCATTTCCTCCCTGTTACACATTCCAGTAACACTGAAATGAAAATACCTAAGCACCACATGTGACTAGGGTTTTTAGGCAAAGCATATATGTTGAAAAATTAATAATGGTCATATCTGAATTTCCTAGTTCTACTATGTGCTGCTTTAGAAACAAGAAAAACACTTAAAAAATGAAATCTTCTAGAAAAACATTTACAAAACTTACTGATTTATCAATGTTCATTGGATCAACATCAGCCAAGCTTGCACCCACTTTCACTCGTTCTCGGAGAATACCACTAGCTAAGTCCTCTGCTCTGAAGTTCATAGGCAAACATCTGAAATTTATAAAAGTCCAAGTAAAATTGCATTACAAGTTTCACATTTTTAATGTCAAAGTAAGTTTACATCTTTGATGTGTCTTCATCTTTCTCTTTTTCCTCATAACCCAGAAAATAATATCAAAGGATTTCATATTTTTGCTCTACTTTCTTAAATTCTTGTCAGTGGCCAAAATTTAAGTTACTCACTAGATAAAGCAAACAAGATCATTAATCTATTTGCTCAAAGAGCCCAATCTATTCCATTTTAGGAAAATATCTTACATACCTGATATCCCATGTTATACAACTATAAAATAAAAATAAACCTATAAGTACTATAATATAATATATGGGATTAAAATAAAATCAAGCTGTTGATTGATTTATTAATTAAGCCAAGGTCTCACTGTTGCCCAGAATGAAGTGCAGTGGTGCAATCACAGATCACTACAGCCTCAACCTCCTGGGCTCAAGTGATCCTCCCACCTCAGCCTTCCAAATAGCTAGAACTACAGGCAAGCACCACTATACCTGGCTGATTTTTTATATAGACAAGGTCTCACTATGTTGCCGAGGCTGGTCCCAAATTCCTAGCCTCAGCCTCCCAAAATGCTGGGATTACAGGCATGAGCCATCAGTCCAACCTTTATTATAATATTTAAATTTATCCTCAGATAGTACATGAAGATGTCTACTCAGTTATATGATTGAAAAAACTGTCTTTCCCTTTTGTTCAAAGAAACTAGAGATCACATCTTGAACACTAAGCTTTATCTTTTGTATAACTACCTTAAGAGAGATCTCTAGCTATCTAAAATCCTATACTACATTATTTAACACATTATTTAATACAATACATTATTTAATTTCTCTGAATATAGTCGACTTCCTTTTTAACCTTGGGTAAACACCAAACAATGACATTAACGGCCTCAAAAATTCTAGCATCTATAATGAATGAACTTCATTGAAGTTTCTGAATCCTAATTTATAAAAATATATTATCAAAGTAGATTATCAGAATAGTTCAGATTAAATAGGCATTAAATTCTTTTATTTAAACTTCGATTTTTCTCTTCATTTTCTTTCCATCATTCACATGAGAAATTCTTTTTTAGTATACAGTCTACACCAATCCAAACTTGTTTCCAAGACTGGCTATTTGAAAACTTGGTATTTCTAGAATAAATAATAATTTGACACTTTAATTATTTACTCCTCCACTGAAAATTCTTTGAGGTTTTAGTGAGACAAATACTAATCAGTTAGTTACCCTAGTTAGGCTTCACTAGAGGCCCTTGTCCAACCAACAACAAAAACAAAATAAATTTTTCCAATAAAAATCCAGTGTCCTGAGATAATTCTATTAGAAACCATGCCTTACTCTGATGGCTATAATGCTGTAATCATTATAAACACCAAAAATCAACCTCATTAAATGGATTTAGATAAGAGAGGAGGTACAGACGAAAAGACAGACACTGTCATGTAAGTTGGCCTCTCTGTTTCCCTTAGCTCTCCTTACTTTCCTTCTCCGCAAATTATTTTATCATTAAGTACTTTCAGACTAAGTAATTATGGGGAAATTTCCCAAGGTTAGATTTCTACTGGAAGAGAAACTAAGTAGAAACCAAGTCAATGTCTTAATCTAGTCTAAAATATGTGTTGAATATCAATGTTATCAAAGTGCCTATATGATATAGATAAGAAACTAACTTAAAAAATATTATTTTTCCTTTTTCTACCATGAAAATAACACTAAACATTTTACTAACCTATTTCTTGCTCTTGCCATGCTCTTTGATTTCCTTCTTTCAAAGCGTTCCTCATCAGAAGAAGTTGTGTCACTACTATGAATGGCATGCTTCTTCTCCTATTTAAAAACAGTAAAATCCTTAAAACCATTATAATAGCAAACAACTTTTTAAAACACACTGTAATCATATCTACAATTAGTAGAAAATTCAATCAGCAAATATTTATTAAGATTTTTGCTCTCATACAGTTTACATCAATGAAGTATAAAGGTAGCAAGTTCTGAAGAGAAAAGAGAGAAAAAAAAAGGCCGGCACGATAGCTCACCCCTATAATCCCAGCACTTTGGGAGGTCAAGGCAGGCAGATCACAAGGTCAGGAATTCGAGACCAGCCTGGCCAACATGGCAAAACCCTGTCTCTACTAAAAATACAAAAATTAGCTGGGTGCAGTGGCGGGCACCTGTAATCCCAGCTACTTGGGAGGCTGAGACAAGAGAATTGCTTGAACCTAGGAGGTAGAGGTTGCAGTGAGCTGAGATCATGCCACTGTACTCCAGCCTGGGTGACAGAGCCATGACTCCATTTTGAAAAAAAAAGAAAAAAAAGAAGAATAGGAAGCCTAAAATTTTTTGAAAAGAAGAATTTGGAAGGGAGTCAGTAACCAACTTTTTTTTTTTTTTGAGACAGGGTCTTACTGTCACCCAGGCTGGAGTGCAGTGGCAAGCTCAGGGTTTACTACAGCCTTAACCTCTGGGGCTCAAGCAATCCTCCCACCTCAAACTCTCAAATAGCTGGGACTACAGGCACATGCCACCACACCTGGCTAATTTTCGTACTTTTTGTAAAGAAGGGGTTTTACCATGTTGCCCAAGGTGGTCTCAAGCTCCTGAGCTCAAGCAATCTACCCGCCTCGGCCTCCCAAAGTGCTGGGATCACAGACATGAGCCACCACACAGGGACAGCAACCAATTTAAATTACATCCAAATTTAGCGTATATCTGTCATTGCTTGATAAATAATATTAGAATCTCAGAAAAAAAAAGTTTGTCTTTTTTTTAAATTCTATCTTTCCCAAATAGTCACAGTCTAGACATTTAAAGAACAAAGGAAAAATAATACACTGGGTTACAGAGGACAAGGGCTTTCACTTTCCACTTAAGATATTTCTATCCTGTTTGAACTTCTTATAAAATACATAAACTATTTTGAAGAAATAAATAGTTTATAACCAGAACTATTATGGAAAGATTAGGTAATGTGCCAGGCTGAAGTCATCACAAAGGAGAAATAATACTTAATAAATGTCAGATTATTAGTATAACGCATGATATCTCTAAGATACCTAAAAAATACTATAATAAAACCACCACCAAATTGTATGCTTACAAAGTGTTCAAACTGACTTCATCACATCCAAATCAAAGGCTTCAACCACTTCTTTTAAATTGCATATTCAGTTAGCAGTTCCACTAACAAGTAATTTGTAAGAAAAAAAAAAACTCAAAAATCCCTTTTGCCCACCACATAATTTCATAAATATCCCTTATGTCATCTTTTTCTCCATCCCTACCTAGGTTTCACTTAGCACCTGCCTAGCCATTTAACCACCTCAGCTCTGCTTTACTAAAAAAATTAAAATAAAAAAATTTTAAAAACTGCCATGATCTTACATCACATGAACTGCTCTCCATCTCTGCAATTTTAAAATTTAATGGCCTACTCTTTGAACACAACCTCCTAAAATACCAACTTTCAACTCATCAAGGCCTACTATGCCTGAGCACCCATTGATTCACAGTCAACTCCTTTCGTGGCTTAATTTTCTGTCAAGCCTCATAGTAAAAGCTATTACTTCAGTTTTTAATCTTCTTACCTGACTCTGTGTCCTTTTTCTTCCATTATACTTGCTAAATTCCAACCCTGTACCGATCCAAGTAATAAAAGTGCTGAACACACTAATGAAAATCCACACAACCAGACAAGCTGGAATCATTGTCAGTAATTTACTACAAGCACAAATAGCTTTCAAAGATGTCCCAAAATCTGTGCATCGGTACTCCACTCCAAAGCCCACGTCTCATTAGCAACCCAGATTTTTTCAACTTCTTCTTGAGATTCTTAACCCACGTTCTACTCCTTCTCTGCTAACCAGAATCCTTTTATTACCTTCTGCATTCATTTTTTTGTGGGGGAGAGGGAATTGTTTCTGTTTTCATTTTTGTTTTTAGATGGAGGATCTCACTGTGTCACCTTGGCTGGAGTGCAGTGGCGTGATCATAGCTAACTGCAAGCATGTGCTCCTGGGCTCCCGCAATCCTCCTGCCTCAGCCTCCCAAAATGCTAAGACTACAGGCATGAACCACCACCATGCTTGGCCCTGCATCAATTTTTTTTTAAATTGCACATCACTCCTATATTATACCGATCTGGAAAAAAGATTTAGTACAATTATGTTCAAATGAAGACTGGACCCATGTGGCAGGGCCAAGAAACTAGAACACGATTCAGAAATCGTCAGTGAAAGACACTTGGACAGGACCAAGAGGCATTTTCACTGCCACGAAACAAGGCAAGGGAGGGATTCTAAAACACACAGCAGGAAGCACTCCTACCCCTCAGAGGTCAAGAAGCTTATCCCATATTGGTATGAGGAGTGACATATTTTCTGAAGACCACATGTGGGACTACTTCAGCTGCCATGAGAAACCCCAGAGGGGTTATTGTTTTGTATTATTTATATATACCACACTTTTTAAAAAAAATAAAAGTAAATGTAACACACAAACTAAATTCAGGATTAATCCCAACCTTCTAGAGCCAGCTCCTCTGGGGTCAGGGAGGAAACAGTTGTTGCATCACAATGCATTCCACTGGAATGACTAGAGCTCCTCAGCAGTGACCTGACTACAAAGAGCACAGGACTGGCTCCTGGGGGTAGACAGGCTCTCTTGTTTCTCCTCATTGGTCATGGCTTAGCGCAGTTCCTCCCCCACAAGTCCTTAGTAAACAAAGCACTCATAAAAACCCAAGTCACTACCTTTAAACTCTCTTGGACAAGGAGAGCTTTTCCACAGCTTGGACTGAGAACCCAGTGCCCTAGAAGTGCTATTCTGACTAGATTGTATGAAGAGAGTGGGTGCAGGAGACAAAATGGCTAAAATGAAAATGTGAGCCACTGGTCCCCATCTGCAGCTACAACTCAAGATGTCTACAGATGTGGTCAGTGTGACATGTGCAGGAGAGAAGGGCAGATGGACACAACGGGCAGGGAGGGTGCTCCTGGGGACAGTAGCCTGCCAGCTGGCCTTCACTTCTTGGCCTCGCCCTGGGCAGCCACAGCTTCCATGGCTTTACGCATAGTCTCTTCATCCCCCAGAAACTACAAGCACCTGATGGGCTTCAAGTTCTTGTCCAATTCACAGCCAATGGGAATACCAGTCAGCAGGTTCAGCTCCATGATAGACTCTTCAGAAAGACCCTCCAGATGACTGACAATGCCCCGTAAGCTGTTGCCACAGGTTGCAATCAGTACCCATTCCCTATCCTTGACCTGGGGGACTATTTCTTCATTCCAAAAGGAAAGAGTTCTGGTAATAGTGTCCTTCAGACTCTCACTGGAGGATAGCTGATTCTCTGTGAGGTCTCCATACCTGCGATCCTTACTAATGCTGCTGTTGAAAGGATGGTTGGGCTCCATTAGAGGTGGTGGGACATCATAGGAGCACCTCCAGATCTTCACCTGGGCCTCGCCATGCTTTGCAGCAGTTTCGACTTTATTGAGACCGGTCAGACCCATAGTTCCGCGCACTGACGCACTAAGTCCTCACTACAGGCAGCCACATCTGATCAATGGCATCTAGCACTGTCCAGAGGGTCCAGATTGCTCTCTTCTGAACTGAGGTGAAGCAGATATCAAACACACAGCCAGGATCTCGCAGCACCTGCCTGCCACACTTCGCCTCCTCATGGGCCACCAGGCTCAGGTTGGCATCGTACCAGACACTGAAGCGGTTCTCCAGGTTCCAGGCGCTCTTGCCGGGCTAGATCAGCACCAGTTTGTAGGTGGCCATGGCAGTGGCTTGGGGAGGCCCTGCATCAATTTTTGATGCTTCCCAACTCTTCACGAAGATTGTTGCAAAAATTATCTACTTATTCTTTGCAATTTTGATATTTATCCTCTCCTCTACTTCTTTCTCCCCCATCAGGAAAGTTCCCAAGTTTATGTGTGTATTGGGCCTATAATATATAGAAATGTAATAAATTTGCCAATAACAGCACAGAAGGAAGTTGGTGGGAGCAAAGCTGTATTAGTCTAAGAAAATGACTTCAGTTGGTAAACTGAATGCATAAGAAAAAAACCAACAGAACCTAAAATGGTAAATCAATTTCAAAGTTAATATAGCAGTATCTATAAACATACAAAGTCATCCCTCAGTATATACAGGAAAATGGTCCCAGGACCCTTGTGAATACCAGGATCTGAGTATGCTTCAGTCCCTTATATAAAAATGGTATAGTGTTTGCATATGGCCTACACGCATACTACCATACACTTTTTTTGAAAATTTATCAAAGACTTAACGTTAAGAGTTACCTCCCATATATTTTAAATCATCTCTAAATCAATTATAAATACCTAATACAACACATATGCTATGTAAATAGTCATCATGCTGTATTTTTTGTTGTTGTACTGTTGGCATTTTTTCTCAAATATTTTTGAGGCCTGGTTGGTGGCATTCACACATGCAGAACCCATGGCTAAAGAGGGACGACTGTACTTGCTAATATTTCTTCTAGCAGCTTCAGTAAAAGCCATTAAATCATATGAAGTAATAATTCCAACAATGTATTATTAGATCTGTAACATTTTTAGGTGTGATACAAATAGTAATACAACAAAAAGAGTGGTACACATAATTCCCCCTGTAAAGAACTGAAAAGCCAAAATTCTAGTTGGGGCCAGGTACGGTGGCTCATGCCTATAATCCCAGCACTTTGGGAGGCTGAGGCGGGCAGATCACTTGAGGTCAGGAGTTTGAGACCAGACTGGCCAATATGATAAACCCCATCTCTACTAAAAACACAAAAATCAGCCAGACGCGGTGGTGCATGCCTGTAAACCCAGCTATTCAGAAGGCTGAAGCAGGAGAATTGCTTCAACCCAGGCTGAAGCAGGAGAATTGCTTCAACCCAGGAGGTAGAGGTTGAAAAAAAAAAAAGAACTTAAAAGCCAAGGAGTTGGTGGTTCACGCCTATAATTCTAGCACTTTGGGAGGCTGAGGTGGGCGGATCACTTGAGCCCAGGAGTTTGAGACCAGCCTGGGCAACACAGCAAAACCTTGTCTCTACATAAAAAAAAAAAAAACAAAAATTAGCAAAAAAAATAAAAGCCAAGGAGTATATATATACACACAAAAATATACAAAACTAACTCAAACCATATACAAAAATTAACTAAATAATCAAAGACCTAATAAATCAAAGACCTAAACATAAGAGATATAACTATTAGAGGAAACCACAGGAACAAATCTTCATGACCTGAGTTGGCAATGGATTCTTAGATATAAAAATAAAAGCATAAGCAAAAAATAAAAAATAGGTAACTTGAACTTTGTAAAAATTAAAAGCCTGGCTGGGCACAGTGGCTCACACCTATAATCCTAGCACTTTGGGAACACTTGAGCCCAGGAGTTCAAGACCAGTCTGAGCAACATGGCAAAACCTCATCTCTACAAACAACGCAAAAATTAGCTGGGCATAGTGGCGTGTGCCTGTAGTCTCAGCTACTCGGGAGGCTGAGATGGGAGGACTGCTTAAGTCCAGGAGGGTGAGGCTGCAATGAGCCAAGATCATGCCACTGCACTCCAGCCTGGGTGACACAGCAAGACCCTGTCTCAAAAATAAAAAATAAACTTTTAAAAGTAGAAACCTTCCTTTGTTTCTACTTTCTTCTAAATGTAAAAGAAAGGATAATTAGGGGAGAAAAAAGTATCAAAGATTAACTCGAGTCAATGCTTCAAATGAAAGCAATATGGGTTACTCAGATTCAACTCTGCTAAGAGACCAAAGAGCTATGTAGCTTCAGGGAATTAAAAAATAAACTTTTAAAAGCAAAAACTGGCTGGGCACAGTGGCTCACACCTGGAATCCCAGCACTCTGGGAGACCAAGGAGGGTGGATTACTTGAGGTCAGAAGTTTGAGACCAGCCTACCCAATATGGTGAAACTCAATCTCTACTAAAAATAGGAAAATTAGCTGGGTCTGGTGGTGCACACCTGTAATCCCAGCTACTCAGGAGGCTTAGGCAGAATTGCTTGAACCCAGGAGACTGAGGTTGCAGTGAGCTGAGATTGCACTACTGCACTCCAGCCTGGGCAACAAAGCGAGACTCCATCTCAAAAAAAAAAAAAAAAAAAAAAAGGGCCAGGTATGGTGATTCATGCCTATAATCCCAGCACTTTGGGAGGCCGAAGCAGATGGATCACGAGGTCAGGAATTTGAGACTAGTCTGGCCAACACAGTGAAACCCTGTCTCTAATAAAAATACAAAAAATTAGCTGGGCGTGGTGATATGAGCCTGTAATCCAGCTACTTGGGAGGCTGAGGCAGGACAGTCACGTGAACCTGAGAGGTGGAGGTTGCAGTGAGCCAAGATCATGCCATTGCACTCCAGCCCAGGCGACAGTGTGAGACTCCACCTCAAAAAAAAAAAAGAAAAGAAAAGAAAAAGAAATCTTCCTTTGTACCTACATGTAAAAGAAAGGATAATTAGGGGGGGAAAAAATATCAAAGATTAACTCAAATCAGTGCTTCAAATGAAAGCAATATGGGTCACTTAGATTCAACTCTGCTAAGAGACCAAAGAGCTGTGTAGCTTTAGAGAACATAACTGTTAAAACAACAAATATTCCAAGCAAACTGTGAATCGGGAAGACAATAGTCACATGTAGGATGATAACTATTAGTCACTAATTAAAGAAAGAAAGATATAATTAGTCTCTCATTGACAAACGCATATATTTCCTCCTTTCAAAAGCAAACAAAACTTACCTAATATGGCTTCTTCTTGCCGGAGATCTATGAATATCAAACAGTGTGTTTTCCCTTTTTTTTTGATGAGCAGGTACTAAAAGGGAAGCAAAAAATAATAGAGAAATGACTAATAAATTGATAATATATTAAAGGAGTAGAAATGACTTCTGTTAACTTTTTAAATAAGACCTAGTCATGTGTCTTCATGTACAAAGCTGTCTAGAAGCAAAACAAAAATAAAAATTTTGTGGCAATACTCTGAAGTTGCAAATAAATATTCTAAACAGATGTTAGCTTAATCTTTGTGACTATGAGTTAGACAAAGATTTCTCAGATACACGATCCATTAAAAAAAATTTAGCACAATCTATTAAAAAAAATTTTTATAGTCTGGGAACAGTGGCTGACACCTGTAATCCCAGGACTTTGGAAGGCCAAGTCAGAGAGGACTGCTTTGAGCCCAGGAGTTCAAAATCAGCCTGGGAAACATGGTAAGAACCCAACTCTAGTTTGACGTGGGGGGTAGATCACTTGAATTCGAGACCAGCCTGACCAACATGGTGAAACCATGTCTCTACTAAAAATATATATATACAAAAATTAGCCAGGCACGGTGGCATGCACCTGTAATCTCAGCTGCTCAGGAGGCTAAGGCAGGAGAATCGCTTGATTCCAGGAGGCAGAGGTTGCAGTGAGCCGAGATCACACCACTGCACTCCAGCCTGGGCGACAGAGCAAGACATCATCAAAAAAAAAAAAAGAAAGAAAGAAAAAGAAAAGACAAGACAAGAAAAGAAAAGGAAAAAACCCAACTCTACAAAAAATTTTTTAAAAATTAGCCAGGTGTGGTGGCATGCACCTCAGCAGGCTGAAGCAGGAGAAGGCTGCAGTGAGCCATATTCATACCACTGCACTCCAGCCTGGGTGACCCTATCTCAAAAAAAAAAAAAAAAAAAAGGACAAAGTATAAATTGGAGTTCATTAAAATTACAAATCCACTAAAAAATTTTTATTAAAAAAAAAAATGTATAGGCTGGGAACAGTGGCTCACACCTGTAATCCCAGGACTTTGGAAGGCCAAGTCAGAGAGGACTGCTTTGAGCCCAGGAGTGGCAGGAGAGTGTAATCCCAGCACTTTGGGAAGCCTACGCAGGTGGATCACGTAAGGTCAGGAGTTTGAGCCTGCCAACATGGTGAAATCCTGTCTCTAATAAAAATACAAAAATTAGACGGGTGTGGTGGCACATGCCTGTAGTCCTAGCCACTTAGGAGGCTGAGGCAGGAGAATAGCTTGAACCCAGGAGGCAGAGGTTGCAGTGAGCCATGATTGCACCACTGCATCCCAGCATGAGCAATAGAGTGAGACTCTGTCTCAAAGAATAAAACTATAAACTTGTGTTCTTCAAAAGATACTATTGAGACAATAAAAAAGACAAGCCACAGACTGTCTTGTCTTAAAAATATTTGCAAATTACATATCTGTTAAAGGTCTAATATCCAGAACATATAAGGAATCTCAAAACTCAATAAGAAGAAAACAAACCCAATTGAAAAAATGGCAAGAGAGCTCAACAGACATTTTACAAAAGATTTATCACTGTCAAAAAAAAAAAAAAAAACTGAAAAGATACTCCAGCACCATTAGGGAAATGCAAACTAAAACTATAATAAGTAACTGCTAAATTAATTAAATCGTCTGAGTATACCAAGTGTTGGCAAGAATATAGAGCAACTACAGCTCTCATACACACCCTTAGTCATACACACTCTTAGTGAAAATGGTATAACCACTTTAAAAAAGAATTTGGTAATTTCATATATCTCATCATAAAACCCAGCCTTTCTACTCCTTGGTATTTGTTAGAAATATAAAAATATATGTCCACACAAAGACTTGTAAATAAATGTTCATCACAACTTTACTTCTAATAGCCAAAAACTGGAAAGGATCATAATGTCAATTAACAAATGAATGGATAAACAAATTGTAATATATCCACACCACAGAATGATACTCAGCAATAAAAAGAAATACACAACTGGGTTCAAGCCATTGCAGTGCTTTGGGGGCCAAGGCAGGAGCATTCCTTGAGGCCAGGAGCTCAAGACCAGCCTGGGCAACATAGCAAGACCCTGTCTCTACAAAAAAAAAAAAAAAAAAAAAAAACTAATTAGCTAGGCATGGTGCTGCACACCTGTAGTTCTAGCTACACAAGGGGTTGAGGTAGGAGGAAAGGTTGAGCTCAGAAGTTTGAGGCTGTAGTGTGTTATATTTGCGCTTCTGAATAGCCACTACACTGCACCATGAGCAACATAGTGAGATTCCTTCTCTAAAAGATAAAACTTTTAACTTTTTCCTTCTCCCAGCAAAAAAAAAAAAAAAAAGAAAGAAACCAAGTTATTGGCCAAGCTGCAGCCATATATCATTTTTGTGACCTTGAGTAAGTCACAACCTCTTGGACCATAAAGATATTTTCCCTAGGCGGGGCGTGGTGGCTCACACCTGTAATCCCAGCACTTTGGGAGGCTGCGAACACCAGTCTGGCCAACATGGCGAAACCCTGTCTTTACGGAAAAAATACAAAAATTAGCCGGGTATGGTCGCGGGCGCCTGTAATCCCAGCTACTCAGGAGGCTAAGGCAGGAGAATTGCTTGAACCTGGGAGGCGGAGGTTGCAGTGAACTGAGACCATGCCACTGCACTTTAGCCTGGGTGACAGAGTGAGATTCTGTCTCAGAAAAAAAAAGATACCTTCCCTAAAGAACTGCTATAAATTGAAGGGCTCAGTAAACTATACAGTATAATACAAAAGCATGAGCAGTATTTATTAAATACAAGCTTCTATAAATAAAATGAACATGTATGTAAATCAATGCTGCTACCATGTACTTTGACTTTGTTGCATGTGTGTGCATAGAAGTATATGTAGTAAAAGATACAGTATATAAAACCCGTAAGAGATTTCCTTCTTTTAAATTTGGCAATATTAATATTTTTAAAAGCAGTGGGGCAGAGTAAGTTACTCCACGACCAAAAAGAAAAAAGTTATTTAGAGTTGCCTACCTATTGGAGGTGCCTGGTATCGATCCACTGTTTTTCTCTGTCTCAAATTATACGGTCTATCATTTTCTTCTCCTTCTGCCTCTTCAACTTCTATATCTCCATCCTCCTCTTGAGATTCTAGTTTCCCACACACAAAAAGAAAACAAAAAAGCACTGTTTTAATCCAAAAGGATTAGTCTACTCTAGAAGTGAATATTTACACTTTATCCATTACTGTTTCTGCACAGGTGACATTTAAGTGCCAACATATTATATAGATGTAAAAGAAAATGTCTTCCCTACCAATGATCAACACAATTATCTGCTAAATAAATTAATGTGATTACATGCCTGTAATCCCAGCACTCTGGGAGACTGAGGAGGGTGAATCACGAAGTAAGACGTTTGAAACCAGCCTGGCCAACATGGTGAAACCTCATCTCTACTAAAAATACAAAAAAATTAGCTGGGCATGCTGGCACATGCCTGTAATCCCAGCTACTCAGGAGGCCGAGGCAAGAGAATCGCTTGAGCCCAGGAGGCAGAGGCTGCAGTGAGCCGAGATGGCACCGTTGGACTCCAGCCTGGGCAACAAAGCAAGACTCCGTCTCAAAAAATAATAATAATAATTTGGCTATAGCTACAATACAACATCTAAGTACAGTTAAAATAAAAGTATAGCTGGACACAGAGGCATGCGCCTATAATCCAACTACTCAGGAGGCTAAGGTAGAAGGATGGCTTGAGCACAGGAGTTTGAGTCCAGCTTGGGGTAACACAGCAAGACTCTATCCCTTTTTTTTTTATTTTTTAGAGACAGAGTCTCTCTCTGTTGCCCAGGCTGAAGTGCAGTGGCATAATCTTGGCTCACTGCAACCTCTGCCTCCCAGTTTCAAGCAATTCTCATATCTCAGCCTCCTGAGTAGCTGAGGTTACAAGCGTGCACAATGCCTGGCGAATTTTTTGTATTTTTGGTAGAGACAGGGTTTCACTATGTTGGCCAGGGTGGTCTCGAACTCCTGACCTCAAGTGATCCATCCCCCCTCAGCCTCCCAAAGTGCTGGGATTACAAGGCTGAGCCACGTGCCCAGCTTCTATTTAAAAAAAAAAAAAAAAAAAACTCATGAAAATTAATAAGCATATGGACCCCCAAATGCAATATGTAACTTTTTAGCCACAAGAATTGTCAATATAATACAATCATATTAAAGCATAGAAAAAATATAAAGCTGGCAGGATACTCAGGGAGGTAGAAGACTAAAACTGCAAAGGGCTGGACATGGTGGCTTATGTCTATAATACCAGAATGTTAGGAGGCTGAGGCAGGAAGACTATTTGAGCTCAGGAGATTGAGACCAGCCTGGATGACATATTGAGATCCCATCTCTATAAAAATTACAAAAGATTTAGCCGGGCATGATGGCGGATGCTTATGATCCTAGCTACTCAGGAGGCTGAGGTAGGAGGATCGCTTGAGCCTGGGAGATCAAGGCTGCAGTGAACTGGGATTGTGACAATGCACTCCAGCCTCAATGACAGAGTAAGAAATTGTTTCAAAAAAAAAAAAAAAAGAACTGCAAAGGACTTTATATTTTACTCATGACATCTGAAAGCATTATTTGAAAAACTTTTGTTGTTAGGCTGTAGAGAAAAATTGACAAATACAGTATTTATCCAAATACTACAAAATATTTGTACCTAAATAAATTTTATAAATATCCAAAACCTTACTTTTTGAAAAATGACTGTACAATCACAGTATTACAGGCAAAAATTCTAAATATGGCGTATCTACTTTGGAAGCTCTACAAAGATGTTCAGTTAATGAAAAGGCAAAAATTACATTATAAATCTGTCTCACCTATACTGATTTTCTCCAAAGGAAGCAATTTAGAGGTTCTAGCTGTAACAACAATAATATTTGCTCAATAAAGTACCACCTCTTCAAAACTGGCAAATAAAAATATTAACTACAGAATTTAAAAAAAACAGTCTTCTCAATCTAAACTACACAAACAATGGGAACTAGTAAGATTCCCCTTACTATGCTTATACCAAATCTTCTGAAAATCCATTTCAATAAAGATTATGCCAGGCCGGTCATAGTGGCTCACGCCTGTAATCCTAGCACTTTGGGAGGCCAAAGCAGGCAGATCACCTGAGGTCAGGAGTTCAAGACAAGCCTGGTCAACAAGGTGAAACCCCATCTCTACTAAAAATACAAAAATTAGCTGGGCATGGTGGCACACGCCTGTAATCCCAGCTACTTGGAAGGCTGAGGCAGGAGAATCGCTTGAATCTGGGAGGCAGAGGTTGCAGTGAGCCAAGACTGCACAACTGCACTCCAGCCTAGGCAACAAAAGCCAGACACCATCTCAAAAAATAATAAAAATAATAATTAATGCCAGAATTAAATCCTATAGGTGTACTGGTCACCAATTTATAACTCACGGGGCCAATGTGCTACTGTCATGTTCCCAACTCCAGCGCTACAAGTTCAGTCTGGGTTATTCAGTTCAGAACCCATCAAGACCTCAGAAAAGAACAGTATAGTCCCCTTCCACTGGTATTAGGAGTCTCTCTAAACTTTACTCTTTCTTCCTCAGACCATACCTAAATTTGAGATCCACATAATCAGAGATTTAGAGGCGATGGATAGCAAAGTAACCTTCCAAGTAGAAGGTGCCTAAGTACAAAAAAGGCCTCACCTAAGAAGCAAAGGAGCCCAAAGAAAATCCCATACCAGATGGCTACTAAAGAAATACATTACATAATGTATAATGTGCAGTTAAAAACATTTTTCCAAATGAAGGAAATGAAATTCAGATTGCCAACTGAATTTAAATTACATCAAATTAATACAGACCTCAAAATCCAAAAATCACCTACCTAGGAATATTCTACATATATTACTTGCATATTTTATTTTTCTTCCCTCCACCTGAACTTTCTAGCATTTATTTCAAAAGGTGCTTTACAAACCTTCTTCTTCACCCTCAGTAGAAACTTCATGATGATTTTGTATCCCATAACTATTTCTTCTTAGTGACTTTCTTCGCCTTTTCACTCTTGAATACATATCCATGTTTTCCTTTTAAAGAAAGAAAATCTGTCAAATAGTGACATGACATTTATTCTCCACTATAAAAAAACAACCCAATGGGACATACCTGCGCAATTAAATTTATTGAGCACCTATTTGCCATAGATACCTGAAAATGGAGCTTCCTAAATTCAATAAATGTAATAAAAGGGAAAAAACGTATAATAAATCTATAAAAATGTAAAACTCATAATGCCAGCAACATACTTCCTCCCTCAAGCAAATTACAACCTAGCAGGACAGAAATAAGATAATCACAGGTAATTATAAAGAAAGTAAAATAAGTTAACTGCCATAAAGAGAAGTACAAAGTCTCTAGAATCCAAACAGAAGACTCTCCTCTTGTTACGGGGTAAAAGGAAGGGAGGCAGTATTTGAAATTAACCTTGAAACAATGGTAGGACTGAATCGGTCACTAACTAGGAATATTAACAACAGTAAAAGTTACAGGAACAAGAATGATTTGTTTATACTTAAGCAATGGTGTGTGAGAAAACAAAAGTTGAAGCCAGATCATAAACGTCAAGGTGTTTTTAATAAATTCGGTGCACAATAAAAAATTATTAATGGTTCAAATCAGAAAAGTAACAGAATCAGAGCTGCACTTTAAGGTGACTCATCCAGCAAAAGTGAAGAGGGTTTTCTTGGGAAGGCTGTAGCAAGAGGAGAATGAAGAAAAGGAAGCAAGCAAGCAATAAAATCCCTAATTAAGTTGGAAATGAAGAAGAAGGAACAGTTGTGCTAATTCAAAAACATATAACTGTTGCATTCTCCCTTTAAACTCCTCAATTAAAATAAAAAATATTTACAAAGATTGCTCCAGCTAATATACTCACAAATTCTGTATCTGTCCACATTCGAAGTCGCTCTACTTCTCCCGACCGACGATCCGTCGGATGTTAATGTTGTCCATTTCCTGTAGTACAGCTTCAGCAGTACTGCAATCATATAATAAAATCAGGATTTAGACAATGGTGGCACCATACACATAAAAAAGCTCTTTGTGAAAGTGTAATCAAATCATCTGAGATGTAACTATAAATAACTTCTCTTTTTTTTTTAGATAGGGTATCCCTCTGTCACCCAGGCTGTAGTACAGTGGCCTGTTCACAGCTCACTGCAGCCTCAACCTCCTGGACTCAACTGAACCTCCCACCTCTGCCTTCCGAGTAGCTGGGACTACAGCCATGCACTACCATGCCCAGCTAATTTTTATATTTTTGTGTGGAGATCAGCTTTCACCATGTTGCCCAGGCTGGTCTTGAACTCCTGGGCTCAAGCGATTCACTCACCTCAGCCTCCCAAAGTGCTGCAAGTACAGTAGTGCACCCCACCACATCCCAATTAAATACCTCTTTCATAACAGCATCCATCATCAGAATACAGTGCCCAGTAAGAAAAACAAAACCAGGATATCTTCTACATATTAAATATTCATTAAAATAAAACTTTTAAATATAAGGCTTTTGTTAATAAAGTCCCAATTAAAAAAATCCATAATGCTCCTACAAATAATTATCAGATATATGACCCTGAAAAAACAGTAATTCAATCTTTTTATTGGAGATAGTGTTAAGAAATAATAACATTGCATAAAATAAAACAATTTGTAAAAAGTTTAAAGCCAATATAAGGTTTACTGGAAAGGCTTTTTTAGAAATCCGAGTAGAACACTGACATTCAAGAAACACATGCTAACATCTTAGCAATTATTTTTTCTTTGGCTCACACCTATAATCTCAGCACTTTGGGAGGCCAAGGCAGGTGGATCATGAGGTCAGGACATCGAAACCATCCTGGCTAACACGGTGAAACCTCGTTTCTACTAAAGATACAAAAAATTAGCTGGGCATGGTGGCAGGTGCCTGTAGTGCCAGCTACGCAGGAGACTGAGACAGGAGAATGGCTTGAACCCAGGAGGCGGAGGTTGCAGTGAGCAGAGATCAGTTCACTGCACTCCAGCCTGGGCAACAGTGAGACTCCATCTCAAAAAAAAAAAAAAAAAAAAAAATGGGGGGGGGGGGGTTCTCACTATGTTGCCCTGACTGGTCTTGAACTCCTGGGCTCAGGATCTTCCCACTTCAGCCTCCTGAGCAGCTATGACTACAGTCTCCAGCCACCACACTTGGCTATCTGACCAATTTTTTTTCTATATTGTAAACAAATACTTATATAACAGGTACTATGCATCTAGATACAGATCTAAGTACTTAACAACACTTAAGTTTTAAAAATAACTTAAGCCCAAATTTGATGTTACTACTGTAGAATACAATTTCCTCTCATCAAATAGGGATTATACGGACCACCCTCTCCAGGCTGTTGTAAGGATTAAGCAGGATGACATATTATCTGAGAAAAGTTTTACAGATGCAGATGTTGAACGGATAGTCAGCTTACTCACTAGCTAAGAGACTCAGTCCCACATATTCAGTCTCAAAACATCTTCAATTCAAAATCTTGACTACTATTCTACTATTCGGTATATTCAATAATGAAACAATCTTGCTTGAAAATTATCAAAAGCATAAATGTCTTATCAAATGACAATAGTAGTGAAGATAAAATTACTTTTTACATTATCTAACTATTCAGAAGAGCTTAAAAGAGATGAGAAAATTAGCTATTGCACAAATTATACATTAAATTGACTAAAATGACTAAAAAACTGACAATCACTGCTAACCACTGTTAATTCAAATTAAGATGAGTTTTCCTGTTGTTGTTTTGCTTTGTTTTTTAAAGTAGAGATGAGCTCTTACTATTTTGCCCAGGCTGGTGGTTTTGAACTCCTGGCCTTAAGTGACCCTCCCACTTCATCCTTCCAAAGTGCTGAGATTATTAGGTGTGACCCACCACACCCAGCTTCAAGTTACGTTTTAAAAGAACTGTATTTATTGCTAAGTCCTTGCTTATGTTATTTTTTAAAAACGTAATTATATTAAAAACCAAATAATTAAATGAAACTGCTTACTACACGAGCATTCATACCTATTTACTAGTTGATCAAATAACAAACTCTGGTTCACGCTTTCAAATCTGTTTTTCCTGGAACGACAACTTTTTCTGACTTCCATGTCACCATTTATACAAGAAAGGTCCCCATCTCCCTTCTTTCCCCTCGAAGGGGATGGCTTCGAAGGGCTACAAGAAGAGAGATATTTACATTTCAAAGTACAGAGTATAGAAAGAAAAGAAAAAAAATTACTTTTAAACACCTACAAAAAGTTGAATATAACCTCTTAAATGGCTTTAATATTCAATAATCTAAAATTTCTATAAATTTTACACTGTCATAATTATTTCAGGTATGCTGATTTCTCAAAGTTTAACAATTACATACATCTTTTTTACTATGACTGAAATTCAGCCATTTCCAACTGTATGCTCAGCACACTATTAAATCACTCTATTTTTCCCCACTTTAATGCTTTCTCTAACATTATAAGAATTTTAATACTAACCAGTTTCATAATAGAATACTCACATAAGCTACTATGTCCGTTTGGTAATGTAGCACCAGGCTGAGAAGTTAACCTAGAACACAATTATATTTAATATGCAAACACATCAAGATTTGTTTATATAAGCAAGAAATGCAATATTGCTGGAACTATTTCAATCTTTAAAACTTTTTTTAAAAGTAAAGATAACTTTTTTACTGTAGGATTGGTAATATGCCAATTAATAAAATATACTAGCTAGTTAAAAACCATTTCATTACTTCAAGAAAAGCTTAAATAACAGATTATAAACAAGTTTACTCTGTCATCAACTCTACAAATTAAAATTCCAAAAAAAAGGCTTAAACTTAATATGTACCATAAAATTAACTAAGACCATAAGCAGCAATGGTCACAGGCATTAACTATTGGTTTTGGTTGATGAAATAAATTTCAAACAATGACAAATTTATTAACACAATAAACAGTAAGAAAAACATGCTTGAATACCAATATCATTTAATAATTTCTTCAAAGTATTGTATTGCACATTTAAACTGACAAATGAAAACAGCTGATTTATCAAAAGAGCCATTTTACAACTCTCTTTTGGGTGGAAGAAGAGAAATATAAATAACTGGAAAGGTACTAAAAAGGCCATCAAAACATGAGGAGTAGGAAAAAGTCACAGTACTTCTTAGTATAGTCAGAAAGTTCAAAAGTAAAAACTAAATTGCTGCATAATAAAAGCTGTCAACGCAAACTAAGATATTTTTGAAATATCCAATAATTATTAGTTTCAAAGATTAAAAAACTAGGGAAAGGACATCCAGAAAATCATAAATACATATGACCGTCTTCTATCTATGTGGTTTGCACAAATTTTTTAATTAATCTAACATTTTTGGTTACTCCAGCACTCTTCATGTTAATTTATAAATATATTGTATATCACAGTACCCCGGCCCAGAAAAGGTCACAGTTAAAACGACTAAAGGGTATAAACAAAACCTCAAGCCAGGTGCAGTGGCTTACACCCGTAATCCCACCACTTTGGGAGGCTGAGTCGGGTGGATCACCTGAGATCAGGAGTTTGAGACCAGCCTGGCCAACATGGTGAAACTCCATCTCTACTAAAAATACAAAAATTAGCTGGGCGTGGTGGCGGGCATCTGTAATCTCAGCTACTCAGGAGGCTGAGGCAGGAGAATCACTTAAACCCGGGAGGCGGAGATGGCAGTGAGCTGAGATCATGCCTCTGCACTCCAGACTAGGGGACAGAGCAAGACTCAAAAAAAAGGATATAATACAGGTATTCTTACAATGTTGCCATTGCACAATGAATTTCTGGAACTCTTGAGAATCACTCTCAAAATCCACTTTATTACTTCATAAATATACTTTGTCTTTAGACCCAACAAAGCATTAACTCAGCTTGGTCAGTTTATTCCCAAGTCTTGGCACCAAATGAATTCTCACTGTACACAAAGTCAAATGGTTGGAATTTTACATCACTTGAATTGTTCAAAAGAATAGATGCAGACCCTAAGGTCATTCCACAAAAGAAATCTAAAACTTTTCGGAACAATGGCAACAACATTGGGGACAAAAGCACAATAAGCTTTTTGTCTGCTCTACAGAAGACAATGCTTACTTGGCTTTTATTGTTACTAATGAAAGATCTGTTTTAAGAAAAAAGAAAAAAAAAACTTGTTCTTCAATTGATCCAATTACCTTACAGTCAGAGATTACTATCGTTTTGTCATCATTGTTTATCTTTATAAAAGGGAGAGAAAGTGAAAAAGGAGACGTGACATGAAATACGTGAGTATATTAAGAGATATTAACATACTTAGGGTTTTTTGTTGTTGTTTTTTGTTTTCGTTTTTTTGACAGTCTCGCTCAGCCGCCCAGGCTGGAGAGCAGTGGCACGATCTCAGCTCACTGCAACCACCATCTCCCGAGTTCAAGAGATTCTCCACTCTCAACCTCCCGAGTAGCTGGGATTACAGGCACCAGCCATCATGCCCAGCTAATTTTTGTATTTTAGTAGAGATGAGGTTTCACCATGTTGGCCAGGCTGATCTTGAACTCCTGACCTCAGGTGATCCACCCGCCTTGGCCTCCCATTACAGGCATGAGACACTGCACCTGGCCTATGAGATTTTATAAGGGTTAGCCTGCTTAGACATATGTGCCTAAAAGTTTCTGTATTACATCAATGTTCCAAAAAGTTGATCACTTAAATTGAGCAGGTAGCGTTGCTCGTTTGTTTTTTTAAAGGAAGGTAGGTGAGTTGGAGATTTTTTTCCCTATGCCCCTGTTTCCTAAATTTTTATTTATTATTTTTTGAGGGGACAGAGCCTCACTCGGTCGCCCAAGCTAGACTGCAGTGGCTCTATCTCCTTGGCTCACTGCAACCTCTGCCTCCTGGGTTCAAGCAATTCTCATGCCTCAGCCTCCTGAGTAGCAGGGATTACAGCGCCACCACACACAGTTAATTTTTGTACTTTTAGTGGAGACAGGGTTTCACCATGTTGGCCAGGCTGGTTTCAAACTCTTAACCTCAGGTGATCCCCCCCCCCAACAACCTGTCTCAGACTCCCAAAGTGCTGGTATTACAGGCTTGAGTCACTGCACCCAACCCTGTTTCCTGAATTTTTTAAATGGAAACGGTTTCATTTTACATTAGGCGATCATTACATTATAATTTTCTACAGCTTTAATTATCTGGGGCACACATCACTGCAATACCAGACTTAAAAATCGTATTTATCTGTAATCCCAGCACTTTAGGAGGCAGAGGTGGGCAGATCACGAGGTCAAGAGATCGAGACCATCCTGGCCAACGTGGTGAAATCCTGTCTCTACTAAAAACACAAAAATTAGCTGGGCATGGTAGTGGCCACCTGTAATCCCAGCTACTCGGGAGGCTGAGGCAGAAGAATCGCTTGAATCTGGGAGGCAGAGGTTGCAGTGAGTCAAGAGCGTGCCACTGCATTCCAGCCTAGGCAACAGAGTAAGACTCCAACTAAAAAAAAAAAAATCATATTTATTCTCCCTTTCCCATATAAACTCAAGGCATTTAATGATTTATGAAAGTTATAAACCTCAATTCAGAAAAGCCCCAGTTCTAACAGACCTCACTTAACCACTAGTACTCCTCAATTCTACTATGCCTCAGCAGTCCACATAGGTGGTTATACTTTTGCCTCACCTCACTACTTCCTTATTACTTAACCACAAAAGGAAATTTTCAAGCATGCTACATTTGAGTATATAGTAAATTTTTTTTTTTTAGACAGAGTCTCACTCTGCCATCCAGGTTAGAGTGCAGTGGTGCAATCTCGGCTCACTGCAACCTCTACCTTCCAGGTTCAAGAGATTCTCGTGCCTCAGCCTCCCAAGTAGCTGGAATTACAGGTACTCGCTACCATGCCTGGCTAATTTCTGTGTTTTTAGTAGAGACGGGGTTTCACCATGTTGACCACACTGGTCTCAAACTACTGGCCTCAAGTGATCCACCCAACTCGGCCTCCCAAAGTGCTGGGATTATAAGCATGAGCCACCAAGCCCAGCCAAATATACAGTAAGTCTTATAAAAAATTTTGTTTGTCTGTATCTCAGAGTATGCCTATTATTCTAGATAAATACCAGGTTAAATAAATGACTAGTAACTGAATAAATATCTGCTGACAAAAAAGTCAATAAAATAGCATTCTGTATTCAAAATATTTGTAAGCTACAACATCTATGTTAGTATGTATATTTAAGAATCTCCATATATAATATATATTAAAAAATATTTTTGACCAAAAACTTCCTATTTTACTGAAAGTATCAATCATTAGAATTATGTTAAGCTGGGTGCAATGGCTCATGCCTATAATCCCAGCACTTTGGGAGCCCAAGGTGGGCGGATTACCTGAGGTGGGGAGTTCGAGACCTGCCTGACAAACAAGAAGAAACCCCATCTCTACTAAAAATACAAAATTAGCCGGGCATGGTGGCGCATGCCTGTAATCCCAGCTACTGAGGAGGCTGAGACAGAAGAATCACTTGAACTCGACAGGCGGAGACTGTGATGGGCTGAGATCCTGCCATTGCACACCAGCCTGGGCACAAAGAGCGAAACAGTCTCAAAAAAAAAAAAAAGTTGATACACTTGGGCTTTTAAACCCAGGTTTCTCCCGAGAAGAAAACTCATAATCTTCTTCAAATAAATTATGAAGATTCAGAAGTCCTAGGTCCATTTTTATCTCTATCTTCATCCAATTACCTAACTCTAAAATGGAAATTTATTTTGTCAATCAACAGTAATTTCATTAATGACCTTAGCGGTCTTTGCAAAGTTCTTTAGAATTTATTATTTTTCATAGCTAATACTAATTCTTAATCGGTATTAAATTTTCGTCCGTATGAATGAAGGAACAAGTTACTTTTCGTGAAAGGACTTCAATAAATTTGCCTTAGATGCCCACAAGAGTTTAAACCACCAAAATAAAGGAATCAAGATTCTCAGGTTCATGACATAAAAATAAATACAAGCTTTCAAGTAATTCTTAATTTTTGTATTTATATTATCTAAAAATCTAAAATATTTTTAACTACAGGTTTTCCTTAAAATTAAATTCTACTGGCCAGGTGCAGTGGCTCACACCTGTAATCCCAGCACTTTGGAAGGCAGGCAGATAAGAAGGTCGAGGGATAGAGACCATCCTGGCCAACATGGTGAAACCCCATCTCTACTAAACATACAAAAATTAGCTGGGCGTGGTGGCATGCGCCTGTAGTCCCAGCTACTGGGGAGGCTAAGGCAGGAGAATTGCTTGAACCTGGGAGGTGGAGGTTGAAGTGAGCCAAGATCACGCCACTGCACTCCAGCCAGGGCAACACAGCAAGACTCTGTCTCCAAAAAAAAAAAAGCCAGGAGCAGTAGCTCACACCTATAATCCCAGCACTTTGGGAGGCCGAGGCAGGTGGATCACAAGGTCAAGAGATTGAGACCATCCTGGTCAACATGGTGAAACCGCATCTCTACTAAAAATACAAAAATTAGCTGGGCATGGTGGCACACGCCTGTAGTCCCAGCTACTCGGGGAGGCTGAGGCAGGATAATTGCTTGAATCCAGGAGGCAGAGGTTGCAGTGAGCCGAGATCACACTATTGCATTACAGCCTGGGTAACAAGTGCGAAACTCTGTCTCAAAAACAAAACAAAAAAAATTAATTTATATTGAATCTAATAGGTTAAACTGTATTTTATGTTCAGGTCATCTGAAACATCAAAAGACTCTAATTCTAAAAGTTTAACAATTACTCATACTCCTAAACGAATAAACTTTTTAGTTTATTCATTTTTTTTTTTAACCAAGGTAGGTCTCACTCTGTCACTGGGGATGGAGTGTAATGGGGTGATCACAGCTCACTGTAGCCTCAAACTCCTAGGCTCATGAGATCCTCCAGCCTTAGCCTTTTGAGTAGATGGTACGACAAGCATGTGCCACTGTAGCTAATTTTTTAATATTTTGTAGAGAAGGAGTCTCACTATATTGCCCAGGCTGTTCTTGAACTCCTGGGTTCAAGCAATCCTCCCACCTTGGGCTCCCAAAATTCTGGGATTACAGGCATCAGCCACCATGCCCGGCCTCAAACATCTTTTTAAATTGTGTGAACTACTAAACATTGTTCTTCTGCCAAAACAGAAACAGTAAATGTATTAGTATTCATTATTTTTTTATTCAAAATGTATTCCGTATTTTTTTAAAGAAGAATTATCTCACTCTAAGATACCTAAATGATTCCTAAATGGAAGCATAACCATCTTTCACTCACTCTCCCAAAATTATTGAGGCTTTTTTATATGAAAGACTTCTATATAAAACACTGGCCAAGTGCAGTGGCTCACGCCTATAATCTCAGCACTTTGGGAAGTCGAGGGGCAGGTGAATCACCTGAGGTCAGAAGCTCGAGACAAGCCTGGCCAATGTGGTAAAACCCCATCTCTACTAAAAACACAAAAACTAGCCAGCCATGATGGTAGGCACCTATAATCCCAGCTACTCAGGAGGCAGAAGCAAGAGAATCACTTGAATCCAGGAGGCAGGGTGGTTGCAGTGAGCAGAGATAACACCATTGCACTCCAGCCTGGGCGACAAGAGAGAAACTCTAACTCAAAAAAAAAAACAAAAAAAAACAAAAAAAAACCAAGATCAATTTACATAACGGCCTGCTGAGTAGATAAGAGAAATCTACTATATTGCTTGAACTTGAATAAACTGTTAAAATCATCTTAAAAGTCAAATTTTAACAGTAAAAAAAATTGTTAGGAACATTTATCTAGACAAAGATATTTGATTCACTCATTTAATAAATGCAAGATACAGATTATAACAGGTAGATTAAGTCTAAAAGTGTAATTACATGGCAGTACTAAAGTAATATAATTATCCAGACCTGTTTCATCTCACAGATCTGTGAGTGTGGGAAAGGAAAAAAAAACAAAAATAAACAGACTATGATTCATGTATTTTTCTACTTAGCCCCCAGACAATGCAAATTAAAAAAAAAAACATAATAAACAGGTATATCTTATGAAGTATATTTTAGTAAGTATAGAGACCCCTTAGAAACTAATAAATGTACAAAGCCTGTAAGTCTATAAAACCCCGAAGATTTTTTTCACTAGAGAATAAAAGTATCCAGAATTTACCTACACACATAAAATCAAAATATTTTTAAATACCTGAAGAAGGAATAAAAACAAAAGACTTCCCTTTTACTTCTGTTCACAGCCACACATCATCAGCACTTCTACTTTAAAGATTTTAAAGAATCCTTTAGTTCCCAGATCCATGTAAAAAAAATTGTTTTTAATTAGGAAAAAATAAAAATAAAGGCTTTATATAAAACAGAAGCTAAAGATTCTGATTTCAATGTTTAAATTTTTTCTGGCCGGGCATGGCGGCTCATGCCTGTAATCCCAGCACTTTGGGAGGCAGGTGGATCATGAGGTCAGGAGTTCGAGACCAGCCTGGCCAACATGGTGAAATCCCATCTCTACTAAAAACACAAAAAATTAGCCAGGCATGGTGGCGCGCGCCTGTAGTCCCAGCTGCTCAGGAGCCTGAGGCAAGAGAATCGCCTGAACCCAGGAGGCAGAGGTTGCAGTGAGCCGCAATCATACCACCATACTCCAGCCTGGGCGACAAAGCGAGACTCCGTCTCAAATAATAATTTTTTTCTATGTGTGTGCCTAACCTAACTACCATTTAGGAGTAAATTAAACTTAATCTTAGTCAGTTTCAGAGTAAATTATCAACATTTACTATAAAACTGACTGAAATTAAGTCTTCCTGATACATACTGAACCAGACACAAAGCAAATTGAAGTTAAAAACAGAGTAACAGAGGAAAAGATGTCTTTAAAAATTAATTTAAATATCATTATATCTTAGTATATCAATTCAAGTGAAATAGCCAATACTCTTACAAAAGGGAGATTTTCAAATAAAAATATAATTCTGACCATATGTTTTATTTAAATTTTCAGGACTATAAATACATATGCATACTCAAGAGTCATAAAAATCTGTATTGTTTTACTTATGGCAGTTTCGGTTACATACCATATCTTTATAGAACAAATATATTTTAGAGTATATTGGGAGAAAATAAAATTATATACAAAAATTATAAAATAAGTTTAATGCAATTTACTTATAAGTATTTATAAGACATTACTTTATAAGCTAAGAAAATTAGCACTAATATCAGCCCTGAATTACATTCAGTAATTTAAGAGAAAACAATCAATGAGTTCTCCTTTCTCACCTGGCCTGTCCAGTTGATAAGTTCCATTCCTCTCGCTGACCAGTACTTCTTGATTTAGATTTGTCTTTGCATACAGAATCAGGTTGTTTCAAAGTGCGTTTGGCTGGCGGAGATACGTGACTGTCACTTAAACTACCATCAACTTCAGCTTTCTGAAAGACAATGTTAAAAATGTATTCATTATTCCTATTAAGACAAATAGAATTGTTGATATTAGGGGCCAGTTGTAGTGGCCCTCTTGCAATCCCAGCAATTTGGGTGACCGAGGCAGTCAGATCATTTGAGGTCAGGAGTTCAAGACCAGACTGGCCAACATGGCAAAACCCTGTCTCCACTAAAAAAAAAAAAAAAAATCAGCTGAGTGTAGTGGCAGGCGCCTATTGTTCCAGCTACTTGGGAGGCTGAAGCAGGAGACTCGCTTGAACCCAGGAAGCAGAGGCTGCACTGAACTGAGATCATGCCAATGCACTCCAGCCTGGATGACAGAGCAAGTCTTTGTCTCAAAAAAAAAAAAGAAGAAGAAGAAGAATTGTTAATATTCTTGGGTAATCAAACAAAGTATTTTGTCAACCAACAAACATTTACTAAACGAATTATACTGTGAATATAGCAAAAGATATAATCTGTAAACATAAAAAAGGAAAGATTACATTTATAATCAGAAAAGTATGTTCTGTTTCTTGTTTTTGCTTTAAAACGTCTTCAAGAAAGGCTGTGTGGGTTTTTTTGTTTTGTTTTGTTTTTTTAGATGGAGTGTTGCCAGGTCGCCAGGGTGGAGTGCAGTGGTGCAATCTCGGCTCACTGCAACCTCCACCTCCCAGGTTCAAGTGATTCTCCTGCCTCAGGCTCCCGAGGAGCTGGGATTACAGGTGCGTGCCACCACATCCAGCTACTTTTTCTATTTTTGGTAGAGATGGGGGGTTTCACCATGTTGGCCAGGATGGTCTCAATCTCTTGACCTCGTGATCCACCCACTTTGGCCTCCCAAAGTGCTGGGATTACAGGTATGAGCCACCACGCCCGGCCAAAGGTGTGTGTTCTTAAACGTTTGGTATGTACGTATATCTCTTTCTATGTCACGATCCTCAGATCCTCCTAAATACTCCAGTATGTACCTCCCCAAACAATTCTTTTGCTATATTACTACTATACAAACCCCCAATCAGAAAATAAACATTGGTATAATACAGAGTCAAACCATAGACATTCAAATTTTACCAAAGGTCCCAACAATGCCTCTCTTTCAGCTCCAGGATCCTATACAGAAACACATACTGCATTTAGGTAACAGACTTCCTCAGTCTTCCTCAATTAGTCTTTCCTTCTTTACCTATCTTTCATGTCCTTGACTGTCAAGAGTACAGGCCAGCCAGGCGTGGTGGCTCACACCTGTAATCCCAACACTTTGGGAGGCCAAGGCAGACAGATCACCTGAGGTCAGGAGTTCCAGACAAGCCTGGTCAACCCACCTCTACTAAAACTACAAAAAAAAAAAAAAAAAAAAAGCCAGGCATGGTGATATGTGCCTATAATCCCAGCTACTCAGGAGGCTAAAGTATAAGAATCACTCAAACCCAGGAGGTGGAGGTTGCAGTGAACAACCACTGCTCTCCAGACTGGGTGACAGAGCAAGACTCCGTCTCAAAAAAAAAAAAAAAATGAGCCTTTCATTTAATCTGGGCCCAGCTGATGTTCCTAGTAATCAGATTCAGGTCACGCATTCTTAATAAGAATATTCAGAAATGATGCTGTGCATACTATATCTATCCTTCACATCCCTAGGAATGTTAACCTTTTCACCTGGTCAAGCTGGTGTCTGCCAAGTTTCTTCACTGTAAAGTAACTATGTTTTCCTTTGTATTTGATTTACATATTACAGGGAATTATTGCAAAAATTCACCAATACCCTGTTCCTCATCAAATCTCTACCAACCAGCCTTAGCATTCACGGACTACTCTTACCATTATCGAACACCATAAAGATGGTGATTATCTAATTCCATCATTCCTTCTACATTTGTAGTTGGCATTTTAATAAAGAGCTTACCCTGTCCCCCCCAAATTCATTTATTCATTTATATATGTATGGCCTCATGGATTCTTATTTTATTCTATAAATTATAATCCCCTACTCTATTTTGTTGCTCAAATTATGTGATATTTAGCCAGTGTGAGTCCCTTCAAAGTAATTCTTGTATCTTTTGACACATCCTCATAATTTTGAGTAGTTCCTTACTTTCTGGCACAACTGAATTCTGTAGGCTCATTTTATACTTTCCCTCTCTGGCCCCACAGTATTTCTCCAAGGAGCCTTGGTCCCTCTTAGTCAATGATAATATTTAGAAATGAAAAGCTGGGCACTAAGTGCGCTCACTGTTACTGAGGTTTCACTGCAATTAAGTGCTCTCAGCAGAGAGAGCTAAAGAATATATAAATATATAAACACACACATATAATATACCTAAATCATTTTCTTTTTTGAGACAGCCTTACTCTGTCACCCAGGCTAGAATACGTAGTGTGATCATGGCTCACTGTGGCCTCTGCCTCCTGGACTGAAGCAATCCTCCAGCCTTAGCCTCCTGAGTAGCTGGGACTACAGGCACCTCCCATCATGCCCAGTTAATTTTGTTGTTGTTAAGATGAGACCTCGCTAGACTGCCCAGACTGGTCTCAAAATCCTGGCCTCAAGCAATGCTCCCACCTAAGCCTCCCAAAGTGCTAGGTTTATAGGTGTGAGCCACCACACCTGGCCTAGCACCCTTTAAAGGTCTGAACAGAATAGATTTGCCACCTATTGTCTCTAAGGGAGGCGACTGCATCTATGTAATAAGAATTGTGGTCTCCACAACCCTTTATCTTAACCCAGACACTCCTTTGTACTGATTCCAGGTTTTTAGATAATAACTCTTCCAACAAATTGCCAATCAGAAAATCTCTGGGGCCAGGCGCAGTGGCTCACGCCTGTAATCCTAGCACTTTGGGAGGCCAAGGCGGGTAGATCATAAGGTCAGGAGTTCAAGACCAGCCTGATCAAGATGGTGAAACCCCCTCTCTACTGCAAATACAAAAATTAGACGGGCATGGTGGGGGGTGCCTGTAATCCCAGCTACTCAGGAGGCTTACGCAGAGAACTGCTTGAACCTGAGAGGTGGAGGCTGCAGTGAGCCAAGACCGTGCCACTATACTCCAGCCTGGGCGACAGAGCGAGACTCCGTCTCAAAAAAAAAAGAAAATATTTGAATCTACCTATTAGCTGTAAGCCCCCCGTCTTTCCAGGCTGAACCAATGTATACACCTCACATTTACTGATTGATGTCATATGTCTTCCTAAAATGTATACAACGAAGCTATAACTCAACCACCTTGATTACATATTCTCAGGACCTCTTGAGACTGTGTCTTCGTCCATGGCCACTCATACTTGGCTCAGAATATAAATCTCTTCAAATATTTTACAGAGTTTGACTCTTTTTGTCAACAAGTACCTACAATCCTTTTCAATATGCTACCATATAAAAATATTTGTGGCCAGGCACAGTAGCTCACACCTGAAATCCCAAAACTTTGAAAGGTCAATGCAGGAGGATTGCTTGAGGCCAGGAGTGCCAGACCAGCCTGGGCAATGTAATGACACCTCATCTCTACAAAAAATTAAAAATAAAAACTAGTTAAGTCAGACGCGGTGGCTCACTCCAGTAATCCCAGCACTTTGGGAGATGGAGGTGGGTGGATCACCTGAGGTCAGGAGTTGGAGACCAGCCTGACCAACACAGTGAAACCCCATCTCTACTAAAAATACAAAATTAGCTGGGCATGGTAGCACATGCCTGTAATCCCAGCTAATTTGGAAGGCTGAGGCAGGAGAATTACTTGAACCCGGGAGGTGGAGGTTGCAGTGAGCCAAGATGTGTCATTGCACTCCAGCCTGGGCAACAAGAGCAAAACTCTGTCTCAAAAAAAAAAAAAAAAAAAAAATTAGTTAGGCATGGCGGTATGCACCAGTAGTCCCAGCTACTCAGCGGAGGTGAGGTAGGAGGATCGCTTGAGCCCAAGAGGTCAAACCTGCAGTAAGCTGTGATCACACCACAGCCTGGGCAAAGAGCAAGACCCCATCTCTCTCTCTCTCTCTCTCTCTCTCTCTCTTTTTTCTCTCCACACACACACACACACACACACACACACACAGCCGTAAAGCCACACTGGTACTAAAAGGCGCAAAAGAAAAAACAACTGAAATTCAAATATGGGCAGGTCTACAATTAAGATGGTATATTAGTTTTGTCACACACCATCACTTATTAGGTTAAGTTCCCAAGAAAAGCTAGTTAGCTACTTCCAAACTATATTCAGAACAGGGTGGAAAATCATTTAAGATGTAATTCAATCTTGTAATAATCCTTAATCAACATACTATACTCAAATGAGTGTTTTTACATTTTTATCATTTTATTTTATTTGAGACAGAGTCTCATTGCCAGGCTGTTCTCAAACTCCTGACCTCAAGAGATCCTCCCACCTGGGCCCCGCAAAGCCCAGGGATTACAAGCATGAGCCACCATGCCTACCTTCAGTTTTCTTTATGCTATCTCATCCACTCCAACCTGGGATATCTGTAGACTCCCAAGGTTAAAGTGTGCATTAAAGGTCATCTAACTAAACTACTAATTCACGACGTTCCTTACTTCAAATCTGGTTTGTAAACCAACAACATAGGCATCATCTATCTGGGAGCTCATTAGAAATGTTGAATCTCGGGCTCCACCCTCTGACTCACTGAATCAGAAACCATTTTAAAAAAGATCCCCAGGCGATTCGTGGGCACATTAGAGTTTGAAAAGCATTATTATAGAACATATTCGAGACGTAGTCACTGGGCCGCCTCACTGCCACCATCATGAGTCGCATGCTTCTGGGAAGGGCCTGTCTCTATCGGCTCTGCCTTGTCACTGCAAGTTTCCCACTTGGCCAAAGTTGGCACCTGATGACGTGAATGTGCTGAGGCTCATATGGTGTTGCACAAGTATGTT
This sequence comes from Ateles fusciceps, assembly GCA_036589455.1. Classification (NCBI taxonomy): domain Eukaryota; kingdom Metazoa; phylum Chordata; class Mammalia; order Primates; family Atelidae; genus Ateles; species Ateles fusciceps. Next base: position 4,167,487 of record JAZHEH010001737.1, read on the forward strand.
TTGTGATAGGCAATACAATCTTAAGAATCCTTAAGTTCAAAGGACTTGCTCCTGATCTCCCTGAGGATCTCTACTGTTTAATTAAGCAAGCAGTTGCTGTTCCAAAGCATCTTGGGAGGAACAGAAAGGATAAGGATGCTAAATTCCATCTGATTCTGATAGGCAAATTCACTGACTGGCTCCATGTTATTGATACAAGACCAGGCAAATCCTTCCTCCCAATTGAAAATATGAGTCATCCACAGCTTCTGCCCTGGTTGCATAAATTTGACAATGTACTCAAGTAATAAAATGATTGTTTATGCCGGGCGCGGTGGCTCACGCCTGTAATCCCAGCACTTTGGGAGGCTGAGGCGGGTGGATCGCCTGAGGTCAGGAGTTCGAGACCAGCCTGACCAATATGGTGAAACCTCGTCTTTAAAAAAAAAAAAAAAAATGAAAAAAATAAAAAATAAAATAAAAAGAAAGAAAAAGAAAAAAAAGAGAAAAAATAATAATAATAATTAAAATAAATAAAATGATTGTTTATTGGGGGGGGGGGGGGGGGGGGGGGGAAAAAAGTAGTCACTGAGAAAGCAACATCATGTGTCTTATGCCAGGGTATATCTGTGATACAGAAACTAGTACCTACGAACTACTACACCAATTTAAATAGTCCAGGCCAGCATTACTCCTTCTAATTAAATTTGATCACTCACCTTCAAGACTATCTCAGGACTCATTTTTTTTAAGTGAAATCTCCCGGAAGAATCTACCCTAAATTAAGCTTATCCCCCCCCCCATACTAGTTGCAACCCTACTACATAGTTGGGCACTTGATTATTCCAACTTAGCATTATATATTTATCATCTTTAAAATGCCATGTCCACGTCTTAGAATTCTAGCAAGATTTTAAGCTCCTGAATTACAAAAACATGCCCATTTTTTAAAAACTCCACAACAAGGAAAAACAACAAACAAAATAATTTGTTCACAATTTTTTCTTTTTTTTTTTTTTTTTTGAGATGAAGTCTCTCTCTGTTACCAGGATCAAGTGCTGTGACACGGTCTCGGCTCACAGCAACCTCCGCCTCCCAGGTTCAAGCGATTCTCCTGCCACAGCCTCCTGAGTATCTGGGACTACATGCCACCAGACCCAGCTAATTTTTGTATTTTTAGTAGAGATAGGGTTTCACCATATTGGCCAGGCTGGTCTCAAACTCCTGACCTCATGATCCGCCAGCCTCGGCCTTCCAAAGTGCTGGGATTACAGACATGAGCCACCATGCCCGGCCACAAATTATTAATAGAAATTATTAGGGGCAGGCTGGGCACAGTGGCTCATGCCAGAACTTTGGGAGGCTGAGGTGGGTGGATCATGAGGTCAGGAGTTTGAGGTCAGTGTGGCCAACACAGTGAAACCCCGTCTCTATAAAAAATACAAAAATTAGCCAGTTGTGGTGGCAGGCACCTGTAATCCCAGCTACTTGGGAGGCTGAGGCAGGAGAATCTTTTGAACCTGGGAGGCAGAGGTTGCAGTGAGCCGAGACCACACCACTGCACTCCAGCCTGGGCTACAGAGCGAGACTCCATTTCAAAAAAAAAAGAAAAAGAAAAAGAAAAAGAAACTATTAGTGGCAAGAAAGGAGGGCTCATGGTCAATTAAGTTTGGGAAATAATGAGGTCCAAGGCTTTTTGTTGCAAAACTTCTAAGAGTATTATGATAACATGCAAAGTAAATCTCTACAGATGGAATAAAGTATATAACATTTCACAAACTTATTTGATCAAGCTCTCTTTTTTCATGGAACATATGCAGGTACTAGTTTCCCAAACATACTCTGGAAATAAGCACTATGTGCTATTGAATTAAAGACAAAAAAATAGTAAAATATTTGAAGTTTAGCAATTTTTAAAATAATCTGAGTACACTGCATATCAATTTAAGTGAGTTTTGCATATTTATTTATTGGTCATTCATATATTCTATTGGCTTTCTTCAATTCCACTCAGAAGTATTTCTCAAACTGTTGTTTACATACTACCTAAATCAAAAATCACCTGGCTTACTCATTAAAAAATACAACCTGCTAGACTGGAATCTCTGGAGGTGAAACATTTTTAATGAGGGCTTCCAAATGATTCTTAGTACACAAAAGTCTGAGGACCTCTGGCGTGTAACATACTTCAAGTATAATACAAAGCATATTATTCTAACTGCTGCAATGTACTGGTTTATTTATTTATTTTTTGTCACGGTAGGGTTTCAATCTTGATTTGTCTCTATGACAGAGACGTCAGAATAAAGAGCATTACCAAAGACTCATTCCCTCCAAAGAAATCTAGGGATTTAAGTAAAGCAAGCAACCATGATGTAAACAGGTACAAAATAATTACTTCACCATTTAATTAACTTCAAGCTTTGGGAAAGCTTCTACCTACAAACCTGATACTAACAATTCACCCTTAATAGGACAGTCATAATGCTCAACCTTAACTTTTTCATCTTCAAAGCATTTTACTAGCTAATGATAATCTAACCCTTTGAGGGAAGGCATTACCAGTTTCATGACAAAGATATTTAAGAGATTATGCAATCTACCCACAGCCATTTAGCAATCTGTGTCAGAGTGATTATAATCCATGAGTAAGAAAAGTATCTCAGGCATAAAGGAAATAATTTCAATTAACTAACATTTATTGAGGACCTACTGTGTACATAAGACATGGAAAGCAGTTGTAAAAAAAAAACTATTAGAGTAACACCTAATTCTCTGAAAGCAAAAAACAAAAAAGCTATAACTGCTAGCTAGCAGAGACGAAGGAAGACATCATAAATGATGTGGACTTTAAAGGATGTTTTTGGTCGGGCATAGTGGCTCACACCTGTAATCTCAAAACTGGGAGGCTGAGATGGGCAGATTGTTTGAGCTCAGGATTCGAGCCCAACCTGGGCAAAATGGCAAGAACTTGTCTCTATAAAAAAATAGAAAAATTAGCCAGGTGTGCTAGTGCATACCTGCAGTCTCAGTTACTTGGGAGGCTTAAGTGGGAGAAACACCTGAGCCCTGGCAGTTGACACTACAGTGAGCCATAACTGCATCACTGCACTCCAGTCTGAGCAACAGAGCAAAACCCTGTCTCAAAAATAAGTAAACAAATAAATAAATAAATGTTTTCAAGTTTTCTTTTTTTCTCTTTTTTTTTCTTATTTAGTAATAGTAACCTATGTTTTCAAGTTTTCTATGGAAATGGGAATATGTGGCCAGGCGTGGTGGCTAACACCTGTAATCCAAGCACTTTGGGAGGCCAAGGTGGGCAGATCACAAGGTCAGGAGTTCAAGACCAGCCTGACCAACATGGTGAAACCCCATCTCTACTAAAAATACAAAAATTAGCCAGTCATGGTGGTGCACGCCTGTAATCCCAACTACTCAGGAAGCTGAAGCAGGAGAATAGCTTGAACCCAGGAGGCGGATGTTGCAGTGAGCCAAGATCACACCACTGTACTCCAGCCTGGGCAACAGAGCAAGACTCCACCTCAAAAAAAAAAAAAAAAAGAAATGGGAATATGTATCTTAACAACTTAATAATGGAGCACATAAAATAGCAGAACACAATCCAAGGATGAGATAACTTCCAAGAGAAGTATAATAATAATAATGTAAACTCCTACAGAAATCAAATAATGAAAAGATAGTCATCCCCCACTTTAAAAACTTTTTTGTCTAAATTCCAACCTCTTCAAATAATTTTTTTCAATTTATGAAAAGCATTCTCCTTGACTTTTACAGTCCCTTAAACCATACTCATCAGCTACCATAAATAGTGATTATTATTCTGCCATAAATCTTATAAACTGAGGCAAAAGAACTTGAGAATAACTAGAAATGAATATATGCTGCTCTGGTTCTCAAGGAAGCCTTCATGCCCAGATCCAAATTTGTCAGAAATCTAAAAGCTGGATTTTAATCTAAAGACAAAAAGAATAGATCCAAGTATAGCATTTAAGAATGAGATGCATGGAAATAAGTGAATTAGCAGACTGCTAGATTAAATAAAAACTTGATGATGGCCTCATTTAGAATTGGGAAAAATCAGAAAGAAGAAATTTAGTCCAGAAAACAAAATAACTAGATTAGTGATATCAAAATAAATACAATAAAGGCAGGTATAAAAAGTGATGGGTGGTGGTGGTGTTGGTGGTGGTGGAGCCAGAGAACAGGTGATGAAGGCAAAAGTGTAATGCTGAATTAAAATTGGAAAGTTAGGTTTGGAATTATAGCCAGAAATCTAAGGAGAGGTCTATCAGGCTATGGGAAATACACTTCTGAGGTGAAGTGAGTTAAGGAGCAGAGACAGGTATGGAACATGGTCATAAAAGAAAATGACCATAGGTAATGTACAGAATATAAAAATGGAAGGGCAGAAATCAAAACCTTAAAAAAATGCCTATATTAATGGGGATAAGCACAAGAGATGTCATAAAAATCAGAGACAAATATAGTCTCTCATTAAAACAAGGGGAGTTAAACTTTGCTCCAAAAAGACTTAACAGAAGAAAGCTGATAAACCCAAGGATTTGTAAGTAAGAGATCATTGTAACTTCTGATCAGGCAACGTCTGTGAAATGTCAGGTAGAAATCACTAGGTGAATAACGGAGCAAGTGGGGGAGCAAGTACCAGTAATGACTACAGAGCTAGTCTTACAAAAATGTCAGAATTAAAAAAGAAAGAATAGTTTAGAGTTGGAGGAAAGGATTTTCTTTCTTCTTTTTTTTTTTTAAGAAAAGACAACCTGGCTTCTTATAGAAAAAAAGGGAACCATAAGAGAGAATAAAACAAATTACTTAAAAAGTAAATGATGAGAGAAAAAGCCTCAAAGAGACAAGAAAAACAGAATGGGAACATTTTCTCCCAAGTTAGATCAGAAAGTGTATGGGTGCAATCAATCTTTTCCAATTTCCTTATAGGACAGGCTTTTTGTATACTTTTTTAAAACAAGTATTCCTGTTTTCACAAGGAAGCTTAGAAGAGCAGTCAGTTTCTTTTTCTTTCATTTATAAAAAGAATGCACAGAGGCAGTGGTTACCATGACTACAGAAAACAAAACTCTGCACTGCTATTTATTTATTTAGGGCCAACACTATTCTAACAAAGTCCTGAAATGGCAGGCATACAAAATGTTCTAAATTTTCCTCAAATATCCCAAGAACAAGGGCTTATTAGTTTAGTATTTCTAAGCAATCAACATGAAAGAATACAGAAAGAGAAAAAATACATAGAAGCAACCAGTTAGTTGAGGAGAAAAATTAAAACGTAGTCTATAATAATTTAAAATACAATTTTCTTCCAGATAAAAATTTCTAAAAGGTAGTTTCTAAAAATCTGAAAATATTACATTACTTAAGAAAGAGATAATGTAGGTACTGAAAAATGCCACATGCTCAAGCATGGTGGCTCATATCTATAATCCCAGCACTGTGGGAAGCTGAAGTTAAAGGATCACTTGAGCCCACGAGTTCAAGAACACCCTGAGCAACAAAATAAGACTCCAAGACTTGTCTCTACAAAAAATTTAAAAATCAGCCATGCATAGTGGCACATCCCAGTAATCCCAGCTACTCAGGAGGCTGAGGTGGGTGGATCGCTTGAGCCACCAGGAGGTCCAAGCTTCAGTGAGCTATAATTACACCACTGCACTCCAGCTTGGGTGACAGAGTGAGATCCTGATTCAAAAAAGAAAAAGAAAAGAAAAATGCTACAGACTTTGAAGTTGTCCAGACAGGACTAATCTTACATTGTAGCACTGTAACTCAGAAACTATTAACCTCATGAGATTGTTGAGGTAGTATAGGTAACAAATTTTACTCCTACTGCCTCACAGTAGATACAATCGCAAGTAAGAATAGTTGTTTGGCTTTACAGAATTAATGTAACTTCATAAGCTTATTAATTATTCTCAATGATTCATTCCTTCCACAGACAAAATTTATTGTGTCTATTTTTGTGTTAGATACCAAAGATTCTTAGCACTAAAGCGGTCCCTGCCTTTCGTGGAAGTTAAAATTTAACTCCTTAAATTAGCCGGTAAAGATATGAAAATAGTGCTGACAGTATTGGAGAATGGGGCACAAATTGGTTTAGCATCTGTGTAAGGCAATTTGACAAAACCTATGAAAATTTAAAATACACATTATCGTTTGACCCAGTAATTCCACTTAATCTAAAAGACAAAGGTCAGCTGGGCATGGTGGCTCATGCCTATAATCCCAGCACTTTGGGAGGCTGAGGCAGGCGGATCACTTGAGGTCAAGAGTTCAAGACCAGCCTGGCCAACATGGTGAAATCCTGTCTCTACTAAAAATACAAAAAAAAAAAAAATTAGTCAGGCGTGGTGGTGGGTGCCTGTAATCCCAGCTACTTGGGAGGCTGAGGCAGGAGAATCACTTGAACCCAGGAGGCGGAGGTTACAAAGTGTCGAGATCACACCATTTGCACTCCAGCCTGGACAACAAGAGCGAAACTCCATCAGTAAGAAAGAGAGAGAGAGAGAGAAGGAGAGAAAGGAAAGAAAGGAAGAAAAGAACTTCCAGCCATAAGAAAATATAATGAAAACATAGGGTAGGCAGGGTGCAGTGACTCACAACTGTATCCTAGCACTTTGGGAGGCTGAGGTGAGCAGATCGTTTGAGGTCAGGAGTTTGAGACCAGCCTGGCCAATATTGTGAAACTCGGTCTCTAATAAAAATACAAAAATTTGCCAGGCATGGTGGCACACACCTGTAGTTCCAGTTACTTGGGATTCTGAGGCACAGAATTGCTTGAACCTGGGAGGCAGAGGTTGCAGTGAGCTGAGGTTGCACCACTGCACTCCAGCCTGGGCAACAGAGCAAGACTCTGTCTCAAAAAAAAAAAAAAAAAAAAACAAAATAAAATAAAATAAAATATAGGGTAAGAAGAAAGAACATGAGAGGAGCATGTTAAAGAGTCTGTAGTAAGAGGTAACATAGTCCGGGCATGGTGGCCCACACCTATAATCCCAGCACTTTGGGAGACCGAGGCAGGCAGGTCACCTGAGGTCAGGAGTTCAAGACCAGCCTGACCAACATGGAGACTCCCTGTCTAAATACAAAATTAGCTGGGCATGGTGGTGCATGCCTGCAATTGCAGCTACTTGGGAAGCTGAAGCAGGAGAATCGCTTGAACCCGGGAGGCGGAGGTTGCAGTGTGCCGAGATCATGCCATTGCACTCCAGCTTGGGCAACAAGAGCGAAATTCCATCTCAAAAAAAAAAAATGAGGTAACAAAAAATTTTAAAGAAAAAAATGAGAGTTAATTGGCCAGGCACAGCAGCTTACACCTGTCATCCCAGCACTTTGGAGGCCAAGGTAGGCAGACTGATTGAGCCCAGGAGTTCTGGAGACCAAGGTAGGTGGATTGATTGAGCCCAGGAGTTCTGGAGGCCAAGGTAGGTGGATTGATTGAGCCCAGGAGTTCAAGACCAGATTAGCAACTGGGTGAAACCCCATCTCTACAAAAAATTAGCCAGGCGCAGTGGCACGTGCTTGTAGTCCCATCTACTTGGGGGGCTGAGGTGGGCGGATCACCTGAGCCAGTGTCCAGGCTGCAGTGAGCCTTGATCATGCCACTGCACTCCAGTCTGGATGACGGTGAGATCTTATCCCAAAAAGAAACGAAAGGACTCTCATACACTATCCTCCTAGGAGTGGAGACTAGAGCAGTATATCTACAGGTAATATTTAAGTATACATACACTCACTATTGATGTCTATCTCAAAGAAATTCCCACACTATGTCCAAAGGGACATTGCATCAGAGTATTAACTGCAGCAATATTTGCAGTGGCAGAGAGTAGGAAGCAATTTAGGTACCTATCACTTGAGGGTGGATAGTTAAAATGCAATGAATGTACCCTATGAAGTACTATGTAGCAGATGGGAGTAGTGACTGTATGTATATACACTTACTACATGGATGAAAATATGGGTAAGAAAAAATAATAAAATAAGCTCTATAGCTAAATACCACTCATGAAAACTTAAAAGACATACATATAAACCAACACAGTAATCAGGTATTCTATCATCTAAACATGTTAAATAGAGGGTTGAGGGTATTAGCAATTCTTTTGGGACAAGCATAAACTGTGCACATGCCAGGCAAATCAGAACTATCCGAGGCTAATGGAGACATATGGTCCCCCTACCTATTAACCACTATTCTCTGTAACCTAGGAAAACAAAGTCTTGATTAAAAGGAAAAAAAAAAAAATCCAACTCACCATTAAAAAAAAAAAAGACAAGAGTATTGCTATGTTGCCCAGGCTGGACTCAAAACTCCTGGGCTTAAGCCATCCTTCCCTGCTCAGTCTCTTGATTAGCTGAGATTACAGGTGTAAACAGCCATGCCTGGCTATCGATTCATTATTTTCCTCTTAGGTATGCTGACTTCCCACACTTCAGATCATCAGTGAAATATAAACCACAAAAACATAGTAAAACCCTTACATAACTTATTTGGAAGTTATGATCGATCATCAACATGGATAAGTAAAATTTTGTAACATAATTTTATACCTTCTGTTACAATCTCAACCTAAGATCTCTTACAGAAAAATTCCTCCAAAAGTACATAATGCTCAAACATCAAGAGTTAAAATCCAAAGAGTCAGTATTCCACACAATCGTAAAACAGGGAATAGTTTTAGGTTAGGCTAAAAGAGTTCACTAACTATTCTTGCATTATCTTTCAAGGATCAAATTTATTCCATAACTGATTCATCTTCACCACTTTTAGAGGAAAAAGTTACTTAACACAAAGTTTTAAACAACAAATGAAAGTTTTGATCCAAGTTTAGTTTTCCTACATTTCTCCGAAATTACTTAGATTACTACCAAAAACAAAACACAATGGCTTAAATTTTTTTAAGCAAATTCTAAATTTAAGTCCAAAAATAATGGCTGACAAGTTTTTAAGTAACTTCTAAATTCAAATCCAAAAATATCAGACCACTCCAATCATCCTCTCTAATACTCCAAACCCTAATCACAAAACCAGATCTTAGTAAAGTCACTAACCACATACTATGCAAGAAAGTTGTCTGGCACATAAGAATAATTCCCTCTAACCATAGGTTTCTGCCAAAATCTCTAAAATAGTATCCTATTTCTTCACTTCATTCTAAATTTGCCACAAAAATGTAGTGTTAAAGACCTTAAGGGCCCAAAAGGAGACAAGAATGGGCATAAACTTCAGATATAACGATTAAACAAAAATAATTTTAGGGTGCTTTTGGTCCGTCTCTAAAATCCACATGGGAAGTGAGCCTGGAAGCAATAGCCCCTAGGCAGGCTGCTAAATCACCTGAATAAATGTAGATGAAAGGACACTAGACCTGAGGGAAGGGCTAATTATTTTTTTTATGGCATATATTTGTCTCTCCACTAGACTTTAAGTACATACCATGAAGCAGGGACTTTGTTTCATTCTCTACCTGCTTTCACCCCAAACACAATGCTAGATTCTTAGGATTCAGACAAGCATAATGACACACCTCCAGGAGTGCCATTCACACACTACAGTGTGAATGGCACTTCCTGGACTTATATGATTTTGCAACCCAAAAAGAGCCAAAAATGTTTGCCCACATGGCACTTACATTTTAGTGTAGTAGCTGCTTTATATTTACTGAATGAATGAATGTATGAACGAACAAAAGAACAAGCAAGCCTCACCATCAAAAACTAAGCACTGGATTACCTCCAAATTTCTGTCTGGCAAGATTAGAGAACATACTTGGTGGATATTTTAAGCACCATTCCTTTAAGGATTCCAATTTGGGTCCTAGAATACAGATATAAACGAACAATGCTAAAGATGTTTAATTTACTAATGCAAATCTTCATATATAAATATGCTATAGAATGTCTTTTCAAGAGGTTTAAAGTATGAAACTTTTTTTTTTTTTTGAGACGGAGTTTTGCTCTTGTTGCCCAGGCTAGAGTGCCATGGCGCGATCTTGGCTCACTGCAACCTCCGACTCCCGGGTTCAAGTAATTCTCCTGCCTCAGCCGCCCAATTACAGGCATGTGCCACCACGTCTAGCTAATTTTGTATTTTTTTTTCTTTTTCTTAACATTCTCGGAGTATAATTTTGTATTTTTAGTAGAGACAGGGTTTCATCATGTTGGCCAGGCTGGTCTCGAACTCCTGACCTCTGGTGATCCGCCTGCCTAGCCACCCAAAGTGCTGGGATTATAGGTGTGAGCCACCACAATGGCCTGAAACATTTTTTTCAAATGGAAAACACTTTACTCCCCCTAGGGATAGTTTCCCAGAGCATAAAAGCAAATGTACACACTATAAATTAATATCACCAAGTAGAGGGAAAGACGGTAGCACAAGTATACCTCTAATAAAGACCACAAGGCCCAGACTTTCAGTCTGCTTACAGGGATTTTTTTTCCCCAAAGCCAACATAAAAATATTGAGAAGGCGGCTGGGCATGGTGGCTCATGCTTGTAATCCCAGCACTTTCAGAGGCCGAGATGGGTGGATCACCTGAGGTCGAGAGTTCAAGACCAGCCTGACCAACATGGTGAAAGCCTATCTCTTAAAAAAAAAAAAAATATTGAGAAGAGCCAAGTGCAGTGGCTTATACCTGTAATCCCAGCTACTCAGCAGGCTGAGTCAGGAGGATTACTTGAGGCCAGAAGTTCAAGACCAGCCTGGGTAACATAGTGAGACTCCTGTCTCTAACAAAAATATAAACCAGGAGCAGTGGTTCACTCCTGTAATCCCAGCACTTTAGGAAGCTGAGGCAGAAGGATCTCTTGAGCCCAGGAGTTCGAGACCAGCTTGGGCAACATGGTGAAACTCTGTCTCTACAAAACAAAAAAATTAGCCAGGTGTGGTAACACATGCTTGTAGTACCAGCTACTCGGAGCCTGAGGTGGGAGAATCCATTGAACTCAGGAGGTCAAGGCTGCAGTGAGCTGTGATCACACTACTGCACTCCAGCCGGGGGGAAACAGCAAGATCTTCTCTCAAAAAAAAATATATATACTACATATATGCCTAATATGTACTCACAAAAAAATTTTTAAATAAAAAATAAAACAAAAAATATAAATATACACGTATATAAATAATAAAACATTAATAAAAAATATTGTGGCCAGGTGCAGTGGCTCATGCCTGTAATCCCAGCACTTTGGGAGGTCAAGGCGGGCAGATCACAAAGTCAAGATCGAGACCATCCTGGCCAACATGGTGAAACCCCGTCTGTACTAAAAAAACACAAAAATTAGCTGGGCATAGTGGTGCATGCCTGTAGTCCCAGCTACTCAGGAGGCTGAGGCAGGAGAATCGCTTGAACTCAGGAAGCAGAGATTACAGCGAACCACGATCGCACCACTGCATTCCAGCCTGGTGACAGAGCGAGACTTGATCTCAAAAAAAATATATATATATATTGCAAAAACAATCTCTGCACAAAAACCTGCTCTTCTCCCTACACATTACCTCCTGAAATCAGGCTGCAGGAAATTACTGAAAATCATTGTCCTATATTTCATATCCCTATATGCTACTATTCCCACTTTCAGTCCCAATACACTCTTAGACAGAATTCCAGATAAGCAGGTAAAAGCTGTCAATACACAGCAGGTATAGTTACAGCATACAACAGCTGCCACCTTCACTTTTCAGATGTTGGTGGAAACTACTGATTGAACATCAAAGAGTAGTGATAGGTGAGGTAAAGAAATACAGATGAGACTAGGTGTGGTGGCTCACACCTGTAATCCCAGCACTTTGGGAGGCCAAGGCAGGCAGATCACAATGTAAGCAGTTCAAGACCAGCCTGGCCAACATGGTGAAACCCCACCTCTACTAAAAATACAAAAATTAGCTGGGCACGGTGACAGGTGCCTGTAGTCCAAGCTACTCAGGAGGCTGAGGCAAGAGAATCACTTAAACCCAGGAGGCGGAGGTTGCAGTGAGCCAAGATCGAGCCACTACACTCTAGCCTGAGTGACAGAGCAAGACTCCACCTCAAAAAAAAAAAAAAAAAAAAAGGAAAAGAAATACAGATGAAACAAGATATACAAGTATAGAAGACAGAACTAGATTTAAATATTACCCCTACTATTTATTACCTACTTGGCCTTCCACAGGCCGCTTAACCTCTTAGGCAACTGAATTTCCTCAGCTGTAAAATGGGGGGTATCATCGCTTGCCTTACAGTTACAAGGATTGAATGAGACAGCATTAAACAACATCTGGCTTGTATGAGATGCTAAATAAAGCTTGGTTTACTTTCCTCCTCATTAGGACAAAAATGCAACAAGTGAGTAGAGCAAAAAAGAAAGATTGTCGGCTAGGCATGGTAGTGCACACCTGTAACCCTAACACTTTGGGAGGCCAAGGGAGGATAGCTTTGAGGCCAGTAGTTCGAGACTAGCCTGGGCAACATAAGAAGACCCATCTCTATTTTGAAAAAAAAAAGATTGTCAATGTGAAAATAATTTTAAATGAGTAATACTTTCCATTCATTCATTCATTCAAAAAGTATTAATTGGCCAGGCGCAGTGGCTGTAGTCCCAGCATTTTGGGAGTCTGAGGTGGGCAGACTGCTTGAGCCCAGGAGTTCAAGACCAGCCTGGGCAACATGGCAAAACCCTGTCTCTACAAAAAACAGAAAAATTAGCCAACTGTGGTGTCTTGCACCTATAGGCCTAGCTACTCAGGAGGTTGCGGTGGGAGGATCACTTAAGCCCAAGAGGCAAAGTTGTAGCAAGCCAAGATTATGTCACTGCACTCCAGCCTGGGAGATGAAGTAAGAGCCTCTCCAAAAAAAAAAAAAGTATTAGGAGCCAGGTGTGGTGGCTCACGCCTATAATCCCAGCACTTTGGGAGGCTGAGGCGGGCGAATCACCTGAGGTCAGGAGTTCAAGACCAGCCTGGCCAACATAGTAAAACCCTGTCTCTACTAAAAATACAAAAATTAGCCAGGTATGGTAGCATGTGTCTGTAATCCCAGCTACTCAGGAGGTTGAGGCAGGAGAATCACTTGAACTCGGGAGGCGGAGGTTGTAGTGAGCAGAGGTCACGTCATTGTACTCCATCCTGGGCAACAAGAGTGAAACTATGTCTACAAAAACACAAAACGTAGGCCAGGCCCGGTGGCTCACACCTGTAATCCCAGCACTTTGGGAGGCCAAAGCAGGCAGATCACCTGAGGTCAGGATTTCAAGACTAGCCTGGCCAACATGGCAAAACCCTGTCTCTACTAAAAATGCAAAAATCAGCTGGGCGTGGTGGCTCATGCCTGTAATCCTGGCTACTCAGGAGGCAGGAGAATTGCTGGAAACTGGGAAGCAGAGGTTGCAATGAGCTGAGATGGAGCCACTGTACTCCATCCTGGGCGACAGAGTGAGATTCCGCCTCAAAAAAAAAAACAAAAAAAAAGTATTAATTAGTTGGGCACTGACTGGCACACACTGTTCTAGGCGCTCAGGATACAGCTGTCAACATAATAGCCTGTCTTTAAAGAACACATACAAAAAAGAGTTCCACCAAAACATTCAGCGAGTAGAGGACTAGAAGTCCTACCACACTAAGTATCTATGTCATTCATCTGGCACCAACTCTGAACCAATTTACCTTAAAAACTTCTCATATGCATATTATGTGCACACTTACAGTACTGAGGGTAAAAACTGTGTTTTATTTATCCTCTATCACAAAGTCCTATAACCACGATATTCTCAAAATAGGTCAGCTCCTTGATAAGCTATTCATTCATTCATTTAACAGATATTTACTGAGCATTTTCAGCATTGTGTCAGGAGCTGTATTTGGGCTCTGGGAATACAGCAGTTAAGGGGAAAATAAAATATAGTGCTTGCCTTCATGGAGCTCATGGCCTACTCTAATAGAAGAGTTTAGGAGAGAAAGACTTTCACCAAAGGTATATATCCTACCTCCAGATAAAACTACAATACTTACTGCAAAAAAAAAAAAAAATCACATATTTCAATAAAGTTAACACATACATGATTTCCCTGTTAACTCTGTACTTCCATATAACTTTTTATCCAAAAATTCCCAATGCTTTTTACTCAGTAATTCATTTTTCATAGAATCCCTCTCCCCCTCTCCAGAGAAGAGGCATAAAAGAAGTATAAAATATTCCTATTGCAAGACTAAAAACCTAAGTATAAAGAAATCTACTCAAGCTGATTATGCACACAAATGAAACAGATAATGCAAACAAATGAAACTTCATTGTGTATGTCCTAAAAGAAATGCCAAACGTATCATTCAAAGTAATATGGCATTTAGATCCTCGAATCGACAGGATCACTCTACATTCAGGTGCAAACACTGGTTGGGCTTCTCAGTTCTCATAACAAGTAGTAATTCTACCATTTGGCCAGCTGGTTTCCAGAAGTTATGAGTTTATCTATAATTAGGTATTTAGGAGACATGCAATAAAACACCTACCAAAGGATGGTTTAAAACACTACTTGCCAGGGAAAATGATTTAAGGAATTAATATGTATTCACTTCTATAGGCTTTATAAGTTTCACCCATGACCTAAACAACAGAAAGTGTATATATCTGGACTACAGAAATAGCCAGTAACTGAATTTAAGCTGCATTTTCACTTGGCTACCAGAGCAATCCTATGAATTCCACCACTGCTTTGGTTCAAAATTGTGGCAGGGGACATTGTTACGTTACAATATTACCTATACTGTACTCCATGTGAATCTGCTACAGTATAAGGAAAAAGTGCTCTGTTCTAAGGAACTTATATTCTTCCCTGCTTATCTGAGAGTTAATACACTATGAGCTTTCCCTCTCAGAATTCTTTTACCTCTTTAACCCTCAACTTCAACCACTCTGCTTTGTTATGTTGGCAAATGCATGAGTGTTGGAAAAGGAAAAGTACAGGGTGATAAAAGAGAATACTAAAGAAGGATCTAGGGATTTTTAAAATTAAAAATAAGGTAAGCATTTTACTTCTAAAGTTACTCAAAATACTTATTTTGATCTCACAAGTAAGATGGGGACTCAGAGTCAATGACCATCTCAAAACGCCCAAAAAGCTGTGACAAAGCCAGAAATACCAGCAAACAGCTCTAACAAAGAGAAGTAGAAAAAAATAGTTGAAATATTTTTCAAAGATTGCTCTCCAGTTTTGTGACTACAGTATTAGATTGTTTACTGGGAGTGACACTTAGGTGGAGCAAATAAACACTTAATGACTGAAGGCCAGATTAACTGACCTAAAAGAGGTCAAGCTTTATGCAAGCTTGGAGGAAAAAAAAAAAAAAAAAAAGCCACAGTGTACAGGAGTAATTGCATCTAACTGCATAGCACTAAAAGACAACCTGACATTTTAAAAGTGTGGGCATTGTGGGTAATGATAAGGGAGGGAAAAAAATAAGAAAATTTAAAAGTGTGGGCACAAAGGCAACCTACAGAACAGGAGAAAAATCTGCAAACTGTGTATCTGATAAGCAGTTAATTTCCAAAATACATAGGGTACTCCTACAACTCCAGAGGAAAAAAAATTTTTTTAATAAGCAAAGCAGGATTTTAAGGCTTTAGTGAACTACGATTGTGCCACTGCATTCCAGCCTGGGCATTAGAGAAAAAAAGGTCCTAACTAAATAGACACCACTCAGGTATATGGAAAGGTACTCAACATTACTAATCATTAGGGAAATGCAAATCAAAACCACAATGAGGTGTCACCTCATACCTGTCAAGATGGCTCTTGTCAAAAAGACAAGAGCCAACAAATATTGGGGAGAGGTGGAAAAAGGGAATCCTGGTACATGTCAGTAGAAATGCAAAATGGTGCAGCCACTGTGGAAAATAGTATGAAGGTTCCTCAAACAAATAAAAATAGAACTCTACCATATGATCCGGCAATCCCACTTCTGGGTATTTATCCAAAGGAATTGAAATCAGGCTTTCAAGGGGACATTTACACTCCCATGTTCACAGTAGCATTATTCATAATAGCTAAGATATGGAAACAATCTAAATGTCCAACAAGAGATGAATGTAGGAAACATGGTGTACATGTTTGCATGCCCAATGGAATACTATTAAGCCGAAGAAGGGAATCTCGTCACAACAACACAGATGCACCTAGAGGATATTACGCTAAATAATATAAGCCAGTCCCAGAAAGATAAATACTGTATGATCTCACTTATATGTGGAATCTAAACTAGCAAACTCACAGAAGGAGAGAGTAGAAGGGTGATTGCCAGGGTCTTGGGGGGAGGCAATAAAGTATCACTTATGCCAGATAAATAAGTTCTGGAGATCTATATAGCATAGTGCCTACATCTAAGAATACTATATTGCATACTTAAAATTTTCTAAGAGGGTAGATTTCATATCAAGTGTTCTTGCCACAAAAATAATACTAATAAGACATTCATAATAAAAGGGACAGGAAAACTTTAGGTATGATGGATATCTCTACGGTGTTGATGGTTTCACAAATACATATTAAACCTCCAAACTCACAGAGTTATATACACTAAGTGCAACCTTTTACATGTCAAAAAAAAAAAAAAGGCTTTTAATACTAAAAAAAGAAAAAAAATAATTCTAATAATCTGCAAAATGTATATTTATCACCCATCCTATGCATACACTACTTGGGGAAAAAGACAAAACTATAAGAAAAACTCAAACCGCTATGACTTTTTAAAGCAAATAAAATGTCTCTGAACACAGTGAATGAAATAATCTAAAAACAGGGAAAAGAGGGAAAACAGGCATCAGGTATAGTTAAGAACATGGCACAAAAGCAGAAAAAGGAGAAACTCCTCGATTATAGATGTTACAAACAGGAATACATTTCTTCCTACAAAAATAAGGGTCTGCTAAAGCAACAACATGGGCAACATCATTTTGCGTCAAAACTTTACAGACACTGGCAAATGTCTGTTACAGACCCCATAGACATAGAGAGTGCCTTTAAGTACTCCAGAAAGGGTAAACCAGGAGTACTAAATTCCTACAAAACTGGAGAAGAGCTAACCTGAAATATACAACAAAGAAATATATAGCCTGCTTAATAAATATGTAGTCCATAAACTTAATAAATTCAGAATTATAATTTAGCCTCTTCTAAAGGTCCAATCTCTATGTAAGAGAAGTAAGCCTCTAAAAAATCTTTCAGAGACAGCAATTAGATCACTCCATCATCTACTAGAGCCATAACATAAATCTTCTTAAGACTGAAAAACAAATATTTCAAAGTAAATCTTCAGTAGCCTGTTATTTATGGTGCTTTAAAACATTTTAAAAGGATCTTTGAAACAAAGTTTCATTAGTACCCTTCTACAAAGAGCTCTCATATCTTTCATTCTTCTAGTAATTTAAAAGCTACCAAATGTTCATTTCCTCATTAGATTATTGATTCCTAGCCTTTTAACATCTCTATAACAGCTGCTTGACAAATTACCTCACCTTATTCCTCAGGGAGTAAGGACAGCATGATATCCATGAATTCAAAAATGGGACTACAAACTGCTCAGTGATAAATGAGCTAATTGCTTCAGATGAGTTAGACACTGCTATAATAGACCAGGCATTCATAGCATGATACAATTAAATGCTTACACTCTAAATATTTTCTTTGTCCTTAAATGCAGAGAACAGATATTTTCTTAAATTTAGTTTTATTTTAAAATACGTGATAGCAACAGTACGTCGAGAAGCTTGAACATGTTTGGAAAGTTTCCACAGAAAGCCTCGTCTTCAAAGTACTTATTCTCAATAGTTTGCACAACTTTCAGATTTAGGCTTCTTATTTCAACCTTAGAGATCTGTAAACCCCCAAAATAGTCCATTAAATAGGACAGTTCTAAAAATAATGTCCGAACTTTTATCAAATAAAAGCCAAAACTATTTTCAAAGATATAATAAAAATATTTCAGAGTGGTATGGTAAAATACTCCTGTTGTCTCTGCCTAGATTCATTCTGATAGTGTCAAAACAGTGTAAGACACAAAGAGAAAAAGCACACACAAACAGCGATCTTGTAGACCCCTATTGAACATAAAATATTGCTTCCCTCCCCCCCTCCCCCAGTAAGAATCACAAAATGGTGTGGAATTAACGGAACATTTTAAATGAACAGCATTTTCCAGCCAAATTTCCTAGCAAGTCAACCTCCTTTAGACAGAAGCAGTATAGTCTTCTCTGAATTCAGAAACAATCTCATGGTAAAACAAAAGTGTCAATTCCTTTACAGCAATGAATATCCGTGCTCAGTAAAATTTCAAGATCTATCACTCTTTTTTAATTCAATCAGGTTCTTCAAACGTCATTTTTGCAACTGTATGACAACGATGGTGTTCATTCACCTTTTGTAACATAGTCCCATGACAAAAATGTAGACATCTAAGAAACCACACAATTTTGGCATGATAGTGCTGACTATCCAACACATTCCACTTGTTTCTTTCGACGCGCTCCTTCTGTGACCTGAAAGCTCTGGTTCCTACTAGCACCTTGGTGAGCTAGCTGGCTGGTTCCCCAGCTACAATATTATGTTTGATCTCTCCTGCCTGGAGAGGCGATAGTGTTGATTTTGTTTTTAAAGTTGGTGTCAGAGCAGCTACAAACTTTTTTAAGCATCCCTGCCTGGCTGCCAACTGGAGCTCTCTGTTCACTTCCTCACCAACTTGAACCACCCCCCAAACTGAGAGTAAGCTGGAGTTAGACAGCGGCAGGAACTGACACACTTTCAAGAAGGGTTTGACACCGCAGAAAACTTTCACTTCTCCAACCCTCCCACCCAGGGGCTCTGGTCCTTCGCTCTTGCTTCCCGCTAGAATTCCCCCTCTGGGGCAGGACAAGGACAAGGACAGCAGATAGTTCGAATGCCCCCGAAAGGGACCCCCAAAGCCCTCTCCCCTGGACTCAAGGGCTGTTCTTTACACAAAAGAGCCGGGCCAGCTAGAAAAGCAAACGGGCCAGCATCGCGGCCCTTCTCCTGGGTGCCACCCTCCACCGCGCCCGCAGACCCTGTCTCCAGCCGCCCGAGCGGTCTCCACTGGAGGCTTCCTGCCCCCAACCCGGTCAGACAAAGCCCCGGCGGCCGGGCTGACACTTCCGAGCCTCCGGACTCGGGACGCCGCGCTCTTACCCTGGCCTCATCCAGAGCGAGGCCGGCGCCACCGCTTCCCCCGGCCTTCGCGGCGGGGCAGCTGGCGGCGCGGGTCTTGGAGGAGCGGGTCCGAGAGGAGATGAAATGGCTGCTGCCTCCGGTCGCCCCAGGCTCTGCTCCGGCCCCAGGCCCAGGCCCGGGACCAGGAGACTTGGACCCGAGAAGGCGGAGAGAGCTCTTCCGGGTGTTCACCATGGTCCAGCCAGGAGGACGGAGTCCACGCCGCGCCCGGGAGAGCAGAGCAAGGCCGGCCCGCCGGCCGGTCAGTCGGGGCCAGCGGAGCCGAGCCGGGCAGGGAGAGACGAGCCGGCCCGGAGCGTGCGGAGCGCAGACGAACACAACAGAGAGCCGGGCAGAGGAAGGGAAGTCGGCGCTAGCAGGCGGCGAGCGGGAAGCGGGGGCGGTGCTGCAGGCCGGCAGCACAGACACTCCGCCGGCTTCACCCTCCTCAGCGGGAGCCGAGCGGAGCCGCCATTTCTACCCCTTTCTCTCCGGTTCTCGCTCTCGAGCTCCGTGCGTCAGGGATCCGGCGCCGCAGGGCCAACGAGACCGCTTCCGGCCGCAGCCACTGCGGGGCGCTGCGAAGCCAGCCAGCCCTCCTCTTCCCGGCTGCTAGCTCCTCTCCCCCGCGGCCTCCAGCGGCCCCGCCTCCGGCGCGGCGTCAGCGCTTGGCAGCCAGCGAGCGACGCTCTGGGCTGTCAGCTCAATGGTTTCCCCTGTCTCCGCGACCTCAAAGCAGGGGGAACCAGAAAAGCCAGACTGATCAGGACGAGTTCCGGCGTGGACTTGGACCTGAAGCCCTACGACCAGCCAGGCCGCCCGAATGCCCCAGACACCCTCGTCACCCCCGTTGCCTGGATGGAGCAGGAGACGGCCAGCGAAGGCGTGGGGTGGAAGGGGAGCGGCGACGAAAGTGCGAGGAGTTGACTGGGAATCCCCGAGCTACCCGAGGCTGACACTTAACTGGAATCACGCTTTTCATGTCTGTAAAAATGAGAATGACAGCTGTGATAAAAACTGATCTGTGCGCTATCTGGAATATGGTGAGCTTAAGAAGAAAACGGGGAGGGGGCGGTGGGCGGGAGGAACACCACGCTAGAACCCTGCGTCTTTAAACAAAGCGAGGCAGGGTCGTTTCCTATCCCCTTAGCCAGATCTAAGGCGGAGTCAAAGAATGAGTTCCCTGTAGGAGCCGCCTCTATCTCTGTCCCCTGCCCCCGGCCCGCTGAAGAATTAAGAATACAAAAAGCTGAACCCAAAGAGATGACATTTGTAATTTAACTTTCAAAGAAAAAAATTAAGCCACACAATTCATATGAAAAACTCTGCTGCAGGCCGGGGTGCAGTGGCTCACGCCTGTAATGCCAGCACTTTCGGAGACCTAGGTGGGTGGATCACCTGAAGTCAGGAGTTCAAGACCAGCCTGACCAACATGGTGAAACCCCGTCTCTACTAAAAGTACAAAAGATAGCTGGGTATCGTGGCGGGCACCTGTAATCCCAGCTGCTCGGGAAGCTGAGGCATGAGAATCACTTGAACCCAGAAGATGGAGGTTGCAGTGAGCCGAGATCGCGCCACTGCACTCCAGCCTGGGCGACAGAGTCAGACCGTGTCTCAAAAAAAAAAAAAAAAAAAAAAAAGAAGAAGAAGAAGAAGAGAAAAGCTCGGCTGTAAAATAGGAATTAGGTTCATTTCAAAAATTCATGGTACATTAGACATAGCCTACTATTTATTGCTCAGAAGTTTATTAAACTTTATTAAACTAAAAAATTGAAGACTCGAGAAAAGTCTTGAAAATGACCAAATGGCATAAAAATTAGAGTATTTTGGCCATCTAAGCTCCCGATCGTTCCAAAAAACTGTACAACACTGGGAATGAGAATAGTTTTTCTGTTTGGGAAGCAGTATGGATTCCAGAGTAGATAAATCCTCTGACACAATTTGCATACCATACCCCTCTCCTGGACACTTCACCTACCACCTAGAGCTGACTTCTTAATGGGTGTGGATTCCTCGTAATGGAACCATACCTGGATTTTCCTGGGTCAGGTAGCTATCAGGTCATTGAGCAGAATAAACCTGTATCAATTCCCTCGGAAAGAGGCTGGATTAGGCCAGGTGCTGTAGTTCACACCTGTATTCTCAGCACTTAGAGGCCGAGGCAGAACAATGGCTTAAGACCAGGAGTTGGAGACCACCCTGGGCAACATAGTGAGATGCTCTCTGTACCAAAAGAGAGAGAGAAACAGGATGTCGCTCTGTCACCCAGGCTGGAGTGCAGCAGCACAACCACAGCTCACTGTAGCCTCGACCTCCCAGGCTCAAGCGATCCCCCCTGCCTCAGCCTCCCGAGTAACTGGGACTACAGGCACCTGCCACCACCACCACCCAGGCGAATTGTTTTGTTTTTTGTAGAGACAAGGTCCCCCTATGTTGCCCAGGCTGGTCTCTAACTCCTGGGCTCAAGTGATCCACCCACCTCAGCCTCCCAAAGTGCTGGGATTAGAGGTGTGAGTCACCAGGCCAGTCAAAAAAAATTGTGTTAATTAGCTGGGTGTGGTGCCTGTGGCCCCAGCCACTCCTGAGACTGAGGCACCATCAATCTCTTGAGCCCAGAATGTCCAGATTGCAATGAGACAAGTTCATGCCACTGTACCCCAGCCTGGGTGACAGAGTAACACCCTGTCTCAAAAAAGATTTTTTAAAAAAGGCTAGTGTCCCACAGAGGTGTGTGGTATGCAAACTATATACAAAGGATTTGTGTACTTTTCTCCTTTCTTTTTCATTTTTTCTGTGTGTTTGTTTTTGTAGTCCTAAATTGGGTAGACCAGGTTACCATAATCTATATCATTTACTATCAACAAATGTTAACTCTAAAACTTATTCCTTGAGAATTCATAACAACACACTGATCAAGAGGTTTATAGCCTGAATTCACCAAGGCTGATAGGTATGAAGACCCTCAAGACAATAATTTAGGTTAAATAGACTTGAGTCAAAAGTGATCTTAAACAAGCAGAAGCAAACATCAATCATCTCTGACAGGATGTACCTCCAACAGAAGGCACAAAAATAAAGTCCAATCAATATGATTCACAGTAAAAATAGAAAATCACAAAACACAAAAGAATCATCATGACAGCCAGCAAAAAAATAGGCAACAGAATGAGACCCACAGATTTATATTCAGATAAGTAATATAAATAAACAAGATGGAAGGAATTATACCTAGTGCTACTCAACACTAGACACAATTATTAATATAAAATAAGTTATTGTATATTATTTATACATTATATACAATAACAGGTATTCATACACAATAACTTAATGTATATTTCTTTTTTTTTTTTTTTTTTTTTTTTTTGAGATGTAGTTTTGCTCTTGGCCAGGCTGGAGTGCAGTAGCACGATCTTGGCTCACCGCAACCTCTGCCTTCGAGATTCAAGTGATTCTCCTGCCTCAGCCTCCTGAGTAGCTAAGATTACAGGCGTGTAACCCCCCTGGCTAATTTTTTGTGTTTTTAGTAGAGACAGTGTTTCTCCATGTTGGTCAGGCTGGTCTCAAACGCCCGATCTCAAGTGATCCATCCACCTCAGCCTCCCAAAGTGCTGGGATTACAGGCATGAGCCACCGCTCCTGTCCTGTATATTTCAAAATAACTAAAATAGTGAGTTTGGAATATTCCTTGAGCCCAGGAGTTCAAGACCAGCCTGGGCAACATAGGGAGACCCTGACTCTACAAAAACTTTTTAAAAAATTAGCCAGGCACAGTGGCATGCTCCTATATTACTAGCTACTCAGGAGGCTGAGGTAGGAGGCTCATGACCCCAAGAGGCAGAGGCTGCAGTGAGCCATGTTAGTGCCACTACACTCTAGCCTGGGTAACAGAGTGAAAACCTTTCTCAAAAAAAAATTAACAACTGTTATATAGCCATAGTAATTTAAAATTAAATAAATAAAGAAGAGATTAGAAAGAACTAATGAGCAAAAAATGACAAAACAAATTTTAAAAGAATGAAATAGATCTTATAAAAATAAAAAGAGGGCCAGGTGTGGTGGCTCACACCTGTAATCCCAGCACTTTGGGAGGCCGAGGCGGGTGGATCACGAGGTCAAAAGATCGAGACCATCCTGGTCAACATGGTGAAACCCCATCTCTACTAAAAATACAAAAATTAGCCAGGTATGTTGGCGGATGCCTGTAGTCCCAGCTATTCGGGAGGCTGAGGCAGGAGAATCGCTTGAACCCCAGGAGGTGGAGCTTGCAGTGAGCCAAGATCGCACCACTGCACTCCAGCCTGGCGACAGAGCGAGACTCTATCTCAAAAAAAGAAAAAGAATAGGCCAGGCACAGTGGTTCATGCTTATAATCCCAACACTTTGGGAGGCCAAGGCAGGTGGATCACCTGAGGTCAGAGTTCGAGACCAGCCTGACCAATCTGGAGAAACCCCATCTCTACTAAAAATACAAAATTAGCCAGATGTGGTGGCTCATGCTTGTAATCCCAGCCATTCAAAAGGCTGAGGCAGGAGAATTGCCTGAACCCAGATGCAGAGGTTGTGGTGAGTTCGAGATCGCACCATTGCACTCCAGCCTAGGTAACAAAAGTGAAACTCCATCTCAAAAAAAAATAAAATAAAAAGAATAAAGTATTCTTAAACATGCCACCAAAAGCAAGAGCCATAAATTAGTTGGGCATGATGTAAGTACCTGTAGTCCCAGCTACTCAGGGGACTGAGGCAGGAGGATCACTTGGGCCTAGGAGTTTGAGGTTGTAGTGAGCCTTCGTCACTCCACTGTGCTCCAGCCTGGGCAGCAGGGCAAGACCCTGTCTCAAAAGAAAAGAAAAACAAAACAAAACAAAACTATACTTCCAATGGAACTAAAGTGAGATACTGCAAGTCTATAAGGAGGCCATCAGTAAAGAGATGGTCCTGATTTGGTAGGTATAGGATGCAATCCATGGAACTACATCTTTAAGATCCATGAAACATTTTGAGAAACACTAAATCAAGAGGCAAAATCAGAATTGTTGACATTAGGCTGGGTGTGGTGGCTCATGCCTGTAATCCCAGCACTTTAGGAGGCCAAGGAGGACAGATCACCTGAGGTTGGGAGTTTGAGACTAGCCTGGCCAACATGGTGAAACCCTGCCTCTACTACAAATACAAAAATTAGCTGGGTGTGGTGGTACACGCCTGTAATCCCAGCTACTCAGAAGGCTGAGGCAGGAGAATTGCTTGAACCTGGGAGACAAAGGTTGCAGTGAGCCAAGGTCGCACTACTACACTCCACACTCCAGCCTGGGCAACAGAGCAAGACTATGTCTCAAAAAAAAAAAAAAAAAAAGAATTGTTGACCTTAGAATTGTGCGCTGTTCAACGTGATTACTAGCCACATGTCGTTATTTAAATTTAAAAAATTAAAAATTCATCCCCCTCAGTCACACTACCATGTTTCAAATATTCCATAAGCAAATGTTGCTAAGTAGCCAATGTGTTGGACAATGCAGAAACAGTTCCATCATCACAGAAAATTCTGCTGAACAGTGCTGACCTAGATATTCATCTCAAGGGAAAGAAATGCTCAAAGATGATCACTTGGTTTCTGTTCTGAACTGGATGGTTGGTGGGGCTACCAAATGGGAAAGAGGAGGCAGGATGAGGAGCAGATTGCTGAGTGCCACCTATTATCCTTCTAAGTCGATTCAAAAAGCATTCACTGACCATTATTAGGCACCTGTGAAATAGCTACTGTGAAAAGTACTCTGGAGAATATCTAATAAACAAATTACTCAATCTGTACCCTTAAGGAGCTTACAATCCTGTTTGAGTATTTGCACTTATAACTAAAACACCAACACAGAAATAAATTAGAAAAAGAGCAAACTAAACCCAAGTAACAGAAGGAAATAAAGAATAGAGTGGAGATAAGTAGAGAATAGAAGCAAGGCTGGATGTGGTGGCTTATGCCTGTAATCTCAGCACTTTGGGATCCCAAGGTAGATGGATCACCTGAGGTCAGGAGTTCAAGACCAGCCTGGCCAACTTTACTTGGGAGACTAAAGCAGGAGAATCGCTTGAACCTGAAAGACGGAGATCGCAGTGAGCCGAGATCGCACCCATGCATTCCAGCCTGGGTGACAGAGTGAGACTCCATCTCAAAAAAAAAAAAAAAAAAAAAAAAAATCCCCAGCAAAATACTAAGAAACCAAATCCACTAGCATAGTAAAAGATTATACATCATGACCAAGTGATGAATTGATCCCCAGTGGGATTTATTCCAAGACCATTCTATGGGAAAAGGACAATCTCTTCAGCAAATGGTGCTGAAAAAGTTGAATGTCCATATGCAAAAGAATAAAGTCGAACTCTTATCGTACACCATGCACAAAAATCAAAATGGAGCAAACACCTAAATGTCAGAGCTAAAGTTATAAAATGTTTAGGAAAAAAACAGAAATCTTCATGACATTGGATTTGGCAATAGTTTCTTGGATATGACACCAAAAGTATAGCAAAAACAAGAATACATTAATTTGACTGAAATTTTAAACTTTTGCATATCAAAAGATACTAACACCAGAATGAAAAGACAATTCACAGGATGAGAGGAAAGATTTGCAAATCACATATCTGATAAGGTATTACTATCCATAATATATATTTTTCAAAATCCAAAACTCCTGTAACTCAACAAAAACAAAACAAAACAAAAAACTCTATTTGAAAATTCACAAAGAGTTAAATAGGTATTTCACCAAAGAAAATATACAAACAACCAATAGGCACATGAAAAGATATTCAACATCACTAGTCATCAGGGAAATGCAAATCAAAATCACAATGAGATACCACTTCGTACTCAATTAGGATAGCTATTATAAACACACGTACGTATACACACACACAGAAAATAACAAGTGTTGGGAGGATATAGAGAAATTGGAACACAGGTACATTGCTGGTAGGAATGTAAGATGGTGCTGCCATTTGAAAAACAATATGATGCCGGGCACAGTGGCTCATGCCTATAATCCCAGCACTTTGGGAGGCTGAGGTGGGCGGATCATGAGGTCAAGAGAGCAAGACCATCCTGGCCAACAGGGTGAAACCCTGTCTCTACTAAAAATGCAAAAATTAGCTGGGTGTGGTGGTTTGCACCTGTAATCCCAGCTACTTGGGAGGCTGAGGCAGGAGAATTGCTTGAACCCGGGAGGCAGAGGTTGCAGTGAGCCAAGATTGCGCCGCTGGACTCCAGCTTGGTGACAGAGCGAGACTCGGTCTCAAAAAAAACAAAAAAAAAGGAAAGAAAGAAAAGAAAAGAATTATGCTAAGTGAAATAAGCCAGACACAAAAGAACAAATATTGCAGGATTCCATGTAGGTATCTAGAATGGGCAAGTTCCTAGAGACAGAAAGTAGAATAGGTTATGCATGGTGGCTCCCACCTGTAATGTTAGCACTTTGGAAGGCCAAGTTGGGAAAATTGCTTTGAGTCCAGGAGTTTGAGACCAGCCTGGGCAACATGGTGAAATCCCATCTCAAAAAAAAAAAAAAAAAAAGAAAGAAAAGAAAGTAGAATAGAGGTTACCATGCAGAGATGGAGGGAGACTATCTCAAAAAAAAAAAGAAAGAAAGAAAGAAAAGAAAAACAGCTAACATTGTATTCAATGAAGAAAGACTGAAAGCTTTTTTTCTAAAATTAGGAACAAGGCAAAGACACCCACTCCCATCATTTCTTTCTTTTTTCTTTCTTTTTTTTTTTTTGAGACAGAGTCTTGCTCTGTCTCACAGGCTGGAGTACAGTGGTGTGATCTTGGCTCACTGAAACCTCCGCCCTTGGGTTCAAGCGATTCTCCTGCCTCAGCCTCCCAAGTAGCGGGGATTACAGGCACCCACCACCACGCCCAGCTAATTTTTGT
This sequence comes from Ateles fusciceps, assembly GCA_036589455.1. NCBI lineage: Eukaryota > Metazoa > Chordata > Mammalia > Primates > Atelidae > Ateles > Ateles fusciceps. The sequence continues at coordinate 4,194,632 of JAZHEH010001737.1, forward strand.
ATTTTTAGTAGAGATGGGGTTTCACCATGTTGGACAGGCTGGTCTCAAACTCCTGGCTTCAAGTGATTCACCCACCTTAGCCCTCTGGATTACAGGTGTGAGCCACCATACCCAGCCTCATAATTTCTTTTTTTAAAAAAAATTTAACTCTAGTAATGGGGTATTGCTATGTTGCCCAGGTTGGTCTCAAATTCCTGGGCTCAAGCAATTCTCCTGCCTTAGCCTCCCAAAGTGCTGACAGTACACCACACCCAGCCTCATCATTTCTATTCAGCATTGCACTGGAAGTTCTAGCTAGAGCAATTAGCCAAGAAAAATAAATAAAAGGCATCCAAATTAGAAAGAAAGAAAACTGAGGCCAAGTGTGGTATCTCATACCTGTAATCCCTGTGCTTTGGGAAGCCCAAGAAGGAGGATAGCTTGAGGCCAGCCAGGGCAACACAGTGAAACCACATCTCTACAAAAAAAAAAAAAATTTCCCCCTCCTCCCCCGCCCAAAAAATTTAATTAGTTGGGCATGGTGGCACACATCTGTGGTCTTAGCTACTCAGAACATCGTGGTGGGAGGATCACTTGAGCCCAGGAGTTTGAGATCGACCTGGGTAACATAAGGATACCCCATCTCTAGCAAATGATTAGAGCTAATAAATGAATGCAGTAAAGTTGTTAGATACAAGATTAACACACAAAATCAGTGGTATTTCCAAATACAGGCAATAAAAAATCCAAAAAGGAAGTAAATCAATTCCTTTTACAATAGCATCAAAAAGAATAAAATACTTTGAAATATATTTAACTGACTGGGCGCAGTGGCTCACACCTATAATCCCAGCACTTTGAGAGGCCGAGGTGGGTGAATCACAAGGTCAGGAAGTCTAGTTGAGACCAGCCTGGCCAACATGGTGAAACCTCATTTCCACACAATAGAAAAAGAAACAATTAGCCGGGCATGGTGGCGTGCACCTGTAATCCCAGCTACTGGGGAGGCTGAGGCAGGAGAATTGCTTGAACCCAGTTGGCAGAGGCTGCAGTGAGCTGAGATCTCGCCATTGCACTCCAGCCTGGGCAACAGGGCAAGACTTTGTCTCAAAAAAAAAAAAAAAAAGAAGAAGAAAAGAAATATATTTAACCAAGGAGGTATAAGACTTGTACACTGAAAACCATAAAACACTACTGAAAGAAATTAAAGAAGGTCTAAGTGTGGTCATGTATTGCTTAATGATGAATGTACCTTCTGAGAAATGTGTCCCTAAGTGATTTCATCGTTGTGTGAACATCATAGAGTGTACTTACACAAACCTGGATTGTCTAGTGTACTACACATCTAGGCAATATTCATAGTCTTGCTCCTGGGCTACAAGCCTAGACAGCACGTTACCGTATTGAATACTGTAGACAACTGTAACACAATGGTAATATTTGTGTATCTAAACATAAGATACAGTACAAATACAGCCTTAAAATCTTATGTGACCACCATCATATATGCTGTAAGTCATGGACCAAAAGGTTGTTATGTGGCACATGACTGTAAATGGAAAAATATTCATGCTTAAGGATTTGAAGACTTAATACTGTTAAGATATCAATGCTCCTCAAGTTGATCTACCAATTCAAAGAAACCCCTGTCAAAATCCCAACGCCCCCCCAGCCAACTTTTAATGTTTTTAACAGAAAGGGAAAAGCTGAGCTAAAAGTCATACGAAATTGCAAGGGACAAAACAATCTTGAAAAACAAGAGCAAAGTGGGAGGTGTGATTTCAAAACCTACTACAAAGTTATAGTAAGCAAAAACGGTATGGTGGTTTGATTTCAAAATCTACTACAAAGTACACTAAGCAAAACAGTATGGTGCTTGCATAAAGATAAGTTATACAATCAATGGAGTCGAATTGAGAGTACAGAAATAAACTCATACATCTACAGTCAATTAATTTTTGACAAGGGAAGAATCCTGTCTTCATTAAATGGTGCTGGGACCAAAAACTTAGAAGAGCTCTCACAGAAGGGTCAAAGAAAAGTCTCTTTGCCCAAAGGGATCAAATTAACTCCTTACTGTGCTTCAAGAGCACTGAGATTTGAACTCACCACAGGCTCCTGAAATCGCTGAACAGATGAGGGGGGTAGAGGATGGGAAATGGCATGGGTCTGTAAGTGAGGATCAATCTCAATCTGAGTCCCGGCACTAAAGACTAACAAATAAATCCTGATTTAGGCAAGCCGAGACTTTATTCGGAAAGGATTATTGCAATGGGAATTGGGGGGGAAATGTACTATTGCAATAAGGGCGGAGAACTATTGCAATGGGAAGAAGGACTGTTGCAATAGGAAGAATGCCGGACTATAAAATAAAAAACAAATCTGGATATACGTAAGGAGAGATTTCAGTGTAAGAGATCCAAGAAAGGGAAAGAAACGATTGCAATTGAGAGTGGGGTTTGGGGTAGGCTACCGCAACCGGGAGAACCCTTCAACCATGAGATCTGCAGCGATCTCCTGGGTCAGGCAGAAAAGGGCTTTCCTTTTACAGAGAGGATTGAACAGGGCTAGAAAGACCCGGGTGTGGGGGAGGTGGGGGAGAAGAGTGGAGGGTGGCAGCGATGAGACTATACAGAGAATGTTTCCCTTGGGGTCCGCCTATTTTCGGGCAGTGGTCGAGGAGGGGTGATCGCTGGCTGCCGCTGAGGCTCGGCCACTTTGTAGAGGCCCGGGGAGAGCTGCTTCACTAAAGTCCGGTCAAGTCAAGGCAGCTGGCGTTTGTCCACATCGTGAGCACAGGCAGGTCAGCTAATCATTTGTGAGGCGGAGAACTGGAATTTAGAGGGTTTGGGCCTGACTTTGTCACAGCTAACCACGGGGGCATCCTTGAGTCGTGACTAAGTCTTACGGGGAAGGGCGTTTGCGTGCAATTGTCCTGTTAGGAACACAAAGCGGTGTGGGGGTTTCTTCAATGTCGCTGTCCAGGACGGCAGGGCTCAGGTCAAGTTCCACATTGTCAGAATGCTGGGACGTCTCTCCCCGGCTTCAGAGGCTGAGGAGGTGCCCGGGTAAGCACACGCTGGGTTCTCCGGTGAGCACAAACCAAGGTGCTTGTGTCTCCCGCGCCCAGAGAAAAGGCAGCCAGCCGCTCGGCCTGCTGCGGGAAAGCCCGGCCGCCATTAGCGCATTTCTCCGCCCGGCCTGAAGCGCCGGAACGCGCTAAGCCCCGCCCCTCGGCGCGTCCCCGCGCTGGCGCGGGCTCCTCCGGTCTGCGCGGAGCCGCCGTCGGCGCGCGCTTGGTGCCCGACTGAGACTGTGAGAGGCCGGCGGGATCTCAGCGGCGCGGCAGTGGAATCTGAGGAGGTTTGGGGCGGCGGCGCTTCGGGTCTGAAGGGCTCCGGCCAAACGGAGCCCGCGGCCAACGGAGCCCGCGGCCAAACGGTGCCCGCGGCGCCTGAGCTGAGTGAGGCCGAGGCCGAGAGGCCGTGCCCGGAGGTGAGGGGTCCCGGGGCCGCGCCGCGTGCGGCGGGGTGAGGGCGGGGCAGGATGGCCGCCTGCCGGGTGGGGTCGAGGGGTCATCTCCTGTGGCTTGGCCGCCGCGGCTCGTCGGTGTGGGGGAGTCTCGCTCCGGAGGGCCGCGCGTCTGCGACTCGGGAAGAGAAGGGGCGCAGGCGGCAGAGCCCGGGCCAGGCTCCCGCCCGACGAGGTGAGCGGCGACCCGGGGCCCCTGACTCTGCCTGCGATTTGATTCGCGAGCTCGCTGAAGGCGCAGCTCCGGGTTCTCTCGCAGGGCGTTCCGAAACTTCGAGTTATGCGCAACACAATGTTTCCGTTTTCAAAGGCGAACGCTGCAGGATCGCACTCCAGTGCTACAAAGTATGCCTATTAATGACTTCACCCTCTCCCACCACTCACTTTCTCTGATGTTTTGAAGGTCTGGTGTTCGCTGATTTCACATTTCCTTCCTTTCTTCTTTGTGCCTTTTTTCCCTTTTCGCTGCCAGTAATAAAATAGTTTATTACTTGTCAGCAATGATGAACGTTTGTGTGGCGTCCAGCGTTGGTTCCTATGTACGTAATTTGAGATAAGTAAATATAGGAAACTGCTGATTTGTTTTAATGCGAATGCAGAGAAGAATGTGGTATAAAGTCTGACCGGTTGTAGTTTGTTTATGGGGGAGGGGGAAACTCTTTAAAAGTTCATGTTGTGTCTTCTGTCTAAATATGCTGAAAGTCGGATTTATTTAAAAGGCAGTTAAATTCAGTGAATACAGAGCATCTTGTATAATACTAGTGTTAGTGCTAGGCACTGGTGGCGTCCCAAACATGAGTAAAAAATGTGTTTAGGAGGTGGAAGTGGTTAAGCACACTGATAATGATACGAGGCTGAATTGTCCAGTATTAATGGAAGCTCACACTTACGGAACAGTTGTTCTCAGATGGGCACTGTGAAGGGTATTTTATGTGCATTTTTATTTAATAATGTTTAATATTAATTACGTAGCATATACTTCCTTTAATATTTTATGATTCAAAAAAAATTTAGTACCTACTATGTTCTAAGTGCCAAGGATACGATAGTGACAATTACAGACTTGGCCTTTAGACTATACAGTATCATTGGGCAAAACAGATATTAAGCAAATAATCAGGGCCCGGCGCTGTGGCTCACGCCTGTAATTCCAGCACTTTGGGAGGCTGAGGCGGTCGGATCACGCAAGGTCAGGAGTTGGAGACCAGTCTGGCCAACATGGTGAAACCCCGTCTCTCTTTTACTGAAAATACAAAATTAGCTGGGCATGGTGGTGCATGCCTGTAATCCCAGCTACTCGGGAGGCTGAAGCAGGTGTATCGCTTGAACCCAGGAGGTGGAGGTTGCAGTGAGCCGAGATAGCGCCACTGCACTCCAGCCTGGGTGACAGAGCAAGACTCTGTCTCAAAAAATAAAATAAATAATCACACAAATAAATGCCAGTAAGCCAAGACAGAGGCTAAAAACGAAGGACGCAAGGTGTTTTTGAGAGAAGGTAACATGGGGACTTATCCCAGCTAGGGAAATCAGGGAAGGTTTTCCTAGGAAAGTAATCTTTGAGCTCAGATATTAGAGATAAATAGGAATTAGGGGGAAGATGCCTCCCAAGGGAGAGAAGAAAGGCTTGGGCAAAGGAAGTTGATGACGCAGAGGCTAGGGAAGATGGTCATTTCAGGAACTTCAGCAGTTGGTGTGTGGGAAGCAAAAGGCTGCTGTGGTAAAGTAGGTTAGGGCCAGAGAGATGATGCAGGACTTTTTTTTTTTTTTTTTTAGATGGAATCTCTGTCACCCAGGCTGGAGTGCAGTGGCACCACTCACTGCAATCTCCACCTCCCAGGTTCAAGCCATTCTCCTGCCTCAGCCTCTGAAGTAGTTGGGACTACAGTCGTGTGCCACCATGCCTGGCTAATTTTTATATTTTTAGTAGAGGCGCGGTTTCTCCATGTTGGCCAGGCTGGTCTCAAACTCCTGATGTCAGGTGATCTGCCCGCCTTGGGGTAAGCCACCACACCAAAGGAGATTGTATTTAAAATGGCTTTGCACATCTGTCCAGACCAGAACCCAAGATGGCTGCACTCTTGCTGAGATATGTTGGTCCTCATTGCCTTCAAGCCTACTTTAGCCCTGAGCTCTGTATCAGGAATGCTGTTCCTTTGGGAACCACAGCCAAAGAAGAGATGGACTGGTCCATCTGCCACCATGGCACTGGTATTGCTTTGAGTGCAGGGGTCTCTTTTTGGCATGTCAGCCCTGTTTTTCCCTGGGAACTTTGAGTCTTATTTGGAACTCATGAAGTCCCTGTGTCTGGGGTCAGCACTGATTCACACAGCTAAGTTTGCACCCTCTCATGTATCATACCTGGCATGGGATCCGACACTTGATGTGGAACCTAGAAAAAGGCCTGAAGATTCCCAAGTATACCAGTTTGGAGTGGTTGTCCTGGTTCTTACTGTGTTGTCCTCTCTAGGGGTGGCAGCCGTGTGAAGAACAGAGGTTCCCAGCATCATCTTCCTACACATTATTACATTCACCCATCTTTCTGTTTGTACCTCTTATCTCCAGCCTGGGAAAAGTTCTCCTTATTTGTTTAGATCCTTTTCTGCTTTTAGATCCCCCTTGGAGCAGTAGAGTACCTTTTAGATCATAATAGTGGAAAAGGGTCTAGTTTTCCCCTTGTTTCTAAAGACGGAGTGGCTGCAAAAACTCCCCTTTTTTGCCCACAGCTTACCTACTCCGGGTCTAGAAGCAGTTATTCTCTATCCATATTGGGCTTTGATTTGTGCTGAGGGTCAGATTTTGGCTCCTTCTTCCTGAGACAGTGGAAACAATGCCAGGCCAGCTCTGTGGCTTCTGCCCTGGGGACTGGGGGTGAGACTTTGGGTGCCACTGCCTGTGGGTTGCTGGCTTAAAAGACAGCTCTGTTCATTGGAGAGCCCAGGCCATTAACACCTATGCAGTGCTATTGAAAGAAGAGAGTTGAGAGTGGAGGGGAATTAGTTTATCCTAGCTAGAGGGAGATGAAGAGGGCTAGTTAGTTCTTGGAGCAGCAGCTTCTTTGAGGAGAAAATATATAGCTTTTGACACAAGACAAAGATCCAGAAAATTAGCATTGAGCATATTAAAGGTTATTTCTTTCTTTTCTTTTCTTTTTTTTTTTTTTTTGCATTTCCAGAAAAACCTTAATTTTATGCTTTCTCATCCAAGTCATGTACCAGTTTTTTTTCTGAAACTGGATTAAAATATTCATTTAAAAAAAGGGAGGGGGGTGTTTTGCAAGATAGGATAACATTTCAGTATGGAGCCCTGGAATGAGAATGTCTTGGTCAGCCTTGGAATGACTCAGTAAGTAACCTTGCCAGTCTCTGCCGAAGTATCACCTTTCCCATAGGATTTTCTCATTTAAATTACTGTTGTCACTACCACTTTGGTCATTGGAGTATGTAACTATCCCATTAACAATTTTTCTAGGAAAGGACAAAAATATATTTTCTTCACTTCTATGATTACAGCTAATATAAGGTGAAACTTTCAAAAATATTTCATTTTTTATCACTTAGTATGTAGTAAACCAGAATTCATAAAATATACAAATGAACTGTCTTTTAAGTATTTGGTTCCAATGCTATCATAGTTAGGTTGCTCTTGGAGGCTTGAGGGCTTAACCACATTCCATAGAAGATCTAAGTAAAAGGAACCCAACATGGAAATGTGATCCATTGGTTTCTTTTCCCTTGTGTTTCATACCTGGAATGGCCTGATACTTAAAAAGAAACTTAAGGTTCTATATAAAGATAGCGTGTCTGGTTGTATAATACCTTGATACAAATCCATAATCTAAAAAAAAATGGCTGGTTTTTGCTTTTTTTCCTCCTCAAATTCCTTTTGACCATAGAATATATGTTTATAAAACTAAGTAAAATTGGTAATAAGGATTTTTTTTTTTAAGACGGAGTCTTGCTGTGTTGCCAGGCTGGAATGCAGTGGTGCAATCTCGGCTCATTGGAACCTCCTCCTCCCGGGTTCAAGCAATTCTCCTGCCTCAGCCTCCCGAGTAGCTGAGACTATAGGCACGCATCACAAAGCCCAGCTAATTTTTGTATTTTTAGTAGAGACGGATTTTCACCATGTTGGCCAGGATGATCTCTTGACTTCGTGATCCACCTGCCTCAGCTTCCCAAAGTGCTAGGATTACAGGTGTGAGCCACTGGGCCCCGTGGTAATATGCAATTTTTAATTTAATTTTTAATTATGCATTTAAATTTTTTTTTTTTTTTTTTTAGATAGAGTCTCACTTGGTCACCCAGGCTGGAGTGCAGTGGCATGATCTCAGCTCACTGCAACCTCTGCCTCCCCACATTCAAGCAATTCTCGTACCTCAGCCTCCTGAGTAGCTGGGATTACTGGTGTGCGTTCCCATGCCTGGCTAGTTTTTGCATTTTTAGTAGAGACAGGGTTTTGCCATATTGGCCAGCCTGGTCTCAAACTCCTGGACTCAAGTGATCCGCCCATCTGAGCCTCCCAAAGTGCTGGAATTACAGGCATGAGCCACTGTACCCAGCCACATTTAATTCTTTTTTTTTTTCTTTCTGAGACAGAATTTCACTTCGATGCCCAGGCTGGAGTGCAATGACACAATCACAGCTCACTGCAACCTTTGCTTCCCGGATTCAAGTGATTCTCCTGCTCAGCCCTCCATTAGCTGGGACTATAGGCGCACACCATCACATCCAGCTAATTTTTGTATTTTTGTTAGAGATGGGGTTTCACCATATTGGCCAGGCTGGTCTTGAACTCCTGACCTCAAGTGATCCACCTGCCTCAGCCTGCCAAAGAGTTGGGATTACAGCCATAAGCCACTGTGCCCGGCCCTATTTAATTCTAAAATGCAGTTTTTTATATTCAAATTCTTATACACTTATTTTAAATTTTTATTTATTGACTTAGAAATCAGAGAGTTTCCCAAGCCAGAATGGGCTTAAATGGCTCAGACTTCCAATTTATCGATTTTTTTTTTTTTTTTTTTTTTGAGGCAGGGTCTCTACCCAGGCTGAAATTCAGTGGCACAATTACAGTTCACTGCAGCCTTAAACTCCTGGACTCAAGCGACTCTCCTGCCTCAGCCTCTTGAGTAGCTAGGACTACAGACGTGTGCCATCATGCCTGGCTAATGTTTTTATTTTTTGAAGAGACGGGGTCTCACTGTGTTGCCTAGGCTGATCTTGAAGTCCTGGCATGAAGTGATCCCACCACCTCCGCCTACCAAAGTGCTGAGATTATAGGCATGCACCACTGTGCCTGGCGTAATGTAAGCATTTTAAAATACCACATTCTTAGCAGTCCAAATCTATTTTGACTAGACTTTGGTGGACATGTTCCATAAAACTCAATCTTCTCTCTCTCCTAACTGATTTTATCATTGCACTTTTTGGGATAATATTTGGGAAGATGTTTGGTAAACTGCAATATTCTGTATCAATGTAAAATGATGGTGATAGTTGGAAGTAGACTGAAGAAAGTGAAGGCAGTTCATTTCATCTGTCCATTCTTGTGCCAACTTTATGCTGATAACTTAGGTATTTGTCAGATGGCTTTTTTTATTCTATGCAGTATTATTATTCTATGCAGTATGTGACTTAGGTTCATTCATGTCATATGACTGTGATACATTTGTAGCAGCTCATTCAATTGATATAAATAAATTTTACCTGGTTCATTTGCATATTACTAAATTTATGGTAGAAAATGCCTGCAGTAATGGTGACTTTGTGTCTCCATGGTGAAATTAATTTTTACTTTATAGTTTTATGCCATGTTTGCATTTAGTAATTCAGTATATTTTTTCCTTATTAGTCCATAAAATCGTGCTAATAGAAACTATGTATGTCATACTGACAGTTTTGTCATTAGTTCTAAACTAGTGCCTTGCACACGCTGGTAGGAGGTTCAATAAGTATATAAACCAGTGATCCACCCACCTCAGCCTCTCAAAGTGCTGGGATTACAGACGTCAGCTACCATGCCTAGCCTATTCGTTATTTTTTTCCCCCGAGACGGGGTCTCTCTATGTTGCCCAGGCTGGAGTGCATTGGCTATTCACAGGTGCGATCCTACTACTGATCAGCACAGGAGTTTTGACCTGCTCCGTTTCCGAGCTGGACCAGTTCACCCCCTCCTTAGGCAACCTAGTGGTCCCCCCTCTCCCTGGAGGTCACCATATTGATGCCGAACTTGGTACGGACACCTGATCAGCATAGTGAACTCCAGCCCAGAACTCCTGGGCTCAAGCGATCCTCCCATCACAGCCTCCCCAGTAGCTGGGACTACAGGCACGTGCCACCGCGCCTGGTTCATTATTTTTTAATTGACAATAATTTTATGTATTTATGGGATACATTGTGATGTTTCAATACATTATTATGGAATGGTCAAATCAGGCTAATTAACATATCCCTCAGCTCAAATACCATTTATTTGTTGTGAGAACATTTCAAAACCCATTTATTTTGCTGTTTTGAATCATTCATTATTATTAACTGTAGGAGATTGTTTTGAATTAGTTGAAAATAATGTTGGAGAACTGCCAAGTGAAGAACAAACAGCCCCACTCGATTGAAATGTCCAAAAGAGCTGAGATCTTTATCTATTTTATTCAATATTTATCATAAGCACCTAGAATCATTCATGCCTGGTATGTAGTAGGTGCTGAATAAGTATACACTTTAGTTATTTTTAACAACTTTACATAGTTATAATTGATATACAATAAGATGCACATATATATTTTTTATTTTTTAATTTTTATTAATTTATTTATTTTGAAATAGAGTTTTGCTCTTGTCACCCAGGCTGAAGTGCAATGGTGCGATCTTGGCTCACTGCAACCTCCGCCTCCCAGGTTCAAGCAATTCTCCTGCTTCAGCCTCCTGAGTAGCTGGGATTACAGGCACCTGCCACCACGCCCAACTAATTTTTGTGTTTTTAGTAGAGACAGGTTTCACCATATTAGCCAGGCTGGTCTCAAACTCCTGACCTCAGGTGATCCACCTGCCTTGGCCTTCCAAAGTGTTGGGATTACAGGTGTGAGCCACCAGGCCTGGCCCAAGATGCGCATATTTAAAGCACACCATTTAATTTTTGTGTGTGTGTGACAGTCTCAATTTGTCACCCAGGCTGGAGCACAGTGGCATGATCTTGGCTCACTGTAGCCTCAACCTCCCTGGTTAAAGCAGTTCTCTTGCCTCAGCCCCCCCAAATAGCTGGGATTACAGGCATGTGGCCCCATACCCAGCTAATTTTTATATTTCTCTGTAGAGACAGCTTTTCGGTGTGTTTCACAGGCTGGTTTCAAACTCCTGAGGTCAAGTGATCCACCTGCCTTGGCCTCCCAAAGTGCTGGGATTACAAGCATGAGCCACTGCACTCAGCCCATTTAATATTTTTGAATAAAATAATATTCAACTATTTTAATTATGTTTGCTTTTTTGTTGTTGTTCTCAGACAGGGTCTCAATCCTGTTGCCCAGGCTGGAATGGAGTGGCATTATCATGGCTCACTGTATCTTCAACCTCCTGGGCTCAAATGATCCTCCTGCCTCAGCCTCCCAAGTATCTGGGGCTACAGTTGCATGTCATCATGCCTGGCTAATTTTTAATTTTTTTTTTTGTTGAGACAAGGTCTCACTATGTTGACCAAGCTGGTCTCGAACTCCTGACCTGAAGTGATTCTCCTGCCTGGGCCTCCCACAGTGCTGGGATTATAGGCATAAGCCACTATACCACATTATTTCTTAAAAAATAAATAAGTCAAAATGTAAACATTTCTTAAATCTGAATGGTCAGGGTGGGTATTTATATCTTTCTGTTTGCTTTGTGTATGTTTGAAATATTTAGACTTTTTTTTTTTTTTGGGACGAAGTCTCACTGTGTCACCAGGCTGGAGTGCAGTGGCGTGATCTCGGCTCACTGCCACCTCCACCACCCGGATTCAAGCAATTCTCCTGCCTCAGCCTCCCAAGTAGCTGGGACTACAGGCACGTACCACCACACCCAAATGATTTTTTTTTTATAGTTTTAGTAGAGATGGGGTTTCACCATGTTGGCCAGGATGGTCTCAATCTCTTAATCTCATGATCTGCCTGCCTCAGCCTCCAAAAGTGCTGGGACTACAGGCATGAGCCACCACGCCTGGCTACATTTTTTAAGTGAAGCAATTAATTAGTTTTAGGAATACCAGGTTTGAAAAAAGAAGTTTTTTTTTTTTTTTTTTTGAGTTGAAGTCTATCTCTGTCACTGGGCTGGAGTGCAGTGGCATGATCTTGGCTCACTGCAACCTCTGCCTCCGGGGTTTAAGCAGTTCTCCTGCCTCAGCCTCCCAAGTAGCTGGGATTACAGGCACACATCACCACGGCTGGCTAATTTTTGTATTTTTAGTAGAGACAGGGTTTCACCATGTTGGCAAGGATGGTCTCAATCTCCTGACCTCGTGATTCGCCCACCTAACTCTCCCAAAGTGCTGGGATTACAGGCGTGAGCCACTTCGCTCAGCCAAGAATACTAGGTTTGAAGGAAGAAGTTTTATGAGAAAATATTAGTGGGCATAGAGTTATGATTTCCTGGTTTTTGGTTTTGTTGTATTTTTTTGAGACAGAATCTCACTCTGTCACCCAGGCTGGAGTGCATTGGTGCGATCTCTGCTCACCACAACCATCACCTCCCCAGTTCAAGTGATTCTCCTGCCTCAGCCTCTCAAGTAGCTGGGATTACAGGCACTTGCCATCACACCCAGTTAATTTTTGTATTTTCAGCAGAGATGGGGTTTCGCCATGTTGGCCAGGCTGGTCTTGAACTCCTAACAGGTGACCCCCGCCCCGACCTCCCAAAATGCTAGGATTACAGACATGAGCCACCACACCTAGTTGCTGGGTTTTGTTTTTTTAATACAGAGTCTCCCTCTGTTGCCCAAGCTGGAATGCAGTGGAATGATAACAGCTCACTATAGCCTCAACTCCCCAGGCTTAAGTGATCATCTCACCTCAGCCTCTGGAGTAGCTGGGACCACAGGCGTATGCCACCATGGCCAGCTAGTTTTTGTATTTTTCATAGAGATGGGAGTCTCACTGTGTTGCTCAGGCTGGTCTGGCACTCCTAGCCTCAAACAGTCTTACCTTGACATCCCAAAGTGCTGAGATTACAGGCTTGAGCCACCATGCTGGCCTGTTTATTTAATTTTAAAATTGTAAAAAAAGTCATTTTTTTCTTTCTTCTCATAGTCAGTTTGGTTGTGTTTTCCTTAGTTACTCACCCCAGACGCCCCAGTTAAATAAAACAGACCTTGATTTTTCTTTACTTGAATTTTGACAGTTTGGACAACTGATAACTTTAATTGTACAATTGGCAATTCATAACGATTGTCTATGTATGATCTCAGATAGCACTTCTGTGTACTGCACTACTTTTTCTGCGTGCTCACATTGCTTTTAAGCCGTGAATCAACCAAATGTGATATGAAGCTCTTGGTTGTTGTTGTTGTTTACAAAGTAATGTTTATTCTAGACATAATACATCTTTTTCGTCATTACTTTAAATGTGAATTCACATTACTTTTCACAGCTTCAAATTTATGATTTGTAGAGTAAGAGACAAATTATATTCCATGAGGACCCAAATCTTTGAAATTACTGCTATTCTTAAATTATTAAGAGCAATTTTCTGATAGAGCAAAAGTATTGTCTTAAAAAAAAAACAAATAAAATGGCAGCATAACACTCTAGGTGTATATATTTTTAAGGTAGAGTTTTTTCATCCCAATTTTTATTATAAAAATAAACTCTCATGTCTACTCATTACCTGGCTCAATGATTATAAAGTCGTGGCCATTTGATTTTAATTATATTCCATCCCCCCAATCCACTTGATTGTTTGATGCAAATTCTGGTTATAGTATTTATCAGTCAGTATTTCAGTGTGTATCTAAAGCAATGACTTAAAAAAACGTACAGCTGCAGTCCCATTGTCACACCTTAAAAATTAATCATTGCTCCAAAGTGACATCCGATATCCCATCAGTATTCAGATGGTACTAATTCTTTCATAACTTTTTTTTATAGTTGATTTATTTAAATCAAAATCTACATATGGTCCATATATTGTAATACAGTGATACATTTCTGAAATACTTAAATAATCTATCATCTCTTTTTTCTCCCTAGTAATATATGTGTTGGAAAAAATGGATCATTTTTCCTAAAGAATTTCCCACATTCTGGGCTTTGTTGATTGCATTCTTATGATCTGATTGCATTCCTCTGTACCTTATATTCCCTGTAATCTAGTAGTTAGATCTAGAGGCTTGAATGGATTCAGATTCACATTTTGGCAAGAATAGAGAGTGGTACAAGCTTTCACACTGAGGCATGTTTTTTTGCCTGGCTATCTCTGTTTGTGATGTTAGCAACCATTGATATCATTGCCTAGATTCATTATTGCATTAGAAGTTGCAAATTGGAGATATTCTAAATCTGTAATTCATCTTCATTTACCTGGATTCATGTATAATGGAAACTTTCATTAACTCTTTGGTTATTCAGAGATAGTTCATAGAAGAAAGACAGTATGCATATTTGATTCTTTATCTTATTTATCAGTTTTCAATATAAGTTGGTACCCTAGTATTCTTAAAAGATGACTAATGAGTTTGTTTTGTTTTCTTTTAATGAATATCATTATGAACTGATATTTGATGTGTTTCCATTCAGGTAGTTGTTTTTTTGGTCCCATTTTTTTTTTTTCTCTCTTTAGGTAGGGTCTCACTCCGTCACCCAGGCTGGGTTGCACTGGTGTAGTCATGGCCTGGTATAATCACTGCAGCCTCAACCTCCCAGGCTCAAGAGATCTCCCCACTTCAGCCTCACATATAGCTAGGACTACAGCTATGTGCCACTATGCTTGGCTAATTTTTGTATTTTTTGTAGAGACATGGTCTCACTCTGTTGCCCAGGCTCATCTCAAATTCCTGGCCTCAAGCAGCCCTGCCTTGGCCTCCCAGAGTGCTGGGATTACAGGTGTGAACCACTACACCAGCTGAACCCATCTTTGGGCCAGTAGTACACTCCTCAAATTTACTTTTGAATCTTTTTGACACTAATCCACAATGTCAAGATATGCCAAGTGCAAAGTAGACATTTTCTGCTCCAGAACTGGAATCACCTATTTTTCCAGTAAACCTTGATTGCTTTTAGTGGGAAATAGTATTAGTATACCAATAAATCTGGGTGCTGAGAAGTGCTCATTGTTATTGGATTGCTTATTGCTTTGGAGCCTTTTTAATGGGCAGAGCTAGTATGTATTTTTTTTAAAGAGGAAATATGGCATGAGATTTTACTGATATTTCCAAATAAAATTTTTAAATGACAGGAATTTCACTTGGCTTCTTTGATTTTTATATCGTTATTTACTCTTAACTCTTAAAAAAAGTTTTGCTTTTTGGCTGGGCATAGTGGCTCACACCTGTAATTCCAGCACTTTGGGAGGCTGAGACAGGCAGATCAACTGAGGTCAGGAGTTTCAGTCCAGCCTGGCCAACATGGCAAAATTCTTTCTCTACTAAGAATACAGAAATTAGCCAGGTGTGGTGGTGAATGCCTGTAATCCCAGCTACTCAGGAGGCTGAGGCAGGAGAATTGTGTGAACCCAGGAGATGGAGTTGCAGAGAGCTGAGATCGCCCCACTGCACCCCTGGGCAACAGAACAAGACTCCATCTCAAAAAAAAAAAAAATCTTGGTTGGTAAGTATCATAAAAACCATGATCATTATACCATAGTATCATAAAAACAATACTTGATCATATATGGTAGTATCATAAAAACAATACTAATGTATTACGAATAATATGATTACTAGAAACTGTATTTACCCCCTTCAGGTTTATCCAACTAGGATATCCAGTCAAATTACTAAATTACTCTGGTTTTTGTTGTTGTTATTTTTCTGTTTATTTGTTTATTTATTTTTGAGACAGAGTCTTACTCTATCATCCAGGCTGGAGTCTAGTGGCACGATCTTTGCAACAACCTCTGCTTCCTGGGTTCAAGCAATATTCATGCTTCTGCCTCTCAAGTAGCTGGGATTACAAGCATGCACCACCATTCCCATCTAATTTCTCTATTTTTAGCAGAGATGGGGTTTCGCCACATTGCCCAGGCTGGTCTTGAACTCCTAGCCTCAGGTGATCCACCCACCTCGGCCTCCCAAAGTGCTGCAATTACAGGTGTGAACTACTGCGCCTAGACAATTACTCTGTTTTAAAGTTATTTGAAATAGTTCCTATGTGTGGTTTTGCCACCAACTTGATCAGTTCCGTTCCATTTGTTTTATTTTTACTTTCCATTTTTAGAGGGGTTTTTTGTTTTGTTTTTTGCGTTGTTTTTTGTGACAGGGTGTTGCTTTGTCACCCAGACTAGAGTGCAGAGTGGCATGATCATGGCTCACTGCAGCCTTGACTTCCTGGGCTCAGGTGATCCTCCCACCTCAGCCTCCCAAGAGGCTGGGACTACCAGCATGTACCACCATGCCTAGCTAATTTTTTGTAGAGATGGGTTTTTGCCATGTTGCCTAGGCTGGTTTCAAACTCCTGAGCATAAGCAATCTGCCTGCCTTGGCCTCCCAAAGTACTGGGATTACAGGTGTGAGCCACCCCCCAGCCCAATTATTTTATTTTATTTTATTTTAAAGAGATGAGATCGCACTATGTTGCCCAGGCTTGTCTCAAACTTCTGACCTCAAGCAGTCCTTCTCCCTCAGCCTCTTGAGTAGCTGGGATTATAGGTGTGAGCCACTGCACCCAGCTATATTAATCTTTTATTTATAGTATTAGTTCCAAATATTTTTTCTTAGTTTGTTGTCTTCTTTTTTTAAATTTTTTTTTCATTTTACACTATAGCTTTCAGATCTTATACTTTTTTTTTTTTTTTTTGAGATGGAGTCTTGCTCCATCGCCAGGCTGGAGTGCAGTGGTGCGATCTCCGCTCACCACAGCCTCCGCCCCCCTAGGTTCAAACAATTCTCCTGCCTACGCCTCCTGAGTAGCTGGGACTACAGGCGTACACCACCATGCCCGGCTAATTTTTGTATTTTTAGTAGAGACAGGGTTTCACCGTGTTGGCCAGGATGGTCTCGATCTCTTGACCATGTGATCTGCCCGCCTCAGCCTCCCAAAGTGCTGAGATTACAGGCATGAGCCACTGCGCCTGACTTCTTATACATTTTTTATTGTATAAAATGTATCAGTTATTTTTCTTATTGCTTCTGGATTGAGTTATAGGAAAGTTGTCTTCTCTTCCAGGTTATTTCCAGGTTTTTTTTTTTTTTGAGACGGAGTCTTGCTCTGTTGCCCAGGCTGGAGTGCAATGGCGTGATCTTGGCTCACTGCAACCTTCACCTCCCAGGTTCAAGTGATTCTCCTGCCTCAACCTCCTGAGTAGCTGGGATTACAGGCTCGTCCCACCACACTTGGCTAATTTTTGTATTTTTAGTAGAGATGGGGGTTTCACCATGTTGGTCAGGCTGGTCTCGAACTCCTGACCTCGTTATCTGCCCACCTCAGCCTCCCAGTGCTGGGATTACAGGCATGAGCCACCACGCCTGGCCTCTTCTAGGTTATTAAAAGAAAAATTTACTATGTTTTCTTAAATAGTTAAGAGTTAGCTCTTTATTTTTTTATATAACACAGTGGCGTGCGCCTGTAGTCCAGCTACTCTGGAGGCTGAGGTGAGAGGGCCACTTGAAACCAAGAGTTTGAAACCAGCCTAGGTAACATAGTGAGACTGGGTTTCCAACAACACTTAAAACAAAAAATCAGCAGTGTGCACCCATTGTTCCAGCTACTCAGGAGGCTGAGGTAGGAGGATCACTTGAGCCCAGGAGTTTGAGCTGTAGTGCACTATGATTGTGCCTGTGAATAGCCACTGCATTTCAGCTTGGGCAACATAGCTAGTCTCTGTCTCAAAATAAAATAAAATGAACTTTTTTTTTTTTTTTTTTTTAATAAAGACAGGGTTTCACCATGTTGGTCAGGCTGGTCTTGAACTCCCGACCTCAGATGATCCGCCCGCCTTGGCCTCCAAAGTGCTTGGTTTACAGGCGTGAGCCACCATGCCCGGCCAAAATAAACATTTTTTATTGTGAGAAAACATAGATAACATAAGATTTGCCATTTTAATCATTTTTAAAAGTACAATTCTGTGACATTAATTACATTCACAGTGTTGTACAACCATCACTACTGTTCATTTCCAAGACATTTTCATCACCCCAAACAGAAACTCTATACCCATTAACTGCTCATTCCTCACTCCTCTGAATCCCTAGTAACCTCTGTTCTACTTTCTGTCTTTATCAGTCACCTATTCTAAATATTTTACATGTATGGAATCATAAAGTATTTGTCCTTTTGTGTTTGACTTTTTTATCCATGTAGCATCATGTTTTCAACGTTCATCCATGTTATAGTATGTATCGGAATTTCACTCCTTTTGTGGCTGAATAATACTCCATTGCTTATATACACCACATTTTGTTTATTCATTCACCTGTTGATGGATACTTGAATTGTTTCCACCTTTTGGCTATTGTGAATATCTCTGTAGCCACCAAACTCTTTCACTCAGCAGCAGTGTTTCACATTCCCACCAGCAGTGTACCAGGGTTCCAATTTCTTTGCAACCTTGCCAACACTTGTTTTCTGCTTTTTGTTTTCTTTTTAGTAGCCATCCTAATGGGTGTGAAGTAGTATCTCACTATGGTTTTGATTTGTATTTTCTAGGAACTATTGATTTTGAGCATCTTTTCATGTGCTTATTAGCCATTTTTATTTCTTCTTTGGAAAAATGTCTGTTCCCACAAGTCCTTTGCCCATTTTTGCACTTTTTTTTTAAGAGACAGATTCTTGCTCTATTGTCCAGGTTGGAGCGTGGTAACATGATCATGGCTCACTGCAGCCTCAAATTCTCTGACTCAAGTGATCTCCTGCCTCTCAGCCTCCCAAGTAGCAGGGAAATACAGGAGTATGCCACTGTGCCCAGCTTTCCTATCATTTTAACGTTGCCCTTTTCTTGATTCAGCATTCCCTTGGATGCTGTAACACTTCTTTGACTGTTTTCTAGAGTTCTGATAAAGTTGGTTCTAACAGTTTCTACTTGTTTTTTGATTTTTTTGGGAGGGGGACAGGTGCCTGGACCTGTCTGTTTTTCCATTTTGCTGATGTCTCCCTCGAGTTTAATTTTCCTTTTTCTTTTTCTCCCACTCTCTTTCAAATAGGAGTTTAAGCATTTTAAATCTTGTATATGTAATCTCATCTCACTTAATGAAGGCGGTACATTCTGAAAAGATCTTCATTAGGCAATTTTGTCACTGTGTGAATATCATGAAATGTATTTACACAAACCTGACAGTATAGCCAACTATACACACAGGCTGGGTGTAGCCTATTACTCTTAGGCTACAAACCTGTACAGCATGTTACCATACCAAATACTGTAGGCAGTTATGATATAATTGTAACTATTTGCATATCTAAATATATCTCAACATAGAAAAAGTACAGTAAAAATATACTATTATAATCTTATGGGACCATCATTGTATATCCAGTCCATTGTTGACCAACATGTTGTTACACAGTATATTACTGTATTTGGAATGTATTTTGGTTATGGTAATATCACATTACTATTGAGTTTATTAAAGGTTTCATTTCAGGCTGGAGTGCCGTGGCGCGGTCTTGGCTCACTGCAACCTCTGCCTCCCAGGTTCAAGTAATTCTCATGCCTCAGCCTCCCCAGAAGCTGGAATTACAGGTGTGCGTTACCACGCCAAGCTAATTTTTGTATTTTTAGTAGAGATGGGGTTTCATCATGTTGGCCAGGCTGATGTTGAACTCCTCACCTGAAGTGATCTGACTGCCTCGGCCTCCCAAAGTGCTGGGAGTACAGGCATTACCACCATACCTGGCCTCATCGTTTTTATTTAAAAAAAAAATTAATAGTATAGACTCACATACTTTTGTTTTATTCAATGGCGCATAATCCACTAGTGTTATTATTTTTTTAGACATTCAATTTCCCAAATTTAGCCAATGGGAGCCCCTTCAGAGTGGCTTTGGGGTCACTTTTTCTTTTCATTATTTGTTTATTTATTTATTTTTTGAGACAGAGTCTCACTCACTCTGTCACCCAAGCTGTAGTGCAGTAGTGCAATCTTGGCTCACTGCGAGCTCTGCCTCCTGGGTTCAAGTGATTCTCCTGCCTCAGCCTCCCAAGTAGCTGGGATTACAGGCGCACACTACCACATCAAGATAATTTTTTAATTTTTAGTAGAGATGGTGTTTTGCCACCACACCCCTGGCCTTTGAGGTCCTTTGATATATACTTTTTTTTTTTTTTTTTTTTTGAGCCTGTCTCCCAGGCTGGAGTGCAATGGCATGATCTCGGCATACTGCAACCTCCGCCTCCCAGGTTCAAGGGATTCTCCTGCCTCAGCCTCCTGAGTAACTGGGATTACAGGCGCCCACCACCACACCCAGCTAATTTTCTGTATTTTTAGTGGAGACAGGGTTTTACTATGTTAGCCAGGCTGGTCTCGAACTCCTGACTTCAAGTGATCCGCCTGCCTCTTGGCCTCCAAAAGTGCTGGGATTAAAGGCTTGAGCCACCGTGCTGGACCTCATCATAAGTTTTAAGAAGTCTTTCTTTTGTCAGATTATCAGACTTGAAAATGTATTTTCTATCATTTCTTTATTTTGTAGATGAAAATGACAGCTTTGAGTTTGCTCACTTTTTCTTTAGATCCTTTTAAGTACTACTTTAGGACTACGTGGTAACTTAAATGTTAAAAAATATTGATATGTACATAGGAGTAAATTTGTTTAAAATACTAAATCGAGAACTTTAGCTTTTATTTCTTTTTACTTTTACAGTAAGGCAAAAGAGAATGAAAGACGTAGATAACCTCAAAAGTATAAAAGAAGAATGGTAAGTTAATTCAAGCTGTGAATTGGTTTGTTAATGTCTTTGTTAATATCATTCTCTATTTTTATTACAGTTCACTGGCAGAGATAGTAAAGTATGCTTTGATTGCATATGACTACTTCAGCAAATATCTGCTATGTTCAAGTAATTTTTTTTTTAACCATGGCTGCATTGAACAGATTTTAGTGAAGTTACTTGAATGTTTTTTGTTATTAATTTAAAAAAAGTTTAATTATGAATGTTCATACATTGCTTCTGTTATTTGAGAAATTAAAAAGTATTTACCTCATTAGCCTCTTGTGATAGAATACTATTTTGGTGTCATAGTGGAAATATGGTTTTGGAGTCAGATAAACCTAGTCTTGAATCCCATCTCTGCCTTGTATTACTCTCTGGCCTTTGGGCAGCTTAGGTAAATTCTTTGAGCCTCAATATCTCATCTATAAAATGAGGATATAAATAACTACCTATCTGAAAGGTTTTATGTGCATATCTTTTTTCTTTCTTTCTTTTTTTTTTTTAACAGACAGGGTATCTGTTGTCCAGGTGCAATCATAGCTCATTGGAGCTTTGAATTCCTGGGCTCAAGTGATCATCCCACCTTGGCCTCCTGTGTAGCTGGGTCTACAGTTTTACACCACTGTACCCCGTTAATTTTTAAATTTTTTTGTAGCAGTGAGATTTCACTATATTGCCCAGAACTCCTGGTTTCAAGTGAGCCTCCTGCCACAGCCTCTCAAAATGCTGGGATTATAGGCAT
This sequence comes from Ateles fusciceps, assembly GCA_036589455.1. Taxonomy (NCBI): domain Eukaryota; kingdom Metazoa; phylum Chordata; class Mammalia; order Primates; family Atelidae; genus Ateles; species Ateles fusciceps. Next base: position 4,215,923 of record JAZHEH010001737.1, read on the forward strand.
GAGCCACTATACTTGGCCTGTTTGTTATTTTTTTCACTCAGGTATTCGTAGGCTTATATAAATATTTGATGCTAATTATATAATTGTGACATTGTTGGCCGGGCGAAGTGGCTCCCGCCTTTAATCCCAGCACTTTGGGAGGCGAGGCAGGCGGATCACCTGAGGTCAGGAGTTTGAGACCAGCCTGGCCAACATGGTGAAATACCGTCTCTATTAAAAATATAAAAATTAGCTGGGCATGGTGGCAAGTGCCAGTAATCCCAGCTATTCGGGAGACTGAAAAGGAGAATTGTTTGAACCCTGGAGGTGGAGGTTGCAGTGAGCCAAGATTGCACCACTGCACTCCAGTCTAGGTAACAGAGCAAGACTGTCTCAAACATTTTTTTAAAAAACTAGCCAGCCTGGTAACACATACCTGTAAACCCAGCTACTGAGGAGGCTAAGACAGGAGGATTGTTTGACCCTAGGAGTTAGAAGCTTCAGTGAGCCATGATCATGTAATATATTGCACTTCTCCATTCTGGTTAACAGAGTTCTCAAAAAAAAAAAAATCTCGAAAGAGACGAATGGGTAAAGAATATATAATACATACCCACAATGGAATATTATTCAGTCTTGAAAAAGAAGGAAATTCTGCAGTATGCAACAACATGGATGAATCTTGAAGATATAATGGTGATTGCCAGGGGCTGGGGGAAAGTAAAAATGGGGAGCTGCTTATCAGTGGGCATAAGTTTCAGTTAAGCAAAATGAATAGGTCCTAGAGATATGCTGAACAACGTAGTACCTATAGTTAACCACACTTTATTGTTCACTGAAAAATTTATTAAGAGGTTAGGTCTCATTTTAAATGTTCTTACCGCAATAAAATTTTTTTAAAATTTTGGAAATCCCTCACCTGAAGCTTCTGTACTTTTATTATTTTAGGAACTCCTGATATTTTAGGAATGTTTACTGGCTGGGCGTGGTGGCTCATGCCTGTAATCCTGGCACTTTGGGAAGCCAAGGCAGGCAGATTTCTTGAGCCCAGGAGTTCAAGACCAGCCTGGAACACATGGTGAACCCTAGCTCTACAAAAAATACAAAAATTAGCTATTGGAGAGGCTGGAACTATAGACATGCACCACCATCCCTGGCTAATTTTTCTTATTTTTTTATGGAGATGGGGTCTCCCTATGTTGTCCAGGCTGGTCTCAAACTCCTGGGATTATAGGTGTGAGCCGCTGCACCTGGCCTCTTTTCCATTCTGCATGTATTTTATTTCCTTTCCTTACTGGATTAGCTAGGACTTCCAGTACAATACTGATGAGGAATGGTGAGATGTGACATCCTTGTCTTGTTCCTTATCTTAGTGAGAAAGCATCTAGTTTCTCATGATTAAATATGATGTTAGCTATAGGCTTTTGCAGACATTCTATGCCAAGTTGAGGAAGTTCCCTTTCTATTCCTAGTTTGTGGGGGTTTTATTATGAATGGTTATTGGATATTGTCAAATTCCTTTTCTGCATATGTTGATATGATTATATTATTTTTATTCTTTAGGCTGTTGATGTGATGGATTACATGAATTGATTTTCAGTGTTAAACCACTGCAGCCTTGCATACCTAGGATAAATCTTACATGGTTGTGGTGTTTAATTTTTTTTAACATATTGTTGTATTCTATTTGCTAATATTTTGTTGAGTATCTCTACATATATGTTCATGGTAAGTTTTCTATAGTTTTCCTTTCTTGTAATGTCTTTGGTTTTAGTATAGCATAGTGTTTTCCTCATAGAATGAGTTAAAAGTGTTCCCTCTGCTTCTATTTTCTGGAAGAGATTGTAGCAAATTAGTATCATTTGTTTCTTAAATGTTTGGTAGAATTCATCAGTGACATCATCCAGGCCTGGTGCTTCTGTTTTGGAAGGTTATTTATTATTGATTTAATTTCCTTAGTATGCGTAGGCCTATTCACATTGTCTGTTCCTTCTTGTGTGTGTTTTGATAGACTGTGCCTTATAAGAAATTGATTCATTTCATCTAAGTTATCAATTTTAGGGGCATAAAGCAGTTCTTAATGCCTTTGCTACTCTTTTCTCCTGTGCCTATACACTCATCAAAAGTGAAACAAACCCATTACCACCTGTTCAATGGAGCCAGAGCACCCCAGTTTTCTGAACTGTATCTAATATCTCTTATTATAGTTCTCTTTTTTTTTTTTTTTTTTTTTTTTTTTTGAGACATGGTCTTACCCTGTTGCCCAGGCCTGGAGTACATCGGCGTGATCTCAGTTCACTGTGACATTGGCCTCCTGGATTCAGGTGATCCTCCCACTTCAACCTCCCAAGTAGCTGGGGCTACAGGCGTGCACCACCACACCCAGCTAATTCTTTTTTTTTTTATTTTTTTGGTGGAGACAGGATTTCACCATGTTGCCCAGGATGGTCTCCATTTCCTGGGCTCAAGCAATTCTCCCCACCTTGGCCTCCCAAATTTCTGGGATTATAGGCATGAGCCATTGCACCTGGCTGTAGCTATTTTCTATTGTAACTATTTCTTACTATACATCTCCACTCTACTCCACTCCACTCTATTCTACTCTGAACCTCTTATAAACATAGTTTCTTTTTTTTTCTATTCTTTGTCCCTCTAGAGAACATAAACTGTTTCTTACTCATCTTCATATCTCCCTGCCACCTAGCATGTAGTAGATACTCAATAAATGTTTGAGTAATTTGAATTCACATGATGAAGTTTAATAGAATTTACACATGAAATAAATAACATAAAGGAATAAAACTTCAGCTACTCTTGATGCTCAGCTTTATTGGCTGTGTATTTTGTAATTACTAACGGAGCACCAACTACCATCTGAACAAAAGAAACAGTTAAATACCAGAAAACATAAAATGGTTATAATGATATTACTATCTAATATGTGAGAGTGTATTGTGTGCCAGTATGTATACTGATACTATATACCACATATAGGCTTTTATATATATTTTCATTTAATCTTCATAACAACCATGTGAAATAAGTGGTGGTGTCTGTATTTCACAAATAAGCAAACCAAATCGCATAGAAGTTAAGTTTCTTACCCATTTTCAGCATGACTAAATGAAGGCACTTAAATACAGACAGCAAAGCCTGGACTTTTAGACAATATGCTATACTGCTATTTGACTATACTGAGTAAAAGGAGGGGAAAATCACTAGTGTTATAAGAAACCATCTTAGGGTGTGACTATTTCTGTGTAGGAGGTATTATGTCATTGCTTTGGAAAAGGCGTAATTAATACTTTGTGATAATGTGGAGTGTTTTAAGAGTATATACAGAGAATATACCTAAGTTAAAGCACCGCCTGAGTATCAGCATTTTAGTAACAATATAGTGATGGCCTTTTTTTTTTTTTTTTAAAGAGACAAGGTCTCCAGGCCGGGTGCGGTGGCTCACGCCTGTAATCCCAGCACTTTGGTAGGCCCAGGTGGGCGGATCAACTGAGGCTGGGAGTTCAAGACCAGCCTGACCAACAAGTAGAAACCCCTTCTCTACTAAAAATACAAAAAATTAGCTGGGCATGGTGGTGCATGCCTGTAATCCCAGCTACTTGGGAGACTGAGGCAGGAGAATCACTTGAACCCAGGAGGCGGAGGTTGCAGTAAGCCGAGATCATGCCATTGCACTCCAGCCAGGCAACAAGAGTGAAACTATGTCTTGAAAAAAAAAAAAAAAAAACAGAGACAAGATCTCATTATATTTCCCAGGCTAGAATGCAGTGGTTAGTCACAGGCTCAGTCAGAGCACATTACAGCTTCAAAGTCCTGGCCTCAAGTGATCCTCCTCAAGTGACCACAGACATGTACCACCACACCAAGGCTCAGTGATGGCTGTTTTCTATGACAGTCTAGCATAGTGATTAAGAGCAGAGGCATTGATAGCTTGAGTTTAGTTCCTAGCACTGCCTCCTAATAGCTTTGCGATCTCTGGCAAATTAAGCTTTTTAGGGTCATTGTGAGGACTGAATGAGTTGGCACATGTAAGGTATTTAGTTCTTTATAAGATGTCATGGTTAGGATCACAGACTTGGGAGACAGAGTAGCAGCATAGTTAGTAGAGTAGCAGCATAGTTAGTAACAGTCTCTAGCTTATATTTCCTGGCACAGTGTAAGAGGTATAAAAATGTGATACTATTTATAGAATTTAAGAAATCCTAGGCTGAACACTGTGGCTCTCGCCTGTAATCCCAGCACTTTGGGAGGCTGAGGCAGGTGGATCACTTGAGGTCGGGAGTTCAAGACCAGCCTGGCCAACATGGTGAAATCCTATCTCTAAAAAAATTACCCAGGCGTGGTGGCATGTGCCTGTAATCCCAGCTACTTGGGTGGCTGACGCAGGAGAATCACTTAAACCCAAGAGGTGGAGGTTGCAGTGAGCCAAGATCGCGCCATTGCACTCTAGCCTGGGCGACAAGAATGTTGGGAGGTCATGGCAGGCGGATCGCAAGGTCAGGAGATCGAGACCATCGTGGCCAACATGGTGAAACCCCATCTCTACTAAAAATATAAAAATTAGCTGGGCATTGTGGCATGTGCCAGTAGTCCCAGCTACTCCGGAGGCTGAGGCAGGAGAATTGCTTGAACTCAAGAGGCGGATCTAGCCTAGACAACAGAGCGAAACTCTATCTCAAAAAAAATGAAAGAATTTGAAAAATCCTATTTCTGTACTTTTATAAATTTTCCTGCATGACTTCAAAAGAGATCAGTCAGAAACCATCTTTTCTAGCAAACAGAATCTTAGATACTATTTCTTACACAAAGAAATAAAAATACAAAATTAAAACCAGTAAAGTATTAAACTACTATAGGCTGGATGCAGTGGCTCACACTTGTAATCCCAGCATTTTGAGAAACAGACACAGGAGGATTGTTTGAGCCCGGGAGTTTGAGATAAGCCTGGACAGCATAGTGAGACCCTCTTTCTCCAAAACATTTTTAAAAATCAGCCAGCTATGGCAGTGTGCACCTGTAGAACCAGCTACTTTGGGGAGAACCACTTGAACCAGGAGGTTGAGGCTGCAGTGAGCTGTGATCATGCCACTGCACTCTAGCCTGGGTGACAGAATGAGACCCTGTCTCAAAAATAAATAAATAAATAAACCACTATAAATGAAGTCTTCAGTGGGAAATATTCTGAAGTGTGCAAAGGAGCAAAAATGTAATTGTTCCTGATACATTATCCCCTTTAGTTTCAAGAGTGTTTTCTGTTACCAAAAAATGCATAGTAGCCTCTTTTAAAGCCATTTTGAGGCCTTTAAAAATAACACATTTTTGGCCAGGAGCAATGGCTCACACCTGTAATCCCAGCACTTTGGGAGGCCAAGACATGCAGATCACTGGAGCCCAGGAACTTGAGACCAGCCTGAGCAACATGGTTAAAGTCGACCTCTACAAAAAATTAGCTGGGCATGGTGGTACAAGCCTGCAGTCCCAGCTACTTTGGGGACTGAAATGAGAAGATTGCTTGAGTCCTGGAGGTTGAGACTGCAATGAGCTGAAATTGAGCCACTGCACTCCAGCCTGGGTGACAAAGAGAGACTTTGTTTCTAAAAAGCAAAACAAAAACACAACATGTTTTTAAATCCAGACCAGTGGTTTTTAACCTGGAGAGATTTTGCCCCTACCACATTTGACAACGTGTAGAGATGTTTTTGGTTGTTATAACAACTAGGGGTTAGGGATGGGGCAGGGATGGGCATCCTACTTGTTGTATCTCATGGATAGAGACCAGGATACTGTTAAACATTCTGCAACAGTGTTCCCCAACTTTTTTGGCACCAGGGACTGGTTTTGTGGAAGACAGTTTTTCCACGGACCTGTGCGGGGGAGAAAGGGAGATGGTTTTGGGATGATTCAAGCACATTACATTTATTTGCACTTTATTTCTATTATTATTACGTTATAATATATAATGAACTAATTATACAACTCACTATAATGTAGAATCAGTGGGAGTCCTGAGCTTGTTTTCCTGCAACTAGATGGTCCCATCTGGGGGTGATGGGAGACAGTGACAGATCATGAAGCATTACAGTCTCATAAGGAGCATGCAACGGAGATCCTTTGCATGCTCAGTTCACAGGTTAATGCTCCTATGAGAATCTAATGCCACCACTGATCTGTCAGGAGGCAGAGTTCAGTTGGTAATTGGAGCAATGGGGAGCGACAGTAAATATAGATGAAGCTTTGCTTGCTTGCCCATCACTCATCTCTTGCTGTGTGACCTGGTTCCTAACAGGCCATGGGCCTATGGGTTGGGGATCCCAATCTCCAATGCACAGGGCACTTCATTCAGCAAAGCATTATTTATTTCTAAATGTTAATAGAGCTGAGGTTGAGAAAACCCTGCTCTGGACTAAAAAGGGGTTAATGACTTCCCCAAGGTTATATTAACTTAGAAAAGGGCCTGAACTACAGACATGCAGGTAGCATCTAAGTTCAATATCCCTTAACTGGAACAAAATAAGTAAATTTTTAGAGACCTAATAGTTAATAGTGCCTATTTTTCTTTATCTTGTTTAGGGTTTGTGAAACAGGATCTGATAATCAACCTCTTGGTAATAATCAACAATCAAATTGCGACTATTTTGTTGATAGCCTTTTTGAGGAAGCTCAGAAGGTTGGTTCCAAATGCTTGTCTTCCACTGAACAGAAGAAACAGGTAAATAAATGTCCGTTACTTTTTTTTTCCTTCCAGTGTTTCTCAATATATGGAACTTTTAGAGGGTCCCTAAGGTCAGGTTGTTTTGTTTGTTTGAGACAAGGTCTTGCTCCGTCACCCAGACTGAAGTACAGTGGCATAGTCTTGGCCCACTGCAGCCTCAACCTCCTGGGTTCAGGCAGTCCTCCTGCTTCAGCCTTCCTGGGTAGCTTGGACCTCAGGCATATATCACCATGCCCAGCTAATTTTTTTTATTCTTTTGTAGAGCTGGGGTCTTGCTTTGTTGCCCAGGCTGGTCTTGAACTGCTGGGCTCAAATAGTTCTCCTGCCTTGGTCTCCCAAAGTGCTGGGATTATAGGTGTAAGGCCAAAACTGTTTTCATAATAGATATTATTTCCCTTTTTTACTATGTTCACAAGCTAGGCACCCCTATAATCCCAGCACTTTAGGAGGCTGAGGCAGGAGGATCAGTTGAGCCCAGGAGTTGAAAACCAGCCTGGGCAACAAAGCAAGACTCCATCTCTACAAACGAATAAAAAAATTAATTGGGTTTGGTGGCATGTACCTGTTTCCCAGCTTTTTGGGAGGTTGAGGCAGGAGGACTGGCTGAGCTCAGGAGGTTGAGGCTGCGTTGAGCCATGACCGCATCACTGCACTCCAGCCTGGGTGACAGAGTAAAACCCTGACTCAAAAAATAAGATAAAATAATATAAAAATATAAAATAGTTGGGCGCAGTAGCTGTAATCCCAGCACTTTGGGAGGCCAAGGCAGGCAGATCACGAGGTCAAGAAATCGAGACCATCCTAGCCAAATGGTGAAACCCCGTCTCTACTAAAAATACAAAAATTAGTCTGGTGTGGTGGTGCATGCCTGTAGTCCCTGCTGCCTACTTGGGAGGCTGAGGCAGGAGAACCTTTGAACCCAGAAGGTGGAGGTTGCAGTGAACCAAGATCATGCCATTGCACTCCAGCCTGGTGGGAGAGCAAGACTCTGTCTCAAAAAACAAAAAATAAAACAAAAAACTATTTAGTTTGCACTGATATTGCAAAAGAAGTGGTGGGTAAAACTACACCACCTTAGCAGGAATCAAGGCAGTGGCAACAACTGCTAGCAGTTACACATTGAACATCCCAAATCCACCAAATCCAAAAATCCAGAATACTTCAAAATCCAGAATTTTTTGAGAACTGACATGATGCTCGAAGGAGATACTCATTGGGGCATTTCAGATTTTGAATTTTTTAATTTGGAAAGCTCAACCAGCAAATATTTCAGAATCTGAAATTTCTGGTCCCAGGCATTTCAGATAAGGAATATTCAACCTGTACTTTATTCTTTGCTTACACTTACAAGGGGAAAGAAAACTAATTTTAATTAAGAATGTCTTTAATGAAGCAGTAGAATTTGTAAATTTTATATCTCAAACCTTGAATACACATCTTCATATTCTGTGTGACAAAATGTGAAGTATACATAAAGTATTTCTACAATATACAGAAGTGTCTCAAGGAAAAGTGCAGTTATTTGAGATCAACAAACTATTTTTTTTTTTTTTTTTTTTTTTTTGAGACAGAGTCTTGTTCTGTCACCAGTCTGGAGTGCAATGGGGTGATCTCGACTCACTGCAGCTTCCACCTCCTGGGTTCAAACGATTCTCCTGCCTCAGCCTCCTGAGTAGTTGGGACTGCAGGCACACACCACCATGCCCAGCTAATTTTTGTATTTTTAGTAGAGACAGGGTTTCACCATGTTGCTCAGCATGGTCTCTATCTCCTGACCTCGTGATCCGCCCGCCTCGGCCTCCCAAAGTGCTGGGATTACAGGCGTGAGCCACCACACCCAGCCAACTGTCTACTTTTTCATGGCATATTGCTTCTGCAAGAAAGAATGGTTTACATACGGACTATGGTTATTCCAACTTCCATATTTGGTAGATATTTTCTAATAATGAATGATGTGAGCCTGGCACTTCAAGGAAAACAACTTATAGTAGCTGTTGAAAATGATAAAATTTTATTTAACCAACTTTTTCAGTGAAAATAAGACTTAGAAAATTGCCACCATAGGCCAGGCTTGGTGTCTCACACCTGTAATCCTACCACTTTGGGAGGCCAAAGTGGGTGGATCACTTGAAGCCAGGAGTTCAAGACCAGCCTGGCCAACGTGGCAAAATCTTTTCTCTACTAAAAAGTACAAAACTTAGCTGGGCTTGGTGGTGTATATGTGTGACCTCAGCTACTCAGGAGGCTAAGGGATGAGAATCGCTTGACCCTGGTGGGTGGAGGTTGCAGTGAGTCAAGATCGTGCCACTGCACGCTAGCCTGGGCAACAGAGCACGACTGTCTTTAAAAAAGAAAAGAAAAAGAAAGCCACCGTACCTGACAACTTCTCAAAACGTAAGAAATTTCCTAGTGAGATTAGTATCATTTTAATAAATATAAATTTTGTTACATAGTGAAATAAATGTGTCAGCCGTTGGAAGATCTGCACAATTAAGAAAATGAGTATTTTCCAGATGACCAATATATGATGTAATAAAGTGATGCATGAGTAAAAGAGCCAAAGTATCACATATACTAAAATATTTTAGTGTAACAAGTATATGAAAAGATGGTTGATAAGTTTTAGATTCCACATTCAGATACTCAACTAACTTTTGAGATACTACTACTACTTATTAAATTTTGATTAAGTATCAAAGAAGAATATCCTGGGAAGGCTATTCAAATACTTCTTTTCTAACTACATGTCTGTATGACGTTTGGTTTTTTAAAAAAACATTTCAATCAAAATAACATGTCACAGCAGGCTGAGAGCGGTACCAATTATGAGACGCCAGCTGATTTTTTGACGTGAGACATTGAAAAGTATTTGTGAAAAATCCCTTCACTCTGATTTGCTTTTTAAGTTAATTTAAAATTTTATCAAAGTTTAAGTCATAAAAACTTAAAGTCTATTAGTTGTGAAAGGCTTATGTTGAAAAATTACTCCTTGGCCCTAGCATCTACTTTTTTTTAGTCGCGGGGAGTTAGAGTCTCACTCTGTCGCTAGGCTGGAGTGCAGTGGCGTGATCTCAGCCCACTGCAACCTCTGCCTCCCGGGTTCAAGCGATTCTCCTGCCTCAGCTTCCCCAGTAGCTGGGACTACAGGCGTGTGCCACCACGCCCAGCTAATTTTTTGTATTTTTAGTAGAGACAGGGTTTTACCGTGTTAGCCAGGATGGTCTCAATCTCCTGACCTTGTGATCTGCCCACCTCAGCCTCCCAAAGTGCTGGGATTACAGGCGTGAGCCACTGCACCCGGCCCACCGGTTAAATTTTTTCTAAGGGATGACTGTGGTGAAACCCTCTTCCTTCTTCAGTGGACTGGTTGTCTGCTAGGAGAGCTCTACTGCTCTTGCTCTGGAGTCTATGATCCTGAGTATTCTCCTCTGTCCTGGGTACTCATTTCTCTACCTCTCCTAACATCCCTTCCCTCTTATATTTTAATTTTTATGAAGCCAGTTATATTAGTCCATTTATACACTGCTGATAAAGACATACCTGAGACTGGGAAGAAAAGGAGGTTTAATTTGACTTACAGTTCCACATGGCTAGGGAGATCTCATAATCATGGCACCAGCAAGAGAAAATGAGCAAGAAGCAAAAGTGGAAACTCCTGATAAACCCATCATGAGACTTATTCACTATCAGCAGAATAGCACGGGAAAGACCAACCCCCATGATTCAAGAAACTCCCCCTGGGTCCTTCCCACAACAGGTGGGAATTCTGGGAGATACAATTCAGCTTGAGATTTTGGTGGGGACACTGCCAAACCATATCAATAATTTTAATTTTTTGTAGAAACTGGGTCTCACTATGTTGCCAGGGCTGATCTCAAACTCCTACGCTCAAGCAATCCTCTTGCCTTGGCCTCCCGAAATGCTGGGATTGCGAGAGTGAACCACCTCACCTGGCCTGAATAGTGATAGAAGAAATTTTCAAAGGACTTCCAATCCTACTACATTTTATTAACATGATGCATTTTGTTTCCTACTGTTTTGCAGGTAGATGTAAATATAAAATTATGGAAAAACGGATTCACTGTCAATGATGATTTCAGAAGTTATTCCGATGGTGCGAGTCAGCAGTTTTTGAACTCCATCAAAAAGGGGTGAGTAGCCAGGTGTGGTGGCTCAAGCTTGTAATCCCAAAACTTTGGCAGGCTGTGGCAAGAGGATTGCTTGAGCTCAGGAGTTCAACACCAGCGTGGGTAACATAATAAGACCTTATGTCTACTTTAAAAAAAAATTCCCCAGGCAGCCCAGCTACTCAAGATTGCTTACACCTGGGAGATCGAGGCCACAGTGAGCCATGATTGCACCACTGCACTACAGCCTGGGCAACAGCACCGAGGCCCTGTCTCCATAAATAAATAAGGAGGTGGGGTCAGTAATCTTTATAATAGGAAGATATTTTAGGCATGTTTTTTGTCAAAGAATTCATTTTAATGTTCACACACCCCCTACACATTCACAGATACACTTTTTCTTTTGTAAATTTACATTTGTATAAGATTAATTTTCTTAAGAGAACTACAACTACAATTTTTTTCCTTTTTATGATAGTCTCTCTCTGTCGCCCAGGCTGGAGTACAATGGCATGATCTTGGCTCACTGCAACCTCCACCTTCTGGGGTCAAATGATTCTCATACCTCAGCCTCCCGAGTAGCTGAGATGATGGGTGTGTGCCACCACGCCCATCTAATTTTTGTATTTTTATTAAAGAACGGGGTTTCACTATGTTGGCCAGGCTGATCTTGAACTCCTAACTTCAAGTGATCTGCCCACCTCAGCCTTCCAAAGTGCTGGGATTATAAGCATGAGCCACCGCACCCAGCCAACAACTATAATTTTGAAGAAAGTTTAGGAACTTGAATTCTTATCAACCCACATCTTACTTAAATTAATTTACTAAGTATTTTTTAATGCCACATCATCTTTATTATTTAATATTTATGTTTAAATATCTGTAGAGTCTTTTAAATGGTCATGTTAAAAGCCTCTCTTACCCTACTCCAGCTTGGGAGGCTGTGTGATTCATGAATTAAAATTTTAAAAGAAAAAAATTGTAATGTTTACTGTATATTTATGAATCTAAGTATTATACATACTTGGTCTAGAAAATTTTTTTAAGTATTAAGAACTTGAAAATACCCAGGCGCAGTGGCTCATGCCTGTATTCCCAGCACTTTGGGAGGCCCAGGTGGGTGGATCACCTGAGGTTAGGAGTTTAAGACCAGCCTGGCCAACATAGCGAAACCCTGTCTCTACTAAAACATACAAAAATTAGCTGGGTGTGGTAGCAGGCACCTGTAATTCCAGCTACTTGGGAGGCTGAGGAAGGGAGAATTGCTTGAACCCAGGAGGTGGAGGTTGCAGTGAGCCAAGATGGTGTCACTGTACTCCAGCCTGGGCAACAGAGGGAGAGTCCATGTAAAACAAACAAAAAAAAAGAACTGGAAAATCACTTATAATGTAACTACTCGGAAGTAACTACTATTAACATTTTTGGTGAATTTCATTCTATGATTTTCTGTCCATAGATTCATATATATGATGTGTACGGTTATTTTTAAAACAATTTTAAATTCATCATACAAAATATTTGAATATATCTGAATGCTATCTTATCACAACAGTGCTCCATAATTTTTATATATACTTAATTGTTCTTGGCCACATAGTGTTTTTGTTTTTATGTATTTTTGAGTCTGGATGTTGTTCTGTCACCCAGGCTGGAGTGCAGCAGCACAATCATAGCTCACTGCAGCTTCAAACTCCCCATCTCAAGTGGTCCTCCCACCTTGGCCTCCCAAATAGCTGGAACTATAGGAGTGCACCACCATGCCCAGCTGTTTTTTTAAATGTTTAGTAGCAGTGAAGTCTTGCTGTGTTACCCAGATTGGTCTCAAAACTCCTGAGCTCAAGCAGTCCTTCTGCCTTGGCCTGCCAAAGTGTTGGGATTACCAGCGTGAGCCACCATGCCCAGCTAAGTATTTAAAATTTTACCACTATGAAAAATATTTTGACTATTTTTTATATTTATGTAAAAAAAAAAGCTTTGTTTATATATAATTAACCTTTGTTTATATATAGTTATATATATAAACCAAGGGATGAATAATAAAATTCATCCCTTTGAAGTATACAGTTAAGTATTTTTTAATGTTTACAGAGTTTTACAATCATCAGCACAATTTCAGAATATCATTATCACCCCCAAAAACCAAATATATTGCTGAAAGAAAAAAAAAATCAGGTACTAGAAATCACTCTTCATTTTCCCCTTCAGTACAACCCTGACATAACCATGAAGCCACTTTCTGTCTATCTCTATGGATTTCTGTATCTATGTATTTGCCTGTTCTACACATTGCATGTAAATGGAATCATACAGTATGTGGCCTATTATATCTGATTTCTTTCCTTTAGCATAATGCTTTCAAAGTTTATCCATGTTGTAGCTTGTATCTGTTCTTGTTTTTTTTTTTTTGGAGACAGCGTGTTACGCTCTGTCACCCAGGCTGGAGTGCAGTGGTGCAATCTTGGCTCACTGCAACCTCCACCTCCCGGGTTCAAGTGATTCTCCTGCCTTAGCCTCCTGAGTAGCTGGGATTACAGGGTGTGCACCACCATGCCCGGCTAATTTTTATGTTTTTAGTAGAGACGGGGGTTTCACCATGTTGGTCAGGTTGGTCTCAAACTCCTGAACTCGTGATCTGCCCACCTTGGCCTCCCAAAGTGCTGGAATTACAGGCGTGAGCCATGACACCCAGCCCTTGTTCTTCATTCTTATTTCTGTTGTGTTGTAGCACATTTTGTTTATTCATTTATCAGTGATTAGTCATTTGGATCATTTCCACATTTTGAGCTATTATGAATAAGCTACTGTGAACATTTATCTACAAGTTTTTCTGTGGTCATATGTTTTCATTTCTCTCAGGTATAAATCTAGAAGTGGAATTGTTAACTCTTATGTTAACTTTATGAAGAACTGCCCAAATGTATTCCAAAGTGGCTGTACCATTTAACATTCCTGCTAGCTCGGTATGAGGGTTCTAGTTTTTCCACATCCTAACGCATGTTAGTTTCTTTTTTAAAATTATAGCCATTTTAGTGGTTGTGAGGGGGTATGTCATTCTGGTTTTGACTTACATTTCTCTAATGACCAGTGATGTTGAGTGTCTTTTCATGTACTTATTGGCCATTTGCGCATCCTCTTTAAAGAAATGTCTGTTCAAATCCTCTGTCCAGTATTTTCTTTGCCTTTTTTTTTCTGAGAGTCTTACTTTGTTGGCCAGGCTGGAGTGCAGTGGGATGATCTCTGCTCACTGCAACCTCTGTCTCCCAGATTCAAGCACTTCTTGTGCCTCTGCCTCCCAAGTAGCTGGGATAACAGGCATATACCACCTCACCTGGCTAATTTTTGTATTTTAGTAGAGACAGGGTTTTACCATGTTGGCCAGGCTGGTCTTGAACTCCTGACCTTAAGGGATCCACTTGCCTCGGCCTTTCAAAGTGCTGGGGTTACAGGCGTGAGCTACTGTGCTCAGCCTGTTTGTATTTTCGGGTGAGTTATTTGCGTTTTTGTTGAGTTGTAAGAATTTGTCATATTTTCTTAATGCAAATTCCTTATCAGATATATGATTTGCAAATATTTTCTCTCATCCTTTGAGTGCCTTTCAACCCAAACAGAAAAAAATGAAACAATTACATAGAATTGCTATAGGTATAGAGTGCTATTTATTCACTGAAATATTTTTTAGACTTTTTTATTGAAGTATGGCTTATTTACACAAAAGTACAGGCCAAGTAGGCCAGGGGCAGTGGCTAATGCGTATAATCTTAGCACCACTTTGGTAGGCCAAGGCAGGAGCATCATTTGAGCCCAGCAATTAAACCAGCCCTGGCAACATAGTGAGATCCCATCTCTACAAAAGAAAAGCTAAAAAAATCAGCTGTGGTGGCACACACCTATAGTCGCGGCTATTCAGGAAGCTAAGATGGGAGAATCACTTGAGCCCAAGAGGTTGCAGCTGCATTGAGCCATGTTGGTGCCACTGGACTCCAGCCTGGACAACAGAGTGAGATCCTATCTCAAAAAAAAAAAAAAAAAAAAAAAGAAAAGTACAGAAATCACAACTATATACTAAATGAATTTGTATTATTTCTGTTAGAATAAATCAACTACTTTAAAATAATTTGTTAAAATTTGTCCTTTGGCTGTGCACAGTGACTCATACCTGTAATCCCAACACTGGGAGACTGAGGTGGATCACTTGAGCCTAGGAGTTCAAGACCAGCCTAGGCAACATAGTGAAACCCCACCTCTAGAAAATGTACAGAAATTAGCTGGGCATGTTGGCCTCTATGCCACTCGGGAGTCTGAGGCAGGAGGATCACTTCAGCCCAGGAGGTCAAGGCTTGTAGTAAGCCATGATCGCACCAGTGCACTCCAGCCTGGGCGACAGAGTGAGACCCTGTCTCAAAAAAAAAAAAAAAAAAAAAATCAAATTGTTTAGTTAACAGTTATCCAATCTTTTGGCTTCCCTGGGCCACATTGGAAGAAGAAGGATGGTCTTGGGGCACACATAAAATACTAAAATACACTAATACTAATGATAGCTGATGAGCTTTTAAAAAGTTGCAAAAAGTCTCATAAATCTCATAATGTTTTAAGAAAGTTTACAAATTTTTGTTGGGCCACATTCAAAGCCATCCTAGGCCACAGGTTGGACAAGTTTGGTGTAGTATATAGTCATCAAATATTTCATGACTTTAGTACTATTCTAGGTACTGGTATAAAACTCATGCTGATCAAGGGGTGGTGGTTCATACCTATAATCCCAGCACTTTGGGAGGCTGAGGGAGGAAGATTGCTTGAGCCCAGGAGTTCAAGACCAGCCTGGACAAGACCCTGTCTCTACAAAAAATTTTTAAAATATAGCCGGGCACTGTGGCACATGCCTTTAGTCCCAGCTACTTGGGAGATTGAGGTGGGAGGATCGCTTGAGCCCAGGAGTTCTGGGATATAGTGCGATATGCCAATCGGGTGTCCACACTAAGTTCAGCATCAATATGGTGACTTCCCGGGAGCAGGGGACCACCAGGTTGCCTAAGGAGGAGTGAACTGGCCCAGGTCGGAAATGGAGCAGGTCTCCCGTGCTGATCAGTAGTGGGATCGTGGCTGTGAATAGCCACTGTACTCCAGCCTGGGCAACATAATAAGACCCCATCTCTGAAAAAAGAAAAGAAAAAAATATTTTTTTAGGTATATATTTTCACAATAAAAAGTAATAATTAAAACTCATACTGTTCATGAGCTTATAAGTCTTATAAATTATATTGTTCTTATGGGTTTTTAGTATTGTTCATATTATTTAATTACATTGTTTTGAATACATTTAGTTATTTCATTGTAGGGTATGTTATATATCTCTTATTTCTGTATGTTTCTACATATTATTCATTTTTTGTGTGTACAGAATGTTTTTCAGAGAAAGAAAATACATTGGGAGCTAATTTATCATTTTATTTCTTTGCTTTCCAAGGGAATTACCTTCAGAATTACAGAGAATTTTTGATAAAGAAGAGGTGGACGTTAAAGTTGAAGACAAGAAAAATGAAGTATGTATGTCTACGAAGCCTGTGTTCCAGCCCTTTTCAGGACAGGGTCACAGACTAGGAAGGTAAGTATGCCTATTGTCTTGTTTTCCCTAGATCAAGGTTTAACTAATTATCTATCATTATTTTACCCATATAGACCACATGAATAGAGCTTATCATTTCTCTCATTGGAAATCAGATTTTTTTAATGTTAATTTTTATGAGGACTCCTAAGTCATAGTTACCTAAGTGTATATTAACAATGCCAGCACTACACTAAAAAATCATGGGGGCTTTTTTTGTTTTATCCAAATCTAAAGGGCTTGGCTTATTAAGGACAGAATTCAATAGGTAAGTCCTTTTTCTCTCCCCTTGCACCCATTACTATAGAGTACATGTGCTAGCTTTTGAATATTATTGTTCTTTTTTTATGGTTACCACTGCCTGCAGCATTGTGTTGTATGATCTATGTATGAATTTTGAGGTAATAAAAATGAAAATTAGTGTTAGTATCAAAGCCTTTAATTATTTTCAAGTTTTACAGTTCCCATCCCATCTAACAGAATATGCAGAGAGATTAGATGTGGGAGCTCTTTGATTTTTATAAATTCTCATATTTTTAATTATCAAGATTGGTAAGGTACATACATATTTATCCACACATACAGATATATCTGGATGCATCTTTCAGAATGATGAGGAAGTACTTTATTTAGTTTCTTTGTTATTATAACCCAAGGACTAAGCTCAATAAAGAACTTATAATTTCTTTTAGAAATTTACCCTGGGCAGTAGATAAAGTCCATAGATCTATGAACCTTCTTTAAAATTGTCCCTTCTGTGAAGCACTACTCAAATAATGCCAGTAACAATATATGTAGCTTACAAATTACTTGGATATGTATAATTTTATCAGATTCTTAGAACCATCATATAATGTGAACATAATTTATCTTTCTGTTATTATTGAAGAAACATATATAACTTACAAAAATCTTCCTAAAAGCTATACTTACTGTAAAATTTTTATAGTAATTATTTAATGATAAAGTTTTATTGAATGGAAAAACATGTCTAACTTTGTTGTCTGGATTTCCTTAGTGCCACACCAAAAATTGTTTCTAAAGCAAAGAGTATCGAAGTTGAAAATAAAAATAATTTGTCTGCTGTTCTGCTGAACAACTTGGAACCTGTTACCAGTATACAGATCTGGTTAGCCAACGGGAAAAGGATTGTCCAGAAATTTAACATCTCTCATAGGTGAGTCTTCAATTTCAGTATTTGATTTTTTTTCACCAAGTGTAAATTTCATTTCTTCTTTTCAGTTCAGTCAACAGTTTGTTTATTTATTTATTTGTTCTGAGACGGAGTCTTGCTCTCTCACCCAGGCTGGTGTACAGTGGCACGATCTCATCTCACCACAACCTCCGCCCCCGGGTTCAAGCAGGATTCTCCTGCCTCAGCCTCCCAAGTAGCTGCAATTACAGACATGTGCCACCATGCCTGTAATTTTTGTATTTTTAGTAGAGATGGGGTTTTGCCATGTTAGCCAGGCTGGTCTCAAACAGGCTGATCCGCCCACCTCAGCCTCCCAAAGTGCTGGGATTACAGGCATGAGCCACCACTCCCAGCCTTCTTAAAAGCTTCTTTTAGCTGGGTGTTGTGGCTTATGCTTATAGTCCTAGCAATTTGGGAAGCTGGGGTGGGCAGATTGCTTAAGCCCAGGAGTTCATGACCACCTTGGGCAATATGGTGAAACCCCATCTTTACAAAAAATACAAAAATTAACTGGGTGTGGTGGCACACACCTGTAGCTCCAGCTACTCAGGAGGCTGAGGTGAAAGAATCACTTGAGCCCAGGAGGTTGAGGCTGCATTGAGCCATGATCTCACCACTGTACTCCAGCCTGAGTGACAGAGCAAGAACCTATCTCAAAAGGGGGAAAAAAGTTTATTTCATTTGTTTTAATTAAAAGTAGAAAGAGCCGGGCTCAGTGACGTGTGACTGTAGTCCCAGCTACTCAGGAGGCTGAGGTGGCAGGATCACTTGAGCCCAGGAGTTCTGGGCTGTAGTGTGATATGAGGATCGGGTGTCCACACCAAGTTTGGCATCATTATGGTGACTTCCTGGGAGTGGGGGGACCACCAGGTTGCCTAAGGAGGGGGTCAACTGGCCCGGGTTGGAAATGGAGCAGGTCAAAACTCCTGTGCCACTGCACTCCAGCCTGGGCAACATAGCCAGACTCAGTCTCTTAAAAAAAAAAAAAGGTGGAAACACCATATATAGCATATGTAGTTTTTATTTTTATTTTTAAAAATCATTTATTTATTTATTTATTTTCAGGAAATGTGGCACAGATAAATAACAAATATATGGCCAGGCATGGTGGCTCACACCTGTAATCCCAGCACTTTGGGAGGCTGAGGCTGGTGGATCATGAGGTCGGGAGTTCGAGACCAGCCTGGCCAAGATGGTAAAACCCCGTCTCTTCTAAAAAATACAAAAATTAGCTGGGCGCAGTGGCGGGCGCCTGTAATCCCAGCTGCTCGGAAGGCTGAGGCAGGAGAATCACTTGAACCCGGGAGGCGGAGGTTGCAGTGAGCAGAGATCACGCCATTGCACTCCAGCCTGGGCAACAGAGCAAGACTCCATCTCAAAAAAAAAAAAACAGAGAAAAAGAGAGAGACAGTTAAAAGAACAAGAATAGATTGGACACGGTGGCTCATACCTGTAATCCCAGCACTTTGGGAGGCCAAGGTGGGCAAATCACAAGGTCAGGAGATCAAGACCGTCCTGGCCAACATGATGAAACCCCATCACTACTAAAATACAAAAAAAAAATTAGCCGGGGGTGGTGGCGTGCGCCTGTAGTCCCAGCTATTTGGGAGGCTGAGGCAGAGGAATCACTTGAACCCGGGAGGTGGAGGTTGCAGTGAGCCGAGATCACGCCACCACACTCCAGCCTGGGTAACGGAGCAAGAGTCCATCTCAAAAAAAAAAAAAAGAATAAGAATAAAATACATATGTACCACCTACCTCAAAACATAGAGTCTTACCAGTATACCCTATGTGTCTTTCTATGGTCATGTCTCTTTTCTTCTGTGGAAGAGATAAATAACTATTGTCCTAAATTTGTGTTGATAATTTGCTGCTTTTATTTATAGTTTTACCTAGTATATATGTATTCCTAAAATATACTAGGTTGTTTTGCTTATTTTCAAATAATTACTCCAAATTTCAAACCAGCAAAATCTTACAGAAAAGGTTTAAGAACAATATAAAGAACTTTTCTCCCTAACCATTCAAGAGTAAGTGCCAGTCTGATGACCCATCACTTGATATACTTTAGTATAGATTATATGTAAACAAGGACCTTCTCCCCATAACCACAATACAGCCAGTTAAATCAGGAAACTTAACCTTAATATGCTTGCCAGACCCTAATTCAGGGTTTTCCATTTTATCCAATACCAGTAGAAGGCCATTCAGAATCACACATTGCACTTAGTTGCCATGTCTCAGTTTGAAATAGTTCCTTGTCTTCCTTTGATTTTTATAACCTTGACTTTTTTTTTAATATTACAAGCCAATTTCTTTTTGATGTTTCCTCATGATTATATTTAGGTCACTAATTTTGGCAGGGATGTGACAGAGCTAATGCTTTGTACCTCTCGTTGTATTCCAGCAGGTGCCATCATTTACATTTGTCCCATTATGATGATGTTAAATTTGACACTTGATTAAAATGGTGTCTACCAGACTCCTTTACTGTAAAGTTATTCATTTTCCCTTTGGAATTAATCCGTATTTTATGGGAAAGGACTTTGAAATAGGATACTTATGTTCCTCACAAAACCTCAGATTGATTGATTGGTTGATTTATATCTATATCTACTCATATAGATTTTATTTTATCCTATTTTATTCAATAGTTTATGAACGCTTATTATCATTATTTGTTTTTATACTCACATTGTCTCAGGTAGTTTGTGAGACCTCCTTTAAACTGGTTCTTGTGTTATTTTGAAATGTTCCCATAGTTCTTGAATATTTCTTCATTTTCAGCACAAATTATTTTTTCAAATTCATTCCATGCTTCTCCAGGAATCCCTGGTTCTTTTTAGTGGACAGTGGTATTGAGAATCCAGGATCTGGGTACTAGATATACTTACTGCTTATCAGGATACCACTGCTTCCAGGCCCTCTGTGTGTAAAGAATTGTTTGTGTGCACAGACACACACACTTGCAAAAAAGAAAACTATTTCAAAAATTGAAGAGGGAATACTTCCAAACTAATTCTATGAGGCCAGCATTACCTGGATACCAAAATCAACAAAGACACACACAAAAAACCTGTGCATACATATATGCATATATATGTACTTATGTTTATATCTGTATTTATTCCTGTTCTTTTTTTTTTTTTTTTTGAGACAGTCTCACTCTTTTGCCTAGGCTGGAGTGCAGTGGCACGATCTCAGCTCATTGCAACCTCTTCCTCCTGGGTTCAAGCGATTCTTGTGCCTTAGCCTTCTGAGTAGCTGAGATTATAGGCACCCGTCATCACTCCTGGCTAATTTGTTTTTTGTTTGTTTATTTGTTTATTTGTTTTTTGGGTTGTTTTTGAGACAGACTCCAGCTCTGTCACCAGGCTGGAGTGCAGTGGCACAATCTTGGCTCACTGCAACCTCTGCCTCTTGGGTTCAAGTGATTCCTCCTGCCTCAGCCTCCTGAGTAGCTGGGACTACAGGCGTGCGCCACCATGCCCAGCTAATTTTTGTACTTTAGTAGAGACAGGGTTTCACCATGTTGGCCAGGATGGTCTCAATCTCCTGACCTTGTGATCCACCCGCCTTGGCCTCCCAAAGTGCTGGGATTACAGGCATGAGCCCCCACTCATGACCTAATTTTTGTATTTTTGGTAGAGAGGGTTTCACCATGTTGGCCAGGTTGGTCTTGAACTCCTGGCCTAAGTTTGATGAAGAAGTAGTTTGTGGAGAAATATGATTAGAGGGCAAAGGGGTATGATCTAATGGTAATAAATTAAGGGGAACTTAGCTCAGCCTGTTTATTCAGATTCTTCTTCGTATCTCTGCATCTTCAAGGACAAGGATGTTCCTTTCCTCTTGGTGTAGGGACAATACCTCCGGAATGAAAGTTTTATGACCTACTTTAGAGGAAGGAGATAATTTCTTTTATACGCTGCTTTGAGGGGGAGAAGGGCAAGGGGAAAATGAGAGTGACCTACCTGCTTCTGCTGTTTTCTCAAATGCCAAGGTGCCATATTTTAGGGTACCATATCCTGAACCCTGTCAACCTTTTTAGCACTGTGACATGTTTCTCTTAATCTTTAGTAATGCTTTTTGTGCTAAATCTACTCTGCCTGATATTAATATGGTCATAACAGCTTCCTTCTAGTTAGTATTTGCCTGGTATATCTTTCTCTCTCTTTTTTTTTTTTTTTTTTTTTTTTTTTTGAGGCAGAGTCTTGTTCTGTTACCAGGCTGGAGTGCAGTGGTGCAATCTCAGCTCACTGCAACCTCCATCTCCCAGGTTCAAGAGATTCTCCTGCCTCAGCCTCCTGAGTAGCTGGGATTACAGGTGCATGCCACCACACCTAGCTAATTTTTGTATTTTTAGTAGGAACGGGGTTTCACCATGTTGGTCAGGCTGGTCTCGAACCCCTGACCTCGTGATCCACCTGCCTCAGCCTCCCAAAGTGCTGGGATTACAGGTGTGAACCACCTTGCCCAGCCTCTCCCTACTTTTAATTTCAATTTATCTCTGTATATTTATTTGTCTGTATATTGAAAACTGTCTCTTATAAATAGTTATCTGAGTTTTGTTTTTAAATCTAGGCTAACAGTATTAGTCGTTTCTGGTTTTGTGGGTTTTTTTTTTTCCCTCCTCCTGCTTTACTCTGTAAGGAGGTTTCTTTTTGTGGTTTTGTTTTTAGCTACCATGTACTGGGGGCTTTCTATGTGTTTGGCTCTCTTGAAGGCATTTCATTTTTATTTCTGTCAAAACCGTTCTAAACAGCTGAAATCACACAACCGATTATCATATAATAGAGAAGCACAAGTTTGAAATTGTGGCTTGGAATGTTCTTTTGTGACTAAATTCCTTCCAAATGAAGAGAGGAGAGCAAACTAAAGATGTAGAAAATGGAAATGGGGATTTGTTATTCTGGCCCAAGCTTATTTGTTTATCATCATGGAAATAAAATACTTTAGTCTCGACTTGTTTATCTAGATCAGTAACAATGAAACATGTAGATTTTTTTTCCCCTAAATGACAGAAGCATTTAAAAATTTTGGGCCACAGCATTTATTTAGTAATGATTAATCAGGCTAAATAATTTTATTTTGTTTATTGTTTTTGGTGGAGACAAGGTCTCACCTGCTGGGATTACAGGCATGAGCCGCTGCACCTGGCCAACAGTTTCACTCTGTTACTCTCTTCCTACCTTTTTGCTATTTTTGTCAACAAATGTTACTTCTATGAACATTTTAACAACTCTCAAAATGTTATTACTTGTAAACAATTAATATTCACTTATAATTGCATTTTATTTTTTCTGGTGTTTTCCCCCCTAATTTGATGTGTTTTAGCCTGAATAATTATCCTTAGTATCTCTTTAATTTTATTTATTTATTTTAGAAACAGAGTCTTGCTCTGTCACCCCAGGCTGGAGTGCAGTGGCACAATCTTGGCTCACTGCAACCTCTGCCTCCTGGGTTGGAGCAGTTCTCTTGCCTCAGTCTCCCAGTAGCTGGTATTACAGGTGTGTACCACCATGCCTGGCTAATTTTTGTATTTTTGGTAGAGACAGGATTTCGCCATGTTGGCCAGCTGGTCTTGAACTCCTTACTTCAGGTGATCCACCCACCTCGGCTTCCCAGAGTGTTGGGATTACAGGCGTGAGCCACTGCGCCGAGCCAATTTTTGTACTTTTTTTTAGTAGAGATGGGGTTTCACCATTTTGGCCAGGCTGGTCTCCAACTCCTGATCTCATGATCTGCCCACCTTGGCCTCCCAAAGTGCTGGGATTACAGGCGTGAGTTATCTCGCCCAGTCTTTAGTATCTCTTCAGTTGCTTATCTACTGATGATGAATTCTCTTAGCTTTGATTTGAACATATGTTCATTTTTTTAAATTAATTTTTTATTATATTTTTTACATTAGGTACAGAACTCACATATCTTCATTTTTAAAGACCATTTTCACTAGGCTAGAATTGTCAGGTTTTTCTAGCACTTCAGCTCTTAAGAATGCCCATACGTTGTCTTCCAGCTTCCATTCTTCCTACTGAAAAATCAGCCATCAGCCTTTTTCTTGCTTTTTTGAAAGGTATTAAGTATTTTTTCTCTGAGTTTAAAATTTTTCTCCTTGCTCTTAGATTTTAACAGTTTGAATGTGATGTGCCTAGGTGTTAGTTATCTTTCTGTTAGGTTGCTTAGAATTTACTGAGTTTCTTGGATCCATAGTTTAGGTTTTTTGTCAGTTTGGGGAGTTTCTTGGCCAGTATTGATGGAAATTTTCTCGTATTTTATTCTCTCTTGTATTTGGCATTTGTGACTTTATTTACATGTATGTTAGATGTTATCAGCGTATCTTATATTCTATTCTAATTTTTTTCTTCTTCTTCCTTCTGATTCAGTCTGCATATTTTCTATTTGACCTGTCTTCCAGTTCAGTAATATGTTGTATTGGTTCGGTCTGTTACATACATCTGTTGGGATCTTACTTTCAATTATACTATCACTTCTAAACTTTTCATTTGAGTCTTTGTTATTTTTAAGCTCTCTGGTGAAATTCATCTTTTTCATTTTGTCTGTTGCTTCTTCTGGATTTTAGCATACCTTATAATTCCTCTGGTCATTAAATATTGTTTACAGAAACTTTGTAGAAGTTTCAGATGACATCATCTTCCTCCAAAGATAGCTGTGCTTCTGTCAGACAGATTCCTAATGTATTATGTTGATTTTATTAAGAGTTGGTTGGATTGACTATAGATTTTACTGGGGCTAGTTGGTTATCTGTTTTGCTTTTAGAGCATGGACTTGATCCTTAGGGCCTGACTCTGGGAACTGGTGAAAACTTAGGTGTTTACCAAGACTCCTCCACATTGGCAGAGCTTAAACTCCAGAACCCATGTGCCTAGCATTTTTTAGCTGTTAGACTCTCTCCTCAGTTGCTGTTTTCTGTTGGGTTCTTTGAATTCTCATTCTACTAATAACTGAGGAGTTATCTAATAACTTGAGAATTTGTTACGTTTTTCTGGGCACATTTCTTTGTGGTTCCCTCTCTTCCAGGATTTTGGCTCATAAATCCCAACTTCTTGTCTCTCCTTGGTATAGTGAATTTCCCCTGCTAATTCACTGCTACAAATTGGAAAATGCCCTCAGTGAAAAAACAGTGTGAATGTGGAGCTTACCTTGTGGATTTCCCTTCTCACAGAGCTCTCAAATATTTTACATTGGTTGGTCTAAAGTGCTTTCACACAGCTCTTTTATGTTTAGATGCTCCTTGACTTATGGTATAACGTCCCCTTAAACCCGTGCATGTTGAAATGCATTTAATACCCTGATAAATCCATTGTAAAGTTGAAAAATTGTTATGTCAAAGCATTGTAAGTCGGGGACCATCTGTATATTGTCCAGCTTTTATAGCAATAAATTTATTTATTTTTGAGAGGGAGTCTCACTCTGTCACCTAGGCTGGAATGCAGTGGCTCAGTCTTGGCTCACTGCAACCTTCACCTCCCGGGTTCATGTGATTCTCCTGCCTCAGCCTCCTGAGCAGCTGGGATTACAGGCACACGCCACCATGCCCGGATAATTTTTGTATTTTTAGTAGAGACAGGGTTTCACCCTGTTGGTCAAGCTGGTCTCAAACTCCTGACCTCATGATTCACCCTCCTTGGCGTCTCAAAGTGCAGGGATTACATGCATTAGCCACTGCGCCCGGCATATAGCAATGTTTTTAGGAGCACTACTTAAATAAAAGCTATTTCATAAATTATCAAAACAAAACCCTCTTATTGCCTTTTTATTTTTTGAAATGGAGTCTTGCTCTGTCACTCAGGCTGGAGTGCAGTGGCGCCATCTCGGCTCACTGCAACCTGCACCTCCCAGGTTCAAGCATTTCTCCTGCCTCAGCCTTCCATGTAGTCAGGATTACAGGCATGCGCCACCACACCTGGCTAATTTTTGTATTTTTAGTAGAGATGGGGTTCACCATACTGGCCAGGCTGGTCTCAGGTGATCTGCCTGCTTCAGCCTCCTAAAATGCTGGGATTACAGCATGAGTCACCACGCCCAGCCCTCTTAATGTCCTTTTTTTTTGAGATGGAGTTTTCCTGTTGTTGCTCAGGCTGGAGTGCAATGAATGGCACAATCTTGGCTCACCTCAACCTCTGTCTGCCTCCCGGGTTCAAGCGATTCTCCTAACCTCAGCCTCCCAAGTAGCTGGGATTACAAGCATGCACCACCATGCCTGGCTAATTTATTGTATTTTTGGTAGAGACTAGGTTTTTCCATGTTGGTCAAGCTGGTCTTGAACTCCCGACCTCAGGTGATCCACCTGCCTCAGCCTCCCAAAGTGCTGGGATTACAGGCGTTGAGCCACCACACCCAGCCTCTCTTAATGTCTTTTTAAATTCTGCTGAATCTTTAGTTATGTTCCATTTGCATTCCTATTGTTGTTCAGTTATGCCCTCTCTTTTTCTGTTTTCTTTCTTTTTTTGAGAGAGAGTCTCACTCTGTTGCCCAGGCTGGAGTGTACTGGCATGATCTGGGCTCACTGCAACCTCCACCTCCCAGGTTCAGGCAATTCTCTCCCTCAGCCTCTCAAGTAGCTGGGATTATAGGCATCCGCCACCATACCCGGCTGATTTTTGTGTTCATCTCTAGGGGTTCAGTCAGGATTGTGGGAGAAATTGTAAAATAGACACAAACCTTCTTGGAAGGCTGGAAGGTTTTGCAAAAGCCTCACAATAGAGTTATGGAGGAAGGCAGCCTAATCCTCTTTGAGCTAACAGCAAAATTAAATAACAAAGAAATGTAAAAGAGCTTCTAAATAGTTTGTTTACTCATGTGGTCCTAAGACTAACCTTTGACCAACCACAGGTGCATGATTGCCTTCTACTCAGGAGGTCGGCATCTTGCTAATTACCTTCTAGTAGTGTTTACTCACAACCTTTGTCATTTAATCTGGACTAAATAAATTTGAGCTTGGATGGCAGATTGAGGTGCGGCTGCTAGAACTTTTTCAGTCAGCGGCCTAGCCTCCTAGTCCACTTTTTCACTGAATATCAGTGTTTGAGTACATTATTCATCCATCGTGCAGCTAAGGTCTGCAGGATGGACCCCAGCAGTCATCATCATTGGTACATGAGCTTTTTGATTTATTTTTCACTCATTCAATATTTATTGTATCTCTGATAGGCACTTTTTTAGGCACCAAGGATATATCTATGAACAAAAATAAAAATACTTGTTTTTGTGTAATTTCTAGTCAGGAGAGACAGAAAATAAAAAAGTCATATAATAGAAGAAACATTTCAAAAATATAAAAGCAGAGAAGAATAGTGGATAAGAATCTTGGCAGGGCACAGTGGCTCATGCCTGTAATCCTAGTATTTTGGGAGGCTGAGGCAGGCAGACCACCTGAGGTCAGGAGTTCAAGACCAGCCTGGCCAACAAGGGGAAACCCCAACTCTACCAAAAAATACAAAAATTAGCTGACCATGGTGATGGGTGCCTGTAGTCCCAGCTAATAAGGAGGCTGAGGCAGGGAGAATTGCTTGAACCCGGAATGCAGAGGTTGCAGTGAGCCAAGATCAGGCCATTGCACTCCAGCCTGGGCAACAGAGCAAGACTCTGTCTCAGGGGAAAAAAAAGAAACTTACCTTTTTTTTTTTTTTTTTTTTGAGATGGCATTGTAGCAGGAGTAGCCGTGGGAAACAGATCTCTCAGACACCGAATATGGGAGAGAGGAGTTTAATTTGGCCGGGAGCAAGGTGGCATAGTTGCCTCAACAGCCAAGCTCCCCTAACAAAGGAAGGTTCCTTCTTTATATAGGCTTATACTTTAGATGTTACACGTGGAAGAATCTCAGGTTTATAGCTTAACATATGAAAAGGGTCTCAGTTTACAGTCTTAGGAATTACATGTGAAAAGGGTTTCAGTTTACATTCTTAGGAATTACATATGAAAAGGGTTTCAGTTTACATTCTTAGGAATTACATATAAAAAGGGTTTTAGTTTACAGTCTTAGGAATTACGTATGAAAAGGGCTACGGTTTACAGTTTTAGGAATGAAAAGGAGAAGTTTACAGTCTTAGGAATTAATATGAAAAGGGCTGCGGTTTACAGTCTTAGGAATGAAAAAAAAGGGAAGTTGACCTGAGATGCCTGGGTCTCCCTCTTCAGTGTCTCACCCTTTCACCCAGGTTGGGATGCAGTGACGTGATCTCAGCTCATCTTCATCTCCCACCTCAGACTCCGGAGCAGCTGGACCTCTTTTAAGACCACACTCAAATCCTTTGACATCCATGAGTCTTTCCCCCAGTTCTTTTAACCTTTGTTTTCTTGCTTTTTATATTTATGTTGGTTGATGTAAGCTTTAACCTTTAGTTATCCAATTTTTGGTACCCAAATGAATACACAGGGTGTTAGACATTTTTGATAACCCTTACAGGTTTAATAAAGTGGCACATAGTGAATTTTAGTGAAGTGATTGAATGAGAGAATTCTTTTCTTAAGTGATATACATATTTTATTAATTCTGAGTTGCGCATTTTTCACATTTTAGCATCTGTGAAATAAGGATACATTCTGTAATCCATGGCTACATGACAGTCATGATACAATTGTGATGGCCTCAGCATCTGCCTCAAAGTGTAGAATGAGTGTCAGTTGAATGAAAGACTATTCAAAAAAGGTAGTCAAGCACTTTGTTTTGAGACAGGGTCTTGCTTTGTCACCCAGACTGGAGTGCAGTGGCACGATCTCGGCTTACTATAACCTCTGCCTGTGGGGTTCAAGCAATCCTCCTGCCTCAGCCCCCCAAGTAGCTGGGACTACAGGCTAGTGCCACTACATTCAACTAATCGTTGTATATTTAGTAGAGACGGGGTTTTGTCATGTTGGCCAGGCTGGTCTCAAACTCCTCGACTCAAGCTATCTGTCTTCCTCAGCCTTCCAAAGTGCTGAGATTACAAGTGTGAGCCGCAGTGCCCCGCTAATAGTAGAGCACTTAGAAATTCTATTTCAAAGGCCAAGGCGGGTGGATCACTTGAGGTCAGGAGTTCAAGACCAGCCTAGCCAACATGGCGAAACCCTGTCTACCAAAAAAATACAAAAATTAGCTGGGCATGGTGGTGCGCAGCTGTAGTCCCAGCTACTCAGGAGGCTGAGGCACAAGAATTGCTTGAACCCAGGAGGCAGAGATTGCAGTGTTCCAAGATTGTGCCACTGCATTCCAGCCTGTACAACAGAGCAAGACTCCATCGTCTCCCTGCCAAAAAAATCAATATCACCCACTGTATTAGTCTGCTCTCATGCTGCTAATGAAGACATACCCAAGACTGGGTAATTTGTAAAGGAAAGAGGTTTAATTGACTCACAGTTTTACATGACTGGAGAGGCCTCACAATCATGGCAGAAGGCAAAGAGGAGCATAGGCATGTCTTACGTGGTGGCTGGTGGGAGAGAGCATGTGCAGGGGAACTCTCATTTATAAAACCATCAGATCTCATGAAACTTACTCACTCTCAGGAAAACAGCATGGGAAAAATGCCCCCATGATTCATTTACCTCCCACCAGGTCCCTCCCTATGGGAGCTACTATTGGAGATTTGGGTGGGGACACAGTCAACCCATATCACCAACATACCTGATGATACAGAGGGTGGGTATCATGTGGAAAAACATACATTGATGACTGAATCAAAAATGATTCAGAGGATTCAAGTCTGAATAATATTCAAGTGTTTGGAGTGTCAACTATTTTATTTTACTTGAATTTTCCATTTTATGGAAGCACATGAGTGATTATTGATAAATGCTTGTATGAAATTAGGTCTAAAAATGCTTTTTCTGGCCAGGCGCAGTGGCTCATGCCTGTAATCCCAGCACTTTGAGAGGCCAAGGTGGACAGATCATGAGGTCAGGAGATTGAGACCATCCTGGCCAACATGGTGAAACCCCGTCTCTACTAAAATTACAAAAATTAGTTGGGCATGGTGGCACATGCCTGTAGTGCCAGCTACTCAGTATGCTGAAGCAGGAGAATTGCTTGAACCTGGGAGGCAGAGGTTGGAGTGAGCTGAGATCATGCTACTGCACTCCATCCCGGCGACAGAGAGACACTCTTTGTCAAAAAAAAAAATTTTTTTTAAGTGGTTTTTCTTTTTCCTTTTTTTCTTTTTGTTTTTGTTTTTGAGACAAAGTCTCACTGTGTCACCTAGGCTGAACTGCAGTGACATAAGGACACATTGACCTCCTGGGCTTAAGTGATTCTCCCACCTCAGCCTCTCAAGTAGCTGGGACTATAGGTGTGCACCACCACATCCAGCTAATTTTTTTTTTGTACATCCAGCTAATTTTTAGATTTTTTTGTAGAGACAGGATCTCCATATGTTTCCCAGGCTGGTTTTGAACTCCTGAACTCAAGTAGTCCTCTGACCTTGGCGTCCCAAAGTGCTGGGATCACAGGTGTGAGCCACTGTGCCTGGCCCAAAAGTGCTTTTTCAATAAATAGAAAATAAAATGTTAAGTATTAAGAAAACATTTGTCATGGTCTGGATTTAAACGTATTTTTTTGACTAGGTGTGGTAGCTCACATTTGTAATCTCAGCACTCTGAGAGGCCAAGCCAGAAGGATGCTTTGAGCCCAGGAGTTCAAAACCAGCCTGGGAAACATATGGAAACATATGCAACATGGCAAAGCCCTCGTCTCTACAAAAGATAAAAAATAATTTAAAAAATTACCTGGGCTTGGTGACTTGCTTCCGTAGTCTTCACTACCTGGGAGGCTGAAGTGAGAAGATCGCTTGAGCCAGGGAGGTCAAGTCTTCAGTGAGCTGTAATTGCACCATTGTACTCCAGCCTGGGCAACAAAGTAAGACACTGTCTCAAAAATGAAATAAAATTTAAAAAATAATAATACATACAAAATGAGGTGTCTTAAAATAAATGGCATCTTAGTTTCTATCAGTATTTGCACTCTTCCTCTTTAAATACACATATGTGAGCCTAACTTTGAACTACAATCAAGTTTGCAGTGATTATATTATGTTATAGTGAATAATGCTATGTTCATTATACTAGATAAAATTCCACCACCACTGAGTTAAAGTTTTTCTTAATTGGATTTGAAGCACCTCATGACCTTGTATTTAAGAGATACAACCTGTATCTGTGTAGGATCATTGATTGGACAATTTCTTTTCTATTCAGAGCTAGTTATATAGCTACGTAAACTTTATTTATTTATTTATTTACTTACTTATTTAAAGATGGAGTCTCACTCTGTTGACAGGCTGCAGTGCAGTGGCATGACCTCAGTCCACTGCAACCTCTGCTCCATTTAAGCGATTCTCCTGCCTCAGCTTCCCAAGTAGCCGGGATTACAGGCGCCCTCCTGCCTGGCTACTTTTTGTATTTTTAGTAGAGACGGGGTTTCACTATGTTGCCCAGGCTGGTCTCCAACTCCTGACTTCAAGTGATCCATCTGCCTCAGCCTCCCAAAATATTGGGATTACAGGCATGAGCCACCACGCCCTGCCTAAACTTTCTATTACAGAAAATTGTAGATGCATCCAAAAGCAGAGAAGATACAATGCATCACTCAGCTCCCAGTGAATTATTTTTAAGCAAATCGCAGAAAGATGAGGACTCTCTAAAACATAGCCATAATTCCTTTGTCATACCTAAGATAATTTAACAGTAGTAATTTCTTATTGTCATCAAATATCTGGGAGTCAAACTTTAAAAGATAGGCCAGGCCAGGTGCAGTGGCTCACGCCTATAATCCCAGCACTTTGGGACGCCAAGGAAGGTGGATCACTTGAGGTCAGGAGTTTGAGACCAGCCTGGCCAATATGATGAAACTGTATCTCTACTAAAAATACAAAAAGTTAGCTAGGCGTGGTAGTGGTGACATGCGTCTATAATCACAGCTACTTGGGAGGCTGAGACTGGAGAATCGCTTGAACCTGGGAGGCAGAGGTTGCAGTGAGCCAAGATGGCGCCATTACACTCCAGCCTGGGCAACAAGAGCAAAACTCTGTCTCTCAAAAAAAAGAAAAAAAAGCCCCAAGTAATCAATTATATCATAATTTGATTATTCTATGTATTAACATATCCAGAGTCCAGGTGTGGTGGTTCATGCCGATAATCTCAGCACTTTGGGAGGCTAAAGCAGGAGGATCATTTGAGCCCAGGAGTTCAAGGCTGCAGTGAACTATGATGGCACCACTGCACCCCATCCTGGGTGACAGAGCAAGATACTGTCTCTCAATACAGTAATAACATATCCAGATACTTTTACCAGTTGTTATTACTATAAATTAGCTAATTCAAATTTTCATAAAATTATATTAATAGTTTTTGCTGTTTTGCAGAGTAAGCCATATCAAAGACTTCATTGAAAAATACCAAGGATCTCAAAGAAGTCCTCCATTTTTCCTGGCAACAGCTCTTCCTGTCCTCAGATTGCTAGATGAGACACTCACACTGGAAGAAGCAGACCTACAGAATGCTGTCATCATTCAGAGACTCCAAAAAACTGCTGCACCTTTAAGAGAACTTTCAGAGCATTGATTTTTGATAGACTAGGTGGAGAATTTGTGGAGAAATGATAGTTGTAAGGAGACATGCAAACCAAAATTGGGGACTGGAGAAGTCACACTCACTAGACTTTTGGTTCGAGTACTATTAAACTCTCTCCTGATGAGATGTTAGAGAAGTACAAGTTAGGAAAGTAGCATATGACTGGAAACTATATTCAGTGCACTTTTTCCAAAAGGCTACTCAGAAAAATATACTTATTTTCAGATGCCAATTATCAAGATATATTAAATAGCCGTATTATTTAGAATCTTAATGTGGTATAAATTAGCAAGTGTGTTCACAAAATTATTCAAACATCATTCCCAAACAGCAGGGATTTATTTAATTGTTAGGTGTCTCAGAGTTTTTAAATAGCTAATATGGCCAGGCACAGTGGCTCATGCCCAGTAATTCTAGCACTTTGGGAGGCCGAGGCAGGCAGATCATGAGGTAAAGGGATCGAGACCATCCTGGCCAACATGGTGAAACCCCGTCTCTACCAAAAATACAAAAATTAGCTGGGCATGGTGGCACGTGCCTGTAATTTCAGCTACTTGGGAGGCTAAGGCAGGAGAATTGCTTGAACCCAGGAGGCGGAGATTACAGTGAGCCGAGATCTGCCACTGCACTCCATCCTGGCGACAGAGCAAGACTCCGTCTCAAAACAATAAAAATTTAGAAATTTAAAATTAAAATAAAAAAATAGCTAAAACATTGAAAAATTATACATGACAGGTTAAAAGTATCAGTGTAATTATTTTGCTGCTTAGATGCAAAGCTGGCGAGACCTGTTTTTACCACAGCTATGGCTAAACATCTAAGTGTCTTTGGTTTTTATTCTGTAATGGCAACATATACTCAAATATTAATTTGGCAACAATATCAAAGATACATTTTCATTTAAGAATTAAATTGTGGGCTGGGCACAGTGGTTCACACCTGTAATCCAAACACTTTGGGAGGCCAAAGTGGGCGGCTCACCTGTGGTCAGGAGTTCAAGACCAGCCTGACCAACATGGTGAAACCCTATCTCTACTAAAAATACTTTAAAAATTAGCCAGGCGTGGTGGCGGGTGTCTGTAATCCCAGCTACTCGGAGAGCTGAGGCAGGAGAATTACTTGAACCCGGGAGACGGAGGTTGCAGTGATCTGAGATTGTGCCATTGCACTCCAGCCTGGGTGACGAGTGAAATTCCATCTCAAAAAAAAGAAAAAAAATAAAATTGTGTCTGGGCACAATGGATCGTGCCTGTAATCCCAACACTTTGAGAGGCCAAGATGGGAGGATCATTTGAGCCAACAGTTTAAAAGCAGAATGGTCAACATAATGATACCCCCCTATTTTTTTTTGGAAACAGAGTCTTGCTCTGTTGCCAGGCTGGAGTGTAGTGGCATAATCTTGGATCACTGCAACCTCTGCCTTCCGAGTTCAAGCGATTCCCCTGCCTCAGCCTTCTGAGTAGCTGGGACTATAGGCGCGTGCCACCATGCCCAGCTAATTTTTTGTATTTTAGTAGAGACGAGGTTTCACCATGTTGGCCAGGATGGTCTCAATCTCCTGACCTCGTGATCCACCCGCCTCGGCCTCCCAGTATGCTGGGTTTACAGGCGTGATCCACAGCACCCAGCCCTTATATCTTTTTTAGTTAAAAAAATAAAAGAATAAAATTGTGTAGCCTAGTATAGTGTCAATATTAATCTGTCTACTCACATTTCTACACTCTAAAAATGTAATTAAAAGAAAATTATCTCTCTCTAAACCCTATTTCCTATTTTCTTTGAAAAAAACCGTGGATTTGTTTTTGGCTAACGTTTGGGATTAGCCATTCACTTACAATCTAATGCCTGTGTAGTGTCACATTACTAATGTTTTTTAAATACATCACATAAAGTATGGTTTTCTGTTTCATACATCAGAGTCAACTTGTGTATACATTTAAAGATTATTTCATTTTGATGTCATGAAGAAAAACATGCTTTATGTCTTAGACTTTTAACTTTTAAATCCAGTTAGACCTTGATTTTTCACTGTCAAATTAAATCTCCATACCTGAAAATAAGTTTAAGATGCTTTTTTGCAAATGATCTATTGAATCAGATTTAAAATGAAGTATACATTGAGTGTGCCAAGGAACTAAGCGGCCCATAGCAGTAGTAATAATATTCATAGGGTGTGAGATGCATCTTATAAAGCAGCAGTTCTCATACATTTTGATCTCAAGACCATTTGTTTGTATGAGCTATATATATTGTTATTAAACATTAAAAATTTAAAATATTTATCTATTTATTTAAAAATAATAGCTTCTGGCTGGACGTGGTAGCTCACACCTGTAATCCCAGCACTTTGGGAGGCCAAGACAGGTGGATCACTTGAGCCCAGGAGTTCAAGACCAGCCTGGGCAACAAGGCGAAACCCCATCTATAAAAATTACAGAAATTAGCCGGGTACAGTGGCTCACACATGTAATCCCAGCACTTTGGGAGGCTAAGGCGGGCAGATCACCTGAAGCCAGGAGTTTGAGAGCAGCTTGGTCAACGTGGTAAAACCACATCTCTACTAAAAATACAAAAATTAGCCTGGTGTGGTGATGCACAGCTGTAATCCCAGCTACTCGGGAGGCTAAGGGAGGAGAATTGCTTGAACTTGTAAGGCAGAGGTTGCAGTAAGCCGAGATGGTGCCACTGCACTCCAGCCTGGGCAACAGAGCGAGACTCCATCTCAAAAAAAAAAAAAAAAAAATTAGCTAGGCATGGTGGTGCATGCCTGTAGATCTACTGGGGAGGCTGAGGTGGGGAAGATTGATGTAGCCTGGAAGGCAGAGGTTGCAGTGAGCCAAGATTGTGTCACTGCACCCTAGTTTGGGCGGCAGAGTGAGACCCTGCCTCAATAATAATAATAATAATAGGCCGGGCGCGGTGGCCCATGCCTGTAATCCCAGCACTTTGGGAGGCCGAGGTGGACAGATCACCTGAGATCAGGAGTTCAAGACCAGGCTGGCTAACATGGTGAAACCCCATTTCTAAAAATACAGAAAATCAGTCAGGCGTTTTGGCACATGCCTGTAATCCCAGCTACTCAGGAGGCTGAGGCAGGAGAATCGCTTGAACCTGGGAGGCGGAGGTTGCAGTGAGCCAGGATTGCACCATTGCACTCCAGCTTGGGCAACAAGAGCGAAACTCTAGCTCAGAAACAATAAATAAGTACATACATACAAACTTTTTTGAGACAAAGTTTTGCTCTTCACCCAGTTTGAAGTGCCATGGCACCATCTTGGCTCACTGCAACCTCTGCCTCTCAGGTTCAAGCGATTCTCCTGCCTTAGCCTCCCAAGTAGCTGGGATTATAGGCACCTCCCACCATGCCTGACTAATTTTTCTATTTTTAGTAGAGGTGGGGTTTCGCCATGTTGGCCAGGCTGGTCTTGAACTCCTGACCTCAGGTTATCTGCCAGCCTCGGCCTCCCAAAGTGCTGGGATTATAGGCGTGAGCCATTGTGCCCAGCCAATAATAACTTCTAAAACAGTCTGATTTAGTGAGGAAAGCAGTGGGCTTTTTTTGTGAGTTACTTTCTGTCTTAAAGAAGATAGGTGGGTTCTCATATCTTCTAGATTCAATCTGTTATGCAGTCACATATCATGTAGACTCTGGAAAACACCACAGTACACTTATGAGAGAATTAAAAAGAAGCAAATAACACCTTAGTGTGATTATGAAAAACGTTTTGACTTCACAGCTCCCTGAATGGGTCTCGGGAACCTCTAGGGATCCCTCAGGCACACTTTGAGAGCCAATCTATATAGAGTGATGGTTCACAATGATTCTCAAGCCTTAGTTTAAGGATCATTTGGTCAGCTTCTCAAAAATGCCTGTTTCTGCCACCTACCAAAAAGATTCTGATACATTGTATCTGGGATGGGTCTCAG
This sequence comes from Ateles fusciceps, assembly GCA_036589455.1. Classification (NCBI taxonomy): domain Eukaryota; kingdom Metazoa; phylum Chordata; class Mammalia; order Primates; family Atelidae; genus Ateles; species Ateles fusciceps. Next base: position 4,252,042 of record JAZHEH010001737.1, read on the forward strand.
ATCCCTGCGTTTTTAATCTGAAGTGATTCTTAAGTATGTGGTAGAAGTACCATTCTTCAGGAAACCCTGTGCTAAGCATCTACCCTAAGAAAATAAAACCTGCATGCTTTTACCATGGACAGTGGAAGACTCCACTGAAACCAGTTTGCTAGACCACTAAGTTTATCCTTGTCACCCAGTTTGCTCTTGGAAAGAGTCTGCTCCCTTTTATCGCTGAACCAATCATGATATAAACCTGTGCTTTATCACCTGTAGCACAGTCAAGACAAGGCTGGAACATTTAATTAAGGTTTTTATTAAGGACTCGGGGAATAACAACAGGGAAATATCTATGTAACTAGATGACCTGACATAAAATCTATCTTCTGATTGTAGTCTATTGTAAGAATGCTGCTTTTCCTAGCTCCCAGCCTTCCATGGAGCAGAGATCTTGTCTTTTTATTAGGAAGAGAGAGAGGACAAAGGAGAGCCTTTTCCTTTTGTCCTTTACTCCTAGAAATGAACAGGTACATAATAGACAATAAATATTTATTGTTGGTAGTGTTTACACAGCTGTGTTAAAGCCTCTCTGTAGTGAAACAAAAATAATGTTAATTCTTACCAAAAAAAAAAAAAGGCAGTGGTAAAATCAATGAACTTATCTTTCTGATATAGAAAATAACAGGATGATTGTCAATACATGTTCAGGAATCGGAAAATGTTTCATTTAGGCCTATCATGTAGCATTTTTATTTGCATACTTATAGTCAATATATGATTCTCCATATAGGGGTCTCTATTGAGAATGTTCCTTGTGTACGTATAGAAAGCCTCTTTGGTAGATTTTCCAGTTTATAATTATTTAACCAGAAGATACACAGGAGATTCTATTGTATGTACCTGTCAAATACACCCCAGTAAGGGTCCTATGGAGAAAGACCTGTCATCAGCAATAACCTTCATTATTCTAACTGTGAAATGTTCATTAATGTGAATAATATTCTCAAAGGTTTTCTACAATGAGAATCATCCAGTGAAGCTTTTTACCTGAAAATTTAAAAGTTGTAAAGTTGTTAGTTAAATGTGTGGAATTATCAAAAGAGGTTGACTTTGGAAAACAATTTGCTAAGGGAAGGAAAACTTGAAAATAAGTATCTTAGATATGGAATACAATTTGACCTAAGCAATTGTTTCAAAACTGTCTTCAGTTTCTTGAAAATAATTGTTAGGGCTGATACATAGAAATACATATCTAGGCCAGGCGCAGTGGCTCACGCCTATAATCCCAGCACTTTGGGAGGCCAAGGCGGGCGGATCACGATGTCAAGAGATCAAGATCATCCTGGCCAACATGATGAAACCCCATCTCTACTAAAAATGGAAAAATTAGTTGGGCGTGGTGGTGCATTTCCATAGTCCCAGCTACTCAGGAGGCTGAGGCAGGAGCTTGAACCCAGGAGGTGGAGGTTGCAGTGAGCCAAGATCGCGCCACTGCACTCCAGCCTGGTGACAGAGCGAGACTCCATCTCAAAAAAAAGAAAAAAGAAATACATATCTAATGTTACAGATTCTGGTTTATTGGTTAATTACTATGCATTTTTTCTGTTAAAAAAATCTTATTTTATATACTTCTCTCAGTATAATTTTTCATGACATTTCAGTGTGTTGATAATGTTGTATGCATCTATTTCAGTGCCTTAAAGTATTTTGAGAGCAATCTTTTGCTAACAGTTAAAGAACCATTAAGAATGAAATACTGTTCATTAAAAGGATTCATGAAATCATTTACACTTGTTATAAAATAGTTATTTGCAAATACATTTGTCATTTTGTTTGGTGTAGTCATTTAGTTTGATAATCAACAAATGTTTATTAGGTGCCTTTGCTTTAACCAACATTACTTTCATTCAATACTCAGAAATGTAAAGATGTGATTTTTTTTTTAATACTAATTCAATGGTGTGTTTAATTTTTCAACCATTCCTTGTGCTATGAATTGAACTGGCATGAAGACTCTTTAGTAGGGTTTACTCCTTTGTTCTGTCTTTTCCTAAGTACAAACCATTTAATGAAAAAATTGCTCATTGCACTAAATCCTCAAATGGAAATGGCTTATTCAGTAGACTAATATTTGGCTCTTTGTCATTTGTTTTAATGTATATTTTGCACAGATAATTCGTATTTATTACAGAAAATTATAATGTGCAGGTATGCTAAAATGATCTTTAAATCACCTATTATTCTGCCTTTCAAAGGTAATCACTGCCGGTCCTAGTGATGCATATCTGTTGTCCCAGCTACTCAGGAGACTAAGGCAGGAGGATTGCTTAAGCCCAGGAGTTCTGGGGTGTAGTGTGCTCTGCCGGTGAGTCGGATATCTGCAGTAAGTTTGGCATCAATTTGGTAATCTCCCTGGAATGGGGGGACCACCAGGTTGCCCATTGGAAAAGGAGCAAGTCAGAATGAACGCTGATGAGTAGTGGTATTACACCTGTGATTAGTCACTGCATTCCAGCATGAACAGTATAGGGAGAACTTGTCTTTTTTTAAAAAGTTAAAAAAATAAAAAAAAAAGGCCGAGCACAGTGGCTCATGCCTGTAATCCCAGCACTTTGGGAAGCCGAGGCAGGCTGATCACAAGGTCAGGAATTCAAGACCAGCCTGGCCAACATGGTGAAACCCCATTTCTTTTTTTATTTATTACTTTTTTTTTTTTTTTTTTTTTAAAGACGGTGTTTCACTGTGTTGGTCAGGCTGATCTTGAACTCCCGACCTCAGGTGATCCACCCGCCTTGGCCTCCAAAATGCTTGGATTACAGGCATGGGCCACCACGCCCAGCCGATGGTGAAACCCCATTTCTACTAAAAATACAAAAATTAAGGCCAGGCGCGGTGGCTCATGCCTATAATCCAAGCACTTTGGAGGCCAAGGCAGGCAGATCACCTGAGGTCGGGAGTTCAAGACCAGCCTGACCAACATGGTGAAACCCTGTCTTTAAAAAAAAAAAAAAAATTTAATTAAAAAAAAAAAATACAAAAATTAGCCAGTCGTGGTGGCATGTGCCTGTAATTCCAGCTACTCGGGAGGCTGAGGCAGGAGAATCACTTGAACTCAGGAGGCGGAGGTTGCATTGAGCCGAGATCGTCACTCCAGCCTGGACGACAGAGCAAGACTCCATCTCGAAAAAAAAAAAAGTAAAAAAAAAAAATTAGGAATTAAAAACATAACTAGTAAGTAACATTTTGGTGTGCATCCTTTCAGATATTTTTTAGTGTATTTAGTCTTGTTTTAATTAAAAGGCAGCTGCCTTCGTTATTTTAATCTTTATTGAAATCTAATTTATGTGTCTTTTGCATTAAACATTACATTAGGAACTTACCATCACTGTATTTTATTTTTTTGAGACGAAGTCTTGCGCTTGTCCCTAGGCTGGAGTGCAGTGGAGCAATCTCAGCTCACTGCAACCTCCACCTCCCAGGTTCAAGCCATTCTCCTGCCTCAGACTTCCAAAGAACTGGGATTACAGGTGCCTGCCACCGTGCACGCCTAATTTTTGCATTTTTAATAGAGACAAGGTTTCACCATGTTGGCCAGGCTGGTCTTGAAATCTTGACCTCAGGTGATCCACCTGCCATGGCCTCCCGAAGTGCTGGGATTACAGGTGTGAGCCACCACGCTGGCCTTACCATCACTTTAAATAGAACAGTAACTGTTAGAGAAATGCCTTTTATTATAATTACATTTTTTGCTGTCCAAAAAAGTTATTTTTCAATTTTTAAACAATTTTTAAAATTGTTTTTACCTGCTGCCTTTCAAACTTAAAATTGCAGTAGTATAAACAACAAAGTATAAGTGTTGAGAATGAAATGTTTCCAAACCTATTAAAAATGCATATAATTAGGATGTACTTGAAAGTAGATTATTTAGCTTAGCATGGTGGCTCACACCTGTAATCCCAACACTTAGGGAGGCAAAGGCAGGAGTATAGCTTAAGCCCAAGAGTTTGAGACCAGCCTGGGCAACAGAGCAAGATCCCATTCTCCACAAAAAGGGAAAAAAAGTTGTAAAAGTAGATTAAAGAAACTCTGGCTTTAGTTTTTAATTTCTAAGGAATTAAATATTTAGCACATGCATTATCTAATCTATCCTTCTATTGCAATCAAGGAAACAAAAATGTACCCATTTTGTAGGTTAAGGAATTAAGACATATAAAATGGAATGACTTGCTCTAAACTGGGTAGTGTATCCTTTAGGATTAGATTTAGCTATGACAGAAAATCCAGAATAGTAGTCGCTTACAAGGTCAAATTTTATTTCCCAGGCAAAAGACCAAAGGGAAACAGTTCAGGGCTGGTAGGATCAACCTCATAAAATCATCAGATTCCTGTACTGTTGATCTGCCAGTCTCAGCAGTCTGTAGACTTGGAGTCTCAAGGTAGCTGCACTAGCACCAGCTGACACATTTGTATTTGAGCCAATAGGAAGGAGCAGATTCCTTCCCTTTTAAAGGTAAATGGCTTTATTGAGATATAATTCACATGCTGTGCAATTCACCCATTTAAAGTATACAATTCAGGCTAGGCTGATGGCTCATGCCTGTAATCCCAGCACTTTGGGATGCTGAGGTGGATCACCTGAGGGTCAGGAGTTCAAGACCAGCCTGGCCAACATGGTGAAAGCCCATCTCTACTAAAAATACAAAAATTCGCTGGACATGGTGGTGCATGCCTGTAATCCCAGCTACTCAGGAGGCTGAGGCAGGAGAATCACTTGAACCCAGGAGGTGCAGGTTGCAGTAAGCTGAGATTGTGCCATTGCACTCCAGCCTGGGCAACAGAGCAAGAACTCTGTCTCAAAAAAATAAATAAAAATAAAGTATACAATTCAATGGTTTTTAGTGTATTTGTAGGGCTGTGCAACCATCACAATTTAATTTTAGAAAAATTTCATCCATTCTAAAAGAAACCCCATATCCATTAGCAGTCACTCCCTAGCCCAGTCCCAGGCAACTACAAATGTACATTCTGTCTCTCTGTATTTGCCTATTCTAGACTTTTGACATAAATGGAATCATGCAATATGTAGTCTTTTGTGGCTGGCTTCTTTTACTTAGCATACTGTCATCAAGGTTCATCTGTGTTGTAGCATGAATTGGTCCTTCATTCCTTTTTCCTGCCCAATAGTAGTCCACTATATGGCTATACCACATATTTACCCATTCATAACCTGATGGACATTGGGTTGTGTCCTCTTTTTGGCATATACCCTACAAGATGTTCACATAACATCTTGAACATGAATGTTCATTAGCGGCATTCATATATACATATATTCATATGTATTCATATACATTCATATATATGAATTTTATAAATGAATGAATATATGAATATATACATGAATGAATTTATATATATTCGTTTATGTATTCATATACATATATATAAATGAATGAATATATATATATATGAATGCTGCTAATTAACATTCATGTTCAAGATGTTATGTGAACATGTTTTCCTTTCTGTAGGGTATTGCGGGTCATATGGTAATTACACATTTTACTTTGAGAAACTGCCAAACTTTTCCAAAGGACCCTCACTAGTTTCCATTCCCACAAGCTGTGTACAGGGGTTCAGATTTCTCCACATCCTGCCCAATACTTGTTTTTGTCTCGTTTTCATTACAGCCATCCTGTGGATATGAACTGGTCTCTATCTCACTGTAGTTTCAATATTTATTTCCATGTGCTTACTGTTCATTTGTATATCTTTAGAGAAATATCCAAATTCTTTGCCCCTTTTAAAATTGGATTGTCTTAATTGTTGAGTTGTGAAAATTGATTCCAATACAGATCCCTTTTCTCCCATTCTTTGGGTTGTCTTTATACCCACTTGTTGGAATCATTTACAGCACAAAGGTTTTCATTTTGAAAACTTTTGTAATTTATCCAGCTTGTGCTTTTCAAGCATCCTAAGAAACAGTTGCCTGGCCCAATATGATGAAGAGTTGCTCCTGTTTTTTTTTTGTTTGGTTGGTTTTTGTTTTTGTTGTTTGTTTTTTTGAGACAGAGTCTTCTTCTGTCACCCAGGCTGGAGTGCAGTGGTGTGCTCACTGCAATGTCTGCCTCCTGGGTTCAAGTGATTCTCCTGCCTCAGCCTCCAGAGTAGCTGGGATTACAGGTGTGAGCCACCTCCTGTTTTTTCATAAGAGTTTTATATTCTAGGTCTATGATGCATTTTCAGTTATTGTGTGCCCTTGTTACTGGCAGAAGGCATCTGAGTCACATGGCACCAAAATATGTTAGCAAGGGCAAATCTATACAGGTTGCAGCAACCTCAATTCTTACCTCCTCAGAAAAAAGAATTCTACTGAGGGGCATAAGGCATAAAAAGAGACTGAGGCAAGTTTTAGAGCAGGAGTAGAAGTTTATTAAAAAGCTCTACAGCAGAAATGAAGGGAAGTATACTTGGAAGAGGGCCAAGCCGGTGACCTGAAAGACAAGTGCATAGTTTGAACTTTTGACCTGGGGTCTTATACATTGCCATACTTCTGGGTCTTGCATCCCTTCTCCCCTGATTGTTCCCTTGGGGAGCCTGTCCGCATGGGCAGTGGCCTGCCAGCATTGGGGGTGGGGGAGCATGTACACTGTTTACTGGAGTTGTGCCCATGCTCACCGGAGGCGTTCTTCCCTTACCATTCCAGTGTCCTTGCAAGGTCTTATGCCAGTTGAACTCCGCAATTGGCCTCGTAGTGTATATGTGTGAGCGCGCTTGCCCAACTCCTGAGATCTTATCTAGAAGTTGATCAGCAGTTTCAGGTTTTCTCTATCTACTGGGAGGCTGCCTTTCAATTATTTCAATTATTATTTTAGAGGGAGCATAACAACCACCTGATGGTCGCCTGATGGTTGCCTGATGTTCCTGGTTGGAAGTGTGGCCCTCTCCTGCCCTGTTCGAGTCTGACTAGCTACCTGCTGTCTCCCCTTCCCTTTTAAGGACTTTTCTGGAATATTGCCTGTGCCACCCTGCTTTCATTCGCCGCCAGAACTTAGTTACTGGCCATCCCCGTGATCTATATAGGAGAGTAGACAATGTGTATTTCAGGCGTTGGGTGTCATGTGTAGCCGGTGGCATGTCTGTCCAGCCTGAACAAGCAGGACTCTTGCTTCGTTTTGCAGGGAGCTGCTTCTTGTCCTAGGTCACCCCAGAGGTCTGGCGGAGGCCTTTAGCGCGCAGGGCCGCCGTCTGCGGGTGCTCACGCCCCTCCGGGATCTGCAACTGTCCCGATGGCCTGGCGGGCCTTTCCCGCCGCGGATTTTTGGCTCTTCGCTGTTTCCCTTTGGGGAAGCGAAAGAAACAGTGCCCCTCGCGGTCTGCATTTCCCCCCACGTTGCCGTCGGCTACTCACTCTGCGCGCGCTGCAGCCCTCGCCCGGAACCGCCCCTCCCGAGGGCCATAACTCCGAGGGCAACGGCTGCGGGCGGCGCTGCGGTGGCGATGGCAGCGCCCCCTGCAACGGCCGCCGAAGGACCCCCACAGCCGCCGCCGCACGCCCCGGAGCCCGGCCCCGGGAGCACCAAGCGAGGGCAAGAGGTGAGCTGGGCGGCAGGGGTGGGGACGCGGGGGCTCCGCTCGGGCCGGGAAGGGGCTGCGTCCCCGGGGAGCTCGAGGGCATCACCTCGCAGCCCCTTTCCAACTGGGGACAGCCTGGTGGGGCTCGGTCCAAACCTGCCGGCTCAGGGGCTGCCCTCGCGGGGTTCCATGACTGTGAGCGGGAAGGCTGGGGACGTGCCGGCGCCCGCAAGAGACTAGGACAGGCAGGCGAGCCCCAGCCAAGGAAGTAACTTGGGGATGCGTGGTCTCTGCTGTCCTGATTCCCGGCTTAGGGCTATTGTGCGCGCCACCGGAGGTCCTCCCAGGGTCCCCGAGCCCAGGGCAGCTTTCGGCCGCGCGTGGGGAGGCTGCGTCCTTCCCGACCTCGGGCAGCTGCTGTGGCCTCGGCCTCCCTCCCCACACCCTGGCCTCGCTCAGGCACCAGGCTCCCCTTGGAAGCTGCCCCCGGGAAGTCCTGGTCGTGGGCTCCTACAGGGAGGGCGGAGGGCAGGTGGGAGCGGCGGGGTCGTCGGCGCCCCTCGTCCCTCGCTGATGCGGCCGGGCCATGCTGGCCAGCCGGGCTGTGCGGGACTGGGTGAGGGGTCTGGGGCTTCCTGGATCTCACTGAATGCGCCCGCTCCCTGCTCGTGCCCAGGGCGTTCTGTGGCCTCCCCTGACCACCTGAGCCCCCAGTCTGGTTCAGGGCGTCCTGCCAGGCACCTCGGAGCACAGAATTGCGTCCCACAAGAAAGAAAGTGAGGTGAGATTAGGAGGCTCTCTGGGGACCTTCATTTCCCCGGGAAATTTAGAAATTCAGGGGAGATTAACAGCAACAGGGAAAAATTCGCATTGCAGGGGAAGCGCCGCTGTGGAATCCTCATACAATCCTGGGAGGGGGTGGGATCCCTGGTCACTCCAAGGAGACCAAAGCGCAGAAGGCAGGGGCCCTGCTCTGGGTCATGCAGCTAGAGACAGCAGAGAGAATTTGAATCCAAGATTCTCACTGTACAGCTGTGCGGGCCTTTTATGACTTTCTGTAAAATGGTCATCCTCAAGACGACAAGACTGGATAATATTCCTGTCTTCAATTGGAAGTTCTTTCTAAAGTTCTAAAAACTTGCTAGGCCCGTGTTGGGAGTACAAAGGTCTCCATTAGGGGGAGAGGAGGACTATCCCGTTGAATTCTGCCTGTTCTTAAAGTTTTCTGGAAGCTGAAATGATGTTCACACACATGTCAGAAAAGAATCATCTTTCCCCCAGTGTGGTTTTGTCCTGTGGGCAGGAAGAGTGTGCGAAGTGTGATAAACCCATATCTGGGGAGCCCTTCCCTTCACAACAGTCTGCTGGGGTGTCCTGCGAGATGTGGAAATGGGTGAAGCCATGTCATCTCCACTGCCCGCAGCCCCCCAGCAAAGGATGAGAAAAGGTACCCAGCTTCTTCCAAAGAAACAGCCCTTTACACAGGGTCTTCATGGCCACAATTTGCTTCAGCTGACATATATTGAGCACCTGCTGTATACCAAGCTTTGTTCTAGGTACTGGAAACACCATGATAAATAAAAGGTAGAGTTAATGCTCTCAGAGAGCTTACATTCCTGTAGGGAGAGGCAGGAGCTAAATGAGAATATAGCAGGTAAGTACAACTGAGAGAGGTGAGTGGCTAGGGAATGCCTCTCGGAGGAGGTGACATTTAAGCTGTTGACCAACCAGAATAGGAGTCACCTTCCAGGCAGAAGTCATGGGAACTGCAAAGGCCCTGGGGCAGCAACAGACTTGATGATTTTGAGGAATAGGAAGATTTATTTATTTAATTTTTTTGAGCCCGAGTCTCTGTTGCCCGGGCTGCAGTGCAGTGGTGCAATACTGGCTCACTGCAATCTCCACCTCTCGGGTTCAAGTGATTCTCTTGCCTCAGCCTCCCGAGTAGCTGGGATTTCAGGCACGCCACGATGCCCGGCTAATTTTTGTGTTTTAGTAGAGATGGGGTTTCGCCGTGTTGGCCAGGCTGGTCTTGAGCTCCTGGGCTCAAGCGATCCACCCTTGTCAGCCTCCCAAAGTGCTGGGTTTACAGGGGTGAGCCACCACTTCTGGCTGGGATCCGATTTATGTTATTACAAGAGCACTGGCTTCTGGGTGGCGTGGATTGTGGGGAGCAAGGGCAGACGCAGAGATGCCACTTAGGAGGCACTCACTGATAGACGAGAATTGGAAAGAAGAATCAAAGATGCCTCTTAAGTTTGTGGCCTGAGCTACTGAGGGGACCGGCAGAGAGCTGGATTAGACAGTTCCTAATGGCCACCTGGAGTTGTACGTTGACCATGCTAAGCTGAGATGCCTGCCAGGCATCCCTGGAGGGCTGTGAGTAGGCAGGTGATGGATAAATGAGCTACCACTACCACCTCATTTACTCATGTAAACAACCTTGTGAAATTGGCAGGGATGTTGCATTTGACAGATGAGGAAAACAGGCTTGGAGGGGGAGAAAGTGATTTGTTCAAGGTCACTTAGAGGGATAGGCAACAAAGGCAGGCTCAAGCCCAGGTCTCCTGACCTGCAGCTTACAGGGCCGTGCTGACTCAGCAGGAAGCCCAGGGAAAGATGTCCGGCAAACGTCCCCCCCTGGAAATGTTTAGAGGCCATGGTTTAGGATCTTCTCTTCTGTCTCACTTCCTCTTAGAATGATCTGAGGGCAAAATGGGGCCGAGAGGTTGCTGGAAAAGCCCTGAAGCCACCACAAGGATGCAGGATGCTTACTGAAATCATGGGTTATGGGGACCTGTTTGGTGTCTGTTGGGGGGAAGAGCTTAGTTCCTGTGTCTCCTCCAGGACAACAGAGCCGATCGCCTGTCATTCTGTGCGAAGGTGTGCTATGGCATTGGTGGGGTCCCCAACCAGATAGCCTCCAGCGCCACAGCCTTTTACCTGCAGCTCTTCCTGCTTGATATAGCACAGGTAAGTGTGGGCAGCAGCCCAGTCTCTGCTTGAATCTTCCTTGGGGTCTGATCCTTCCACCCCCACCTGCGCTTCTGCTCCCAACATCCTTTTAGACAGCTCTTCTGACTCAAGCTTACCAAAAAGCCAGAAGCTACTGAGGGCAAGCTCCTCAAGGATGTTTACTGCAGCCTGTTTGTAGTGGGAAAATGGGAAACAATGTGGATGCCTGTCTATATAGAAGCAGTTGGCTAAGTAAGCTATACTATAGCCACGTAACAGACCAAGCCTGTCTAGCCCGCAGTGGTACGGCTTTGAATGTGGCCCAGCACAAATTTGTAAACTTTCTTAAAACATTATGAAATTTTTTTGTGATTTTTTTTTAGCTCATTAGCTATCATTAGTGTTAGTATATGTTATGTGCTTATATGTGCCCCAGACAATTCTTTTTTTTGTTTGTTTTTTGAGACAGGTCGCACAGCCTGTTGCCCAGGCTGAAGTGCAGAGGTGTGATCTCGGCTCACTGCAACCTCTGCTTCCTGGGTTCAAGTGATTCTCATGCCTCAGCCTCCTGAGTAGCTGGGATTACAGGCATACACCACCACACTTGGCTAATTTTTGTGTGTTTAGTAGAGACAGGGTTTCTCCATGTTGGCCTGGCTGGTCTCGAACTACTGATCTCAGGTGATCCATCCACCACAGCCTCACAAAGTGCTGAGATTACAGGCGTGGGCCACCGTGCCTGGCCAAGACAATTCTTCCAGTGTGGCCCAGAGAAGGCAAATAGATTAGACTAACCTCACTATCACATAGACTGTCGTGCAGCAATTCAGAAGAATGATCTGTACCGTTCACTTAGAGTGATTTCCATGACGCTCTGGTGAAAAAAAAAAAAGCTAGTTTTAAGAGAATAGTATATAAAACAATCCCATTTTAGCAAAACAAAGACAGGCTCCATATGTATGTGTGTATAGATATGTATATATATTCATCAGTCCATGTTTAAAATATGAGCATGGAGAAAATTCTAGAAGGATATACACCAACTCATTAATGTTGGCTACAGGAGGGGAACAATGGAGAATGAGGGTAAGTAAAACGAAATTTTTTAAATGAGGTATCCAGCCGAGCGTGTTGACTCACAGCTGTCATCTCAGCACTTTTCGAGGCCAAGGCGGGAGGATCACTTGAGGTCAGGAGTTCGACACCAGCCTGGCCAATACGGCAAAACCCCATCTCTATTATCTAAACATACAAAAATTAGTCGGGTGTGGTGGCAGGTGCCTGTAGTCCCAGCTACTCAGGAGGCTGAGGCAGGAGAATCACTTGAACCTGGGAGGTGAAGGTTGCAGTGAGCCAAGATCGAGCCACTGCACTCCAGCCTGGGTGACAGAGTAAGACTCCCTTTCAAAACAAAAAACCAACAACAAATAAATGAGATATCCAGCTGGGTGTGGTGGGCTTACACCTGTAATTCCAGCACTTTGGGAAGTCAAGGCAGAAACCCCACCTCCACAAAAAAAAAAAATTAAAAATACAAAAATTAGCTGGATGTAGTGGCACATGCCTGTGGTCCCAGCTACTTGGGAGGCTGAGGTGGGAGAATCACCTGAGCCCAAGAGGCAGTAGTTGCAATGAGCCGAGATGGTGCCACTGCACTCCAGCCTGGGCAACAAAGTGAGACCCTGTCTCAATTTCACTTTTTTTTTTTTGAGATGGGGTCTTGCTCTGTCACCCAGGCTGGAGTGTAGTGGCGTGATCTTGGCTCACTGCAACCTCTGCCTCCTGGGTTCAAGCAATTCTCCTGCCTCAGCCTCCCAAGTAGCTGGGACTACAGGTGCACACCACAGTACCCAGCTAATTTTTTGTACTTTTAGTAGAGATGGGATTTCACCATGTTAGCCAGGATGGTCTTGATTTCGTGACCTCATGATACGCCCTCCTCAGCCTCCCAAAGTGCTGGGATTACAGGTGTGAGCCAATGCGCCTGGCTGACCCTGTCTCAATTTTAAAAAAATAAAATGAGATATCCATGAATGTTTAAGATGACACTCTGATATGATCCCATTTATATAAAGTGATCAATCTCAAGCAAACATGAAGATGCCTATGAAAGGCTGATCATCAAAACGATTCTGGCAGTTGTCTTGGGATGCTGGGATTTTAGATGAACTTTGCTTAGTATTTTCCTGTATTGTTTGAATGTTTTTCTAATGAGTGTATTATTTACATAGTCAGAAAAACCAGTGAATCCTTTCCATTGTGAAACACAATGTCCACCTCTGTCAGCCCAGAGGTACCCTCCTTGCTGTGAGCCAGCCCCAGATGAGGGCCCTGGAGTCCTCTCCGCAGTGGCTGACATGAATGGTAATGGGGGTGTGCTGGGCAGCAGAACTCAGCTCCCGCCCCTTGACAAAGAGCCCTAGGATTAGTGTCCTGAGGGAGGCTGAGGAGCCTTTGACACTGTGGCTCTGCCCCGCCGATTCTGGTTCCCAGTCTTCCCTCCTGGTGGCAAGCAGGCCTGGATGGCCTCTCTGCTGCTGCTGGGCCTTGGCTCTCTATGCCCTCCCTTGTCTATTTCAGATCCCTGCCGCCCAGGTGTCACTTGTTCTGTTTGGGGGAAAAGTGTCTGGGGCGGCTGCTGACCCTGTGGCTGGGTTCTTCATCAACAGAAGCAGGAGGACCGGGTCTGGACGGCTCATGCCTTGGTGAGCAACCCCTCGGTCCTTAGGATCCAGGCACCAGACCCTGGCCCTGAGGTCACTGTCACAGCCCTGTTTCCTAGTGGAAACCCTCTGGGTGGTTAGAAGACAAGACTGGATAATATCGCAGTGCACTGGGGACTGGCTGTGAGTGATAAGGAGTCCAGAGACATTCTTGGGGACTCTCCCTCTCCAGATGGCACGGGGCCGGATGAAGCCTCCGAGACTCCCAGATCTGGCCTGGGGCTCTGAGTGTGGGCAGGCTGGGCTGGAGGCCACATGAGGCCTCACAGAGGAAGTGCAACTCAGTGTCCCAGTGTCCACACAGGGAGTGGCACCACTGGCACCGAGTGTGCAGCCGGAGTTCCCACGAGGAGTGGCTGCCCACTCCCAATGCCTCCATGAACCATCGGCCACTTCTCCCCTGCATGTGGCTCCCACCCAGGGAGCCCCAGCCTAGGGATTCCCAAGGGGCAGAGAAGGGGTGAGGTTGCTCCAGGTTGGTCCTTTTGTGTCCCCCTGTCCTGGTCTGGGGACCACTCCATCTCAGCTGTGCTTCCACAGGGTGCTGGGCTGCACCCCCTTCATTGCCCTGGCCTACTTCTTCCTGTGGTTCCTGCCCCCCTTCACCAGCCTGCGAGGCCTCTGGTACACGACCTGCTACTGCCTGTTCCAGGCCCTGGCCACGGTAAGCAGGGCCCCTTCCTGGGCGTGTGCTCTGGTGAAGCCCATGGCTGGCCGTGGCCACTCTGAAGTGTGCTATGGGGTGGGGCCACTGCCCTACCCACCCGCCTGTGCCTGGACCATGCTATTGGCTCTCGCTGGCCCTGTGCAGGGCTGGCTGCTGCCTCCTGTCCTTCAGCCCCTAGCTCCGACTTCAGGTGGTCAACTGGGATATGTCAGGCTGGCCTGTGGGTACCAGGATGTGACAGCCAGGTGAGGGGGAGGTTGCCCGCTGTCACCAGGCAAAGCTGGGTGTGGTTCTAAGCTCTGCTGGTGCCCCAGTTCTTCCAGGTGCCCTACACGGCACTCACCATGCTGCTAACCACCTGCCCAAGGGATCGGGACTCAGTCACTGCCTACCGTGAGTGCAGCCCTGGGTTCTGGGGAGGGCACTGCATCTGGGACCCCATGCCCTCTCAGTCACCTTAAGCGGTGCTCTGTCTCTAGGGATGACCATGGAGATGGTGGGAACACTGATGGGGGCCACCGTCCACGGGCTCATTGTGTCTGGCGCCCACAGACCCCACAGGTGCGAGGCCACTGCAACCCCGGGGCCGGTCACCGTCTCCCCCAATGCAGTAAGTGCACTGGATGGCCAGGCCCCCCCCAGCCTGGTGTCCCCCTCTGCAGGTCACCTCCTTCCTCTAGGGTTGGTTCTCCTGTCCACACCTCTTTGCTGTCTTTTAGGGGGCTCACTGTGTCCTCTCACTCCTTCCCTGCTCCTCCAGCTGAGCAGATGGCCCCCACATCTAACGTCCTCTGCTAAACCTGCCTCCTCCTGGGTTCCTTCTAAACATAAAATAGAACAACAGACACTGGGCTGGCCACCTGGAGCAGACGAGCCTGGCCCCAGAGGAGGGGTGAGGGTGGGGAAAAGCCCCAGGCCGGGCTAGGGGAGGGGCAGCAGAGGGGTCTGGTGTCCTCACACAGCCCTAGGTAAAGCCCCTCCTATGACCTGTGCCCCCTCCCCAGCCCTGACCAGGTGAGTCCCCAAACCCCAGCGTGAAATGGTGAAATGACAGGGGAAGCCCCCTTCCTTCCCTTTCACAGTAGGTCCCTTCAGCATTGAGCAGATGCACCTCTATTTTATCTGCCACTTTTACCTTCTCTTTTTCTATTTCTCCCTCTTTCCTTAAGTAAATGACATTATTATCCCCCAGCACTGTCCTCTTTCTCCTGTCCTCTCTCAACCCTCCGACCTACGACTGAATCGTGCCCAGTTTTTAGGCCAAAAGTCTTCTGGGATGCATCCAGCCACCCTGCACCCCACTGCCATGCCCTAGCCCATGCCACCACCTCCCTCCCCACCCCACAACTGCTGCCTCCATCTCCTGTGCGGCATCCCCTCCCTCCAGCCACCTCCCCCTGTGTGGTCAGGTGCCCTTTGAAAGGAGTTTGAGCATGGGGGGCCCTCACCTTCAGGACGGGGCACAGGCCGCCCTCCACAGCCTTCATGTAGACCTACCCTCTGTGTGCCCTGTGCCCTGCTGTGTTGGCCTTTCGTGTTTGTTTGTTTGTTTGTTTGTTTTTTCAGACAGAATCTGGCTCTGTCGCTCAGGCTGGAGTACAGTGGTGCGCCCAGCCTGTGCTTGTTTTTAACACTTCAGATTTACACAAAGGCAGAAAGCCACAGATCTTAGTGTGGTCCCTGGACCAGCAGCATCAGCAACACCTGGGACCTTGTTAGAACAGCAGATCTCAGGCCTGATCTCAGTCCTCTGCTTCACCAGTTCTAGGGACCAGTCTAGCATCTCTATCTTAACAAGCCCTCTGGGGGATCTCCGCCCCAACCGGTGTCTCAGCATCAATAGTGTGAGAAGAATACCAGTAATATCTGTGGCCCACCACCCATTTAAGAAAACATTACAGCCAGGCGTGGTGGCTCACGCCTGCAATCCAGCATTTTGGGAGGTCTAGGCAGGCAGATCATTTGAGGTCAGAAGTTCGAGACCAGCCTGGCCAACATGGTGAAACCCCATGTCTACTGAAAATACAAAAATTAGTTGGGCATGGTGGTAGGCACCTGTAATCCCAGCTACTGGGGAGGTTGAAGCAGGAGAATTGCTTGAACCCAGGAGGCTGAGGTTGCAGTGAGCTGGGATCACGCCATTGCACTCCAGCCTAGGCAACACAGTGAGACTCAGTCAGCTACTCAGCTTGCCTATGTACTCTGCAAAATGAAAATGCAGGGCCTCGGGAAGTCAATCTCCCCTTTCCCAGTGGGCCTACTGCCTCAGCCAGGGGATTGCAGCCTCCAGCACTGGCACCCTCTAGGTGTCCGCTAAACACCTGGATTGGAATAGGTGAGAGGCCCCCACTCTCCAAATCTACATGTTGCTGCCGGCCAAGGACCAGAAGGCTGCATCCTAGACTGACTCTCCCCATACTCACACCTGGGCCTCCACTCGGGCCTCCCATGCCTCTCTCCAATGCCACATGCTTGGTGGCAATGGCCTAGGTTGGGGAAGGGAAGGTATCAAGGAGTGGGAAGCAGGAGGCTAGGAACCCACTCCCAGGGGGAAGAGCCTCATGTGAGCAGAGACTGGAAGCTCTTGGTGGCTCACAACCCACTGTCCCCTCAAATTTCACTTACAAAATTCAAATCCATGATAAAATTATTAAGAATGTCAAGACAGCAACAGCAGAGCATTGAACCCCAGAGGCAGTGCCCTTCAGAGCAAGAGGCCCAGGGCAGCTGCACAGGATGAGCACCCTGCCCCACCCTGCGCCCTCTTTCTGCTCCTCCCCAGAGGCAGCCTCTGTCCTGAACTGGCTGTGACTCTCCTGCATATCTTTTTTTGTTGTCGGGAGGGGAACGGATCTCCCTCTGTCACCCAGGCTGGAGTGCAGTGGCACAATTTCAGCTCACTGCAACCTCCGCCTCCTGGGTTCAAGCAATTCTCCTGTCTCAGCCTCCTGAGTAGCTGGGATTACAGGTGGCTGCCACCACGCCTGGCTAAATTTTTGTATTTTTAGTAGAGATGGTGTTTCACTATGTTGGCCAGGCAGGTCTCAAACTCCTAACCTCAGGTAATCCACCCACCTCGGCCTCCCAAAGTGCTGGGATGGCAGGCATGAGTCACCGCGCCTGGCCCTGCTTCCTACGTTAATCTGAGTCAGCATGCATCTCACCGTGTTGTAGCTGCCTGCTCCTGGATCTGTCTTCCTCCCTGCACTCTGAGCCCTGTGGATGGACAGAGGTCACTTACTCATCCTTGGAGCCTCAGGGGCTAGCATGCAGAAGGCAGCAGCAATCAATGTTTGCTTCATAGAATGCAGGAGGGAGCACTCTGGCCCCTGGGGTGTCAGTGCCCTCTTTGCCACACAGGAAACACAGGGTCAGCAGAGGGGGGTGCATGGAAGGACCAGCCCAGGCCCAGAGAGCATGCTGTCTTGCGGGATGATTGGGAGGTGGGGGCCCATCGTCCTGGGCTTGGGCTGTGCCTCGCTCTGCTCCTGTTGGGAGGCAGTCCTGCCCCGCCCCTCAGGTGTCGCCACCTCCTGGGGTTGAAGACGTCACCTACCCTAGTCCTGTCCTGTCCCACAGGCCCGTCTCTACTGTATTGCGGCCGCTGTGGTTGCAGCGACTTACCCCGTGTGCAGCAGTTTACTGTGCCTAGGGGTGAAGGAGCGGCCAGGTATGGGGACGGGGGAGGAGGGAAGCAGAAGCTGGGGGTGGGGCTCTACTCGGGGGCGGGTTTTGGTTTTGGACTCTGTGAAGCCAAGCTGCCACCCTCCTGCATTGCAGACCCCTCCGCTCCAGCCTCAGGCCCAGGCTTGAGCTTCCTGGCTGGGCTGGGTCTCACTACCCGTCACCCCCCCCTACCTGAAGCTGGTGGTCTCCTTCCTGTTCATCTCTGCTGCTGTTCAGGTACCTCTGGCCAGTGGCCCCCGCCACTGGCTTGGCACTGGCCATGCTGACCTTGCATAGGTTCAGGGTGCAGTATCAGCTTGAGTTTTACAGGGAGAAACCTGCAGCTGGCACATGGCTCAGAGGGGCTGGTGCTGGGAAGGAGATCCCAGGAGGGCTTGTGAGATTAGAGTGCCCGGGCCTAGGCACTAGGAGCTGACAGTGTCTGGTCAGTTTCCTCTCACATTACCTGAAGCATAGTCAAGTCCACCTGATCATAGCTGTGCAGGTGATGAGGGGTGGCCTAGGGGTGGTGCTGATATCTGTGTTGGGGATAGGTGCCCTTTGTGGGGGAAGGGACTGCATGATGGCGGCAGCAAGCCAAGGTCCCAACGGAGAGGCCAGACTCGAGACCCAGTCCTCGCCCTTGACTTCTGAGCTCCTGCCATGCCCACTTCCTGTTCATCTCCTCAGGTGGAGCCGAGCTACCTGGTCCTGTTCTGTACACATGCCTCCCAGCTACACGACCACGTCCAGGGCCTGGTGCTAACTGTCCTGGTGAGGGGACCTGGGGTGGTGGAGGCTAGGTCACTTGGGGGCCTGAGCTGGGGACATGTGTGGTCCTCAATGTGATATGTGTGCCCAGAGTTCTGGTCATCAACATTTTGGACTTTGCTTTGGTCTTGGTCACCTACATTCCAGCAGAGGGGTAGAATTGGGACCAGGATTATAACATTCATAGCCACTGGTTTGAACCAGGGGCAAGGCCGAGGTCAGGCGTCCCACCTAAAAGCCAAGGCCTCAGGGTCCTGGGTGAAGGCGCTGGCAGCACGGCCCTGGAGTGATGACGCTGTCTGCTCACAGGTCTCAGCCGTGCTGAGCACCCCGCTGTGGGAGTGGGTTCTCCAGCACTTTGGGAAGACGACGTCAGCCTTCGGGATCTTTGTGAGTGAGGCAGGCATCAAGGATTGGGGGTGGTGGGGAGGAGAGAGGCGGGGAGGTGACCATGGTGCCTGAGCCTCCTGGGGTCAGCAGGAGTGGATTTGTGTTCCCTTGAGTCTTCAGGGCCTAGCACAGGGCAAGGCATGGGGTTCATCAGTCTAGAGCTGTGTGTGAAAGAAAGAACAGGCGGGACAGCTGGTGTGTGTGTCTCCCCCAGGTAATGGTGCCCTTTGCGATCTTGCTGGCTGCTGTGCCCACAGCACCTGTGGCTTATGTCGTGGCCTTTGTATCTGGCATGAGCATTGCTGTGTCCTTGCTGCTACCCCTGGTAGGCTGGGTGTGGGGACCTCACGTGTGTCCATAGAGGGTGACTCCTCCTTCACGTCAGCCTGCTGTCCCAGGCCCCCTGCACCCAGCTGGGCAGGAGATGGAGCCCTCCTGAGAGGGTAGCAGGCAGTAGGAATGGCGGGGGTTCAGTGGGGGGTACAAGCACACAGGCCATCTGCTTCTCCGGCGGCAAGTCTGGTGCTGGGCGCAGGAACTCAGGGATGAATCCACCTTGGCCTCTGCCCCAGAGAACTCACAGGCTGCTGGTGGCCAAGGGGCTAAGAGGACTAACTCCACACCCCCACCACAGGTCCATGCTGCCAGACATGGTGGATGACTTTCAGCTGCGGCACCGCTACGGGCCAGGCCTGGAGACCATCTTCTACTCCTCCTATGTCTTCTTTACCAAGCTGTCCGGCGCGTGCGCCCTGGGCATCTCCACCCTCAGTCTGCAGTGAGTCCCAGGGTTAGGATACAGCAGAGGCAGCAAGAACCACTGGGCGGCAAGAGAGCAAAGCCCCCATCCTACCGAGCTCGGGGCACCCGTGCATCTGAGGCCTGAGCTCTGCTCTTTGGAGACTATGGGGAACTACTTCCCCAGGTTTCTCTGTGCGCAGGACTGCGAGGGCCAGCTCTCCACATTCTCAGTTCCCTCCAGACTCTCCCAGGTCATCCCGTCCCCTCGACACTCCTCTCCTGATCTGGCCAGGAAATGAAGTCCAGGTTTCAGGAGGGGGTGTCTGGGGTCCCTCCACCCAGGGTGCCAGGTTGGCACGGCCCTGCCCTAATGGTTGGGTGATTTTCTCCAGGTTCTCGGGGTACAAGGCAGGGGCCTGCAAGCAGGCGGAGGAGGTGGTGGTCACCCTCAAGGTCCTCATCGGCGCCGTGCCCACCTGCATGATCCTCGCTGGGCTCTGCATCCTCATGTTCGGCTCCACTCCAGAGACGCCAACCCAGGATGCCTCCCGCCGGCTGAGCTTTCGGAGGTGGGCCCCACACGCCCCTGCACCCGGGGAAGCACAGTGTGCGCTGCCAGGGGAATGACTAACACCAGCCTGCGGACACCCCTGCTGTGTCACACAGCCCGACGGTCCTGCCTCCGGGACACTCTCTCCTTATCTCAGGGTCACCCTTTTCTCCTGGATTTCTTCTTCTACCCTGGCCCCCCTTTCTCAGACTTCTTCCTTTGATCACATGGTGGACTGTGGTATGTGAGGGCTCCCTCTTAGACCTCATATTGGTTTTGCTGTCCAAAGCCCCCTAGGTACGTTATCTGCTAGCCTGACCCAACTCAGGCACCCCTTATGCCTGGGGACTCCCAGAGCTGCCCTCCACCCTCCACCCTGGGCTTCCCCCAAGTTTCAGAGCCGCATGTCGCCGGTGTGTGGATGTTTCCACCTAGTAGCCCACAAGCATGGCAGTCAGTCTCGACGAGCCCTGAACAGAACTCATCTTGTCCCCCAACTGGCTCCTCCTTCTGTGTCCCTGTCTTGGGGAATGGCACCATTGCTCCCCCTCCAGTGGAGGCCTAGGAGTCTTTTGCCCTCCCTCCCATGGGCAGTGCTGAGCAGCTCTCTGACCTGGTCCTTCCCTACCAGAGTACCAACCCCACTGACAGGGACACTCACTGTCTGACCTTCCAAGGAGGCTATGGGGACCTTGAAGGCTGGAGCTGTATTTATTCCTTTTCTACCCCAAGAGCCCAGCACAGAGCCTGAGGCCAAGCAGGCACTCAGGAATCGCTGCTGCAGCCTCACCACGTCTGGCCCAGCAGGCATTCATGACCATTGCAATGTTCACACATGGAAGGTCTACGAGCAGGCACACATCACGCAGGCCCACACAGGACAGGCAGTGTGCGTGGCCTTGCCATCAGCTGCTCCCCGCTCAGGGTGACGGCCTCAGGCTCTGCAGCAGAGAGATACCAAGGGCACGCTTCCCAGTCAGGGAAGGCCGGGTGATGGGGAACTGCTCGATAGCACTTGAAGAAATAGGGTTGTAGCTTATTTACAGGACCTGGGAGGGGGAGGAGCTGAAGAGGAGTTGCTGGGAAGACAAGGAGCAGGCACCAAACCTCCCACGGGGTTCTGTGGCAGGACAGAGGCCCCGCAGCACTTCCATCCCTCTCCTTGGCTTCCCCAGGAGGACCAGCTACAGCCTGGCCTAAAGCTTGGGAGGGCCACTGTGAATGGATACAGGAGCCAGCATCCTCGGGGCCCGACGTCGCCCTCCTCAGTCCTTCAGCACCTGGCCTGGCAGTTTAGCATGTGGCCTTTTTCCCTGGGATGTGGAGTCTTCGGCAATGTATGTGTTCTGAAGGGACCAGCCTGCGCTCCAGGACCCCCACTTGGCGTTTCTTGTCTGTTGCCATCAGACTATCTCAGATAGGCCTGTGCCCCTGACTAGCCCCACAGCACCTGTCTCTGGAAAAGGAAGCCCTGCCCAACCTGGCTTGTGTGGAGCCCCAGGCCCAACAACCTGTGTGGATGGCAAAGCTCCGCAACAGGACAGACACAAGGACTCTAGTTTGTCCCAAGGCTCCAGTCGACATCTGCTGAGGACACAGAGAGGCGAGAGACACCTTGTGAATGGGCAGAGTGGGGACATACCGGAGATGTACCATTAGGAAGACACAGACAGACCCAGGGAGGCCAGCAGGCCCCAGGGAGACCGAGACAGCAGTGGGGATGGGGACTGAGCAGGGCCGGGCGCTGAGGTGCTCCTCAAGCCTCTTCGCGTTCCCATCCATTAATGCGACTTCTATCAGGGTCAGAAATGGCTATCGAGCCAGCAAAGATCCATCATTTTTACAAATAAAAGCTATCTGTGTAGAAAGACTGTTCTGAAATTTTATCTTTAAGAGCACAGGAACTACAGTTTTTTAGAGGCCACATCTTTGGGGAAGAAAGATCCACTGAGGTTTATTTTTTTCAAAAACAAATTCAAGTGTTGATCTGCTATTGAGTCTGCGCAATGTGACCACGGGCCGCCCCTCTCCTATCTGGAATGCCCAGAGGAGGGAAAGGGGAGAAAGCCTGATGTCCTTGAACCTGGCTGCTCGCCCAGCCACACACCCCTGACTTGCATGTCCTTAGACCAGTGACACCACGTGGGAGGGGGGCAGGTTCCTCCTTCCCTTTAGAGGAGACGCAAAGTTGAGGCTCTAGAGTGGCTCAAAGAGCAGGCCGCCCAGGTGGCTCATGGGGGCTGGGGGAAGGGCTGGGGAACTTGTGGGGCCCCTGATGCTCCAGCAACTCCTGCCTGGAGAAGTCTGGCACCTAAACAGCGGACCTGGAGGTGCAGACTTGCCCCTACATTTCTCCCCAGCCCCCAGCCTTTCCTTCTTCACGAGGTCAGCTCTCCTGAGCCCCCGGGCCCCCCCCACTCTTGAGATCTTCAGCTGTCTTTTGGGAGCAATTCCCCTGAGGCCCAGAACTCAGGTTTGTCCTTAGATATGACACAGTCCTCAGAGCTGAAAGCATCTTACTGCTTCCACAAACGCTGTGGCAGGAGAAGGAACCCGACCTCGCCGGACGCATGTGGGATCTGACCTGGTCTTTCTGATGCCTCAACTCTCTGGCCCTTGTGACATTGGCATGAGTGTCTGGTTCCTGAGGACACAAGGCACCAAAGAAAGAGCTGGGCTCAGTTGCTCTGCATTGCCCCTTCTGACAGGAAGCTCTGCCTCCCCCTACTCTGCATGGATACAGACACACACACGCACACACACACGCAAGCACACATGCACGCTACTGAAAACAGGAGAGAACAGTTTCATAATACTGGGATATCATGGGTCATGTGGAGACTACCCAGCAAGACAGAAGGCAATGTAGTTTCCACTATGTTATCGTTTTATGTCATACTTGAATTTTTGGTAGAGATGGGATTTCACCATGTTGCCAGGCTAATCTGGAACTGATCCGACCTTAGGTGATCCGCCTTCCTCGGCCTCCCAAAATGCTGGGATTACAGGCGTGAGCCACCGCGCCTGGCCTGTTTACTGCTATAGATCCTCAGTGCCCAGAAGTAAGTGTTCAATATGAATATCTGCTGAATGAATGAGCAAATGTTCCTATTCCCTTCATCCTAAAACAAACACCACCACCTTTTACTTGTTCGACTTTTTTTCCGGTTGCTTTCTCCTCTCCAAATAATCTTCTCTAACTGTTCTCCTCTCTCCCCTCCCATTCTTGTCTCCTTTTCCTCACCTGCTATTCACTCCTTAACCAGTTAAACCTGGCGTTGGCCTCCAACACTGAGGAGACAATGCAGCCTGAGAGCGTGAACCCTAGCATAAAAGGACAGCAGATGAGAATCTGTATGTTGCTTCCCTCTTTTACCATGCATGATTGGTTGACTTACTCAACAAATCTGAGCCTCCATTTCTTTTTTTTTTTTTTTTTTTTTTTTTTTTTTGAGACGGAGTCTTGCACTGTCTCTTAGGTTGGAGTGCAGTGGCGCAATCTTGGCTTACTGCAACCTCCCCCCTCCCAGGTTCAAGTGATTCTCCTGCCCCAGCCTCCAGAGTAGCTGGGATTACAGGCACATGGCACCACACCTGGCTAATTTTTTGTACTTTTAGTAGAGACAGGGTTTCACCATGTTGGCCAGGCTGGTCTTGAATGCCTGACCTCAGGTGATCTGCCCATCTTGGCCTCCCAAAGTGCTGGGATTACAGGCGTGAGCCACTGTGCCCAGCCAGTTTCTTCTTTTGAACAAATGTGTACATTATTACATAAACCTCAGGATGGCTATGAGATAAGACTTGACCAAGTACCAGACCAAGGAAATCCTCAGTCAAGTCAATTAATGCTGACCACTCCTTTTCAAAACTGTATCTTGGGCCAGGTACAGTGGCTTACGCCTGTAATCCAAGCACTTTGGGAGGCCAAGGTGGGCGGATCATATGAGGTCAGGAGTTTGAGACCAGTTTGGCCAATATGGTAAAACCCTATATCTCTACCAAAAATACAAAAATTAGTTGGGCATAGTGGTGGGCGCCTGTCATCCCTGCTATTCGGGAGGCTGAGGCAGGAGAATCACTTGAACCAGGAAGGCAGAGGTTATAGTGAGCTGAGGTCGCACCACTGCACTCCAGCCTGGGCAATGCAGCCAGACCCTGTCTCAAAAAAAAAAAAAAAAAGAAAAAAGAAAGGAAAACAAACAAAAAAACTCTTATCTTCCCCTGGACTGCATGACACTGCCCTCCTGGTTCTTCTGTACCGTCTCTGACCATTCGTTTTGTCTTTTCCTTTGCCTCTTTCTCCTTTGATGCTTCTTAGCCATCATGGGCTTCCCAGGGCCATGTGATCCCACCCACTATTACCACCTATCCACCGTAGACGCTTATTAACCCAGAGCTCTCTGCGGAGCTCCAGAGCTCCAGATCCAGCTACCTAGGTGAGTGTTCTTCAGGCAGTTAAAACATCATACATCCAAAATGGAACTCATCACCTCTCCACACTTGTTCTGCCTCCTGCATTTTCAATAAATTACTTCAGTGTTAATGAGCAAAACAGCTTGCTGCCCAGTGCACACAGAAGCCATTACTATGGCATCAGATTTTTGAGAGAAGAAAAATATTATTATAAATCAACCCACAAGCAGGGTGCAGTGGCTTATACCTGTAATCCCAACACTTTGGGAGGCCAAGGCAGGCGGATCATGAGGTCAGGAGTTCGAGACCAGCCTGAACAACATGGTGAAACATCATCTCTACTAAAATACAAAAATTAGCCAGGCATAGTGGCGCATGCCTATAATCCCAGCTACTCAGGAGGCTGAGGCAGGAGAAGCACTTGAACCTGGGAGGCGGAGGTGGCAGTGAGCTGAGATCATGCCACTGCACTCTGGCCTGGGCAACAGGGTGAGACACCGTCTCAAATAAAAAACAAACAAAAATCAACCAACAAGGAGACGGAAGTCCAGTTCAAATCTGTTCTTCCTGTGCTGGTCTTAAGGCGGTCCTTTTATGATATAAGGTTTAGAGGGTGGGTTCTGGAATTAGCAGGTGATTGGTGGAAGGAAAGGGGAGGTCTGGAACATCTCCGGGCACGCACACTTGTCTCTTCATGGGTCGCATGTGCAAATTTCGGGGGAAGTTCGTATGAAATGTGGTGGAAATTCGGGCTGTGACATCAGTAAGTGTGTTCTGTGCAAACTCTAATCAGCAACTGATTTCAGCCAGTTTTGTCATCTTACAAGTGGAGAAAGTTTCAGCAAGCTGTTTCTTTTCTTTTTTGAGACAGGGTTTCACTCTGTCACCCAGGCTGGAATGCAGTGGCATGATCTGTTCACTGTAACCTCTGCCTCCCAGTTTCAAGCAATTCTCCTACCTCCGCTGCCCAAGTAGCTGGGATTACAGGCGTGCGCCACCATGCCCAGCTAATTTTTATTTTTTTTTGAGACAGCATTTTACTCTGTTGCCCAGGCTGGAGTCCAGTGGCGTGATCTCGGCTCACTGCAACCTCTGCCTCCTGAGTTCAAGTGATTCTCCTGCCTCAGCCTCCTGAGTAGCTGGGATTGCAGGAGCATGCCACCACACCCAACTAATTTTTGTATTTTTAGTAGAGACGGGGTTTCACCATGTTGGTCAGGGTGGTCTTGAACTCCTGTCCTCATGATCCGCCCACCTTGACCTCCCAAAGTGCTGGGATTACAGGTGTGAGCCACTGCACCCGGCCCCCCCAGCTATGTTTGTGCTTTTAGTAGAGATGGGGTTTCATACAATGTCGGCCAGTCTGGTCTCAAACTCTTGACTTCAAGGGATCTGCCCACCTTGGCCTCCCAAAATGCTGGGATTACACGTGTGAGCCACTATGCCCCGCTCTTGTTTCTTTTTGTATCTGCCAACCTATATGCTCAAGAATTACTTTGAAGGCTGGGCGCAGTGGCTCACACTAGTAATCTCAGCACTTTGGGAGGCTGAGACAGGCAGGTCACCTGTGGTCAGAAGTTCAAGACCAGCCTGGCCAGCATAGTGATACCCCATCTCTACTAAAAATATAAAAATTAGCCAGGCATGGTGGTGTGCGCCTGTAATCCCAGCTACTCTGGAGGCTGAGGCAGGAGAATCGCTTGAACCCAGGAGGCGGAGGTTGCAGTGAGCTGAGATTGCGCCATTGCACTGCAGCCTGGGCAACAGAGCGAGAGAGTTCATCTCAAAAAAAAAGAAAAAGAAAAAAAAAGAAATTCCTGCTGGTCGCTATTTCTTTAGTCCTCTGGGGCGCAGTTTCATCAGTATCTATCCAGTTGCCCAAAACGAAAGACTTGGTTTCTTCTTAGGTTCCTTTCTCCTTGATTAGCTCCAATAGACCCCACTGTCTCATCCCCGTATGTACTGAGTGTGGATTGAGCAAAGGAAGACAAGGGTAGTCTTTGGCCACAGCACCCTGAACGTGCCCAGTCCCGTCTGCTCTTGGAAGCTAAGCAGGGTTGGGCCTGGTTAGTACTTGGATGGGAGGAAAACAAGGGTTATAGTTTGTGGATTATCAAATGGTGAAAGTTATTTGAAACTGGACAGAAAGTTGTAACATCAGATATGGATGGATGTGGCTTATAACACATGGTGAACTGACATAGTTGGCTGCTATGTTTGAGGTATATGCATTTCTGTAGTCTAATGGGACTCAGTTCAGCTGGGTATTTTTCTGTTACCGTGTGTGTGTGTGTGTGTGTGTGTGTGTGTGTGTGTGTGTGTGTGTGTGTGTGTGTGTGTGTGTGTCTGTGTGTTCTGTAGAGACAGGATCTCTCACTTTGTTGCCCAGACTGGTCTTAAACTCCTGGCCTCAGGTGATCCTACCACCTCAGCCTCCTGAGTAGTTGGGATTACAGACACAAGTCCCTGTTCCCAGCTCTAGTGTTTCTTAAGGAAAACATTGTTATATAAGTAACAGGAAATTCACATTATGCTGTACTCATTCTCTAATATCACAGCCATGTTGGAATAAGTTTGGGTTTTCAAAACAAGCATAATTAACAGAAACAAAAAAATAGTTTCTCTTTTTAGTTTCATAAATATTAAAGGAATTAATATATATGTGTATGTATATAAATATATAGAAATCCTAAATGGTCCCCGTGACATAAGAAACACGTATGTTGTCTCTGCCCCAGGTTCCTGGCACAGAGCTTCTAAAATACGGGTAACTTCCTAAGTGGTAGGGGTGAGGGGAACATCTTTTGTTATACGTAAGCCCTTTTCAAACAGATCTGAGTTTATGCTAATGATGTGACTAGCAGAGGATGGAGGCTGGTTGCCAGAGAAACCAACCTTGTGATCAGAAGGTTGAAACTTTCAGCCTTATCTCTCTAAGGGGTGGGGACAAGGGCTGAAGACTGAGCTCATCACCAATGATTTAATCAGTCGTGCCCATGTAATGGAGCCTCCAGTTCCAAATGAAGGGGTTCAGAGAGCTTCTAGGTTGGTGAACACATCCATGTGCCAGGAGGTCTACCCGACTGCAAGGGGACAGAAATTCTTGTGTATGGGACCCTTCTGGACTTCATGCTATATACCTCTTCTTCTGGCTGTTCATTTCATAATAAGCCAATAAATGTTAAGTAAAGTGTTTCTCTGTGTTCTATGAATCATTATAGGAAATTATCAAATCTGAGGAGGGTTTCCTAGGGATCCCCTATTTGCAGCCAAGCTGGAGAGAAGTGTGCATCACCTGGAGACCCACTACTTGCAACTGGTATCGGAAGTAGGGACCAGTCCTGTTGGACTGAGCCCTTAACCTGTTGGGTCTGCACTAACTCTGGGTAGTGTCAGAACTGAATGAAATTGTAGTGGGGCGGGCGGGAGATGAAAAAAAAAAGAAAAAAAAAGAAATTGTAGGGTACCCAGTTCATGTCCACAGACAACTGAAGAATTGCTTGGTGTGGAAAACCTGCACATCTGATGTCAGAAGTATTCTGTAGTTACAGAAAAAAAATAGCTTCTCCTTTTAGTTTCATAAATCTTAAAGGAATTAAATATTTAAAAATATTTCCACAAAGAAAACACCAGACCCAAATTTTTCCAAGTTCTACCAAACTTTCAATCAAGGATAATTCCTACCTCACACAAACTCCTCCACAGGCAGAAAAAGAAGGCACCCTCTGCTACTCATTCTATCAGCCCAGAGTAAGCTTCTTACCAAAACCAGTCAAGCACATTAAAAGGAAAGAGGCCAGGTGTCATGGCTCACACCTGTACTTCCAGGACTTTGGGAGGCCAAGGTGGGATGGTCATTTGAGCACAGGAGTTCAAGAAAAGCCTGGGCAACAAAGGGAAAGCCATCTCTACAAAAAAATTTTAAAAGATTAGCTGTGTGTGGTGGCATGCATCTGTAGTCCCAGCTAATTGGGAGGCTGAGGTGGGAGGACTCTTGAGCGTAGGAGGTTGAGGCTGCAGTGAGCTGTGATAGTGCCACTCACTCCAGCCTAGGCAACAACTAGGCAAGCCCGTCTCAAAAATAAAAATAAAAATAAAGGGCCGGGCGCAGTTGCTCACGCCTGTAATCCCAGTACTTTGGGAGGCATGAGGTCAGGAGTTTGAGACCAGCCTGACCAACATAGTGAAACACCGTCTCTACTGAAAATACAAAAACGAGCCAGGCGCAGTGGCATGAGCCTGTAATCCCAGCTACTCAGGAGGCTGAGGCAGGAGAATGGCTTGAACCCGGGAGGTGGAGATTGCAGTGAGCTGAGATCATGCCATTGCACTCCAGCCTGGGCAACAGAGCGAGACTCTGTCTCAAAAAAAAAAATAAAAATAAAAATAAAAAAGAGAAATTTATAGGTTAATCTTACCTATTAACAAGGAAAGGAAAGAATCTTAAACAAAATAATAGCAAAATGAGTCTAGCAATGTATAAAAACTAAATACACCATGAACATACTGGGTTTATTCCAAGAATGCAAAGTTTAACATTAGAAAAACCTATCAAATGAAATGTACCACATAGAACAATGCAGAGCATGAACTCAGGAGCTCTGCAGAGGGGCCCCTCAATTATCAGCAGAGGCTGGGCTCAGTGGCTTACACCTGTAATCCCAGCACTTGGGAAGCCAAGGCGGGCAGATCACTTGAGATCAGGAGTTTGAGATCAGCCTGGCCAATATGGTGAAACCCCATCTCTACTAAAAATACAAAAATTAGCCGGGTGTGGTGGCAGGTGCCTGTAATCCTAACTACTCAGGAGGCTGAGGCAGGAGAATGGTTTGAACCTGGGAGGTGGAGGTTGCAGTGGGCCAAGCTTATGCCAATGAACTCCAGCCTGGGTGACAGAGCAAGACTCTGTCTCAAAACAACAGCACCCCAAACAAATAAAATTATCCAGCAGAATACCGATTAAAGACACAAATGTGAAGACAAAAATTCCGTAAAAGTAAAGATAGATAAATGTGTGGCTTCCTTAATATTAAAATATTTGTCCAACACACAAGGTATAAAGAGGCTGGCAGTAGTTCGAGACTACCCTGGCCAACATGGTGAAACCCTGTCTCTACTAAAAATAAAACAATTAGCCGGGCGAGGTGGTGCACACCTGTAGTCTCAGCTACTCAGGAGGCTGAGGCAGGAGAATTTCTTGAACCCAGGAGGCAGAGTTGCAGTGAGTAGTGATCGTGCCACTGCACTTCAGCCCAGGTAACAGAGTGAGACTAGGTCTCAGAAAAAAAAAAAAGAGAAAAGGCCAGGTGCTGTGGCTCATGCCTGTAATCCAAGCACTTTGAAAGGCTGAGGCAGGAGATGATGGCTTGAGCCTGGGAGTTCAGAAGCAGCCTGAGCAACACAGACCCTGCTCTCTGTTCTCTACCAAAAAAAAAAAGAGAGAGGAAAAGACAAAAAGGAGTCCACAATGTGGATGAAGACACTAGTAACATCTAGATATGTAAAGAATTCTGACAACTCAACATGAAAATTGAGCCAATGATATGATCAAGAATTTTGCGAAAGAAAACTTGAATGGCCAATAAACATCTGAATGATGCTAATGCTCACGGCTAGTCTGTAGGTGAAAATAAGGGGCCGGGCACAGTGGCTCAGGCCTGTAGTCCCAGCGCTTTGGGGGCTGAGACGGGTGGATCATTTGAAGTCAGGAGCGCGAGACCAGCCTGGCCAACATGGTGAAACCCTATGTCTACTAAAAATGCAAAAATTAGCCAGGCGTGGGGGTGGGCGCCTGTAATCCCAGCTACTCGGGAGGCTGAGACAGGAGAACTGCTTGGACCCGGGAGGCAGAGGTTGCAGTGAGCTGATATCACACTACTGCACTCCAGCCTGGGCGACAGAGCAAGACTCTGTCTCAAAAAAATAAAATAAATAAAAATAAGGATCACAGTGAGACAGCATTTAAAACTCCTAGACTGTCCCAAATGAAGAATGTAGAATAGGAACTCTGATACATTGCTGCTGGGAATGAAAGAGATATAACCATCTAGGAAATAATTTGGTATTATCTCATCAAGGTGAACTTATACCCTGGGATCCAGCAATTTCATTTGTAGGTAAAAGACCCTAAAGAGACTTTTCAAACACTTGGCTAAGGAGGCATTGACAAGAATATTCAAAGCAATATTGTTTATAACTTCAAGAATAAATCCAAGGAACAATCCAAATGTCCGTGGCAGGACAATGGATAAATTGTGGCAATTCAAAACAGTGAAAATAATACAACATGCACAAAACAAGGGTGAATCCTAGTACCAATGCTGAGCGAATACAAAGCAAGACGCCGAAGACTAGATGCCATTTGTACAAACCTCAAAAACAAGCAAAAACAAACATTCTTTCAGCCAATGTGTGTATGCGGTTGTGAAACTCCTTTTTATAAAGAAAGAAAAGGAATGAAGAAATGATTATTACAACAATCGGTAGTTACCTCTGGGTCACAGCTATGGAGACAGGAACAAGGAGGGACACACAGGAGCTTCAGTGGTTTCTGGTAATGTTCTGATTCTTAAGTCAGGCCATGGGTGGTTCATTTTATTATTAAGCCTTCCTATACCTTATATACATATATATGTAATATGTATCACATAATACCCCTTCAGAATTTAGAAAAACTTGACTGCAAAATGGGATTTGTAAAAATATCTTTATGTAAAATATTTTCAGAACATTAAACAATACTTTGAAGAATTTAGCTCTTCTCTGCCTGCCTCCAAAGCCAGCAAATACGGGATTACTTCTATTGTTCCAATGACTATAAGAATAGCAGAGGCCAAGGAAACATCTCTTGTATGAGAGTTGTCATGGAATCAGATTTGTTGTAAAGAATCATTTATATTCTGGACTGTCCACCAGCGGAAGGAATACAAAGACAACATATGCATATATAACATCAAGATTATCGCTGGTTCCTCTACACCAGCAACAATCACAAAGAAAATGCTACCGAAACATCCAAACAGCCACAATAACCATCAGTGATTTTATTGAAGACTTATTCACAGTATTTTGACCTGAGAAATGGTAATTGTAACATACCCCTTTAGGCGCCCACATTGATTTAACAGTCCTGCAGTCCTCTCTTTAGGCTTCAAGATAATTGTGATTTCACTGCACCCCAGATACTTCCTTTGGAAGTGGAGCCAGGCCTCAAGACTGTTCTTAGTCACTCCTCTCCCACATCTGATTACAGACACTGCCTCTGCTTCCATTACCCCAGCAGCTGTCTAGTGCACTTGAACTACAAAATGGGCCCTCACTTCTTTCCTAGCCCAGCTCCATCTTGGTAAACCGTAAGACAGACAGGAGTCCCCAAGGGCACAAAACAGTTTCTTTCCAGATGATCTTAAAGGAAGGGGGAAAAGGAAGCATATGTGCTAATGGAGCTTCTATGGCTGAAACAATTTATCTGCAGATGCCTAGCCACACACTGATCAATTTGTTCTGCAGTAACTGAAATTTGTGATTCATCTGAAGGCAGTGAGAAGTGGTGTGTCCATCTGAGGGGGGTCAGGGCTCTTACCTGACTAAGCTGGTACGTTAGCCCATAAGTGAAACAAAATGGCACTTTTTAGAACTACTTCAGATTCAGTTAAATTTCCAACTTACTGAAATACTTTCTCTGACAGATTCTATGCTGGTCTCTAAGACTTGACAGAAAATAAAAATATCAAATTAAAGTGACAAGTTAACTAAGGGAGCTGACCACTGGGAGAAAAATAGGAAAGTTGTATGATATGATCCCAAAACTGGATGGGAAAAACAAACAAACAACATATTTGAGGGACACTCATGAGTGGCCACGGCACACAGCTCCACAGCAGGACTCACCTGGACTTGACAATGTGCCAGCAGTATCAATACAACCTGGAGTGGCGCCCAGAGAAGACAAATTCACTTGAAATTTCATTCAAAATTTTCCCAGGACCAGTTTTTAAGAGTATTGGCCAGAATTTATTAAGGAAGCAAGAGGGTTAGTTTAAATTCTGGGAGGTCCAGGCAACATCAGAGCCATTTCCTGTTCCTGGGAGCAGAAGCCAGTGAGTTTCTGGTCCTCCTTTGAGCTCTGCTAATTCTTGCTGGTTTGAGGCCAATAGGCTAGAGCACATGCCCCCCAGCAGCACTCCTCATGCTCCTCTTGCAGCCAAGAAAAAGACCTATAACAATGCCGAGGTGCCTTTTAAGTGCTCCTAAGACAGCTTCAACGCAGCTTTGGACAAGGGACACAAAACCTCAGAGAAACCATAAAACACAATCCATATGGCACCATAATATTAATTTCTTCTGGGAATTCTGCCCTTACTCAAAACCACACAGCCATGAATACATAAATACCACTTTTGGAGCCATCTAACAAAGACACGAGAGGAAATGGGGAGAATAGGAGAGCCGACCACCGCAAGTGCTTCGCCTGAGTCTTACTGGTGAGCGTCCACAGTGGCAAGCAAGCCTTGTTTGTAATGGTCTCATCTGAAGAGCTACACAGCAAGGACACTGCAGATATCAGACCATGCCATCTACATGGTTAGAACAGCTAGAGAGATCTAAACTGGGGGCAGTGAGGCCTGTAAAGACTTTAAGAGAAGCAGCAGAATCCAGACTGTGAGAAAAAGAGTCTCTGAAGACATCGGACCTGGACAGGCTGCCATCTCTTATGATTATTTCCTGTGTGGCTGTGAAGGTTAATGGGATAAAGCCCTCACTGTCAGCAGACAGAAGAATCCAGTGGGAATCTGCAAACAAAAATAAATACATAGGCAAATTACTATATATAATTCTTATGATGAAACATACGACTACAGTTTTTTTTTCTGAGTGAAGGAATATAGTAGTTGATAATAGTCAACTTGATCCTTATAGGATTTTACAGAGAATGGGGTATTGGGAAGACTGGGTATCACTTAGGGTCAGGTAGGGGAAAAAGGGTAAAAAAATGAAATGATATTTGATGTTCAATGTGGTGGCTACTGTTAAAAGAATGAGGCGTAAAAAAACAACCATGCTCCACTTCTGATGAGCCTGGCGTGACTCAGTTCTTTGCCACTTAGGAGTATCATTTGCATGTCCAGCTTTACTTCATATTAGAATGGCAGCTCCTTAAGGAAGTATACTGCAATGCTGCTATGATCTTTACATTTTAGTGCAAAAGAAATATATGAGGCTTTCTGTTACTTCCTTGCAGTTGTTATATACTGCTTTTCTAACTTTTTTTTTTTTTTAAACATGGAACGCTTTAGGAATTTGCGTGTCATCCTTGTGCAGGGGTCATGCTAATCTTCTCTGTATCGTTCCAATTTTAGTATATGTGCTGCCGAAGCGAGCACTGCTTTCTAACTCTTTTCTAATTTTTTCATATGTACATTTAACTTTTCCAGTTAGGCTGCAAGTTCCCTAAGGGCAGGGTGCATATTTTCCATATGTTTTGGCACCTATATTAGGCCTGGGTATACAGTAGGCAATTAATAATTTTTTTTTTTTTTTTTGAGATGGAGTCTCACTCTGTTGCCCAGGCTGGAGTGCAGTGGCACGATCTCGGCTGACTGCAACCTCCACCTCCCGGGTTCAAGCGATTCTCCCGCCTCAGTCTCCTGAGTAGCTGGGACTACAGGTGTGAGCCACAACGCCTGGTTAATTTTTTGTATTTTTAGTAGAGATGGGGTTTCACCATGTTAGCCAGGATGGACTCGATCTCCTGACCTCGTGATCTGCCCGCCTCAGCCTCCGAAAGTGCTGGGATTACAAGCATGAGCCACTGCGCCCGGTGGGAATTAACAATATTTGTTAAGGCTGAGTGTGGTGGCTCATGCCTGTAATCATAGCACTTTGGGAGGCCAAAGTGAGAGGATCACTTGAGGTCAGGAGTTCAAGACCAGCCTGGGCAACACAGTGAGACCCCTGTTAGCTATAATTTTTTTTTTTAATTGGCTGGGCATGGTGGTAAGCACCTATAGTTCTCGCTAGTCAGGAGTCTGAGATGGGAGGATTGCTTGAGCCCAGGAATTCAAGGCTGTAGTAAGCTATGATCACACCATTGCACTCTAGCCTGGGCAACATAGCAAGACCCTGTCTCAATAATAATAATAATAATAATAAATTACTTAACTATCTAGTGAATTACTGAACGGTTGGTACCGCTCATTTTCATTACTGATGCAAGTTAAAATAGATGGTGGAGGAGACAAGGATGTTGGGTAGGGTCAATTTCAGAACATGACCTACCATGCAGCATTTCAATGAGAGAAAGGCCAAAAGTCTGCTCAACTGTACTGAGCCTTAGTTTACCATCACAGAGAAGCACCGCTCTTTTTTCAACAACAGGACCTAGATAATAAGGTTTCTGCAAATAAGAAATAAAAGTTGTTAAACTGATCGCATAAGTAATGAAGTTAATATTTCTTAAGAAGCGAATGTGTAAATAGTTTTTTTTTTTTAAATTCTTATCTATTACCACTAATCACCTGGACGTCAGTTTTTGGTTTTTTTTTTGAGACGGAATCTTGCTCTGTCACTCAGGCTGAAGTGCAATGGCGCGATCTTCGCTCACTGCAACCTCCACCTCCTGGGTTCAAGCGATTCTTCTGCCTCAACCTTATGAGTAGCTGGGATTACAGGTGCGCACCACCACGCCCGGCTAATTTTTGTATTTTTAGTAGAGATGGGGTTTCACCATGTTGGTTAGGCTGGTCTCAAACTCCTGACCTTATGATGTGATCTGCCCACCTCGGCCACCTGAAGTGCTGGGATTACAGCTGTGAGCCACTGTGCCTGGCCGACTTCAGTTTTAAGGAGCTCTTTGTTGCTTTATTTAACACAACTAAAAATTCGGAACAAAACAGCCTTAATTTATTTTTCCTTTTGTTCTACTCTTTCCTCAGGGTTCTTCATCACTAGGAACTGGCTCTCCTAGAATACAACTAATAACACTAAAAGGATGATGGACAGCAGCCTGAGACACACAATCTGATGGTGAGAACAGCTGCCTGGCTGTTTGAGATACAGCTAAGACACTTCATGCTTCATTAGAAAAAAAATGCCAAGAAACAGTGTCCTAAGTGGTAGAGTAGAAGAGGATTTGATAAGTAAAATAAACAAACTGTGGTCAAAATTCACACAGTTTAGAAAAAGCACAAATAAAAATAAATGATTTGTAAATTTTAAAGTTATTAAAAATTGGCTGGGTACGGTGGCTCACCCCTTAGTCCCAAAAGTTTGGGAGGCTAAGATGGGCAGATCATGTGAGCTCAGGAATTCAAGATCAGCCTGGGCAACATAGCAAACCCGTCTTTACATCAGTAAAAAAGCCAGGCATGGTGATACGTACCTATAGTCCCAGCTACTCAGGAGGCTGAAATGTGAGGATCACTTGAGCCTGGGAGGTCAAGACTGCAGTCAGCCGAGATCATGCCACTGCTCTCAAGCCCAGGAAACAGTGAGACCCTGTCTCAAAAATAGTAATAATAAATAAATAAAGTCATTAAAAATAAGTTATCTTTAGAATGGTTTCAAATATACCTAGAGAAAAAAATATTGAAACATATAGCTCTAATTTAAGACAAATTAAAGCCCAAAAGTATAATCATAGAATATAGAATAAAAATAATGCTGCCAGGTGCAGTGGCTCACACCTGTAATCCAGCACTTTGGGAGGCTGAGGCGGTCGGATCCTGAGGTCAGGAGATAGAGACCATCCTGGTCAATGTGGTAAAACTCTGTCTTTGCTAAATGTACAAAAATTAGCCAGGCATGGTGGTACCTGCCTGTAATTCCAGCTACTTGGGAGGCTGAGGCAAGAGAATTGCTTAAACCAGGGAGTCAGAGGTTGCAGTGAGCCAAGATTGTGCCAGTGCACTCCAGCCTGGCAACAGAGCAAAGACTCCATCTCAAAAAATAATTAAAAAAAAAGAAATATTATTTCTAATTATATATTATGTGAAACAATATCTTCATATAAGCATTTAAAGAACAGTTTTGGCCAGGTGCAGTGGCTCACGCCTGTAATCCCAGCACTTTGGGAGGCCAAGGCTGGTGGATCACCTAAGGTCAGGAGTTTGAGACTAGCCTGGCCAATATAGTGAAACCCAATCTCTACTAAAAATACAAAACTTGGACGAGCGTGGTGGCACACACCTGTAGTCCCAGCTACTCGGGAAGCTGAGGCAGGAGAATCACCTGAACCCGGGAGAGGAGGCTGCAGTAAGCTGAGACGGTGCCACTGCACTCCAGGCTGGGCGACAGAGCCATACTCCATCTCAAACAAGAAAACAATAAAAATAAAGGACAGTTTTATAAATTATAGGTCTAACTTATTTTGTTGTTAAGCACTCTGGAGATCAGCTTGGGCAACATGGCAAGACCCCCATCTTGTAAAAAGAAAATAAAATTATACATCATTGTGGTAAGATTAACCACTCACAGAATATGTCTACTTAAGGCCAGGCGTGGTGGCTCTCACCTGTAATCCCAGCACTTTGGGAGGCTGAGGTGGGTGGGTCACCTGAGGTTGGGAGTTCGAGACCAGCCTGACCAACATGGAGAAACCCCATCTCTACCAAAAAT
Organism: Ateles fusciceps; assembly: GCA_036589455.1. NCBI lineage: Eukaryota > Metazoa > Chordata > Mammalia > Primates > Atelidae > Ateles > Ateles fusciceps. Next base: position 4,289,087 of record JAZHEH010001737.1, read on the forward strand.
ACAAAATTAGCCAAGCGTGGTGGTACATGCCTGTAATCTCAGCTACTCAGTAGGCTGGGGCAGAAGAATCACTTGGACCCAAGAGGCAGAGGTTGTGGTGAGCCCAGATAGCACCACTGTACTCCAGCTTGGGCAACAAGAGTGAAACTCTGTCTCAAAAAAAAAAAAAAAAAAAAAAAAAAAAGAATATGTCCACTAATATTTTAATATTTTTAAATGAAGTCACAGGAATATACTGTAAAAGTCAAAAACAACTAATCATTTATTTCAACTCTTATGAAATTATGAAATGTAACTTCTGAAATTATAGGGGAAATTACTTTTTTGCTTTTGATTATTATTTTTTTTAACTTTTATTTTTCCTATTACAAAAGGAATACATGATCCATTTTTTAAAAGTATAACAGGGCTGGGCACAGTGGCTCATACTTGTAATCCCAGCACTTTGGGAGGCCGAGGCAGGTGGATTGCTTGAGGTCAGGAATTCGAGACCAGCCTGGCCAACATGGTGAAACCCCATCTCTACTAAAAATACAGAAACTAGCTGGGGGTAGTGGTGCACACCTGTAATCCCAGCTACTTGGGTGGCTGAGGCAGGAGAATCACTTGAGGCAGTGGTTGCAGTGAGCCAAGATTGTGTCACTGCACGCCAGCTTGGGTGACAGAGTGAGGCTCTATCTAAAAATAAACAAAAAATAAATAGATAAAAGTATAACAGAAATATATAATGCAGAGAATAAAGTCCTCAAAATTCAATCCTCCAGAGATAACTACTAACAACAGCTTGGTTGGATTATATCATTATAAACTAAAAAACTGAGGAATTGAAAGGGCAACAAAACATTTCTTTCTTTTTTTTTTTTTTTTGAGACAGAGTCTTACTCTGTTTCCCAGGCTGGAGTGCAGTGGCGCGATCATGGTTCACTGCAGCCTCAACCTCTTTGGCTCAACTGATCCTCACACCTCAGCCTCCCAAGCAGCTGGAACTACAGGTGGTGCCACCAAGGTTGGCTAATTATTGTATTTTTTTGGCAGAGACAAGGTTTTGCCGTATTGTCCAGACTGGTCTCGAACTCCTGGGCTCAAGCGATCTACCCATTTCAGCCTCCCAAAGTTCTGGGGTGACAGGTTTAAGCCACTGTGCCCGGTCAAACATGGTAATTTTAACCTTAGTTTTTAAAAATATAAAATTTTACATTTACGAATGTTTTAAAAATAGAAAGATACATTGTTGTTTGCAAGTAAAATAGCCTAAAGAAAATAAATTTTAAAATAATATATTTTTAAAATAAATTTAAACAATTAGATATTATGTTTTTTGGATTAGATAAATGTACAGAAAAAATATGGAAATATTTACATCTAACATCTAATAAAATAATAAAATAAAAACATCTAAATATATAACTATATATTTTCTCTAAAGGGTAGATTATGGAAAATTTTTACTTTCAACATTAAATATTTCTGTAATGGTTAAATTTTGTTCCTCCATAGGTATATATTACTTTTGTAATTAGGAAAAAAAATACTATGCAGCTGCGGAAAAAAGATGAAAACAGAGCTCTGTGTGCTGAAATGAAGAGCTCTCCAGGACATACTATTAAATGGAAAATGAAGTGTATACATCACCTTAACTTCTGTGTAACAAAAGGGGAAATAAAAATACATACTAAAGTCTGCTAGTATCTGCATAAAGACATAAAAATAAAAACCGTTACCTAAAGGAGGAAAGGAGAATAGGCTGAAGAAACATGAAGTAGGAGTAAGAGTTCTTGGTATATAGTTTTTATTAAAATACTGTTTTGCCTTTTAAACCAAGTAAATGAATTACCTATTTAAAAAGATTTTAAAAAAGGCCAGGATGGTGGCTGGCACCTGTAATCCCAGAACTTTGGGAGGCTGAGACAGGTGGATCACCTCAGGTCAGGAGTTTGAGACCAGCTTGACCAATTTGATGAAACCCTGTCTCTACTAAAAATACAAAAATTAGCTGGGCATGGTGGCATGCGCCTGTAATCCCAGCTACTTGGGAGGCTGAGACAGGAGAATCACTTGAACTCAGGAGGCAGAGGTTGCAGTGAGCCAAGATCGTGCCATTGCACTCTACCCTGGGCAACAAGAGCAAAACTCCGTCTCAAAAAAATAAAATAAATAAATAAATAATAAAATTTAAATTAAAAAAAAACATAAAAGAAAAAACATTCTTTAAAAAGTCATAGTAGGAAAGAAATAAAAACTAGTTATCACATTTATAAACAAAATAATAAAAAATATCAAAACTATGACTGGGTCTGGTGGCTCACACCTGTATTCCCAGCACTTTGGGAGGCTGAGGCAGGAGGCCTGCTTGAGCCTAGGAGTTCCAAACTAGCCTGGGCAACATAGTAAGACCCTGTCTCTATAGTTTAAGGAAAAAAAAGTTAAAAAAAATTAAAACTCTATTACTGAAAACTTCACGTAGTTAATGTGGCAAAAATTCTCTTCAAAAAAATCTAGGGTTAGGGCCACATGTAGTGGCGCACACCTGTAATCCCAGCACTTTGGGAGGCTGAGGCAAGATCACTTGAGCCCAGGAGGTCACAATCAGCCTAGACAAGATAGAAAGATCCTGTCTCTGCTAAAAAATTTTAAAAAAGAAAATTGGCTGAATGGTGGCACATACCTGTAGTCTCAGCTGCTCAGGAGGCTGAAGCAGGAGGATCACTGATCAGATTGGTAAGATGTGAGGAAAAGGACAGACTTATACATAGCTGGTGGGCGTGTGATGATGCATTGTTAAGAAAAAATCTTTGAGAAGCAATCTGGCATCTATTAAAAGTAGAAACATATACTCTTCAAATTTGCATTTCTACTTCTGGGAACCAATCCAAAAGAAATAAAGGTACTAATACGAATGGAAACATATAAGAGTACTACTGCAGCATTATTTGGAGTAGCTAAAAACTGAAAACAAAGTGAATGTCAATCAAAAGGGAATGGCTAAATAAAGAGCATACTCTCAGTATGAAGTAAAGAGTGCACCAGCCGGACGCGGCAGCTCACGCCTGTAATCCTAGCACTTTGGGAAGCCGAGGTGGGTGGATCACGAGATCAGGAGATCGAGACCAACCTGACTAACATGGTGAAACCCCATCTCTACTAAAAATACAAAAAATTAGCTGGGCGTGATGGCATGCGCCTGTAGCCCCAGCTACTGGGGAGGCTGAGGGAGGAGAATTACATGAACCCAGGAGATGGAGGTTGCAGTGAGCCGAGATAGCACCACTTCACTCCAGCCTGGGCAACAGAGTGAGACTCCGTCTCAAAAAATACATAAATAAATAAAAGATTGTACCATATCACCCCATTTTTGTAAAAACAATGACAAACCACCCCCACATACCTATATCTATGTACACAAAGACCTGTGTTAGATCACATGAGCATGGAGAAAGTCATGAAAGGATCCACGTTAAGCTGCTGATTTCAGCGGGTTAAGGGGAAGATGGAGCAAGGCCATATTTTATATAGAAGGAAAGTATCCATGATAAAAAACATGTATGATAATATGATCCCATGTATATATTTTTGCATATGCATGCATAAAGAAATACATTAAAACATTTTAAATGAACATAACTTTTTTTTTTTTGAGACAGAGTCTCGCTCTGTTGCCCAGGCTGGAGTGCAGTGGCATAGACTTGGCTCACTGAAACCTCGGCCTCCTGGGCTCAAGTGATTCTCCTGCCTCAGCCTCCTGAGCAGCTGGAATTACAGGCATACGCCACCATGCCTGGCTAATTTTTGTATTTTTATTGGAGACAGGGTTTCACTATGTTGGCCAGGCTGACCTCGAACTCCTGACCTCAGGTGATCCACCTGCCTCAGCCTCCTAAAGTGCTGGGGTTACAGGCGTGAGCCATGGCGCCCTGCAGCATAACCTTTTCTGTAACTGCAGGAGTATCTCTATTACATAAGGAAAAGGTTGTCTCAATGAAATAACGATTAAATTTTTCTTCTAAATGTAAATTGCCAGAATTAGTACAGTCATTTATTTTTCCACACCACACACCTGATAAAATCATGATGTGGACTAATATGTATGCCTATCTAGTTGGTAGGCTAAGAACCAACCAACCTGCAAAGGTGTACCAACTTGCCTGTAATATAACATGCCCAGCTTAGTGAAGTTCAGTTACAACACCATCTTCCTCATCAATATGTTTCTTGCAACACTCACCCAAGCTGCAGGAACTTTTATGTATAGTGGTAGTTCCTCAAAGGAGAATTTACCTGGCAAATGATGTGAACATATGGAAGATCTTGAGAGAGTGGATACACTGAAGACGATTTCCTCCCATTATGCAGACAGTTTTTGAGTTCAGAAAAACACCGTTGCATTTCAACCAGTATCCTAGATAAAATTTCCACTTCCTTAGACAGCTCATGAGTTTCCTTTTCACTTTGTAAGTTCTTTCCTTGAGGCAAATGAGGAGGCTCCAGTGGGCTGGTGTGGTCTGGTGTGCTGCTGTGTCTGGGCAGTGTTGCTGGCTGGATAACAGGCTCAGCATCTAGGGCTATGGAGCCATCATAGATTCTAGACAGAGGATTCTGGATTTCTTTAATAAGTGTTTTTCCAGGCCTTCCATTCTGACTACTGGCATTAGCTGTCAGCAATAGCCCTTTGTTCTGATGACAAAAATCTGGGGAAAGACTTTCAATTAACTTTTTTCTATTTGCTTTATTTAACAGAGCACTGAAAAAAGAGTAGGTAGTCTGGCTTTCACTTGATGTTATTGAAGATTCTTCTTCCAACATTACTTCTCTAACAGTCAAGCTAAGGACATACTGATCAGACTTTGAAGAAGGAAGAAACGTTGTATCGGTGAGTTTTTGTTTTCCTACCAAAATTAGTAATAGTTGGTCTGTCAAGAAACATATCCCTTTTGGTCTTTCAGTGTTCTCTAATTGAATTTGCTGGATGTTTGGTACTGAAGATGGAATGACAGAGTAGATCAAAATTATATTGCAAGTGTTGGAAGCCACTGCCACTACCTGTGCTTTAAGATTAAATGCTATCAGATCAGGAACCAGAATGCCTGGAATAGTGACTTTTCTTGTCATGGTAACTGCTTTCGTAAAGGTCACAAGGACCAAATGTGAAGAATCTTGGCCAGTTCCTGTCAAGTAGTCCTTTTTTCTTAGACAAATAAGAGAATTATCCTCAGACTTACGTTGATTGAAATGTATGTGAGTTAGATCCAGAGGTTCTAAATAGGAAGAAGAAACTGATATTTCAGAATTTGTTTCAGAATCAGCTGCCTCTTTATCCATAGAGGGTACTTCACCAATAACTGGTAAAGTGTACAGAGTCCTGTCTTTACTGTTAGGTGGGACATTAAAGGTTTCAGATGCATTTAAGCCACAGATCTTATCCAGTGGAAGCTCAGTGGCTATAGCAACCTGTGAGTCCACAGTTGCTGTGATGGAGCAGACGTGACTGTCCACATCAAACACCAGGCAGGAGGAGCACCTGTGAAGAGTCTTCTGAGCACTGTCCCAAATATAAGAAAGCAGGCTGCTGCCTATTGCGACCACCAGCCTCAGGCCATCCTGGGTCCAACATGCACAGTGAATGCGGCCCTGGGTGTTGATGTCTGCCTTTACCTGGGAATTGTCAGAGTGCACATTAGGGAAAATGGAGACATCCTGTGCAGTCAACACAGTCAGAATAGCATATTTTGGGTGCCACAAACAGCCCTGGGGAAGGATAGGTAGTGACCATCTAATCTCACAAGTCTGAGACGTTACACATTTGTTTGTCTCCATAGGGCTGGGACACAGCTGCCACACAGTGACATGCTTCTCATGCTGGACAGCGAGCAGAACAGGTGTGTCAGCTGCAACGGGTGGGGCCCAGGACAACCCACAGACACATTCAAATTGTCCAATGACTTTGGAGTCCCCAAACTTGACCTCTCCACTGTGAAGCTGTAAATCAGTTAGGACAACTTGATTCCCATCAGTCCAGGCAAGGCCATGGATCGGGTGCACTGCTTGATGCAACGCATTCAGCCCAGTCCTGAGTAGTCTTCCTTTTCCCAACTCCATCCTTCTGATAAAGGTTTCCTGAAATGATTAAGAAGGAAAGTTACATCATGAGAAATCTAGACAAATCTCAAATGCAGGACATTTTATAAGACAACTGACGGCTGGGTGCGGTGGCTCACGCCTGTAATCCTAGCATTTTGGGAGGCTGAGGTGGGTGGATCACTTGAAGTCAGGAGTTCAAGACCAGCCTGGCCATCATGGTGAAACCCCATCTTAAGAAAAAAAAAAAAAGACAACTGGCTTAGACCCTTCCCAGGTTAATAATATGTAGGAAAAAAATGACAGGGAGAGTACTGTAAATTAAGAGACTACTGAGCTATAACAGGCAAATACATTGTATAGACTTTGGATCTTGAATTAAAGAAATAAAATGTACCAAATGAAGATTTTTAGAACTGGGGGAAATCTGAGTATGGAATGGATATCAGAAAATATCGTGGAGTTGTTAATTTTCTTAAGTGTGAACATGGTATTGTGATTATGGAAGATGATTAAATTTACCCCAAATTTATTACTTGGGGTAAAATGTCATGATGCCTACAATGTGCTTTCAAATGGTTTGACAAAAAGAAAAACCCAAATTTTCTATCAACACACAGAGAGAGAAAACAAATGTAGCAAACTGTTAATAATTGTTGAATCTAGATTGTGGCTATGTGAGTATTTACGGTACTTTCATCTTTTAAGTTAGAAAATTTTCCAATTAAAAATTTGAGAAAAGTCTCCTCCATCATCTAATTTCTATTCATCCTTTTACTGCCAAATCAATGAACAACTGATAAGCACATCTCTGACTTTATTAGCACTTATTTCAAATCCTTCCAAAGTGGCTTTTATCTCTCTACTGAAATGACACTCAAAAATCACTGTTTCTACTTCAACTTCATCATATTCAACAGCACTTAATAATTTTCAGAACATTTTCACATTCCCTATTGCATTTTATCTTACAATAATCTTTTACAATAATGTAAAGTAGGTTAGGCAAGTATTATCTTCATTTTTTCACCCTGAATGTTTCTTCCCCAGGCATTTGAATCACTAAAGAAGTACATGCTTAGGCCAGGTATGGTGGCTCACACCTGTAATGCAAGCATTTTGGGAGGCCAAGGTGGGCAGACCACTTGAGGCCAGGAGTTCAAGACCAGCCTGGCCAACATGATGAAACCCCATCTCTACTAAAAATACAAAAATTAGCCATGGTGGCGCACACCTGTAATCCCAGCTACTGGGAAGGCTGAGGCAGGATCCCTTGAACCTGGAAGGTGGAGGCTGCAGTGAGCCGAGATGATACTACTGCACCCCAGCCTGAGCAACAGAGCAAAACACTGTCTCAAAAAACAAACAAAAGTATACACTCACTGCAATAAAACTCAAACAAACCCGAAGTGTCCAAAGGAAAACTGTTGGCTGGGTGCAGTGGCTCACGCCTGTAATCCCAGCACTATGGGAGGCCGAGGCGGGTGGATCACAGGTCAAGAGATTGAGACCATCTTGGCCAACATGGTGAAACCCCATCTCTACTAAAAATGCAAAAATTAGCTGGGTATGGTGGTATGTGCCTGTAGTCCCAGCTACTGCAGAGGCTGAGGCAGGAGAATCTCTTGAACCCGGGAGGTGGAGGTTGTGGTGAGCCGAGATCGTGCCACTGCACTCCAACCTGGTGACACAGCAATACTCTGTCTCAAAAAAAAAAAAAAAAAGGAACAAAATGTTGCAATAATAAACACAGACTGAGAAAGACTAATTTTAGTATAAAAACAATTGCTGGGCCAGATGCAGTGGCTCATGCCTTTAATCTCAGCACTTTGGGAGGCCACGGCACGTGGATCACCTGAGGCCAGGAGTTTGAGACTAGCCTGGCCAACAAGGCGAAACCTCAGTTCTACTAAAAATACAAAAATTAGCCAGGAGTGATGGCACACTCCTGTAATCCCAGCTACTCAGGAGGCTAAGACACAAGAATTGCTTGAACCTAGGAGGCGGATGTTGCAGTGAGCCGAGATGGCACCACCGCACTCCAGCCTGGGCAACAGAGTGAGACTGTCTCAAAAACAAAACTAAACAAAACCACTATTGGCTAGACACAGTGACTCATGCCTGTAACCTCAACACTTTAGGAGGCCAAGGCAGAAGGATTACTTGATCCCAGGAGTTTGAGACCAGAGAACAGCCCGGGCAACACAGCAAGGCTTAAAAACAAAACAAAACAACAATCTACAAACATATATAAAGTGATGTTTAACCTTACTAGTTATCAAAGAATTGTGTAAACCAGCAGGACTCATTTTTCACCACTCATTCTCTTCTTAATATACTTCAAATGAACTCCATTCCAATCTCTTCTCCAAAACATCTCTTACAAGTCCACCAGTGCCATCCTGTTACTGAATCTAAATATTTTTCAGCCTTGTTTTACTCAGTGTCAAAGAAAGAACTTGAGAAGTTGTCTTCAGACTCTAAATCCAAAGAAATGTATTCTCTACCAACCTGGTGGCTTGTTTATCTGTAAATTATTTCTCATGTCTCCTTGCTAGCTTTGTCCTTGCTCTTAGGATCTTTTACTTAAAGGAAAAAAAAAGGTCTATTAATGCTTTTCTATATATGATGTCAGATTAAGTGGTTCTGCAGTGGCTTGCTAAATGGAGAAAAAAGTCCCCTGTCATTACTAATGAAGAAAACCGTGATCTCTATCCCACTGGTCTTATGAAAGATAATAGATGTTTTTCCCCCTAATATCTACTTATGTACTTTAAAAAGGCTTTTATTGATAAATAATACATGATACACTTTCATGGGCAGAGAAAATTCCTAATGGGCCAATTACATCTAAGTCGATATATATATTTTAGGATACCAAATTCAGTCTAATGTCAATGAGGGTGTGTGTGACCAGGGTAGCACAAGATAAGGATTTGAGAATAAGAGAAAAATAAACATGAGAATAAGTTTACTGGGGTTATTTTTTGGGAGGGGGACAGTCGTGCTCCATTGCCCAGGTTGGAGAGAAGTGGTGTGATCTAGGCTGCAATCTCCACTTCCTGGGTTCAAGGGATTCTTGTGCCTCAGACTCCCGAGTAGCTGGAATAGGCACCCGCCACCACGCACGGCTAACTTATGTATTTTTAGTACAGACGGGGTTTTACCATGTTGGCCAGGCTGGTCTTGAAAGCCTGACCTCAAGTGATCCTCCTGCCTTGGCCTCCAAAGTGGTGGGATTAAGCCACCATGCTGGGCCAGTTTACTGAGGTTTTTAGAAAAATGAATTTTAATACTGTCATCTTCAGTAACAAGAAGAAATATGGCACATTTTTCTCAAAAACCCAATGATTACAAAAATCTGCTCCATTCCTTTCTACTCCTGTTAGCCCAGGTTCTGACTTCTCCCTTTTTATTAGGGTAGAACAAGAAGTCCCCTTGATACCAGTCTCTACATTCCAAATGAGCCTGCATACTACGTGTTGTTGGGTAGAATTATCTTTTTAAAAAAAACATAGCTCTGATCATTTTGCTTTACTGCATAAATACCTTTGATGAATCCCCCACATCTACAGTACATATAAAAAAGCCTCAAAATGTCTTAACAAGGCATTTAAGGCCTTACATTATCAGATACTGATATATCTAACTTTTCTCTAATCATAAAGGGCATGGTGAAGAATTTGGAATCTGGGGGGAACCAGCATATATTTGAATGACAATAAGCACAATGGACCTGAGAAAGAAGAAAGTTGATTAGTAATTTGAATGCCACAAAGTGAAAGTGAAGCAAGTCTGTAACTATTTCAGTAGAGATAAAAGGCCAGATTCAAGAGATGTGTTTCTAAAGCAGATGGAATAGACAGTGATATCAGATAGGATATAAGTAGTGAGGAAGAAAAAAGAATTACGGATAACACCCAGATTTTTAGCTTGAGAAATTGCTGAACCATTAACCAGAGCATGTTTCAAAGGCAAGAAAGGCAGAGCAGGCTGGGTGTGGTGGCTCATGCCTATAATCCCAGCACTTTGGGAGGCTGAGGCAGGCAGACACCTGAGGTTACCAGTTCGAGACTAGGCTGGCCAACATGGTGAAACCCTGTCTCTACTAAAAATACAAAATTAGCTGGGCGTGGTGGCGTGCACCTGTAGTTCCAGCTACTCGGGAGGCTGCAGCAGGAGAATCGCTTGAACCCAGGAGGTGGAGGTTGCAATAAGCCGAGATTGCACCACTGCATTCCAGCCTGGGTGACAGAGCAAGACTCTGTCTCAAAAAAAAAGAAAAGAAAAGAGAAAGAGAGAGAGACGGAAGGGAGGGAGGGAGGTAAGAAAGGCAGACAGAGCACAGTGGCTAACACCTGTAATCCCAGCACTTTGGGAGGCCAAAGTGGGAGGATTGCTTGAGGCCAGGAATTCAAGACCAGCCTTGGCAACACAGGGAGACCCCAACTCTACAGAAAAAATTTTTAAAAATGAGCTGGGTGCTCGCTTTGACAGCCCATATACTAAAACTGGAATGATACGGAGAGTAGCGTGGCCCCTGCACAAGGATGAGCTGCAGATTTGGGAAGTGTTCCATAAAAAAGGAAAAGAAAAAAAGAATAAAATAAAAATCAGCTGGGTGCAGCATCACACACCTGTAGTCTAGTTAATCAGGAGGCTAAGAGGATCACTTGAGCTCAGGAGTTCTAGGTTACAGTAAGCTATGATCATACCACCGCACTCCAGCCTGGGTGACAGAGTGAGACCCTGTGTGAGGTGGGTGCAGTAGGTGAGGAGGAAGGTGTGTAGTATGTGATATATTTGGTATTAACATGTGCTTCATGTAAAATGTCTACATGGTACCAATGTACATTAGGCAGGCAGAGGTAAAGATTTGGAAATCACCGACATGGGGTTAATAATTAAAGTCAAGGCAGTAGAGAACCTCACTGTAAAAGATGAGAGAGCCAGGAGGACCAAGGTTTAAATGATCTTCAGGCATTCCCCAACACTACTGATTTTGCCTGAAACTAACTGTATACCTATTGTTTCACAATCTCCAAAGTATAAGTTTTCTGGAGAACATAAAATCAAGAACCCTGCGTGTTTTAGGAGGGAAAAGACCACTGTATTAGTTCAGGAGAGGGGTGGTAGAAAACCAAGAGCTGATGCTCAGTATATGACCATTTAATTCTGTTTTTCATCTTCTTTAAAGACAACTCATGATGAGAATCAAGGGATTCAGGTGAACTGGAGCATTTCCAGTAGGTTTAAACAAAAGTAGATCCCTTTCCCAACTTGTTTTCCAAGTTTATTGTGTTTCCACTATAAAATAATTTCAAATTATTTACCCTTATGTGAAAAAAAAATCACACATAAGAAAGGTAAAAATTAAGAAGAGTTAACGAAAAAACATTCATCTAAGGAAAATTACGACTACATCTCTCTAGACTCTTCTACGCATAGTTTGGCTGTCAAACTTTTTTCAGTCATGCTGTGCAACTTTGTATCACGGTTTTCACTTAACATTATATAATTAGCATTTCCCCATGTTATTTAGAAGTTTTATAAATTAGTTTTAGAGGCCACTTCACATACACTCAGTGAAGTGACATAATGTACTGAACAGCTCCTGGCTGTACCCAATTTTACCCCGCTATAAATAACGCTGTGACCGTGGTCTTAATGCTTAAAACATTTCCTGACTTTCGATGACTTCCTTGGGACACATTCCCAGGAGTATTATTCACGAGTCACAGTCATATTCGCTCGTTTACACCCACACCCAGCTCGGTCCTCATCCCGCGACCCCTCACACGCGGCCCGCCCCATTCTCCTCATGCTCTGTGCACTCCTGAATCTCCTCCCTCCCTCCCGACCCCCATCCCCCATCTCAGCCGCCCCCCAACGATCCACTTCCCTCCTGACCCCCTACAGCCTCCCGACATCCGCCAGCCCAGGCAGCAGTGGAGACAAAATACCTTAGGTCTCACTGCCTCACAAAAACACCAGTTTCTCTGAGGAAGCCCAACATCACGCCGCCGCAGATCAGAAGCTCTGGGAAGCCACCGGAAGCACCGGCCCTCAGTCCTCTGATAGGTGAGCGATGACCGCGCACTCTCCGCGATGGCCACGTCTATTGGCTTTTGAATGTGCACGTTAGGAGAGGGTTTGTCCCACTGGCCAATAAGTTCTGGCTCTGCCGCACGGATCTCTGGGAGTCGTAGTTTCCATTTGAAACCACGGACCGCAAGCCCGCCACATTTATCCTCCCCAAAGCACTTGAGCTCCTTCCCCAACTTCTCTTCGGTTCTCTTCAGGAGCCCTAGGATCAACACTGTTTCTTAACCTTCTTTAAACTCCGATAAAATCTCTCCAGGAAAATGTTCTTATCTGTACACAAAATATTGTGCATTCAACTGAAACTGCTTCATGGGCCTGTCCCAGCTACAAATCCCTGTTCTACACCGACCCTAAGCGTGCCTGCTCTGGTGCATCCCTTAGGCTTAGTGCATTCCTGAGGCTTCTATAGACCAGCTACACGCATGGAAGACTCTAGGCCACATCTCGGAGTAGCCCATGAGAAATTCCAAGTCCTGACCTTCACACTACAGTTAACCATCGTCTTTCTTGAACAACACAGTCGTCCTCCTTCAGGAATGCAGACAACCTCATCTGGGACCTAAGCATACAAGAGAGTGGGGGGTGGGGAAATGGAGGAAGAACATCCTTGGGGCTCATGCTGGGCCCATTTGCCAGGCTTTTCTCCCCATGCCTATCTTCCAGTGCCACTTAGCAGAATCATACCTTCACATCAGTTTTTGTTTATGTTTTTCTTTTCTTTTCTTTTTTAAAAAATAAAGACGGCATGCCTATAATTCCAGCGCTTTGGGAGGCTGAAGCGGGTGGATAACCTGAGTTCAGGAGTTCAAGACCAGCCTGGCCAACATGGTGAAACCCTGTCTCTACTAAAAATACAACAATTAGCCAGATGTGGTGGCTCACGCCTGTAATCCCAGCTACTTGCGAGGCTGAGACACGAGACGAGAGGCAGAGGTTTCAGTGAGCCGAGACTGTGCCACTGCACTCCAGCCTGGCGACAGAGTGAGATTCTGTCTCAAAAAAAAAAAAAAAAAAAAAAAATAGAGACGGGATCTCTCTATGTTGCCCAGACTAGTCTCGAACTCCTGGGCTCAAGCAATCCTCCTGTCTCGGTCTCCCAGTGTTGAGATTGCAGGTGTGAGCCATTGTTCCAAAAATTGATATGCGCGGCCTCACATCAATTTTTGGAACAATGCAGATAATAATGGGGGGGGGGGAGTTTTAAAAGTCCTAATTACCCTTCAAACAAATGTTACCTCCTCCAGAAAATATTTTTCTACATTCCCGAATGTCTTTTTAGGTGGAGGAGGAACTCAAAGTAGAATTCATTTACATATTCATTCATTCACTCCACAGCCCTAATCACTCCACACGGTAACTGTGTATCCCCCGTCCCTCTCAGACTTAGTACCTGGAAGACAGCCATCCTGTCTTAATTCAATTGGTAGCCCCAGGGCGCATTTCTTTGCCTTGAGAACTGAGTACCCAATAAATGTGCGTGGAGCAGAACTACGCGAGATGGAGAAACAGGGGTTTAGGAGTGTGGAGGGGAGAGTCAGCAAGGACTGATGTCCTCCCTCCCTCCCCCCAGCTCTGCTCCTACAGATCCAGGACGCCTAGCGAGGGTAGGAACCTCTCCTGTGCTTCCGCAACGCTCTGAACTGCAGGGCACTGAGTGCATCTACTTAAAGTGATGGTTTCATTAGACAGTAACACAGCGAGACCCTGTTTCTACAAAAAATAAAAATAAAAAATAAAAAATTAGCTGGGCGTGGTTGCTCGCCCCTCTAGTCCCAGCTACTTGGGAGGTTGACGCAGAAGGATCGCTTGAGCGTCAGAGTTCGAGGTTGCTGTGAGCTAATGATCACGCCACTGCACTCCAGCCTGGGCGACAGAGCAAGATCCTCTCTCTAAATAAAAATAAAAATAAAGTGATGGTTTAATTGTCGGCCTTTGCCTCTCCTCTCCCCCGCCCCAAGTCTGTAGGACCGGGTTAACTCACCAGAGCTTAGCACAGATTCGATGCTAAATAAATGTGTATTGGACGAATGGGCTAATGAACGGATGGACGGAGGATGAGGGGGAGCTCACCACGCTCCCCGGTCAGTGGGTTATTGTCGTCAGCGGGGCTAGGCTCGCAAACAGCCGGGCGGGGTCCCTTCCCCCGGGCCCCGCCCCAGCCGACCCCACCTTTCCGCGCGGCTCCGCCCCACCGCCCCCTTCCCAGTGGCCCCTCCCCCGCGCAGGTCCCGACTCCAGCCGCACCTCCTCCGGCTCTGCAGTGGCGGCAGGGAGGCGAGCGGGGAGCGACTGCGGGGCCGGGGCAGGAGCCGAGCCGGGGTCGGGCAGCAGCAGGCACCACCGGAGGCGGGGCCTGTGGGACCGCTATGGGCGTGGAGATCGAGACCATCTCCCCGGGAGACGGTACCGGGGCTCACTACGGAGCCAGGGGAGGGGAGTGGTCCCGGGGCGGAGCCCGGCGGGCGGGGGTCTGATTCGGAGGTGGCGCGGAGGGTGCTGAAGGGTTGGGGAGGCTGGGTGGGGAAGGCTGGCGGAGACCCCGGACGGGATTCTTGGGGGTCTAAGAGACCGTCCTCCACCATCCTCTTCCGCGCTCACCTTTGGCAATGTAGGCGGCAGCCCGGAGGTGGGGTCTGCGGCCCGGAGGTGGGGGTCTTCGGCCCGGAGGCTGGGGTCTGCGGCCCACCACCGCCCGGGGCTGCTGCTGTCGCGGCTGCAACCGCTCGGTTTTCCGCTGCTGCAGATACCCAAGGCTGGGTTTCTTGCTTCGCTTTCCCTGCCCTGCTCAGCGAGCTCTGGAAACCAGGGAAGACCTGCTCTCCGGTCTCCGCTGCTCGGGACTTCCTCCTAGCGCGTTCCCCGCCTGGCCTCCCGTCGGGCCCCTGCGGGCGGGCTGTGAGCGGCTGTGGGGGACGGACCCAGGCTGGGGAAGGGGGAAGCCCTCCCTTGCCCGCTTCCGCATCTCGCTTTATCCTCCCGCCGCATTCAGACTCCCTGGCCACCCTGTCCACTCCCATGGCCTCCACATTGAAGCTTCTAAGCCCAGCCCTCCGACCTGCCAGACCTCTCCCTGGACGTCCCAGGGTGTGCCCTCGTCAGCAAGTTCAAAACAGAACTCACGCTTCCCACCTTCTCCCCTGAGTGATCCTTCTTACCCCCGTTCTGTGTCTCACTTTCCCAAGCCCTTGTATTATTGGGCCTGGGTATGCAAGGAATAGCCATTTCTTTATTTCTTGAAATTTAATTCATACCAAAGCCCCCATTGTCTGCAGGGTTTGATGGGCAAACTTCTTACCAGATATTATTAATATGAACAGCTCCCCTCCCCAGGAAATTGGGGAACTTCTTGGCTCCAGGCCATCTTCCTTGTCCAATCCCAACCACTAACTCACATCTCCCCTGGGGTACAGGCTTCTTTGCCCACGCAGGAAACCTTGGTGCTGGGTCTCAGAAAGCATCTCCCTGAGGCCTTGTCATCCCCCAGCAGCCCCTGAAGTGGTCTCCCCATCTTCAGTCTCTCCTCCCTGCCTTCAATCTCATCCCCAATCTCATATTCACTCCTTTTCTACACCATAGTCTGAGGACTTTTCTTAAAATGCATATTTGATCATGCCCTTCCCTCAGGCAGAAAATATTTTAATGATTTTTCTCTCTCCCTCAGGCAGAGGGGCCTTTGGTGCTGTGGTCTATTCTCACCTTCCACACTAGAGCGTCCTCTCTGACCACCTGTCCCTAAGCCCCCCCACCAACTTTTTCTCCAGCTTTCCCAAGCTGCCTGCAAGTTGTGAAACACACCACTCGTTTCAGCAAATATTTATTGAACATGTGTGCTAGGCTCTAGGGTGACAGCGTTGAAACAGACAGGGCTCCCGCTATTGCTGGACTCCAGGCCTTTGAACATACATGTCATTCCCTCTTCCCAGATGGTGTTTTTTAACTTCCTCTGGCAAACTCTTACTTGTCTTTCAAGACCTAGCTTCATCATTCTTTCCTCTATGATATTTTCCTTGACTTCTGCGGTGAGTTAGCTGCTCCCTCCTCCAGGCTCCCATAGAATCCTCTAAAGGTTGGCTCTGTGGTTAGCCTTCCCTAGGCTTTGTTATCCAGCCCCATAGCTTTAAATTCTAGTCAAATTTATACCTCCAGTGCAGACTCTTCATCTGCCTACTTGCAATATAAACGCAGATGTCTAATAGGCATCTCAAGATTGCCACCCGCACAAATCTGTTCCTCCCCAGTCTTCCCTATCTTAAGGAATAGTTCCACTCTTCATCCAGTTGCCCAAACAGAAAACCCAAGCGTCGTTCTTGTTGTCTCCTTTGTCCTCATCCTGGACCCCCTTTCCAATCCGATTGCACGCCCTGTCAGCTCCGCTTCCAAAATATGTCTCCAGTCTATTTCACTCTCTTCTCTGCTGCCACCACCTTAAATCAAGCTATCATTGATTTCTTGTCTGGATTATTGCAACAGACGCCTAACCGTCCATCCTACACACAGCAGCCAGAGTGATCTTATAAAATCTTAATTCGGATTATGTCATTCTCTGGCTTAAAACCCTCCAGTGGTTTCCTATTGCACTTAATATTAAATCCCACTCTGCAAGGCCTGCATGACCCATCTCCTTCCCATCTCTCTCCTCTCTCCCTTTTCCAGCACCAGGCTTCCTCGCTGGCGGCAAATGTACTGACTCTGTGCGCTTGTTACTCCTTCCCCAAGTGCGCTCTCCCAGTATTTTGCTCATCCTTCAAGTTCCAGCTCCAGTGGCACCTTCTCCAAGAGGCCATCCTGGACCACTCTTTCTGAAATGGCCTGTCCCACTGCATCTCCCTTTAATACATCATTGTGTATATTTTGTTTACAGTACTCATCATGAACCATAATCATTTTGTGTATTTAAGTATTGTCTCTGTCCATTAGAATATGAACTCCAGGGCGGGTATAGTGGCTCATGCCTATAATCTCAGCATTTTGGGAGGTTGAGATGGGAAGATCTCTTGAGCCCAGGAGTTCAAGGCCAGCCTGGATAACATGTCAAGACCCTGTCTCTACCAAAAAAAAAATTTTTTTTAAATTAGCTTGCTCTGGCAGCATGCACCTGCAGTCCCAGCTACTCAGAAGGCTGAGGCAGGAAGATTGCTTGAGCCCAGGAGGTCAAGGCTACACGGAGCGAGATCATGCTACTGTACTCCAGCCTGGGTGATACACTGAGACCCCTACTCTTAAAAAAAAAAAGTAAACTCTAAAAGAACAGGGATAGAGGTCTTGTCTGTAGTGTTCACTGCTGTATCCCTGTGATCAGGCACAGGCTGGGCACATCGTAGGTACTCAGTAAATATGTGTGGTTTTGTTTTGTTTTGTTTGCTTGTTTGTTAAGACAGGGTTTTGCTCTGTCACCCAGGCTAGAGTGCAGTAGCATGAACACAGCTCACTGCAGCCTTGACCTCCTGGGCTCAAGCAATCCTCCCACTTCAGCCTTTCGAGTAGCTGGGACTATAGGTGTGCACCACCACACCCAGCTAATTGAAAAGAATTTTCTTTTTTTTTTAGAGATGGGGGTCTCCCTATGTTGCCCAGGGTGGTCTAGAACTCCTGGGCTCAAGTGATCCTCCCACTTCAGCCTCCCAAAGTGCTGGGATTACAGATGTGAGCCACCGCACCTGGCCTCTCAGCAAATATTTGTAAATGATTATATTTATTCATAATCATTGGAGTAGAATCTGCATTATAATCCGGTATTTGTGTGTCTATTTCCGTACCTTCCTCTTGAGTTTATACGTTGCTCTGCATGTGTAAAGTCTGGTCCAGTCCTGGCACACAGAAGGCCAACTGTAAACATCTGTGGAATGGATGAAGTGAAGTAAAAGGAGCAATAAAAAAAATGGGGGTGGGGTGGGGGAAAGCCCAGGAGACAGCAGAGTGGAGAAGACCAAGGGTGTAAAGTAAATCCAGGCCAGAGAGGTGACGTGACTCGTTCTGGCTCATACAGGACCCAGAGCCAGAACTAGGGCCCCAGGTGTCTCCATGGTGTGGAGGCGAATGCAGGCTGGAACTCTTGGTCGGATCATACTTAATGTCCCAGGTGTTTTCCCAATACACTACTCCTTCATCTTCTCTCATGTCTCCCTGCAGGAAGGACATTCCCCAAGAAGGGCCAGACGTGTGTGGTACACTACACAGGTAAATCTCACCCCCTCGGCCCCCACCCAGTCCTGTCCCTCCCAAGGCCGAACTGTCCTCTGAGCTTCTCTCCAGAGGTGCCTGTCTCTGGATCAGGCCTAAAGCCCAAGGCAGCAGGGTCTCCCTGTGACCAGCCATTCCCCTACTCCCCCAGCCAGTCTGGTGGGAATGATAAAGGAGGCTTGGAGGCCAACTCTTCCCCCTCTTCTACCAGCAAGGGCCACCCATGGTGCCAGCAACTTCAGTCCCTTCCTTCTGCTGCGGTCATGGTGGAGGCCCTGTCCCTGCTCGATCTGCCTGATATTTGGAAATCCCTCTTAGAGCTCCTGGCAGACTTGCTCTCCATCCTGGAGTATCATTAAGAAGAGGAGGAAGGGAGAGGACAGACAAGTCATGCAGAGGCTTCGATGCCGTTTGAGGAGCAGTGCTTGTCTCTAGGTGCTGGGGGAGCCCAGAGAGGGGCTGATCCCTGTAAGATGCTCTTTATCTGCAGGCAAGGTGGGCTGGGTTCTTCAGGACTGCTGCCAGGAAGATCATGAGCAGGTGTTTGTTCCCAGGGGGGTGAGCACCCTGCCTTGTGACCTGCTTCCTGAAGTAGCAAACTCAATGACAGCCACTTAGCAGACAGCAAGGCGTGGTTAATTCCTAGGACATATTCATATGGGGCCATTTTTAGCAATTCTGTGGGCCAGTGTGAAGCACAAGGTTAATTCTAGGCAGACGGTGTGGATGTTTTCAGCAGTTGTGTTGCTGGTCGCTGACGTCAGTGGGCTGGACCGTGTTTTATCTCCTGGTGATATGGCCTAATTACCATGGGTCCTCTGGGGCCTCTGACTTGTGTAATTGATTTATCAATTTTACATGTTGTAGACAGACCAGTATTTATCGAGTTACTGAAACCACAACATCCTTTTGCAAAGTCCTTTCACAATACACACATAGGGCAGCAGCTCTGGTCTTGGGAGAGACTGTCTTATCAAACACAGCAGGAGATTGTGGGACTTCTGGTAAACATTTTTTTTTTTTTTTGAGACAGAGTCTCGCTCTGTCACCCAGGCTGGAGTGCGGTGATTCGGCTCACTGAAACCTCTGCCTCCTGGGTTCAAGCAATTCTCCTGCCTCAGCCACCCGAGTAGCTGGGACTACAGGTGCTTGCCACCATGCCCAGCTAATTTTTTGTATTTTTAGTAGAGATGGGGTTTCACTGTGTTAGCCAGGATGGTCTCGATCTGCTGACCTCGTGATCTGCCCTCCTGGCCTCCCAAAGTGCCTGGATTACAGGCATCAGCCATAGCGCCTGGCCCTTTTGGTAAACTTTTAAGTTAAATATAAATACAGTAGAGAACATAATGTAAGATGTCCAGATCAATGCGTTTTTTCAGAGTGATCACATTGATGTAACCACCACCCAGATAAGCATAGACCATTACCAGCATCCCCAAAAGTCTCCCCAGTGTCTTCTCCCGGTCATTCCACCTCTCTAGAGGTAGCTATCATTGTTTTTGTTTTTGTTTATTGTTGCTGTTTTGGGACAGGGTCTCACTCTGTCACTCAGGCCGAGTGCAGTAGTGATCACAGCTTACTGCAGCCTCGACCTCTCGGGCTCAAGTGATCCTCCTGCTTCAGTCTCCTGACTAGCTGGGAAAACAGGCACAAGCCACCGTGCCTGGCTGATTTTTCAGTTTTTGTAGAGATGGGGGTCTCATTATGTTGCCCAGGCTGCTCTTGAACTTCTGTATGCAAGCCATCCTCCCCCCCTTGGCCTCCTAGTGCTGGGATTGCAGACGTGAGCCACTGCACCTGGCCGACAACTATTATTCTGATTTTTGTCTCCATGGATTGGTTTTGCCTGTTTTTGAACTTCATATAAATGGAACCATAGAGTATATACTCTTTATGTTAGACTCATTTCACTCAATATCATGTCTGCGAGATATAGCCAGAGTGGTTTATTCCTCTACAGCATTTTAATGTATGAGTATATTACATTTTATGTATCCTCTCTACTGATGAACATTGGGTTGTTCATAGTTTTTGGTTATTACAGATAGTGTTACTTTGATCAGTCTTGCAGGCATCTCTTAGTGTACATGTGTACAGACATATGTGCACGTTTCTGTTGGGTGTATACCCAGAAGTGGGGTACAGGGTTATGCCTAGGCTCAGCATTAGCAGTACTGTCCGACAGCTTTCCAAAGTTGTTATGCCAATTTCCACTCTCGGCAGCTGTGTAGGAGAGTGCCAGTTACCCTGTGTCCTCCCCAACACTTGATGTTGTCAGGTTTTCTTTTGAGACAGAGTCTCTGTTGTTCAGCCTGGAGTGCAATGGCACGATCTTGGCTCACTACAACTTCTGCCTCCCAGGTCCAAGTGATTCTCCTGCCTCAACCTCCTGAGTAGCTAGGATTATAGGCATGTGCCACCATGCCCGGCTAATTTGTGTATTTCTAGTAAAGACGGGGTTTTACCATGTTGGCCGGGCTCATCTCGAACTCCTGACTTCAGGTGATCCACCCACCTCGGCCTCCCAAAGTGCTGGGATCACAGGCGTGAGCCACCACAGCAGGCTTTGTTTTGGTTTTGGCCTGCTCTGGTGAGCACCCAGTAGTATCTCATTGTGTTGTTTTTGTTTTTTTTTGAGACAAGGTCTTGCTCTGTTGCCAAGGCTGGAGTGCAGTGGTGCGATCTTGGCTCACTGCAACCTCCGCCTCCCAGGTTCAAACGATTCTCGTGCCTCAGACTCCTAAGTAGCTGGGACTACAGGCACATGCCACCACACCCAGCTAATTTTTGTATTTTTTTGTAGTGACGGGATTTCGCCATGTTGGCCATGCTGGTCACTGTGGTTTTGATTTGTATTTCCCTGATGGCAGATGAAGTTGAGCACCTTTTCATGTGCCTGCTGGCCATTTGGATATCCTCTTTAGACTGCTCTAATTTTGTCCAGTTTTAAAAACTAGGTTGTCTTTTTCTTATTGATTTATAGAAGTTTGGTATGTATTTTGGATATGAGTCTTTGTTGGTTATGTCTATTCCAAACATCTCCTACACTGTGGCTTGCCTTTTTACTCTCTTAATAGTATCTTTTGAACAGAAGTTCTTTTTTTTAATTCTTTCTTTTTTCTTTTCTTTCTTTTCAAAATTTTTTTTCTCTTTTATTTTTGAGATAGGATCTCACTGTTACCCAGGCTGGAGTTCAGTGGCTCCAGGCTTTAGGGATCATGCTCACTGCAGCCTTGATCTCTGCATTCAAGGAATCCTCCCATGTCAGCCTCCCAAGTAGCTGGGACTACAGGAACATGCCACTATGACTAATTTTAAATTTTTCTGTAGAGTTTCCCAGGCTGGTCTCAAACTTCTGGGCTCAAGTGATCCTCCTGCCTTAGCCTCCAAAAGTGCTGGTATGACAGGTGCGAGCCACTGTACCCAGCCTGACAGAAGTTCCTAATTTTGATGAAGTCTGACTTTTCAGTCTTTTCCTTTATGGTTAGAACTTTCTGTGTTCGTTTTAAGAAATCTTTGTCTGTCAGGCCAGTTGCAGTGGCTCACGCCTGTAATCCCAGCACTTTGGGAGGCTGAGGCGGGTTGATTACCTGAGGTCAGGAGTTTGAGACCAGCCTGGGCAACATGGTGAAACCCTGTCTCTATTGAAAATACAAAAATTAGCCAGGCATGGTGACACATGCCTGTAATCCCAGCTACTCGGGAGGCTGAGACGGGAGAATCTCTTGAACCCAGGAGACAGAGGTTGCAGTCAGCCAAGATCGAGCCAGAGCAATCCAGCCTGGGTGACAGAGACAAGATTCCATCTCAAAAAAAAAAAAAAAGGAAGAAATAAATCTTTGTCTGTCTCCAGGTCATGAAGATATCCTTCTATTTATTATCTTGTAAAGGCTTTATTGTTCTATGTTTCATATTTAGGTTTATGATCCATTTGAAATTGATTTTTTGTGTGGATTTGGTAGGGTTACGGTTCGTTTTTTTTCCCATATGAATATACTGTTGACCCAGCAAACTTAATGTAAAAAAAATCATCCTTTATTTGCTGCATTGCAGTGGCATCTTTGTCTAGTCAAATCACCATACAAGTGGATCTGGTTCTAGACTGCATGCTTGTGGCTGAACTTGTAGCAATAGATAACTGAAGTTATTTATCCAAAGTAGGTTAAGTCACATGAAACCTGAAGAAACTAAGGAATGAGAAAGGGAAGTTGCTCTATAAATGGAGTGTGTGAATGTGTGCATATCTGTGTGCATATTTGTGCAAGTACGTATCTGTGTATCTAAACATTTTCTTAGCATCTGTTTGGCCACCAGGGTTTTTCTCCTGAGTGTGAGTGTATAAGTGCATGTGAGCATGCATAAGTATCTCTGTATATTTGAATATCTTAGCAACCTTAACAAATGCACGAGTTTTATGTATGTATGTATGTATGTATGTTGAGACGGAGTCTCACTCTGTCACCCTGGCTGGAGTGCAGTGGCTCAATCTCAGCTCACTGCAGCCTCCGCCTCCTGGGTTCCAGCAATTCTCCTCAGCCTCCCGAGTAGCTGGGTCTACAGGTGCATGCCACCATGCCTGGCTAATTTTATTTTTGTGTTTTTAGTAGAGACAGGGTTTCACCATGTTGGCCAGGATGGTCTTGATCTCCTGGCCTTGTGATCCACCTGCCTCGGCCTCCCGAAGCATTGGGATTATAGGTGTGAGCCACCGCGCCCGGCGCAAATGCATAAGTCTGTATTTGACCTTGTTAGCGTCCATCTGCATGTACCTCTGTGTAGCCAGAAGGGTTTTCTCCTTTGCCTCATTAAGTACCCAGGGCAAAAGCCTAATGTATTCTACTCAGAAAGCAGTTAAGTAAGACAGTTTCTCTAATATACATTTTAGTTATAGGAATTAGGAAGTGGCATCATGGATTCTTGGACACTAAGCTGGCCCCACTTCCTGTGTTAAGCATGGCAAATCTGAGGCCCTGGGAGAGGAAGTGATCTGCCCAGTGTCATACAATGAGTTAGTTCCAGAGTGAAGTCAAAATCCAGTCTCTGGACTTACAAGCAAGGTCTTTCTCCACTTCCAAATGGCCTTCTATGGTGGTCCAGGGACTGCTGGGAGCAGTCGTGGAACTGTATCATTTGTAGAAGGTCTGATCTTTGAGTCAGAATCACCAATAAGAATTGAGAATAGCTGCTGGGCCTTGGGCTGCTAGACTGAGATGACATGTGGACGTCGGATGACAGGCATCTGAAGCAGAGGCTGGGCGACCCGGAACTGCTGGACCACCACCTGGGGGTTCTGGTTTCAAACAGCCCTATTAGTATGGAGTCAGGGGTCCACCTCTGACCAGCTAAGTCACCTTACACTGTTCCCTGCAGTAGGGGATGATGTAACCTTTGAGTTTTGCCTTTTTGGGGGAAACTTAGGAAGCCTTAGGAAACTTATGTGAGGACTCAACCTGAGGCTGGAATAGCTGGGAAAACAGACCTTTAGGTGGAGGAAGTGGCATAAAAAAGTTGAAATGTCTGGCTGGGCACAGTGGCTCATGCCTGTAATCCCAGCACTTTGGGAGGCCGAGGTGGGCGGATCACCTGAGGTCAGGAGTTCGAGACCAGCCTGGCCAACATGGCGAAGCCCCTTCTCTACTAAAAATACAAAAAAATTAGCCACGTGTGGTGGCAGGTGCCTGCAGTCCCAGCTACTTGGGAAGCTGAAGCAGGAGAATCGCTTGAACCTGGGAGGTGGAAGTTGCAGTGAGCCGAGATCGCACCACTGCACTCCAGCCTGGGCGACAGAGCGAGACTCCGTCTCAAAAAAAGAAAAAAAGTTGAAAAGGGCAGAGGAATTTGAGAAAAGCATGATTTGAATAGGACACAGAGAGAAGGGTAGGGAGGGGGAGAACAGAGAGGGTTATAAGCAGGCAAGAGCCGGATCGTGAAGTGCCTGTATGCAAGGTAGGCATTTGGATTCTGCCCTGGGGAGCTATTAAGTGTTTTAAGCAGGGGGAGTAATAGAATCAGATTTGTGTTTAAAGAAAAAAAGTCAGTCTGGATGCCAAGTGGACAATAAAATGGAGGGGGAGTGAAAGAGAATCAAAAAGCCCAGTTCGGAGGTTGTTCCTGTGCACAGGTGGGATAAGCTGGTGACTTGGTGGTGGTAATAGAAATGAAGAAAAGGCCAGGCGCAGTGGCTCATGCATGTAATCCCAGCACTTTGGGAGACTGAGGTGGGTGGATCACCTGTGGTCAGAAGTTTAAGAACAACCTGGCCAACTTGGTGAAACCCCGTTTCTACTAAAAATACAAAAATCATCCGGGTGTGGTGGCAGGCACCTGTAATGCCAGCTACTTGAGAGACTGAGGCAGGAGAATTGCTTGAACCCGGGAGGCAGAGGTTGCAGTGAGCCGAGATCGTGCCACTGCGCTCCAGCCGGGGTGACATAGTGAGATTCCATCTCTAAATAAATAAATAAAAGAAATGAAGAAAATAGGTAGAGTCCAAAGATATGGAGGACTTGGTGATAGGCAGTATGTGGGGGGTAAGGCAGAGGGAAGTGTCCAGATTTCCTGCTTGGGCAACAGGATGGATGGGGAGGATCGGAAGATGAGCAGGTGTGTGCAGAAAAGGCATTCCATTTTAGACATGTGGAATCTGAATCGGGAGTTAACTCATGAGCACAGCTCTGTTGCACCCTATTCTTGCTTTGACAGGAATGCTCCAAAATGGGAAGAAATTTGATTCATCCAGAGACAGAAACAAACCTTTCAAGTTCAGAATTGGCAAACAGGAAGTCATCAAAGGTTTTGAAGAGGGCGCAGCCCAGGTAGGATGAGGATTTGCATTAAAGGGGATCTGGGGAGTTGGGGATCTGGGCTCAGCACTCTGCTTCCACCTCCACCTTCACCTGCTCGCAGACCACTACAGGTTTGACTCTACCGCCAGGCCATGGCAACGCCGTCTGGTGTTCCCTCCTGGCTTTGCGTCCCACCCCTCTTCTTGCCAGCATGCCTCTTTTGTGTCCCTGGGGGGCTCTGATCCCAAGCACATTCCTGTAGCCTTGCTCAGAACAAGCTGAGGGCCAGGCCCAGTGGTTCAAGCCTGTAATCCCAGCACTTGGGGAGGCCGAGTGTGGTGAATCACTTGAAACCCGGAGTTCAAGATCAGCCTCACCAACATGGGGTAACCCCATCCCTACTAAAAATACAGGCACAGTGGTGCACGCCTGTAATCCCAGCTACGTGGGAGACGAGACAGGAGAATCACTTGAACCTGGGAGATAAAGGTTGCAGTGAGCAGAGATTGTGCCACTGCATTCCAGCCCGGGTGAGGGAGTGAGACTCTGTCTTAAAAAACAAAACAAAAAACAAACTAGCTGAGGTCTACCAGTTGTCTGAGACTGAGATGGCAGAAGACTTGGGGTGCAGTAGGCCAAGAAGATTTTTTTTTTTGGGAAAGAATTTCAGACTTACAATAATATTACAGAAATAGTACAGAGTTCTTCTATACTCTATCCAGTTTCCCCCTTCTTGCATAGCTATAGTACAACTGATCAAAACCAGGACATTCACATCGATATAATATTACTTACTTATTCAAATTTTTGATTATTCAAAATTCAAAAATAGAATTTATTAGATTAGAACATAATTTAATTTCTAATTAAATAGAATTAGAATTTAATTTAAAATTTCACCACTTGTCCCACTAATGCTGAGCGGGTTCTCAACAACTGCTGTGATGCACCCTGGTTCAAGCTCTCCTTCCTCGGTCTGTCTGTGAAGTCCTATGATGCTCCCTTACAAAAGGTCTTGTTTTTGGTGTTTTTTTTCAGACAGAGTCTCACTCTGTCACTGAGGCTGGAGTCCAGCGGCACAATCTCAGCTCACTGCAACCTCTACCTCCTGGGTTCAAGCGATTCTCCTGCCTCAGCCACCCAAGTAGCTGGGATTATAGGCGCCCACCTCCATGCCCAGCTACTTTTTTTGTATTTTTTAGTAGAAACCGGGTTTTGCCATATTGGCCAGGCTGGTCTTGAACTCCTGGACTCAAGAGATCTGCCCACCTTGGCCTCCCAATGCTGGGATTATAGGTGTGAGCCAACGCGGCCTGCCACAATAGGTCTTGTAAGAGGCCCTTGCCACCTTGCTGGTGTCTCTAGTCTCTAAACCACTTTAATGAACTGCTCCTGTCACCTACTTAAGTATGTACCTGTGCTATTCATACACCCTCTTTCCTAAAGAGGCGTATTCTTTGGAAGAGGGTGAGGAACAACCATGAACAAATGGCAGTGTTTCAGTCATACAGAAATTGAGTAACCAGTAATGTTTGTCAGATGTATGAATTTGAGACCACTTTGTGAGGGTTACTGCCCCACAGTCACATCTCTGCTGAGGCAGAATCTACATTTGTTATAGCTATTAGCACAATTTCTATGTATCACATGTAAGATTCATCTCAGATCTTCAGAGTTAACATTGAGGATGGTTTGGGAAAATGCCATAGTCATCTAACTTTTTTCTTTTAAATCAAGCTGGGTCCTCTTTCTCCTCTCCCCATCTGCCCCCATCCCTGCTAGATGAGCTTGGGGCAGAGGGCGAGCTGACCTGCACCCCTGATGTGGCATATGGAGCCACGGGCCATCCCTGGTGTCATCCCTCCCAATGCCACCCTCATCTTTGACGTGGAGCTGCTCAACTTAGAGTGAAGGCAGGAAGGAACTCGAGGTGGCTGGAGATGGCTGCTGCTCTCCCTTCTAGCCTGCTCTGCCACTGGACGGCTCCTCCTGTTTGGGGCTCTTGATCAGTGTGCTGACCTCACTGCCCCATGGCATCATCTGTTCTCTCTGCCCAAGTTGCTCTGTATGTGTTCGTCAGCGTTCATGCGAATTCTTGCTTGAGGAAACTTCGGTTGCAGATTGAAGCATTTCAGGTTGTGCATTTTGTGTGATGCATGTAGTAGCCTTTCCTGATGACAGAACATAGATCTCTTGTTCGCACAATCTATACTGCCTTACCTTCACTTAAGCCACACACACAAGGTGCTCAGACATGAAATGTACATGGCATACACAGAGGGACTTGAGCCAGTTACCTTTGCTGTCACTTTCTCTCTATAAATTCTGTTGGCTGCTCACAATGTCCTCTTTGGAAATATGTAAAATAAAGGCTCTGTGCTTGACAAATTCCTGTCCATCCTTATTGTAGGTAGGAAGTGCTCTAGGACCACACAAGCCAGTTGCCCTTGGGAAAGAGTGGAAAGGAGGGTTCCAGATGGCTAGGCGAGTGATAAACACAATAGCTACAATGTGAGCATTTTACATGCTGGGCCTTGTTCTATATACTTTTTTTTTTTGAGATGGAGTCTCGCTCTGTCACAGGCTGGAGTGCAGTGGCACAATCTTGGCTCACTGCGACCTCTGCCTCCTGGGTTCAAGCGATTCTCATGCTCACAACCACGCCTGGCTAATTTTTGTATTTTTAGTACAGATGGGGTTTTGTCGTATTGGCCAGGCTGGTCTCGAACTCCTGACCTCAAGTGATCCACCTGCCTCAGCCTCTCAAAGTGATTGGATTACAGGTGTGAGCCACTGTGCCTGGCTGTATATACTTTTAAATTATAACCATTAATCCTCTAAGCAATCCTGCAAAGTACATATTACCTGCCACCCATCTCAGGTTCAGAATCCTCCTCTGCATAACTAAAGAAATATAGGGTCCAAATCTTATAGCCTAGCAATCAAATGTGGGATTTGAGCGCCGATGTGCTCTTGCAATCTTTGTTTGGACTATAGCAAGAGGGATGAGCTCCATTCACCCAGATGGAAACAGAACGCTTTGCACTTTGTGCGTCTGAACAAATGAAGGTATGTTACAGGCTTGAAGTCATACTCTCACATTGGGAAGTTCCTTGTGAAAACAATGTGTGATTCTGACTTGTTTTCATACGCATTGCTTAGTTTCACCTAGACTTGTTCTGACTTACATTGAGGAATTACTTTTGAGAAGAATGTATGATTCTGAACTTGTTTCCACATACTGTGCTTATTTCATCAACATTTATTGTAACTGACTAGGAACACCAGTTAGGTTTTAAAATCAGCCCACTTATTGGTGTAGGTTGCATGTAGGTCACGCATAGGTCAGAGGAGCCTGGGGCAATGTGCTCAAACATTTTTCTTTCAGTTGGTGTAGGGTGAGAAGAACTGCCATAGTCGGGGTTTTTTTAAAAAAATCATTTATTATTTTAAAAAATGGAGATGGGGTATCTGACTATGTGGCCCAGGCTGGTCTCAAACTCCTGGCCTCAAGTTATCTTCTCTCCTCAGCCTCCCAGAGTGTTGGGATGACGGGTTTAAATCACTGCGCTCAGACGATAGAGTTTTCTATCAGTGACGACTTGAAATTGTTTCAGGATTGAGGAGGGAGGGGCTAACAGGTACTGTTAGTGTTCTTCATAAACCCACTAATACATGTCACATGTCATACATATACTATGGGGCCGTCATCTTGGCTAAATGATCTACCTTTTTTGTCTCCAAGAAATCCTGGCTATATTCCTTTGCTGCAGGTGGAGGAGTTAATGAAGACGCAGTGCTTTAGGATGGAGAATGATGAGGGAAAGGGACCGCTTTGCATTTTAGTCACCCAAAGTCCCTGTGCTCACCTCTATTGTGGTACTAGACCAGCCAGAGGGTGTTTCCTTCAGAATGTCTTGGTTCCTGACTTTCTTTGATGACCCAAATGCCTATAATTTCTTAGAAGTCAGCCTGTATAAAAGACGTGCATATTTTCTGCTGTGACACCAATAAGATAACTAAAGATGGCATCAAGGACTATTTCAGGTGCCCACTATGGGGCATGTAAAAGATCTCGGTCTAGAATATTTATAGCTGAGGTGGGTCAAAGGAGACACCCACTAAAAGAACTCCCCCCAAAGTGCAAATACATACTGACTAGCACCTGGAGAGGACAGGCTAGGCTCTGCAGGTAATCTGGGAAATGAACCTTTTTACTGGAGCTCTAAGATGATGCAGAAAATTATGATGCAGTATACTAATGAGTTTGGACATTGTCCTGTTAGAGACACTAAAGTTGTTAAACAGAGGAGCAATAATAAGATCAAGGTCACATCAGCTGTTTTCAAACTTTCAATGAATTCTCTATTCATACTAATTTTTTCTTAGAAACCCCAAAATTTAACCTAGATGAAAGTAAAGCAGCTCTGGCACACGTGTGCACATATAAACACACAGTCATCTGTTGCACACTTAAAAGCAGTTTGAAAAATTGAGCTTTGGATGCCTTATGCAGAGGATTGATCATAATATCCTCAGCATCTTGGTGCAGTACTGTGTGCAAAGGGGGCCTCAGTGTTTGTACACTGAGTGCAAGTTCTTGTAACTTAATTGGGACAGGATACAGAATTTCCAAACAATTAGAGGGAATTTTTAAAAGTCTTAACTTTAGGTCATGAAATTCAGCTAACAGATATATTAATCCAAATGATGGACTGGTCATGATTGCTAATAGAAGGAATTTTTCCTTGTTATTATAACAACTACACCAGAGGCAAGCTAGCCTGCCACTTAGACAAATCACACTCTGAGTTTTCAAATTCTAATTTCAGTTTTTCTCTTATAAGCAAGTCTTTTAGAAAATTCTTTTTACATTACCTAAAGGCACACCATGCATTACAAAAACTAATAATACATGCATAAAAGCATTCAAAAGAAAATTACAGCCGTGGCTCCTTTCTTATCTGCCAACCTTAGAAATGACTCTTTCACTCTCTTACAGGGCTTTCAAAAAACACTCAAGATATAATTAAAAGCAGAATTGATGCTCTTTGTCCACTGAATTGATTCAGTGTATGTACCCTTCAAATTGATTTTAGGTTCCAATTACACACAAAACAATTAGTCCGTATTTTTCCATTTGGTCCATGCCTAAGTGATAAAAAGAAAATTATGACTATATTCTCCCAAGCTGCCACAATGATGAATGGGGTAATAACGATACTATCTCCATGTCATGAGAACTCGTAAGAATGAGCATTAAGTATTTTATTTATGGCAAAGATATTTTATGAGCTAAGGTCCAAAATACATACAGATGCTTAATAACTAAAGGAAAAGGCTACATAAATACAATCTTAGACATATAACAACCAACACCACTACCCAAGCAGCTTGCTCTCAAACTTCTACCAATGTGACAAACATTATATACCCATAATAATTTTTAAAAAAATTTAGAGAGGCAAATCTAAGTTTCTAACAGTGAACTATCATCTAAATGACCACTTCTAGAATAGACCTCTGTTCTAAGACAAGGGGACCCATACTGACAAAGGTGTTTTGTTAACTATAAAGCAAGCATTATTCAAATGTAAAGGCTTGGTTAATAACTGGTTGCTATTACACCAGCTTTGTAGGTTAGCATTTTATTCATTCACCCAACATCATAAGCTTTGGTTTCCTTGCCTGCAAAATGCAAATACCTATCTTCACTGAGTTTTTAGAAAGATTCCATTATTAATAGACATTCAATAAACAGCAAGTTCCTTTGATGGCTAAGCACTGCACTAGACCCCGGAGGCATTAAGAATATAAGGAGGTCCTGTTCTCAAGAAACTCGGAATCCCTAGGAGCACCTACAATTCCTGATAAGCTTCAACTCTTTTTTTCCTGGTATCAAACAGGGAGGGAAAGTTCAAGAGAAAAGACAGACGTGTTTCACAAAAAGCTACAAGTTTATTAATATCATGTATTCTGATATGTATCAAAGTTTCAAGGTCATTCTGAACCTCAAATAAGAAATCACAGTATTTAGTATTAATTAAAAAGGAAAAAAAAGGAAAAGGTGGTAGTTGTCATTCATGGGTTTCAGTCCAAAACGAAAATGTAGAAAACATTTATTTTGGTGGATCTGTGTTGATGCCATACTTCTCCTTGAGAAGCTTCAACTGTTCCTCCTTCTTCTTTGTGTCCATCTTCTGAAATGCCTGGGAATGTGGTAAGCACCAAAGTTGAATTACCGATCTACAGCCAAATGAATTTCACCAATAGCATTAGCCAAAAAATAGTCACAGTAGACATATATCATCACAGTACAGTTCTACACTAATTTTCAAATGAGATCACCATGCAATGAGAACTTGGCTCTACTTACCCTGTTGGCATTATAGTACAAAACCACAAGGTATCTGTTACAAACATTGAATCCCGATAGGTGATCACATGCATTCTTGGCATCAAAGATGTCCTCATAGACCACGTAAGCTGTTCCTCTAGTTTCAGGTGTGTTCCCCCCCTGGAGAGTTAAATCAAACTTAATTAAGATATACGTTTACCTGAGCATTGAGTTGAATAACAGAACTGTCTTTTAAACTGGTAACTGTCTTTTAAAGACAGTAAACTGAAATGTTTTTAAGTATTTTGAAATCAACCTGAAACCATCAGAGGAAATAAACATGGACAGATAAACTAGATAAGCCTGTAACTTCTTGAATTAGGTAATTTTGTTTTTTGTTTTTATCTTAAGTAAAACATCTATAGGTCAAGCTTACTGTTATATCAGGAATACTAGGAACACAGCTACTACCCAGAACTCAGCTTCTCACCACCCTGTCTGGCTCTACATTGCTTTTTTTTTTTTTGAGACAGAATCTCACTCTCGCCTAGGCTGGAGTGCAGTGGCACGATCCCAGCTCATTGCAACCTCTGCCTCTCAAGTTCAAGTGATTCTTGTGCCTCCCAAGTAGCTGGGACTACAGGCATGTGCCACCGTGCCCAGCTAATTTTTGTATTTTTAGTAGAGATAGGGTTTTGCCATGCTCCCTGGGCTGGTCTCGAACTCCTGACCTCAAGTGATCGAGCTGCCTCAGCCTCCCAAGGTGTTGAGATTACAGGCATGAGTCACCAAACCTGGTCTACATTCATTTTTAATACAACTCAGACTCTAATGCATGATACAGCTGTGTGGCTGGGGAGAAGGGCTAGGCTTCTGCAAAGGTGGGAGTGGAAGTGTGCTTACAGATAGGGTTATCTGTGAGCAACAGCAGAATGCTGGAAGGTGACTGGAAGTGGAAACTAGACCTTACTCATAGATATGGGGCTGCTGTTAGTGTAGGTATTCCTGGCCACTTCCTTCCTTCACTTCACCAGCTTCCTCTGAGAGAGGTAGAGAAGTGTGAGGAGCAACAGAATGATAAATTGCAGGTAGCAGATGGCCATGTGATTGTCAGTGGGGACAACGGGTAGCGTCCCACTCAGTTTATGCTCTGGATGACAAGATGGCCCCCTTGCCTCCATCTGTGTCCTGACCACCCAGTACAACTGTGGAATGAGGTTTAAGATTGTGGGCTGACTTTCCATCTGCCACAGTCCCTACATAGGGTTGAATAAAAGCAGTGGAGCCATGGGAAGTGGAGGCACATGGCTAGACTTGATCTAGGACAAGATTACAGTCCGGGCCCTGCTCAAGCTTGTGCTTCCTGTAAAATTGAAAAGGTACAGGGTGCTGGGGGTGATCGGAGGGTGCCAGTGTCAATGAATACGCTCACTTTATCAGGTTACGTGGGCCTGATCACGGGTTTTAGAATGTTCTTTAGGCTCTGGGAAGTCTTAACAACTTTCAGACTTTTGACTTTTAAAAGATTTTCAGTTCCTTAAGAGCAAAGGTGATCTTATGCCTAGTTCATCTACTCCTATAGTGCCACACATAAGGCAGACGCTAATATGCCTTTGAAAGGTGGAGATCTACTTTCTCCTATCAATTCTCTCACACATACTTTCTCCAGGAAGCTCAAAACAAAACAAAGCAACTCTTTCTTCCTCTTACCTCTTCTTAGGAACTAGCATAGGGATAGACACTAACCCCACTTTAAAGACTCTCCATCTCAAGTGTCCCAGTCTTAATTATCAGCCTCACATCTTGAGAGCTGTATTATAATCTGAACATTATATATATATATATATATTTTTTTTTTTTCTTTCTTTTCTTTTTTTTTTGAGATGCAGTCTTGCTCTGTCGCCCAGGCTGGAGTGCAATTGCGTTATCTCGGCTCACTGCAACCTCCACATCTCGGGTTCAAGTGATTCTCCTGCCTCAGCCTCCTGAGTAGCTGGGATTACAGGCACCTGCCGCCATGCCTGGCTAATTTGTTTTATCTTTAGTAGAGACAGGGTTTCACCATGTTGGCCAGGCTGGTCTCAAACTCCTGACCTCATGATCTGCCTGCCTCGGCTTCCCAACATGCTGGCATTACAGGCACGAGCCACCGTGCCTGGCCAATTTAAACTTTTAAAAGCATGTATCTGTACCTACCATGTATAGGGCACTGAGCTAACATTATTTTCTTATTTTTTTGAGATAGTGTCAAGCAATTCTCATGCAAGTGTGTGCCACCATGCCTGGCTAATTTTTGCATTTTTAGCAGAGATGGGGTTTCGCCATGTTGGCCAGGCAGGTCTCCAACTCTTGGCCTCAAGTGATCCACTCTCCTCAGCCTCCCAAAGTGCTGGGATTATAGTTGTGAGCCACTGTGCCTGGCCATAATATTATTTTCTTGATTGGCATTAAAAGCTTCAAGTAGGAATAACACCTGATCATGTAACTTAACTCTCTGAGCTTCAGCTGCCTCACATGTCCAGTGCCATCAGGCTCTATCATGTGCTATCTTTCATGTGTGTTTAATAATCAAAAGAGGTAACAAGTATGAAAGAGTTTTAAAAAGTACAAAGTACCAAGCGTCTGCTACATGCCAGGCAGGGTCAAACCAAATCATCCTGGTTTGACTGGGACTATACAGGTTTTAGTATTGAAAGTCCAGTCGCCCAGAAAATCTCTCAGTACTGGACAAACTGGGAAAGTTGGTCACCCTAGTGCCAGGTGCCAGGTATACAATAAAGGATGACCATAGTTGTGGAACAGAAAAACAGCTGTTTCTCAATCTATAATTTAGACCTAAGCTCCCGTACCCTAAAATTCTGTGTTTATACTGTTCTTTCTGTGACAGGCACTAGAAATACAATAGTGAAAAAGACAAGCATCATCCCTTCCTCCAAGCTTATACTCGGGCAGGAGAGAGACACTTAATAAATATGAAATAATTATAAATCTTAAGAAATGTTTCAGCCCGGCACGGTGGCTCATGCCTGTGATCCCAGCACTTTGGGAAGCTGAGGCGGGAGGATCACCTGAGGTCAGGAGTTCAAGACCAGCCTGGCGAACATGGTGAAACCCCATCTCTAGTAAAAATACAAAAATTAGCTGGGTGTGGTGGTGGGCGCCTGTAATCCCAGATACTCAGGAGGCTGAGGCTGGAGAATCACTTGAACCTGGGAGGTGGAGGTTGCAGTGAGCCGAGATCGTGCCACTGCACTCCAGCCTAGGTGACAAAAGTGAAACTCTCTCTCAAAAAAAAAAAGTTTCATAAAGGAAGTAGAAAGCTGTAACAGATTAGTGGGAAACAGGGAGCTACTTCAGCTAGGGTGGTCAGGGAAAACCTCTCTGAAAAGGTGACATTGAAGCTGAAACCTGAAGAATGAGAAGGAGCTAGATATGAGATAAGCTGGTGAAAACCAATCCAGATACAAGGACTAGACGCACAAAGTTTCTGAGCTGCTTTGCACTCTTCTCAAGATGCCCCTGCTTTATTCCTTGTCCTTTCATTTTGGCTTTCTGAAACATTCTCTAACTTCATTGATTTAAGCTTCCCTTAATTGAATGCTATCAATAAACTTTATAATGCCTTCATAAACCAATCATAACCACTTTTTCTATTTTTTATTGTTGTTTTTTGAAACAGGGACTCACTCTGTTGCCCAGACTGGAGTACAGTGGCACGATCTTGGCTCACTCACTGCAGCCTCCGCCTCCCAGGTTCAAGCGATTCTCCCCCTTGAGCCTCCCAAGTAACTGGGATTACAAGCACGTACAACCATGCCCAGCTATTTTTTGGTAGAGATGGCGTTTCATCATGTTGGCCAGGCTGGTCTCGAACTCCTAACCTCTGGTGATCTGCCTGTCTTGGCCTCCCAAATTGCTGGGATTACAGGTGTGAGCCACTGCATCTGGCCTATTCTATTTTCTATATTACTCATTTAGTATACATTGGGTGTTTACCATGTATCACACAAGTGCTATCAACACAAAAACAAAAAGAATATATGGCACCAGCCCTGGAAGAACTCAGCCTGCTTGGGGCAACAGATGAGTACACAGACAACAGCAAAACCACGTGTTAACCTTGGAGAGACACTTGGAAATGCTATAGGAGCAAAGAAGGAGTGGCTAATGAACACAAGGAAGGAAAACTCAGTGATAAAGTACCTTAACAGACACTGCCTAATTTGATCCAAACTAAATATTTTTTTTTTGAGACGGAGTCTTGCTCTGTTGCCCAGGCTGGAGTGCAGTGGCATGAGCTCGGCTCACTGCAACCTCTGTTTCCCAGGTTCAAGTGATTTTCCTGCCTCATCCTCCCGAGCAGCTGGGATTACAGGTGCCCACCACCATGCCCAGCTAATTTTTTTTTGTATTTTTAGTAGAGATGGGGTTTCACCATGTTGGCCAGGATGGTCTCGATCTCCTGACCTTGTGATCCACCTGCCTCGGCCTCCCAAAGTGTTGGGATTACAGGTGTGAGTCATCGTACCCAGGCACTAAAATTCTTTTAAGACAAGTAGGTTGGGAAGACTGTATTTCGTAGATAACTGAAGCCCAGATAAGGTTAAATATTTTGCCCAGTTTCCTAAGAGTAGGCAAGCTAGTATTTAAACCCAGGCCTTATAACCAGTCCATGCTGCTTCAACATTAAAAGCTAAAAGGCCACCACCCAAATGATCTCATACAAGAGAAAACCAAAAAAGCTAGGCAACTAGTCACATACATGGCTAGTAACAGGGCCTGAAGTAGAATCTTGTCTCCTGATTTTGAGACAAAATCAGGTCTTGAACTCCTGATCGTGTGTGTGTGTGTGTGCGCATGCGAGTGTGTGAGACAATCTCACCCCATCGCCCAGGCTGGAGTGAAATGGCATGATCTCGGCTCACTGCAACCTCCGCCTCCTGGGTTCAAGTGATTCTCTTGCTTCAGCCTCCCAAGTAGCTGGAATTACATGCATGTACCACCATGCCCAGCTAGTTGTTTGTTTCTTTAGTAGAGATGGGGTTTCACCATGTTGGCCAGGTTGGTCTTGAACTCCTGACCTCTGGTGATCTGCCCACCTCAGCCTCCCAACCTGCTGGGATTACAGGCAGGAGCCCCCATGCCCAGCCTTGAACTCCTGGCCTTGTACACCATTCTTTACATATCTAGAGCAGGGTTTCTTAACTTAGAGTCCATGTATCCCCTGAAATATATGTAACATATGTGTGTTCTTCTGCGGAGAGGGTCCAAAACCTTTATCAGATGCCCAAAGGACTGAGACCTCCTAAAAAGGACAGCTGGTCTATGACACTTTCACTTTCATCCCCATCCGAGTACCAATGATCATGCATTTCCAGCTCTTGGTTTACTCCTTGGAGGGACAGTGTCATTAAAAAGGAAGGCCCTCAAGACCTCACAGTCCTAAAGCCTGGAAGGAACTCTCAGGTCATACAAGACAGAATTCCGACTAGAAATAAAAACTTTATACGTAGTCATTATGGCGGTAAAATAATAATTTTTTTTTTTTTGAGACACAGTCTTGCTCTGTCGCCCAGGCTGGAGTGCAATGGCACGATCTCGGCTCTCAGCTGACCGCAACCTCCGCCTCCCGGGTTCAAGCGATGCTCCTGCCTCAGCCTCCCGAGTAGCTGGGATCACAGGCATGCGCCACGACACCCGGCTATTTTTGTATTTTTAGTAGAGACAGGGTTTCTCAATGTTGATTAGGCCAAACTCCTGACCTCAGATGATCCGCCCACCTCGGCCTCCCAAAGTGCTGGGGTTACAGTCATGAGCCACCGTGCCCAGCCAATTATAATTTTTTTTAAATAAAAACTTTAGAACTCCTTTCAGATGGACTCTTAAGCCACTAGCCCTTTCATACGAGTTAGGGTGTCAGAGGCTATGGTACTATGTAATGTTGAGGTTCAATTTAGAGTCAGATTTTACCACTAAGCACTGTGAGACTAGAAAGGTACTTTTACTCTCAGGGCTATAGTTTCGTTGATGCAAATAAAAGCACTTATTATGGTTAATGATATTCAGTAGATGTCCAGCAAATATCACTTGCGGGTATGAACTCCAATCTTTATATTAAAACATGAAAGCTTGTAATTAGATGTTTTGCCCTATACTTGTAAATCAATTGAAGAGCTGTAGTTGAAAATTTCATTTTTTTTCTGTTACTTTTATACTCTTTTACTTAGTTTATTCAGATTCTGGGGTTATTTAAAGAGACAGTGATGATTGTTGAGAAAATTACAGAGCTACTGCATACAAAAAACAGTGTAACACCTGGCTTTACAAATAGTAGGTATGCAATAAATGTTAGTTCTTCCCCTTCTCAACCAGTTTCCTCAAAGCATTCACTGAAACTCAAATCCTCTTCTTGGCTCTCATTGAGCTGGATCATTAGGGTCTCAGTAGGTTTTTCCTCCCTTCAAAAAGATCTCACCTCTCTGATCTCAATCTGTTAGTCTTTAGGCTCTTGGTACGGGTTGCTGCACTACACACCGCACAGGGTGGCCTCGCCGTCAGCTATAATTCTGAGATTACAGATTATGCTATCATTTTCTTTAAATGACCCAGTAAGACTCACACTCTGATTTGACGAATAGGTCCGTATTTCCCAAATATATCATACATTTCTTCAGCTGTGATTTTGTATGGCAAATTTCTTATATACAATATCCGATTTACTTCAGGTGGAAGTCGAATCTAAAATGAGAAATATGTATTGTTATTATAATTAGGAGAAGTGCTACCATTTAAAAAAATTCTTAATGATACATAATAATAAAAAGCTGTGAATAAGAGGTACAATTTGATGTTTCTGAAAATGCCAAGATCTTTGAAAAAGCAACAGAGGCTGGGTGCAGTGGCTCATGCCTGTAATCCCAGCAGTTTGGGAGGCCAAAATGGGAGGATCACTTGAGCCCAGGAGTTTGAGACTAGCCTGGACAATATAGTGAGACCTCCATCTCTATAAAAAATTTTAAAACCTAGCCAGGCATGGTGGTAGGTACCTGTAGGCCTCCTCAAGCTTTACCGCCATCACTCCTGCTAACACCTGAGTTGGCTGGTACCCTCTTCCCTGTCCATCCCAGGAGATGATCCTGATTCTTGTTTCTTAGAGAAGACAGACATGGTCAATTGGTAAATACTTTTCATCTATATCTACCTACTTTGCCTCTATTACTATGCCAACCTTCATCTACTCAAAACCTTCACTTCTCAACTTAACCTATGTTTCTTCCATATCAATCTGCTGGATTGCTCCCATTGGCATAAAAATACACCTATATCACACATCTTTTAAAAAGCCAACTACCTAGCCGTGCGTGGTGGCTCATGCCTGTAATCCTAGCATTTTGGGAGGCCGAGGCAGGTGGATCACTTGAGGTCAGGAGTTCGAGACCAGCCTGGCCAACATGGTAAAACCCCGTCTATACTAAAAATACAAAAAGTTAGTCGGTCATGGTGGTGGGCACCTGTAATCCCAGCTATTCAGGAGGAGGCTGAGGCAGGAGAATTGCTTGACTCCAGGAGACAGAGGTTGCAGAGAGCCAAGATTGCGCGACTGCACTACAGCCTGGGCGACACAGTGAGAGTCCATCTCAAAAAAGACAAAGTCATCTATCACCCAATTTCCCTACTTC
Source organism: Ateles fusciceps (assembly GCA_036589455.1). Taxonomy (NCBI): domain Eukaryota; kingdom Metazoa; phylum Chordata; class Mammalia; order Primates; family Atelidae; genus Ateles; species Ateles fusciceps. Next base: position 4,328,245 of record JAZHEH010001737.1, read on the forward strand.
CTATTTACACGAGAACTCATGGGCAGAGTGTCTTTGCTGTTTCCAGTTTCTCAACTTCCACCATCTTTTCAACCCACTGCAATCAAGTTTTATCCACTGAAATAATTCCTATCATCAAGGCCACCAAAAGTCTCCATTTACATAGCCAGTAGTCAATTGTCTATCTTTCCTTTCCTTTTTTTTTTTTTTTTTTGAGTCGGGGTCTTGCTCTGTCGTCCAGGCTGAAGTGCTGTGCAGAGGCACAATCACGGCTCAAGGCAGCCTTGAACTCCTGGGCTCAAGCAATCCTCCCACCTCAGCCTCCCAAAGTGCGGTAATTACAGGCATGAGCCACATCGCCTGGCCTGACTTCATCTTATACCTCTAAGCGTTTTACAGTTGACTAGTCTCTTTTTTGAATTCTTTTTTTTAAGTCTCTGTAACACTGCACTCTCAAACACTAGACTGTAAGCAGAAGGACTTGTTTTATTCACTGCTATATTCCCAATACATAAGACTAGTCTGGCACATAGTAGGTGTTCAATAGATATAACTGATCAATTATTTCCCATATGGCAAGATAGTAGATGCTAAAAAAATACTGTTTCAATTAATACATTAATGAAGGATCCAAAAAGCTCCATGATCCCAGGCCCTAGTTTTTGGTGAACCATTTAGTTAGTTATTGAGGACTCGTCTGCGCTATCGACTTTTAGCTGAGGAAGATAATCCTAACGCCAGGTCCTTAGGTGCAGATCAAGCAAAGAGGCTACAGGGGTAACACTATCACTGACACTAGGGTAGAAACTGAGGAACTCTCAAAAGGGGTGAATGCAGAAATGTCGCTCAAGGAGCATATCTCTGAGGATGGGACCAGGATAGTGTCTTCGTTGACAGGATAGGAATTCTGGGGTTCTCCGCTCTGGGGACGGAGGAGGGGCAAGAATGCTTCGATCGACGCCGCTGAGAAAGTCAAACCGGAAGTTCTCCCACCCTCCACAGAACACCCGATACTCACGTTCGCCCTCTTGGCCGCCTGCATCGCCATCTTGGCGGGCTGATGAGGTTACCGTAGCAAATACTGAAATTCCTCCGGACACCTCCGGAGCTCGCTCGGCTTCGGGCGCTACACCGCGTTAGATGCAGGACTTCAACATCCAAATCCGCCGGAAGCTCTAACAGCAGCCCCGGAATAGCGCCGTCTCACGCCGAGACGCGCTGACGTAGCATCCCCCGTCGAATAGACTCCGGGGTAAAACCGAGCCTGAGCGAGACGCAAGGCCGGAAGATGGAAAGGCGAGCGTCCAAGACACTTCCGGGCTCCGTAGCGTAAAGGGCGGAGCGTAGCCTCCAAAAGGCGAGATGTTCCGGTAGGGGAGGCCCTGAGCAGAGGGACCTGGGTGGAGGGGGCGGGGCCTGAGGAGGACGGTGAGCTGGGGTGGAGCCCAGCTGAGTAGCTGGGGGGTGGAGGAGGCGGGGCATGAGCTAGGTTATGACAGGTGGGGCGAGATCTAGGTCAGTAGCGGGAGAGGGCGGGGCCTGAGGAGCGTGCTGAGAGCTGGGGCGGGGCCCAGGTGAGTACGGAAGGGGGCGGGGCCTGAGGAGGTGCTGAGCTAGGGTGGGGCCCAGGTGAGTAACGGGGCGGGAACACAGGGCCTGAGGAGGGTGGTGAGAGGTGGGGTGGGGCCTGAGAAGGGTGCTGAGAGCTGGTGCGGAGCCCAGGTGAGTATCGGGGAGGGTTCGGGGCCTGAGGGCGGTGAACTGGGGCGGGACCTGAGGAGGGTGGTGGAGGTGGGGCGGGGCTCAGATGTGTAGCGGGAGGTGGTGGGGCTTGAGGAGAGCAGCGAGAGGTGGGGTGGGGCCCAGGTGAGTAGCGGGCGGGGGCAGGGCCTACTGTAGTGCCCCTTGGTTGCGGAGTGCGTGGGTAGGTGTGGAAGACGCGAAGTTGGGCCTGGGCCTCTAGCCGTGCGCAAGGCGGAGTCTCCGGGATTCCGGCGGCTTGTGTCACGGCTGACGCTGTAACTATACCCCGAATCTCCGACCCTGGAGGGGCCTTCAGGTTGAGCCTCAGCTGATCCGGCCTCTGTAATCCCCACTGTGACGCCCGCCGGACTCCCACCTCACCCCCGCCTCGGCGGCCCGAGTCCTCTTGCTGCCCTACCAGTCCACTCTTTATTTCCTTAGACCAGCTTTACACGACTCTGGGGGAAGCACCCGGTTTCTTGCTTGTCTATTGTAAATCTACTCCAGGTTTGCTCTGGAAAGGCCTGGGGTGGCCGCGTCCTGTCCTGCCCCCTCCTTCACTGGGGCAGTTCCAGGACGATCTTGCCCATGTTCTTGTTGGTCTCCATGTACTTATGGGCTTCCTGGATTTCGGTCACTGGGTAGATTCTGTCCAGAACCGGCAGTAGACGTTGGGGGCCCTCCGTGGAGAAGTGGGGCAGAATTTGCTCCGTGAAAGCATTCACTAGCATTTGCTTGTACTAAGACAAGAGAAAGGAGATCATCAGCCTGGAAGAGAGCCTCACCCTGCCCTCCACATCCTCCTCAGCCTTCCTGCTCTCTCTGAAATCACATGTCTGAAAAAGCACACAGGGACACTTAACCCCTCGCTTCCCAGCATGGGTGTGCAATACCCCCCTGAAGGAGTGATGTGCCATCTCAGAATATGTCTGATAGGCATATTGTTCATTTTGAGATGAAAACATTGGAGAAATTGTAGTTTCAGAAAAGCCTAGCCGACCTGCCTCTTCTTGCATGTAGCAAATCATAAAGATTCCTCTGGGAGGGGTACCCTCCTCATACTAGGGCAAGAAAATAGCCCTTATCACCAAAGACTGAAACGGGGCTACAATGGATCTGAATAAATATACTTAAGGAAGTAACCCTAATCTTCCACTAGTTTTACACCCCCCACCCTGCCCCATATATCTCCTAGTGACTTCTCTAGAAATTTACCATCCCTAGCCAGACTTTGTGTTGTTATTTCTTCTCAAATTTATTGTTCTTTGTCTAAAAATTACAAAAACATCTTACTTTGGCCACTTCTTCAGACTTCACTCTCTTGTGAAGATCCCTACATACATATAAAATGAATAAAATCTGGTCGGGCACAGTGGTTCACACCTGTAATCCCAACACTTTAGGAGGCCAAGGTGGGTGGATCACTTTAGCCCAGGAGCTTGAGATCAGCCTGGGCAACATGGTGAAACCATGTCTCTATAAAAAATACAAGCTGGGCATGGTGGTATGCCTTTAGTCTTAGCTACCCAGGAGGCTGATTGTGCCACTGCACTCCAGCCTGGGTGACAGAGTAAGACCCTGTCTCAAAGAAAAAGAAAAAAAAGTACATGCTTATCAATTTGGTTTCTAGATCCAGCTGAAGAAACCACATAGGAGCTAAAGAGGGGTTACAGGTGATCTCTGGCTCCCCCTGTACCTCCAAATATGTGACTTGTGTTCTGTACCAGATAAAGACTGAAGCCTGAAGTAAAATGTTAGTGTCACTGAAAGCCTAAGAATTGTTTTTAAATAAAGGCTTCAACCAGGAGGCAGCCACAGATAGGACTCATAGGCTCAATGCAAAACGAATGCTTAAGCTCTCCTGTCCCTCAGCAGGTATGAAACCCTATGGTGGAAACATTCGCAAAGTTGGTACCCACTAGACTGACAGATGGAAGATTTCAGGAGCATATAATCTTTTTTTTTTTTTAATGGGGTTTTGCTGTGTTGCCCAGGCTAGGGTGCAGCAGCTATGCACAGGCACAATCATAGCTCACTGCAGCCTTGAAACTCCTGGGCTCAAGCAATCCTCCGCCTCAGCCTTCCAAGTCCCCAAGCTGGGACTACAAGCGAGTGCCACTATGCCGGGCATGGAACCTATAATCTGTTGAAGGCCAACGCTTACTTAGTTTTTACTCACCTAAAAGTCTTTCTTAGCACATTGAGATGAATTCGGCCTTTGAAAACAAATTCTTGGAACTGCTAGAAGTACTTCCCAATATGGTCTGTGCTTTGTTCATTCTATTAGAATGTTCAGATGCTATGTGAAGTATCAGCTACACTCGTTATGATACTGAAGGCTCTATCGACCAATCTGAATCAGTTCTCTGAAATCAGGTTCCCTATTTATCTTCATAAGGGCAGGTTTCTTCATAGAAACTAACCTCCCTAACCTAAGATAGAGCTTCCTTTCTTGGGATAATGTAAATGAACCATACTTTTTCTGGGTTAAATCACGTTTTCTTTTCATTTATCACTCACCTTATTGTCCCTAGATCTCAGCAAACTGGTGATCAGACTTCCTCGCTTAAAAAGTAGCTTTGATAACAGGGGCCCATTGATGTCAGCTCCTCCTATCAGACCATAGAGAACCCAGCGACCATCAAGAGCCAGGCAGTTGACATTCTTCTCCCAGTAGGATCCGCCTATGCAGTCTAGAATAAGATTAACTCCAGCACCTTCCATAGGAAACAGATTTGTGATATTCAATATAGAAAGCTTTGTGCAAAATAAGATACCGTGATATATTTGTGGATTATGGATGTAAGTAAATACAGATACAAATGGTAAATCTATAGGTTGGGATTAAAAACACTGCTTGAAAAACCGTTGTAAATGGAGTTTAGATAGTGGAACTCTGTCATAGCATGTGTTCACCCTTTATGATGCCTAGTTACAGCAAGAAGGAAATGAGGCAACACCATGACCTAGAGTCTCCTCTCGTGCCAAAATAAGTACAGTCCCACTAACACCCAGACATGATTGGGAACAGAATACAGGAGGTCCAATTTAGGCTAGTTGTTCACATCGAAGTTAGAAAGTGTCTGCACTGGGTTATTGGAATTATCGGCTTGCTAGCTTTGCTTTCATCTCTCCTTTTCTACCCATATGAAAAATGGAGGTTGGGCTCAGTGGCTCATGCCTGTAATCCCAGCACTTTGGGAAGCTGAGGCTGGCAGATCACCTGAGGTCAAGAGTTTGAGACCAGCCTGGCCAACATAGTGAAACCCCGTCTCTACTAAAAATAAAAAAATTAGCTGGGCCTGGTGTATGTCTGTGATCCCAGCTACTCGGGAGGCTGAGGCTGGAGAATTGCATGAACGTGGGAAACGGAGGTTTCAGTGAGCCAAGATCACCCTATTGCACTCCAGCGTCAGCGACAAAGTGAGACTCTGTCTCAAAAAAAAGGAAAGAAAAAAGAAAAACGGAAAGAGAGCCAAAAATAGACAGATCTGACTTTGGAATACAGAGGTGTGCACATCTACTCACCCATTTAGGGTGCTACCACTCAGCCCTACCATGGCCAACTCTAAACTGGTCTCTGCCCCAAGCCTCCTGTTACCTATGTATGGAATGGCCAGTTGGGAAGAAAAGGTGCTGGGTAATTCTAGACCAACTCTGCATGATTATCCAGTTTCTAAAGTGTGGATGAATCATATCTCTTGCAAGAATGCATCTAAGATGGTTATCTTAGATCTAGATATGACTACCTGTCTCTAGTGGTCAAATACCATAGTACTAGAGTTTGGCCAGAGTAGCTGTTGTGCACTTAGTAGAGGCAAGACTGAACCATAGCATTGGCAACTTTGGGACTGGTGGGGATTTTATTTAATCATCTCTTATATTCCTGCTGAACTGTAGAAGCAGTTGTTTACCTTTGGTGAATTTCAGCGTTGCTTCAGAGAAATCCTCTTCTTTGTAATTGAATCCAGCAGCTGCTCCGAGCTTTTCTGCCATTTGAAGCTTCTGCTGGGAGCCAGCTGTGACCAGAGGAATGGCTCCAGCCATCCGGGTGAGTTGGATCGCAGCTGTGCCCACACCACTCAGTCCTGCATGGATTAGCACGTGGTGTCCAGCCTGAACGTTTCCTGTGACAGAAAGTACAGGGTTCTCTTTACTTTGCAACTGCTGCACAATCCCCACGCAGACATATTCTATCAAGATCACCTGGCTGTTGCACCAAATGCCAAATCAATCTTTTGCTTTTCCTTTTTTATTGGAGGCGAGCTGGTAGGGGTAGGATGCTGTGACTCAAATACAAACTGTCTTGCTTTCTTTCGAGAGCATGTTCTTTGCATATTGACAGTCCCTTTTTGTCTTATTGCCTCTGGCTAAAGTGGAAAACAGGCTTTTGAAACAGGACTATAAGCAGCCCACATCCATAATCTCTATTTCACCTAAGATATAATACCAAAATGCACATCTCTGACTTACACCTGAATAAGTAAGAACAACTATCATTCCCATGGTCACCACCCGAAGCCAGTCCTTCTAGAGTCTGAAACTGACCACCAGCTAGTCTTCCTGATCCAGGCAACACACAGCCACCAGGCTCCTCTTCCTAAGATGGCACTTTCATTTTGTTACTTCCTCCTTACAATGTAAACTGCTTCTCCATTGGCTTTTGCATTGAGTCCAGACAGCTTGATATTCAAGGACACCATGATCTGGCCCCAGCCTCATTTTTCACAAGTGACAATAGTCATCCTTCACTACTGAGTACAGTGGCTGGTCTCACCTTGATACTCTTTCTTTGAGACAGAGTCTCACTCTACCGCCCAGGCTGGAGGGCAGTGGCACGATCACGGCTCATTACATCCTTGACCTTCCTGGGCTCAGGTGATCCTCCCACCTCAGCCTCCTGAGTAACTGAGACTACAGGCATGCGCCATCATACCTGGCTAATTTTTGTATTTTTTATAGAAACAGGGTTTTGCCATGTTGCCCAGGCTAGTCTTGAACTCTTGGGCTCAAGTGATCTGCCTTCCAAAGTGCTACAATTATAGGTGTGAGCCATCTAGCCCTGCCCATACTCTTTCTTAGGCCACCTTAGCATGCCTTATGTCCTTCACAAGTCTACCCACCCTTCAAAGCCTTCTCTTCCAAAAAGCTTTCTGACTACCCTTCTCAACACCAACTTTTCCCATCTCCAGCTTCTATTGTAGTTAGAGACAGGGCTCTTCTTCCAAACTCTATGGTCATCTGATCTTATGCATATGTTGCCTTCCCTGTTACTCTCTTCCCAGTTACTTCCCTGTGTTCTTTAAAGGCAAGGACCAAGTCTTCTCAGACTCCCTTATGTGAGTTCTTGACTGGCCTCAATGGGATTGAGGAAGAATGAATGAGTCGACTGGCCCCTTCTGTTGCACTGGGAACCCCAGAGAGAAGCTCAGCATGATTTTGAGAAGCTGGGACTGCTGCTGGGCCTTGGTATTAAGATGTACATAGGCCTCCTATCCAGTGTTATCCAGGCCTTCTATCTGCTAACCATGATTCTCAGCCTCAACATCAAACCCTTCTAACATGGTTTGAGGACGTGACGCTACAGGTGGTACAGCAGGGCCTGGGAGTGCCCTGGAGGATTGCTGGGATTCAAGGTGGCTGATTTATGAAAGTGTTGAGCCACACTGTGTGGAGTGAGCATGGAGGCCTCCTCACCCACAAGATGTAACAGCTGGAAGGCGGTGAGCCAGGCCTCTGGGATGGCTGCAGCCTGGAGCAGGGTCAGTCCCTCTGGGATAGGCATGAGGAGCCCCTCGGGGACAGTGACGTACTGAGCCTGGCCCCCACCGGGCAGTAGAGCCATGGCTGCATCCCCGATCTTCCAGCGTCCCCTGGCAGCCAGGCCCCAGCTCTGCCACATGTCCAGATGCCTCGAGTCCCAAAATGTTGCTGGCTCCTGGAGGTGGGTCATATTGGCCTTGTCTCTGCAGAGGAAGAAGTGCACTAAGCAGTGAGCATGATCAGAAATCTGTGTGTCACCACCCTTGGCCCCTCTTCCAATATTCCTGCTTTTTTTATTTTCAGAAAGAAATTTCAGGATGAAATCAGGTTTTTGTAAGTCAGGAGAAGAGAAAGGAGAGGCCACTGGTTTTATGCAAATAAACTTGAGGTCACATGATCAGTGGATGTTATAACTGGTAGAGTCCTTAGCTATTTACCTTGTCTGAACCTCTTGCTTTACAAATAGAGAAACTGAGTCCCAGGCAGGGAAGAGTTAGTAGTGGGATTAAGAACAAAACTGTGGACTCCTTGATGATGGTTCCCATGCATCAAGCACTAGGCTCTCTGCTCACTCACCCCAGTTCTCAGAAGCTGTAGAGCAGAGGGACTTAGCTAGGAGTGTGTGCCAGAACCACCAGAGGAGTATTTCCAAAGTACACTTGCCTCGGCCCCCATCACGTTTCTCTTGTACCCCAGGGGATTCTGATGCACATTTCTGAATGACCCCCAACCAATGCAGCTGGCCCAGGTCAGTGAATCAGTAGCAGACAGAAGAAAACTCTCAGAGTAGTGCCCGCTGTCAGCTCTGGGACTCTCAGAGTGGAAAAGGCTAAGAGGTCTTTGGAGCCACAAAGACCTCAGCTTGAATCTCAGTTCTTCTGATTGCTAGTGTTGTGGCCTTGGGTTTTCAGCTTAACCTCGCTTCAGTTTCTTATCTGTAGAATGAAGAGCGTGAACTGGGTAGCCTGGGAAGTAAATGTGCCCACACTCCACAGCAATGTTAGTTCTGCCCTCCTTATCAGGAGGCCTGAGCGGCTATGGATTCGCAGGGGATGGATTCTGCTTTGCAAATACCCTCACTTATTTTGTGTGAACGAAGGGGGCTTCCTGGGTTTAGGTCTGGGAAGTCCCAGCGCACCTGCCTGCTGAGTGTGGGGCGGTGTGCCTTCACATCTGGTCAATGTTTACTGAGTGCTGTTGAGAGGGAGGCTCTGGAGTCCCGCCCGCCCCGGCACGGCTGAGCACGAGGTACCTGCATTAAGTCCGCCCGGTTCAAGGCGCTGGCCGCCACTTTCAGGAGGACTTCACCCTCCCCCGGGCTGGGCTTGTCCACCTCCTTCACGTAAAGGTTTTCTGGTCCACCCGGCTTGTCAAAGTGCACGGCTAACATGTTCTCTGAGGACACAGGGCAGGACAGGAAAGGGCAGGGCAGGGGCCGCTGTGTCTTCGCGGAGCCCCCCAGCGTCAGGCCCGCACCGCGGCGCCCCCTGCCGCCCCACGCCTTGCTGCGCTGGTCTCCCGCGGACCCGGCCCCAGCCCCGCGCTCCTGCCTGGGAGGTCTCCGGCCGCCTCCAGACTAATCCCACCTGGAACACAGATTGGAGCGGCGGAAAGTGGGATGGCGGTACCGGACTGGAAGCGGCAGAGAAGAACAACGACGAAGAGCATCAGGCAAATCACACTTCCTCTGAGTTGGAAGCCCCCAGCCCGACCCGGGTGCCCGGCGCCCCTGTGAGTTACTTACTCCTGGCCCGGCTCCCTTCCTGGTGGCGCTGAGTGGTTCTGGCTCCTGCGGGTCCCAGTAGCAGAGCCCGAGCCCCAAAGCCCCAGGACTGCCTCTGCTACCACCGGAATGGACGGCTGGACTCTGGGCAGCCGGAGGGGGTGGGGCTGAGCAGAACTACCCTCCCTCTTTTCCCTTTCCTCCTACCCCCTTTAAAACGCAAAGTTAGAAGCAAGCAAATCAGATTTTCTTGTCCTTTTAGCTTGTAGAAAAGAGTCTGTCTCTCAGCTTGGCAGAAAATGCGATTCTAGCTCTCACTGCAAGGAGAGGAAACTTCCCTCTCTCTAGGGAATGAGACCCAACCTCTTGGCAGGCGGATTGGTCTGTTTTCCAGGCAAGGCCAGGCTTTTGGCACATTTAATGTAACAGGCTGGCATCTTGCCCATCTTGAGTATGAGTGGGCAAACGGGGTGCTGTTAAGAGAAGAGAGAGGAGCAGTTAGGGGGATGGGGAAGGAAGGCAAAACGCAGTCCTGGGATCCCTTATCACGCCCCCTCCTCCTGACAGTCCTTGGGGGAGAGGTTCAGCTCCAGGAAAAGGATGCTGGCGATTTTGACTGAGTAAAAGCTGTATCCGTAAGCTACATCAAGGTTTCTCAACTTTGGCACTATTGACATTTTGGACTAGATAATTCGTTGTAGGAGATTGTCCTGTGCATTGTAGGGTGTTTAGCAGCATTCCTGGCCTCCTCCCAGTACATATCCATAGCACCCCTTGTAAATTCCTGTTTTAGTAAGAACCTCCCATTCTTGACATCTGATCACTCTCAATATCTGATCAAGTTCCTCATCCTCCACCATCCCCCAAGTGATAGCTGACCACTGTGGCCTGTCTTCAGTAAGAATCCTGTTAGGTCAGTTTAAATAGAATCCCCCTTACCCCTGATGCTTCTTCTTACTCATTTTCCATCCATTGACCCCTACGCTGCTCCTTGGCTATTCATTCCCACTTGTCCATGATGCATTCAGAGTTGATCCCAACCTGTCTCCTCCACTGCAAGACCCCGTTGCAGTGGTCCCTGTACCTGTAGTGATGGTGCTGAATAAAGTCTTCCTTAATGTGCTTTAACAGGTATCATTGAAAAATTATTTCTGTAACACAACAGAGCAAAAGCCTATAGAGATGGAAATCTTAAAATGATGGGACTTAAGGAAACATTCAGGAGATCCTGCTATGAGAATAATAGGAATTTTAGAAGGAGGAAGAGGAATGGATGAAGAAGACTCAATAGTTAAACAAATAAATTCTAATAATACCAACCACTAAGTATACTAAATTATTCCAAGAAAACTAGGAATTGAAAATGCTTAAGATTTTATCTTCGTGAGGGCCAGGCACAATGGCTCAAGCCTGTAATCCCAGCACTTTGGGAGGCCGAGGCGGGCAGGTCACAGGGTCAGGAGATTGAGACCATCCTGGCTAACATAGCAACAGAGCAAGCCTTCGTCTCAAAAAAAGATTTTTATCTTACTGAGCCCTTTGATCAATGTTATCTTATTGTAATCTTGTAGTGTGTAATAAGAAATATATATTTTTGGTCTTTGTCCTGGGTTCCTGCAATAGCACTCTTAAAACCTTTGTTATTTTCTGAATAAGCATCTCTTTCTTTCTTTTTAATCTTCTTTTATTTTAACTAGATATAGGGTCTTGGTATGTTGCCTAGGCTGGTCATGAACTGGACTCAAGCAATTCTCCCACCTCAGCCTAAAGTACTGGAACTATAGGCATGAGCCACTGTGCCTGGCCAGTAAGTGTCTTTTATTCTAACAATGTGTTCTTGTACAGAGCTCCTAAAACCCTTGGAATTTCTTATGTGATAGAAGTGACTTTTTATATTCATAACAAGCCCTTATGAGCACACTGGAGTTTAGGCTAATAAAGTGACTTAGGGTGGGGGCCCTAGATAGCTTCAGAATGAGCTGGTCACCAGGAAGACCCTGGGAAAGGGAAGCAGGGGAGATTACGTGCTATAAAAACTCTTTTTTGTTGTTGTTGTTGAGACCAAGTCTCACTCTGTTGCCCAGGATGGAGTGCAGTGGCTTGATCTTAGCTCACTGCAACCTCTGCCTCCTGGGTTCAAGTGATTCTCCTGCCTCAGCCTCCTGAGTAGCTGGGACTACAGGCATGAACCACCACACCAGGCTAATTTTTGTGTTTTTAGTAGAGATGAGGTTTCACCATCTTGGCCAGGCCTGTCTCGAACTCCTCACTTCAGGTGATCCACCTCCCTTGGCCTTCCAAAGAGCTGGGATTAAAGGCGTGAGCCACCACACCTGGTCCTAAAAACTCCTGAACAATGAAATTTGGTGAGCTTCCTAGCTGGTGAACGCATCCACCATGGGAAGGTGATGTGATATACCCCAACTCCGTGGGGACAGGGGCTTTTATAATTTTTTTTTTTTTTTTAAGCAGAGTCTGGCTCTGTTGCCCAGGCTGAAATGCAGTGATGCAAACTTGGGTCACTGCAACCTCTGTGTCTTGGGTTCAAGTGATACTCCTGCCTCGGCCTTCCAAGTAGCTGAGCTTACAGATGTGTGCCACCAAGTGCAGCCAATTTTTACATTTTTAGTAGAAACAGGGTTTCGCCATGCTGGCCAGGCTGGTCTTGAACTCTTGGCCTCAAGTGATGCACCTACTTCGACCTTCCAAGGTGTTGGAATTACAGGCATGAGCCACTGCACCCAGGGTATGATATTCTTTTTAATAAACTGGTAAACATACATGTTTCCCTGGGTTTTGTGAACCATTCTCGCCAATTATCAAACCCAAGGAGGGAGTCATAGAAATCCCTGATTTATACGTTGAGTTGGTCAGAAGCATAGGAGGCTTGGATTTGCAGTTGGCATCTTTAATTGGGGCAACATTGCCGGACTGAGCCCTTAATCTGTGGAATCTGACACTAACTGCAGGTAGAGAATGTCAGAATTGACTTGTGGAACACCCAGCCTGTGTCAGAGAATTGGTTGATGTGGGATAAAACCCGCATATCTAGTCAGAAACGAAGTGTTCTGTGTGAGAGTGTAGAAACTGTGTGGTTTCCCTGACATGGGAAAATATATTTAGCAGAAATGTATCCAATTATGAAAGTTGGGAAATGGGCTGGGCGCGGTGGCTCACACCTGTAATCCCAGCACTTTGGGAGGCCAAGGCGGGTGGATCACTTGAAGTCAGGAGTTCAAAACCAGCCTGGCCAACATGGTGAAACCCCATCTTTACTAAAAATGCAATACTAAAAACCAGTAACATGAATGAAATGTATTGTGAGTTAGAGCTGGGAAACAAGAGATAGCCAAAGTCTGAAAGACTGGGAATGAGGAGGGAGATATAACCACAGACATAGGAGTGATTAAAAGAAGAATAAATCAAATTACTTGAAACTCTACAGCAACAAGTTGTAAAATCTAGAAAAAAATGGAAGATTTTCTAGCAAAATTACTTCTTTCTACCCAATGGGTGGAGTATTTTCTCCTCATTCTGTTGATGTTGGGTTTGGCGCTCTTACTTTGGTCAATGATGAGTGAGGAAGCCATGGTCAGTTTCCATCAGTCCCTTTGCCCTCCTGCTACTCCCTGGTTTAAGTGATTCTCGTGCCCTCAGCCTCCTGAGTAGCTGGGATTACAGTCCTGCATCACCATGCCTGGCCAATTTTTGTATTTGTAGTAGAAACGGGTTTCACCATGTTGGCCAGGCTGGTCTCGAACTCCTGACCTGAAGTGATTCCCCTGCCTTGGCCTTGCAAAGTGCTGGGATTACAGGTGTGAGCCACTGAGCTTGGCCTAACTAAACTTCTTAGAGTTTTTTTCTCCTGAAACTCATGGCTTCTAATGATATAGGTATACTTATTTTTGTTGTTGTTGAGATAGGGTTTTGCTCTCTCACCCAAGCTGGAGTGCAGTGACATAATCATAGTTCACTGCAGCCTTTATGTCCTGGGCTCAAGTGACCTTCCTGCCTCAGCCTCCTGAGTAGCTCAGAATACAGATGCATGCCACCACATCTGGCTTTTTTTTGGTAGAGATGAGATCTTGCTGTGTTGCCCAAGTTAGTCTCAAACTCTTCAGCTCGAGCAATCCTCCTGCCTCAGCCTCCCAAAGTGCTAGGATTACAAGCATGAGCCACTGTGCCCCTCCCAGTATAGTTATTTATAGTAACATGATTATTGAAAGTTTATAATTTTTTGGTATCTTTTTATTCACAGGCTATATCCCCAAATAAGGACATACAGTCAAGTTACTGTGTTCTATTTATTATTATTATTATTTTTGAGACAGAGTCTCACTCCGTTGCCCAGGCTGGAGCGCAATGGCATGACCTCAGCTCATTGCAACCTCTGCCCTCTGGGTTCAAGGGATTCTCCTGCCTCAGCCTCCCAAGTAGCTGGAATTACAGATGCGCACCACCATGCCCAGCTAATTTCTGTATTTTTAGTAGAGACAGTGTTTCACCATGTTGGACAGGCTGGTCTCAAACTCCTGACCTCAGATGATCTGCCCACCTCAGCCTCCCAAAGTGCTGGAATTACAGGCTTGAGCCACCATGCCCAGCAAGTTATTGTGTTCTTAATTTCACAACAGTTGAAATTATTCCTTTCTCTGTGGCTAATCTATGAACTAGAAATACAATTCAGTATATTTCTTTGATTTTGATTTTAGGGATTCATTTTTTACATTTTTAATTTTGTTTCTTTTTTTTTTACTGTTGAGGTTTTTTTTTTTATATATACATTTTTATTGCATTTTAGGTTTTGGGGTACATGTGAAGAACATGCAAGATTGTTGCACAGGTACACACATGGCAGTGTGATTTGCTGCCTTCCTCCCCCATCACCTATATCTGGCATTTCTCCCCATGCTCTCTCTCCCCAACTCCCCACCCCCCACTGTCCCTCCCCTATTTCCTGCCGAAAGACCCCAGTGTGTGATGCTCCCCTCCCTGTGTCCATGTGTTCTCATTGTTCAACACCCGCCTATGAGTGAGAACATGCGGTGTTTGATTTTCTGTTCTTGTGTCAGTTTGCTGAGAATGATGGTGTGGAACATTTACATGGTACCAAAATAAAATCTTCAAAACAAAGTAATTCAGAGGAGTCTAGCTCCTACACCCATCCCTTCCATTCTGCCTCCTCCTCCTTATGAAGGTGAAAGGTGAACACTGGTTTCCCTTAGGGTTTATTGATTGATTGATTGAGACAGAATCTCACTCTGTTGCCTAGGCTAGAGTATGATCACAGCTCACTGCCTCTACCTCCTGAGCTCAAATGTTGCTCCCACCTCACCTTCTCAAGTAGCTGGGACTGCAGGCCTGTGGTACCACACCTGGCTAGTTTTGATTTTTTCTTTTTTTTTTTTTTTTTTTTTCTGGTAAAGATGGGATCTCTCTATGTTGCCCTAATCTAAAACTCCTGCCTCAGCCTCCCAAAATGTTGGGGTTACAGGCTTGAGGCTGTTTACAGGCATAAGGCCCTGCACCTAGCCTTTTTTTCCCTTAAAAAATTTTTTTCACCGTCCTTGAACTTGGCTGAAACATCTTCATTTTTGATTCTCCTGTTAGAAAATATAAAATATGTGTGTATATATACATACACATTTGTTCATATATTCCCCTTTTCTAAGGCCATATTCATTATTGTTTACCTCATTTATTTCTCTTAACAACATATTCTGAAGATTACAGCAGTTTACCTTTCTTTATACAGATACATAGTACTCTATCATGTGAATGTATCAGAGTTTATTCACTAAGTCCCCCTCTTGATAGATATTTGGATTGTGGTAGAGAGACCTGAGATAAAAGAAATATGTTTGAAGGTCGTGTAGTTGGAGGGAGAGCCATGGTAGAAAACAAGGCTGCAGAGACAGGCATGGGTCAGTCTATGCAAAGACTTGTGGCCCTGTAAGGGTCTTATCACTGCTCTACCAGGTATGGAAAGTTATGGAAGTATATTGAGCAAGGCTGTGATATGATTAAATTTGCCTTTTGAAGAGATCACTTTTACTACAGCATAAGATATGGATTACAAGAGAAAAGAGTGGGTATAAGATAAACTAGAGGCTGGGTGCTGTGGCTCACACCTGTAATCCCAGCACTTGGTGGATCACGAAGTCAAGAGATCAAGATCATCCTGGCCAACATGGTGAAATCCCATCTCTACTAAAAATACAAAAATTAGCTGAATGTGGTGGTGCACACCTGTAGTCCCAGCTACTTGAGAGGCTGAGGGAAGAGAATCACTAGAACCTGGGAGGTGGAGATTGCAGTGAGCTGAGATTGTGCCACTGAACTCCAGCCTGGCAACAGAGCAAGACTCTATCTCAAAAAAAAAAAAAAAAAAAAAGATGAAGACAAATTAGAAAATCATTGCAATAGCCCAGGTAAAAGCTTGGACAGTAGCTTGGATTAGGAGAGATGGTGAAATGGAGAGAAAGGAAAAGACAAAAGAGATTTAGAAAAGAAAATTGGCTACTTGGCGATCCATTGGATCTGAAGATGAGCGAGAGAAGGGGTATCAAGGATGACTTCTAGGTTTCTGGATTTGGCACCTGGGTTGGTGGTTTGCTATTTATGGAGACAGGAAAGCCTGGGAAAGGAGTAGATATTAGGTGATGATTATGTGTTAAATTCTGAACATGTTAAGTACCTTTGAGATATCTAAGTGTCAAGTTGTCAGTTTGATATATGCATCTGGAACTCAGAGGAGGGCTTAGGGCCAGGGCTCTGGGTTAATTCAGTCTAGTCCTTGATCTTCAGAACTGACCTGAATCCCTAGGCCAGTTCTGAAGATTAAAGGACTATTCTGAATCTGGGAGCAGATTGGATGTAGTTTATTCCCCCAAATATGGGAATTTTGGCTATGGGAATAGTCAAACAGACCTGGGGTATAGCCATTGGAAAAAAAAGCCCCCCCCCCACAAAAAAAATCTGTCATAATATATTTATAACATACGAACACTTTGCAGCTTACATATCATCTACAAAGTACCTACCTTGCCCACTGCAATGTATTTTACAGCGAACGAAGTGCTCTTATTTCTGTGGTCTCAGTTTAATGTTCTCAACAATGTTGTGAGGTAGCCTGGCCCAGTTTTCTTTAGCCCATCCCCTGGCCCAACTCAGCCCAGCCCTGGGCCTCCCCCACACTCCCACATCCCTGTCCCTGTCCCTAACAGTTCTCCTTGGCCTGGTGTCTCTCATCAGCCACACCATGTTCGAGTTAGGGCACCTCCAGGATAATTTTCCCTACGTTCTGGTTGGCCTCCATGCAAGCGTGGGCCTTCTGAATCTCAGCCATGGTGAAGACTTTATCCACAACACGCTGCAGCTGCACAGCACTCCCGGGGGAGAAGTGGGCCAGGACTTGCTCTGTGAAGGTCTTCACCAATGTTTCCTTGTACTGAGGCAGAGAGAACAGCCCATTAACAGGATAAGGATGAGGTCTCCTTGGCCTCATACAACTTCTAGGGGAATATCAGGCCATGCCTGGTTGGCCCTGGTACTAGCCTTGACTCAAGGAGGTCAGACCAAACCACGGAGGAGGAAAGGTCATTTATCAATCTAAATTCCCTTGGACAATGGAACCCCTGGAATATCAAGGGACCCTGCCACCCCCCGAATCTCCTAAAGTATGGGAGTCTCAATATGAATCCTGGACTTGGAAGAGAGGAGGAGTAAGTCCCAGTCAAATGAGGAAGTAGGTGGTGGAAATGAGACTTCTGAGGGAGGAAGGGTCAGGTTAACCCTTAGGTTCCCATCCAGAGGAAGGAGAGTTGACAATGTCAGCAAAGCTTCATGAGCAGGAATTCTATAAGCCAAGGCAGGTCGGAGTCAGGTGATTATAACTCAAGGGCAGTGCCCAGAACCTGCTCAGCTTTGTCTGTCACCTACCTTCTGATCCCTGGACCTCAGCAGACTGGCCCGCAGACTTCCTCGCTTACACAACAGCTTGGAAAGCAGGGGTCTGTTGACTTCTGCTCCCTCCATGAGACCATACAGAACCCACCGGCCAACTGCAGCCAAACAGTGGAGGTTCTTCTCCCAGTAGGAGCCACCAATGCAGTCGAGGATCACGTTGACACCCATACCTTGGATAGTAGGTAGAAATAGCTTAGATATCGTGGGAAGGCAGATGCCCAAACTCCTCCCCTCTGGATCTAGTTTTGCACATTCTCCTGTGTGTCAGTAAACAAAGTGGGAAGAAAAAGCACTATCTGGGAGGCAAGGTGCACTTAGTCCTCCTAGAGAGCTGGGGGAGAAGTGCTAAGCATGCAGCTTTCAGATGACCTTAGGCTAAGGAGATATGTCTTATGATAGTTCTAAACATAGACTAACCCAGCCTTGAGTACTTGCTCTGGAGAGCATTGTTCTCTTCTGAAAAGTCAGCAGACTTCCTCCTTAATTACCTCCTTTTTTGGTAATTAAAGCTATGTAATCCCCTTGGGTACTGGATCCCCCTGGAGCTTTGAGGAACTCCCCCAAATCTTTTTTTTTTTTTTTTTGAGATAGAGTCTCACTCTGTGGCCCAGGCTGGAGTACAGTGGTGTGATCTCAGCTCACTGCAAGCTCCACCTTCTGGGTTCAAGCAATTCTTGTGCCTCAGCCTCCTGAGTAGCTGGGATTACAGGTGTGCGCCACTACATCTGGCTACTTTTTGTATTTTTAGTAGAGACAGGGTTTCACCATGTTGGCCAGGCTGGTTTCAAACTCCCAACCTCAGGTGATCCACCCACTTCAGTCTCCCAAAGTGCTGGAATTACAGGTGTGAGCCACTGCACCCAGCCACCCAAATCTTTTTTTAAAATCCATCCCCCACCATGGTTGAGATCCCTCAACTGTTTACAAATATGGGAATCCCAATCATTCTTCTTTTTCCTCTTCCTCCTCCTCATTTTCCTTCTTCTTCCCTTCTCCTTCTCTCCTCCTGTTCATTCCTTTTCCTCTTTCTCCTCCATCTCCTCTTTCTTTTCCTCTTCTTTCTTCTTCCTCCCCTTCCCCTTCTTCTCTCTTCCTCCTCCTCCTTCACTGGGCAGCCAGGAAGCTCAGACTCTTGCATAATACTTGCTCATAGTTATTGTTCTAATCTTTATGATTAACATGTTTTTTCTCCTTTCCTTGGTACATATTTTCTAGTTCTAATTAATTTTTTTCCACCCTGAGTGGTTAGACCATCTTTAGGCTTTGTGAAAATACAGTAGAGAGCGAGGATTGCGACAGAAGAAGAAGAGAGGGTTTCGAGTGCAGAGGAGGAAAAGGGAGATGTGGCAGGCAGCCTCCAGGATGGTCCCCTGATGACCCCTACCTTCTAGTATTTACACCTTCCAGTCCCTCCCTTTGAGTGTGGATTGGACTTACAGACTTACTTCTAACAAGAAGGACATGGCAGAAGTGATGGGATGTCACTTCCAAGACTTTGGTGACTAGGTCACCAAAAGGTGGTGGCTTCCCTATGGGACATGGGACACTTTCTTTCACTCTTGCTTGCTCTCTCTGAAGGAAGCAACTGGCTGTGTTTCACACTGCCCTGTGGAGAGGCTCATATATCAAAGAACTGATATCTCTGGCTAATAGCTGCCAAGAACCTGAAGCCTATGACAGCCACGAGAGTGAACTTGCAGGCCGATTGCACCCCAGGTGAGCCTGGCAGTGACCACAGCCCTGGCTGATGCCTTGGGAGAGACCTGGAGCTGAAGGACCCAGCTAAAATTGCTCCCAGATTCCTGACCCACAGAAATGGGGAGATAATAATATGCATTGTTTTAAGCCACTAAGTGTTGGGTAATTTGTTATGCAGCAATAGATACCTACTAATAAAGGAGAGAAAGGAGGAGGAAAGGTTGTGAAAGGGGAGGGGATAGGATAAGAGAAGGAGGGTTAGGCCAGGGATCAGCTAGCTTCTCCTCCAAACACACAGGCCAGTACACATGCACATATACACCCTCCAAACACACAGGCCCACACACACACACACACACACACCCCAAACACACAGGCACATACACACCCTCCAAACACACAAGCATGTGCTCACACACACACACACTACAAACACACAGGCCCGCCCACACACACCCTCCAAACACACAGGCCAGCACATGCACACACACCCTCCAACACACAGGCCAGCACACACACACACACACTAAACACACAGGCCTGCACACACACCCCCACACCCTCCAAACACACAGGCACACACACACATACTCCAAACACACAGCCCCCCCCCCCTCCAAACACACAGGCCTGCAGCCACACACACACACCCTCCAAACACACAGACACACACACTCCAAACACACACCCCCACACACACCCTTCAAACACACAGGCCTGCACATACACACACACACACCCTCCAAACACAGGGTCCCCCCACCCACACACCCTCCAAACATACAGCCCACACACACACACACACACACACTCTAAACACACAGGCCTGCACACACACACACCCACACCCTCCAAACACACAGGCATACACATACACACACTCCAAACACACAGGCCTGCAGACACACACACACAGACACACACACACCCTCCAAACACACAGGCCTGCAGACATACACACACACACACCCTCCAAACACATAGGCACACACATGCACACACACACACTCTAAACACATACCCCCACACACACCCTCCAAACACAGTCTGCACACACACACACACACACCCCCCGTCCAAACACACAGGCCTGCACACACACACATACACACTCTCCAAACACAAACACACACATACCCTGTGTGGCCTTCAGAGCTCCCTCAGAGAAGTCCTCCTTCTTATAATCGAACCCAGCTGCAGCACCCAGCCTCTCTGCCATTTGGATATTCTCCTTGGAGCTCGTGGTCACCAGGGGGGATGGCGTTGAACAGCTTGGTCAGCTGGATGGCAGCAGTACCCACACCTCCCGTGCTGGCATGAATGAGCACAGTCTCCCCTTCTTGCACTCCTCCTGTAGCAACGACACCAGAGCATCCTGAGCTAGTGAGGGCATGGGGGTGGGAGAGTGCAGGATTGACTTTGGAAACATAAACCCTCCGTGCCCTGAGGGTGTGAGGAGAGACCAGGCTGAAGGTCATGGGGCCCGGGTCACAAAGAGCACTAAGCACAAGGAGCCATCAAAGGTTTTACAGCAGTGGGGGCCTTGACCAGGGCTGGGCTTGGGCAGGATTAATCCAGTGAAGGATGAATCCCTGAAGGCGGCTCCTGAGCCAGGCTTAGAACTGTCCAGAGTGCCTGAGCCAGGCTTAGAACTGTCCAGAGCGCTTCAGACAGGCTTAGAACTCTCTAGAGCTTCTGGGAGAGGGAGGTCCCCAGGCCACATGTCTGGGCTACTCTGATCCGGTTTTGTGTGAGAAATGAAAACCTGGGCAGACAGACTTAAGGACAGTTTCTCCTCTGGAAATAGGGACAAGCAGCTGGAACTGCTCTGAGAACCTTGCTTCTGCCTCATATTGGTCATAAAAACTGCCCATGGGCTGGATGTGGTGGCTCACACCTGTAATCCCAGCACTTTGGGAGCCAAGGAGAAAGGATTGCTTGGGACCAGGAGTTCAAGACCAGCCTGGGCAATACAGTAAGACCCTCATCTCTACAAAATTAAAAAAAATTGGGTGAGCATGGTAGTCTACGTCTGCAGTCCTAGCTACTTGGGAGGCTGAAGTGAGAGGATCACTTGAACACAGGAGGTCAAGGCTACAGAGAGCCATGATCAAGCCACTGCACTCCAGCCTGGGCCATGGAGTGAAATCGTGTCTCAAAAACAAAATGAAACAAACCAAAAAACTGCCCGTAGTTGTCTCCATGGGGTACATGTCTGAGCTGGCTCTGGGATTAGAGGCTAGGGTGTGTCAGGGTGTGGGTGAAGCAGATGCCTGGGTTGGGGTCAGTAGTTGGCCTCAGGTGACAGGGTAGGGCTAGTGGGAGGGGATCTCTATGTGGTAGGGATCCTCCTCACCCACACAGTACAGTAGCTGGAAGGCGGTGAGCCAGGCCTCTGGGATGGCCGCAGCCTGAGGCAGGGTCAGTCCCTCTGGGATAGGCATGAGGAGCCCCTCGGGGACAGTGACGTACTAAGCCTGGCCGCCACCGGGCAGCAGAGCCATGGCTGCATCCCTAATCTTCCAGTGTCCCTGGCAGCCAGGCCCCAGCTCTGCCACGTGTCTAGATGCCTCAAGTCCTAAAATGTTGCTGGCTCCTGGGGGTGGGGAGTACTGGCCTTGTCTCTGTAAAGGGAGGGCAGCACAGTAAGTGGGTCTGATAAGAGGGGTTAAATGTCAGTCCTCCTTGTTGCTGGAGAGAGAAGGTGGATTTTTGGCTTGGAATCTACTTTTGGTTTTCTAGGGTGGGAGAAAATTCAGATAGTCTCCAGGAGAGTCATTCCAGAAACAGCTTCACCCCAGAGACAACCTGTCTGAGAGGTCTTCCCTGTCACTCCCTCAGCCTGGCAGACAGTGCTGTGAGTCAGGGGGCTGAGGGGAGCTGGGAGAAGGCGTGGAATGCAGCTTGCTAAGGTCTGAGACCCTGAGAGTTGGGGCTGGCCAGGGGACATCCTGCCATCTCAGCCTTTGTTTCTCCTGCTCTGAACTCAGCTTCCACAAGAAGGTGGGCTATTATGACATCTTTACCAGCTAGAAACTGGATCTGCAGAGGGGATGTCATGCAAACTGGCTCTCTGATTCCCTCCAGCCTGGAGGAAGGGGAGGCAGGAAGGGTGCTGGCTTGGCTCTGGGGCACAAGGACTGAGATCATGGCTTGCAAGGGGTTGCATTCATTGCTGCCTGACACAACTTGGGACTTGGATCAGAATAGGCTCCAAACAAAGGAGCCTGGGACCCTCAGTTCTCACACTTCCTATGTATACACCAATCCCCTCCTTCCCGAGAGCCAGCTCTCTGGAATTTGGAGCCAAATGATCTGGGTTCAAATTCTGTCTCTGCCATTTATTCAGTCATATAACACATACTACACATGCTTACTATGTGTCAGGCCCTGTACTAGCCAAAGCAGATTGCTCTGTCCTGGTGGAACTTATAGTCTAGTGGGGGAAGACAGACTTTAAGGAAGTACAGACACACACACACACACACACACACACACACACACACACACGAGCCAGATCTATGGAAATTAACAGTCTGCCACGAGAGGAGAAGCCAGACATACAAGGAATGGTTGAAGAGCATCGCAGGGAGAGAGAAGGGTAAGCTCAGGGCAGGAAGGAGCGTGGAGCGCAGCGGGAGGGTGCTGAGCAAGGGACAGGGGCTTCTGCTCAGGGGGATGAGGTGTCAGCGGCCTAATCAGCAGGGCCCCACAGTGGGTGAGGAGTTTCCATTTTGTCCTAAGTGCGTGGCCATCTCTCTGTGGGTTGCTCCAGCTGCCAGGTGGAGAGGGGGTTGGAGGAGGTGCTGCCAGCGCCCAGGTAAAGTGGAACTGGCGTGGCCCTGGATAGAGCAGCAGGGAGAAGGGGGCTGACTGGACATCTGCTATGATGAGGGAGACTCAGAAGCCAAGGCTGATGAAGCAGATGAGGAGCAGAGAGACAGGGCATCAACCCCAAGCTTCTGGCTTACGTAGTTTCCTGGGCATCATTCTCACTTTCCTCATTACTGAAATGGAGACAAGGACCCATCTCCTTGGGTGCTTGTGAGGCTTAAATTAAAACATCCACTGAGCAGGTGCCTGGCACAGAGTGAGCACTCAAAAAACTTCAGCTCCTCTCCTGGCTAATGTCTGCGCGGACTCTCCTGGCATGGCCCAGGTGTGGGGCTAGGTAAGGCGGTGTCCCTGGCTGGCTCCGAGGGGCACAATGGTGGGTGGTGCAGTCCTGCTCCTGAATCTGACACAGATGCCAAGAACCTAAGCCACCCATCTAGCCATGCTGGGCCCAGCTCCCTTCAAAACTGGCTAATGGTCAGGTCCTGACCCAAGCAGCTCTGATCCAGGAGCAGGCGCTGGTCCCCCAGTTCCCCACCCCACGGTGACTGGGTACCTGCAGTAAGTCTGCCCGGTTCAGGGCACTGGCTGCCACCTTTAGGAGGACTTCACCTTCCCCTGGGCTTGGCTTGGCTACCTCCTTCACGTAGAGGTTTTCCAGTCCTCCTGGCTTGTCAAAATGCACGGCCAACATTTTATCTGCGGACACAATAGTGGAGGGATGGAAGAAAGGCATGAAA
Organism: Ateles fusciceps; assembly: GCA_036589455.1. Classification (NCBI taxonomy): domain Eukaryota; kingdom Metazoa; phylum Chordata; class Mammalia; order Primates; family Atelidae; genus Ateles; species Ateles fusciceps. Next base: position 4,351,693 of record JAZHEH010001737.1, read on the forward strand.
AATGGGACAGATTTGAAAGGAACCCCTTCCCCAAATTAGGATCTCCAGAGATCGCCTGTCTCCACCTCTCATTCTCTGACTACTGCCCCTCACCGTCACTGCCTGTCTGGCTTCCCTAACTGCATCCCTAGCCACTGCTGCTTCCTGCATCTTCTCTGGCTGTGAAGAGGGATTCATGCAGCAGCTTTGGAATGAAAGAAATCGAGATTCAAGTCTTAGGCAAGAATGGGACTAAAATATTATTACATAATGCACTGTCCCAGGCCCAGGCAGAGCAGGGCTCTGCAGACAGTCCCCTCTCCCAGGGAGTTAGCCTGCCTCTCTGGGGCTGGTGGCCCTGAGAGCACAGCCCAGGAGGAGGGGAGCCTCACCTGGAGCCATCCTACTGGGGTCTCTCCCTCCGTCAGCACTGGGGTGCCTGCGCCTCCTGCCTAGGTGTGGCTGCTGCTGCAGGCCCAGCTCAGGGAGGGACTATTTATGTTCTGGGGGGAGGGATCGGTAGGCCCATTGCCTGGGATGTGGTTGTGCCCTATTTGTTCATTTTAGAAATTTAATTATCAAAGTGATCTCATCATGTTACACAAGTTTGATCCTCGGGGGACACGACCTGCCCTGCACCCCTCAATCTAAGGCTGTGGTGGCCGCATTCCTCCCTGTGCCCCTCAACCTGAGGCTGTGGTGGCCCGAGTTCCTCCTGGCACCCCTCAGGCCGAGGCTGTGGTGGCTGGTCCCTCCATGCACGGGTTGTGACAGGCTGTCTTCCTGACTTGGGTATCTCTGGATGCTGCTTCTGTCCCAGGGCAGGAGGGTGGCTGAGTGCCGCTTTCCCTTAGGGGCAGATAACTCACGTTTGGGGTGAAGGGGTGACCATCTTGTATCCAGCTCTGTGCCAGCCGTGTGGTGGGCAGAGAAGGTGCAGTGCAGCCGTTAAGGGAGGGTGAAGAAGTGAAGGGTTGGGCGCCCAAGGGACCCCTGAAGGCTGTGGGTGTTTGAGAGGGGGAAGGTGCCTCAGGCTGGGGAAAGGTGCTTCGATGCAGCTGTGCCTACTTGAGCCTCACAACGTCCCCAAAGAGTCAGGCAGGTGATGAGCTCCATTTTCAGGTGAGAAAACAGAGAGGTAAAGGCCTCATCTAGGATCACAGAGTTCATCCACAGAAAAGCAGCTGCCAGAACCCAGGACTCCTGGGTTAGAGTCTGCAGCAGAGGCTGCCTCATCGCCCCCTCCCACCTGAATGCTGAAACGGACAAGTGGAGAGAAGGAAGGGGACCTTGGAAGTGGCTGCCCCTCACAGCAGATGGGGAAAGGAGGGATTTCTATACGTGGTGCGGAGCTTAGAAGGTTTCCCTGTGTGCTGCGAAGATCATCTCCATCTCTGAGTGCCTGATCCCCCCAAAAGGGGCAGCAATAGGTCTCTTGGAAACCCCACAAAAAAGTTTTCTTTTTCTTGAAACAAAGCATCCCCTCTGCTGTAATCCCCTTTCTGTCAAGATCCAAATTTTTGGGTTGGGTGGTAATTTGCAGTGTCTGTTTCCACAGTCCCCCAGCTTTGAGTCTCCCCCAAAGGATCATGTTTTAGCAGAACAAACAATATCTCTGTGTTAAGCATGGGTGGAGGTCTGTGTCCAGAAACCCAGCTGGTCCTAGGGTGCAGTTGCTGCTGCTTATCCTGATAGTTAAATGGGTTTGGGGGGATAATCTCTTGTCCAGTGGGCTCCCAGCTCCTCCAAAGGATTCTGTGAAGTTCTGATGAGTCACCTTGAGGCAGCAGCTTCTCTAATTCTAAGCCCAAGCTTGAGGGTGACTCATAGTCTGGAGCAGCATAAAGGTTGATACTTTTCCCACTGAAGGAGCTGGAGCAGCTCAGCTCTGGGTACGGTGCCAGCTTCTGTGCCTGCAGGACTTTTCCTGGGTTCCTCCTCCCCCTCCCTCTGCAGACACCCCACCCTGAGGCTGGTGGGCAAATCCTGGGAGTAAAGATTTAGCAAGGCTCTGGGAGAGGGAAGGGCTTGGAATCTGCCCGACAGGCCCCTTGTTCACCCCTGGTGTCTTCTGGGGCTGTCTGCTTGGCTACCTGCCTCTGCCATCTTCCTGGCCACCCACCACCATGGCTCAGGGCCCAAGGCATTTCTCCTTACTCCAGGTGGTAGTCTGTACATTTTTAAAATCTGAAATAGGCAAAAAGCATGTTCCAAAACTATGTGTCCCCCACTCACTTTTCATTTCTTTTAATTTTACTTTGAGTTCTGTGATACATGTGTTGAACATGCAGGTTTGTTACATAGGTATACATGTGCCATGGTGGTTTGCTACACCTATCAGCCCGTCATCTAGGTTTTAAGCCCTACATGCATTAAGTATTTGTCCTAATGCTCTCCCTCTCCTTGCCCCCATCCCCCAAAAGACCCTGATGTGTGATGTTCTCCTCCCTGTGTCCATGTATTCTCATTGTTCAACTCCCACTTATAAGTGAGAACATTCGGTGTTTGGTTTTCTGTTCCTCTGTTAGTTTGCTGAGGATGACAGTTTCCAGCTTCATCCATATCCCTGCAAAGGACATGAACTCATTCTTTTTTATGGCTACATAATATTCCATGGTGCATATGTATCACATTTTCTTTATCCAGTCTATCATTGATGGGCATTTGGGTTGGTTCCAAGTCTTTCCTATTGTAAATAGTGCTGCAATAAACATAGGTATGCATGTGTCTCTTTTTTTTTGAGACAGAGTCTTGCTCTGTCACCCAGGCTGGAGTGCAGTGGTACAATCTTGGCTCACTGCAACCACTGCCTCCAGGGTTCAAGCGATTCTCCTGCTTCAGCTTCCCAAGTAGCTGGGACTACAGGTGCCCACCACCACGCCTGGCTAAGTTTTTTTGTATTTTTAGTAGAGGTTTCACTATATTGGCCAGGCTGGTCAATATAGAGATTTCACTATATTGGTCAGGCTTGAACTCCTGACCTCATGATCTGCCTGCCTCAGCCTCCCAAAGTGCTGGGATTACAGTGTGACCCATCATGCCTGGCTGCATGTGTCTTTATAGTAGAATGATTGATAAACCTTTGAGTATATACCCAGTAATGGGATTGCTGGGTCAAATAGTATTTCTGGTTCTAGATCCTTGAGGAATTGCCACACACTTTTTTTTTTTTTTTTTTTAAAGAAAGGGTCTTGCTCTGTCACCGAGGCTGGAGTGCAGTGGCACCATCATAGCTTACTGCAGCCTTGACCTCTTGGATTCAAGTGATCCTCCTGCCTCAGGCTCCTGAATAAGTGGGCCTTGGCCTCCCGAGTAGTCTCATGTGCCTCAGACTGCAGGCATATGCCACCACACCTGGCTACTTTTAAAAGTTTTGGTAGAGACAAGGTCTTGTCATGTTGCTCAGGCTGGTCTTCAACTTCTGGACTTAAGTGATCTTCCTGCCTCACTTACCAAAGTGCTGGAATTACAGGTGTGAGCCACTGTGCCCAGCCTCCTCTCACATTTTTAAATTGATCTCTAAAATTATTCATCTGAAATATAAATAGTTCAAAAGATAAGGATTTCTTATTTCTTTAAATACTAACATTTTAAACTCTTACAACAGGCTTTCCCTGCCCCCCTCCCCCCGACAACAGACAGAGTCTCATTCTGTTGTCCAGGCTGGAGTACAATGGTGTGATCGTAACTCACTGTAACCTCAAACTCCTGCGCTCAAGGAATCCTCCCACTTCAGCCATCCTAGGAGCTAGGACTATAGGCACATGACACCACGCCTGGCTAATTTTTCTATTTTCATAGAGACAGTCTTACTATGTTGCCTCAGCTGGTCTTGAACTCTTGGCCTCAAGGGATCCTCCTGCCTTGGCCTCTCAAAGAGCTGGGTTTATAGGCATGAGCCACTTTGCCCAACCTACATCAGGCTTTTAAATATATCAGTTGGGCTGGGTATGGTGGCTCACCCATGTAATCCCAGCACTTTGGGAGGCAGAGGTATGCAGATCACTTGAGGTCAGGAGTTGGAGACCATCCCAACCAACATGTTGAAACCCGTCTCTAGTAAAAATACACACACAAAAAATAGCTTGGCATGGTGGCTCATGCCTGTTGTCTCAGCTACTCTCGAAGGTGAGGCAGGAGAATCACTTGAACCTGGGAGGCAAAGGTTGCAGTGAGCCGAGATCACAACACTGCACTCCAGCCTGATATTAGAGCAATTTGATATTAATATAATCATCCACTAAACAAGACCTAAACTCTTCTTTAACAGTTAAAAGTTTTACAAACTTATTTTTCTTCTACTTCTCATGTTTTCATTCCACTTTTTTCATTGAATCATATTCTGCTATATTTTATGCTTTACTGATCATTCTTATCTGCAACCAAAATATGTATATAAATTGACATTAATTAAAAAAATTATTTTCTGTGACCACAGGGCTACTATATGTGTTAAATTTGGTTTGGATTTATTATTATTACAATATTATTAGTCCACAATTGATCAAAACAATATGTATTAATTTAAATAATTATGAAACATAAAATGTAAAATTTTTTTGGAAAGACATTCTTAATGACGGTAGGGTCGAATTTTTCCCAATAGTTATTATATATGTGGATGAATATTACTTATTGCTAGAATGGGACTGAGTTTGAAATTAGTTCTCTTCCTATTTTTTATTTTTATAGGCAAGCTCTGAGAAATCTAATTTCCATAAATTAAATGGGAAAGAAATTTCATTGTAGGAATGCTAGGCGATTCTTTGAATACCTCTGAATTACGTAGTAAAAACCATATAATGATTTATCATCAAGTTATTTTCAATGCTCTATTAGCTGACAACTTAATCAGATCTTGCTTCAGTTTTATTGAAAGTAAATACTTGGAAATCATCCAATCTGTTACTCAGTCACAAGTGTCATCCAAGTTCTCAGTTTCTGGAATTATACCAACAAAGCTTTCTGAAGACATATCAAATGTTTATTAATTATATCTACTATTTTTTCACTTAGAGGCACCTTGTTTAAATTGATATACTCAGAAAAGATTGAAGAAGTAAAAATGTTAATTTCAATATATTTTTGCTAAAATTTTGGGATCAAATCCTTTTACCTTATCACATGCTTTAAATGTATTTTCAGGCCAGTCACGGTGGCTCACACCTGTAATCCCAAGAGTTTAAGACCAGCCTGGCCAACATGGCGAAACATTGTCTCTACTAGAAGTACAAAAATTAGGAGCTGGGCATGGTGGCTCACACCTGTAATCCCAGCATTTTGGAAGGCTGAGGCAGATGGATCACGAGGTCAGGGGTTCGAGACCAGCCTGACCAACATGATGAAACCCCATCTCTAATTAAAAATACAAAAATTACCGGGTGCAGTGGTGCACACTTGTAATCTCAGCTACCTGGGAGGCTGAGGCAGGAGAACTGCTTGAACCCGGGAGGCGGAGGTTGTGGTGAGCCGAGAGCATGCCATTGCACTCCAGCCTGGGACCAGCCTGGGCAACAGAGCGAGACTCCGTCTCAAAAAAAAAAAATAAAAAAGAAATACAAAAATTAGTCGGGCATGGTGGCAGGTGCCTGTAGGCTGAGGCAGGAGAATCACTTTAATCCAGGAGGTGGAGGTTGTAGTAAGCCAAGATCGAGCCATTGCAGTCCAGCCTGGGCAACAGAGACTCTGTCTCAAAAACAAACAAACAAACAAAATATTTTCATTAACATGTTGGAGCTGCAGACTTAACTCATTTATGGAAAACATCTGTGACATTCTTATTGGCAAAGGTAGTCCTCACTGTTAAACTAATCAGCCAAATCAAATTACTTTCTATCAGAAAAGGTTTCTCATTTTTAAATTAATCATGTTAATATGTGCCTTGTAACAACCATTTCGCTTCTGAATCTTAACAATATAGATGGACAAGGCATGCAGACTTCCTTTCCTGGATGAATTATGATATAAGAGTGTTCACTGTTTCTCACTGGTTGTTTTTTTGCTTTACTCTTATGGGACTCTCCTTCACATATGATGCATTTTTGAACAATAGAGCATGAAAGAGATCATTCAATTTAAAAATATTTAGAATATTCCCTTCCTTTGGTACCTTACAGCTCTTATGCTCCAAGCCAGGCTCAAAGGCTCAAAGGGCTGTGTGAGTGTGAGCTCTTTTGTATATTGGGTAAAGGGAGGCTGGGGAGGGGAGGCCAGAAAGTAACCTTGACATGAGTCTTCAACTACAGCAGATCCTTTTTAGGAAAGTACATATGGAAGTTGAGAACCTGGGAAAAACAAACCCCTTAAATCCATTCATGCCTGTGTGCCTCTTCTAATGGCTTTGTGAACCACCAAGACACAAATTTCTCTAGTTTTGAGACCCTTGTTTCAAAAGATCGCCTGCTCCCTGGGCACCTCCACAGGTGCTGTACAGCTATCACCGAAGTGTCTCTTGTGTGGGCCTCTCTGAGTAGCTGGACCCAGTTGGAAGTTTGTAATGAGAATTATAGGAAGCAGCTGAAATGTCCTACAGAGGAGGCTCCAGACAGTTATTGCCTTGAGGAGGTTTATGAAAATGGCACCCACTAGGCACCCAGCAGTGCAGCGGGTGTGTTTAGGAAAGGCTGGCCAGCCACGTGGTGAGCTGCCAAGAGGCTTCACCAGGCCTGCAGAACTTCAGAGACTCGCTGTAGTCTAGGTCAGACTCCCTGCCCATCAGCACGTGTAGTGGGGTCTACAGCTCACAGAACTGAGTTCTCAAATCCAGATGTCAGTGTGCTAATTTATAAGGAGAAATTATTGGCATGGGGACTGAACCCCAAAATCTATAGGCAAATCTATGTGGAATGTCAAATGATAAGCTAGGACTCAGGACAAGATGGGATGATTGAGATGAATTGGGGGTGGGGCCGAGGTGGCGGACTAGAGGGCAGCTCATGTGTGCTGCTGTCATGGAGAAGAAACAAAAGGACTAGTGAACAGTGACTACAGGCTGATCATCTGAGAAACTACGCTGGGATCCATCAGGGCAGCAGAGGAACACAGACAGCACAGAGGAGTGAAACCAGGCACCAGCTGTATGGGCTCAGCATGGAGCCAGGAGAACCTCTCCAACACAGGACAGGGTGAGTGAGTGACAGCCCTCAGGGGGACTCATGCTCTCCACAGGGATCTGTGCAAGACTGGGAATAGGAGAATCCTCTGGGCCCCACACCCACCCATCGTGCTTCTAGACTGAGGCAGAGAGCCACTTAGATGTTTTATGGGGTCACCTCTCGAGTCCAAAGGGACCTCTATAAGCCTTGGGCCCCAGAGCAGACCAGCCAGCACCACAGCCCCAGTAGAGGCTGCAGTAATCCTTGCCTGGGAGCAGTAAGGTTGCTCCACCCACCCATGCTGGGCAGGCCTCAACACCAGCTTCTGGCCCAGCAGTCTCACTTCAGCCTGAACTCGGCCAGCTACTACTACCACCCCCACCACTGGTAGCCAGGTGGGTGACACCTGCTAGAGCTTCCAGCCCAGTTCCCTGCCTCTGTGTGAACTCAGCTAGAGGGTGCAGGTTTCTGTTGTCCTGGGAAACACCTGAACAGCAGAGTGAGTGACCCTACCCGCCCCTGCCTGTGGTAGCCAGGTAGCTAACAACTGCTAGAGCTACTGGCCCAGCAGCTCTGCTTCTGTGTGGATTCAGTTGGTAGGTGCAGCCTCCTGTTGTCCCAGGAAGCACCCAGATGGCAAGGTACATGACTCCACCCACCCTCGCCACTGACAGCCAGGTGGACAACACCTGCTAGGGCTTCTGGCCCAGCAGTCCTGCTTCTGTGTGAACTCAGCCAACAAGTGCAGCCTTCTATTGTTGCAGGAAGCACACAGACACCAGAGCAGGCATTCTCACCAACCCCAGCCACTGGTAGCCAGGCAAGCCACACCTGCTACAGCTTAAGGCCCAGTAGTCCTATTTCTACCTGAATTTGTCAAGGGATACAGCCTCCTGTTGCCCTGGAAACACCCAGACAGCAGGGCAAACAACTGTACCCACCCACCCCCTCTCCTGTAGCCAGACAGGCCACACCCAATAGTTTCCAATCCAGTGGACATGCTTCTATCTGAACTCTGCAGGCAGATACAAGCTCGTGTTTCCCCAGGAAGCACACAGACAGCAGATTAGAGATGACCTGGCAAGGTTATGGGCCAACTGTGGCCCTTGCCTGAGGGAGTTCTGTGGACCAGAACACCCAAAAAAAAGAAATGCAAGTAGAGAGACAGTAATTGGAAGGGGCTCCTCCAAGACATAGGAGAGGACTAGAATTGAAGGCAGTAAACCAAACCCACCTTATACCATAATCAAACCCCTAAGGGCATCAAAGAAGAAAAAAGAAAAAAAAAAAAACAACTTCCAAAGGACAGCAACTTTAAAGGTTGAAGGAACATCAGCCCACACAAATGAGAAAGAACTAGCACAAAAACTCTGGCAAATCAAAAAGCCAGAGTGTCTTCTTTCCTCCAGATGATCACACTAGTTCTCCAGCAAGGGTTCTTAACTGGGCTGGAATGACTGAAATGACAGAAATAGAATTCAGAATATGTATAGGAATGAAGATCACCAAGATTCAGGAGAATGTCAAAGCCCAATCCAAGGAAGCTAACAATCACAATAAAACAATACAGGAACTGACAGATGAAATAGCCTCTATAAAAAAGAATCCAACTGATCTGATACAGCTGAAGAACATACTACAAGAATTGCACATTGAAACTGCAAGTATTAACAGCAGAATAGACCAAGCTGAGTAAAGAATCTCAGAGCTCGAAGAGTAGCTCTCTGAAATAACCCATTCAGACAAGAATTAAAAATAAAAAAGAATAAAAAAGAATGAACAAAACCTCAGAGAAATATGGGATTATGTAATAAGATCAAATCTATGACTCATGGCACCCATGAAAGACATAGGGAGAAAGCAAGCAACTTGGAAAATATATTTTAGGATAATGGTCCTGAAAATGTCTTCAATCTTGTTAGAGGCCAACATTCAAATCTAGGAAATGCAGAAAACCCCTGAGAGATATTACTCAAGACCATCCCCATGACACATAATCATCAGACTCTCCAAAGTTGACATGAAAGAAAAAATGTCAAAGGCAGCTAGAGAGAAAGGCAAGGTTACCTACAAAGGGAACTCCATCAGTCTAGTGGCAGACCTTTCAGCAGAAACCCTAAAAGCCAGAAGAGATAGAGGGGGCCTATATTTAGAATTCTTTTTTTTTTTTTTTTGAGATGGAGTCTTGCTCTGTTGCCCAGGCTAGAGTGCAGTGGCATCATCTCTGCCTTGCAACCTCTACCTCCTGGGCTCAAGCGATTCTCCTGTCTCAGCCTCCCAAGTAGCAGGGATTACAGGTACTTGCCACCATGACCAGCTAATTTTTGTATTTTTAGTAGAGACAGGGTTTCACCATGTTGGCCAGGCTGGTCTCAAACTCCTGACCTCAGGTGATCTGCCTGCCTCAGCCTCTCAAAGTGCTGGGATTAGGCATGAGCCACCTTGCCTGGCCTCAGCATTCTTAAATAAGAAAATTTCCAACCAAGAATTTCATATATGGCCAAACTAAGCTTCATAAGTGAAGGAGAAATAAGATCATTTTCAGACAAGCAAATGCTGAGGGATTTTTTTTTTTAACCACCAGACCTGCCTTACAAGCAGTCCTGAGAGGAGCACCAAATATGGAAGGGAAAGACCATTACTAGCCATTACAAAAACACTTAAATACACAGACTAGTGACACTATAAATCAACCACACAAACAAGTCTGCATAATAACCAGCTAACAACATGATGACAGGATCAAATCTGCACATATCAATACTACCTTGAATGTAAATTGGCTAAATGGACCAATCAAAAGACACAGAGTGGCAAGCTGGATAAAAAAGCAAGACCCAATGGTATGCTGTCTTCAAGAGACCCATCTCATATGCAATGACATCTGTAGGCTCAAAATAAAAGGATGGAGAAAACTCTACAAAGCAAACAGAAAACAGAAAAAAGCAGGGGTTGAAATCCTAATTTCAGACAAAATGGACTTTAACCTAACAAAGATTAAAAAAAAGATAAAGAAGGGCATTCATTATATGATAGTAAAGGGTGCAATTCAGCAAGAAGACGTGACTATCCTAACTATATACACACCCAACACAGGAGCACCCAGATTCATAAAGCAAGTTCTTAGAGACCTATGAAGAGATTTAGATTCCCATATGATAATAGTGGGAGACTTCAACACCCCACTGACAGTATTAGACAGATCACTGAGGCAGAAATTAACAAAGCTATTCAGGACCTGAACTCAACACTTGACCTAATGAACCTGATATATATCTACAGAACTCTCCACCCAAAAACAACAGAATATACATTTTTCTCATCACCACATGGCATATACTCCAAAATAAACCACACAATCAGACATAAAACAATACTCAGCAAAATAAAAAAATCTGAAATCATACCAACCACATTCTAGACCACAGTGCAATAAAAATAGAAATAAAGACTAAGAAAATAATTAACACCATATGACTACATGGAAATTCACCTGCTCCTCGAATGACTTTTGGGTAAATAATGAAATTAAGGCAGAAATTTAAAAAATCTTTGAAACTTATGAGAAAAAAAGATGTGACATACAAGAATCTCTGGGACACAGCTAAGGCAGTGTTAATAGGGAAGTATATAGCACTAAATGCCCATATCAAACAGAAAGATCCCAAATTAACCACCTAATATTACAACTAGAAGACTAGGAAAGCATGAGCAAACCAACCCAAAAGCTATTGGAAGACAAGAAATAACCAAAATTAGAGCTGAGCTGAAGGAAATTGAGACACAAAAACCATATAAAAGATCAACAAATCCAGAAATCGGTTCTTTGAAAAAATAAGATAGATAGATCACTAGCTAGATTAATAAACAAAAAATGAGAGAAGATTCAAATCAACACAATTAGAAATTACAAAGAGGAGGTTACCGCTGGCCCCACAGAAATACAAAAAAACTTCAGAGACTACTTTGAATACCTCTGTGCACACAAACTCCAAAATCTAGAAGTGGATAAATTTCTGGACACGTGCAACTTCCTAAGACTGAACCAGGAAGAAACTGAATCCCTGAACAGACCAATAACGAGTTCTGAAATTGAATCAGTAATAAAAATCCTACCAACCAAAACAGACAAACAAAAAATGCTCAGGACCAGAAGGATTCACAGCCAAATTCTACTTGACGTATAAAGAAAAGCTGGTACCATTCCAACAGAAACTATTCCAAAAAACTGAGGAAGAGGGACTCCTCCCCAACTCATTCTATGAGGCCAGCATCCTTCTGATACCAAAACCTGGCAGAGACACAACAACAACAAAAAGAAAAATTCAGACTGTTATTTTTGATGAACATAGATGCACAAATCTCAACAAAATTCTAGCCAACTGAATCCAACAGCACATGCAAGGTTTGTTCAACATATGCAAATGAATAAATGTGATTAATCACCTAAACAGAACAAAAAATAAACCACATGATTATCTCAATAGATACAGATCTTTCTGATGATTTTCAATAAAATTCAACATCCCTTCATGTTAAAAACCCTCAATAAACTAGGCATTGAAGGAATATACTTCAAAATAATAAGAGCCATAGGACCATCATACCAAATGGACAAAATTTGGAGCATTCTTCCTGAAACCAGCACAAGAGAAGGCTGTCCTCTCTCACCACTCCTACTCAACATAGTATTGGAAGTCCTGGACAGAGCAATCAGGCAAGAGAAAGAAATAAAAGGCATCCAAATAGAAAGAGAGGAAGTCAACTATCCTTCTTTGCACATGACGTGATTCTATATCTAGAAAACCTCATAGTCTTTGCCCAAAAGCTCCTTAATCTGATAAATAACTTCAGCAAAGTTTTAGGATACAAAATCAATGTACAAAAAGCAGTAGAAATTCTTATGCACCAACAACATCCAAGCTGAGAGCCAAATCAGGAATGCAATCCCATTCATAATAGCCACAAAAAGAATAAAATACCTAGGAATACAGCTAACCAGGGAGGTGAAAGATCTCTACAGTGAGAATTACAAGGCACTTTTCAAACAAATCAGAGATGATACAAACAAATGAAAAATTATTCAATGCTCATGGATAGGAAGAATCAATATCATTAAAATGGCCATATTGCCCAAAGCAATTTACAGATTCAATGCTATTCCTATCAAACTGCCAATGACATTCTTCACAGATTTATAAAAAGCTATTTTAAAATTCATATGGAACCAAAAAGGAGCTCGAATAGCTAAGGCAACCCTAAGCAAAGCTGGAGGCATCACCTTATGCAACTTTAAACTATATACTACAGGGCTACAGTAACCAAAACAGCATGGTACTGGTACAAAAACAGACATATCGACCAATGGAACAGTAGAAGGAGCCCAGAAATAATGCCACACACCTGTAACCATCTGATCTTCAACAAAGTTGACCAAAAAAAAAAAGAAAAGAAATGGGGAAAGGACTCCCTACTCTATAAATGGAGCTAGAATAAATGGCTAGCTACATGGAGAAGACTGAAACTTGACCCCTTCCTTACACCATTACAAAATCAACTCAAGATGGACTAAAGACTTACATGTAAAAACTCAAACTGTAAAAACTCTGGAAGATAACCTAGGAAATGCCATCCTGGACATAGGTCTTGGTGAAGATTTCATAATGAAGACACCAAAAGCAATTGCAACTAAAAGAAAAATTGACAAATGGGATGTAATTAAAGAGCTTCTGCACAGCAAAAGAAAATATCAACAGAGTAAACAGACAACCTACTGAGAGAAAATATTTGCAAACTATACATCTGACAAAGGTCTAATATCCAGAATCTACAAGGAACTTAAACAAATTTACAAATAAAAAACAACCCCATCAAAAAGTAGGCAAAGGACACGAACACTTTTCAAAAGAAGACATATATGCAGCCAAAAAACACGAAAAATGCTTAACATCACTAACCATTAGAGAAATGCAAATCAAAACCACGAGATACCATCTCACATCATTAAGAATGGCTACTATTAAAAAGTCAAAAAATAATAGATGTTGGTGAGGTTGTGGAGAAAAGGGAATGCTTATACAGTGCTGGTGGGAGTGTAACTTAGTTGAGCCATTGTAGAAAGAAATGTGGCAATTCCTCAGTGAACTTAAAACAGAATTACCACTTGATCCAGCAATCCCAAAGGAATATAAATCATTCTGTCATAAAGACACATGCATGCATATGTTCACTGCAGTCTGTTCACAATAGTGAAGACATGTAGTCAACTTAAATGCCCATCAATGGTAGACAGGATAAAGAAAATGTGGTATATACATCATGGAATACTATGCAGCCATAAAAAGAATGTCATGTCTTTTGCAGCAACATGGATGGAAATGGAGGCCATTATCCTTAGCAAACTAACACAGGGACAGAAAACCAAACACCACCTGTTCTCACTTATAAGTGGGAGCTAAATAAGAACACATGGATACTAGGAGGGAAACAATAGACACTGGGCCTACCTGGGAGTGGAGGGTGAAAGGAGGGAGGGGATCAGAAGAAACACTTATCAGTCACTATGCTTATTGCCAAGGTGATGAAATTATCTGTATACCAAACCCCTGTGACACACAGTTTACCTATGTAACAAACCTGTACATGTACCCCTGAACCTAAAATAGAAGTTAAAAAAATGAAAAGAGATGAATTGAATGCTTAATAATCTGGCTAAGATAATCAAGATGTATCAGCCTTGCCACGGAGACCAGATGTGGTGTAGCAAAAAATATATTTGGTCTTTGTTCCTGGTTCCTGGCAGAGAACTCCTAAAACTCTTGGAATTTACTAAGGGATCTGAGTGTCTTTTTTACTCATGCTAATGAGATGACTCATTTCTGGGATTCGGGGGTGGGTACTAGATAGCTTCTGGGTAGGGGTTGATCACCAGAAGAACCAACCCTGTGATTAGAGGGTTGGAACTTTTACCCTCATCCCCTGACTTCTGGGAAAGAAAAGTGAGTGGGGGATTGAGTTCAATCACATAGCCAATGATTCAATCAGTTATGCCTACGTAGCAGAAGCCCATATAAAAACCCTGGAGCAACAAGGTTTAGAGAACTTCCAGGCTGGTGAACACATCCCTGTGCTGGGAGGGGCATGTGTCTAGAGAGGTGTGGAAGTTCTGTGTCCCTGCCCTATACATCTCCATTTGGCTATTCCTGACTTGCATCCTTTATAAGAAAGCTGCAGTCATAAGTGCAGTATAGCCCTTTCCTGAGTTCTGTAGTCATTCCAGCAAATTACCAAACATCCCTGCCTTGGCACTCCCCCTCAAATCTGTAGCCACGTCAGACAGAAGTGTCAGCAGTGTGGGTAGCCTGGGGACCTGGGACTTGTGTTTGGCATCTGTAGTGGGGACAGGCTTGTGGGAACTGAGCCCCTTAACCTGTGGGGTCTGCATTAACTCCAGTTAGCTAGTGTCAAATTGAATCGTAGGACCCTTGGTCAAATAATTATTGTGGGAAACTACCAGGTTACTTAAACGGTTTGTTCAAAGGCCTTTCCACTTTGAATAGGCCCAACCAACGTTACTCCAGTTGCTCTTATCTGAGCTTCCTGGCTGATCTTTTTTTTTTTTGAGACAGGTTCTTGCTGTGTCACCCAGCCTGGAATACAGTGGCATGATCATAGCTCACTGTAACCTCAAACTCTTGGGCTCAAGCAACCCTTCTGCTTCAACCTCCTGAGTAATTGGGACTACAGGTGTGGGCCACCATGTCCAGCCATTTTTGCATTTTTTGTAGAGATAAGATCTTGCTATGTTGCCCAGGCTGATTATAAACTCTTGGGCTCAGGCAATCCTCCTGCCTTGGCTTCCCAAAGTGCTGGGATTATAGGCATGAGCCACTGCACCCAGCCCCACTTCCATTTTTTTGTGGTTACACATTCCTTCTACACACATATCAATATGTTCACATGTTCAAGTCTTGCAGGCTTGAGAGCCATTCTTTGCATGTGTCTGCTCCTGTCCATTCTGTTTTGATGACACAGTTTAACTTTAGCCTGAAGTGTTGATAGCTCAGTCTTTGTTTATCTTTGGGCCTTGGCATCCCTGCCGTCTTTTGGAGTTGTGACTAGAACTCCTCAAATGCTTCCTAGCTTGTCGTACAAATCTCACAAGTATCTTTATGTTGTACATCTCTGGACTGCAGAGGTGTGACTGTCCAGCGTCACCATGATTTCATACTATCTGGAATTTAAAGAGTAACCTGCTTCTCCAGTCTCTGATTCAGCTAGTTCAAATGTCTGCAGTATTTTCTCTCATTCTCACCTACTGAGACACCAAGACTGTTTCAGATCCAACCCACAAGCAGAGGGGGCTGACAAATGAAAGCTGAATTACATGCAAATCCTACCTACCAAAAAACCCTCTCAACTGCATATTATAAGCTATGGTGTAAAATTCCTTTCTTGTAAAAGACAAAACAAAAACTCCAGAGAGCCATAAAGTTGCTCAAATTCTGACTCTGAAATTCCACTTCCAGACCTAAGGAAATAATCAGAGATACAAAGAATTATGTAAAAGTTATAAACAGTAATATTATTTATGAAGTGAAAAGTAGAAAAAATCTAAATATCTAACAAAGAACAATATTGTGTTTAAATTATATGATATACAGTGATTTAAAATGTTTCTGAAGCAATTTAAAGACATTCAAGGTCTCATAGCATCATGCTAAACGGACATAGTAGAATGTCAACTCTATGCATTAAGGATCTAGGTAAGTTAAAACATATATATTACATGCATCAAAAAGACCTGAAGAAAATCTCAAAACCATCAACTGAAATTTTCATTCATTCATTCATTCATTCATTCACTTACTCACTTACTTACTTACTTACTTATTGAGACAGAGTTTCGCTCTTGTTGCCCAGGCTGGAGTGCAGTGGTGCAATCTCGGCTCACTGCAACCTCCACCTCCTGGGTTCAAGTGATTCTTGTGCCTCAGCCTCCCGAGTACGTGGGATGATAGGTGCCCACTACCATGCCCAGCTAATTTTTGTATTTTTTAGTAGAGATGGGTTTCACCATGTTGGCCATGCTGGTTTTGAACTCCTGATCTCAGGTGATCTGCCTACCTCGGCCTCCCAAAGTGCTGGGAATACGGGTGTGAGCCACTGTGGTTGGCCCAGAAGTTTTCATTAAAGTTAAATTATGACTAACTTATTTTCCCAAGTTTTAAAAGTGAGCATATATTACTTTTGTAATCAGAATTTAATAGTTTTCTAAAAATAGTCACTAACCTACAGCCCAGCTTGAGGTCTTTTGAGTGACTCTAGGAAAGTAGCCTTTTCTATTTTGGCTGTATCCATCTTCCCATTTTCAATGATCACTGTCTCCCACGTACTGCTTTTTTCCTTTTCTTTTTTTTTTTTTGAGACACAGTTTCACTCTATCGCCCAGGTTGGAGTGCGGTGGTGCAATCTTGGCTCATGCAACCTCTGCCTCCAGGGTTCAGGTGATTCTCCTGCCTCAGCCTCCCAAATAGCTGAGACTGCAGGCGCCCATCACCACACCTGACTAAATTTTGTATTTTTAGTAGAAACGGGGTTTCAACATGTTGGCCAGGCTGGTCTCAAACTCCTGACCTTGGGTGATCCAGCCACCTCAGCCTCCCAAAGTGCTGGGACCTAGAGAACAGTGTACTTAATTAAGTAGTCATTATTGTCATGATATAGGACCATGTTAGTCCAATCTGGCCGAACCAGAATTAAATTTGAATTCCCTAGGCTGTCCTTTGGCAAGTAGTCTAAGGTGTTAGCTCCCCCAGGAACATCTGAAGGGTATACTGACCAGGCTGGCCTGAGGTTGCTATTAGGGAAAACAAGATGCTCATGTCTAGTAATAGGCTAGAATCTTTAATTTTCAAAATAGGTTCTATAACTTTCCACCCTTATACCTTGACTAGTGGTCCATTGTTGAATGGCCTTTGCAATCCCTTCTCCCAAGTCTCACAGGGGTGATGTGGGCCAGACAGATGTCACACATGCAGGGAGTTGCATTACAGGAGGGGAACACTGAGCTCAGGGACTCCACTGCTTTTATAGCAAACAGTAAGCAAGCTTGCTCTTTGTCCTCAAGGGAGACATCCCTTCATTTTCAAGGTTGCTTGCTGCAACGTAACCCTGAGAAATGTCCTGGATAAAGAGTGGTTAGAGCCTTGCATTCTTGGCATACTTAGCAAGGCATGTAAAGTACACACCTTGTGTAAAATAGCCTCAAGGAAAGGAGATTCCCAATAGATATGCTCCATGAAATGATCAGTGCTCTCATATTCCATGCCAATGACCAACACTAATAAAAAAACAGTTGATCAAGTAATTCCAACGACAGAAGAGGATCTCTTGAAGTAATAAAAATTGCTCCCTGAATTCATTCTTCTTTTTTAGTACCTTCTATTTAGTGTTTTTCAACCATAAAATATTATTTTTTCTTTAGGCTCTCCAATTTTCTTCTAAAATAATAAAAGTGTCTTTCATGAGCCTCTGATGACTTAATTTCCTTTGTTTCTTAGGTAGTCTCCTGAAAGCAAACATAGCATGGTTATTATTTGTGAGCAGCAAATCATCACTACAAATGACTGATTTATCCATTTATTATTCTACAAACATTGCCAGGTAACTACCATGTGCTAGGCACCGTGCCAGGTACTGGAGATACAAGGGTGACTGGATAGTTAAAACACAGTTCCTGCCCTCATGGAGTTCACTGTCTAGTAAGGGAGATAGGTACACATAAACATCAGTTCTATTTCATGGTAATAAGTGCTACAGTAGAGATATTTGAGCTGTCCTGGAGTGTGAATTGGTTTTCCATGCAGAAAAAGGATGAATAATGCATATAGCTGGGCAAAGGGAGCAGGATGAGAGAGGGATCAAGAGCATAAAGAACCTGCTGCTCTCCTCTTCTATATGTATTCTATGACCTAGACTTAAAGCTGATTACAGCACTTAATGTATTTACTTTTTAAAGATGGGGTCTCACTATGTTGCCCACACTGGACTCAAACTCCTGGACTCAACTGATTCTCCTGCCTCAGCCTCTTGAGTAGCTGGGACTACAGGTGTACTCCACCATGCTGGATAGCACTTTTTTTTTTTTTTTTTTTTTTTTTTTGACATGGAGTCTTGCTCTTTTACCCAGGCTGGAGTGCAGTGGTATGATCTCGGCTCACTGCAACCTCCGCCTCCTGGGTTCAAGCCATTCTCCTGCCTCAGCCTCCTGAGTAGCTGGGATTGCAGGCACCTGCCACCACACCCAGCTAATTGTTTTATTTTTAATAGAAATGAGGTTTCATCATGTTGGCCAAGCTGGTCTTGGACTCTTGACCTCATGATCTCCCTGCCTTGGCCTCCCAAAGTGCTGGGATTACAGGCGTGAACCACTATGCCTGGCCAGCACTTCATTTTTTAACAAGCTATTAATAAAGAAACATTGAAAGCTGCTGCTTCATTCTAAAAAATTCTACTCTTCTTCTTAAATTGAGTGCTGAATATTACTTAACTGGCCTTCCTCTACAGCAGTCATGACAGATGCAACTGATAGAAGAATATGAAGGAAGACTATCCCTTCCCAGATCAGTGGGATATTAAGTGACAAAAGAAGTTGACTCCTGAAAAGTTAACTTCAAGGCAAATTCTGTAAAACGAATCATATTTTCCCACTCATCTATGTTAGAAACTTGACAATAAATCCCAAGTGAATTCTCATGAGAATAAACAGAATATCAAAACCATGAATCATCTATCTCTAGCCATATCAACAATCAAAACACAGAGCCTAGTTCTTTAGCATATAGATTCAGTTACAGAGTGAGGCAGGGCTTAAATGAAGAAACTAGGAAACCTGGCTGATTTCCAAAAAGTTAAGTCTATGTCCCAACCTGAAACTTCCCAACTTTAGATTATAGAGAGGTCACAAGAAATTTAAGAAAAAAAATTAATAATTTAATAATAATGCTATAAATAAGTCACAATATATGCTTAAGATTCTTTTTTGAACTGAGGACCTGGCTGGGTGCGGTGGCTCATGCCTGTAATCCCAGCACTTTGGGAGGCTGAGGCAGGCAGATCACTTGAAGTCAGGAGTTCAACACCAGCCTGGCCAACATGGTGAAACCCCGTTTTTACTAAAAATACAAAATTTAGTCAGGTGTGCTGGTGGGCACCTGTAGTCCAAGCTACTTTGGAGGCTGAGGCAGGAGAATCGCTTGAACCCTGGGGTGGAGGTTGCAGTGAGCCAGGAGTGCACCACCACACTCCAACCTGGGCAATAGAGTGAGACTGTGTCTCAGAAAAAAGAAAGAAAAACACAAAAACAACAAACAAAAAATAACTGAGGACCTAGAATTAAAGATGTTAACATTTTACCAGTGTTATAAATGTGACTCTCTAATATATTTATTTTAAAAACAAACCTGATTTTCTTTTTTTTGTTTGTTTTGAGACACAGTTTCACTGTGTCACACAGGATGGAGTGCACTGGCGCAATCTTGGCTCACTGCAACCTCCGCCTCCTGGGTTCAAGCAATTCTCCTGCCTCAGCCTCCCAAGTAGCTGAGATTACAGGCGTTTGTTACCACAGCCCGGCTATTTTTTGTAATTTTAGTAGAGATGGGGTTTCACAATATTGGCCAGGCTGGTCTTGAACTCCTGACCTCAAGTGATCCGCCTGCTTTGGCCTCCCAAAGTGCTGAGATTATAGGCATGAGCCACTGCACCCAGCCCATAATTCTTTACTTCCCAAATTTTCTACAATGATCACATAGATAGAGAAAAATATTTTTTAAAAAAGGAGTGAGGAAACAAAAGTCAGTCATAAGATAACTGGCTCCTGACTGGATATCAGCCTTGTCCATCCCTCTTGAGCATCCAACCATTTCCAGGATAGCATGTCCCTTCCCAGAGCAGTGGGATACTAATGGCATGATGCCACCAGTGCACTTCTAACCAGGGCACATTCTTTGGAGTCTGTGGAGTTTTTTTGTGGCCCTAAGCAAGAATATCAACCTTTAGTGCCAGCCACATAATCTATATTACAGTAGTTGGGCAATTTCTCTGGTATCATCTGGGGAATTAGCCCTGAGCTCTAGCTGACAGGATAAGAGGCTGGCTTCCTGACAGCTGAATTCCCCATCTTTCTAATCTCATATTCTGGTTATTTTAATTAGATAACTAACCTGGATCTCTATGTCTCTGTTCTGCTCTCTGCTCCTGCCCTACCATTCTGAAATGGAGCCTCCTTCAAATCCTGACACCTGCTCAGGAAGGGTTCAATAATGCAAAATGTGATAAAATGAGGCATATCTGTACATAGGTATGTAGTTTCTGTGATGGTGCTTAATTTCTCAATTGTCCCTTTAAGATTCAGCTCTCTAGAGCCTTCCCTGACTCTGCTAGGCCGAAGCAATTCATTTATTTGTTCTTTAAACATGTACTAATTGCCTACCCAACATCAGATACTGTGTTAGGTAATGGAGAAGGAGAATGATTAAGACAAAATTCTTGCCTTCCAGGAGTTTACAATCTAGATAACCAAAGAGCTATAATGGGGATAATCATAAAGGTGTGCATAAAATCCATACCACAGTGGACAGAAGCCAAGATCTGACTTGGGTCTTTAATGATGATTAGGAATTTGCTGAATAGATGTGAGGGACAGGAAGGGAACTGGAAAATATTTTAGGCAGATAGGACAGCATGTATAGAGGCATGGAAGGCAGAGGCTATGTCTTAACCAGCTCTGTTTCCCTAATTTATCTGGGATAGTGCAGGGCACATGGTGATCACCTCTGAATATTTGCTGAATGAATGAATGAATGGCTGCTTTTGTTACTAGAGGCTTCTACCCTTCCTTCCTCTCTTCCTCCCTTCCTCCCTTCTTCCCTTCCTCCCTCCCTCTCTTCCTCTCTCTCTCCTTCTCTTTCTCTCTTTTTTCTTTCTTTCTCTCTCTCTTTCTTTCTTTGAGGTGGAGTTTCACTCTTGTTGTCCAGGCTGGAATGCAATGGCATGATCTCAGCTCACTGCAACCTCCGCCTCCTGAGTTCAAGTGATTCTCCTGCCTCAGCCTCCTGAGAGAGCTGGGATTACAGGCATGTGCCACCACACCTGGCTAATTTTGCATTTTTAGTGGAGATGGGGTTTCTCCATGTTGGTCAGACTGGTCTCAAACTCCCGACCTCAGGTGATCTGCCCGCTTTGGCCTCCCAAAGTGCTGGGATTACAGGTGTGAGCCACCGCGCCTGGCCAACGACTTCAAAGGAGTATTTATGCAACTCTAGTAAATTTTTTAAAATTTAAATTTACTGGAGTTGCATAAATTTAAATTAAAAAAAAATCTAAACACAAATACAATTTACCATTTATTAAGCTCAATTCTCACAGATATAATACCCAAGCTAGTTCTCTATGAGATCTTTATTAAAAAATGTATGGACACAAAGGGGGAATGCAGTATACACCAACAAAGTGACTGCCTGGCTCATAGTAATTTCTTTTCCTGTAAAATGTCTCTACATAGGTAGACCCCCAGCAGCCACATCTCTGCCTTTTTATCCTGCTGTCTCCCCTCCTCCCCTATCCTGCCCTACCTACGTAACTGACTGATACAGGGGTAAACCATATGACCTGAAACTTGCCACATCAGGGTCCTAAGAGAAATTAAGTGGTATTATGGGAGGCTTGGCCATGACATCAGCCAGGAAAGGAAACAGTTTTCTGTGAGACAGAACAAAGTTGACTCATATAGAAGTCAAGACAGAGAGACAGAGTCCTAGCAGTGTTCCAGTCCCTGGAATCTACTGTCCCCATGGCTCAGCTGCACCCTGTCCTTCCAGTGGTTAGGTAAATAACCTTAGCATCCTTCCAATAAATTCCTCCTTTCTGCCCTTGCTGGTTTGAGTTGGATCTCTGTGACTTGCAGTCAGAAGACCCAACTAACAAAGGGATTGAAGACACGGACTGGGAGGCCGACTTACCCCAGCTTCTCTGTGGCTTCCACACAGACACTAGGATACATGCTCTCAGTGTAAGTTGCCACCAGAAGATACAGATGAGTCTTCACGACAACTACACCAGTGTTCTCCTGGATAAAGAATAAAAGAGAATATGCTGCTCTTGGTTCTAATCACAGGACCAGCGGTCATGCTTCAGCTATGTTTTTCACCATTTCCTGATTTCCATATATTTATATATCTGTTTTTGGACTGTCCACTCTTTTCCATCAATTTAGTTGCCTTTCCTCAACAAGTTTTTGACTGTTATCGTAATGGTGGATAGATTTTGAAAAAGTTCCGCAACTGATTATCATATACTCCTATCCCAATTAGAACAACTGATGTAGGCCAGCTGCAGTGGCTCATGCCTGTAATCAATCCCAGCACTTTGGGAGGCTGAGGCGGGCAGATCGCCTGAGGTCAGGAGTTTGAGACCAGCCTGGCAAACATGGTGAAACCCCGTCTCTACTAAAAATACAAAAATTAGCCAGGCGTGGTGGCAGGTGCCTGTAATCCCAGCTTCTCGGGAAGCTAATGCAGGAGAATCGCTTGAACCCAGGAGGTAGAGGTTGCAGTGAGCCAAGATTGCACCATTGCACTCTAGCCTGGGCAACAAGAGTGAAACTCCGTCTCAAAAAAAAAAAAAAAAGAACAACTGATGTAATGGAAAGGTAGTACATTTTGGAATTGGAAAGCTCTGGGTTTGAATTCTAGTGCCTCCATTCTCTGTTGCATGAATAAGGGTTATTTAACCTTGTTAAGCCTCAGTTTCCTCATCTGTAAAATGAGGTTATTTAGTTTATAATGTGGATGAAGCATATCTAATTCATAATATAGGGCATCCAATGAATGATTTTCATCTCCTTCATTCCTTATAAGCAACTTTTTTTTTTTTTTTTTTTCTGACATAGAATTTCACTCTTGTTGCCCAGGCTGGAGTACAATAGCACGATCTCGGCTCACTGCAACCTCTGCCTCCCAGGTTCAAGTAATTCTTCTGCCTCAGCCTCTGGAATAGCTGGGATTACAGGTGCATGCCACCATACCTGGCTAATTTTTTGTATTTTTAGTAGAAACAGGGTTTCACCATGTTAGCCAGGCTGGTCTTGAACTCCTGTTCTCAGGTGATATGCCCACCTCGGCCTCCCAAGTCCTGGGATTATAGGTGTGAGCCACCCTGCCTGGCCACTGAGAGATATTTTAAGCACGGAAGTTATATATCTATATCTATATCTATCTATCTATCTATCTATTTATATATACTTTTTTTTTTAAAGGAGGATGTAGAGTATGAAGGCTGGACTATAGTGGAAAGAGTTCAGGCCAGGTTCGGTTAATAGATTCCGCATTGAACATTTCTCAAAACCAGGCTCTCTGATAGGACTTTCTTTCACATATGTCTTCCTGGCACTAGACTGCTATCTCAGACAGTGCCTCAAGACATTAATGGATTTAATCTGTTTTACAGAGAGGATCAGGAAGGGCAAAGAAAACTGGAGGCAAATTCTTTTCTTTTACTCAGCTGGCTTCAAATCTTAAGCACTCACATTTTTGGCATAAAGAGAATAGTCATCTGCCCGGACACATTTGTAATCCTTCTCCTTGAAATACAGTCCTTCTCTTCGGGCTCGCAAAGGGTTCTTGGCAAATCCATTTACCAGTGTTCGAACATCACGGGGCATTACCTGGAGAGGTTACATGGTTAGAACAGGAGTCAGCCCACTATGGCTGGTGGCCAGCCAAATTTAGCCCACTGCCTGTTTTTTATGGCCTGTAAGCTAAGAATGGTTTTCACATTTTTAAATGGTTGGGGGGGAAAAAAATCAAAAGAAGCATAACACTTTGTGACACAAATTATATGAAATTCAAACTTCAGTATCCATAAATACAAAATTTTATTGGAACACAGTCACATTCGTTCTTTTATGTGTGGCTGTTTTTCCTTTACAACTGCAGAGTTGAGTGGTTGTGACAGAGACTCTATGGCCCTGTGCTATAGTTTGAATCTCATGTTGAAATCTGATCCCAACGTTTGCAGTGGGGCCTAATGGGAGGTGTTTGGATCATGGGGACAGATCCCTCATGAATAGATTAATGCCCTCCCTGTGAGGTGGGAGAAGCTGTGAGTGAGTTTTCACTGTATTAGTTCCAGGAGAGCTGGCTGTTAAAAACAGGCTGGCACCTCTCCACTTGCTCTGCCTTGCTTCTTCTCTCCCTCTGTGATCTCTGCACACGCTGGCTCCCCTTCACCTCTCCCATGAGTGGAAGCAGCCTAAGGCTTTCACAAATGACCAGTCTTCCAGCCAGTAGAACCATGAGCCAAATAAACCTCTTTTCTTTATAAATTACCCAGCTTCAGGTATTCCTTTATAGTAACACTAAACCGACTAAGACACTTAGAAAACTGAAATATTTACGTGGCTCTTTACAGAAAAAAAATTTTTTTTTTTGACCGAATCTCACTCTGTCACCCAGGCTGGAATGCAGTGGTGTGATCTCAGCTCACTGCGACCTCCACTGCTTGGGTTCAAGTGAGTCTCCTGCCTCAGCCTCCCAAGTAGCTGACACTACAGGTGTGTGGCACCATGCCTGGCTAATTTTTGTATTTTTAGTAGAGATGGGGTTTCACCATGTTGGCCAGGCTGGTCTCAAACTCCTGACCTCAAGTGATCCACTTTCCTCAGCCTCCCAAAGGGTTGGGATTACAGGTGTGAGCCACTGCGCCTGGCCAGAAAAAGTTCATTTAACATTCATGTCTGGGGCCAGGCTCGGTGGCTCATGCCAGTAAGCCCAGCACTTTGGGAGGCCAAGGTGGGCAGATCACCTGAGGTTGGGAGTTCCAGACCAGTCTGACCAACATGGAGAATCCCGTCTTTACTAAAAATACAAAATTAGCCAGGTGTGGTGGTGCATGCCTGTAATCCCAGCTACTCAGGAGGCCGAGGCAGGAGAATCGCTTGAACCTGGGAGGCAGAGGTTGGGGTGAGTCGAGATTGTGCCATTGCACTCCAGCCTGGGCAACAAGAGCAAAACTCCGTCTCATAGGAAAAAAAGTCATGTCTGGGCCAGGTGCGGTGGCTCATGCCTGTAATCCCAGTGCTTTGGGAGGCCGAGGGGGGGTGGATCACCTGAGGTCAGGAGTTCAAGACTAGCCTGACCAAAATGGTGAAACGCCATCTTTATGAAAAATACAAAAATTAGCCGGGCCTGGTGGCGTATGCCTATAATGCCAGCTACTCGGGAGGCTGAGGCACGAGAATTGCTTGAACCCAAGGTGGAGGTTGCAGTGAGCTGAGATCACGCCATTACACTGCACTCCAGACTAAGCAACGAGTGAAACTCCGTCTCAAAAAAAAAAAAAAAAAAAAAAAAAAAAAGTCATGTCTTCTTCATGTTTTGGAAGA
Organism: Ateles fusciceps; assembly: GCA_036589455.1. Taxonomy (NCBI): domain Eukaryota; kingdom Metazoa; phylum Chordata; class Mammalia; order Primates; family Atelidae; genus Ateles; species Ateles fusciceps. Next base: position 4,377,211 of record JAZHEH010001737.1, read on the forward strand.
ACAGAAATAGTAAATCAAAAGTCTTATGTCCAAACTTGTTTTTTCTTACATTAAAACCTGGTGATGCCACAAGCAGGCTCTGCTCCTGGATTTTGATGAGGGCTGCACTGTCCACATGCTTGGTTCCCAAGAGGGTATCTAACAATAAGCTTTGCAAATGGCTCATGTTCCCTCAACTCTGAAAGGAAAACTGCATTTGAAGCCATTGACTCTGGCTAGCTTTTAAAAGGCATGTGAATACAAATGTCCCTAAGACACTTCGGACAGTCTTAAGGTCAGCAAGTGTACTTTGAAAAGATACAGAGTGAAAACGGTGGTTCATCATTCAGGGCCCACCAATACCCAAAGAGGAAAACAGAATCATAGAAAAATCACAGCTCACACAGAGTAGGTTATGAAGCTGAGTTTGGAAAATCATAGCCTCATGATTTTCCGGCTATGTCAATGGTTCACATCAGGATCATCCGGGATTTAAAAACAAACATTGCACACTGAGAAAAACCCTGTAAAATAAAAAATAAAAGAAACAAAAAACAAAACCCAGCCAGGATGGAGAGCTACCCTGCTAAGTAAACAGGACTAGAAGAGATACGCGTAGTCATGAACCCACACATTCCCTTCCCGGTGACCTGCATCAGCGCCAACTATGAACGCTGATCAACATCCCAATGGACACCTTGAAGGCACTTAAACCCACATTTCCCGCACAAGTCCCCAAGCCTTGGACTCCCTTATTAGGACCTCCGGCACAGGATCCCCTTTCCCGCCACTGCCTTTCCGTGGTTTGGTTTCCGGAGCAGGACCGAAGGCGGGGCAGGGGATGGTGAGCGGTGAATTCCCCGACACCGAGGACTCGAGGGAGCGGACGCCACCCCGCTCTCTGATGCTCCGCAAGGGGCCAGCGATCGAGGACCTGCCTGTCAACGGACGCGGTTGGGGGACGGGTGGCGGCGGCGGGATTGGCCAGGCCACGCGCAGGTCACCGAGAAGCAGGGACTGCAGCCTCTTCCGCAAAAGAAGTCCCGCCAGCTAGAGCCGCCGCCCAATCCCTTTTGGCTTGAAGCCTTCCTCCGCCGCCCCGGCGCCGTCCGCTCGCACTCGCTGCGGAACCCGCGGCGGAAGGGGCGGAGGGGCCGCGCGGCGCTGCGTCCAGGAGACAGTGGGCGCCAACATTCGCGCGTTCCGCAGAGGCGGGCGGCCTCTCTTCCTGCCTCAGCCGGACGACTCCGGGGCCGTCGGGCCGGGCCGGGTGTGGCGCAGGGCGGCCGCGGGCCTGCGGGCCTTGGGAGGGCAGAGAGGTGCTTGTCGCGGCCGGTGACCTCCCCGCCAGGCCGGGCGGTCCCCGCGTACGACGTGCCCGCGCGGGAGGCCCCGGCCAGGGGCTGGCGTGGAGGCCGCAGGCGCCCGACCGACCGAGCGGGTGGGAGGAAGGGCCGGGAGTGGGCGCGGTGGGCAAGAGCGGGTGCGGACCCCGACGACCTCCCCGTCGCGCCCCGGCCTCGGGGAGGACTTCGGGCCTCGCAGAGCCCGAAGACTCGCAAATTTTGACCGAAAGCCCCTCCCTTCCTTCTCCAAGTAGCTCAGCCTGTGTTTTGTAGCCAGAAAATTGCAGTTCTCCCCACTAAAAGCCACCAAAGTCAGAAAAGTCCTGCAAATGGGCTCCCAGAGGCCAGGCTGAAGCTGCCACACTGGCTGGAATGGGCTACCTTGGAGAGGGACGTGGGAATTCATTCCAAGCAGCAGGGAGATTGTAAGAGCATCTCACCAGCTTACAAAGGAGTCAGGCTCTGAAGCCATCATCTAGAGCCTCCGGTGAAGCCCTCTTGTTAGGGAGACTGGATGGTTTGTGTTCAAAATCCATTTCGCGTGTGTGCAAAGACACAGGTGTTATTAAACAGAAGGGAAAATTCAATGACTGAAATTTTCAATACTAAATAAGCTGATTTTTAGTTTTTCTAGGGGCACTGGTTATTTGTGACCACAATGAAAAATGTAGACAGTGATGATCTGGTAACTGGCACACTTCCCAGGCTCAAGAGCTCAAAAGAATGGTTGGAGCCCAAGCCCCTTTGTTTTATGGAGGTAAAACAAATAGTGTGGGATTTGGAGATTTTTTTTCACTTGGGTCGTTGCAGTGGGAAGTGGCTTGTGCTAAACATGTTTTTTTTCTATTTTTTGTTTTTATTTTATTCTGTTTATTCCCTTCACTTTTACTAACTTTGTATATTCACTTTGCTGTTTCTTTTTCTAAGATCGTAAGGTGGAATCATAGATCATTGATTATATACTTTTTTTAATGTAACATAGCTGTAAGTTTCTCTGGAAGTACTGCCTTGGCTGTATCACCCAAATTTTGATATGATGTATATATTATATTTATTATTGAGACAGGGTCTTGCTATGTTGCCTAAGCCGGAGTGCAGTGGCATGATCATGACTCACTGCAACCTTCACCTCCTAGAATCAAGCCATCCTTCCACTCCCTAGTAGCTGGAACTACAGGTGCACACCACCATGCCTGGCTAATTTTTGTATTTTCAGTAGAAATGGGATCTCACTGTGTTTCCTAGGCTGGTCTCCAACTCCTCAGCTCAAGCAATCCCCCCCAACCTTGGCCTTCCAGAATGCTGGGATTATGGCTCTTGCACTCAGCCAGTTATATTGTTTTTAGGTTGTAGTTTCTTTTTTTCTAAACAGCTTTATTAAGATATAATTGACATGCAGTAAACTGCATGTATTTAAAGTGTGCTGCCTGGCACTGTGGCTTATGCCTGTAATCCCTGCATATTGGGAGGCTAAAGTGGGAAGCGCTTGAGCCCAGGAGTTCCAGACCAGGCAGGGCAATGTACTGAGACCCTGTCTCCACAAATGAACAAACAAAAATAGCCAGATGTGGTAGCATACACCTGTAGTCCCAGCTGTTTGAGAGGCTGAGGCAGGAGGACCACTTGACCCCAGGAGTTTGAGGTTGCAGTGAGCTGTGATTGCACCACTGTATCCCTACCTGGGTGACAGAATAAGACTCTGTCTCAAATAAATAAGTGTATAAACTTGGTAAGTTTTGACATTACACACGAAACCATCACCACAATCAAGGTGGTGAAGATATTCAGTACTCCCAAAGCTGCCTTAATATCCTGTCCCTTTGTAATCCGTCCCTCCCTCACATCCCTTCACCATTGATTTTCTTTCTTTCTCTTTTTTCTGTCTTTCTCTCTTACTTTCTCTCTTTTACTTTCTTTCTTTCTTTTTATTTTTCTTTCGAGTCTCGCTCTGTCACTCAGCCAGTAGTGCACTGGCGTGATCTCAGCTCAACGCAACTTCCACCTCCTGGGTTCGAGCAATCCTCCCACCTCAGCCTCCTGAGTAGCTAGGATTACAGGCCTGTGCCACCACACCTGGCTAATTTTTTTGGATTTTTAGTAGAGACGGGATTTCACCATGTTGGCCAGGCTGGTCTCAAACTCCTGACCTCAAGTGATCTGCCCACCTTGGCCTCCCAAAGTGCTGAGATTACAGGCATGAGCCACTGCGCCCAGCCTCCTTTGCTTTCTGTCACTCTAGTTTATGCATTTAAAAAATTTTATACAAATGGAATCTTAACAGTATATATTTCTTTTCCTTCTGTTTGGCTTCTTTCACTCATCGTAATTATTTTGCAACTCATCCATGTTGTATGTATCAATACTTCATTCCTTTTTTTGTTGAATGCTATTCCATTATATGGACCTAATTTGTTCATCCTGTTTATGGACATTTGGGCCGTTTACAGTTTGGGGTGTTATTACAAATAAAGCTGTTATGAACATTCATGTGTGTATCTTTGTATGGACATATGCTTTCATTTCTCTTGGGTAGATATTTAGTTGTGGAATGGCTGGGTCATGAATTTTAACTTTTTATGAAGCTGCCAAACTAGTTTCCAAAGTCAAACTAGTTTGAATTATTTTACATTCCCACTAGTAGTGTGTGAGAGTTCCAGTTGTTTCATAATCAAGCCAATATTTGGAATAGTTCTACTTACTTTGTTGTATGGCCTTTTTAACTCAAGACATTCTAAAAGATGTATAGTGACATCTCATTGTGGTTTTAATTTGCACTTCCCTAATGACTAATGATGAGCATCTTTTCAACTCTTACTTGCCATTTATCTCTTCAGTGAAGTGTTTGTTCAAATCTTTTGCTCGCTTTAAAATTGGTAATTTTAAGTTGGGTTATTTGTATTCTTATTGTTGGGCTCTTATTATTGAGATATACTTTACATGCCTTAAGATTCACTACTTTAAAGTGTACAATTCAGTGTTTTTTATTTTTAAAAAATTCAGTGTTTTTTAGTATATTCACCAAGTTGTGCAACTGTCATCACTATCTAATTCCAGAACATTTCATCACTCCCAGAAAGAAACCTCACATCTTTCAGCAGTCACTCCCCATTCCCCTCCCCCTCTGGCTTTGGCAACACTGATCTACTTCCTGTCTAAGCAGGTCTGTCTCCTCTGGACATTTTATACAAATGGAATCATACAATATGTGGTCCTTAGTGACTGCTTTCACTTACTATAATGTTTTCAAGATTCTTCCATGTCATAGCATAATCAGTACTTTATTTCTCTTGATGGCCAAATAATATTCCATTGTCTCAGTACCACATTTTGTTTATCCCTTCATCAGTGGATGGACGTTTGGGTTGTTTGTAGTTCTTTGTTATTATCAATAATGCTGCTATGAATATTTGTGTGCAACTTTTCAGGTAGCATATGATTTCAGTTCCTTTGGGTATGTAACCTAGGAGTGGAATTGTTGGGTCATATGGTAACTCTATGTTTAACTTTTTGAGAAACTGCCAAACTTGCCCACAGCAGTGATTTCATTTTAAATTTTCATAGCAATGTATGAAGGTTACAATTTCTCCACTGCTCAGAGTTCATTGAACTTCTTGTATCTGTGGGCTTACAGTTTCTGACAAATCTGGAAAATTTTTAGCCATTTTTCTTTTTTTTTTTTTTGCCCAACTGAGTCTCACTCTGTCACCCAGGCTAGAGTGCAGTGGAGTGATCTCAGCTCACTGCAACCTCTACCTCCCGGGTTCAAGTGATTCTTGTGCCTCAGCCTCCCAAGTAGATGGCATTACAGGTGTGCACCACCATGCCTGACTAATTTTTGTATTTTTAGTAGAGATGGGGTTTTACCATGTTGGCCAGACTGATCTTGAGTGCCTGACCTCAAGTGATCCACCTGCCTTGTCCTCCCAAAGTACTGGAATTACAGGCATGAGCCACCGAGCCCAGCCTGTTTCTTAAAATACTTTTTCTATTCGCTCCATCTTTTGGGAAGTACAACTATATGTACAATAACCTGCTTGAAGTTGTCCTGTAGCTCACTGATACTCTGATCATTTTCTTCAGTTTTCCCCCCCATGCATTTCATTTTTGGAAAACTTCTGTTGGTATGCTTTTAAGTTCACTAACTTTCTGTAATGTCTAATCTGCTGATAAACCTATCTAGTATATTTTTCATCTCATGCATTGTACTTTTCATCCCTAGAAGTTTTATCTGGATCTTTTTGTTGCTGTTTTTTGTTTGTTTGTTGCTATTGTTGTTGTTGAGACAGGATCTCGCTATGTAGCCCAGGCTGGTCTTGAACTCCTAGCCTCAAGTGATCCTCCTACTTTGGCCTCTCAAAGCACTGGGATTACAGGTGTGAGCCATCATGCCTGGGCCTTAGTTCTTTGTCAAACATTTTCTTCTGTCTCAAAATGTCTACTCTTTTCCTCTCGCTTCCTTAACTTATGAACTACAGGAATAATAACTATTTTAATGTCCTGGTTTAATAATTATAGTGTCTTGGTCATTTTGGGGGCAGTTTTGGTTAACTTTCCTTATTACTGTTGGTTAAATTTTCCTATTTCTTTGCATACCTGGTGATTACTGGTTAAATTTTCCTATTTCTTTGTATGTCTGGTGATTTTTTATTGAATGCAAGACTGTGAATTTTAGCTATGTTGAGTGCTAGATATTTTTGATTTGCCATAAATATTCTTTTTTTTTAAGTACAGCTGCACAGATTTCCCAAAAATATTCATTTTTTTTCCTGGGATTTAGTTAAGTTACTTGGACACAGCTGGATCCTTTCAGTTCTTGCCTCTGCAGGAGGACCACAGCAGCATCTACTGTAGGGCCAATTTTGTTTCAGTACTGATACAAAACCTCTCCAAATACTCAACTCTATGCTCTTCAAACTATGGGATTTTTTTTTTTCTCCTCTGGCTGATGCTAAAGGGAATGAACACTCCTGGGACTGTATGACATCTAGGGATTGATTCCCTAATTCTTTCAGGTATTTATTTGCCCATTGTTCCTTTGGGTAGTTTTCTCACAGGCATATAGTGTTTACCATCAGCTGAAGACTCAAGGGGACCTCTGCGGACTTGACCCTTTGCAGCTCTCCAGAGCTCCATCTATCCTGTAGCTTTCTTCCCTCTAGTACTCTAACCTATGAACTCCAACTGCTCTCCAACCTATGAACGCCCGTCTCCCCCTCCTCAATTCAGGGAGACAGCTGGGCTGTTTGTTTTCTGTTTCTCAGGGGCCACTGTCCTTTGCCTGATGTTCAATATCTTGGAAACTTGTTTCATCTATTTTCTTTTTTTTTTTCAATTGTTTCAGGTGGGAGAGTAAGTCTGTTCCCTGTTACACTGTCTTGTCCAAAAGTGATTTTTTTCAAACAGTTGTTTTCTGCTCCATTCTTTTACTCCTCACTTCTGCAACTCTAATTATCCATTTGTGGAGTTTTTTGATATTGTCTCATAGGTCACTGTGACTCTGTTCATTATTTTCTAATCTTTCTTCCTTTATTTTTCAGATTGGGTAATTTCTAATGATCTGTCTTCAAGTTCATTGACTATTTTTATGTCATCTTTAATCTGCTGCTAACCCATTGAAGTTTGTTTATTTTTCAAATTTAAGAACTGTATTTTCCACTTGGTTTTTTATAATTTCTGTTCTCTGCTAAGATTTTCTATCCATTAATTATGAGCATATTTTAAGCATAGCTATCATAACTGTCCTAAAATCCTTGTCTTCTTTTTTTAATTTCAGATTTTCGTATCTAAGATAATTTTTTTCTTTGTTTTTCTTATTTTACTTTAAGTTCCAGGACACAAGTACAGAATGTATAGGTTTGTTACATAGGTATACATGTACCATGTTGGTTTACTGCACCTATCAACCCCTCATCTAGATTTTAAGCCCTGCATGCATTAGTTATTCGTCCTAATGCTGTCTCTCCCCTTGCCCTCCACCCCCCTGAATGGCCCTGATGTGTGGTGTTCCCCTCCCTGGGTCCATGTGTTCTCATTTTTCAACTCCCACTAATGAGTGAGAACATGTGGTGTTTGGTTTTCTGGTTCCTGTTTTAGTTTGCTGAGGGTGATGGCTTCCAGCTTCATCTATGTCTCAGCCTCCTGAGTAGCTAGGATTACAGGCCTGTGCCACCACACCTGGCCAAGGTCACAGTGAGCTGTGATTGCGCCACTGCACTCCAGCCTGGGCAACAGAATGAGATCCTGTCTCAAAAAAAAAAAAAAGAAGAAGAGTTATTCAGGAAGAGAGGAGATGGCAGAAGGTTATTTGCTTGGTAGGCTATTAATTACTGACTCAATTTCAGAACTTATTATTAGTCTATTCAGGGATTCGAATTCTTCCTCGTTTAGTCTTCTGAGGGTGTATGTGTCTAGGAATTTTTTCATTTCTTCTAGATTTTCTCGTTTTTTGCATAGACATGTTTATAGTATTCTCTGATGGTGGTTTGTGTTTCTGTGAGTCGGTGGCGAAAATGTCCCTTTTATCATTTTTTAATGTGTCTATTTGATTCTTCTCTCTTTTCTACATTATTAGTCTAGCTAGCAGTCTATCTATTTTGTTAAGTTTTTCAAAAAACCAGCTCGTGGATTCACTGATTTTTTTGAAGGTTTTTTGTGGATGATCAGTATGTCTTATGTAGTCAAAAAGCCTCAAATAGAGGCCTAATTTAATCTATCTTTACCCAGAAAAGTAAAAACATTTTATAAGATGTGGAAAAAAAAGTGGGTTCTAACTACCGACTCTGGGAAAGTCATTTGACCATTTTGAGATTCAAAATGCCTATGAGCTGAGTTACATTTTGCTGTAGCCAAGAGCAGACAGATTAAAATAGTCTTTAAAAAGCACTTGGTGGGTTGGGCACAGTGGCTCAAGCCTGTAATTCCCGCACTTTGGGAGACTGAGGCAGGCAGATCACTTGAGGCCAGGAGTTCAAGACCGGCCTAGCCAACATGGCAAAACCCGTCTCTACTGAAAATACAAAAATTAGCCAAGCATGTGTTGCCCGCTTGTAATCCTAGCTACTTGGGAGCGTGATGCATGGGAATCGCTTGGACCCTGGAAGTGGAGGTTGCAGTGAGTCGAGATGGCACTGCTGCACTCCAGTAGCCTAAGTGACAGTGACATAGCAAGACTCTGTCTCAAAAAAAAAAAAGTACTTGATGATACGATTTGGAGTAGACAAACTGCATGCATAGAGAACGTTCCAGGGATATGTCTGTCATGCAAAATATAATGATTCCAGATAGGACTAATAATTTTTGAAGATTTTCTTTTCAAATTTTAATTCTGTCCTTTCAGGTCTTAGCTAAAGAAGATACTGATGCAGCTATTCAATCAATATTATACAGAGAAAATTATATAACTAAGGTAAGAATTGGCTACGAAATGTATCTCAGTTAAAAACTGAATGTAGTTTTTCCTTTTTATATGTAGCATATTCTATAAAAACTATTTAGAAAATAAGGAAAATAGAATTAAGACCACTCCCTTGCACCTGGAATTAACCTTAAGGGATCTCTGAGATTGCTTCAGTGGATTTCCTCTCTTCCTATACTTTGTGGGAATTTCTTCACAAAGAGGTGTAAGAATTTCCTCTACCGACTTGTTTTTTTTTGTTTGTTTGTTTTGTTTGTTTTTTTGAGACAGAGTCTTGCTCTGTCGCCCAGGCTGGAGTGCAGTGGCGTGACCTCAGCTCACTGCAACCTCCACCTCCTGGGTTCAAGCGATTCTCCTGCCCCAGCCTCCTCAGTAGCTAGGATTACAGGCACATGCCGCTACTCCCGGCTAATTTTTTGTATTTTTTGTAGCGACGGGGTTTCACCATGTTAGCCAGGCTGGTCTCAAACTCCTGACCTCAAGTGATCCACCTGCCTTGGCCTCCCAAAGTGCTGGGATTACAGGCGTGAGCCACTGCTTCTGGCCAAGTTTTAATTTTTCTGTAGAGACGAAGTCCAACTATTTTGCCCAGGCTGGTCTTGAACTCCTGGGCTCATGCGATCCTCCTGCCTTGGCCTCCCAGAATGCTAGGATTACTGGTGTGAGCCACCACACCTATCCTAAATCCTCATTCTTAAAGGCCCAGCCCAAATGTCTCCCACTTTGGGAATCTTGGCTTTGAAAAAAAAAAATCATTTCTTTCAATGTATGCAATATAAAAGTAAATATACGCAATATAAAATTTCCCATTTTAACCATTTTTAAAATTTTTAAATTTATTTTTTATTTTTAAAATTTTTATTTCTCATTTCAACCATTTTAAATATACTATTCAGTGTCATTAATTACATTAATAATGTTATGCAACCATCACCACTATTTCCAAAACTTTTTCATTACTCCAAACTGAAACTTTGTATTCAATAAGTAATGACTCCTCATCCCCCAGGCACTTGGTAACCTCGAATCTACCTTCTATCTCTATGAATTTTGCCTATTCTAGATTTTTCATATATGTAGAATCCTATACTATTTGTCCATTTGTGTCTGGCTTATTTTGCTTTGGAATATTGTTTTCAAGATTCATCCACGTTGTAGCATATATCAGAACTTCATTCCTTTTATGGCTGAATAATATTCCATTTTACACATATAAATAAATGTGGTTTGTAGATACCACATTTTGTTTATCTGTTCATCTTCTGATGGATACTTGGACTGTTTCCGCCTTTGGGCTATTGTGAATAATGCTGCAATGAACATTGGTGTAGGAGTATCTATTTGAGTCCTGGATTTTCATTCATTTGGGCATATACCTAGGAGTGGAATTGCTGGGTCTCATGGTAGGTCTGTTTAAATTTCTGAGGCCCACCAAACTGGGACTCTTTTAGGAATCTAGGAAATGGTTTTTCTCTCCTCTGTCTTCAGTTATTTTATATATAGTATGCCATATATATATATATGCATCATATATAAATATACATCTTGCTATATTCCTCCTCCCACTGTTTGTGGATTTGTTTCTTAGGGATGGGTTTTTACTATGTTGCCCAGGCTAGAGTACAGTGGCCTGATCATAATGTACTGCAGTCTTGAACTCCTGGGCTCAAGCGATCCTCTAGCTTCAGCCTCACAGGTAGCTAGAAATATAGGTAGGCACCACCTCGCCTTGCTTTTGATTTGTTCTTTAGTCTTTCTCCCCAGGGAGAGCAGGCATGTTGCCTCAACTACCTGTGTTTTCCTTGTTTGCAGCAGAGTGTATGTCACATAGTAGAAGTTAAAGCCAAAGAAATGATTGAATTAATGAATGCCTTTGTGGGTTATTCTTAGGAGTAATTTAAACTTATGAAGTTAAGTTTTAAGTTTTTGAAAACTTAAAACTTAAATTAAATTTGGAAAATTTTAGAACAAGAAAGCTTTAGGATAATATATTTGTCTTTTCTATCACTGTTTACTAGGAACTAGATAAGTATTTACAACATCAAACCTTCTTAAATGCAAGAAGAAAGGAGATGTTATATAAAAGATGGATCGACCACGTGGCACATCCTCTTCAGAAGAAAATTATAGAAAAAGTTTGCTCACATAAGAAGATTAAAAAAAGGAGGCAAGAGGAATCAGACAGCTTTATAAAACATGTAAATAAAAAGGTACTAAGAGATCATTTGATGCTTTTTTCAGTTGATTTAAAACCTAATGTCATCTTTGTTCATTTATAATTATCTAGTCAGTCTGTCCCTTTCCCCTCTACGTATATATAATCTATACCCTGTTATAAAATAGTATAAAGTATTCTCAAACCCAGGGCATTTGGAAAGGACAGAAAAGGAAGATTAGATTTGGATTTAATTGTGTACATTAAAACCTTTTTTCTATGTTTTCCCCATGTAATTATTAATTTTAATTATCAAGTTAAAAAATTTGGGCTGGGTATGTGGCTCACAGCTGTAATCCCAGCACTTTGGGAGGTTGAGGCAGTGGATCACCTGAGGTCAGGAGTTTGAGACCAGCCTGGCTGACATGGTGAAACCCCATCTCTACTAAAAATACAAAAATTAGCCGAGCATGGTGGCGGGCACCTATAATCCCAGCTACTCAGGAGGCTGAGGCAGGAAAATTGCTTGAACCTGTGAGGTGGAGATTGCAGTAAGCCGAGATCACACCACTGCACTCCAGCCTAGGTGATGGAACAAGACTCTGTCTCATAAATAAATAAATAAAATAATTTGAACTCTAGGTTCAGGACATATTTTTCTTTTATTCTGGAACTTGATTATTTGCAAAGCTCTAAAATATAGCTGTTCTAGCATTTTAAAAAAATCTGAGATGTTTGACTAGTAAGCATTTAAGAACAAATTCCCAAATATTTTAGTGTTCCAGCATTCTTTATTAAAATCTTATAAATTTTAAGTAGATTCCTTCCCTCACTATACTTTATTGCTTGAATAAATTAAATTTCAAATGTAGCCTTCTCTTTCCTTTTGCATTTGTCACTGATGCCACTTTCAAGCATAAGAATGATACTGTGTATTTGACTCTCAAGTCCTGATATGCTCAAAATTAACTGTGCACCTCTTGTTCTTGTGTGTGGTTTTATTTCCTTGCTATAGGGAAATGCATTTATAGAACATTATGATCCAAAAGAGTATGATCCCTTTTATATGAGCAAGAAGGACCCCAATTTTCTGAAGGTAGGGTAGATTTCTTTTTTAACTTTGGTATTATGTGTTTGGTGGTTTTGAACAGCCTTAATATATGAGCAGTCTTTAAGTGATTCCCTAAATGTGCAGTAACATTTTAAGCATGGTTTCCCATCACCTGATCTTAAAAAGGAACAAATAGCCAAAGGCCAAAGTAAGTTAAATCTCTGTAAAAATGGAAAATATTGGATAATGATTGGGTAATAGGTAATGTTTAAAAATTCCATAGACTTTTACATTTGTTACAAAAGTAACACATTTTCATGGTAGATAAATGAGAAAATTAATTTTCAAATTAAGAAAATAAAAAACCAAAATTCCATTACCCGAAATTAACTCATTATAATATTAACTTGTTAACATTTTTCTGTATATCTATCTAGACTTCTTTCTATATGTGTGTATATATACACATTTTTATTTTACAGGAATGGAGTTATATTTGGTTTTATAATGGGCTTTCCTTCTCTTAATAGTTTATTATTTGCTTCTTTGTTAAAAAATATAAACATATAATTGTCTTCATTGCATGGTATTCTGCTGTTAATAACAGAATTAATTAATCTTGTACTGAAGGATTAACCAAGTCTTAGGGGTTTTTTTTCCCATTTTATTTCACCTTTGCTGCTACTGTGTGAGGTAAGTCACAGATGAGACAAGTGAGGCTCAGGCCACATGTCAAAGTCACCCAGCTGTCAATAGCAGAGCACAGATGTGTTTTTTTTGTTGTGTTTTGTTTTTCTGAGACGGAGTCTTACTCTGTTGCCTAGGCTGGAGTACAGTGGCGCGATCTCTGCTCACTGCAATCCCTGCCTCCTGGGTTCAAGAGAGTCTCCCTGCCCAGAAAAAAGAGATTCTCCCACCTCAGCTTCCCAGGTAGCTGGAATTACAGGCATGTGCCACCATGCCTGGCTAATTTTTGTATTTTTAGTAGAGACAGGGTTTCACCATGTTGGCCAGGCTGGTGTCAAACTCCTGATCTCAAGCGATTTGCCAGCTTTGGCATCCCAAAGTGCTGGGATTACAGGCTTGAGCCTCTGCTCCTGGCCTTATCTTGTATAAAATGTTGTTTTGAAATACGTATACATTGTAGAATGACTAAATTAAGCTAATTAACATATACATTGCCTCACAAACACCAGTTTTTTCTAAGTGAGAACACATAAAATCTACTCCCTTTGCAATTTTCAAGAATACAATACATTGTTATTAACTATAGCCATCATGTTGTACAGTAGATCTCTAGAAAAATTTTATGGCAGCTGAGCAAGGTGGCTCATTCCTGTAATCTCAGCACTTTGGTAGGCTGAGGGGGGTGGATCACCTGAGGTCAGGAGTTCAAGACCAACCTGGCCAACATGGTGAAATTCCATCTCTACTAAAAATACAAAAATTAGCCAGTCATGATGGCATGCACCTGTAGTCCCAGCTGCTCAGGAAGCTGAGACAGGAGAATCACGTGAACCTGAGAGGTGGAGGTTGCAGTGAGCCAAGATGGAGCACCACTGCACTCCAGCCTGGGTGACAGAATCAGACTCTGTCTCAAAAAAAAAAAAAAAAAAAGAAGAAAAAAAAAAGAAAAAAGAAAAATGTTACGGCTGAAAAAGTATAACTGTATTGGATTCAAGGGAATTTAGTGATAGAAATTATTTGTTAATAAGGTTACTTGAACATTTAAAAAGATACCATTTTTAAATGGTATTTAGGGAATACTTTTTATCCTTTTTAGAGAGGTTTTATTAGAACTAGTATTGGCCCTCATGTGTCCAAATCATTGAGAAGTCCAATATTAATTGTTTTTGGAAGTCTCCAACCTTAAGTTGTACAGTCATGCTGTGGGCTTGTGTCATCCCATAAAATGGTCCTACAGCCTCCCAATTCTTGGTGGGACACATCTCTGGTCCCAGGCCCAGGTTGTACTATGGTTGTTATTCCTTATGATCACATGCCATGGCTTAGGTGCTGGCCCCATTTGTAGACCCAGCATTGCTGTTTCATGTCTTCAGATCCAGGTCCTTGCCCATGTCTGGCAGAGACTCTACCTGAGAGCATCTCGGGTAGACTCCACAGCCTGGGCTCCTGGTGATCTGTTCTGTACTCTTTATGGACCTGGCACCTCCCAGACCCTGCTCCTGAGCTGCTGCAGAGTCTGTAAACTTGTCCTTATTCTCAATTCTAGGTTTTCCAGTGGAGATATCCAATGTTAACTCCTTTCCCCCGTTTAATTTCCTCAGTACAGGGAAGGGTCATCCAGCCCCCTCTTTCAACAGTAGGGCTCGAGATGGTGCAGAGCATCTGGCTTCAGACCAGCCCAAATGACCGTGTATGTCTTCCTTTCCTGGGAGTGGGACAGATCTGACTTCAGGAACACAGAGTCTTGATTCTTTCCTTCAGACGGATCTTCAGCATTTCTTTGAATGTGCATTGTGCAGCTTTACTTTAAAATTAACTTTATTAAGTCTTCCTCCTTCAGTACACATCTTTTAGATATTCTTTGTGAACAAATGGAAGTATGCAAAGAGCACTTCTGCTGCTACTGAAATACGGATGATTGCTTGAATTGTGAGCTGAACTGGCTGCTTTTTTTTTCTTCCATAAAACACTGTTTTTACTTGAAAGAATGCCTTACAAACTATGGTTAGTAAGTCCTAGAGAGTTGGCAGATATTTTCTAGAAAATGAATGAAATCAGCTTGTCACTTCAAGAAAAACTACTGACGATATTTGTTGCCAGTGATAAAATGTGAACTTTCAAGCAAAACATTTGGAATTTTGGAAAACTCATATTCACCATCAGAAGTGTGACAGTGTGGCACCAATACTCAAAGGATCTTACTGGTGAAATTGGTAATGATATTAATGAATGTGATTCTTTGATATTAAATAACAAAATGTACAAATATTTGGAAGATCTTGCATAACTCCATGATGCAGTTTTCTCCCAAATGTTACAAAGTCATGCATGGGAAAAAGATTCATTCAAAGTGCAAGATAGACGAATGGACTTAGGAGAAGGGTATGAAAACTTCATGGATATGGTTTCAGATTCCACATCATGACTAACCTTTAAGAAACTACCTCTTATTGCGTTTGGATATAGTATCAAAAATGAATATCCACAATGATCTAAAAAGGCTGTTAAAATACTCCTACCTTTTTCAACTACATATCTCTATATGGATTTTCTTCATATATGACAACTAAAACAAGAAATCTCAACAGATTGCCTGCGGAAGCAGATATGAGAATCCATCTGTCTTCTATTGAGCAAGACATAAAGAAGTTTACAAAAATGTAAAGCAATGTTACTCTTCTAATTTTTTGTTTTGTTTTGGGAAATATAGTTATTTTTCATAGAAGGATATGTTAAACATAATAGGCATATTATTATTTTAAAATTAAAAAGCAATTTAAAATTTTGTTTTAATTTCTAATATAGTAAGTATCAATAGATCTAAGCCATATACACAAAAGTTATTCGGATATAACAACAACAACAACAACGTTTTGAAGTAAAATAGTTTCAGAACCCCTGTGTTATAATACCTCCATTTATGATGGACAAGTGCTTGTCAGTAGAAATAGGAGAGTCTCAGGACTTATAATTGTTGTTAAAACTTTAGATTCTTCTTTGTTTCTATCTTCAATTTAAAATTTAAAATTTGGTCCAGGTGTGGTGGCTCACACCTATAATCCCACCACTTTGGAGGCTGAGGGGGGAGGATGGCTCAAACCCAGAAGTTCGAGACCAGCCTGGGCAACATAGGGAGACCCGTCTCTACAAAAAAATTAAAAAATTAGCTGGACATGGTGGTGCACACCTGTGGTCCCAGCTACTTGGAGGTGGAGGTGGGAGGATGGCCTGAGCCCAGGAGGTCGAAGCTGCAGTGAGCCACTGCACTCCAGGCAGGGCAACAGAGCGAGACTCTGTTGGAGAGCTTCAAGATGACTGGCTCACAGCATCTGACACTCACCTCCTCCACAGAAGAACCAAAATAGCGAGTAGACAATTGTGCTTGGAACACATCATCTAACAGAGAACACTGGAATTCCAGAGAAGTGACAAGGAAACATCTAAGGTCAGGAAGGAGAGGGGAGGTGAGGCAACCTGCTCATCTCTGAGACTAACACGGGGCCTGCCTGGAGAGGCAGAGGGCCAAGGTGTGAGCAGCTGGCAGCAACCTTGCTGACCTCAGCATGGGTGCCACGGCTCACTTTCTTGCATCCAGAAGACAGGCCCCACCTGCAGCATCACCTAGGCTGAAACATACACTCCCTAGCTGCCTGCCTATGCCTGTTGCTACTGAAAGCAACCCCACCCTCCCCAGCAACAGGGACACAGCACAGCCACCAGCTCCCCTACCGGAGTACACTGCAGGGGGCTGGGGGATCGCCCTGCCCCATCCATCATCACTGACGAGAGCCCACCAGCCTGCTGCTACCATCACAGCTGGAACCCTCCTGCACGCACCAACTGTGGGTCTGGAGACTGGCTCACTCAGCCTGTTGCAGCCACTGTCAATGCCCATGTGGGCCACTTGGGAGAGTGTCTTGTCACTGCTACTGCCATTGCCTATGCCGTGTCCACTGCCCAGGGGTTCAAGAATCTGCCCATCCACCTAACCCACTATGGCCACTGCCTGCACCCAAGCAAGCTACCTGGAGACCCAAGAACTGGCCCACCTATACCCTTAGCACCAGTTCCAGTGTATGCTGCTCTGAGGAACAAGGCCCGGTACGTTAAGCCTGTCACTGCTTCCACTGAGGCTGAGGACTGGCCCGCCCAGCATCCCCATCCCCCAGCAAAACCTCACCACAGCCTTCAACAACTATACCATAAGCCACCAAGGAAAACACAGACACCACTGACGCTGTTTGCAGCCGGAGAAATCATATGGAGACTACACTGCTGCACACATCCAGGATCAAAGCCGAAGTGTCCTACCCATCCAACACCGTAGACGCATCTTCAGGGAAAAAGTCTCCTCTATGAAAGCAAATCAAAAAACAGGAAGAAGCATCCGTTACCCCAGATGCACAGATGTCATTTAAGAACACAAGAAACATGAAAAAGCAAGGCTCTGACACCTCCAAAGGAGCACAGCTCTCCAGCAGCAGAGTCAGTGCCATTTAAAATTTGATCTGCTCTTCGTATATGAATCGGTCACATACAAATACCTAAAAATGATAGTACCTTTCTTTGTTCCTTTTTATAGTGAGTTAATATTTTCTTAATATTTTATAAGTAGCACTCTTCATAACTTCTGTAAAAGCAAAATTATACTGGGCAGTCTGATCACTGTTTATTTCAACTCTAATAGTCATTGTTAAAACGCGTGCACTGAATGAAGAGACCCCCCAAACAGGCTTTGTGTGAACAACAGTTGGCTGTTTATTCACCTGGGGTGCAGAGGGGCTGAGGCCGAAAAGGGCGTCAGCCAAGGGCAGCGGGATAGCGTTGGTTTTATAGATTTGGGGTGGGTAGTGGAAAGTTACAGTTTAGGGCAGTTTTTTGCAAGCTGGGAGGGGGTTGTAGGGTGTGGAGTCACAAGGTTGACCAAGGTCGGTTACAAAGTCCAATGACCTTATCAATTAGTGGGGGGAATAAGGAACAATAGAGATTATCTCAAAGTTAAGTAGGTGCAGCAGGGGTTGATCATTTCTTCCGTCTTCCAGGAACTCATCTGGAGTGTCCGTGCAGGTCACAGAGGTTAACATGGCGTCCATGGCACGGTCAGTCAGCCTAAAATACCTTACAGTCATGATGTGTATTATAATTACCCCTGAAAAACTAACCTGATGAGAATTGGAAAGATACATGAGTGACCTTTTAAGATTGTGGTAGAATTTCACTGACTAGGCCTACATGGTGAATGTCGCTGTTCGTGAATCCTGTTTTTTCTTATGTAGAACTGTCATTTTGATACTGATAATATTGGCCTTTAACATAGATTTAGTGCTTCCATACCTTAGCTCACAAATGATCTGTATTTTGAATAACTTGGTTAAGTTTTAAGTAATGTTAGTTATGTTGTTGATTATCAATGTTAGGCATTAAGATGAATATATTGATATATTTTTTCTTTTGTGCATGGGAAAGCAATTTTTAAAATTTGGGAACATATGATAACAAAAAAATGATTTTTGAAGATTGAACCCACACTTTGAAACAAGAGCTAATCTTGTCTCTTTGACTGGAGGGCCTTGTTAAGAGAGATATTGATCCGCCTGTAAGGCCGGTTGCCTCCTGGGAGCTCCGACACACCCATCCCTCTCCGCGCCTGGAAACTACTTCACGACATCAAGCCTTGCACTCAGCATCTAGCTCCGCCATGTGGCTTCCCCCAACGCCCACTTCTGCACTCCGCACCAGAATCTGCACTCAACACTAAACTCTGCACCCGGCACCTAGCCTGCCGTTGGAAAACCCCGCTAAAGTTTAAAAGAAGCCCGCCGAAACCTGCCCAATAGCATTTTGCTCCGTCCAGGTCCCACTCCCCCTGGGCGGCCCGCTCACCGGAAATCCCGCCTACCTACCAAGAGCAGCTTGCGCCTTCCACGTCCTGTTTCTCCACAACGAATCAAAACGCCTTCACTCCCTATAAAACCCCAGGCCCAAGAGGAGCCAAGCGCCCCCTTTCCCGGACTACAGAACCTCGTCCGGGAGCTTAATAAATTGGCATTTAATTTTCCTAGGCTGGTCTCAGTTTCCTCATTTTAAACTCGGCAATAACCCTTCCAGTGCCTCCATCTCTTCGTAAATTATTAAATATACATAATGGTAAGCCTATTTGTAAATACTATATTATTTACTCTTCTGGCATAAGAACCATCCATATTTGGATGCTTAGAATAGACTGAAAATGTTTACTACTCAGACCTGCAACTCAGTCCTCAAACAAGTGCCTCTCTTGTAGGTTACCATCCCACCATTTCGTGACCCTTTGAAAAAAGCGCAATATGACAAGGATAATGAAAAAAGAACTCTTCTTCAGTGTGAGACTGGTACTTAGTTCCTAATTGTTATGTGATTTCATAGCCCAAGAGCAATGACAGTTGCCTTTAAGGATGTTAATTTAAATTTTTATTCTTCCTGCAGGCAAAATGTATACAATAAAAGAATTCAAAGAAGTTGAGAAGGCTCAGCTGCATTCCAGATTCCCACAAATTTCTAATTCAAGGAACTTTATGACTCCAAATGAGTGGCTAAAACTGCCTACAGGATACATAGAAAGTGAATTTTGTAAAAGGAGAAGGTAATGGTTAATATACTACAAATTATAACCTTTTGGACTTTGAAAATTCTTGAGACTGATATAAAATTTTTCATAGTTATTATTTTTTTTAATTTTCCTTTTTCTTTTTTTTTTTGAGATGATCTCATTCTGAAAATTTCATTTTTCAGTGAAAAATCTGTAATTCTTATCTTTGTTTCTGTGTATGTGATGTTTCTTTTTTCTTGGGTACTTTTGGGATTTTCTCTTTCTCTTTGGTTTTCATTAGCTAGACTATGATCTGTCTGTATTTTTTTTTTCTATCTTAATGTTCTCTGAAGTTCTTGCCTTTATGTCTTTTATTATTTTGGGGAAATTCTTAGACCATTATTACCACTTCAAATATTTCTTATTCCCTATTGTCTCTGCTTTTTTTCTTCCTTCTGAGACTCCAATTATATGTATATTAGACCATTTGATGATGTCTCACAGTGCCATACCTCTTACTCTGTTCTGTTTTTCCACTCTTTTTTTCCTTATTTGTATTTCAGTTGGATGATTTCTGACTTGTTTTTAAGTTCACTGTCCTTCCTTAGCCGTGTCCCATCTACTGAAGACTCCATCAAAGGAATTCTTCATCTTTAATATCATGATTTTTAAATTTCTAACATTACCATTTGATTTTTTTATATAGTTTTTAATCTGAAATTCTTCATCTGCTCATGCATGTTGTCCACCTTTCCACTAGATTCTTTACCATATTAATTATTTAAAACTCCCTGTCTGGTAGTTCCAACATTAGGGTCATTTATAAATCTGGTTCTCTTGGTTGCTTTTTCTCTTGATAATGGCTTGTTTTGCCTTGCTTTTTTTTTTTTTTTTTTTTTTGCAGGTCTTGTAATTTTTTATTAAGTGCCAGATATTTGTTGTAGAAGGACAGCGTACACAGAGTATTTATGTGTAGAAATGGACTTGCTTTGTCTTCTGTCAAGCATTTGTGTGAAGGATTAGGCTTATCTAGTTGAAGTTGAATTGGCTTTGTTACGGTAAGGTTTATTGCCGAGTTTAAGATGAAGAAACTGAGGCCAGTATAAGAAAATTAAATGCCAGTTTATTCAGCTCCTGGGCGAGGTTCTATGGTCTGGGGAAAGGGGGCCAGAGAAGTCGCGCTGACTTCCGGGCACGTGGGGTTTTTATAGCTCTAGGGAACAAAGAGTGGCCAGGTGCTCGAATTGGTTGCGGGGGAGCGGGATGGAGACCGGGCGGGCTGTTATTGGTGGGTAGATTGTTGGGCGGATTTTCTAATGCAAGATCCTGCCACGGTTACATCAGCCGGATCCTTCCAGGGGAACATATGCTCGGAGGTAGGTGCCATGTGCAGAGCCAGGTGTTGAGTGCAGAGGTAGGTGCCGAGTGCAGAGGTGGGTGTGTCCGGCCTCCTGGCGAGGCAACCGGCCTTACATTCCGACCCTTTTGATGATATAGGACGCTACTTCTTTCTGGCTACTTCCTGCTGAATAGGGGCGGGGTGAGGGGGAAGGGTCAGTTGGCTGGTGCCTCGGTTGGGAGTCGGACATATGGGTGAAGTAACATTTGGTTTATGGCTACTCTGGAAATTTCCCTTATGCAGGCCTATAAAAACCTGAGGAAAAAAGGGGCTAACATTAGCAGAAGGCAAATGATGATAATGGGAGTGATAATAGGGGTTAGCCAGGTAAGCATGGGGGGATTGCCACCAGTTGAGAGGCGAGACTGCCGCATTCTGCTTTTTTTGGAGGTCTTCTTGGAGGCGATAGAGAGTGTCGACATTTTCCTCTACAAGGCCTGTTTCATTGATATAGTAGCAGCACTGTTCCTGAAGAAACAGACACGTACCTCCCTTTTCTGCTGTCAGCAGGTCAAGGGCCCATCGGTTCTGGAGAGGTACCTGGACCAGTGACGTGAATTATTCCTGGAGGGAGGCCAGGGAGGCGGCCGACGCTTCGATAGCCACGCGAAGCTTGTCCTCCAGTTGAATGGCTGAAGTGACACTATAGCCTAGAGCGCCGCTACCCAGCCCGGCCGCCACCAGAGAGGATGCTAGAGAGAGACCAACAACCATTGGGAGGAAGACTGCTCGTCTGTCTCGGTGATTAGGAGAAGGTGGAAGGAGGGATAGAAGTTCGGCCTGTCCATATACCTCTAACTGTGGGACTAAGGTGACAGGCACGCAAGGAAGAGGGAGGGAAGCATTAATAACTTTGGTTAACGTTCCATTGCACCTGAAGTATCCTCCTGGTGGTGCGTAGAGGGAGGACTTTTTTTACCGTGGTGTTACAGCTGGGACTGGAGCTGCTGGCCGTTTTGTAGCAGAGAGAAAAATTTTGAGAGCGCACCTTGAACAAGGGTATATCTGTTAAGGTGGTGCCGGGCCCCGTAGGTGATTGTGACAGGTTGAACCCGAACCTGAGGGGGACTGCGGCTAAAGGAGGGGTTGCTGAGAGAGGCACATAAAAAGCAGTTGGTGATGTTCATGGCTTTGGTTAAATTTAACATGTTGGCTTCCTGCTGTACTAGAGTCAACCAGGAGAAAGGTTGGGAGGTGCTATCTGAGGGTTTGAATTGGTTAGTTAGGGTGGCTTCATTTTGCAGGATCGTATGGCTTACAGAGCTGAGTTGTTCTATCGGAGAAGAGAGAGGAAGGGGAAGGTAGGAAGCCAGTGGGGGTGGCTTTACAGGGAGATTATGGGAGACTAGGAAAGGTCGGCCGTACAGCAATTCGAAGGGGCTAAGGCCCGGGCCAGGGCAAGAGGTAGGAGTGTGGGCTGAGTTTTACCTCAATAGCAAGTTTGGCCAAATGGTCTTTGAGGATGCCGTGAGCCCGTTTAACTTTACCCGACGACTGAGGATGGTAAGGGATGTGTAGTTTCCAGGAGATGTTGAGGGACTTGGCTACTAGCTGGACTACTTGGGCCGTAAATGCTGGACCGTTGTCCAGCTGGATGGTGGCAGGTAGGCCAAAGCGAGGGATGATTTCCTGAGTAAGGAGGGGGAGGCCACCGTGTTCGCTGTCTCCTGGGAGGTAGGGAAGGCTTTAATTTAACCTGAAAAGGTATTTACGAAAGTTAGGAGGTAGCAGAGCTTTTTGTGAGTAGGCATATGGGTGAAGTCAATCTGCCAGTCCTGAGCCGGCAGGTTGCCACGCATTTGGTGAGAAGGAAACTGTGGACTTAAGCCCCCCTGAGGCGAGACCTTAGAGCAAGTAACACATGCCTTGTGTACCTGCTCAATTGTGTGTTGTAGACCTAGTGAGAAAGAGGGGCCGTACAAAGCGGTGTAATGCCTTGGGTCCTATATGTAAGGATTGGTGGATTTCAGCAATAATTTTAGGGGCCTGTTCCTGGGGGAAGGGCGATTCTGTTATTTAGGAAGATCCAGCCCTGATTAGATTCCATTCCCCCCTTTTAGTATGAGGGCCTGTTTTTCTGATGGTGAGTATACAGGCTGTGTGGCCGTGGTAAGGAAGAGAACACGGGTAGGGACTGACTTGGCTTTAGTTGAAAATCTTGCTGCTGCATCTGCCCGCGCATTGCCTTGGGAGATGGCATCATGCTGGGCCCGGTGTCCTCGGCAGTGTATGACTGCAACCTCGCTGGGCAATGATAAGGCCTGTAAGAGGTTAGAGATCTGTGTAGCATTGATTATGGGGGACCCCTTTGTGGTAAGGAATCCCCGCTCTCTCCAGAGGGCAGAGTGGCAATGGGTAATAAGAAAAGCATATTTTGAGTCAGTATAGATATTTGCTCGCTTTCCCTGTGCTAGTGTCAGAGCTCGGGTTAGGGCAATGAGTTCCGCCTTTTGTGATGTGGTTCCGTAGGGAGGCGACGTGCCTCAAGGGTGGCTGAATCTGTGACTACCGCATAGGCTGCCTTTCGCTGCCCGTCGGCTGTCATTACTGAATTTCCATCCACATAGAAGGTAAGGTCTGGGTTAGGTAGGGGAAGGTCGGATAGGCCCTCCCTAGGTTTGGCAAGTGCATCCATTAGTTCAGGGCAGGAGTGAGCTGGGGAAGGGGGAAGGGAGGGAAGGGGAAGTAAGGTAGTCGGGTTGAGTGGGGGATGCAGGGTGAAGGCTGACTAAAGGATTTTCAATGAAGAGCAGGTGGAACTCCTGTAGACGGGAGGGCCCTAGGTGAGCGAGAAATTTGTGGGAGAGGAGGTTGGTAAGCTGGTGAGGAGAGAACACTGAGATGGGCTGGCCCAGGGTAAGTTTTAGGGATTCCTTGGTAAGTTCTGTTGCTACTCCCAGGGCCTGCAGGCAAGGCTGCCACTCCCAGACCATGGGGTCAAGTTGCTTCGATAAGTAGGCTACAGGGGGGGAACACAGGGCCCAGGGGTTGGGTTAGAACCCCGACAGCAGCGCCCTGTTTTTCATCAGTGAACAGATAAAGGGGCTATTGAGGTCCGGTAGATGAAGTGGGGGGTGCGGTGGACAGAGCAGTTTGGAGGGTTTTAAAAGCCCATTTTACAACCTCAGGATGGGAGAGAGGTCCCGTGGGGGTGTCCTTAGCCGCCACGTACAGAGGTTTTGCTAGAGAGGCAAAGTTAGGTATCCAATGGCGGAAGAATTTATAAATCCTAAAAAGGGGAGAATCTGGTCGGCAGACTCCGGGGGGCTGCAGTGAAAGAAGTGCTTTCCGGTGATCTGTTGTTAGGCTTTCAGTTTTGGGGGTGAGGCAAATGCCCAAGTAGACCACCGAGGTGACTGATAACTGTGCTTTGGAGGGGAGAGACTCGGTATCCCTGAGATCCAAGAAAGTTAAGGAGAGTGGCAGTATGCTGTTGGGATAGGGGAGAGGGACGGGCTGCAACGTAACAGGTCGTCCACGTACTGGAGAAGGAGACTGGGCTGGAGGGGGGCAGGAGCCAAGGTCGGCTGCCAAGGCTTGTCCAAAAATATGAGGGCTGTCTCTGAATCCCTGAGGCAGGACCGTCCAGGTAAGCTGTTGTGACAGGTTGGTGTCAGGATTGGTCCAGGTGAAGGCAAAGAGAAAGTAGGACTCAGGGTGAAGGGGAATGGTAAAGAAGGCGTCCTTGAGGTCAAGAACTGTAAAATGAGAGATAGTGGAGGGAATGTTTGATAATAGGGTGTATGGGTTGGGGACTACAGGGTGGAGGGGTACCACCGCCTCGTTGATAAGGCGCAGGTCCTGAACCAGGCGGTAGTTGCTGGACGACTTTCGGACGGGCAAGATAAGGGTGTTACAAGGGGGAACTGGTGGGAATAAGTAGTCCCTGGGCTAGCAGGCGGGTGATGATAGGCTTTAGGCCTTGACGGTGGGTCTTTGAGATGGGGGAACTGAGGACGTGAAGGAAAGTGGGTAGGATCTTTGAGAAGTATATTAACCGGGGTATGATGTTTGGCCACTACAGGCTTGGAGGTATCCCAAACCAGGGGATTAACTACGTCAGGAGGGATGGGGGTTGAGGCGAGGAGTTAGGGCAGAGCATGGCGTCAGTCAGGAGTGGCAGTAGGAGGTGAGCGGATGATGGGCTTGAGTGTGGGGGGCCAGTGAGTTGGAGAGTGGCCCCCCACAGTCTGAAGAATGTGTCATCCTAAAAGGGGAACTGGGCACAAGGGTATGATTAAAAAGAGTGGGAAAAGGGGTGTCCCTCGAGGACACAGGCTAAAGGATGGGTTTGATTAGGACAGGAAGGCTTACCATCAATTCCCATGACTGAAACCTGGGAAGGTATGCTAGGTGCTGAGTAGGAAGACAATACAGAATAGGTAGCCCCATGTCCACTAAGAAGGAAGTGGACTTACCTGCTACCTGCAGTGTTACCCTGGGCTCGGCAAGGGTGATGGGGGTTTCGAGTCCGGGCTGCGTCAGTCGTCCAGAAGGCCAAGAAGTTCAAGCGATGGGATTGCTTCCTGCGGACCGGCCTGCCCTCCACATAGAGGTGCGGGGGGGTGGGCCTGTAGTCCGGGACGGGCAATCACTGCGCCAATGTCCAAGCTGCTTGCAGTTCGGGCAGGGCTTGGTAGGTGGCTGGGGACATGGACACTGACATGCCCAGTGTCCCTCCTGACCGCACTTGAAACAGGGCCCAGGCGAAACGCCTCCGGAGTTCTTGACGGGTTTTGATGGACCCTCACCTCCACCAGGCGCCTGGTGGGCTGCTGGCCTCAGGGCTGCCACAAGAGCTTGGGTTTGGAGGCTTACTCTTTGCTGTAGACGGGCCTGGCGGGTGGCCTCAGCCTTTTCCTCTTGGCCATTAAAAACTTTAAATGCCATGTTTACCAGGTCTCGTATGGGAGTTTGGGGGCCCTCCTCAGCCTTTTTGAGTTTCTTTCTAATGTCAGCTGCTGACTGAGAGATGAAGTGGGTGGCTAGAGACTGTAGCACCCGGTAAAGAGGCCGGGTCCAGCCGGGTATGGAGGATCATAGCATTAGTTAATCGGTCGAGGAAGGTGGCGGGGTTTTGATAGGACCCTGAGTTATTTCCCTTAATTTATCATAATTAACTACCTTTTGGGCTGCGCTTTGCATGCCTGCTAGGAGGCACTGTAGCATTTGGTCTCAGCCGCGGCCATCTTGACCAGTTTGATAATTCCAATTAGGGTTGGCCTGGGGGACCGCTGCCGCACCTACTGGCATCTGATTGTCTGTGAGATGTACCTGATCAGCGTGCGCCCGGGGCCGCCGTAAGGATGCAGTCACGCTCATCTGGAGTGAGGGTGGAGGACAGAATTACATAGGTATCATGCCAGGTGAGGTCGTAAGCCTGGGTGAGGTAGCGGAATTCTTTGGTGTAAGCAGTAGGATTGGTGGAAAATGACCCTAGGCGTTTCTCAATGGTTGATAGATCAGAGAGGGAGAAGGGAACATGTACTCAGACAACGTCTTCCGCTCCAGCGACCTCGCAAAGGGGGCAAAGGAGGGAGGTTTCATCGTTAGGAGCACAGCACAAGCGCGTGTGAGCACTGACAGGAGAGGCTACGTTGGAACCAGGAAGAGGAGGAGCTGGAGGGGGTTGAGGTTCCGCATATGGCGGAGGATTTGTGGGTCGGGGTCAGAAAAGGAGGAGGAGGGTGGAGGGGCCAAGGACGGTGAGGGAGTTTCTTGGCCAGGAGCACCTGAGCGGTGGTGCAAGAGGAACAGAGGGTGGTACGGGAGCGAGATACCAGAAGGCCTGAATGTAGGGGACCTCTGACCATTTACCATTTCTTTGACAGAAATTGTCTAAATCGGTTAAAATGCCAAGATCGAAAGTTCCATCCGGTGGCTACTTGGACTGGTTGTCCAGAGGATACTGGGGCCAGGCCACGGTGGAGAGGAAGAGCAGCCTTTTCTTTTACGGAGAGGCCCAGCTTGGGTAAATTTTGGACTAGACATCCCAATGGTGACTTGGGGTCTAGGCGGGAGTCCTGACTACCCATAGTCCAGTTCTCTGTCGCGGAGTAGTCAGGAGTGAGGAACGGCGTCCCAGACCTCAACACCTGAGTACCAGAGACTACAGGGAAGGACAGGAGTATAGGGACGTCTCCACAATATTCCTGTCTTCTGGGGCAGGCGAGCAGGGGCACCGGGACGTCTCCGCGAAACCCACAGCTCAAGACGGGAAGGAGTCCCTGATGCAGCCGTGATTATGGACAGGGTACCCCAAGGTTCGGAGCAAACAGAGGATGGGATTATGGGCAATCGGAGTCTTACCAAGTGATGGCTGCAGACAGTTGGAGGAGCGGCAGCTCCCTGGTTCGGCTTAGGGTGGAGGAGTCAGTTTCCCCCACAAGGGGTCTTGAACTCCTCCCCGGGTTTTGGCACCACTTGTAAGGGTTATTGCCGAGTTTAAGATGAAGAAACTGAGGCCAGTATAAGAAAATTAAATGCCAGTTTATTCAGCTCCTGGGTGAGGTTCTATGGTCTGGGGGAAAGGGGGCCAGAGAAGTCGTGCTGACTTCCGGGCACGTGGGGTTTTTATAGCTCTAGGGAACGGCCGGGTGCTCTAATTGGTTGCGGGGGGAGTGGGATGGAGACGGGGCGGGCTGTTATTGGTGGGTAGATTGTTGGGTGGGTTTTTCTAATGCAAGATCCTGCCAGGGTTACATCAGCTGGATCCTTCCAGGGGAACATGCGCTCGGAGGTAGGTGCCATGTGCAGAGCCAGGTGTTGAGTGCAGAGGTGGGTGTGTCCGGCCTCCTGGCAAAGTGACCGGCCTTACAGTTACCATTAGTGCACCACAGCGTTCAAATACCTCTAGTGGTTTGGCTGCTTTGTCTTATGCTTAGGATGGTGGTGGGGTACCAGAAGGATTTTCTCAAGTGTTTCTGCTCCTCCCTCAGTGTTCAGCTATCCATGCAAGCTGGCATCATAGAGGTGGAGGCGTGTTCTCTCCATGCTCTTGCCTCTCCCATGGGAGTATACCGCTGTTGCATGTTGCTTATTGCAAGGCTCCTGGCAGAGGCAGAGAAATATCTTATGTTTTTCTCATTGAGCTTCAGTTTTAGGCAAGCCCTATGTGCTTAAGCCTCAGGAGCAGGGCTTTCCTGAGGTTCCTTTTTCTTATCCTTGTGGCAGCCAAACTTGACCTTGTATCTATGGTTGTTCTTGGATGGGAGTTTCCTGTCTGTCTTCCAATGACAGCAGATTTCTGCTTAGTATAAGAATAGGAGTCTTGATGTCTTTTTTTTAATTTTAATTTTAAGTTTTGTAGATACATAGTGGTTATATATACTTATGAGGTACGTGAAATGTTTTGATACAGGCACGCAACTGATAATAATCATGTAAGTAAAATGACGTATCTATCCCCTCAATGATTTATTCTTCGTGTTACAAAGAATCCAATTATACCCTTTCCGTTATTTTAAAATGTGCATTTAAGGTGTTATTGATTATAGTCCCTTTGTTGTGCTATGACGTACTAGATCTTACTCATTCTTTCTATTTTTTGTCCCCATTAACCCCATCCCTACTTACCCTCCACCCTCTCAATACACTTCCCAGCCTCTGGTAACCATCCTTCTGCTCTCCATCTCCATGAGTTCAATTGTGTTCATTTTTAGATCCTACAAATAAGTGATAACATGTGATATTTGTCTTTCTGTGCATGGTTTATTTCACTGAGCACAATAACCTCCAGTTCCATCCATATTATTGCTAATAACAGGGTCGCATTCTTTTTTATGGCTGAATATTACTCCATTGTGTGTAAGAACATTTTCTTTTTCTTCTTTCTGTTGATGGACACTTAGTTTCCTTCCAAATCTTGGCTAATGTGAACAGTGCTGCAACAAACATGGGAGTGCAGATATCTCTTCAATATACTGATTTTCTTTCTTTTGAGTATGTACGCAACAGTGGGATTGCTGGATCATGTGGTAGGTCTATTTTTTAGTTTTTGAGGCTCCTCCAAACTGTTCTCCATAGTAGTTGTACTCATTTACATTCCTACCAACAGTGTACAAGATTTCCCTTTCTCTACATCCTTGCCAGCATTTGTTCTTGCCTGACCTTTAGATATAAGCCATTTTAACTGGAGTGAGATGATATCTCATTGAAGTTTTTTCTTTCTTTTCTTTTTTTTTTTTTTTTTTTTTTTGAGATGAAGTCTCACTCTGTCACCCAAGCTGTAGTGCAGTGGCCTCTGCCTCCTGGGTTCAAGCAATTCTCCTGTCTCAGCCTCCCAAGTAGCTGGGACTAGAGGTGCACACCACCACGCCCAGCTAATTTTTGTATTTTTAGTA
This sequence comes from Ateles fusciceps, assembly GCA_036589455.1. Classification (NCBI taxonomy): domain Eukaryota; kingdom Metazoa; phylum Chordata; class Mammalia; order Primates; family Atelidae; genus Ateles; species Ateles fusciceps. The sequence goes on from JAZHEH010001737.1 coordinate 4,406,152, forward strand.
GAGATGGGTTTTCACTATATTGGTCAGGCTGGTCTCGAACTCCCCAGGTGATCCACCCGCCTCGGTCTCTCAAAGTGCAGGTGTGAGCCACCATGCCTGGCTTGTGATTAATTTATAATAAGGTTTTCCTTCTGTCAAAAATCTGATGCCATAGTATTGGCTTCTGTGTGCATCGGGCAGCGTGAGCCACCACACCCGGCCTGCTTTCTTTGTTTTAATTTTTTGTAAATCCATTGTTGGTTTTTTGATTTGTGGTTACCATGAGGCTTACAAATGCTATCTTGTAACCCATTATTTTTAACTGACGGCAACTTAAAACTGACTGCATATACAAACACACAAAAAGAAAACCAGTGAAAACACTATACTTTAACTTTGTCCCCTACTTTTTAACTTGTTTCTCTTTGTGTCTTATTATACTATTTCTTCAAAAGTTATTGTAACTATTTTTGATTGGTTCATCATTTAGTCTTTCTATTTGAGATAAGAGTAGTTTACACACCACCTTTGCAGCGTTATATTATTCTGTGTTTTCTGTGTGCTTACTATTACCAGTCAGTTTTGTATCTAGAGATGATTTCTTCTTGCTTATTAACATCCCTTTCTTTTAGATTAAAGAATTCCCTTTAGCATTTCATATAGGACAGGTTTGGTGTTGATGAAATCCCTCAGCTTTTGTTTGTCTGGGAAGGTCTTTATTTCTCCTTCGTGCTTGAAGGGTATTTTTTCTGGATAATACTATTCAAGGGTAAAGCTTTTTTTCTGTCAGCAATCTATTTCTTTATTTTATAAATTTTTTTGAGACAGAGTCTCACTCTGTCACCCAGGCTGGAGTGCAGTGGCATAATCTCAACTCACTGCAACCTCTGCCTCCCAGGTCCCAGTGATTCTTGTGCCTCAGCCTCCTCAGTTGTTGGGATTATAGCTGTGTACCACTATACCCAGCTAATTTTTGTATTTTTAATAGAGATGGGGTTTCTCCATGTTGGCCAGCCTGGTCTTGAACCCCTGACCTCAAGTGATCCACTTGCTTCAGCCTCCCAAAACGCTGGGATTACAGGGATGAGCCACCGTGTCTGGCCATGTCAGCACTTTAAATATGTCATGTCACTCTCTCCTGGCCTGTAAGGTTTCCACTGAAAAGTCTACCACCAGACATACTGGAGCTCCATTGTATGTTTATTTGTTTCTTCCTCTTGCTGCTTTTAGGATCCTTTCTTTATTCTTGATCTTTAGGAGTTTGATTATTAAATGCCTAGAGGTAGTCTTCTTTGGGTTAAATCTGCTTGGTGTTCTATAACTTTCTTCTACTGGAATATAGATATTTTTCTCTAGGTTTGGGAGGTTCTCTGTTATTATCTCTTTGAATAAACTTTCTACTTCTATCTCCATCTCCTCTATAAGGCCAATAACTCTTAGATTTGCACTTTTGAGACTATTTTCTGGTCTTCTAGATGTGCTTCATTGTTTTTTATTCTTTTTTCTTTTGTCTCCTCTGAGTGTCTATTTTCAAATAGCCTGTCTTCAAGCTCACTAATACTTTTTTCTGTTTGATCAATTCTGCTATTAAAAGACTCTGATATATTCTTCAGCATGTCAGTTGCATTTTTCAACTCTAGAATTTCTGCTTGATTCTTTTTTTTTTTTGAGACAGAGTCTTGCTCTGTTGCCTAGGCTGGAGTGCAGTGGTGTGATCTTGACTCACTGCAACCTCTGCCTCTTGGGTTCAAGCGATTCTCATCCCTCAGCCTCCCGAGTAGCTGGGATTATAGGCACCCGTCACCACACCCGGCTAATTTTTCGTATTTTTAGTAAAGATGGGGTTTCACCATGTTGGCCAGGTTGGTCTTGAACTCTTGACATCAGGTGATCCACCTGTCTTTGCCTTCCAAAGTTCTGCGATTACAGGCATGAGCCACCACGCCCAGCCTCATTATGAGATTTTTTTGTGATTTTTTTTTTTTTTTTTTTGACAAAGTCTCACTCTTTCACCAGGCTGGAATGCAGTGGCGCAATCTTGGCTCATTGCAATCTCTGCCTCCTGGGTTCAAGTGATTCCCTGCCTCAGCCTCTCGAGTAGCTGGAACTTACAGGTGTGCACCATCACACCCAGCTAATTTTTTATATTTTAGTGGAGACGGGGTTTCACCATGTTGGCCAGGATGGTCTCGATCTCCTGACCTCATGATCCGCCTACCTCGGCCTTCCAAAGTGCTAGGATTACAGGCATGAGCCACCATGCCCGGCTGTGATTTTTTTTTTTTTTTTTTTTAGCTCATTAGCTATCATTAGTGGTAGTGTATTTTATGTGGTTTCTTTGTGACCCAAGACAATTCTTTTTTTTTTTTTTTTTGAGACAGAGTCTTGCTCTGTCTCCCAGGTTGGTGTGCAGTGGCACTGTCTCAGCTCACTGCAACCTCCGCCTCCCAGGTTCAAGAGATTCTCCTGCCTCAGTGCCCCCACACCCCCGCCTGAGTTAGCTGGGATTACAGGATTACGGGCATGCACCATCACGTCTGGCTAATATTTGTATTTGTATTTGTATTTTTTGAGACAGCCTCACTCTGTCAGCCAGGCTGGAGTGCAGTGGCATGATCTCGGCTCACTGAAGTCTTTGTCTCCTGGGCTCAAGCAATTCTCCTGCCTCAGCCTCCTGAGTAGCTGCGATTACAGGCATGTGCCATAGTGGCAGGCTAACTTTTGCATTTTTAGTAGAGATGGGGTTTCACCATGTTGGCCAGGCTGGTCTCAAACTCCTAGCCTCATGTGATCCACCCGCCTTGGCCTCCCAAACTGCTGGGATTACAGGCATGAGCTACCATGCCCAGCCAATTATTTGTAATTATTTTAATTTCTTTGTTAAATTTATATGATAGAATTCTGAATTCCTTCTCTGTATTATCATGTATTTCTTTGAGTTTCTTCAGAATAGCTATTTTGAATTCTCTGTTTGAGAGGTCATGTATCTCTGTTTCTCTAGGATTGGTCCTTGGGGCCTTGTTCAGTTCATTTGGTATGCCTGTATTTTCCTGGATGGTGTTGATGCTTACAGATATTCGTCAGAGTCTGAGCATTGAAGAGTTAGGTAATGTAGTCTTCAGAGTCTGGGCTTGTCCTTCCTGGGAAGGCTTTTCAGATATTTGAGGGGATTTGGGCCCCAAGCCCAATAATACTGTGGTTTTTGCAGACTCATAGAGGTATTGCCTTGGTAGACTTTGATAAGATCCAGAAGAGTTATCTGGTTCCTAGGCAGAGACTCCTTATATTTCCCCCAACCTTCTCCTAAACAAACAGAGTCTCTTTCTCTGTGCTGAGCCACCTGGAGCTGGTGGTGTCATGATGCAAGCACCCCTGTGACCACCATCACTGGTGCTGCATTGGGTCAGACCTGAAGACAGTACAGCACCAGGTCTTGCACAAGGCTCTTCCCTTCAGTGGGGTGAGCTCCCCCAGGTCCCGGGCAGTGATGCTGTCTGGGAGCCAGGGCTTGAAGTGAAAATACCTTAGTTTACCTGATGTTCTTTTCTACTGCAGGTAAGCTGGCATTCCTAACACAATACAAAATCCTTTCCACTCTTGCTTCCCCTTTCCACAGGCAGAAGATCCTCTCCTTGTGGCCACCACCACCACTGGTCTATGAGGATTCTATCGGGTCACCACCGATGTTTACTTAAAGCCCAAGAGCTCTTCCTTCAGCTTGTGAATGCTACCAGGCCTGGGACTCACCCTTCAGGGCTCTGGGCTCCCATTTGGTCTAGGACAGGTCCAGAAATTCTGTCCAAGAGCCCAGGTCCAGACTCAGGGACCCAAAATGCCTGCTTGTTGCTCTGTCCTACTATGACCGAGCTGGTACCTAAGGTGCAAAACAAAGTTCCCTTTTCTCTTTCCTCTGTTTTTCTCGAACGGAAGGAGTCTTTCACCATAGCCACCACAGCTGGGAATGTGCTGGGTCACTGCTAAAGCCAGCACATCTCAGAGCCTAGGGCCCATGTTGTACTCCCTGAGTATCGCTGCTGCTGGTTATTTGGGGCCCAAGGGCTCTTTAGTCAGCAGATGATGAATCCTGCCAGGGTTGGGTCCTTCCCTTCAAGGCAGCAGATTCTCTTTGGCCCAGGATGTGTCTAGAAATGTCATCCCAGAGGTAGGGCCTGGAATGGGGACCCAGGACCCTACCTGCTATCCTATCCTAGTATGGCTGAGCTGGTATCCAAGATGCAGGACAAAGTCCTCTTTACTTTTCACTCTCCTCCCTTTAAGCAGAAGGAAGGTAGCACCTTTGGAGTTGCTGCAAGCTGCACTGCCTGAGGTTGTGGGAGGGATGGTGCAAGCACTTCCTCAGCCATGCCAGCTGGTATCTCCCTAGATCATATGCCAAACTAGTTTTCTGGCTCTGAGCTCAGCCCAGTAGCAGGTATTACCTAGGAATTACAGTCCTTGTTCCTAGATTGCCTTTCAAGTTTACCTAGGAGCCCAGGGTACTTCAGCCCACAATGGTGAGGCTTGTGGGGGAACTCCAGTTCCAACCACTGGGATGGGCACTTGCCCTCTGGCTAAGGCTGGTGCAAATGTTCGCTTCCTGCATGGGCGCTGGCTGAGCCCAGCATGGCTTTATTCTCTGTTGTGACAGAGCAGAACTGGATTCAACCTAAGTGCCCTAGTCACTGGGCTCACCCTCCCCCAAATGCACAGATTCTCTGTAACACATGGCCATGACTGGGGAATAGGAGAGGGGTGGCATCAGTGATTCAAGACTGTCCCTCCTGCCCTCCTCATCCTCTTTTAGTGATATGAAGTTAAAACGAGGTACTGTGATTGCTCACCTGATTTTTCATTCTTGTGATGGTGCTTTTCTGTGTGCAGATAGATATTCAAATTTGTTGTTTCAACGGGGGAGAAAAAGGGTGTGGGCTTCTATTCTGCCATCTTGCTCTACCCCCAACGTCTTTTCATATGCTTCTCTGTCATATGCTATTTTAATGTGTCTGTTTGCCTCTGTATATCTTCTTTGGTGAGATGTCTGTTGTTCAGATGATTTGATCATTTTTAAAATGGGTTGTTTGTTTTCTTATTGTTGAGTGTTAAGAGTTCTTTGTATATTTTGGATGTAAGTCCCTTATCAGGTGTATATTTTGCAAATAATTTATCCCAGTCTGTGGGCTTGTCTTTTTATTCTCATAACAATGTCTTTTGCAGAGCACACATTTTAAGTTTTCATGAAGTCCAGCTAATCACCATTTTTGTTTCTTTTTTTTATCTGAACATGAGAGCATGAGAGGAGAAGAGAGGGAAACCACCTTTTCCTCTCATTTTCTTTTTTTTTTTTTTTTTTGAGACAGAGTCTCACTCCATCGCCAGGCGCCAGACAGGAGTGCAGTGGCGCCATCTCGGCTCACTGCAACCTCCGCCTCCCGGGTTCAAGCAATTCTCCTGCCTCAGCCTCCTGAGTAGCTGGGATTACAGGCATGCGCCACCACGCCCAGCTAATTTTTGTATTTTTAGTAGACGAGGTTTCACCATGTTGGCCAGGGTGGTCTCGATCATTTTCTACCAAAGGTGAAACAGTTTTTGTGTCCTGCCTTTCGTGGGAGGGACTTGTCTTTGTTTGGAATTTAGTTTACTTCTTTGCCTTGAGACCTGATGGGCTCCATAAAAGTTGTGTTTTTGTAGATGATCTGACCTTTTTTGCCCTTGGGGTGAGAGCACCATTATTTCTATTTTAGGATGCTTTCTAATCCTAAATGGAAGCAGAACTAAAATCATTTCGTTTGTTATTTTTAAAAAATGGCCGCAAATGGCATTGTGAATGTTACATAAGACAGAAATAAACCTTAAGACAGAATTCTGAAAGAATGGCTGTTACTTTATTTCTTTGTCTACTTTGAGCATCATAATCCTAGCTCTAATCATTAAATAGGGTCCACTCAAACCAGAAGTCTATTTATAATAGATTTAACTCTGATCGTGTATTAAGATGATGATATGTAGAATATTTTATAGTGAGCAATTAATGGGCATACAGTGAATTCCAGTCACGCTGTTTGTTTTCATCCTTACTAAGGTGCTGGTGGTGACTAATGTAAGGAAAATGTCCCCTTTAGATGATTGTCAGATTCTCTTCTGTGACTTCATACTTCTCTAGCCTGATGGGGGCTGGCATGTTTGGGGGTGGCTGGCTTTTTATACAAGCCCTGTTACTGAATCTTAGTTTTTACACACTAAGCAGGTGTGTGCCAGAAGTCATTGAAGACCATGCTGATATTTTTAACCCTATAGAGGAACAGTTTCTCTCCAACATGTTTTTCAAATTTTGAAGATAATTGTGATGCCACTTTTCAGTCTCCAGCCTGAACACTTGGGGTCCATATCCCATACTGTTAAGCAGAAGGTGCTGATGGGACCAGGAGACTGACAGTGGGAGGAAGCTCAAGTGCTTAACCACTACGATAGTTCTGGAATGTCTTCATGAGACAGAGGAGACTGGAGCAAGATGAGTGTGGCTTCTGTGTTCCAGTCACAAATATTCAGTTGTCTATTTTCCACACATAAGTCAAACTCAACCTACCCAAAAGCGAGTGAGTCATGCTTGTCATCTTATGCATCTAACTTGCTTTTTTTGTGTTCCTGGTTGTAGGAAATATCAGGATTCTTCTTTATCTCTCATTATCCCTTTACTTAATCCAGCACTGGGCTCTGTCCTATCCATTCCTAAATCGGCTTCTAATTTGCCCCTTCTGGCCAGATGTGGTGGCTCACACCTGTAATCCCAGCACTTTGGGAGGCTGAGGTGGGTGGATCACCTGAGGTCAGGAGTTCAAGACCAACCTGGCCAACATGGTGAAATCCTATCTCTACTAAAAATACAAAAAATTAGCCAGGGCATGATGGCATGTACCTGTAATCCAAGCTACTCTGGATGCTGAGGCTGGAGAATTGCTTGAACCTGGGAGGCAGAGGTTGCAGTGAGCTGAGATTGTGCCATTGCACTCCAGCCTGGGCAACAACAGCAAAACTCTATCTCGAAAAATAATAATAATAAATTGCCCCTTCCTAAACATTGCCATAAACCAAATTCCCATTCTTATGTCCAATCTATAACATTTATTATTTATTGAGCTCCTATGTACCAGACACTGTTATACACTTCTTTTTGCTCCCAGCTTTTTGTTTTATTCATCTTTTGTATATTTTTTTGTTTCAATTTCATTTAGTTCTGCTCTGATCTTTGTTATTTCTCTTCTTCTGCTGGGTTTGGGTTTAAATTGTCCTTGTTTCTCTAGTTCTGTGAGGTGTGGCCTTAGATTGTCTATTTGTGCTCTTTCAGACTTTGTGATGTAGGCTTTCCTTTAAGCACCACTGTTGGGAAAAGCAGCAAAGGAGAAAGGACTTCCAGAGTGCCTGCATAAATTGGTTATGAGTAACACATAAACAAGGAACAACAAACTGCAGAAGGCCGCAGGAGGCCTCTGAGGAGGAAGGCGTCTCCATGCCTCATGTTCTAGTGCAGGGTGACCTAGGCTCTGTTACTATAAACATTGTGATCAAGGATGTAAAACCCTTTTGTAGCACTATGAAGTAGCCAGACTTGTAGGTTCCTTGTAAAGCCTGTGTTCCACATAGATAATAGGCTAAAGATAACCACATGTTCTTGTTTTGTGAAACTCCCAAACTGCCACTGTTATCAGTCCTTAGAATGACACACCAGTTCCGGTTCACTGGTTCACTCCACCATCACCCTCTCCCACCATCACTCCACCCCTACCCTATAGATCAAAGTGATTGTAATCAATAAATAGTGTGGATGATCAGAGCTCGGGGCCTTCACTGCCTCCTCCAAAGTAATAAGTGACGGCCCCGTGGTCCCACTGTCTCTCTTAATCCGTCTTTTTCTCATTCCTTTGTCACCACTGAACTCGGGGTACCCATGGGTAATATAGGGCTGGCTCCCTACATTCTGGTGCCCCAACCTGGGACTCATGGATCCCTGCATTCTGGCACCCAATGTGTAGGGCTCATGGATTCCCTACATACCACTTTTGCTGAATCCCAAAGGTTATGAGAGGTTGTGTCACTATTATCCTTCAGTCCAAATAATTTTTAAATTTCCATCTTGATTTCATTGTTGACCCAATGATCATTCAGGAGCAGGTTATTTAATTTCCATGTATTTGCGTGGTTTTGAGGGTTCCTTTTGGAGTTGATTTTCAATTTTATTCCACTGTGGCCTGAGACAGTACTTGGTATAATTTTGATTTTCTTAAATTTACTGACACTTGTTTTGTGGCCTATCATCTGGTTTATCTTGGAGAACATTTTATGTGCTGATCAATAGAATGAGTTATACACTTCTTAACATATGCCAATTTTGTTTCATCTTTATAGAAACTTTATTTGATAGATACTATTACACAGATGACTTAAGTAACTTGTCAATTTTAGAGCAGTATTTTTTATTTTTGGCTTTATATCAGAATATCCTGGAAAGTTAAGAAAAAAATTCTGGCTGGGCATGGTGGCTCATGCCTGTAATCCCAGCACTTTGGGAGGCCAAGATGGGTGGATCATCTGAGGTCAGAAGTTTGAGACCAGCCTGGCAAACATGGTGAAAGCCTGTCTCTACTAAAAATACAAAAATTAGCTGGGCATGGTGGTGCATACCTGTAATCCCAGCTACTCAGGAGGCTGGGGCAGGAAAATCACTTGAACTTGGGAGGTGGAGATGCAGTGAGCCAAGATCATGCCACTGCATTCTAGCCTGGGCAACAGAGTGAGACCCTGTCTCTAAATCAATCAATCAATCAATCAGTCAATAAAATTCAGATAGCCAAGCCATACCCTAGACAAATGAAGTCAGAATCTCTGAGGGTGGGACCTAGAAATCAGTCTTTTTAAAGATCCTCAGATTATTCCAATACACACCCGGTTGAAACCACTTATTTATAGCCATATAGCCATAAGGTGGTAGGTTCAGAAACTGAACTCAGGTCTCTGACTCCATAGTCTACATTCTGAAACACAGTGCCATACTTTCCCTTATGTTGCATGGTGCTACCGGGGTGAAATGTGGCATGTCATGTTACTGCCCAACTTAATCTCTTTAGTGATTCCTGTGTCCCTTTGTTAAATGTGATCTCTTTAGTATGATGTATAAGATTGGGCTGATTTTTCCCTACCTTCTACTCTGTACTCCAACAACACCAGGTCTTCCACAACTACCTAAATAAATGGTATTCTTCACACATCTGTGCTTTTGCACAAGCTGGGCTTTCTCTCTGAACCTCCTTTTTTGGGGGGGGGAAAACATTGTTTCCAAGACTCTATTAAAATGCCACTTTAAAAATTCCTCTCTGAAGTCGTTCCAAACCACCTCCTTATACTAGGCTGCACAGAGTAGTCTCTCTTTGTCCCACCATATACTTTTTCATGGATCACACAGTTTGCACCTGTTTACTTGTCTGTGTAATGAATGAATGGAAGACCAGTCATTGATTAAGTCTGTGAATCTAGGTTGTAGCCATTTTGCAAAGAATCTTCAATACTAGCTAACGAGTTGGGAGTTTATCATGTAGAGAATGGGGAGTCAGGATAGCTGAGGAGGGAGTGAGATGCTGAAGATGATGTTTTTAGAAACTGTAATCTGACATGTGAGGTATATGACAGTTTGGATATAGGATAGGACTGGAGGCTGGAGATCACTGAAGAATTTTTTTTAAAAATAAGAATCCACATTTGTGGCAATAAGAGCCTTAGGATGGTGGCAAGAGGAATGAAACAAAGAAATTGATATGATGACACAAAGGAATTCTAGATTTTGGCGACTACATTTGGAAGGCCAGGGAGAACTAAGAGTCAGAGAGGAGTTCGAAGTTTTGAGAATTGTTATTGTATGTATTAGTTTACTGGGCTTGCCATAACAAAGTACTACAAACTGAGCAGCTTGAAAGCAACAGGAATCTATTCTCCACCGTCCTGGAGGCTGAAAGGCTAACATCAAAGTATTGGCAGGGCCACTCTCTCTGAAGGCTCCCTGTCTCTTTCCTAGCTACTGATGGTTGTAGCAATCCTTGGTGTTCCTCAGTTTATAGCCTTATCTCTGCAGTCTCTGTCTCCATCTTCACACTGTCTTCTCTCTGTGTGTCCAAATTTCCCTCTTCTGATAAGGACACCTGTCAGTGGGTTAGAGTCCACCACCCTAATTCAATATTACCTCATTTTAACCTGATAACACCTGCAAACATCCTATTTCCAAATAATGTCACATTTGTAGATGCCAGGGATAGGATTTGAAGATATTTTTCGGGGTACACACATTCATCCCATAACATTACGTTAATTCATCCATCAAAGAATCATGTATTGAGTTGTAATTGCCTTTAAAGGGTTCACAATCTAATAGAGAAGACAGATGTTTAAACAGATCATTCTATTACAATGTGGTAAACACAATAATGCTGATATGCACACGTTATTATGGACACACAAAGAAGGGTCAGCTAGCCTAACAGAAAGCAGACAAAGGTAGAACCCTGGATAAAAATAGAAAAATGAGGAGGAACAACAACAACAGTGCCTTGGGATTTAAATCACTCAATGCTTTGTTTTATAATTTTATTAATTTAATAAATGATCTCTAGTTTGGGTACATCCAAAGGGAAACATCCCATCTAAAGTTACCAATAGGAGTTCTGTACAGTTATGTAGCAGATACAGATATGGGAGACAGCTACAAAGAGGAAAGAATTCAATATATATCCCATCCCTCCTTCCATTTTATACCAAATTTCTGGAATCATTTTCCTTTTTTCTGAAGTTCAGGCTTTAAAATTCAATTTTTGTTTACCTTTAAAGATAATTCTAGGTTGACATTTATTCTAGCACACAATTCTAGGTTGACATTTCTTTCTCTTAATGTTTTAAAGACATAATTCTCTTGTTTTTGGCCTCCATTGTTGTTTTTGAGAAGTCTGCTATCATTCTGATTTTTTGTCCTTTTTCTGTGGCTGCTGTTAAGATCTTCTCTTTGTCTTTAGGTGTCCTGCATTCTCACCACTGGTGTCTGGGTATGGGTTTTGTTTTTTGTTTGTTGTTGTTGTTGTTGTTTCGATTTGTCACTTGGACTGGAGTGCAGTGGCTTGATCTTGGCTCACTGCAGCCTCTACCTCCTGGGCTCAAGCGATCACCACTTCTCACCTCCCCAAGTATTTGGAACTACAGGCATGCACCACCACACCCGGATAATTTTTGTATTTTTAGTAGAGATGAGGTTTCACCATGTTGTCCAGACTGGTCTCAAACTCCTGGACTCAAGCGATCTGCCCACCTCAGCCTCCCAATGTCCTGGGATTACAAGCGTGAGTCACTGCATCTGGCTGGATTTATTTTTATTTAACCTACTGGTATATATGTTGTGCTTCCTGGATCTCTGTATTCATGTTTATCATCAGTTCAGGAAAATATACAGCAATTATCATTTTAAACATAGCTTTTTCTTCATTCTTTGCATTCTGCTTCTGGGCTCAGATTAGATATATTAGACCTTCTTATTATCTTAATATCTTTTAACATATTCTTTATATTTTCCATTTCCCTAGGTAATTTCTTCGTATATATTTTCCAGTGTACTAATTCTTTCTTCACTGTATTTAATATTAAGATTTTAATTTCTTAAATTTCCTTTTCCCCCCAGTATGCTTCTTCATTCCCTATAGGCATTTAGTGCTTCCTTATCTTGGTGATTGCATTTTATACTACATTCTATGTCTTCTCTGTGCCAGCAAAATATATGTTCTGCACAGGGCCAGTATCACCCTTCCAGTCAATCCTTGCATGGGTGCAAGATTGGAGGACTCTAAGGTACCTGTCTGCCACCCCATGGCAAGGGACCAGGAAGTAGAATGTTTGGATTTCTCTGGAGAAAAGCATTTTACATAATGCTTATAAACGACACAATCTCTGTGGCTTCTTTTTACTTTGGAGTTTAAGCTCTTGTGGATAGGGAGTACTTTAAACTGCTTAGCTGATCCTTGCTTCTCAGTAAATAGTAAATCAATCTCCATCATAGTTTCAGAAACTCTAAAACAACTAATTTCATCCAAGAATGTATACCAGTTTAGAGAATGATGTTTTGGCCTCTATATTTAGCAGTCAGTATGTAATAATAATTCCTATATAAATGTAAGTTAGTATTGTTTTCAAAACATTCTCATACCACCAGGTGTGGTGGCTCATGCCTAGAATCTCAGCACTTTGGGAGGCCAAGGCAGGAGGATCACTTGAGGCCAGGAGTTTGAGACCAGCCTGGGCAACAGGTTGAGACCCCATCTCTACAAAAAATAAAAATAAATCCCTTGGCACAGTGGTGCATGCCTGTAGTCCCAGCTACTTGGGAAGGCAGCTGAAGTGGGAGGGATCTCTAAGCCCAGGAGATTGAGGCTCCAGTGAGCTGTGATTGCAACCACTGCACTGCAACCTGAGCAGCAGAGATCCTGTCTCAAAAAACAACAGCAAAAAAGAACAAAAAAACCTTCTCACACTTGTTATCTTCTTAAAGGTTAAAGGTGAAAGTGAATTTTAACGACTGTAGTTTTGATTTGAAACCCTTGGCAAGATCTCCTTCTCTTCTGGAATCCCAGGAAGAAGGAAAAGCAATTATTTACAAGTAAGTCTGCTCTTCCATAGCTTTGCTCTTCTTTAGCTAAGATGCTAGGCTGTGCTGCCATCCCCTGCCATCCTTTCACGTTGCTGAGGCAGTGCTGAGGCACACACCAGGCTCCATCGCGGCAGGACACCGGGCATCTCCCACCACTGTGAATGGTGAGGTGGCAACACTCCCCAGGCTTTTCTGGTCTGAAAGAACAAGTAGCTAACACAGAAATAACAAGCACAGAAATGGAAAAAAAATGTTAACAACTTGTACTAAAGCTAAAATGGTAGGAGATTTAAAATTAAATTGGAGTAGTATAAATGGAGTTTGGGACTGGTTTTGGTGGGTAGTAGCTGTTACAATATTGTGCCGAGTGAAAAGATATTATAAATAGAGATATTATAAATACTGTCAAATACTAAGCATGTAATGTGGGGGAATCATCTCAGCTAACTAGTTATAGAATTAAGTAAGAGATTTCTCTACATAATTACGTAACTTGTAACTGGTTAAAAGTAGTGCTGTCCCTCAGATATTGCTGGAGGGAATGTAAAATGGTACAGCAACTTTGGAAAACAGCTTGGCAGTTTCTCAAGATGTTAAACATTAAATTAGTATGTGACCCAGTAATTCCACTCCTAGGTTTCTACTCAGGAGTATTGAAAACATATATCCACGTAGAGGCCAGGACACGGATGTTCATAGCATCATTATTCAGAACAACCAGAAAAGTGGAAACAACCCAAATGTCTATCAACTGATGAATGGATAAACAAGATGTAGTATATCCATATAATGGAATATTACTTGGCAATTACAAGGAAAGAAATGCTGATACATGCTGCAACATAGATAAATTTCAAAACCATTGTACTAAGTGAAGGGAAGCCAGTAACAAAAGCCTATAGTATTTTTTTTATAGAAAATGTTCCAAAAAAGCAAATCTATAAAGACAGAAGGTAGACGGTAGTTGCCTAGAGCTGGGGGATGGGAGTGGAGAGTGACCTAAGGAGCATGGGGCCTTGGGGTTGATGAAAATGTTTTAAAATAAGATTGTGGTGGGGGTTTCATAACTCGGCAAATATACTGAAAACCATTGACTTGTACACTTAAAATGAGTGAATTTTATGGCATATGAATTATACCTTATTAAAACTGTTGATAACAATAATAAAAAAAAAAGAACCTAGGAAGGTGGAAGAAAAGTGAGCTTATATGACTGTTTCTAGGAGATCAGCCTTCAATTCTCTGTTTCCAAAAAGTGCCCAAAGTAAGCTGCAGTAGTTTCCTTTTACTGAACAGCTCGGAATTTGTTGAATAAATACAGTGTGGCAGAAGCTGGAGGGCTTTGGAGATGCTGGTATGACCAGCAGAGAGAATGACTAATTGTCTCCCAAGGACCTGGGAGCTGGGTGATGGCTGGGGTGGGCACTGGCCAACATGGGTTACTGTCCTTGAGGTGTGGTTTAATCATTTGCTGGGGTGTCTCTTGAATAGGAGCCACAATTGAGGGAAAAATGAAAGTGTCCAAACTAAGCCCTATTCCCTTGGTACCTGAAGACCTTAAAAGACAGAATGATTGATTGAAAAAATAGAATTGAGAATCACTCTTATATATTAGGTTCCAAAGGAGTAAGTTCCTTTGCAATCCCTAATTGCCAGAGTCTCAAATAGACCTGCTTGGGTAAGGTTTTAGGATAATCAGCATCTTAATTCTATTAATTTTGATAAGTGATATAAAAGGAGATATTTTGTTCTCAAATACATCTTCTAGCAGAGCGAGACCCACATGTGAAGGAGAATATCGCATTGCCGGAGTAATGGGGGCTTATGTTTTAGACTAGAGGCTTCAGTCTAGACTCCCTCTGGAAGAAGGAGGAAGACTGGATTCTCTTCCATGAATAAGGGAAGCATCCCAATTCTGGCAGCCAGGGTGGAGAAGGCATATTTATCTTTGGCAGAGTTAGATCTTCTCAGGAAAGACAAACTGGACAACGCTGTGAGGGGTTCATTCACTCCAAAGGACCCAAAGCTGTTTGATTCAGCAGCACAGAGGTTAAAGATGAAACTATGACTAGAGCAAGGCAATACTATTTATTTGGGTTTCACAAAAAAAGTAAATACGTTTATTTTCACAAAAGTACATAAATTCACATAGAACTCATCAACTTCAAATTTAAATAAAAATAAGTGCTACAATAGAGTTGAGCATTAAGAGAATTCCTTCCTTTCTGGTCCCTTCCTGCAGAAACAAAGGGTCATCCTGTCTAGAAAAAGAACTGTTGCATTATCAGGAGGCAAAGAATCCAAGTGCCAAAGAGGCCACCTCTGAAGGGCATTTCTCTTCCTTGAGCCTCAGCCAGGAGGTGGAACGGGAGGAAGACCAGGATGGGTAAGAGCTGGGGCTGTCCCATTTCATAATACATAAGGCAAAACCTGAGCACCTGGGAACTCTCTCTCTGTATGGTAGGCTTCCAGGAAGAGAGGAGGCAGTGGGGGGATATGTTAGAAGCAGCTGAGGGGCAGGTGCCCTTTATTCAGAGGGAACGGGAGAGAGCTGCCCGGACCCCCTGGTGGAGCCAGGTGATGGGAGTGCCCCCTGGTGGGTAGGCCACACTGTCCAGGATTTCCCCAGCTCCTCTCTCATTCCACCATCTCCACCCTGTCTCTACCATTTACCACTTGGCATAGCCAAGCCAGGCCCCACATTTTGTTCCCCTTAAGGCAGTCAAGTTAGGTAGAACATTTTCAAAAGGACCAATACTAAATGCAAGTAGTAAAATTTAACAAGTGAAAGCCCCATATGGAGAGATTGCCAGCAGCGGAGAGGAGCACCTGCGCTTCCCTCACTCGGCATCTTGTGACTCCTGATTGCATTAGGGCTGAGCGAGGGCTTGTTCTCTGTGGACCCTGGATTAGGCCCTGTGACTGGTGGAAAGAATCCGGGAGAAAACTCAGGAATAAGAATGGAGAAAGTGAGATTCAGACCAAAATTACTAGAAAGCCTTGGAAGTAAAGGAGGAAAATCAAACAGGGGGAACCAGAAAACCCCCAGACCAGTTAATTAAAACCCGGAGTAACCAGGAGATCCAGAGTTTCCTAAATGAATGGGAATTTCTTGCATTTGAAGAGCTGAGAAGAAGAATCATGAATTATTCAGAGGAATTGCCCAGCGTCTCAAGCAGAGGGGCATAAAGAAGAGCTGGCACCGATGTCTCCGGCTGACAAGTTTGCAGGGCTCATACTGGACTCCTGATGAGGCCAACTCAAGGCCAAGGAGCAACCCTGGCCCTATCCTTACAGAGAGGCCCTACACAGGATTCTGGGATACAGAAAAAAGGATGATGCCCTTTCAGGTCCTCTCTGTGCAGATGTGATCATCCCCCAACTCCTGAGTATCAGCCCCCATCTGCTCTGAGGCTCTGCTGTTGGTCCCCTATGTGATCTCCAAGAAAGATTCTCAGGTGTAAGACAAGAGCCCTCCACAGTAAACTCCATGCCTATTGTCTGCCGTTGTCTTTGCAGCCCCCAGCTCTAGCAGCAGCCGTCAACCTCTTCTGACCCTTATCTAGATTCTGAACATAAAGACGTTTAGAACCTGGATTCTTGGTTCTGTCTGAATGACCATGCAAGAGGACAACTGTATACCCTGGTGCATGACTCCTTCCTCTGCCAGCCCAACATAATGACAATAAAAGAAGGAAAAAAAGCCCCAACATTTAAAATGTAAAGTTTATAGAAATACAGGTGTTGGGCTACGTGCCATGGCTTGCGCCTGTAATCCCAGCACTTTGGGAGGACGAGGCAGGCGAATCACCTGAGGTCAGGAGTTCAAGACCAGCCTGACCAACATGGAGAAACCCCATCGCTACTGAAAATACAAAGTTAGCCTGGTGTCGTGGCTCATGCCTGTAATCTCAACTACTCGGGAGGCTGAGGCAGGAGAATTGCTTGAGGCCGTGAGGCGGAGGTTGTGGTGAGCCAAGATCGCACCGTTGCACTTCAGTCTGGGCAACAAGAGCAAAACTCTGTATCAAAAAAAAAAAAAAAAAAGAAAAAGAAAGAAAAAAGAAATGTAGGTGTTTACAGAGCACAGATTTCTCATCCTAAGGTAATGATAGTTAAACTTGGTGGCCATTTTGAACTAGCCCAGCCTACCCTTCCTGGGTCTAAGTGGATCTTCTCCCTCCAGTTCTCCCATCCAGAGTCTGCCTTTTAGGCGTGTATTCTAGAGTCACAGCCTTCCTCCCCCACTCCCAGTTAGAAACCAGCCTGTGAATGTCCTGTCTTCTGAGAATCCTTCAATCTTGCCATCTTCCTTTCTGACTGTCTATTTCCCCCACTCCTATCTCTAAAACATAAGGGCGCTACTTTTTACCCACGAAAATGTGTTAACCTTTTCTTTTGTGTGTTTAGCTCCATTTACTGCCATGTTTTGGTATCCTCCCATGTGCTTATTTGCTTGCTTCCTCAAAATTTTAACACGCGCCAACTCTGAGCCAGGCAGCGTTTGAGGGGGCTGGAGACACGGCGGGGAAACAAAACAGAGACGGCTCCGATTTCCTGGAGCTTACATTTGGACCGGGAAATAGACCATAGTCAACCACATAATCATATAACATCAAGTGAGTTAGTAATAAGTGCACTGAGGAAAACAGAGCAGGTAGAGGGGGGTGGGGACGGATGAGGGGGACTGTTTTCGGTGGAGAAGTCAGAGGAGACTTCCCCTCTGAGATGATGTTTGTGCAGCAGCCTGAGGCTCCCAGGGAGTGAGACATGCAGATACCTGGGGGAAGAGTGTTGTGCATATGGATGGGCCCAGGCAAAAGCCTGAGATGGGAGCGAAGCTGGTGTGTTCAGGAAACAGCAAGAAAAAGTGGGAGGCTGAAGGTGGTGAGTGCCGAGACAGGGTGGGAGGTGAGGCTGGAGCAGAGGCAGGAGCCAGGCGGGTCGGGGTTACAGGTCTGGAGGGGGAGTTAGAATAAAATCCAAAGTGTAAGGGGAAGCCAGGTGGAGGTTTGGGGTAGGGGAGAAATCATATCTAATCCACATTGTACAAAGAAGAACATGGCTGCTGCACAGACAACTGCGGATGCTGGAGCCGAGGCAGGGCCGTCAGGCAGTGAGGATTCCAGGCCAGGTGAGAGCGAGGGCTCCAGACTCCAGTGCAGGTGGAGAGGAGTGAGGATTCCAGGCCAGGTGAGAGCGAGGGCTCCCGACTCCAGCGCAGGTGGAGAGGAGTAAGGGTTCCAGGCCAGGTGAGAGCGAGGGCTCCAGACTCCAGCGCAGGTGGAGAGGAGTGAGGGTTCCAGGCCAGGTGGAGAGCGAGGGCTCCAGACTCCAGCGCAGGTGGAGAGGAGTAAGGGTTCCAGGCCAGGTGAGAGCGAGGGCTCCAGACTCCAGCGCAGGTGGAGAGGAGCTGGCAGAGCTCGTTCGTCAGCGTGGAAGTGGTTGAAAGCGAGAAATCAGTGCAGAAGGGCCAGGATGGATTGTGGTCCTAGTCACTGACCTAGGGAGGTCTGGGAGGAAAGCAGGTTTGCAGGGAGAGAAGTGCAGAAGTGAGAAATAATCGTGTTTGGGGCTGATTCCATTGCAACCATTACAACACAGTAGGAGGATTTGTAGGGTGTGATTTTCCAGCAACTGAACTCTTCCCCCTCACTATCCATTTAAGCCTGTTCTGTTGGGGTTAGTTCTTCCCCTGCCCTGGGCATTCTCAGATAATAAAAGGCCTCTGGTTATGAAGACAGTCTGTTCAGTAACTAACATGATCAGTCTGGTATAATATAATGATCAACGCTTCAATCTTCATTTAAGGTCCCCTTACCCCAGTTTGGGGCTGCTGAGGCTGGACCTACAAGAAAGAAAAGGGAGGTAAATGTCTTCTCTCTTTCCCTTGTTACTGTCCTATTCCTTACCCCTGTTTCTTGCCACTGTGATTTCTGATCTCTTCAGAGTTCACAGTGGGAGGGAGGAAAGAGAAGAAATGGATGGGCAGGAAAGTTCTTACCTATTAATTTTATGTTCATCTGTTTTAGTGTAAGGCAGTCTCTGGGCTTGGCAGGGGTTTGAAGCTAATGGTTTCTCTCATGGGGCACTTCCAGGTGATCTTCAGAGAAAATTCCTATTGCTCAGAATTTCTCACTGGATGATTTCTTTTCCAGCTGTTTGCTTAGGACTGTCTCTGGCTCTAAGCATCTGATGGAACTGCCACTACTTCATTCTTCACTTAGGAACATAGCTTCTATCACCTCAAGAGATACTGAGACTAAAATTAGATCAATTTCAGTATCTTTGTGTATGCCCATCCCATACCCAAGAGGAGATATGCAGTAGGCAGGTGGATGTACAGTTCTGGAATTCAGGGGAGACTGGGAGTGGAGATAGGTTTAGGTTTTTGAGGGTCATCCTCATATAAATGCTGCTTGAAAGCATGTGATCACCTGGGGGTGAGTGTCAATGAGAATAGGGCCAAAGGCTAGTCCTGAGGAATGCCAAGATTTAGAGGTTGGGGCGAGGAGGCAGAGCTGGTGAAGGAACATGCATGGAGCGAGAGGCTGGTATAGAAGTGTGGGTAACCCCCCATATAGACACCGAGGAATGAGAGCTAAGCAGAACTCTGGCACAGTTAGGGCTTGAGGCATATCTCACTTTATAGTGTTACTTTACTCAGTCATTTCCTTTTATATAATCCTTTACATAATCATCTATTGGTTTATAGAATTAGGGCTTGAAGAATCCCTTTATATAATCCTCTATATATAATCATATAATAGTTGATAGTATGAGTGCCTAAAGAATATTTCCCTACATATACACCTATAATTATATCTTAGTTCATAATCGGAGGAATGCCTAGAGTGGCACATACAGAGCATAAAGAAGCACTATAATCGGAGGAATGCCTAGAGCAGACACAGTGCAGAGCATGATTTAAGGGAAAAACAGTTATACCAGGACAAGAATCCATGGCCCAGGAGGCAGCGTTCAGTATCGTAAAGATACCCGCTGTAAGGCAGGCTTGGGGCGAGAGCCACTCCTCCTGATAAAGGAGTTGTAGGACCTTGCTCCAGTTCTTGTGGAAGGCTGCCCTCAGACCGGCAACCCACCTTGGTGACTGTGACTTTTAGCTCTTGCTACTGTGCTGCTTGAAAAGCATCTTCCCATAGAACCCATTGGAAGCTGCCAGAAGGTGGCGGTAACCTTGACAGCTCTGTCACTGCTATGTGACTTAAAGCATCCTCCTATAAATCTTCTTAGAAGTAGTTTGCCCATAGATAGAAGTATTGCACACTGCACCCTCTTCACTGTGCACGACCCACCTTCAAGCCTCGGTGACCTAATGGGGGTGGACCCCTTACTGCACATGGCCCTTGCCTTCATCGGAACGGACCCCTTGCTGTGCACTGTCCACCTCCTGGCCTAGGTGACCTAATGGGGGGTGGACCCCATGTTTTATTGCTCACGACCCTATCACTATCCTTAAAGATGATTTCACTCACTGCCCTGCCCCCTAACCTATACACAATAAATACTCATGCTTCTGGACATTCGGGGCCTTGCCTGACTCTACTTATAGGTGGCATGGCCCCGAACCCAGCTGTGTTTTCCTTGTACTTCTGTGTCCTGTCTGTTTATTTCTCGGATCCTGCACCTCAGCACAGCACAAGGCACACCCCACGACCCTGTAGGGCCTTAAGCCCTACATGGAAGGAAGAAAAGCAGAAGTGTGTGCTGCTGTAGAGGCGCAGTAGAGGAGGGGATTTCAGAAAAGAGGGCACTCTCAGCCATGTGGCCATGCTGCTGAGAGGGAGGTAAAATGAGGACTGGGGAGATGTATGCGTAACCGCTGATTTCCATCAGAGAGGTTAAATGAAGCAGCTGGAAGGAAAGCTTGATTAGAGTGGGTTCAGGAGTGATGGGGTGAGGCTGTGGAGACAGAATAAGCAATGCTTTTGTGGGGTTTTGCTATAAAGTGGCTGGAGAGGGTAAGGCAAGGGAACATTTTATCAACGATATGGATATTATAACATGTATGTTTCCTGATGGGAATGCTCCTGTAGAGAGGGAGATTTGATGATGCTGGAGAGAGAGGGGCATAAAAGAAGGGCAGAGTCCTTCCGCAGGTGAGGAGGCAGCGCCCTGGACTCCGGTGGACAGGACACTATCCATTGTATGAAGAGTAAAGGCCGCGTACATGGATGTACGTCAAACTAGCTCAGTGGATTTTGCGAAGGAAGATTGTTTCCTTCTGTTTACTCATTTTCTCAATGAAGTGAGATCATCAGCTGATAGACACAGAATAGAGATTTAGAGGTTGAAGAGAAAAGGGAGGAAAGGAACCTAGTATTTTCTAAATCACAACAATTCTAGTGGAAATTAGTATTCCAAACATGTTGCCATCTGAAAGCTGGGACCACAGGGGGTTCCCTCAAATCATATCACACATCAGTGATCCACCCCATCTATTTGGCCATATCCCTTAATCTCTAAGTGCTTCTGAATCCAGACAGTGCAAGGAGAGGCTGAAGCAGGAGGCTTGGGGGGAGACCCTGCCTATGAAATGAGTCAGCTGGCTCTGGCAGGACAGGCTTCCAGGGGGGATCAGCTCAACTTAGCTGGGGAACTCTTTCTGCTCTTGCAAGCCCCTCATCCCCATACCACGCTCAACTCTTCCCCTTTTGTCACCTTCAAAAGGTTTTAGCAACCAAGGAGCACACATCCTGATCCTTGATTGGTGAAAAGATACACAAAATAAGGCTTCCTGCTTCCTGCTTCACAGGAAGTTGTGTGCTTGCGAGAATCAGGGTGAAGGCCAAGGAAGGCACTCAAGAATTGTCATGTCTCTAAAAAAAAGCATCTGCAACAAACTTCCTTTAATTTTTAAGTTCAGTGTCTGTGATAATTAAGAAATGGCAATACCATGTATTTTCCCCAGAAGTTAAGAAATATTGCCAAATGAACCAATAAAAATAATTATAGCTACCTTACTAAGTGTCCATTTTCATTTATTTGGTTTGTTCCTAAACTAAAGTATGCTCCCTTTGGTCATGCTCCCTTCATGGCCACATCCACATATCCTTCCTGGGTTTTTCTAACATTCTTTATAGAAAATTTAAAAATTCACTTGGGGTTGGCCAGGTGAGGTGGCTCACACCTGTAATCCCAGCACTTTGGGGAGGACGAGGCAGGTGGATCAGTTGAGTTCAGGAGTTCGAGACAAACATGGCCAACATGGCAAAACCCTCTTTCTACTAAAAAATACAAAAATTAGCCAGGTGTGATGGTGCACACCTGTAATCCCAGCTACTTGGGAGGCTGAGGCATGAGAATTGCTTGAACCCTGGAGGTGGAGGCTGTAGTGAGCTGAGATTGCACCACTGCACTCCAGCCTGGGTGACAGAGCAAGACTTCATCTCAAAAACAAAAAAAATCATTTGGGGTATATACTCGCTTGCTGATTTTGATTCTAAACATTGCACTCTGGCTCATGTTGAGTTTGAATCCTGGTCACAGGAAGACATGGTAGGACACAGAGCACAGGAGAGTGGAATTCTGTTTTCTTTAGGCAAAGGGACACCATGGTAACGTTTTTAAAAGGATTTGGGGGAGTCTGACTTCAGTTCTGTCTGTTCCCCAAGATCCCCCCTCTTTCCTAGTCAATGCCCTAGATTTTGTATAAAAGACTGGATGCAATGTTAATCCAACTGGAGTTGTAATTCAGCAACCTACAGGATCAATTTATGAACTTGAGGGCCACAGACAGAGTAAGATTTATTAAAAATGGTGGCCCCATATTTTAATGCCTTGCACATTCTGGCATCTGAGCTTTATATTGTCTTACTTTAAATTATCCATTTTTCTCTCATTCCATATTCCTCATCCTCCTTAAATTATTCTACCATGACAGTTATCCAGTCTAACAATGTCTCACCCCCAATCAACATATAGTTCTAAGTGAAACTAGATTTTCTTTCTTTTTTTTTTTTTTTTTGTAACGGGCTCGTTCTGTTGCCCAGGGTGGAGTGCAGTGGCATGATCACAGCTCACTGCAGCCTGGACCTCCCAGGCTCAAGCAATTCTCTGCCTTTCAGCCTCCTGAGCAGCTAGGACTACAGGTGCACACCATCATGTCTGGTTAATTTTTTGTAGAGATAGGGTTTCACCATGTTGCCCAGGCTGATCTCAAACTCCTGGGCTCAAGCGATCCACCTGCTTCAGCCTCCCAAAGTGCTAGGATTACAAGCGTGAGCCACTGCACCTGGCTGAAAACTAGATTTTTAAAAACTTGATACTATGAACAATTTCAGAGAAGTAAAGAAAAATAGTGATAATTATATAATGAATCCTTACGTATCTGACATCCAGCTTCCATACTGATTACCTCATGGCCAGTCTTGTTTTGTGTATATACGTACCTGCTTCTTGACCCTAACTGGATGACTTTGAAGCAAATCCCAGATATCGTATCACAAATATAGTTGCCCATTCCACATGATGAAGAGTAGACGCCTTTCCTTTCCTTGCATTTTGAGATGAATACCAATTCAAAATACCTCACATTTCCTCTGAAGCCTTGTACTATTTCTATATTATTTAAGATACTTTGTGTTGTAAGCAATAAGCTAACCAGAGCTAACAGAAGCCCAAATGGAATCCATCGGTCCATGGTGGTCTAGTGGTTGGGATAAAAAAAAAAAAAAAAAAAAAGAATCCATTGGAAGAGTATCAAAGCATCTTACAGAACCCTGAGAAAAAACTGAATTCCACGGGAAGGGCAGGAACCTTGATAGCACTGGCCCCTGAGCAGCGTACATCTCAGACCCTTTTAGGCTGTTGTCATGAATGTGACTCACACACCTTTCCGAGTGTCTGTTTTGGTTAGAAGTCTGTAATGCTAGAAGAAAGCTAGGAGAATCTGATCCTAGACTTGGGTCAGCTGTGCATTCCTTGACCAATTAGCCACAGCCAAGAACAGGGTCATGTAGGGAGGCGCTGCCATCGAGCTCCACCTCTGGCTGGGCGTGGTGGCTCACCCCTGTAATCCGAGCACTTTGGGATGCTGAGGTGGGTGGATCACCTGAGGTTAGAAGTTCGAGACCAGCTTGGCCAACATGGCAAAACCCCACCTCTACTTAAAATACAGAAATTAGCCAGGTGTTGTGGTGGGTGCCTATAATCCCAGCCACTCCGGAGGCTGAGGCAGGAGAATTGCTTGAACCTGGGAGGCGGAGGTTGCAGTGAGCTGACACCACTGCACTCCAGCCTGGGCAATAGAATGAGACTCCATCTCAAAAAAAAAAAAAGTCTACCTCTGTGAGTGGAGTCAGGGATTTGCCAGAGAGATGGGACCATGCAGGCATCATTAATCCACCATGTGGAGCAAGGAGAGCAGGAATCACTGAAGAAAGCTGAGCCTGAAAAGCCAGGCAGGAATCTTATAGGTCATGGTAAGGGGTTTGGAATTTATGGGGAGACCCTGAAGCATTTTATAATACTCTAGTTCTGGCAATTTTTTCCTTTTATATTACCTCATCAGTTAAAACAGACTTCTAGAAATCATATCAGCATTACAGGGATATTGTTACTGCACCTTGACTTTATCTAGAAGGAGAAAAGTTTCGGTAAATCAGTTCTGTTCCATGAATCAATCAGTCATTAATGCCTTTTCCATAGTCATTCCTCTGTTCAGGTGAGTAAGTTTAGAAATTTCCAAAGTTTTCTTTATAAAAGGCAGCCTAAATCTATTTCACACTTTAAAAATCTAGGGCTGGGCACCGTGGCTCATGCCTGTAATCCCAGCACTTTGGGAGTCCAAGGCGGGTAGATCATGAGGTCAAGAGATAGAGACCAGCCTGGCCAAGATGAAGAAACCCCGTCTCTACTAAAAATACAAAAATTAGCTGGGCGTGGTGGCATGCACCTGTAGTCCCTGCTACTTAGGAGTCTGAGGCTGGAGAATTGCTTGAACCCAGGAGGCAGAAGTTGCAGTGAGCCGAGATTGCACCACTGCACTCCAGCCTGGCAACAGAGCGAGACTCCGTCTAAAAAAAAAAAAAAAAAAAAAAAAAAAAAACAATTAGGTGCAAGTTTGTTCTTATGGTTAAGGTTAATATGTACACTTCACAAACACTGGGATTTTTGTTTTGTTTTCTGAGACAAGGTGTTCTTCTGTCTCCCAGCTGGAGTGCAGTGATGCAAGCACCGCTCACTTCAGCCTCAACCTCCTGGGCTTAAGTGATCCTCCTGCCTGAGCTTCCTGAGTAGCTGGGACTACAGGTGCATGCCACCATGCCCAGCAAATTTTTAAACTTTTTGTAGAGACGAGGTCCCATTGTGTTGCCCAGGCTGGTCTTGAACACCTGACCTCAAGCGATCCTCCCATCTTGGCCTCAAAAAGTGCTGGGATTACATGCATGAGCCACCGTGACTGGCCTAGACTTTTTTATTTAAAGAGACTTCTTGGATAGAAATGGTTTCTCTGTTGCAGTTATAAATGACTAAAAATACTAGCCAGGCCAAAATGGCAACCAGAGGCCTACTGCAGAGCTTCAAAAGGTTTGATGCTCTCTTGGTAGATGAGTCTTCAGTGTCTTAAATGTTTTTTTTAAATGTTGACATTGAAATTTCATTCGTGTAGATGTCGGGATTATGTCTCATTCATTTATTCATCATTCACTTGGTAAGTATTTAAGTGCCTATTTTTCCCAGATGCTCTGCTAAGTTCTGGAGATATAAAGATGAGCTGACATAGGCCCTCTGCCCTAAAGTTAGTGGGAGAAACAGATAGTAAACCAAAGATTTTACTACTGTGAGATTAACTGACTTAGTTGTAGTATATAGAAAGAGACACAGAGCCTGCAGCAAGAGCCTGGGTGAAGACTCAGTGAAGCACTACCTATTGAAAGGAGAAATCTTATTTCCACCATGTCAAAAAGACATTGCCAGGGAACATCAAGTAAACAAATGCTCAGATAAGCTTTTAAATCATATGAGACTGAAATAATTTGATTCAGTAAATCAGGGAAACTTTTGTTTTCAAATGAAGGAAGCAGCTAGGTAGAAATTATAAATCCTATTTTGAATCACCTTTTGCCTATACTTAATGTAGTTTAAGTCATCATTGTATTATAACTTTCTGCGTGGTCTACTCAACAGCAATTTTCTGTTTGCCTGCTATTTGGTCAGTCATAGATGGTCCCATGTTATGAGAAACATGTAAAGGTGAGATAGATTCAGCTCCTTTTCTCGAGAAGATTATTCCATATAAGGAACTAAGTTGCTGAATGGTCCCTCAGTTAGCCTGAATAGAATCTCTAAGTCATGGCCTACACAGCAGTTATGAGGAACTCTGGCCCCTCAAGTGTCAATGGAGGCCAGCTAGGGTACCTGGATTCCTATCTCCACCTGGCCGTAATGATAGGGTAACCTCATTAACCATGTTAGATTGGTGTTGGAGAAAGCCAGCTAAAACAGAAAGCTTAAGGTCCAGAATCTCATAATATAAACTGAAAATATTCAGACTTCAATAAAAGATAATCATACCAAGAACCAGGAAGATCTTGAATTGAATGAAAAAGAAAATCAGTAGAGACCAACACTGAGATGACAAAGATGTTAGAATAAGCCGACAAGGACTTTTAACGTTGCTACGAGAAAAATGCTTCAATGAGCAAATATGAATACACTTGAAACAAACGAAAAATTAACCCTGAGCAAACAGGAGATATAAAGAAGAACCAAACGAAAATTGTAGAACTGAAAATTGCAATAACCAAAATAAAAAGCTCAGCAGATAAGCTCAACAGTAGAATGAAGAGAAGATGGAGGAAATAATCCACGAGTTGGAAGATAGAACAATAGAAATGACCCAATCTGAAAAAAATGAGGAAACAGACTGACGGCAGGAGGCGGGGAAGAAGAACAGAGGCTTACGGGCTATAATAATATTCATGTCATCAGAATCCCAGAAGGACGAGAGAACCTGGCAGGACTAAAAAAAAAACTTGAAAAAACATTGGCTGAAAACAGAATAATCCTTGCAGTGGTGTTAATATCCTGTATCTTGATGGCACCAATGTCAAATCTTGGTTGTGATAATGTACCTTAAACTATTAACAATCATTCCTAGATATCACTAAATACCTAGTGTTTCGTATTTTCCTGATTGGCCCACATGGTTTGAAGTCGGTTTCTCACATCAGAATCCAAACCAGGTCCACCTGTGGCACCTTCACCCTTCAGTGGGAGCGTGTAAGACGCCGGACGCGTAGCTAAAAACCATTCCTCTCTTACGTTGTCGCCTTCAATCTTACAGGTAAATGGCAAATTGTCTTTCCTATTAATGTACATGCCTCGATGAAAGTCCGGAATGGCGGCGGGGGCTTTGGCGGTTGAAGGCCCGTCTGCCCGCCGGGGCCGCGACGGGAGGGCGCCCCGAGACAGCGGTGGAGGTAGGGCGAGGGCCAGGCTCTAGGCTTCATTACCGCGTTTCCGTTTGCTGTGAAATCAAAAGGCGCTTTCCCTTTCCCCCCGACGTCAGCGTCGCGGTCCAGCTGGCTTCGGGGTCACAACCCGGGGCCTGCGTGGCGCATGCGCCCCCAACGCGCGCGCCCACAGGTTCCTTCCTTCACAGCAGCTTCAGGACGCGGCCGCTGGGGAGCCACACCCGGACGGAGCCGCGGGGCCTGCGACTACCTCCGGAGCTGACCTGAGGTGGGGCCGGGGGAGGCCTGCGGGCCTGGGAGTCGCGGAGCCCAGGGAGGGCCGTGGAGTCCAGGGAGGGCGTGGAGCCCATGGAGGGCCGTGGCCGTGGCCAGGGCCAGGGTGGCGCAGCCTGGGGGGAAGGATCCGCTTTGGCCCGAGGACTACACGGGCGCGGTAGCCGGCCCTGTTGAAGCGCCCAGGGCGCCGAGGATCCCGGTTTGTTGGGTGACGGCTCAGCTAGAAAGGGGCCGAGCGGGATTCGAACCCTCCCGAGCCCACAGGCCTGGCTGTCAACGGTAACTGGCTTCCTCAGCCTCAGTTTACCTTTTCTCCTCTCAGGGATCTGTCCATGGCTGCCACCAAAACTTCGAGTTATGGTGAACATTTCAGGCCAGAAAAATTAAGAGAATGGCCAGAGCCGGAGTCCGTTTCTTTAACGGAGGTGAAATAACGTGGCGTTTTGAGACGTCGTCTTGGCGGTGGGACCCCTCGAGTTTGGGAACTGTTTATCTTAATCACGCTTCTGTTCTCAGGACTGGGACAGTGCCTGGCGTTGAAGGGAAATGTTCTGGGCTCAGATTTGGCCGAGAGTGTGGCCAAGAGTGTTCCCAGTCGCCAGCCTAGGGGCGGGCGGGTGGTTGAAGGCAGCAACCCCAGCTCCCCTGCAGGAGAAGACAGGTCTGGCCTTGCCAGTCAATTCCGCATACTTCGGGGTCCAGTAATGATTTTCTCATAAAGTTTCATTATTTTGTATCATTCTATGATTTACCTCACTGTGAAAAACTCTTGGAAGTATCCTTTATTTTTCCCCTTTGCCCTAGTGGCGGTCAGAGTAGTGAGACGCTTAATTTTTGTGTGTGTACAGAAGGCCGTGGATTTCAGAAGTGCTGCCGCAAATCATGACCTTTTCCTTATATTTTCTGGCAAAATCACAAAGAAGAGCCATCAAAGACAAAAACTGTTTAACTTCTTTAAACGAAAAAAGATTGAGAATCCGACTTGAGAGTGTACATAACATTTGCTAACAAGTCTTACTAGGATGTTCTTTACAAAGGTGACTTCCCAAGACGCTTGTCAACATGTTTCAACTTCTCCAACTAAACTGATCGATTCTAAATGCATATTGTAGTGTCAGGGTACATGTTTAATTGTTTTACGTGCTTTTTTAGTTGCCATCTTTTTAATTAAAATTATTTTAGAGATAGGTTCTTGCTGTTGCCCAGGCTGGAGTGCAGTGACCCAATCATAGCTCACTGTAACCTCAAACTCCTGGGCTCAAGTAATCCTCCTGCACTGACCTTCAAAGCACTTAAGATTACAGGCATGAGCCACCCTGCCTGGCCTGTCATCTTAAAATAAGTCTGAGAAGGCTTTAAAGCAAGATCCTGTTTATATTACAAAGAGAGCTTTAGTTTAGAGAAGACCTGGGTAGCTGTTGGAATGTCATGTTTAGATCTCATGTGAGGCTATTAAATATATGGGTAAAAAGAACAACTTTTCCTTTTTGAGATTTCTCTTATTCTCAGATTTGGTATTTGAGTTTGGGGTTTCGTTTGTTTTGATGCATTCAGTGTGACAGACAGAAAGAAGAATCAGAGATTGAATAACAGAGTTCTAAGAACCTATATCATTTTTCATCAGCAATAATTTTTGTAATAGTATTATCTCTTCCAGATACTGGATTTTTATTGCCTTTTCATTTGTTCGTACTTAGTCCCATAAGAATAAAAACTAGAGATAAGTTCATAATGATCCAGTTGAAAAAGCCCTAAAGTGGGGATTAAAATGCATCAGCTTTACCCACACTCATAATGGAAACAGCAGGTCCCTAGATGTGGACGGTATTGGTTGGAGGCCATGAGCTCCCACTAATTGGCTCTGAGACTCTGGACCAGTTGAACTAAATCAAACTTTCTGTGGTTTTTGACTTACGAAGAGATCTAGCAAAAGGCAGGAAACTTCAAGAGCCCTTTAAAACACACCTACTGGCTGGGTGCAGTGGCTCATGCCTATAATCTCAACACTTTGGGAGGCCAAGGTGGGTGGATCACTTGAGGTCAGGAGTTCGACAGCAGCCTGGCCAACATGGTGAAACCCCGTCTCTACTAAAAATACGAAAATTAGCCAGGTATGGTGTCACATGCCTGTAATCCCAGCTACTTGGGAGGCTGGAGAATCACTTGAACCCTAGGGGCGCGGAGATTCCAGTGAATTGAGATCTTACCACTGCCCTCCAGCCTGGGTGACAGAGCCAGACTTTGCCTCAAGAAACAAACAAAAAACACCTACTGAATGCCTGAAAAGAGGATTCACTTTATAGAGGATCCTTTTAGTAAGCTGCTCAGTGCTTTAAAATATAATTTAATGATATACTATCAGGGATTTGTTTTAAAATAATCTGGGGGGTGCTGAAAATGAGTAGGGATTTATTGAATGAAACATGATTGACTCTGATTTAAGCACTCTTGAGCCTGGTTGGTGGGTTCATGGAGAATGGGTTTAGAAATTTTCAATATTTTTATTTTACAGAATAAGCCTCAAGATTTACACCAAAACTATTGGGTAAAGTACACTGAGTTTTGTCATTATAGTTTGTTTCTTCAGGATTTACATCCTAATATTCAATTCTGTAATTTTAGGTATTAGCTAGAGAAGACATTGATGGAAGCAGTACATGCAATATTATTTAGAGAAAATTCTGTTGTGAAGGTTAGAGTTGGCTCCACACTGCATTCTAAGAGTGTTCTAGGGGGAGCAAGAGGTATGCAGAACAACATGGCCAAGAGTTTGTGTTACCGTGATCCAAGAGACTCATTTTGCAGGGAGAATGAGGATCCTCTAATTATTTGTACTACATGGATCTGAGGTCGTTCCCCCTTCATGCAGGATCACTAAGAGGTCCCTAATCCCACTTGGATCTGTCCTGAAGGGATCTAGAAATTGTTCTAATTGCTCCTTCTCTTCGTCCTGGGACCAAATAGAAATTCCTTCCTACCCACACTTGCCTCTTCCTCATATGTTCCCACATTGCAGTGGGCATATATAAAACTACTAGAAACAAAATAAGCTTTTAAGGGTTATGACCAATCAATAACTGATAGTCACTGTGAAATTAGCTTAAGTGGTATTTAATTTCAATGAGAGAAACAGAGTTATAATAATAGTTTGGGAGGCTGAAGCAAGAGCATTGCTTGAAACCAGAAGTTTGAGAGTTTGAGACCAGCCTGGGCAACATAGTGAGGTCCTGTCACTACAGAAAATTAAAAAAATTAGCCAGGCATGGTAGCACACACCTGTAGTCCCAGCTACTCAGGAGGCTGAGGCAAGAGGATGGCTTGAGCCCAGGAGGTTGAGGCTGTAGTGAACTGTGATTATACCACTATACTCCAGCCTGGGTGACAGAGTGAGACCCTGTCTTTTAAACCAAAAAAGAAGAAAACTTTGACATTTGAATTATAATTTACAATTTATAAAGAAAGTGCACATAAATTCCCATTTAAGCATTTAGAGAGGTAGGTGAGATTACCTGTCGTTTACAGGCCAGAGAGAGGTATTGAAGAATGTCTAGTGCTCTTTCTACTCTACTAATTTTGTCACAGACTTTCCTGATGGTGAAGGCTAGACACAGAATAGGTGACCAGGGAATTCTTGGAAATCCTGAAAAAGAAACAAGAGTTTCATGAGTTAGCAGTAGCTTAATCTGATTCATGAGTTGGATGCGGTTTAATCTGAAGGCACAGTTGTGGTTTAGAACTTTATATGAGTTCTTCCGCTCTGTGTTCTCAGCTTCTCTTCCTGCACTTGATTCTGTGGTTCAGTTATTTTCTACTGGGACTTTGCAATCTGAATGTGGCTGGGAGCTTAGTAGTGGGGTCAAGTGGTTTTTTTCCCCCCTTACTCAAATGACAATAAGTGAAACAATTTTTTATAGTTTATTTTCCTTGTTTATATCACTTCACTAGAGATTGGATACATATTTTCAGCATCTGGATACTTCTAAGGAAAGAAGAAAAGAGATGTTACATAAAAAATGGGTTGAAAACGTTGCAGAGCCTCTTCAGCAGAGAATTATGGAAAAAGTAATTTCATATAAAGGGCTGGAGAAAATGAAACAAGAGAATATTGAATATTATTTGCAGCACAGACATAAAATGGTACTGAGTTTGTTTTTTTTCAAATTATACTTTATTTGAAGAGTTGGTCCAACAGTTTCACTGGTTATACAAGTAATCTGCAGCTTATTTTTGTATTTAAGATAAATTCATTGAATTGTAATACACGTACTGCATTCTTAAGCCTGAGGTTGGAGGGGATAGGATTGTTGATTTGGGACTAGATTTATCAGGAATTATTTTATGTAGACATCAATGGAGTTACTTACTGTGGCTTAAACCATAAAGGCATTTATAATTTACTTCACAAGAAATTGAGAGGTAGGTGGTTTCATGGTGGGTTCTGACAGCATAACAATGTAAGGTTTTTTCTATTCTGTTCTGCTATCCTTAGTATTTTCAGTTTATCCTCATTATTCTCACGTTTGCCTGATGGTTGCTTACAGCTCCAGACATTGGATCTTCATTCAAGGCAGGAAGAAGGGGTAAGGAATGGTGCCAGGGGCTTCTTCTCTTACCCTGCTTCTTTGCAGGAAGCAAAAAGAGTCCCCAGAGGCCCCTAGCCAACTTTCCCTTAGGTCTCATTGGCCAGGACTGAGTCATGAGGCAAGTCCTAGCCATGAGCAGACCCTGCAAAGCTGCTGTGGCGTTCTTATCTCTCTAGTAGGAAGTGGGCAAAGGAGAATGGTATTGTGTGACTAAGTTAGCCAACCAGTAGGTATTAGGACCAACAGTTTCTATACTCCATTCCACAGTTTGGCTTTACAAAACAAATTTGGTTGCTTAATTTGAAGATTTTTTTGATTTTGAGGTCAGGACACTCTTTCAGAATTTAGGTCTGTCTATTTGCAGTACCAAATATAAATCTGTTGGCTTTAGGTGTGCACTACTGGTTCTTTTTTCTTTCCCCCCCCACATACTTAGTAGATATCTAGAGTAGTGGCTGAATGCAGTGGGTCACCCCTGTAATCCCAGCACTTCTGGGAGGCTGAGGTGGATGGATTGCTTGAGTCCAGGAGTTCGAGACCAGCCTGGGAAACATGGCAAAACCCCCTCTGTACAAAAAAAAAGCTGGGTGTGGTATTGTGCACTTGTAGTCCCAGCTACTTGGGAGGTTGAGGTGGGATGGTCACTCGAGCCTGGGAGGCAGAGGTTGCAGTGAGCCATGATGGCGTCACTGCACTCCAGCCTGGGTGACAGAGTGAGACCCTAGAGTAGTTTAGCTGGAATATTAGAACATTTAAGTATATTTACTGAGCACAGTTTCTGAATATTTACCTTAAATCCTTTTTCTGACACACTCTAAGGGGCAGAGCTGAAGACTGAAATCAGATCTCTAAAGTGCAAAGTCTTATATTTGTGTCCAGAAATGTGATTGCACAGGTGTAGGAGGGGGAGGATCTTAGAAATGGCATGGGTTGAAGTCCAAGTGATTTTAAATGTCAGTAAAGTCATTGTGAATCAACCATATGAGCTGGGTTTCAAGAAAACATACAGCTCTCAGGCTGTATTAGGAGAGGCTGTGCTTAGAGTGGGAAGCATCAGAGTCTTGGTCCATCCTGTCCTTATCCTGTCATTCCTGCTGTCACACTGTTGAAGGGACACTCATCAGTTGCAGAACCTTTAGAAAAGAGTTGAGTCTTGACACCACTTTATAGGAAAGAAAACTGGAAAGAAGTGTGGTATTTGGCCCAAGGAAAAGATGATACAAGGGGGGGAATGAAACTTTTAAGTATTTTAAAGGCAGACATTAGCTGATGGATTAGATGTACAGAACTAGTATGCGCAATTGCAGTTACAAGGCAGATTTCAGCTCAGCTTAAGGACTGACTTTCTTGAGGTTAAAATTACCGAAAAAAAAGTACCTGCCTCACAGAGCAGAAAGTTCTCAAAGGCCCATGGATGGCTTCAGACTAAAGCTAGATGATTACTTCTCCCAGAAGGTGGTGGAGTCTCATCGCAATCTAAATTACTTCTGCAGTTTCTTCCAACCTTTTGAAGCTATGCTTTTATATAAAAATGAAGTACAGTATTTGGCTTTTATAATATGAATCTTGCAAAACAGTTTGTACATAATGATTTTCCCTTAAGTATATTTTATATCTGAAGGAAATTATATGTGAAGACCATTATGATCCTGAAGTATACAATCCCTTTTTTTTTTTAATTAAAAAATTTTTTTTTGACACAGAGTTTCACTCTTGTTGCCCAGGCTGGAGTGTAATGGCGCAATCGTGGCTCACTGCAACTTTCACCTCCTGGTTCAAGCAGTTCTCCTGCCTCAGCCTCTCCAGTAGCTGGGATTATAGGCATGTGCCACCATGCCCGGCTAATTTTTTGTATTTTTAGTAGAGACATGTTGGTCAGGATGGTCTTGTGCTCCTGACCGCAGGTGATCCACCTGCCTTGGCCTCCCAAAGTGCTGGGATCACAGGTGTGAGTCACCACGCCCAGCCTATATTCCCTTTTATATGAAGAAAAAGAAACCAAATTATGGAAAGGTGGAGCAGGTTTCTTGGGTTTTTATTCTTAGGAACTATGGAGTGGGGGGAAAACCTAGTCATTTTAGAAGTTTTGTAGTTACTCTCTGTTCATTAAAAAAAAAATGTACAAAAGCATTTCCTTTGAGTTTTAGAATAGGAACTCAAAGTAATTTAGACTCCTGTAGAATTTACACTGTGCACAAGGCATGCATACACGTGATCATTTGTTCATTGGTGCATTCATTTACCTCACATTCAGCAAACTTGAAGCACAAGAAGGAGAGATATGTGGACAGCTTGTGCAGTGGAGTGTGGCGAGTGTGTCACAGAAGTCAGCGCAAGGATTATGGGACTTGGAAGGGAACACTCCTTTCTACCAGAGATATAGGAGGGATGTCAGCAAAGGCTGCCCAGGAGAGCTAACACTTGAGGTTGTAATGAGTCTTCAGATTTTTAAACTGCCAATACAGGAGTTAAAATTGAGAAATGTAGATTTCAGTTTTTTGCTCCTATGCGGTGCAAGTAGCCACCTAATATGACTATTAATTTTTTAAAAAATATGTATGGCTCTGAAGATGGAAGTAGTTTCTTTTGCTTCTCCCAGAAAAACAAACCAGGTCAGCCATGTGAAGACTAACATTCTTTTGGTTCTGGGTAGAATTTCATCATCTAGGGTGCTGGAGGCAGTAGATGTTATGCTGTGTGGTTTAGTCAGTAATCGTTTACCTAGCACTTCAGGTCCAGCACTGGGATGAGTGCTGTGGGGGAAATGAAGGGGAAAAATTGTCCCTTTAAGGCTTATGAGCAGGAACAGGGGAGAAAAAATACCTCTGTATGTCCCTACTCCTTGACGTAAACCCACAGCTCTGGTCACCCTCTGTTCTCACAGGCCTTTATAGACCAGTTGTTGGTTTCCCCCAGGAGGCATGGGTCCTCCCAGGCTGGGTTAGGAGCAGTGGTTAGGAGCAGGATCCTGAGCTGGCCCGTCTCAGGACTAGATTATCACTGTGGATGACAGGGCTGTTCTAGACTGAGAGATCCTTGAGGACAGGATCTAGCCTGGGTGTGGCATACAATGGCAACACAGATATTTACTGGCTGATGCAGTGACACAGTAGAATGCTGAACAGAAGTGTGTCTCGTCTATCTGGGCGGCCGTTCTCCTTCCCTTGGTTCAGCCATTTAAGGCTCTGCGACATCCTCCTCTGAGGCAATAACCTTCCACTGCTGTGGTTGGATTGGTACATTCCTGGGCCTTGGTGTACAGTAAGGACATACTTGAAGCCTTAGGCCAGATTTTGTTTATTTAAATTTCAACTTTTAGATTCACAGGTACACATATAGGTTTGTAACATGGGTATATTGCGTGCTGCTGAGGTTTGGGGTGCGATTGAACCTGTCACCCTGGCAGTAAGCATAGTGCCTAATAGGCAGTTTTTCAACCCTTGCCCCCCCTCCTGCCCTTCTCACTCTTGTAGTCCTCAGGGTCTAGTGTTCTCATCTTTATGTAGGACACATTTTAAAAGCTTCATGCAGACTGCACTCTGGTCCTCAAAGAGTCTCATTTTTCTTGTAGGTTACAGTCCCACCATTTTTTGATCCTCTGTTTCAAAGACAGCAAGAGGTGGACGAAGAGAAGACAACGGGTCTTCAGTTTGAGACAGGTGCTTTGTCACCACTGGACCTCATCTTTTTGAGACTGCAAATTGTTAAGTGATTTCTCACTGCAAGAGCAACGAGAGTTCTTTAAGAGTGTTGATTTTGATTTTTTATCTTCCTGTAGGAAAAGACCATTCCATAAAAGAACTTAAAGAAATAGAGAAGGCCATGCTGTGTGCCAGCCCCGCTCCGCTTCACTTTCACTTCACACAGTGTGATTCTGAAGGAGCGGCAGAAAGCCTCCGCAAGAGTCAGGAGTAAAACTTGCGGTAAATACAGGTACAGATGAGTAGAACAAACAAATATTTGTTTAACTTGCAACTTAATTTCTTACTGAAGCTCTTGTAACTAGTCACACTTTTGTCTTTTAGTAGTTTATAGTTTTACTTTTACTACTATTATTATTACTATCATCACCTTTATATTATAAAATATACGTAGAGGACAGAATGAAACATAAGCAGCTTAACAAGTCCCCGAGTCAGTTCTGTGGAATCACCAGCCATGTCAAGAAAGGGAACCTGTCCCCCTCCTAAGACAGGCGCTTCCCTGCCCCAGAGCTCTCTTCACTTTGTAAGTGTTCACTTCCTTGCTCTCCCTATGGTGTTATCAGCTAACTTTGTATCCTTAAATAGTCTAGTTTATCTTGACTATTTTTGAATTTCATATAAACAGAACCTGAAAGCATTTATTCTTTTATGACTGAATCCTTAAAAAACATCCTTATTAAGATATAGTTTATAGGCGGGGTGCAGTGGCGGGGACAATGGCTCACACCTGTAATCCCAGCACTTTGGGAGGCCAAGGTGGGCAGATCACCTGAGGTCGGGAGTGCGAGACCAGCCTGGCCAACATGGTAAAACCCTGTCTCTACTAAAAATACAAAAACTAGCTGGGCATTGTGGCAGATGCCTGTTCTATCTACTCAGGAGACTGAGGCAGGAGAATCACTTGAACTCAAGAGGTGGACGTTGCAGTGAGTCGAGATCGCACCACTGCATTCCAACCTGGGCAACAGAGCGAGACTCTGTAAAAACAACAAAACAAAGATAGATATAGCTTATATACCATAAAATTCATCTGTTGGAGATTTGTACATGTACAGTTAATTGTGTGACTGACTTCTTTTGCTCACCATTATGCTTTTCAGATTCCTTTTTGTTGTTGCATATAGCTCCAGTATATTAACTTCTGTTTTCTATAGTATTCCATTGTATTTGACTATGCCATCATTTAAGCAATCCACTATTAGTGGATTTGGGCTGTTTCCACATTTTGGCTATTATGAACAATCCAGTTTGGTATTTTGGTTGCCACAATCCACATTGCTTAGGATATATACCCAAGAGTAGAATTTGCTGAGTCGTGGGATAACATTAAACTGTTTTGCAAAGAGGCTGTTTTAGTTTACACCCCCATCAGCATGGAGGAGAATTACTGTTGCTTCTCATTCTCCTTCACCCTTGGTGTATAATATTATGATTTGAATAAAGCTGACTGCTATATAATAGCATTTTCCACATTGTCAGTGAAACCAAGTACTTTTCATGTCTTTATTGGCTGTTGGATTTCCTCATTTGAGAAGCATCTGTTCAAGACTTTTGCCTTTTTTTTTTTTTTTTTTTGCTGGGATGTTTGGTCTGTCTTATTGATTTTCCTTATATATTCTGGCTATAAACCCCTTTTCAGTTATATATAGTGCAAGCATCTTTTCCTGTTTTGTGGATTGCATTTTTATTCTTCCTAGTGGTATTTTTAAATGGTCATAATTTTGATATAGTCAAATTTGTTTTTCTTTTCCTTTAAAACTAGTGTTTTTTTATATTATTTTAAAATATCTTTTCCAAAAGCTATATAGCTTTTATAGTTTTGCTTTTCAAATTTAGGCTTATGATACAGTTAGAATTAGTTTTTGTATATGTTTTATGTGGGGCCCAATTTGATTTTTTCCCTCTATTGAAACCCATTTTCCTCAGTACCATTTATTGAAAATATAATAATTTCCCTACTGCTCTGCAGTGTGGCCTTTTATACAAATCCAGTGCTGTTACGCAGACTTAATTTCCAGGTTCTCTATCCTAGCATATTTGTTTACTATAGCTCTTTAATGAGTTTTGATACTTGATAGAACAAATATACCAATAAATTTTATAATTAGCTAGTTTCATGTAGACATACACACATACAAACAAATCCTCAAGCAAAAAAGTAATCCCAAAAACTGCAATTACTTTTGCACCAACCTAATATTTAGGATTTTGATTGGGATTGTGCTGAATCTGTAGATGAATTTGGGGAGAATTTACATCTTTACAATTTTGAGTCCTCTAATCCATGAACATGGTATATATTTCTCTCTCCATTAATTTGGGTCTTATTTCATGTAAAGGAATGGTTCTTAATCAAACTGATTAAGAAGCTGGCAATGTTTGGAGACATTTCTGGTTGTCAGGGGAGTGGGGTTCCATAAGCATCTGGTGGACAGAGGGCAGGGATGCTGCCAAATATCCTACAACAAAGAATTACTTAGCCCCAAATGTCAGTAAGTACTATGGATGAGAAACCATGTCTAAAGGTCTTGTAGATTTTTGCTTAGATTTATTCCTAACTTATTCCTATTTTATTATACATAATTTTATTTTCTAGTTAATTGTAGTTATTGTATAGAAATAAAAATGATTTTGTATATTGAATTTGTATTTGGCAACCTTGCTAAACTTTATTATGAATTCTAACACTTCATCTATAGAGTCTTTTGGATTTTCTATGTACACAATAATATCTTCTTCTTTTTTTTTTGAGATAGAGTCTCCCTCTGTCAACCCAGGATGGAGTGCAGTGGCATGATCTCAGTTGACTGCAACCTCTGCCTCCCAGGTTCAAGTGATTCTCCTGTCTCAACTTCCTGAGTAGCTGGGATTACAGGTGTGCACCACCACACCTGGCTAATTTTTGTATTTTTAGTAGAGATGGGGTTTCACCATGTTGGCCAGGCTGGTCTCAAACTCCTGACCTCAGGTGATCCACCCACCTTGGCCTCCCAAAGTACTGGGATTACAGGTCTAAGCCACTGCACCTGGCCCACAATATTATCTTCTAATACAGAGAATTTTATTTCTTGTTTTCCATTCCTTATACCTTTTATTTCTTTTTCTTACCTTATAATACCAGTTAAGATTTCTGGCACAAAGTCAAAGTAGAGAAAATTGGCTTTCTTGTATTATTATTAAACTCAAAAGGGAAAGCTTTTGGTCTTTTTTGTGCTTTACATTATTTTTAGATTTCCATTAGCAAATCAAGTTGATTTTCTTAGTTTGCTAGATTTTAAAATATATTACTTTTTATGCATTTATTGATATAATTTTTTTCTCCTTTGTTAACATGGAAATTTTTATTTTATTTTTTGAGATGGAGTCTTGCTCTGTCACCCAGGCTGTGGTACAATGGCACAAACTCAGCTCACTGCAACCTCCACCTCTCAGGTTCAAGTGATTCTCCTGCCTCAGCCTTCTGAGTAACTGAGATTACAGGTGCACACCACCATACCTGTCTAATTTTTATATTTTTGGTAGAGACGAGGTTTCACATTGGTCAGGCTGGTCTTAAACTCCTGACCTCAAGTGATCCACCTGCTTTGGCTTCCCAGAGTGCTGGGATTACAGCTGTGAGTCTCTGCACCCAGCCTGTGGAAAATTAGACTGACTTGTTTTTAAAATATTTTATTTCAAACATTTCCAAATGCACTGAATGTAGAGAGTACAACACATTCCTATGAACCTATCACCCAGGTTCAGCAACCATCCACATATTTCCATACTTGTTCTCTCTCTCTTGCTTTACCTCACTCTCCCTTTTGTGCTCACACTTTTGTTGGAAAATTCTAGGTCTCATGTCATGTCATTTATAAAGACTCTACTATGTACCTCACAACAAATAAACAACACAGAAATATAGTTTACAGTTTCAATAAATGTGCATCTGCTGTGAAGAATCTCTCAGTTTCTGTTTGCTTTAAAACATCTTTATTTCACCTTCTTTTTCAACTTAATAAACCTTATTTCTCATAACAAATTTTATGTTCACAGCAGACTTGAGTGGAAAGTACCTAGAGAGTCTCATACACCTCCTGTCCCCCCAATAAACACAACTTCCCTCACTGTTGACATCCTGCACCACAGTGGCACAAACTACATTGACATTATCACCCAAAGTTCATAGTTTACATTAGGGTTCACTCTTGGTGTTGTACATCCTATGCATTTTGACAAATGTACAATGACATGTATCTATTATTCTGCTCTAATGTCACACACAATAGTTTCATTGTCCTAAAAATTGTCTCTGCCCCGTTCATCTCTCCTCCCCACTAACCCCTGGCAACCACTGATTATTTTTTAACTATATTCATTGTTTTGCCTTTTACAGAATGTCATGTAGTTGGAATCATACAACACTTAGCACTTTCAGATTTCACCTTTGTTCTTAAAGGATATTTTCACAGGATTAAGAATGTTAGATTGGCAGTTATTTTCTTTCAACAGGTATCTTGTTGTCTTTTACTCTTTCAATTGAGAAGTCACCTGCTAGTCTTACTGTTGTTCCTTTGAAGGTAATCTGTCTTTTCTCCTGGATGCTTTTTATAATTTTCTCGTTGTCTTTGTTTTTTGTAGTATTACATGATGTTTCTAGATGTGGATTTCTTTTCAGGTATCCTACTTGGAATTCATGGGTCATCTTGTATCTGTAGGTTGATGTCTTTCGTTAGTTCTAGAAAGTTTTCAGTTATTTTCTTTTTGTTACCTCTGCTGTATTCTCGCCACTGTTTTGGGTACTCCAGTTAAATATATTTTAGATTTTCTTACTGATCCTCTGTCTGTCTCTTATCATTTTTGTGTATTTCTCATCCTTTTTGTCTTCCCAGGTTTGGTTCCAGATATTTTATTATCTCTTCTGTTATGTCTGTTTGTTGTTAAACCCATCTACTATTATTTTCAGTTATTTTATTTTATAGACCTAGAATTACTATTTGATTCTTTTTAAAAAATTTTTAGTGCTGGGGTACATGTGCAGGATGTGCAGGTTTGTTACACAGGTAAATGTGTGCCTAGGTGATCAACCCATCACCTAAGTATTAAGCCCAGCATGTATTAGCTATTTTTCCTAAAGCTCTCCCTTCCCCTACTCCAACCCTCCTTGATTCTTTTTCAAATAGGTTTTGGTGAATGCTGTCTGTACTTGGGGCCTGGAGAGTTTCTGTCCTCCATCGATAAACCCGAGTGCATTGCTTGACTTGCCTATCAGGGGGAGGGAGATGTTGAGAACAAGGTTAAATGCCCACCTGCCAGGACATCAGCCAGACCCGAGGAGAAAAAAATCCACGAAAGATGCTAGAAGTACAGAGAAATCAGTTTCTACCCTGATACTTAATATTGGTGACCTGGGTTTGAAATGCTCCCACAGAGGAAGGCAAGAGTTGGAGATTGTCAGCTCATTCCTGAAGGCTCTCCCCTCTCTGGAATTGGTTTTAAAGCTTGTCCAGTGATTTTTAAATTCTTAATTTTGGTGGTAAATTTCCTTTTTTTTTCTATTTATTTCAGCAGGACTCTTAGCCTGTGCAGACTTCTATATTCTACACAAAAGTGGAAGTCTTATACTCTCTCGATATTTAGTTTTCATTGCCCATCCTGAGTTTCATTGGAATAAACAGTACTACTTTGTTTCTGCTTCCCCTAGTGATTTGGAAGTTTTATGTATTATTTCTGGTTTTATGGTTTCTTTATCATTTTAACAAACATTTTTATTTAAACACCAGTCATTACATAACCCCCATCCCCCACAAGACAATGGCTTCATGTTGCTTTGGTGGCTTCATCTCCCCTTTGGCTCCTCCGCTGGTGTTCCTCCTTCAGGCTGGTCTCCTCCAGTCCGTTGTCTGCTCAGCAGCTGAAGTGGTCTTTTTGAAGTGATCAGCACTCCTCCACTGGAAACCCTTCAGTGCCATTCCCCTTACAACAAAGCCCAGACCCTCAACATGGCACATGAGGCACCATTTGGGCCCTGCCACCCTTCTGCCTTCATCTCAAAAGTCCCATCGGCCTAAAGAAAAGAAAGAATGATTAACCACAGAAATCTCTGGGTCAAGTCAGCACATTCATAACTCCCTGACCTGCCAGGCTGTTGCCTGCCTTTGCTCTGTCTGTCACTGGCCATTCTAGTGCAGACAAGAGGGCAGTTATCACAGAGATGTAGAACTCTCCAGCCCCTTACCAGCCCTTTCCTCCATCAGAAAGCCCCTTGAGGGCAGGGACTGTGTATTAATCTTGGTGTTCCCAGCACTTAGCTAGAACATAGTAGATGATGAATAAGTGGTTATTGAATGAATTAATGGAGGAAGAAAAGAGAAGGCTTATTTCTATCGATAGGGCTAGGCTTCCTGGGGCAGAAATGGTGGCAGCCCTGGTGAAATCCCTCCGGTAGGACACACCCAGAGGATGTCTTGCATGGCTATTTGATGAAGTAAGTAGAGGACTTGAGAGCAAGGTAGTGAGGTGAGGCAGAGACAGTTTGATTACAAAAGCCAGAATCCTTCTCAAATGAAAGGCGGGGCGAGGGGCTAGATATGTTAGCACTAGTATGTCATGGAAGCCAAACCAGGAAGGGAGCCAGCCGGTTCGGGGGACTGACTGGGAGGCCAGTCCTTGCTCTTGGGGCTATGTGGCACTCACCATCAATTCTCTTGATGAACTGCTCTGTTTCTCTTTCTCTGCACACAGCCTTTCTCTGCTTTCCTGTGAGTATGCTGGAAAGTGGAAGCACTATGCTGCCTGACTTTCTGGTTTGATCATTCAGAGGTTGCCTGGAAGCCCCTTTGTCCCAACTGCAGCCATAGGGATTGAGGCTCTGGACCTGGTGCCTCAGCCATGGCTGGGGAAGCATCCCTGAGTCACCGCCTCCCTAGGGATTGGGCCAGCAGAGATACGGGCAGGGCAGGCAGATTAAGGCACAGCTACCAGTGATGGCTGCTCAGTCGTTCCTTCTTAAAAGTGACTATCGAGTTCATTACATTAATCTTCAAAATTACTTGATGGTACAGTTCCATTTGTGCTGAATCAAGATAATTTTTTCTGCTTTTCTTCACAGTCCTGAAAAGCTCATCTGTACAGAAAAGAAGCACAAAAGAAAAGAGAAAAAGACAACCGACCTAAGTCAGGCTGCGTTTGAAAAGCAGTTCTTTTCCTCAAAGCTCAGCCAGAAGAACAAAATGGGTGAAAGGAAGGGTCTGATGAGCAGACACTCTCACCCCTCACCACCACACACAGAGGATGGGACTGCAGCTGCTCTCCAGCCTGTGAACCCGGTTAGGTATTTTGTGAGGCGGGGCTGGGATGCAAGGCTTTGCAGCCCCCACAAGCAGCACGTAGTGATTCTAGAGTGAGCCAGTGCCATAGCCCTTCCTGTCAGACGAGCACCCAAGGGCAGAGGAGGCATGGCCCAAGAAGAAGGGCCTGAAAAGAAGGAGGAAGAAATGGCGGGTGGCCTCAGGCTCAGTGCTGCAGCTCTGACGGGGACCCTTGGGTGGGGAAGCCTTGCAGGAAGAAACTCAGATAAGTGGTAAATGTGGGACCTGGACTCCACTTTCTGGAGACAGATGCTGTCCTTCCAAGGTGAGGACCAGCCTGGCCACAGGGACTTTTCCCTCTGAGATTTCTTTAGCGCCTTCACCCGGGCCTTTGCCCTTCTGCCATTTTCCCGCCATTTTCCACTTACTCGATCCAAACCACACCAAAATGGTGTTCTCCTTAGTCCACACACAACAGGTGGGAAGTTTTTGAAATGAAATTTATACCAAAAAATTAGGGCAAGATGAGATATTTTTTAATATTTAAAAGGTATTTTATATGTAGGAATTTTCTGAGTACAGCTTTCTTATCCAGAGCTCATGGTTGATTTGACATAGTTTTCCCCTTCCGTTCTCTCTGCCACTGCCTGTACCCTGAGGCCTGAGGCGCAGGACCCTCCCGGTAAGGCCTAGGCTCTGCTCACCCCTCACCACCACGCACAGAGGATGGGACTCAGTTGCTCTCCAGCCTGTGAACCTGGTTAGGGATTTTGACCAGCTCCTGCTCTGCCCCATTGCTGTCCCCCAGGCTCTCTAGGGAGTAGAGGATTCTCCGTCTGTGGTAAGTTACCTGTGACCCTTCAGCTGTTTCCTCTGAGCATAATTTATCTGAGAGCACAGGAACTGCTCATTCCTTTCAAATATTCAAGATGTACAACGTGGTGATTTGCTATAGATACTCATTGTGAAATGTTTGCCACTGTCAAGCTCGTTGACATATCCACCGACTCAGTTACTGTTTTCGTGTGTGTGTGGTGAGAATACTCACGATCTACTCTGAGCAAATTGCAAGTACACATTATTAGTAACTATAGTATCGTGTTGTCCATCAGGCCTCTAGAACGTACTGTTAGCCATGGAGGGTCTTGAGTACGAGCTGTCCAGGTCCTTGGCATTTTAAACAAATAATTGACCAAAACTCACAGAATAGCAGAGGAATGGTATGTGGGAGCGAAGCAGCCAAAGCAGGGATTTATGAAAGAGAGAAAGCGCTCCGCAGGGTGGGAGCAGGCAGGCCCAGCGAGGGCTCATGGGTGTTAAGTTTCCTGTTTGAGGTTCTTATCTGCTACCCCTCATCCGGATGAAGGATTTGGTCCCTGGCTAATTGAATGCTGAGGTGAATTTGTGCCCTATGCAGATGAAGGGATGGTCCCTGCGTTGCTAATCCAGGGCCCTCTCCCTGTCCATCCGAGATGGTGTAGGGAGAGTAGGCTTTGATCCTTTGCTGCTCAGCTTGGGGGAGAAGGGGTTTTCCTTTTGGTTCTACTTTAGGAAGTGCATGTTAATTGGCCTCAGGTTCCTGCCCTGAGACCCAGGTGTTTTCCTTGTGATCCAGCTGTGGGAAGGCAACTGGATTGGCCTTGGATTTCCTGCAGCCAGACCTTGGTGTTTTCTCTTTAGGAAGTTCCTACACATTGGCCCTAAGTTCCCTGTCTCTAGACCCTGTTCTCCTGCCTCAGTCTTATCACAGAAAGTTTCTACTCTTTGACCAACACCTGTCACCTCACTGCCCCCACCCCGGCCCCCTGGCTCTGGTAACCACCCTGCTACTCTCTGTTTGGGTATGTTTGATGTCTTTAGATTCCACGTATTGTTACAGGAAAGGGGTCCAGATCCAGACCCCAAGAGAGGTTTCT
This sequence comes from Ateles fusciceps, assembly GCA_036589455.1. Lineage (NCBI taxonomy): Eukaryota > Metazoa > Chordata > Mammalia > Primates > Atelidae > Ateles > Ateles fusciceps. The sequence continues at coordinate 4,451,007 of JAZHEH010001737.1, forward strand.
TGGATCTTGTGCAAGAACGAAATCAAGGTGAGTCCACAGTACAAAGTGAAAGCAGCTTATTAAGAAAGTAAAGGAATAAAAGAATGGCTACTCCACAGACAGAGCAGCCCAGAGGGCCACTGGTTGCCCATTTTTATGGTTATTTCTTGACAGTATGCTAAACAAGGGGGTGGATTATTCGTGCTTCCCCTTTAGACCATCTAGGGTAACTTCCTGACATTGCCATGGCATTTGTAAACTGTCATGGCGCTGGTGGGGAGTTGTCAGGTCTCCATATGCAAGCCTGGAGCTTGAAAGTCTGAAGTCCTGCTTGCCTCAGCTGATTGACAAGCCCCTCACCCCACCCTGCCATCTTAACTGTTATTATGATAGTACTCTTATCCCACCCACCATTGTAACTAACTTACGGTAATGTATAGTCCTTGCCCCTACCCCCCACCACTGTGACTGATCTTACTCTTAACTTTCCACTGCCCACCCCAAACCTATAAAACCAACCCCTATCCCACTGCCTTTTGCTAATGCCCTTTTCAGCCTTAGCCCACGTGCACCGAGGTGATAAACAGCCATGTTGCTCACACAAAGCCTGTTTGGGGGGGTCTCTTCATTCAAAGCACACGTTTTTAATAGGAGTGTAGCAGTGAGGACGACCAGAGGTCACTCTCGTCACCATTTTGGTTTTTGTGGGTTTTGGCCAACTCCTTTACTGCAGCCTGTTTTATTAGCAAGGTCTTTATGACCTGTATCTTGGGCCAACCTCCTATCTCACCCTGTGACTTAGAATGCCTTAACCATGTGGGAATGCAGCCCAGTAGGCTTCACCCTCATTTTACCCAGCTCCTATTTAAGATAGAGTTGCTCTGGTTCACACACCTCTGACGATATGAGATCAGTCAGTATTTGTCTTTCTGTGCCTGGCTTCTTTCACTTGACATAACGTCCTCCACGTTCACCTATGTTGTTGCAAATGGCAGGACTTCCTTCTTTTCTTAGGTGGGTTCATGGTCTGTGGATGTGTACCATATATGTTTTCTTTTTTTTTTTTAAATATTTATAGTGTTTTAGGTTTTGGGGTACATGTGAAGAAGATGCAAGATTGTTGCGTAGGTACATTCATGGCAATGTGGTTTGCTGCCTTCCTCCCCCATTACCTATATCTGGCATTTCTCCCCATATTATCCCTCCCCAACTCCCCCACCCCCCCAGTGTCCCTCCCTTAGATCCGCCCCCCCACAGACCTCAGTGTGTGATGCTCTCTTCCTTGTGTCCATGTGTTCTCGTTGTTCAATACCCCATATGAGTGAGAACATGCGGTGTTTGATTTTCTGTTCTTGTGTCAGTTTGCTGAGAATGATGGTTTCCAGGTTCATCCATGTCCCTACAAAGGACACGAACTCATCGTTAGTTATGGCTGCATAGTATTCCATGGTGTATATGTGCCACATTTTCCCTGTCCAGTCTATCATCGATGGGCGTTGGATTGGTTCCAAGTCTTTGCTATTTTAAATGGTGCTGCAATGAACATTCCTGTGCATGTGTCCTTATAATAGAATGATTTATAATCCTTTGGATACATATACCCAGTAATGGGATTGCTGGATCAAATGGAATTTCCATTTCTAGGTCCTTGAGGAATCGCAACACTGTCTTCCACAATGGTTGAACTAATTTACACTCCCACCAACAGTGTAACAGTGTTCCTATTTCTCCACATCCTCTCCAGCATCTGTTGTCTCCAGATTTTTTAATGATTGCCATTCTAACTGGCGTGAGATGGTATCTCAATGTAGTTTTGATTTGCATTTCTCTAATGACCAGTGATGATGAGCATTTTTTCATGTTTGTTGGCCTCATATATGTCTTCTTTTGAAAAGTGTCTGTTCATATCCTTCACCCACTTATGAATGGGCTTGTTTTTTTCTTGTAAATCTGTTTTAGTTCTTTGTAGATTCTGGATATTAGCCCTTTGTCAGATGGGTAGATCGCAAAATTTTTTTCCTATTCTGTTGGTTGCTGGTCAACTCTGATTGTTTCTTTTGCTGTGCAGAAGCTCTGGAGTTTAATTAGATCCCATTTGTCTATTTTGGCTTTTGTTGCCAATGCTTTTGGTGTTTTAGTCATGAAGTCCTTGCCTGTGCCTATGTCCTGAATGGTTTTGCCTAGGTTTTCTTCTAGGGTTTTTATCGTGTTAGGTCTTACATTTAAGTCTTTAATCCATCTGGAGTTAATTTTAGTGTAAGGTGTCAGGAAAGGGTCCAGTTTCTGCTTTCTGAACATGGCTAGCCAGTTTTCCCAACACCATTTATTAAACAGGGAATCCTTCCCCCATTGCTTGTTTTTGTCAGGTTTGTCAAAGGTCAGATGGTTGTAGATGTGTTGTGTTGCCTCCAAGGCCTCTGTTCTGTTCCATTGGTCTATATCTCTGTTTTGGTACCAGTACCATGCTGTTTTGATTACTGTAGTGTTGTAGTATAGTTTGAAGTCAGGTAGCGTGATGCCTCCAGCTTTGTTCTTTTTGCTTAGAATTGACTTGGCTATGCAGGCTCTCTTTGGTCCATATGAAGTTTAAGGTGGTTTTTTCCAGTTCTGTGAAGAAGGTCATTGATAGCTTGATGGGGATAGCATTGAACCTATAAATTACTTTGGGCAGTATGGCCATTTTCACCATATTGAGTCTTCCCAACCATGAACATGGAATGTTTCTCCATCTGTTTGTGTCCTCTCTTATTTCCTTGAGCAGTGGTTTGTAGTTCTCCTTGAAGAGGTCCTTTACATCCTTTGTTAGTTGTATTCCTAGGTATTTTATTCTCTTTGTAGCAATTGTGAATGAGAGTTCACTCTTGATTTGGCTCTCTGTCTGTTATTGGTGTATAGGAATGCTTGTGATTTTTGCACGTTGATTTTGTATCCTGAGACTTTGCTGAAGTTGCTTACCAGTTTTAGGAGATTTTGGGCTGAGACGATGGGGCCTTCTAAATATATAATTATGTTGTCTGCAAATAGAGACAATTTGACTTCCTTCTTTCCTAATTGAATACCCTTTATTTCTTCTTCTGGCCTGATTGCTCTGGCTAGCACTTCCAATACTATATTGAATAGGAGTGGTGAGAGAGGGCATCCTTGTCTAGTGTCAGATTTCAAAGGGAATGCTTCCAGTTTTTGCTCATGCAGTATGATATTGGCTGTGGGTTTGTCGTAAATAGCTTTTATTATTTTGAGATACGTTCCGTCAGTACCTAGCTTCTTGAGAGTTTTTAGCATAAAGGGCTGTTGAATTTTGTCAAAGGCCTTCTCTGCGTCTATTGAGACAGTCATGTGGTTTTTGTGTTTGGTTCTGTTTATGTGGTGAATTACGTTTATAGACTTGCGTATGTTGAACCAGCCTTGCATCCCCTGGGATGAAGCCTACTTGATCGTGATGGACAAGCTTTTTGATGTGCTGTTGCAATTGGTTTGCCAGTATTTTATTGAAAATTTCTGCATCTGTGTTCATCATGGATATTGGCCTGAAGGTTTCTTTTCTTGTTGAGTCTCGCTGGGTTTTGGTATCAGGATTATGTTGGTCTCATAGAATGATTTGGGAAGGATTCCCTCTTTTTGTATTGTTTGTAATAGTTTCAGAAGGAATGGTACCAGCTCCTCTTTGTAGGTCTGGTAGAATTCAGCTGTGAACCCATCTGAACCTGGGCTTTTTTGGTTGGTAGGCTATTAATTGCTGCCTCAACTTCAGCCCTTGTTATTTGTCTATTCAGGGTTTCGACTTCTTCCCTGGTTTAGGCTTGGGAGGATGCAAGTTCCAGGAATTTATTCATTTCTTCCAGGTTTACTGGTTTATGTGTATAGAGTTGTTTGTAGTAATCTCTGATGGTGGTTTGTATTTCTGTGGAATCTGTGGTGATCTCCCCTTTATCATATATGTTTTCTTTACCTGTTGATGTCAGCAGACGCTTAGGTTGTTTTCATTTCTTGGCTATTGTGAATAAAGCTGCAGCGAACATGGGACTGTGGATCTCTCTTCAAGATAGTGACTTTATTTCCGATGAATATATATATATATACACCCAGAAGTGGGATTGCTGAATTGTCTGGTAATTCTATTTTTAATTTATTGGGAAGCCTCCATGCTGTTTTCCATAATGGCGGTAGTAATCTACATTCCACCGACAGTGTACGAGGGTTCCCAGACAAGGGACACTTGTTATCTTTTGACTTTTTCATAATAGCCAACCTAACAGGTGTGAGGTGACAACTTATTGTGGTTTTGATTTGCATTTCAGTGATGATTAGTGATGTTGAGCACCTTTTTGTATACCTCGTGACCATTTGTACATTTTTTGAGGAGGCAGGAGAGAGGCTTTAGAAAAATCTCTGTCTCATTTTTAAATTGGGTTATTCATTTTTTTGCTATTGAGGTGCATGAGTTTCTTATATGTTTTGGATGTTCACCCCTTATTTGATACATGGTTTGGAAATATTTTCTCCCTTTCTGTAGGTTGCCTTTTTGTTTTGTTTCCTTTGCTGTGCAGAAGCTTTTTAGTTTGATATAGTGCCACTTGTTTAGTTTGATATAGTGCCACTTGTTAATGTGACTGTGGTCAGTTCTACCCTTAAAGGTAGGGTGAGCTACACCAGTAGACCCAAGTGTTCTGAAGTTAAATGCAGTAGCAGTTGAGTTTCGCTGTTGTCCTGGCACTGTCCCAGCAGCTCAGCAGGCTGTCCCCCCTGTGCAGTCTTTTGGGGCCCTATCTCGTGGACCTTTGTCATCTTCAGCACCTGGCTTCTGAGGTTGCCCCAGGAACTCATTCCTGTCAACCTGAAAAGGGGAGAGATCGTGGATGAGTTCTTCCTGGGAGTCGGGTGTAAGTGGGCCAGGCTGGAGGCAGCATGTCATTTCCTCTGATATTCCCTGGGCTAGGGCCCAGTCCCATGTTTGTCCCTAACTGTAGGGTATAGGGATGCAGGGAAAAAGTATTCCATGGTTGGTCTGGCCACAGTGGCAGAGGAGGGAGCATTTTGTGGACAGCTGGTCATTTCTGCTGTACTTACCACAAAAGGGTTAGTTCTTTGTGGAATTCAAGATACAGACAGCCTCATCTGAGAGTTGCAGGAAGCAGACAGAATGTGTAGGGGGGGAGGGTAAAGCAAGAGAGCTGGCCAGAAGCCTGCCTGAATGGGGGGGGTCTCAGCTCTAGCAGGAGGGCTGAGTGTGGGGCAGAGTCAGTGGGGGGTCCTCCCTGCACATGTAAGCCCCGCATCCCTGCACCACACTCAGCCCTTCTCTTCTGTTGCTAGGTTTTAGGAACCAGACAGCAGAGACCCCACTCCTGGGCTGCTGGGGACAGCCAACAGCACAGGGGTCCCAAGCCTGTGGGAAGAAGAGTGATGACAGCTGAGGTCCTGGGGCAGCACCTGGCCTCCCTGCAGAAGGCAGCCGGGCCAGGCCACCCTTGGTACTGAAGCTAAGTGGACTTGACTTGGCAGTGTCTGTACCACAGTTAAAATACTCTAAACATACTTCTCCAGAAGTGGAAGTAAATTGCAAGGAATATCCGAATCAGAGTAGTTCATATTTATTGAGCTCCTGTTGTGAATGAGGACCCCTGTGAGATACTTGGTTCACTGAAAAGTTTTCACAGCAATATATAACTATCCTCTCCCAACCACAATGCTCTGAGGCTTGGTGAGCTGCTCAGAGGTGGTAGTGTTCTCTCAGGCCAGTCCCTCAGGTGCCACACAGCACGTGTTTATCCCCTTCCCTGGGGGAGTGGGAGTAGAGTGCCCCTCCCCCCACCATGGCACTTGCTCCTGAAGAGCACTGGAGGGACCTGCTTGGGGGGGGTGGGGTCCTTAACAGAGGAGATACATCCAGGCGCGTGAGGCACATATGCCATGTCCTGCTGGGGTGGAGGTACGGAGACTCAGGCACACCCCACATCCTCCCAAAAGTCAGGCTTACATTTGATTTCTCAAGGGGCAGATGTGTGTTCCTAGGTGGAAGGGGGACAGCTGGAGTGGCCCGGTGTGCCAGTGCTCCGTTTGGTCCGTGGTTTCATAGAGGTTGTCTGACTCTGGTCCTGAGGGTCCTCTGTCCTAAATCTGACCAAAGAGTCCTGTCGTATCTAGCAGTGGAGAAATGGCACTTGCCACAGTTCGTCCCAGTGAGGATTACAGTCCCCACAGCCCTGGGAACACAGGACGGTTCTGTAGCTCTCGTTCCAAGTAAGCCTAGAGCTGGGTTTGAGTCATCAGGGGCAGCCTTACTGCTGACATCAGACAAGCTGGCCTTGTGACCAACAAGCCCCAACCCTAGAGACAGCCAGCAGTTCACTCTGCTCAGTGAGACTGGGCCTGACTAGCCAGACTTTCCCACAAGCAAGCAGTACATTCAGTTGTTCTGGTTTCATATATCTAGTGGCATCTATTTTATGTCTATGTTTTAACCAGCCAGTGCCCAGGATCTGTAACTGAGTGATGGATTTTTAAATCTGAATGTGCTGGTTCTGTTTTCCAGCCCTTTGCCCAGCAATTGCTTAAGAGAAGCAGGGACCATGGTGGAGGCCCAAGCCCTTGGGACATTTGAATCCTTCCTGGTTGCTCCAGCTGCCTGGAGAACTGCTCCCTTAGAAATCAGGGCCCTGGCAACTCAAGTGATTCCTTCAAAAGGACATATCTTGCTGGGCACAGTGGCTCATGCCTATAATCCCAGCACTTTGGGAGGCTGAGGCAGGCGGACCACTTGAGGTCAGGAGTTTGAGACCAGCCTGGCCAACATGGTGAAACCCCCGTCTCTACTAAAAATACAAAAATTAGCCAGGCGTAGTGGCACATGCCTGTAGTCCCAGCTACTTGGGAGGCTGAGGCAAGAGAATTGCTTGAACCCGGGAGGCAGAGGTTGCAGTGAGCTGAGATCACACCACTGCACTCCAGCCTGGGTGACAGAGCGAGACTCTGTCTCAAACAAAAACAACAGAACAGATCTTTTCCCTGTTTTTACTCATTAATCCAGGGGTTTGGTGTGTAAGACCTTTGTGCATTTCTTTGCTGTAAGTTACCCTGAGGTTATCACTTGATGAGGCAAGCCGAAGGACGCAGAGGGTCTGTAGCTCCCACAGAGATCACCCATTTTACCCACTAAAGAAACCCAGCCCCAGAATCACGGGGTAGATTCACCAAAGTCACAGAGCAAGTTAGTGGCAGAGTCAAGATGAGGTCCTGGGTCTCCTGACCTCATCCCCCACCCTGTCCTTGGTTTTTCCCACGTACCAGGAAGGATATTTGGTTTCATTATAGGCAGCTTCTGAAGTTACCTTTTAAGAGCCTTTCATCTGGCTGAGAAAATTAAAAAGAAAAAGAAACCTTTCATGTAGAAAGTAAATGAGTCAGGCTTTGAAAGAAGTTCCGTCCATAAACATATGTCTTTATTCTCTGTCTGTACATATTGGCAATGATAAAGCTTAAAGATGCATGTCCTATGAAATATGCAAAAACAATGAATTTACATAAATAATTTATACTTCAGAAAATTAAAGTTGAAAAATATTTTCCACATTATTAGAGTTCACAGTATTTAAATCAAGCTTTCCAACAACTTAAATTTCAGACTATATTGTCTTAGCAGAGGATGATAAAATGTAATCAGGAGTAAAATGGTCAAGTTTCTGTTTTTATTCAGTGCACGAGTAGACGCTATTTCAGTATCAGGCCGCGCAAGCGCCAAGGCTGCAGCATCTCATCCCGACCCCTCCCCTCCTGAGTGGCTGTGACCCAGCAGAGGTCACTGGCGTGGAATGGTTACAGTGTCACCAACCCACTCCACAGTGGACACATTCAACCGAGCAGTAACGTCTGGTGGTCTGATGCCTCATTTCCACGTAATACTTTTTACAGCCCTGAAAATGGAAACCTTGGCATCTAAACACAGCTGAACATGTGAACACTAGGACAAGGCACTGTGCTAAGGGGTTTGGTTTCTTTCTAGGAAAGGTGTTTGCATAGATTGCTAGCGGTTTAGTGTGCAAGAAACAGAGCCCCCAGCGTGCGTGGCTTTGTGAGGGGTGAAGCTGCATGGTGCTCCCTCAGCCCCAAGAGAGCGCAGTCTCTCATTCTTCAGCCCCAGCCTGCGGGCAGACCCATTGGTGCTGTCCTTTCGAGCCCCCTACAGGAGAGTTTTTTGCTCAAACAGCTGCAGGTCAAAGCGGACCCAGACCTCCCCGGTGGGGGACCTCGTGCAGCAGCAGTCGGCGGGTCGTCGGGCCTTTGCTTTCCTGTTCTGTGCGAATTTTTGCCACTGGAACTTCAGTACGACCCAGGAAATCTGGTGAATAAACACAGAGTCAGAAGTCTTTCTTCTTTATAAAATCGTTAAGGAGCTACATCCAGAAGAGTGTCTGAAATAGGATTCATAAAAGCTTGAAATCTGAAACAAGGAACTTCTTTGGATTCATGGGTGTTTAATACTGTGAATGGGTGCATGGGGAATGATAGCAGGTTTGTGTGAGAGAAGCTGCCCATGTGGAATTCAAATCTCCATTCTTTGTTTTTTTTTGAGACAGAGTGTCGCGCTCTGTTGCCCAGGCTGGAGACAGTGGCACAATCTTGGCTCACTGCAACCTCCACCTCCTGTGTTCAAGTGATTCTCCTGCCTCACCCTCCTAAGTAGCTAGGATTACAGGTGCACGCCACCATGCCTGGCTAATTTTTGTATTTTTAGTAAGATGGGGTTTCACCATGTTGGTCAGGCTGGTCTCAAACTCCTGATCTCGTGATCCTTGGCCTCTCAGAGTGCTGGGATTAAAGGTGTGAGCCACTGCACCTGGCTCAAATCTCCATTCTGGGAATGCTCCAGGAGCAGTGTTTACATCATGCATGTAGGAGTGATGGCTCAAAGACCTGAAACACATCTGAGGCCACCCCCTCCCCCTGAGAAAAGGCACCCACCTGCTGCCAAAGTGAGCTGACACAACACAGGCCTGTGTCACTTCCCTGAAGTGGCATGGGGTCTGCACACAGCTGAGGCCCCTGGATCTGGACTCCAGGATCTAGGAAACTGGGAAAGCCCCTGGCTGAGCAACACTTACCATCTGGTGAAAACTGGTCTCTGTCAAACAGGGTGAGACACAGCACATCTTGGTAGAGATCCTTAATAAAGAACTGGCAGTTAAAATTCCACTTGGGATGGAGTGTGTCTTGGATGGTCCTGGTGGTGTAGCTCTGGGAGCCCATGCTGATTTCACAGTATGGGTTGCTCTTTCCTGAACAAAAAGCACAGACATGGCGCATGCAGGTAAAACAAGTGACTGACTAACCGTGCCCTCCTGAGCAGAAGCAGGATCCCACATAATGTGTCACTCTAGACCACGGTAGCAGGAGCCAATGCCTGGAGCACCATATCCCTGTGGTCTAGTGACAGCAGCATACACCCGGGGGAGTGGCCAGAGCTCCACTGCCAGCACGTAGCAGCACTGCCCATGGGGCAAGCCTGGGTGAGTATCACTGCAACCTGCTGCATGCTTCCTCAGCACAGACACACTCGGGAAGGCGGGCACTGGTACTTAGTGGGGGAAACAGTGATAAGAATATTGGTCCAATATGGGCATTTTAGTGGCACTGGACACATGACTATTAAAAAGCATCCCATCATTCAGTGTTCAGAAGAGTCATCAGTGGCTGAGTGCAATGGCTCATACCTGTAATCCCAGCACTTTGGGAGGCCGAGGCGGGCCAACCACTTGAGGTCAGGAGTTCGAGACCAGCCTGGCCAACATGGTGAAACCCTGTCTCTACTAAAAATACAAAAATTTGCCAGGCGTGGTGGTGTGTGCCTGTAACCTCAGCTACTTGGGAGGTTGAGGCACAAGAATCACTTGAACCCTGGAGGCAGAGTTGTAGTGAGCCAACATCGTGCCACTGCTCTCCAGCCTGGGCAACAGAGGGAGACTCTGTCTCAAAAAAAAAAAAAAAAGTCATCATTAAAGACGGGGGTGGGGCAGTTACCATGTCTGTTGAATGAATGAAAGCAGCATTTACCATTTGGTTTGCAGGCTTTTAATTCTGTAGCTTCAATGACATGCACCATCAAGCGCCCGATGCCCGAAGTCTTTTGGGAGCGGGCTACGAAAGAGGAAGATGGGTGTCATTAATCTCTTCTCCGAAGATGCAGACCCTCACTGTCTTTCAAACCGACCGCAATACTACAAGCCTCCTGTTCCCATCTGCCACTGCCCTGGACCCAACAGCCCAGCATCTGGCTGCCCTGTGCCTTTCCCCAGGCTATGTCACCTGCTAGGAACGCCCTGCTTGCTATTTCTGCCTTGCCTGCTTTCTCTGCCCGTCAGCATCCTACTCATCCTTCAAGATTCCGGTCCAGTCCTACATCTACCTCCCAGACTCCTTCCCTCCTCTGTGCATCCAGTATCCCTGGCTTATGAGCAGCCTGCAGCCTGCTGGGTCTGAAATTGTAGGGTAGAGCATGGACTATGTCCATCATCCTTGCATTAACCCCTCAATTGTCTAGCAAATAGTAATAAAATAATAATACAGGATATTTGTGCAGCACTTAATAGCAGCTGACATTTACTGGATACTTACTTTGTGTTAGGCATGTGCTAGACTTACTTATGTAAATTATGTTATTTAAACTGCATAATTACCTGAGAAGGCAGCTCCCCATTTTACTGATGAGAAATGCTAGACTTAGGACTGTAGTGTGCTCCACTCAGAGCTGCTAAATGGCAGGGTCAAAATTTAAACATCAGATACCAAAGTCCAGGCCCAGTTAAGCCTAGCACAGAGCCTGGCACAAAGCAATCGAAAAGTGTGGGGAAGAACTGAACGCATGGACGCTGTACAACAACACACGCAGATGTTGATGGGAAGCAAAACTCAGAAAAATCTGATTGACATCTTTGGCCAATTAAGAAATCATTATATGCATTATGAAATGATCAATCATTGATTTTTCAACAGCAAGCTTTTAAAGTACATTAAAATAACATTAAATTAACAAAAGCTGTTTTAAACATACCTTGTAGGAGTATATAACAAAATAGGGGAAACCTGAATAAAAAAAACACAAAGAGCTGCAACTATAGCAGCCAGGAAGCTGGTGGGGAGGCCTGGGCAGGAGGGCAGGCTGCATGGGGGCCAGGTGGGGGAGGAAGGGTGGAGGTGCGGCTGGCTCAGAGCACAAGCCTCCCATGAGCTGGAAGCCACAGGCAGGCCTGGCACAGCTGGACATACAGCAGGGAGGCTGGAGAAGAATGTGGGGAGTTCTGGTCTGAAGGCCACAGCAGAGCGGGGCGGTGGGGGGTGCTTTACAAAGACCATGGCAGCTCCACTGAGCAGGTGAGTAAGCTGTGCCATGAACAGAGAGGACACTACAAATGTAACAAATCTGGAGCCCCACCCGCATAAGTTACACGCTGGGCCTGGCGGGGAACGGGGTTGCCTTCAGGGAGCTTATGGCCATTACATGAGAAAAGCCGGGGCTCGCGGCGCAAGCAGAGACAACAGAGGATGAGAGTCCAGAGAGAGAATGATCACAGCCTCAGGACAGTGGAGGCTCCAGGTAGAAGTCATGCTGGTCAAGGCATGAGGGAAGGTGTCATGGAGGACACCTTGATGTGAACCTCGAAGAATGGGAAGAATTTAAGGTGGGGGGCAGAGCACTTCTGCTGGAGAGGGAGTGTGCATGGGAAGGCCGGGCAGGGCAACGATGGGCTGCTCAACTAGGCAGGTGGATGGCTGGACACAGGAAAGAGCTGGAAATGGCGCTGGGTGGCACGTAATAGTGGGGATGGGCCCTCATTGTGGGGTAGGAAATGTGTCCTGAATTTGGGAGGCAATAGGGAAGATACTTCAGCAGGAAGAGGTAAGAGCAGCTCTGGAAAGAATACTCCAGAAATGAAGAGGATGGGCGGCAGAGAGGAAAGAGAGCTTGTGCTGCAGCCTGGGTGGGAGATCGGGGGCCTGTGACATGGGGGCAGGACAGCAGGGCGATGGGGGAGTGGTGAGGGAGGAGGACTGCAGGACCTGCAGCTGACCAGGTGTGAGGCGTCAGGGAGGGGCCTGGGTGGCGGGGGACCACACTACCGTCCACATAGGGTCCCAGGAGGAGGAGCCGCTGCTGGAAGGAGGCTGGTGTTCCCCCGGGAAAGGCCGATGTGTGATGCGGGAGCTGTGGGGCAGGTGGCTCTGGAGGGCGCTGTTCAGAGGTCTGGGTTTGGGGGAGTGCAGCCCAGAGAGAAGGCGGAGCCTCGGTGACTGCCATCAGTGCAGGGAGCTGGGGCAGGGAAAGTGAGCCGAGCCCCTAACTAGGCCACTGGTGTTGCTGACAGGACCGGAAGTGGACTGAAGTCTGGCGAGGTGAGAAGTGGGACGAGGCAGGGGCAGGAGGAGGAGGAGAGGGCAGACTTAGGATCCAGGCCCCTGGCTGCCAAGGGAGAGGGTGGATAGTGGAAGGGCAAGGAGGAGCAGGGGCTGCTGGGAAACTAAAGGGAGGCAAACCACAGGTGTGGCCTGCAATGACCCCAAGCAAAGGTGAGGTGAGTTGTGGAGAGAGAGGACTGGAGAAGGCGCGGGGGAGAGGGAGGGACAGAGCCAGCCCTGCCAGCCCATGTCTGTGTGGGCAGGGGCCCAAAAGGGTTTGCAATGGTAGCTTCGAGATGGGAGGGCTCTGTGGTCTGATCCTGCAGCAGGTCTGCTCTTTCAGGCCCGTCCCCATTTCATCAGCCTGACTGCAGGAGGAGGTCCCTAGGGCCCCTGGGGGCTATATCCCACCCTCTGGGCACCCCCATACCTTGGTAAGCCTTCTCACGCTTCTTCTTCTCGGTGTCAATGTACTGCTCAGACGCTGCCTTGATCTTCTGACCCAGGCGGTCCTGTGGGAGAAGCAGGGTTAGCTGTTGGCTGCTTCCCACCCTCATAGCTCAGCCCTGAGCCCCAGAGCTCTGCACGTGTTCTTCAGTCTTTTGCTAACCTCGACCTTCACATGTTTCCTATCAAAGACCTGATATTAGTCAACTGAAAGACGATTATGCTTATCCAGCTGAGAACTGCTAATGACCCTTCTTGACTCACCACAAAACCCCAGGCACTCGCAAGGCACTGGGACCTGGAGACACACGATGCACTGGCCCCACGGATGACCCTTGGCACTAGGGGTTCTAGCACACACACAGAGCAGCAGCACCCCCTGGGTTGGCATCGCGGAGGTGCTGTTGGAGCTGCAGCCTGAAGGAAGCTGGGAACGGCAGGGGGGCACCCACACAAGGGCGGCTGGGGGGCGGAGGTCTGCGGGTGAAGGGATGTGGGGCTGCAGCCTCTGACACCAGCAAAGCACAATGGACTGTGGCCTGTGGGCAGCCCCTGCAGGGATTGTAGCAGGGCCTGAGGTGCTGACTTGCCATTTGCAAAGACTGCTGAGTGGTGTGAGGAGAGACTAGAAGCAGGGAAATGTGTTAGGAGGCGGCTGCGGTGACCAAGGCCTACCGTGGGACTGGAGCAGAAGGGACGTGTTAAGAGAGGTTCAGGATGCACATTAGTGGGGCTTGAGCACGGCTGGAGATGGGTTTATGGCAGAGGGAGATGTCCAGGCCTTCTCCCCGGGGTTCAAGGCAGGCCACATATGGTCAGGACTGACCTCTCGTTAATGTTGTCTGTTCGGAGGGTGTAGACCCGATCAATGTGGGAAATGTGGAAGACGGGCTCATCGCTGGAAGGGTCTGTGGGCAGTTTCACCAAGACTTCATTCAGGAAAATGGGCTGAAAGAATGAGGGCCAAAACACAGGCTATGAGATGGGCCAGAACACTCCACCCGCCTATGTCCACAGAGAGTTCTGTTCGTTCTGAAGAGCCTTGTTGAGGAGGAGAAAAAGGGTCTAGGGTCTAAGGTCTTCCACACAGAACAAATGAAACCTCCATTTGTAAGAGTCATGAAGCCTCCCTTTCGGTGAACGTAATCACTGAGTTGGGTGTTGGTACTGGGGGACAGGAGCTCCAAGCACCCACAATGGCCGGTGCAAAAGGCTCTCTCTACTGCTACCAGCACTGGTGCTATGCTTGGGCTCAGCTTATAGAGACCCGATGCTGAACATGGACAGCAGTGAGCCCCGGTGTCATGCTGGCCAGCTGGCCAGGTGAAAGCCAGAATCTCAGCTGGAGTCTGGCTGACAGCCAGCACTGGGTGGGGAGAGCCCAGCCGCATGGGGCTCTTCCCATGGGAAGTGGCAAAGGAAGCATGAGCCATCGGGAAGAGGTGAAGAGGGTCCCATTAGGACAGCTCAGTGTCAGCCAGAAAGGTCCTTAAGATAGAGGTAACACCTCATTAGACTCCCGATGCTACTGCCAGACACGCGATACTCACCGTTTTATACATTTTGAACTGAGCATTGGACTTCGAGCTGAAAAGTTTCTCAGAGCCAGAGGAAACAGCAAACTGCTTGACCATGTAGGTAAGAAGCAGGAAGTCGTTGAAGAGGAATCCGTGCAGCTCCTTGTTGCTCTTGGTCTTGTATAATTTCCCACTGTGCAAGAGCTTCCGGGCCCCAGGCAGTTGGTGAGAGAGTTGAAAATAAGTTGCTTAAAAAGAAAGAAAATTTCACTTTTTAAATCCTGGCACAAAGCATCCCAGTGCCCCTGAGAGGCCAGTGCCCTGGGCCTGAGGATACTGTGGTGGAGTTTTCTAGGTGGGAATGTGGCTAGAATCTTTCACCTTGCATGAGAGATCCTTAAATGTATTACTGTTCAGAGTTCAAAGTGGCCCAGTGAAAATCATTACTTCTAGCCACAGAACACTGATTCTACCAGCTGAATTAAGAAAACAAACAAACAAAAAACACCCAAGTCTTCCCTCCTTAGGAGGAAGGCAGATGACAATCCAAGAAGCAATGCCCTTCACGCTTGTGATCCCAGCACTGTGGGAGGCCGAGGTGGGAGGATCACTTGATGCCAGGAGTTCAAGACCAGCGTGGCCAACACGGTGAAACCCCAGCTCTACTACAAATACAAAAATAAGCTGGGTGTGGTGGTGGGGACTTGTAATCCCAGCTACTCAAGGAGGCTGAGGTGGGAGAATCACTCGAGCCTTGGAGGCAGAAGTTGCAGTGAGCTGAGATGATCTCGTCACTGCGCTCCAGCCTGGGCGACAGAGCGAGACTCCGTCTCAAAAAAGGAAAAAAAAAAAAAAGAAGGAATGCCTTTACAGGGGCAGGCAGGGTGTCAAGGCACAGGCTGCGCTAAGGTGGAGACTGTCCATGTGAAGGAAGGCTTGGAGCTGGTTCCCCACCCAGAGCCTTCCTGGAGGCACAAGGCTTAACCTCACAGGCCTGACCTCCCGCGAGGCCTTCGCACTGCACGTGTGCCTGGATCCACTCTAGTCGGTCGG
Organism: Ateles fusciceps; assembly: GCA_036589455.1. Taxonomy (NCBI): domain Eukaryota; kingdom Metazoa; phylum Chordata; class Mammalia; order Primates; family Atelidae; genus Ateles; species Ateles fusciceps. The sequence goes on from JAZHEH010001737.1 coordinate 4,466,390, forward strand.
AGTTTTCCTTCTCCCGAACTCCCTCATTCACTTGAGAGCACAGCTCCTCTGCCCGCTCAAGGGCCAGCTTCAGGGAGGAATGGTCCGTGTGGCTCTCTGGGGTATTCTCCAGAATCTGGAAAAGAGTGGGCAGTGACACATGGGAAGAGCTGCATCTCTCACCCATCCAGACCTTCACTTGATGGCTCCCCCCGACCCCATGTTATGGACTGCTTTTACGTGCTCAGTGCTACCCAGGCCCTATGTGCTCGGTGCTACACCAGATAGTGAACAAGATGACACTTTCTGCCCTTGAGAAACTCGTAGTCCCACAAGTTCTTGGAGATACAGGAACAGGTAACGCTGCTGTGACAAGGTGACAGCGCTAAATGGGTCAGCTGCTCTGAAGTGTGTAGGTCTCTCGCTCTCCTGGCAATAGGCGGGAGCCTCCCTACCTCCCCCCCCCAAAATTTCAGCCATGTACCTTTAGGGCAGGCCCTCCAATACAAACTGGCTGCAAGTGTGATGAGTGTGAACTTGCTGAATAGCAATGGTTCAGAAAGAACATTTTTGGGGTCACTGATCCTTTTCAAAAATCTGATGAAAGCAATGACTCCCTTGCCACAAGAAAAAATACAATAAAATCACATTGTCAGCATGTGGAAGAAATGCATTCTGTTCATTCTGAAGCGATTTCAAATGACTCATGCTACAACTGTGAACACATGGAGGCCAGAATAAACACGTGGCCCCTCCAGAAATTAGAGCCATCACCAGACGACTCCTGTCTGGACTTTCCCTCTAGTCGGATGAGTCCACGATCCTTCATTTACAATTCTAAAATCCAGAAAAGCCTGAGGGCCTCAAGTTTTTATTCAGTACCCAGTCGGTGGCAAAATCTGACCTAAACAGAAGAGATATATTTACTTATTCTACTTATAGTGATTGTTCTTATGTTTCACTGTAGGAATATCAGTATGGCTGGTTATAAGTTCTGCCCTAAGGCTTACGTGGGGAGTCATATATTACATGGTATTTGAACTACATTCCAAATTCTGAAACAAATCTGGCCCCACGTATTTCAGTTAAGGGCCTGTGAACCTGCATTACTGGGTCAGTTTAGTCCAGGTATCTATCACATGAAGTCCATGCTGCGTTCACAGAGCTAACAGACCAAAAGTCAAGGAATAATCAATAATCAACAGGACTAAAAGACTTATATTTTCTTGTTTTTCATTGTAAGTTACCGTAATCAATGAATTGTGGGATAATCTTTTGTAAAGTCTGCCTTTTCCTTAGAAGGCTTATAGGCTCAAGAGGGCCATATTGCTTATGAAAAAGAAAGCTGGAAGGAATTTTAGAAGGAATGTCGAAGCCGAATACAGCGAGGGACACAAATGAACTGTGTTTAGGACGTGCCGAGTGGAGCCTCCTGGGACATCCAGATAAAGGTGTTCAGCGGGTGGATGGAGGCAGATCTCAGAGGAAAGACTGGAGTCTAAGGCTGCTCTGGTCTTTCTCTGGGTTCAAGATGGACTCCACAACTGGAGGGGCCTCTCCCCTGCCTAGACAAGCACACTTATGACTTTAAGATGCTGGGGGAGATTCTTGTAAGGCGAATGACAGGTTACCCAAGTGACACTGGATTCCTCTCTGATTTGCCCACTTCAGGGATTCAGCGTGTTTCTGTGTGCACACACACAGCACACATAGGCGTCTGGTCCCTGGGACGGTGGGGATAGCTTGCGTGGCGTCACACCGTGCGTGGGTGGGGCGGCATGCTCAGAGGCTCCCTGAGGATCTGGCCTCTGTGGACCTCAGTACGTCCTGCTCCCAACTCAGACCCCACCGCCCCGGCCTGCGCACTCACACTTCTGATGAGCAGCGGGTAGCGGGTGATCCTCTGCATGGGTTTCAGCAGGAAGCTGGAGAGGGGCATTCCTTTACACCGCGGGTCAGATGCCAGCTTCTGCAACACAGCGGCAAGGCTCGTGAGGAAATTACAGCTCCAATCAAAGGAAGCATGGGTCTTTGACTTTTAGATTTCACATTTCTTTTATTTATTTATGTTTCTCCTTGTCTTACTGTTTTAGGATTTTTTAAAAAGCGCATGTTTTATTTTTTAAAATTTGTATATATTCATGACACACAAGTGTAATTTTGCTACACTGATATGTTGCACTGTAGCAAAGTCAGGGTCTTCAACTTTCTTTTAATAACCCAGGCTCTAAAATGATACCTCTTAGGTTCACAGTAGGAATATCTCATCTCATGTGCCAAGCCCAGCGGATGCTCCTCAGCTCTTTCTCATACACTGTTCAAAGCCTGTGTGATCACTCCTTCCCCTGCTTCTAGAACCACTCTCTCCCAGCCCACTAGCCTTCTCAGTCCTCTCCACAGTCCTCCTCTCCTCCACCCACTTTCACTCAGTGACTGCGTAGGACTCCCCCACGGCGAAGTCCCAGTATCTGTAACCTTGAGGCTCCCTGGAGCTCCGCTCTTGCTGTGTTGCACTCCTCCTGACCTGACTGTCCCAAAGCCACCTCAGTCTCAACATATCCCAAAACACAGTCCTCATCTTCCCTTGCAAAAGCCATCTTTCTGCCCCCTTTCCCCGTCTGAGTTGGTGGCGCCTTCTAGCACGCACACCTAGGAGCACATCCACTCCCACTCTGGCTCTGACACAGCTCAGTTCCCCAACTCTGCCTGCCCATCATCCCTGCTTGATCAGTAGCAGTCGCTGCCATTCACAGAGCACGACTGTGTGCCAGGGAACGAATGTGTGAGCCTGTGCGGGGACTGCCCCAATCTGACTTCTCGGGGCTGATTCACACTCGACCGTAAAGACTCAGGTCCTGCTTCCCCTTGTCCAGGCTCTCCCCTGGGACACCTTCTCTCCTTTCCATGACCCTCTCTGGCCACCTTTAGCATCTACCGCACGTGCACCAGGTGATACAGGGAGAGGCATCATGTTTCAGTGTCTCTACTCCACACCCGACTGAATGCCAGGGCCCAAGGCTCACATCTTACTTGCCTCTACCCCTAGCACCGGCACAGCAGCTGCTGCTCTAGGATGGCTGCTTTTCATGATTGAAAAGACAGTCGCTGTCATCTACCGAATTATGTCCCCACCGCCAGATATTTAAATTGCCCCCCTTTTGTTTTGGACATATCTATATTTATATATGTTGCTATCACAAGCATCTTCGTGCTTTTTATTTTTATAATTTCTGAGTCTTTTTAAAAAGTAGCATTTTAGAACACAGCTTATTGCTAGATTTTGCTTTTTAAGGTAACCTTTCATTATGAGGCGGTAAACTATTTTTATTTATTTTTACTACTGTTAAAATTGTGATGACATTGAAATCCTATTTACATCATTAAGGATTTTAAAACATGCATATATACGAACAATTCTGTCTCATTATTATGATGAATGTTTAGTTCTATGATCTTGGTTTCCATGTTTCCTCCAGTTCATTTCCTGGCAACTCCCCGCCTCCTTCCCTTCTCACCAATCGAAGGGCTCTGTCCTCAGTGCCTTACATTCAGTCATTTTTGCCTCCCTGAGATCATTATAAGGAAAATTACGGTAATCATTTATTGAGTACTAATGTGTTGGTAACTGAGTTAAAGTCCTTTAAAAGTATTGTGTGATAATCTCCTTTTTTTTTTTTTTGAGACGGAGTTTCGCTCTTGTTGCCCAGGCTGGAGTGCAATGGTGCGATCTCGGCTGACCAAAACCTCCACCTCCCAGGTTCAAGTGATTCTCCTGCCTCAGCCTCCCGAGTAGCTGGGATTACGGGCATGTGCCACCACGCCTGGCTAATTTTTTGTATTTTTAGTAGAGACAGGGTTTCTCCATGTTGGTCAGGATGGTCTCAAACTCCCGACCTCAGGTGATCCACCCACCTTGGCCTCCCAAAGTGCTGGGATTACAGGCCTGAGCCACCATGCCTGGCCTGATAATCTCCTTTATAGATGAGGGGACTGAAGGCACCCACCTGTTAAATAACCTGCCTCTGGTCACACAATAAGACAGTGATGGGGCTGGGATTCTGAAGCCTGTCGTGTTCTACACATGGTATGCTACAGCCTCCTGAGATAATCCTAGACTCTTCTTTTCATGGAATGCTTAATTTTATGAACTGTTACTTTTAAGAGTTTTACAGCTGTATTTGTAAAAGATACTGGGTTATAATTTAAAAAGGTCTTGGAATCATGGCCACTTTACCTTGTAGAATGAATCAGATGACCTTTCTACTTTTCCTATGATCTGTAACAGTTTGTATAATACAGAATAATCTATTCCTTTAGAGTTGGAAAGAATTCACCGTTAAATCCATCAAGTGAACCAGCTTCTCTTTGGGTTACTTTTCTCAATTTTTCTCCTTGGTTAATAGTATCTTAATAGTAAGATTTTCTATTTTTTAAAAGATTTTCTATTCTTATTGAGCCAGTTTTCAAATTTTAATGGAAAATTACAAATTTTGTTCATGTGTTCACATTTCTTAGCACGTATTTTGGAATTATATGCTTTCTAAGAGATCTCCTTATATCCATTCTTACTGTTACTTTTTTCCTCTTTTTCTATTAGATTCATCAGAGTTATATTTTATTAATTCTCTTCAATATACCAGTTATTGGATATAGTGATATAATTTGTGCTTTTTATCTTTATAATTCCTCCATTTTTCTTTTATAATTTTTATTCTTTGCCTAAACATCTTCATATTTTATTATTTTCTATTCTTTTCTGATAATGAAAATATTTACATTATGTACGCTCCCTTAAGTACTGCTATGGCTGTTTAACAGATCCCAATATGCAGTATTTCATGAGCAAAAAACCCCAACAAGAAATGTGAAAAAAAAAGAAAACAGATTTTACTTTCAACTCCCTCACCATTTTACCAGGTAGAGTAATAGTTTCTACTACTGAACATCAATGAAAATGACTTCTCAAAATGTGACTTTCTATGATAATAACCTGTACGAAGGATGCTGTTGGTTTGTTACATTATACACAGTGTTCTCCCTGAGCATAGCTCCAGCTTTACTACATGTGAAGAACATGCAAGACTGTTGCATAGGTACACACATGGCAGTGTGATTTGCTGCCTTCCTCCCCATCACCTATATCTGGCATTTTTCCCCCAGGCTATCTCTCCCCAACTCCCCACCCCCTGCTGTCCCTCCCCTTTTTCCCCCCAGACAGACCCCAGTGTGTGATGCTCCCCTCCCTGTGTCCATGTGTTCACATTGTTCGACACCCACCTATGAGTGAGAACATGCGGTGTTTGACTTTCTGTTCTTGTGTCAGTTTGCTAAGAATGATGGTTTCCAGGTTCATCCATGCCCCTACAAAGGACACCAACTCATCGTTTTTGATGGCTGCCTTCCATGCTGCCAGGTCACGAGTTAAACACGAGAAGTAATATTCCATGGCACATATATACCATGGAATATTACTTCTCGTGTTTAACTCGTGACCTGGCAGCATGGAACTGATCCTTTCTTCCTCTGCTCATCTGTTTCTGGAAGCTTTGATGACATCTGTGCACACTTCTGGTATATGTACAGAATCACAGATATGCATTTTATATATTATCCGAATTCCTGGTATCATCTTTGTTTCCTACTCTCATTTCCTTTTGTCCCAGTTTATTCATCTAGTTATTTTAAATTTTATCTTGTTGCTTTTTATACATTTGAGTAAGCTATTTTAGGGCCAGGCCCGGTGGCTCATGCCTGTAATCCCAGCACTTTGGGAGGCCAAGCTCGGCAGATGACCTGAGGGTCAGAAGTTCGAAACCAACCTGGCCAACATGGTGAAACGCCGTCTCTACTAAAAATACAAAAATTAGCCAGGCATGGTGGCGCACGCCTGTAATCCCACCTACTCTGGAGGCTGAGATAGGACAATCTCTGGAACCCGGAGGTTGAGGTTGCCATGAGCCAATATTACACCACTACACTCCAGCCTAGGTAACAGAGTGAGATTCTGTCTCAAAAAAAAAAAAAAAAAAAAAAAAAAAAAAAAAAGTAAGCTATTTTATATTCTTTCTGGAATAAGATAGGTATTAAATGAATGCAATTTACTAAATTAAGAAAGTGACATTCTGGTTGTTTTGTTGAGTATAAAGTAGCTGATAAGTATGCTTAAAAAAAATACTCTGCTCTTAGGGAAAAAATTATGGTCCCAGTGCCAGGAAATAATCAGGTCTACATAAGGTAACACAAAACAATCTGGAAATTCTCTGTCATATTGGTGTTTCCTTTGGAAAGTGATGGGGATGCCCTTCTCCACTGTGGGATTCCCTATTCGGCTACTGTGTGCTGTTGCCTGCAGCCTCAGAAGGAGCCTGGCCTGCACAGCTCAGAATGGAGTTACCTTTAAAAATTCTTTGAAATCTGTGTCTTCATCTGTCTTCTGCTGTAACAGAGCTGCTCCATTAAGCTGGCAGCTGCAGAACCTGATGTAAGCCTGCATGTGGGACAGCTCAGCTGCCAGGATGTCCCCAATCATCTGCACCGGCATCTTCTCACCCCCAGTCTTCTTCCGTACCCGCAAAGCCCTGCAAATAGCACACTCTCAGTTTGTGTTTCTATGTGAATGTCTTAGGTAACTGAAGGATGAATCCCAGGGGCAGACGAGTGGTGATGATAATCAGTGAGTTACCTAAGAACCTCTGGCACTAGGAAGGAAAACTCAGGAGGAGGAGACAGCTTGGGCCAAAAGCTCTGCTGCTCAAGCCAACCTGGGTGTGATGTTAGCAAAGAAAAAAAAAAGTAAATAAAGTCCATACACTTGGGTGGGCTGGGCATGGTGGCTCATGCCTCTAATCCCAGCATTTTGAGAGGCCAAGGATTGCTTGAGCCCAGGAGTTTGAGACCAGCCTGGGTAACACAGTGAGACCTTGTCTCTACAAAAAATGAAAAATTAGCCGGGCATGGTGGTGCACGGCTGTAGTTCCAGCTACTCAGGAGGCTGAGGTGGGAGGATCACTTAAGCCCAGGAGTTCAAGGGTGCAATGAGCTATGATCACGCCACTGCACTGCAGCCTGGGTGACAGAGTGAGACCCTGCCTCTAAAAATAATACAAATAAAAATAAATGTAAAAAATAAACACTTGGGTATTTCAAGGCCTTTAGAATTGTTTTTGTTTCACCTTAGCTTCTTGGCAAAGTTTCTTTGAAAAGATTCTAGGGCCGGGCGCAGTGGCTCCACGCCTGTAATCCTAGCACTTTGGGAGGCCGAGGTGGGTGGATCACCTCAGGTCAGGAGTTCAAGACCAGCCTGGCCATCATGGTGAAACCCCATCTTAAAAAAAAAAAAAAAAAAAGAAAAGATTTCTAACTTGTTCCTGGTTGAACCAAGAGGGAAATTTTCAGTCTGTAAGAGAAAAAGGGAGCAGGAGCCACAAAGGCCAGGTGTGGAGGCAGAGGCCAGGTGTGGAGGCAGAGGCCAAGTGTGGAGGCAGAGGGGCACTATCTGTGAGGGAGATGGGACTGCTGACCCTTCGCCTGGGAGCCTGTCCTCACAGGCATGAAGGATGGAAAATCACCCCAAGAACAGAACTTCACATTGGGATGGGGACTTAGGAGGCTACCAAACTGGGCAGTTTTATCTGCACCATGAGCTGCAGCTCTCCTCTGACTCTTAACTGCCCTACGAGGGTCAAGGACATCTTATATCTTGGAATCACAGATTGATATTTTGTTTAATGATTTAATTTTTTCTTTGTTTAATCAAAATAGTTTGTTATATTTCTTTACATTCCTCAATAATTATGTATTTTATAGTCACAGAACATTTCATAAAATGATAATAAAATAACAAGCCTGAGGGAGCAGAAGCAGTTGAAGGTCCTTTGCTAAGAAGCCCCTGCAGAGGGTTTTGTGTGAGTCTTGGTGTGGGGGCTTTAGGGCCAACGGCAATGACAGGTGACGCTCAGGACTCACTTCAGCAGCTTTGTGTTAGACATGATGAGCTCTTTCCAGTTAACAAAGATCAGGGCCATCTCTCCTTCAGTGAGAAAGCCTGACTCTGCCATGCGCTTCTGAAAAACCTAAAGTCACGACATAGAAAAATGAGTTAGCTTAAGTGTGGATACACAGCCTACATGTGGTCTAAATCAAACAATGTCTTCATAAACTGAAACTAATCAGATCATGGTAATTCCAAATAGCATACTTACGACAAATTTTATATTGCATAATGTTCTTACTTTTTGCTAGTGCAGCTCCTATCAAGGCTGATTCCAAGGATTGAATCTAGTAATCTCCTTGTTAAGAGGAGTCTCAGATTTCTCTCTAGGGATGTTATGAAGGTTAAATAAAGCCATGGGCATAGAGCACCTACGCACTGTACGAGCTTGCAGAACTGGGGAAGCAGGCTGTCGTTAGGTGGAGCACCTCAGAGTTCTAGACAACAATTTGTGAGACATTCAACCAGGGAACCAGAGTAACAACTTATGCCACCCCTAAGACTAACTCCAGGCAGATGTGGGTTTCAGAAGTTGGCTGCTGAGGAAGAAATAATAATATTCTACATCTGTATTACATAGTACTTAATGATTTACAAAGCACTGATATGTACAATATGCATATTTATACATATCAGTGCTTTGTAAATTGTGTGTACACGCATGCCTGTGTGTTTTCAGGGTTCGAATGAGCTTCATGGGTGATGGAGGTGAAGCTGAGCCAGGTATTATTATTCCCAATTAACCCATGAAGAAATAAAGGCTTAGAGGAAGACTTGCTCAAGGTCCAGACAGAATATGAAAGGCCTAGGACTACAATTCAGCTCTCTTAGATTCTAAATCTAAGTTTCTACTGCATAACTGAGATTCCTGGGGAATGACCTTCAACACCTTAGGGAAATAGAGAAGTTATCCGAGACACTCTTCTTATATGTCATCTTTCCAAAATACCCATGACGTGCTGCTCTCTATTAGAATCGCTCAAAGCTCTCCACTGTCCGTGTGATAGGATGCAGACTCCTCCTGGAGGTGCCAGGGCCTCTGAGACCTGCCCCCTGCTGACCTCACCAGCCCGGCCCCTCATCTGCTTCACACTCCAGTAACTCCCTCCCATACATGCCATCCCACTTCTGTTTCCTCCTCCTGGAGTAGCAAACTTATCCTTGCCCATAGCATAACTGGGAAAGTCCTTCCTGGCTGGGGTGGTCGCCACCCCCCGGTTTCAGCCTCATTGGCCTCCTGTGCCTCTCTCTGTCCAACAGGACTCTGCACTCCTCGGGGGACAAGAACTTTCTTTCATCTCTGCCCTCTAGCAAAGCACTTTGCACGTAGTGGTTTGCAATTAATGTTTACTGAGTTGAGTTGAACATGGATTCACAGAATTCAGGTGAAAGTGCTAGACACTCTCTAAAGAGAGTTTTATGGTTCCAAATCCGACTGCAGACATCAGGCCACTCCTGTGACAGCAGCCCTGGAAAGACGCTGGCCTGCTTGGGGGCTGTGGCTGGGGGACGGGGGAGGCATCTGGCTGTCCATCTATTTATTCGCTGATTCGGTTATGCCCCTGTAGCTGTTCATGCAGCTGCTTGGTGCCGGGCTTGGTGAGGGAAGCAGATGGGAATAAGATGGTCTGTCCTCTGGGAACCTCCATGGGGATGTCATAAGAAGCTTACCTGTGAATGGGGCTTTTCACCTTGAACCCTGGACCCAGACCTGATGCTTCACTCCTCAGAGTATGGGGCAAGCAACCTGGTGCCTGCTCACCTCTGTCCTAGTGTGAGGGAGACTTCTGCACCTACGTACAGTCCCTTAAGATTGGATTCTGACCAGCAGCAGGGCTAATCCTTGTAGGGGGTTAATAAAAATGATGGGAGTTTGCACGGGAGGGGAACGAGTATTCCACATCTGGATATCCCAGGCATGAGGCCTGCGTTAAGGTGGAGAGCGACTCCAGGGCAGGGCTGCAGGGAACAGACGCAGAGGGTCACAGCCTCTGCTCCGTTCTGCGATGAAAGGCAGGGCAGGTATACACTGCACCTGTCCGGTGTGTGGGGGTGGGGGATGCCTGTTCTCTTTGGGTGGCTTGTTAATTTAACTGGTCTTCCAACCTAAGGGTCTTATACACTGGGGAACCGTGGGAAGCCGTGGAAACAGAAGGGTAGTAGAAATAGAAAGTCTTCTTTTGTTCACTCAAGAACAAATCATTTTAAAGTCCTACTTTAGTAAGGATAGCTGTCATCAGTTAGAGGTCGCTGGTACAAACCAATAGTAGCTATATGATATTTGGGAAATATTTTACAATATGCTCCCACTGGGTTTTCCAAACTGATAGAAACATGAGGTGACCACTTTCACTGTTTCACAGTTCCTCTGGAGATGTCAGTTTATGAAAATCTCAAGTATTAAAATGGCAATGTAAATATAGTTAGGCAAACATCGGAGGAAGCTACAGTCTGCAGCAGGACCTTCCCATCCTTTTTATCCCAGTCCTTCCTTGATGGGGCTCCTGGCACACCTAACGAAGGCATGTGCCTGCCCTCTTGTCCTCCCGCTTCACTCTGAGTGACCTCGCCTGGGGGAAAGAGCTGATTACAGACTTTCAATCTAAAGCATTATCCGGTGGGCAGAGACAGCATTTGGAGGGTGTGAGAGCTGCCGTCACTATTTGTGAATTCACACATCAAAAGCCTTGCTCTGCTTCCGCATGGAAGCAGGCCTGAGTCTGATGCCCACCATCTCTTGTGGGAGACAGCAGATCCCCCGAGAGCCACCAGCAGCAGCCTCCTCACCTCGACGACGAGCTGAAGGTCACCCATGTACCGCTCTTCGGTCTGAATCAGCTCGTGAATATAGCCCTGTCTTTTCCTCTCAATTGGCTGCATTGTGTCCAGAGTTTGCAGATCAGCACACCCTGTGGGGGAAAAAAAGGGTAGTTTAATTACTTTAGTTGGCTTTGTAGAAAATAGACATTTGTCAGCAGACGTGCTGGGTTTACAAATGCTGATTTGAAAGAACGACACAGCCTTAAAAAGAGCGCTGCTAACTGCACGCATATGCAGAGAGTTGGCATTAATGAGCCGGCACTCAGAGTTCCAAAGCGGCAAATTAGCAACGTCTGAAACATTTCAATGTGCTCTAATTTCTTTTCAGAACTGTGCAGAGCGGGTGAAGAATCTCACCATCTCCAGACATGTTTAGAAGTTACTGAAATGATTAAATGAATCAGATGGCTTCAGACCACTGTTTTCCAAATTGCAGGTCATAAGCCATTAGTGGGTCATTATATCATTTTGGTTTTTAAAATGCTGGTCAGGCCCAGCATTAACAAATAAATAAATAGAAATTACCATGCATACGGCTTTGGTAAATATTGTGAAATGTTTAGTTATGCATGTATTTGAAAATGTAAATATATTTCTGTGAGCTACTGTTAAAAAAAGTTTGAGAAACATGTCTCTAGATTTCTCAAAGGAAAGTTTTAAGGTTATAAAACCTGAAATTCCCAGATCCCAGCAATTCCCAAAAGACCACTGCCTCATCTCACTAGAACAACTCCTGGTACGCTACAGATATCCAGCCACAAATGACAGGGAAGTCACAGGCAGCCTCGCCTCAGGGTGAGAGGTACTGCATCCACTTTGGATCAATTTACAGGCACATCAGAGCTAAACTAGATGTCAGATTATGAAATGGCATAATTCCAGAGTCACTTAACAAGTAGCTGAGGGCTTGCATATATACAGTGATGTGGCAAAATGCCTCAGAAAATCCTTTCTTAGAAAAAAAGCAAAAGCAGTGAAAGAACCAAAATGGAGTCACTTGTGTTAAAAATCCTGACAAAGGGCCAGGGTAAACCATGAAGAGAGAGTTCTCATCCACGAATGCCTGATAACTGGAACTATCACAGAAGACTCTGCAAAACCACAAACTTGCATAAAGGCCACGGATATTCTGCAAGGATATCTGCCCAGCAACTGCCTGTCCAGCCTTGGACTGGTGCCACCCTTGTTATTGATTCTTGCAGCCAAGGATAATTACAAAAAAATTATGTAATCCTCTTCATTTTTCTTTAAAAACTTTTTCCTGCTTTACCTCTCTGAATATGCACATGTTGGCATGCATATTCCCATTGCAATAGCTATTCTTTTTTTTTTTTTTTTTTTGAAATTGTGAAACGGCACAATCTAAGCTCACTGTAACCTCTGCCTCCCAGGTTCAAGCGATTCTTCTGCCTCAGCCTCCCGAGTAGCTGGGACTATAGGTGCGTGCCACCAAGCCTGGCAAATTTTTGTATTTTTAGTAGAGACAGGGTTTCACCATATTGGCCAGGCTGGTCTCAAACTCCTGACCTCAGCTCAAACTCAAATCTGCCTGCCTCAGCCTCCCAAAGTGCTGAGATTACAAGTGTGAGCCACCGTGCCCAGCACAATAACTATTCTGAAATAAACATCAGTTTCTTTTAGAATCTCTCTCTGTTATCTAGATTTACAGCATGTAGGTAACCAGCAAGCTACAACATGAGGCAGTAAGTGGCTTGTGTCAGAAAACCGGGAAAGAGACGAATGAAGTAGGGAAGACCTTCTGTAGCTGAGGCACCTGGGAACAGCAGCAGAGAGGAGGCGCACCCCTGCACCTGCCAGGACACTCCCCTTCCATCAAGCAGGGCCTGTTGCTCTTTCTAATTTCCTTTGCATTTTTATGTATTTTGTACAGATTTGGGCTTACAGACAGTTCTAAGGAAGACAGCTTCTCTATATTCTACAGATGTTGTCAACAGCTTTAAAGAAATTACTCCCACAGAGAATTAAAAAAATGAATAAGGCAGGTTATGTTTGGTGTTTCTAAAAGGAAACCATAGACTGGATGTGGTGCCTGCAATTCCAGCACTATGGGAGGCTGAGGCAGGAGGATCACTTGTGCCTCGGGGTTCAGGACCAGCCTAGGCAACAAAATGAGACTCCTATCTCTACCAAATTAAAAAAAATCATTAGCCAGGCGTGGTACCATGTGCTGGTAGTCCCAATTACTTGGGAGGCTAAGGCTGGGAGGACTGCTTGAGTCTGAGAATTCAAGGCTGCAGTGAGCTCTGACTGCACCACTGTACTCCAGCCTAGATAACAGAGACCCTGGCTCAAAAAAAAAAAAAAAAGGAAAAGAAAGGAACTGGGGAAAGGAAGGAAAAAGTGAAGGGAAGGGGAAAGGGAAAGGAAGGGGAAAGAGAAGGGAAGGGGAAAGGGGGAAGGGGAAAGGGAGGAAGGAGAGGGAGAAGGGATGGAGGGAAGGAGGGAGGGAGGAAAGAAGGAAGGGAGGGAAGGAAAGAGAAAGAAAAAAGAAAGAAAATAAAAAGGAAAGAAAGAAAAAGAAGAAAGAAAGAAAGAAAGATCATAATGCCACTGTCATGTTCAAAACTGTTAAGCTTTTAGGGGGATAGTACTTTATTATCTTCTGCCAGGGGGAACTGCAGAGAGTGACTGAATGTTGAAAAATCACTGAGGCTAATCCAACGCCTGCTTGATGAGGCTGCTGTGGAGCAAGGAGGAGAGGCTTGGAGGCCAGACACCTGGCGAAATGGAACTCATCCTGATATGATCCAGTGGTGCTGCTCAGTGTGGCCAGGTGATTGACGGAGGGAGCTCAGGCCAGTGTCCAAGGGTGCCCCACCTCTCCCACCAGTGTCTTACAAACTTCATGTTCTGCTTTCAGGACTTCTGCCACAGCCACATTCCATCTCTATTATTATTTACTTAATATTTTTCTCTATACATACTCATGTTTGAAGTTAAATGTGCTTTATGTTTCTTCTAATAGTCATTAAAGTAAATACATAATCATTCAAATAAAATAGGTCCATTTTGTGTGTCACTGAGTTGCGTACCATGAGGACACAACTACCACATTTTGGGAAAAAATGACTTACATTAAAAACCACAAGTATTGGCCCCTCTATCTGGAAAAATACCTTAGAACAACAGGAAGAGTCTCAGATATTTTATTGTTTCTAAAGCTGGACTATACGTTGCATTAGCTTTAGCAGGATAATATGGGGACACCCCTGGCATGTCATGCCTAGCTGACCCTTTTGCATTTCATCACAACGGCTCTTAAACTTTTTTTTTTGAGACACCTGTGTCGCCCAGGCTGGAGTGCATTGGCACAATCTCTGCTCACTACAACCTCTGCCTCCCAGGTTCAAGCGATTTTCCTGCCTAAGCCTCCAAGTAGCTGGGACTACAGGTGCATGCCACCACGCCCAGCTAATTGTTGTACTTTTAGTAGAGACAAGGTTTCGCCATGTTGGCCAGGCTGGTCTTGAACTCCTGGCCTCAAGTGCTCCACCCACCTCAGCCTCCCAAAGTGCTGGGATCCCAGGCATGAGTCACCTTAAATTTTTACCCTCTGTTTAAGTTTCCAACCCGACTCCTACCCTCACTTTCGGATGTTCTTACTGCTGATGTCAGGGAAAAAATAAAGATACAAGGTTCCTCTTCCTCCCCTTCTGTCTGCCCACTTGCCCCTGGGCGTCCTTCCTGAGTCAGGGAAGGATGAGTCCTGTCTCTTTCTAAAGCCACTGTCTGTAATCAGCCTCTCCTCCAGGGCCCTCCCTTTCCTTCACGCTTCTATGTTCACTCTTCGCCATTTCCTTCTTAGCCTATAAACATTGCTAAGTGTCCCTCCTCTTCCACTGTTCGAAACCAACCAAGAAGCTCCCTTTCTCCAGCCCTGCTCCCTCCTCAGCACCCCTTCTTTGGTCTCACTGCCAAATGTCATTGCAGGGGTTTATATCCATGGCCAACTCTCACCAGCTCTCCCTGTCACATCTCCACTCAGGGGATTCTGGTTTCTGCCCCATTGCCCGACACTGCTCTCAGGAAGGTAATGATGACCTTGGCATTGCCAAGTTCAGTGACCCTTTCTGAACTTGCACCCTTCTCTGCCAGCCCACAGCACGGGCACCTTGGATGAGAGGTTGCTTTGGAGGCTCCAGTCTGCCTCTCTCAGCCCTTGTGCCTCTCCTCTTGTGTTTCCTTCTGTCTTCTGCCTCTGCCTGCTGCCCGGTTCTCTGCTCCCCCCAAGTCCAGCAAACGCCAAAATAGGCTCCTGACACTCCTGTCCTGTGCAGTCAGATGAATCCACAATGCTGCAGACTGTGCATCTCACTCGCAGGGCCCCAGTGCACATTAGTCTCTTGGGCAGTGAGAAACTCTGCGCTAAAGAAAAACGTGATGAGCTCAGAGTTCCCAACATGTATTGACCACAGAATCCTCTTTCTTTGAGGGGGAGAGAGGGTAAAATCTTTTTTGCCCTGAGAAAAGTCCTGATGAGCTGAGGAATTCGGGTTTTATGGACAGTATACACCCCTCTTTGACCCTCTAATACCTGCATTGTCAGTAGAGTAGCCCTTAGCAACCTGTAACTATGAGCACCCACTGTGTGGCTGGGCCAGATGAAGACGTGCTCTAAGTGTCAAATATACACTCTACTGGGAAGACCGATCCAGAAAAACAGAAATGGGAAATGTTGCATTCATAATCTATTGATTACATACTGCAAAGGTATTCTGGATACATTGAATGAAGAAAAAATATTAACATTAATTTCATCCATTTCTTTTGACTTTTTTAAGGTGACTACTGTAAAATTTCAGTTACATATGGGGCTGCATGTGGGACTCACACTTGATTTCTATTGAACAGCTCAAGCCAGCATTGACATTTTTTGTGTTCCTTCCCTCACAAACGTTCAACGGCTTCCATTATTTGCAGAATGAGGTCCTAATTTGGTGGCAGGAGCTCCGGAGTCTCCAGAAGCCAGCCTCAGCCCACCTTTCCTGCCTCGGCTTTGACTACACTGCCCGCCTTTCCTCCCGCCACCTCGCAGGCTGCACACATTTTCCACGGCTCTGCCGTTTTTGCTCCTGTGGTGTCCTCTGTCTACACCTCGTTCTCCACAAAGAACCATCTTACTCATCCTTCGAGGGGCAGCCCAAGGGACCCTTCTTTGGGAAAACCTTTCCTGTCCCTCTGTCCCACTCGCCCAGACCTGCCTCTCCTTTGTGTTTCCATGGTACTGGTTTGTGTCTGTATTTTAACATTTCACGCCGTCTAACTTGTCTGTTGCTGATGTGTGTAGTTAGTCTGTGGCTCTCACTGCAGATTAGGGACTGTGTCTAACATATTTCTGTAATAGCAAACTGAGCACAGCATTTTGGCCGCCAGCCGTCAGGGAATATTTGTTAGGGGGTAGGCTGCTGTGGGTCCTAGGCCAGTTTGTGCCCAGGTCCGTTTCTCACCCTTTCCCTGTTCTGCTCTGTGCTGCAAAAAGGCCAACCTGCAGACTGTTTATTCTACACTTCTGTTTTTTCTAAGCTTCTGTTTTCATTGGTTTCTGCCTGGGTTTGGCCAATGAGAGGAAACTGGCAGGAGACTGAAGATTACAGGGTGGAGCAGGAAAAATATTCTCTCACCAGAAGAGTGACACTATTAAAAAGTTTTTTGTCTGTTAAGTAATGAATGGAAATGCTGGCTTGCATCTTACACAAACGTGGAGTTCAAGAATTCAGAAGAATTAACACAAAAATTGGCCAGGTACAGTGGCTCACACCTGTAATCTCAGCACTTTGGGAGGCCAAGGTGGGCAGATAACTTGAGGTCAGGAGTTTGAGACCAGTCTGACCAACATGATGAAACCATGTTTTCATGTAAAAATACAAAAATTAGCCAGGCATGGTGGCGTCTGCCTGTAATCTCAGCTACTCGGGAGGCTGAGGCAGGAGAATCACTTGAACCTGGGAGGCAGAGGCTGCAGTGAGCTGAGATCATGCCACTGCACTCCAGCCTGGGTGACAGAGTGAAACTCCATCTCAAAAAAATAAAAAGAAGAAAGAACACAAAAATTGGTCACTAGCTGGTGATACCCTTAGGGTGACTGGCCAAGGAACCGTGCCACTGGCCTGGAGGGTCACACTCACAACTTTGGCTCCATGAGATTCCACAGAACTCTCACTAAAGATGAGCTCAAAGGAAAAAAAAAAACAAAACAACAACTAGGGGAAAAAAATCCATCATAAATTTAAAAATGAGGATTAGAACCCCAAGAACATGTGATAGAACAAAACTACAAATGGAGATGTAAAATATATATGTTTAGGCCGGGCGTAGTGGCTTACAAGGTCAGGAGATTGAGACCAGCCTGGCCAAGACGGTGAAGCCCCATCTCTACTAAAAATACAAAAATTATACAGGTGTGGTGGCAGGCACCTGTAATCCCAGCTACTCAGGAGGCTGAGGCAGAGAAGTGCTTGAACCAGGGAGGTGGAGGTTGCAGTGAGCCGAGATCGTACCACTGCACTCTATCTAGCCTGGGTGACAGAGTGAGGCTCCATCTCAAAAAAAAAAAAAAAAATTAATAAATAAATAAATACACACACACACACACTATATGTTTAACATTACTGAAGACACATAATGAAGGGCTTAAAGCCATAGGTAGTCTATTAGAACAAGGAATAAGCATAGTTGAAAAAGAATAAAAATGGCAAATATCATGGAAATGATATATTAATAGATTAAATAACAGACTAAACACATCCTAGGAATTAGTAAACCTGAAAACAGATCTAAAGAATTATTTGGAATGCAGTACAGAAAGAAACAGAGCTGGAAGGCTGGGCGTGTGGTGGCTTAGGCCTGTAATCCAAGCACTTTGGGAGGCTGAGGTGGGTGGATCACCTGGGGTCAGGAGTTCAGACCGGCCTGGCCAACAGGGTGAAACCCTGTCTCTACTAAAAATACAAAAAATTAGCTGGGCACCATGGTGGGTACTTGTAATCTCTAGCTACTCAGAAGGCTGAGGCAGGAGAATCACTTGAACCCGGGAGGTATAAGTCGCATTGAGCCGAGATCGTGCCATTGTACTCCAGCCTGGGTGACAGAGCGAGACTCTGTCTCAAAAAAAAAAAAAAAAAAAAAAAAGAAAAAAGAAATGGAGATGGAAAACATGAAATGGAGGTTAAGAGACACAGAGGACAGAATGACAAGGCCCAACATACATCTCACAGTAGTCTAGGAGGAGGGAACGGAAAGAACTGAGAGAGGTAATACTGATTATAATGGCTGAGATTTTTCTAGAATTGATGAATGATACAATGCCCCAAGTTCAGAACAATGGCTTCTGATTAGGAAAAAAAATAAAAACAAATCTATACCAAAACACCAAGGAGGGGGAAAAAAAATTATTAAACAGAAAGAAAAACTAGAATAACCACATGAAGAGCAATTAGACAGGCTGCACATAACTCAACACACAACACAGAGAAAAATAACTGTCCAGCTAGAAATCTAATTATACTACCATTCACGGATGACAGAGAAATAAAGACATTTTGAGACAAAGTCTGAGAGCATTTACCACTAGCAGACATGAATGGAGAAACTGTTAAAGATGTATTTCAGGAAAAAGAAAAGTAAGAAGGAAAAAAAAGAGATATGAGAAGCGGTGAACCAAAATACTAGTAAATGCATAAAAAATCAGAATAATCATTGACTGTACAAAACAATGATAATAAAGAGTAAGTTAGTAGGTATAAATACAAGGTGAAGTTAAAACACAAAAATGTAGTAACATGAAAGACAGAAGAGCATCATTAGAGATAAATCATCCTTCTTGCACTGATCAGGAGAAGGTAGAGATATTGATCAAAGGCAAACATGTATGTTAAAACAGAAAGGTAACCACTCAAAGAACAGACATTGAATACATAATTTCCCAACCAGTAGAGGGCAATAAAAGAAACAAAGAAACTTGATCAATGGGACAGAAGTCCCTATGCCGGCAGAACAAAAAGAGGCAAAGAAAATGCCTTGTAAATAGAAAATACATAATAAAAGAGATACAAATAAAAGTATCAAATTGTTTTAATCAATGTAAATGGCTTAAATCTGTCAGTGAAAAGAGAGGCTCTGGATTAAAAATCAGGTCATAGAAATGTTGGAAGTAGCGGGCTGGAAAAAGTTATCCAAATAAAAATTCTAAAGGCAACTGGGGAGGTTTTATTACAACAGACAAGTTAGGCTTTAAGGACCTGTATAAGATGGGAGAAACAATTCACCAGGAACGAGAATAATTCTGATCTTATTTGCAACTAACAGGAAGGCCTCAAAGTATAAAATAAAAAACTAAGAGACATACCCCATCTCCCTCCAAAAAAAAGAAAAAGATAAAACTGACATATCTATAATCTGAGTAGTAAAGTTTAATATAGTTCTCTTAATGAAAATTAATGAGAATATGAAAGATTTGAACACTGTTAACAAAATTAACATATGGACACACATACAAGAGACTATACATTCTTTTCAAGAACCCACAGAACCAGGCCGGGCGGGCTGGCTCAGGCATGTAATCCCAGCACTTTGGGAGGCTCAGGTGGGCAGATCACTTGAAGTCAGGAGTTCGAGACCATCCTGGCTAACATGGCAAAACCTCATCTCTACTAAAAATACAAAAATTAGCTGGGTGTGGTGGTAGGCGCCTGAATCCTAGCTACTCGGGAGGCTGAGGTGCGTGGATTGCTTGAACCCAGGAGGCGGAGGTTGTAGTGAGCCGAGATAGTGCCGTTGCACTCCAGCCTGGGTGACAGAGTGAGACTGTGTCTCAACAACAACAAAAAGAACCCGCAGAACCAATTTCGAGAAATACCAAGGAATCTATATTATTATAGAAAAATGTTTACTAAATGTAGCTGGAAAACTGTATCTTCAACATTATTTTCAGATGTTTCACTTTAAAGAAAAGGAACTTCTGAATCTCCCAGGTAGCCTCCTCTCTTATTTTACCTGATCCATCACTAGCGTCTCTGATTGGTGATTACACTCTCCTCGTGAAATCCTTTTTCACTTGTCTTCCAGGTCACTGCCTCTTCTCTCCTCATATGCTCTCACCTCACTGGTCTGCCCTTCCACGCTCCTTTGCTCGCTCCTCCTCAACTCTCCAGACTTCTAATGTCGCAGGGCCCTAAGGCTCAGCCCTTGAACTCTCCTCTACATCCTCAGAGTCTTGGTGGCCTGGTTCACTCTCATGGCTTATTCGTGTACTGACAGACGCCCACATTTGCACTCCAGCCTGATCATCTTTTCTGATCTTCACATGTTCTACTGCATACTCAGTATCCCCCCTTCAGATGTCTAAAAGGCACATCAAAGTAACACCAATAACCAAATTCCTAAGCAGCTCCCAACCTGCTCCTCTTCTATGATTTTCCACCTTAGTGGATGCCAGTATCATCTCTCTAGTTGTTCAGGCCACCTGATACTTCTCACACTTCACATTCAGTCCACCTGTAGGCTCCATCTTCACGATACATCCAGATCACTTCTCACACGTCCCCCGCTGCCGTCCTGACCCAAGTCATCATCATCCTGTGCTTGGATTACTGAACTAGCTTCCTGATGGATCTCCTGGCTACTGATCCCTTCCCCCTCTTTAATCTGGCAAGCCAGAGTGATACTGTTAAAATATATCAGATCATGTCACTCCTTTAATTAAAACCCTCCAGTGAGTTCTTCTCACTCCAAGCAAAAGCCAAAGTTCTTATAAATAGCCCACAAGAACCTAAACAATCTCCCTCATTTCCTAGGTCACACCCAGACTCTCACTTCTTCCCCTCTCCTGCTCTTCCCACCTCACAGGTCTCTGCACTATTCCTCAGGTACCAATGGCTGCTCCTGCTTCAGGGATTTTGCATGTGCTACTCGCTCTGCCCAGAATGATCTTCCAGATATCCACACGGCCCCCTCCAGATATCCTCACACCCCTCCAGTCTCTGCCCCGCATCACCATCTCAGACAGGCTTTATCTGAGCATTTTATTTTGTTCAAAATAAAATTCCTCTGGATCCACCTCCTTGCAGAGCTCCCATTCCCCTTCCCTGCTTTATTTTTCTAAGACCCTACACACTTCACTTACTAATTTTGTTCATTTTTTGTTTTAGCCTACTCAAACACCAGCTCCAACATGGCAGAAGTTTTTGTTTTATAATTTGCCACATCCCCCAGTGCCTGACACACAGGAGGGCTTCAATAAGCATTTATGGGAATGTGATATGAAGATAAACTCTGAGCTTCAGGAGACAGTACAGCAGTGTTAACTATAGGCAGACAGAGAAACTGATGAAAACTTCCTGGTAGGTCCTTTCTGGTGACAGGAAAAGTGGGCAAAGAAGAAAGATGAGAGATCGTGGCTACTATCAGGTTGATGTTCCCAGAGGAATTATTAGTAGTGGGCTGGGCCACAAGACCCACCCCCACGCTGTGGGAGGATGTGGAGACTGAGAGACAAGTTATGAATCACAGGTGTGTCTCACCATAGCTGAGAACCACTGTTCCAAGTTACAGTGCAAGCAAGAATAAGACACAAACGAGAGATGCCTAGAAAGGAGAGGGGGAAAAATCTGGGCAGATTCCAGGAGGTAAGGGACAAAAGAAACAATCTGTAATGACAAACACAGAGAATGCTTGTTCAGATTATGTCACAAGTCCCAGAAAAGTCCTTGCCCATTGGAGGAGAGCAGCACCAGTGAACAATGCCCTTCTCTGTGTGCCCAGTTATGCAGCAAGAATATCACATAATGGCTTCCAGTTATACTGTAGTTAAGCTCAGTGAAAAGATGAGATTTTAACAGTAAATCTAGATGAATAAACTGCATTTTCTGAAGGCTGCCATTTTATTGAAGTTTTATCAGGACACTAGAAAATTACTAGGTATTTTATTTTGTAAAAGAATAGCTTTTCATCCACTTGGCAAATATTTATTGAGTACCAGGTAGCATGCTTCCACCACAGACATTTGTTTTTACTTTTGGAAATTTAAATAATTATTGGACAAATTTTTAAATTCATGTCTTTTTGAGGCCTGTCAAGTTCTACTCCATTAGGAGCTATGTTGCTCATGTTAGCACAAAAAGAAGTTCAAATCATATATATATTTTTTTGAGATGGAGTTTTGCTCTTGTTGCCCAGGCTGGAGTGCAATGGCACGATCTCAGCTCACCTCAGCTCACCACAGCCTCCTGGGTTCAAGTAATTCTCCTGCCTCAGCCTCCTGAGTAGCTGGGATTACAGGCATGCACCACCACGCCTGGCTAATTTTGTATTTTTATTAGATACGGGGTTTCTCCATGTTGGTCAAGCTAGTCTCAACCTCCTGACCTCAGGTGATCCACCTGCCTCGCCCTCCCAAAGTGCTGGGATTACAGGCATGCGCCACCACACCTTGCTCAAATCATATTCTAATGTTGCAGACCATCAGAAAGCAAACTATTTGGCTATCAGAAAATAGTCATATTCTAGAATTTCCAAAAGCAACTATATTGACAAGTGCAAGCAGATAAAGAAAAATTTTGTTGGCTTTATTTTTACTTTTGAATCTACTGTAAAAGGTCATAAGCTTATATAGCAACGACCTCCTAATGACAGACAAAAGGGCAGACCTTGGCCTCACAGAGCAGTTAGTTCAGGCTAAAATCTGCACTACCTTCTAACTTGCCAGACTTGTACTGTCACTCAACTGAGAAAATTAATGTGAGACATAGGATATAGAATATTATAAAGAGATATCATGAAATAGTAGTTTCATCATGTTAGAACTTTCAATTCTAACAACAAAAATAACTGTACCAATATGTGTATGACGATTTACAACCCCTGATCAATCCTTTGAAGAACTGATAACAACTCAGACCCCTGCTCTATAAGTAAACAGATACTCTGAAGCTTGTTGGTAAAGTGACTTACCAGAGAAATCAGAGCTACTACACTTTAAATCTACGTATCTTGATTCAAGTCTTATACTTTGTAATGGCAGGCCATTTAAAATGGTGCTCACATTGCAATCACTGGAGAGTGCATGTATAAACTGACCAGGTCCTATGCTTGCTGAACTGAATTCTAAAGGCAAAAAAGGTTTAGGATAAATATTCTCAATGCCAAATAGCCCAAAGCAATGAAAAAGCAAACGAGGCCCTTACTCTCCTTTAACTCTTTTTATGTCTAAGTGACACAATTGTTCCTTACACACCCTTCTACTCTGTCACACACACAATTAGAACCTTGTATCTAGTAGCCAGTTCCAAATAGACTATTCCATGCACTGTAGCACTTTGTATCAGTACACCGATTACTATAGTTCTATCCTTGGGCAATAGGGGCTAAATATGCACATATATTTTTTCTTAGTATTATTGAACAGCTTATTATACCATTAATCTCCCCCAATGGTATATTCATATGACTCATATTTTCCACATGTTTATGACTATATACATAATTGGAGATTTTTGCTCCAAATTGCTGAGTTTAGGACACACAAATTCTATAGCACCGTCTGACTCTGATTTCAGGTGGCTCATGGGTGACCACTGGTGACACAGGGATCCCCGGTGGCAGGTTCTTTGGTACCTTGGAAGGTAACCTGACCAGCCCGGATTCATTTTAAAGCAGTTAATTTTCTTCACCCTCTATTTTGCAATTAACTGATGACTGTTCTGCTTTTGTGGGTGGGAATAAAAGCAGCTCCCAGTTAACGGAAAGCAGCATATGGGAGTGGCTAAGAGAATGAGTTCTGGAGTCAGATCTGGACTTGAGTTCCAACTCCACTACTTACTCAGACAACCCCAAATGATTAGTTCATCACTTGTACACAGCAAATGTTTACTAAATGTTAGCTGTTATTTCTAGTATCTGTTATGTGTGAGACATTAAACTAGTGCTTTACAAGCCCCTTAAGCCTCATCTGCAATGTGGGTATTATTCTCACTTGTACAGCCAGGCTAAGGCTCAGAGGGGTGAGCTGGTTGAGACAGGAAGCAAAGCAATCCTCCCACTATACTTCCCACTACACTCATTTATCATTCTTTTAGAAAGAATAAGTGATTTTTGCCTTTTGATGAGCATTAAAACGTCTCTTTTAAGAATGTCCTTCATAATTTGTTCTTTAAAGCAAAAGTTTAAAAAGTGACTCTAAAACTGATTCTAAAAGTTTATTCGGAGAGTCAAAAGACTCAGAATGGCCAACACAAAATTTAACAGAAGAACAAAGTTGAAGAACTGACACTACCTGACCTCAAGGCTTACTATAAAGCTGTGGTAATCAAGACAGTGTGGTACTGGCAAAAGAATACACAAATAGATCAATGAAACGGAATAGCGCCTAGAAATAGACCCATATAAATAAAGTCAACTGACTTTGACAGAGGAGCAAGGGCAATACAATGGGGCAACGACAGTCTTTTCAACAAATGATGCTGGAACAACTGGGCATCCAAATGCCAAAAAAAGAAAAATTCTTTAAAATGAAATGTAGACACAGGCCTCTACTTTTCATAAAAATTAACTCAAAATGCATTGCAAACCTAAATTTGAAACACAAAACTGTAAAGCTCCTAGAAAATAATGTAAGAGAAAATCTAGATGATAATGGGTTTAGTGATGACTCTTTAGATATGACACCAAAGACACAGTCCATGAAAGAAAGAGCTGATAAGCTGGACTTCATTAAATATAAAAACTTTCATTCTGTAAAGATGTCGTCAAGAGAATGAGAAGACAAGCCACTGACTGAAAAAAAATTTCCTAAAGACACATCTGATAAAGAACTATTATTCAAAATATGGAAAGAACTCTTAAAACTCAACAACAAGAAAATGAATAAAAAATGGGCCAAAGGCCAGGCACGGTCGCCCATGCCTGTAATCCTACCACTTTGGGAGGCCGAGCTGGGTGGCTCACCTGAGGTCAGGAGTTCGAGACCAGCCTGACCAATACAGAGAAACCCCGTCTCTACTAAAAATGCAAAATTAGCCGGGTGTGGTGGCACATGCCTGTAATCCCAGCTACTCGGGAGGCTGAGGCAGGAGAATTGCTTGAACCTGGGAGGCAGAGGTTGTGGTGCGCTGGTATTGTGCCATTACACTCCAGACTGGGCAAGAAGAGGGAAACTCCATCTCAAAAAAAAAAAAAAGGACCAAAGACCTTAACAGATGCCTCATGGAAAAAGATATGCAGGTGGCAAATAAGCACATAAAAAGATGCTCCACATCGTAAGTCATTGGGGGAAATACAAATTAAAACAACAATGAGATACCACTATACACCTGTTAGAATGGCCAGAATCCATAATACTGACGCCACCAAATGCGGGCAAGGATGAGGAACAACAGGAACTTTCATTCATTGCTGGCGGGAATGCAAAATGGTACAGTACTTTGGAAGACAGTTTGTCATTTATAAAACTAAACATACTCTTAAACCATATGATCCAGCAGCAATCACGTGTCTTGGTATTGACCCAAAGAAAACGAACATGTAGGTCCACACAAAATCCTGCATACAGATATTTATAGCAGCTTCATTCAGAACTGCCAAAACTTGGAAGGAATCACAATACCTTTCAGTGAGTGGATAAACTGTGGTACACCCAGACAATGGAATATTATTTAGCACGAAAAATCAAGGATCAAGCCATGAAAAGATATGGAGGACACTTACGTGCCTATTACTAAGTGAAAGAAGCCAATCTAAAAAGGCTATGTACTGTATGATTCAAACCATATGATATTCTGAGAAGGGCAAACTATGGAGACAGTAAAAAGATCAGTGGTTGCCAGGAGATGGAGGGAGGGAGAGCCAAACAGGTAGAGCACGGAGGATTTTTAAGGTAGTAAAAATACTTTGTATGATACTATGATGGTAGCTACATGTCATTACACACCTGTCCAATCCCACAGAATGCACAGCACCAAGACTGAACCCTAATGTAAACTACAGACTTTGATAATGACATGACGTAGGTGCATCAATTGTAACAAACGTAGTGCTCTAGTGGGGGGGTGTTAGTTGGGGAGGCTATGCATGTGTCAGGGTGGGGGACATATGGGACGTCTCTGTGCCTTCCTCTCAATTTTGCTGTGAACCTAAAACTACTCTTAAAATAGTACTTTAAAAGTCTTTTTAAAAAGTGATTATGAAGACAAATAATTTTTAAATGGGCAAAGGATCTGAATAGACATATCTCCAAAGAAGGTATACAAATGGCTAACAAGCACATGAAAAGATGCCCAATATCATTAGTCCTCATGGAAATGTGAATCAAAACCAAATGAGATGTCACTTTACACCCACAGGATGGCTATAATAAAAGTCAGATAATAACAAGTGCTGGTGAGGATGTGGACCAACAGAAAGCCCTACACACTGCTGGTGGAATGAGAAAATGGTGCAGCCAGTGAGGCAATTCCTCAACAAATTAAACATAGATAATTCTACTCCTAGATATATATCCGAAAGAAACATGGACATATGTTCACACAAAAACTTGTATACAAATGTTCACAGCAGCATTATCCACAATAGCCAAACAGCTGAAACCACCAAATGTCCATTAACTGATGAATGGATAAACAAAACATGGTATATCTATACAATGGGATATTAATTTGGCCATAAAAAGGAATGATGCTACAACATGTATGAACCTTGAAAACATCATGTTAGGTGAAATAAGCCAATCATAAAATGCTACACATTTTATGATTCCATACATACGAAATGTTCAGAATAGACAAACATAGAGACAGAAAGTAGATTAGTGCCTGCTTAGGGATGGAGGCTGGAGGGGGGCTTAGGGAAATGGGGGTGATAGCTAAATTGTACAGTTTCATTTTGAGGTGATAAAAATCTTTTATAAGTGATTGTGGAAATGGTTGGACAACTTTGTGAATATACTACAAACCACCAACTGCATGGTAAGTGAATTATATCTCAATGAAGCTGTTACCAAAAAAAGTAATTACATTCAGCTTTATCCTTCTGGATACTATTGTCATAGAGTCTTGTCCTTGTTTACTACGTTAGTCTTTGACTCCTTGACTCTTCTCTGTGTGACCTTTTTACCTAGAGAAAACCCTGTGCAATCTGTTTTTCCCGTTTCTTCTTCTTCTTTTTTTTTGACAGAGGGTCTTGTTCTGTCACTCAGGCTGG
This sequence comes from Ateles fusciceps, assembly GCA_036589455.1. NCBI lineage: Eukaryota > Metazoa > Chordata > Mammalia > Primates > Atelidae > Ateles > Ateles fusciceps. Next base: position 4,493,388 of record JAZHEH010001737.1, read on the forward strand.
AGTGCAGTGGTGTGATCTCAGCTCACTGCACCCTCGATCTCCTGGGCTCAGTTGACCTGCCTGCCTCAGCTTCCTGAGTAGCTGGGACCACAGGAGTGCAGCAGCACCACTCCCAGTGAATTTTATTATTATTATTACTTTGTAGAGACAGGTTTCACTATGTTGCTCAGGCTGGTCTCAAACTCCTAGGCTCAGGTAATCACCCACCTTGGACTCTCTAAGTGTTGAAATTACAGGCATGAGCCATCATCCTGTTTTCTTTTCACTGGTATGAGTAAAGATTGTACTGCCAAAGTCCATTATTATGGGATGGTGGTAATATCAGCACACTAGTGTAGGGGCTAACAGTGTGGACTTGGGAGCCACCTCTATCACTAACTAGTGTGTAACCTTGGACAAGTTATGTTTTAATTTCTGTATCTTAAAAAAAAAATGAAGAGGTAATACATTCAAGGACCTTAGAAAAGTATCTAGACTAAGAAGTCCTCAAAAAGAGCACTTTTCCTCTTTACTGGTGACAGCAATGGTTACAGAGCCAGAATTTCACTATTTTCTAAAAATCATGAAAATAGCACAACAACCTCTTTATTCTCATATAACCTCTCTGTTCCCTGTCTTTGAGTTCCTTTCACTATCCAACCCTTAACTGTGGATCTTCTAAGAGGTCTGATCTTCTTCCCAAGTAATCTCATCTACTTTTCACTGGTTCAACACCTACCAGTATATATGTCATTCCACCAGGTGGTGTACATCTGATGTTGTATATCTTGACTTTATCCACCTGCTCAACAATTCTATTTGGACATCCCATAGGTGCTCCAAACTCATCTTCCCCCAACTCTAATTCTTCACTGCAGTTGGTAGCACCATTATCCCACCTTGTCCCTCAAGACACGAACCTGGAAATAACTGACTTTTCCACCTACACTCATATTCCATCAATCTCCAATTCCTGCCAATTTTCCCTCAGAACTCCGTTTCGTCATTTTTCTCTCCACCTTGGCTTCAAATCAGAATCATCTGGGAGGCTCTGAAAGATCCCCATGATCAGGCCAAACTTCAATCCATTTAAATTAGGACCCAGGCACTTATAGATTTTTAAAGTTTCCCAAATGATTCTAACATACAGCTGAGCTAGAAATTTCTGATTTAGCCCTTGGCCTGCCTCTCAAGCCTCAACTTTCACAGTTCCTGGCTGTGTTTCCACTCTAACAATACTTAAATGCTTATAATTACAACTCCCACCACACTGTTTCTTATCTTTATCATACACTCCACCATCCTACCCACAGAATCTGGCTTATTCCTACTTATCTTATGGACCTCGCAGTTGCTTCCTCCAGGAAGTCTTCTCTCGTTCACCATGTATGGTTGAATTTGGTATTCCTTCTCTGCAGTCCTTCGGTGCCTGGTAAATATCTATCCCTGTGCTGAATATGCTGTTTTATAATTATCTGCATATGGGCCTGATCCCCCTCAAAGACCTATGTACCACTAAGACTATGGCCACCTGACACTCAGCTTGGTATCCCAGCACCTGCTTGGCCTTATGTAAATACTTAATACATGTTAGTTGAATAACTTTACAGAGATGAGGAAAGGCTTTTTGGAACGAGGTTGTTTGTGTTAGATGTTGACGCATTTAGATCCATATCTTCTTTCCACCCAAGGGCTTACACAACCACCAACATGATTAACTTGAACACTCTGCTTAATTCTGACACCTCCAAGCATTCACTGCTGTTTCTTTTACATAAACTCTTATTTTGTACTAAAAGTCTTAATCTACATTTGCAATGAGTATTAATTGGTAAAGTTCCATCCAATCTTTTTAGAAAAAAGATGCAGTAAAAGTTATAAAAACACGACCGTCTATTATTACCCTACATTATGTTTTCCTTACTTTTGTGAGCAACACCATATTAAAATTAAAATTTATTTCACTTTTGAGATATATATGATTATCTCCAATTAAATTATCTTCATCTAAACCACTTAAACATTTCTTTTGCCCCCTATGATATAAAACAATTGGCTGGTCTGTACTCATGAGACTACATTAAGGAAAAAGAGACATTCTAAAGACATTTAATCATGACTAAATATAAACAATTAAAAATAAGTTTTAAAAGTATGTTTCAAAAGAAATACACAGTACAACTAATATAGTTTGTGTTCTTTTAATAAACACACTTGCATAGTTATATTACAATTTTGTAAAAATAAAAACAGATTATCTCATGCCAAGCGTGCCCAGCATTTGCACAATCTCAATACCTTTAATACTATAGTTTTCAAGACACACAAAATAAAATTTTAAGGCAAAAACAGCACTTTGCAACAACTTAATAATTTATTACATTACAGTAGCATCACAGCAGCATTCAATAATGCCACTTTAGGCAAAAGTCTTTCAGTATTTCCATTACAGATTCTGTTTACAAGGATTCATAAATTGGTAAAAGTCATTCTAAGAAAACTTGGCAAATAAAGCTTTGGACTGGAATTGGCATTTCTTTCTCTACTTTTCCTTCTCCCAGTTTCTTCTTTTAAACTATAGTATTCATATTTTAAAATGTTTTATTTCAAAACATTAAAATAGCAGTTACATTTCTAATAGTTGTATTACTTTAAAATGACTCTTTAAGATAAAAGTCTTAGAGAAACTATATTATGGATAGGGCTGATTTACATTTTCAAATTTTCTAAAAATCAGCATTCGTTTTAGAGCTGATTTTTTTCATTTTTGGAAAACCTAAAAGGTTTAACCAAATAATTTAAAAATGATTATCACATATTGCAATCTTTAAATAAACAGGTATTTTGATTCTTTACCTCCTACAGAAATTCAAATCTATTCAGTTGAACTCACATTTTAAAATTCTATGTTACTGATGAACTCTAACCTTCTAATGTTGCCTTCTAAGCAAATTGAAAGCTGCCTTATACTGAATGAGGAAGAGAACAAATACTTGGCTGCATGAGGTACTGCAAAAGACTGCATGCACTTTTAAGAAAGACTTAAGTTAGTATGTCATATGATTTCCATTCTTTTTAGCTTTTTCTTAAATATATGACAAAATACCTATACAAAGAGTGGTATTTCAGTTAATACAGTAAATTTATTTTCCAGACTGACATTCAGCTTAAATATGCCAGTATGTGATTTAATCCATAGGATACCTGATGAACATATTATTTTCATATTGGTTACAGATGCCAAATGCTATCTGAAGGTCATTCCCAGTAATTTATATTTATCAGTGTAAAAGTGAAGTGATTTGAACTATAAAAACACCTTGAAATAATTCATCAATGTATTAAACTCAGTTTCAGAATTATAAAGAAAAAATGTCAGACCAAATAATGTGGCCAATTAACAGTGGTATGATTTCTAGCCCAAGGGTTTAAAAGTGAATTTAAAGTAACTGTCTTTAAACTGAACTTAAAGAATGCAAAAGCAACAAGTTCAGAAAATAAAAGGCAAGAACAGGTAATTCATACAATTTGGAAGAGTCAGCTGAATTCACTAGAACCTAATCTTTGTACTCTTTCAGTGAACGCAGGCAAATCTGTTACTCCATCTGTAAAATGATATTATTGCTTTCCTAATGTCATATTTATAAAAGTATCATGAGGATGCCAAATGCTAAAAATAGAAGTGGTCTATTAACAGAAATTGCCACCCTAGGGAGCACACATACATATCTCCTTCCATCCTAATAATGTGACATATTTCGGAACACAGACATTCGAACTTCATGAAGTTTTAACTTAACTGTTGATTGTTTCCCAAGCATCATAAAGTTCTGATTTAGGCAATATATGACTGAAATAATTCATTCATAATGCATAGGCACATTAAGATAAATATTGCACAAAATATGCCTCTAACTGAAACTGAGAGGTATAAAAACATATTTCACTCTTCATAAATAACTTTGTGAGGAAATATGACTCTGTGATTGTATATACACTTTTCCTGATACTTTGACATTCACAAACAGTAGATTGCACTGCAGTCTGTAAACATTTTAAGTTGCATAAACTTCTCCTTGATTTTCAAATATAGTATAATACTGTCTACTAAAACTCCTTTTTGTTTCTATTAAGTACTCTCACATATATTAGTTTATAATAATTTTTGTCATTATTTTTAAAAGTGTTCTCTATTCAAGGAAAAGAAGTAAATTCCTATGTCAAAGTAGCCAATGTGGTTGAAGAATACATATTAGCCAGAGAAGTCTGGATGGTAAAATCAATCTTCTGGCCTCAAAGAAGCTCCATGAACACAGAGAAATGCCAGATATCACACATCTTTCCTTCACTCGAATTCATTCTTGACTAGAGTCTGCATGTCTGTTTCAGGGACATTTAAACTCTTAAAGGACTTCTTACTATCTTTACTAAATACATTAAGAAGAATGCCAACCAGTGCCCTTTTGTATACTGGGACACGTAGTCACCTGATTAAAACAGGTAGCAATGAACTCTGACTTTAAAATGTATTATAGATATAAATGCTCTAAGGTAGGAAAGGGTTTTCACATCTCACAGTCAATGATGGGAGCCTTTCATTCCTCAAAAATAATCCCTTTTTAGGTCATCGAAAAAGTGTACAAACGCTGCAGCACATGATGCAATATCTTCATTAGCCCAGAGCACATGATCCTAAGGGAACTACCATAGCACAGAGCTCATTCTTGGCACTGGAACAAATGAAACACTCTGTTCTGCACATACCTGCCAGAGCAGGCCACTTTCCTCTTCTATTGAGATTTAAAAAGCTCCCCCAAAATGTTATTGCTCCCATCTCAAATACACAGAAAACAGGGCATGGCTGTTTCCAGTTCTTGGCCTTTAAACAAATCTAAATGTCAGTATTCATGGTGGCATGTTACAAAGTAATAAACAGTGCGCACTTAAGGGCAAACCACGTATCGAGCTAATTAAGAGCTCACTGTGATTAGGATCAGATCAAACATAATAGTAGAACAAAAGCAAATTTTATCTGAATTCTGTAATGAATATACATGTTGCAATAACATTAAAAAAGCATGGCAGCCTATTCCAAACCAGTAAGAATAGTTTGTGCAAATAGTGGGTCTTTGTGTGTTTGAACTCCCCACCATGTAAGGGCAAACTCAATATGCATGCTAATGACCTACAATTATCAAATTAAAAAGAAGAAAAATGCTAAAGATGCCAGAGTGAACAGCAGGGAAAGCCACACAAAGACCCACTATCCTTTAACTTTTTACAAATAAATTTAAACTATAAATTAGAAACACAAAGAAATAATCACAAGTGGCTCTAACATTCAAACGAAGTAAACGAATTGTGTAGGAGATATTTGATCAGGGCTGCCTGCCCTGCCTCCACGCTAGAGTGAAACTTGGATAGTGGGTCTCTGGGGTGCTTTCACAACTGGAAGACAACATTGGGTCCTAAAAAAAGAAAATGAGGAATAAAATGAACATAATGCAAATTAGATGGGTGAGATAAAATCTGACTAGTAACAACATGCAACATTCACTAAACAAATTTGAACTATTAAAATTATCTTTAAAAAAGTTCTAATTCATAATAAAATAAAAAATAATACTTATAAAGGCCAAAGAAACACAAGTGGTAATCTGTAATTTAACCAGCTTTCATTGACCATTACAAGGACAACAAACAGATGATTCATTTCTAAAAATCTAGGTAGGTATAACAAAGATCTCGTATCTATTCCTGACTTTAAGGATTAAGCATTTTCTGAACCATATTTAATTAAAATTAATAGGTTTACATAAACAATGTGAGTGAACTTCATAGCTACCAACACAATTAAAATTACTCTCTTCAGCTTCTTTGAAAAAGTAATTATGTCTCTTCAATTTCTGATAATTATGTCAAATAAACAAAATCGGTACTTCTCACTTTCCTAGATAATTTAAACAGCTGTTTTATAGAAACAATTAATCGTCTCAGAGGAGTCTCTTTGGGAATTATCCTTAGAATTACAGAATTGAGAGCCCTTCTATTCCAGGATGGATGACAAGCCTTTAGCCATTCATTTAGGCAAAACAATAAACTATGCAGTTTTTAGATCTGATCAAACTAAAAAAAAACCCACATACATCAGCCAAAAACAAGGTAATAGGTAAGTTACTGGTAATAAGCTTATAACAAAGAGAAATCTGAAACTACTTTTATTTTTAAATAACCTCTTGAACATTTTGTTTTCCCAGCTCTCTTCCCCAGCTCTTGATCAAGAAAATATTTAGTTCCTCCTTGCATCCCCAACATTTGCCATTCTAGCAAACCATTAGTACTTCATGTACCAGCTCAAATATCCTCTGTTATATCTTTCACAACATGCCTTCTTTCCCCACAAAGATTTAGGGGTCTTTTTCCAAAACATATTTGTATAAATATTCATTACAGCAATTGATATATTTATCTGAACGTTGTTCCCCATTAACCTCTCAGGCTACTTCAGAGAATGGATTGTCTTTTCTTGTTTGTATTCCCAGTACTCCTAGTCAGTACAGAGTAGACACTCAAATAATACCAAATGATGAATTTGTTAATTGAACAGTGGGAAGAATGTTAACATAAAATCCAAAAACCATATAAAACAGTAAAATCTGAAGCACATAGGAGCTATAAAATCATTGTGTAGGTCAATAATAACCAAAAGATAATTATTCTTTTTCTTCTTATTTTAATGTTTCAATATTTCCTTGTTTGTTTTGAGATAGGGTATCACTCTGTTACCCAGGCTGGAGTACAGTGGCATGACCATGGCTCACTGCAGCCTTGCACCTCAGCCTCCCAGGCTACTGGGACTATAAGCATGTGCCACCACTCTCAGCTAATTTTTAAAAATTTTTCTGTAGAGATAAGGTCTCCCTATATTGATAACCAAATGATCTCCCTGCCTTGGCCTCCCAAAGTGTTGGGATTACAGGTGTGAGCCACTGTGCCCAGTCCTGCTATTTCCATGTTTTATTTCAGGGAGGGCTTGCATTACAATTGGCTGTCTTCTAGAGGTGCACTAATACAGTAGCCACAGGCCACAAGTGGCTATTTAGCTTAAAATTGAAGTTAAATTAAATTAAAAATTGAGTTTCTCAGTCATATTAGCCACACTCCAAATAATCAAAAGTGACTAGTGGCTACTGTATTGGAGAGTGGCGATATAGACTATTTTCTGTATTGCATAAGATTCCATTGGATAGTGTTGTTTAGATTGGGTATCTCTCTCATCTATAGGTAAAGTAAGGTTCTGCCAGTTCTACCCATAGTAAAACAGCAGACAAAGCCTTCTCTGGGCAAAAATAATTTCCATGACAAATGTGTCCTTGAATAACTAATAACAGATCATGTCAATCTATTTTCTGTATCATTAGTGTATTAAACATTTATTGACAACCAGAAACTATGCTGCTTCTTTTTGGAATAAAAAGCTGTCACTCAATTAACTCTCTGGGAAAGTTACTTTCCTAGGAGGTTGTTACTGCATTGAAGCAGATTTCTCTAGAGTGATTGTTAAATTATCTGCAGAGGGGAAACTGAAAAGACCTTCATAAAATAGGCAGGGGAAACGTATAAGACCTGGGGGCATGGTCCTATCCTTCCTTTCTAACAGCTTTTATCTGTTCTTTATATTCCCCATTATATGAGACTTGACTGGAAAAAGTGTTTCAAACCACAGCAAAATATTGAAAAACCATCACTTTAGACCATAGATGCTATAAAAGCCAAATGTATGGACACACTGGCATGTCTTCAGGGATCACTAGCCAAAGATCTTCTAAACCCAGTAGGTCTGAAAAGTATTTTCCATTCTCAGCACCAAGAAAGATGCCACAGGTATATCTAGCTAATTAGATAAACTGGTTTCAATTAATCATTGTGAACTGCCAAGCCATCAGCAGAGCTTAAAAATGGTCATTTCTTAGGCAACCCGTTACAATTTTCTCGATTACTTCTGAAACCCTCTAATATTTTTGGTAATATTCAAATCACAAAAAGCTGGATTCCTCCCATCTCCAAGTTAGGAAACTTAATTGCTTTACCTAAAGGGAAGGCTTCTCCCAGGGTCAGAACTATCTTTATAAGCTCTAAAGTGAAAATAATGCACAAAATTATAGATATGGTATAAATTCATAATCCTTCTACTGAATCCTAAATGTTTTGATTGGATTACCAAAATCCTCAGTTTTGATTGGATTACCACTTATATATTCTCAGCAACTGAATTTAAATGAAAGGCTAAGTATTTTACATTTCATAAGACATATATCATGAGATATTTTAAAAATAAAACTAAAAATCAAAAGAGTGGAAAAAAGTGACAATCATTTCATAGAGGTAAAAGGTTATTTCCAAGTACTATTTACTCCATAATTTACTACCAATGCTGTATTTATTGTCAACCAAACAAACAGCAAGGTAAATACTGAGAGATAATTTTATATAATACCAAACTTAACACTTCAAGATCTGGACCCTTGTTCTGAAAATAATGAAACAGATCTTGATGCACATATCCCTTGTGGAAAAAGGTGGCTATCTAAAGAATCACTTGACAAGAATTTTGTAACAGTCATAAATATTTAATTTTTAATTTTCTTCCAACATGGATATGTAAACAAGTAAGAAATAAATGATAAGGTTGGAAATTTAATGGCTTCTGTACACTAACGGAGTAATTTTGAATAGGTGAATAGGGTAATTGCTAGCTTTTTCTTTCTTTTTTTTTTTTTTGAGACAAGGCCTCACTCTGTTGCCCAGGCTGGAGTGCAGTGGTGTGATTATGACTTACTGCACTCTTGATCTCCAAGTTCAAGAGATCCTCCCACCTCAGCCTCCCAAGTACCTGGGACTACAGGCACGTGCTACCACATCCAGCTAATTTTGGTATTTTTTGTAGAGATGGGGTTTCACCATGTTGCCCAGGCTAGTCTCCAACTCTTAGGCTTAAGGGATCTTGCATGCCTTGGCCTCCCAAAGTGCTGGGATTATGGGGATGAGCTACTGGGCCTGGCCACTAGCTACTTTTTATTAAACCAAAAAAAGAACATGGGACACTGAAAAAGAGTATGATAGGGAAAAGAAGCTGCAGTATAGATGGCAGTCATACCAAAGAACTCATAGGAAAAATTGTATGCTCTTTAGTTTAAGTCTAATACTAAGCTTTGGAGCTAGCAAGTATTTAAAATAAAGCTGTATAACTTCTGATCTTGTAAAAAGTTTCCTTTTGTTTCTCCTCCCTTTAAACACTAATCTACATTTGCTGTGAGTGCTGAGTTTAAGATCTAATCCAGCAAAGGAATAAATGCAGTGCTGCATATTAAAGTTTCACACTAGGTGAGAGGTAAATAATTTAATATTACTCACACTGTTGACTTGGATCTGAGTCTGTCGTCATCTTAACATAGTTTGAAGGAAAGAGACCAGTCACCCCGTTGATTTCTCCTTGCCACCAATCAGGATCATCTTTGTTCATAACATTAATGAGTTGTCCCTTGGAGAAACTGAGCTCATCTTCATTATTCGCTGCATAGTCATACATAGCAATCACCTGACACACTATCACAAGAATAACAAATAGCACATTAAACTAATTAGTTATTCCTGCAAGGGTCAATCATTTGAAAGCTCCCTAGGACTTAAATTAATATTAAATATGAAAATAAGGGTAAAATTTCCCTTGAACTGCTCTCTTTCCCACCCTCCTTCCCCCTATTCCTGGTTTTACAAAAACAAGAATTTCCCAACTACAGTTAACAATCCATGTGAAGCACTTCAGTTTAAATATGATGGTGTAACCATTTCACATTCAAAGATTTCAAGGAGTTGAAGTGTTTCAAGTATCAGTGAATAGCTGACTGTTTCTACACTGAACTTTTTTCAGAAAGGAAATTCTCAGTGGCATGTTACTTTTAAGCAGACATAAGGAAAGAACACATTTTTAATGTTTTTCAAAGCCTGAGCTAATCTAAGAAGTTGCTGAGTTTTAACAAACTCCTCTAAAATGAAATACAAGTTAACCCACTTCCATACCAGGATGAAAGGCAGGTGTGGCTCTTTCACTACTTGGACCCAAAAGTTTAACGTGGCTGGCAGGAAACCATCCCTTCTGTCGCTTTTTTCCTCTGGCCTATAAAATTAGCAAAAGAAATATACAATTGAAAGATGAGATTAAAAATAATCATTGAGACATAACTTAAAAATTACAAAAACCATGAATGTGTAGTAAATATTTAATCTTGCCTAAACAGAGGTCTGGTCTTTGCTCTCAGCTCCTGGGAATTAATCTCTAAATCCTTGGACTATCCTGACTGGTAAGCGTGTGTTAGTTTACCTGTGACTGCTAGGTCATGCCAAATCTAACAATGCGACGTATGCTGGGGTGCTCTGGGTCATGCAGTATCAGCTCTACCTTGGTAGGGGATGGAGACTGAGTTCAGCCAAATGGGCAATCAACTATATCCATGAGGAACCCCAGTCAAAACTCTGGACAGTTTTTGCTGATTGACAATACTTTGCGCGCACTGTCACACATCATTGCCAGGAGGAGTTAATACTGTTCATGACTCCATCAGGAGAGGACAACTGGAAGCTCTGTTTTTGGAACTCTACTGCACTCTGCCCCATGTGTCTCTTCCCTTGGCTGATTTTAATCTGTATCCTTTCATTGCAATGAACTGTAACATGAGTGTAACAGCTGCAGTAAGTTCTGTAGTCCTTCTAGTGAATTACAGAACTTGAGAGTAGTCTTGAAGACCTCCAAACTTGCAGTTGGTTTCAAATATGAGCATGGCCTTGGGGGCCTCAAACTCAGCATTAGCCTTTCAAGTCGACATTAAACAACTGGAAGATACACTAAAATATACATCTCAAACTGCTGCTGAAAACAGCATCTGCAGAAGTCTATTTGGAGGTCTTTCAGGCTCAGAGTTCTCTGAATATCTCACAAAAATATTTATATTATAAAAAACATATCTAGAGTTCTCAAGTTCAACTCAACCCTTAAAATGGTGCAACCCACTACAAATACTTCTTGGAGCTTTGTTAATAATTAATCAGGAGGTCATAAGTAAAATTTGTAAAGCGTCATGTTTCCTACTTAGGTCCATCTTCAAAGTAAATCAGAAGGTGGAATTTCAGAGGGTTATTCAAGAAGGTATTAAATCTGAGCCCCCATTTTTCTTTAGGAATCCTAAGACTCCTGATTTGCAAGAATGAAGCTATGTTTATCCTCCATATTATAACTATATATCACTCATATAAAAATACAGCTATTATATCTCTTGTCATCTTTTAATCCCTAAAATGCTTTTTTAGCTTTAACTAGTAAGAAAATTTTAGAAGTGAGAGAAGGATCCTTTTCCTGTATCAAAACATATGCAATAACCTTCTATTAACATTTTAGGAAAAAACCAGGTTCATCTATGTCTGTATTGTCTTTCCTTGCAATGCTGTTTCAAAAACCTAAGACCACTAGGGGAGAGCCCAATTAGTAGTATTTTCTCAGCATACCACCTAGATCATGTCTTTCTCCTAGAGGCTATACCGCAAGCCTGGGACTATCCCAGGGAAAGATGATGCTGTGCTTTCCTTTAAGAAAGTCATCTGTGAGTTATAAAGGAATGCATTATTGGAAAACAACTATGTCTTTAGAGAAAATTATTCCTTAAATTGTTGCTTATAACATCAACTCATGCTAAAAACGTACATGCAAAAGACCAAAGGAAATATAATACAGTAAAATATTGATACTGATTACCTCTAGGTGGCATGATTATGGGTGATCTAAACATTTTTATTAATTTTATCTTTTTTATGGAGCATGTGATACTTTTATAATAAAATTTATAGATGCTGTTTAAAGAATATTACCTGTAACTCTCCTTGCCACCACCCACTTGTATTTTTCTTTAGAATTAATATTAACTGTCCTGGTGCAAGGCTAAGTTGTTCAGAACCAGAAGCAACATATGCTGAGGTTACCTGAGCAATCTCTGAAAAGAAGACAAACAAGAAACTATGAATTCAAGATTGCGACAGAGCAAACACTTTAGCAATTTTTTAAGATCACTACCATACATACCAGGTTTTTATTTGATGCTCCAGACTTGCTAGCATTCCCAAAACTCTATAAAGAAAAGATATCATGTTGTTTTATTATTTCCAACGATCCAGATGTAAAAGCACAAAGGTTAAACGGGAATTAGAGATTTCAAATTCCCAGGATTCCTTTTTCTTTAAATAAAGATGAAAATGACAATGAACTCCATGCAGTATTAACAAATAAGTGAAAAATCCAATATTTATGAGGAGATCTGGTCTGCTAATGTAATACATTATATATGAGTGGCTGATGTCAACCACTCACTCAACAGGAAGAGCTCATTTTCTGAACCTTAAATATTAAACATGACCCTCCAGGCCAAATGCACCCCCTTCATCAATGGTGTTAGCACCAACGCCCACTATGCACAACGTATGTGTCCTGGATATGTCAACGCATATGTTATTTTGCTCCTGCTTTCTCTAAGGGACCATGACTTATCTATGGATCTTGACAAATAGGAGACAATGCTTTTATTTTTATTTATTTATTTAACCATGCTCCCTGCAAACTGACTGAATCTGACTTAAGAACAAAAAATCCATATCCTGTGTAGCAAATATTACTTCTGTTTCACTTTAAAGGATAAACTGGCCCAACCACATTTTCTCTTTATAGGAATTTGAACAACAAAAGGGATGGGATTAAAAGAATTTTGTTCTGTTAGTGAACATAGCTGCTGTACAAGTATTAAGCAGAGTGGATGGTAATTAAAAGCTAACATTTTCTGAGTACTGTGTAACAGACACTGCTCTAAGAGGTTCCATATATTCTGCTATTTAATTTTCACAATAACACTATTAAGTAATTATGATTATTCCCATTTTACAGAGAAGGAAATTGAGGTACAGAAAGGTACAGTAACTTGTCCAAGGTCACCAAGCCTCTAAGTGGTATGGCTGAGTCAACCCAGATAGTCTGATTCTACCACACCAATGGTTCTCAGCATGTGGTTTGTAGAACCTGGAAATAGTCCTTGAGACTCTTGCAGGGGTCCATGGGATAAAAACTATTTTCATAAATATACTAAGACATTATTTGTCTTTTTCATTGTGTTGACATTTACAATGGTGAGTAAAATCACTGGTGCTCTAGCCGGAATCATGGCAGTGGCACTGAATGACACTACAGTAGTCAGTGTTCTTCACTGTCATGCACTCACAGTAAAACAAAGCCAGTTTCACTTAACAATGCCTTTAATGAAGCAGCAAAAAGTTTATTAAATCTTAATCCTCAATTCATACCTTTTAAAAATTCTGTGTAACTAAACAGAAGTGTGCCTAAAATACTTCTGCTGTATACTAAAGTATGATGGTTTTCATAAGGAAAGCATTTGTGTGACAAATTGTGCACTCAACTAGGTTTTTCATGGAACAACATTTTTACTTCAAACAACTAATAAAAAAACTATTTAGACTTGGGATTTAGCAAACCTTTTCTTAAAAATGAAGCCTGTCCCTTCAAGGATGACAGCTGACAGGATTTTTTGCCAATGATAAAATTCAAGATTTCAAGGGAAAATTAAAATTTTAGAAAATTTGTACCTACCATTGTGAGTCTGACAGTTTTCTAGTATTTAAAAACTTTTCTGATGGGTGGTGGTATTAACATATAATTTTTTGGATACTGTATAATGAAATGTGTCTACACAGGAAATATCTGCATAACTCAGTGATTCAATATTTTCCACATAAACAATGAGTAATGTTATCACATCATCCACGGGTAAAAGATCCATTCAATGTGCAAAACAGACTAGTGAATTTTAATGTAACAGTGAGAAGTGTTTACTGATAAGGCTTCAGATTCCATGTTGCAACTAATCTATAATGATTCAGCATTTGTCAAGTTTTAGTGTGGTAGAATCAAAAGAACATTTGTAGATATCTGCAAATGCTATTAAAATACTTCTTCATTTTCTCCCATGTATGTGTGAGGCTGAAGTTTTTTATACTTTAACCGAAAAAAATATTGTCACTGATTGAATACAGAAACAGACAAGAGAAACTAGCTGACTTCAATTAAGCCAGACTAAAGAGATTTGCAAAGATATACAAACAGCTTGTAATCTCAGCACTTTGGGAGGCCAAGGCAGGTGGATCACTGGAGGTTAGAAGTTCAAGACCAGCCTGGGCAATATGGTGAAAATCTGTCTCTACTAAAAACACAAAAATTAGCCAAGCATGGTAGCAAGTGCCTGTAATCCCAGCTACTCAGGAGGCTAAGGAGAGGCTGTAGTGACCCGAGATCACACCACTGCACTCTAGCTTGGGCAACAGAGCTAGACTCCATCTCAAAAAAATATATATATATACACATATGTATGTGTATATATGTGTGTCTTGCTAAACTTTGTTTTCATGATAAATATAGTTGTTTTTCATAAAAGTACGTTATTTATGTTACCATGTAATAGATTTAATTATTATTTTAAAATGAATAAATATATAATTTCACTGTTTTAATTTCTGATATGGTAAATATCATTAGCTATAATGCACATACTTTAAAAATCCCTATGGGGGTCCTCAATAATTTTTAAGATGGTAAAATTACTGAAACCAAAAAGATTAAGAACTTCTGCACTATACCATACTGGTGGTGGGATGAACTGTGCAGGAGCTCATGTAAGCCAAGTCACATTAATGTTAGAGCCTTAAAGTGAAAATTGGTGACTACTTCAAGGTGATCCTTTCTGTGTTTCTCTGAATCCAGATCTACTCCCTAGCTCTGTAATCATGAAGCTCAACCCTACCCTACATGTTTTGTTCTTAGAATTTCATGAAGTCTTGCCCCCTTTCTCTAACTGCAGTCATATAATAAATCCTATTTTACTGGAGCTACTGTGAGCAGTTTCCTTGTAACCAAAGCAACCTGATTAAAACCATAAACACGACCTCGTTTTAAGTATAAATCTTGATCAACAAGAATGGGTTGATTTTATTTTTAATACCAAAATACCTCTTGATCCTTTGGTTTGACATAGTTTGACGGAAAAATTCCACTTCTATTTCCAATACTTCCTGTCCACCACTCTCCATCTTTCTGAGTCACCAATATTTCTTCACCTTCTGTGAAAGTCAAATCTCCAGGTTCCACACTTGAATATGGATAAAGTGCAATATATTCTGTAGGAAATAAAGCAAAAAGAAGCAGATTCTGGTTGTAAGATTACAGAAGTGAAAAAGAAATTAAGTTATTCTCTAAGACATTGTATAAATTTGCTGTAAAAGACCTTATGCCTTCAGGAAACCTAATATAAAAAGATTTAAAGGTAGAAAAAGTAATGAAGCAATTATTTAATAATTCCTTAGAAAAAAAGTTATTTGAGGCCGGGCGTGGTGGCTCACACCTGTAATCCAAGCACTTTGGAGGCCAAGGCGGGCGGATCACCTGAGGTCGGGAGTTCAAGATCAGCCTGACCAACAAGATGAAACCCAGTCTTTATTTAAAAAAAAAAAAAAAAAGAAAGAAAGAAAAAAGTTATTTGACTTAACATAAAACTTTAGCTTATGGTTTCTTTTATTCCCAATTGTTTTATTATTTTTTTATCACAAAGAATTACCCAAAACTACAAACAGATATTAGTATCTCTATAAAGACACAGAGGCTCAGTGAGATTAAGTCACTCAGTTATTTAGATAATGGAGTAAATAGAAGAAAATATATTTTTTAACTTTTTATACAAAAAACATTTTAATCTGCTACATTATTTTCTCTTTAATTCTTTTAAGTAGACAGTTATGGAAACACCCAATATCCAGAAGACAGCAGCACTAGAAGCCAAGTTCTATCATGATGACCCAGCTCCTAGCACAGAGCTTGACTTAGAGTAGATGCTCAATAAATATTTGTTTATAAATGACCTTGAGGGAAATATCTACATTTTTATACTGCCTTTGACTTTTGTTTCTGTGATTGCCACTACTTAGAAAAAATAGCTAGTGACCTGGTTTTATAAGACTTTGTCTTTCTTTCTAATTTTATTTATATTTGCCAACATGAAATTTGATCTTAATATCATAAACTGGAGATGATCTGAAACACCATCTACAACCTATTTACTATTTGCATTCCCAGTACCACTTAATTAATTTAACAAAATTTAAAGTAATTACAAGGTTTAGGTACACTGCAATAAAAGTAGGGTCCTCTCCAACATGCTCCTCACTACTTTCTGATGCTCACCTCAAAGCACTCATTCCATAGTACACCTATGATTCCAGCCTCACTGATGACATGAGGTTTCCTAAACTTTTGCCCTCATTCCTTGGCTCATGCCATTCCCTCTGTCTAGAAGTGCATTCTCCTCCTTTGTCACTATGCTAGCTTCTACTCATTGTTTAGGATGATGCAACACTGCCACCTCTGTGGATTCATATGTCCTACTCTAAATTGGTTTTGTTCGCTCATTAAAAAATTTATCACAATTTTATGCTCCATTCTACTGTGAGCACTTTGGAAACTTTTATTCATCATTGTATTTTTCAGGCTCTAGCATAGAATCTTCAACATAATAGATACTGAATTGTTTAATTTAACATTAAACTGATTATTTTCAGCAAAACATAAAATGTACTTCAACTATTCAACTAACTTTATAACAGACTTATACATTTTATTTATAAATTTATGTAACTATTAAATAAGAGTATCATCTGAAATTAGGGTAATCTTTCATTTTTCATCACATTAACAAAATCAAAATAATTTACTAATCAAACAACCCAAAGGGATATAGAAAAAATTCTTTGCAATATTTATGATAAAGCATAACTTGGTCCTCCTTAATGATTCATATGGTACGCTGTAATTACAATTTATAAGCAACTAAATGAATTGAAATTCCCTTACCTCCTAAACATCTATCCCTGCAACACTTTTTATTTATGATGTTTTCAAACCAGTCTATGCTGAATTTTCATAGGACTGCCTTTCTAAAGTGCCAGGTGGTTTCATCCATATTTTTTCTATATTCTCAATATTCACATGAAATAGATAGTGGCAGATTTTTCTAATCTCACTTTAATGGTGAAGACACAGAAATCGGGAGAACAGCAACAATTTGAAGTCAGGTAGTTAGTCAAGAGCTAAATTGATTACTATCTAATTTACAAATTGCCAAAAGCTTACCTTCTCCAACTGAACAGGCTGCTGAGGTAGGTTTCTTATTAACAGCTGCATACAAAGTTTCTGGTCTGTCAAATACATAAACAAAAAAACAGTAAAGCAAAGAAATACTAGCGAAAAACAAGAAAGGTGATTTGATGCACGGCAGGTGTTAGCAGTGCATATTTTAGGGCTTTCTCAAACTAATCTAAATATAGTCTCAGTACACAGACTGGGAAGACTTATACACAATATCGTTCAGGATTAAGAACTGCCTAATTATAAACTTCCACATTTTAAAATATATTAAAAATTTTAATATGATTTATAAATAGGTTTTCAAATGTGAGATCTTTTGCCTTTTCAAAGAAACTTAAAAGACACCCACAAATTGGTAAGTAGGTAGTCTTTCGGTAAAGTACATATGGGGCTTAGTTTACTGTAGAAAAAAACAAGAGCAATACATACATTTTATTATTTGTTTACAATGCACTACATTAAAAAATAAAAATAATAAAACTTTGTTTTTTATTATCTCAGAAGCGCTGTAACATTAATTTTCATTTTAACTCAGGAATCTGTTTTCAAAAATCTGGAAGACTGTCCTGTTTAAGAAGTAGACACCTGTGGGATGTATCAGGGCTCCCCAGGATCTATGAGTAAATTACATAGTGAGGCAGTTTTCAAATAAACGGAAGGAGAACCTTATTATAACTACAGGCAACAACTAAAAGGACTGTCTTGTTTAATGCTAAATTCTCCATCATTGCAGGTTTTCAAGTTGCATGCCTTATCTGTTAGAAAAAACTGGTAACTGAATGAAAAATTAGAAGAAATGTCCTCTAAAACACTGAAACTTAATCTCTTTTTGCTTAAGTTTTCTTCTCTGTAAATGTTATGACCATAAAATAAGACAATTCCTATAAAGGAATTGTCTATAAAGGGCCTAGCACAGTGCATGCATACAAATGCCAGCTATATATAGTTGTTGTTCCTGTTACTACATTCTTCTAAATCCAAAATTCAGCTAGGTCCAGTGGCTCATGCCTGTAATCCCAGCACTTTGGGAGGCGGAGGAGGGCGGATCACCTGAGGTCAAGAGTTTGAGACCAGCCTGGCCAACACGGCAAAACCCCATCTCTACTAAAATATAAAAATTAGTATTTTAGTACTAGGTCAGGAGTTTGAGACCAGCCTGGTGAAGCCCCGTCTCTACTAAAAAAACAAAAATTTACTGGGTGTAGTGGCCGGCACCTGTAATCCCAGCTACTTGGGAGGCTGGGCAGGAGAAGTGCTTGAACCCAGAAGGCGAAGACTGCAGTGAGCAGTGATTGTGCCATTGCTCTCCAGCCTGGGCAAAAGAGTGAGACTCCATCTCAGAAAACAAATTAAATAAATAAATAAATCCAAAATTCCATGGTCAGGCTGAAAAGCAAATTTTTAGAAACTGAGCACTATCTTTCAGAAACATAGAAATTCAGCAGTGAAAGGATCTTTAAAGATTATTTGGCTTAAGCTTTTCATTCAATCAATTAGATAACTGAAGACTAAGTAGGTTATTCCTCACAGCCTGGCAAAAATAGCAGAGCCAAAACTCAAGCCTCTTGATTGCTAAAGCCCAGCATCTTTTCATCAAATCAGACTGTTTTTCTACCAACTTCCATATAAAACACAAGAGACAGTTACCCATAGCTATGTTATAGTACTTATTTCCATGTATTATATTTGACAACTTGACTCCCTACAGAGTAGGAAATAAAGGCCAGAGACCTGACCTATCTAGTTTTTAGTTTTTGTTCATTTGAAAATTTCATTCAATTGTTCATTCACTCATGCCTCTCCTCATTCATTCAGCTAATATGATTCAGAAGCTACTATGCATCAGGATTAGTACAGGCATGAAGTAACTGAAGAATGAACAAATAAAAAAAGACATGCGTCCCAACCTCATGGAGCTTATGATCTAATAAGGGATACTGGTTTTTTAAAAAATCAGTAACTATAATGCAGAGTGCTATAAACAATAAGAGAAGTTATATTCAAGGAATCTTGGAGACTAAGAAATGGGAATGCCCCAATTTGGCAAAGAGGAGGCCCTCAGTGAAGAGTTATTTAAATACTGACAATTGATAGTAAACAAGGGAACAATGCTTGAAAGAAAATGAAAAGTAACTTTTCTAACTGATCTATGGCACAAAGAAATAGCCAGGTGAGGTGGCTCATACCTGTAATTCCAGCATTTTGGGAGGTGAAGGTGGGAAGATCGCTTGAAAGCCCAAGAGTTTGAGACTAGCTTGGGATAACACAGCAAAACCCCATTTCTACAAATAATTTAAAAATTAACTGGGCGCAGTAGCGTGCACCTGTGGTCCCAGCTACTCCAGAAGCTAAGGTGGGAGGATTACTTAAGACTGGGTGGTCAAGGCTGCAGTGAGCCATGATCATACCATTGCACTCTAGCCTGGGCAACAGAGTGAGACCCTGTCTCAAAGACAAATAAAAAAGCAACAGATCTAAAATTTGAGTAGCTTGAAAATTTTATGAACCTGAAATAACTAGAATGGAAGATATTCTAAAGTGAAATATCTGAAGTATGGTTTTTTTCGTCCTAAGAATTACCTTTCTTTTATTTTTATTTTTATTTTTGAGATAGGGTATCACTCTGTCACCCAGGCTGGAGAGCAATGGCACCATCTTGACTCACTGCAACCTCTGCCTCCTGGTCTCAAGTGATTCTTAGCCTCCCAAGTAGCTGGAACTACAGGCATGAACCACCATGGCCAGCTAATTTTTGCAGTTTTTGTAGACACAGGGTTTCACCACATCGCCCAGGCTGGTCTCAAACTCCAGGGCTCAAGTGATCCACCTGCTTTGGCTTCCCAAAGTGCTGGGATTACAGGTGTGAGCCACCAGGGCCCGCCAGAATTACCTTCTGATATTCAAACTCAAGTATAAAATTTTTATCTTATTATACACTCAATCAGACCCTAGCTTACTCATTAGTGAAAATACCAACATCCACATCTCATAAAAACACACAAAGATCCTTACTCTTCGCGTTTTACTTCACTCCCAGGAATGATCTTGACATAAGATTTTGGAAACCATCCTCTTCTTCCATGCACCTCCCCAAACCACCAATTTTCTTGCTGCTCCAAGACAGTAATAATGTCATGTTTTGAGAAGTTCAAGTGGTTATCCTTCTTTGCAGTCCAGGAACAAAGGGCCTGTGCTTTTAGGTTTTCTACCACTTGTCCCTATGAATACAAAACCACAAAATTTTTAAAAAGACAATGGTAACCATGATTTCTGTTTCTGTGTATATAACATATTTACTGTTCAAACAGAGACTAGTTTGGTGTGGTGGTGACTTAAGATAACCTTAGTCTACTAATTGACTTTAAATTATAAACGACAGACAACTATGTGACTAGCTTTCTGTTAAGACAGACTGAAAACCCACCATTCAAAGAAACCTCATCACATCACTGGTAGAGAAAGTAAATAATGGGTACTCAAGAAATGTATTCATATATCTGTGAAATATGTATTATGGAACAAATAGAAAAGGAGTGTTAATGTAAATCTTTTTTCTCTTCCAGCTTCCAATGTAACTACAGATAATTCCATTTACTCCAGTAGGAAACGTAATTCGAATGCTTGGCTCGCTCTTGTTTTTCTGCTTTTCTCTTAACTTCCTTCTATTCTATTCATTCTTCTTTCTTTCCTCCTCTCTCAAAGGAAGGAGGGTTTTGTTCTTTTAATTAGGCTAAACTCTTCACTTATTCTACAAGTCTTCTATTATACCCTTTCAGTTTCTAAAAATATTTTATAACATTTAGTCCCTCTCTTCAATCTTCAATCCACTTCTCTACTTGTTTCTACTTCTGAATTCCTTAAAGAATAGTCTTAAACTTGTTTTCCAATTTCACTCCTCAATCCCTTCTAATTTAGGTTCAGCACTCATCACACTACTGAACCTCTTCCAGACAAGGTTATTAATAATATCAAAGCCAAAAGCTTCTTCCAAACCCTAATTCCTCTTGATCTCTAAACAGCTAACATCAAAATCCTTGTAGTTCCTGAAGCTCTCTGGTGATCGATGGCTCCTCTTTGTCCAACCCTTTTCTCTTACTGTTTCATATGACTTACGTCCCAAAATAATTTTTTTCTTGTAAATAAGACTTTTATTTATTTATTTATTTTATTGCATTTTAGGTTTTGGGGTACATGCGAAGAACATGCAAGACTGTTGCATAGGTACACACATGGCAGTGTGATTTGCTGCCTTCCTCCCCATCACCTATATCTGGCATTTCTCCCCATGCTAACTCTCCTCAACTCCCCACCTGCTGCTGTCCATCCCCTATTTCCCCCCCGACAGATCCCAGTGTGTGATGCTCCCCTCCCTGTGTCCATGTGTTCTCATTGTTCAACACCCACCTATGAGCGAGAACATGCGGTGTTTGATTTTCTGTTCTTGTGTCAGTTTGCCAAGAATGATGGTTTCCAGGTTCATCCATGTCCCTCTACAAAGGACACGAACTCATCGTTTTTGATGGCTGCATAATATTCCATGGTGTATATGTGCCACATTTTCCCTGTCCAGTCTATCATCGATGTGCATTTGGGTTGGTTCCAGGTCTTTGCTATTGTGAACAGTGCTGCAATAAACATTCGTGTGCATGTGTCCTTATAATAGAACGATTTATAATCCTTTGGATATATACCCAGTAATGGGATTGCTGGGTCAAATGGAATTTCTATTTCTAGGTCCTTGAGGAATCGCCACACTGTCTTCCACAATGGTTGAACTAATTTGCACTCCCACCAACAGTGTAAAAGTATTCCTATTTCTCCACATCCTCTCCAGCATCTGTTGTCTCCAGATTTTTTAATGATCGCCATTCTAACTGGCGTGAGATGGTATCTCAATGTAGTTTTGATTTGCATTTCTCTAATGACCAGTGATGATGACCATTTTTTCACATGTTTGTTGGCCTCATGTATGTATTCTTTTGAAAAGTGTCTGTTCATATCCTTCACCCACTTTTGAATGGGCTTGTTTTTTCTTGTAAATCTGTTTTACTTCTTTGTAGATTCTGTATATCAGCCCTTTGAAGATGGGTAGACTGCAAAAATTTTTTCCCATTCTGTTGGTTGCCGGTTCACTCTAATGACTGTTTCTTTTGCTGTGCAGAAGCTGTGGAGTTTGATTTGGTCCCATTTGTCTAGTGTGGCTTCTGCTGCCAGTGCTTTTGGTGTTTTGGTCATGAAGTCCTTGCCTGTGCTTATGTCCTGAATGGTTTTGCCTAGGTTTTCTTCTAGGGTTTTTATGGTGTTAGGTCTTATGTTTGAGTCTTTAATCCATCGGGAGTTAATTTTGGTGTAAGGTGTCAGGAAGGGGTCCAGTTTCTGCTTTCTGAACATGGCTAGCCAGTTTTCCCAACGCCATTTATTAAACAGGGAATCCTTTCCCCATTCCTTGTTTGTGTCAGGTTTGTCAAAGGTCAGATGGTTGTAGATGTGTTGTGTTGCCTCTGAAGCCTCTGTTCTGTTCCATTGGTCTATATCTCTGTTTTGGTACCAGTACTATGCCGTTTTGATTACCGTAGCCTTGTAGTATAGTTTGAAGTCTGGTAGTGTGATGCCTCCCGCTTTGTTCTTTTTGCTTAGAATTGACTTGGCTATGCAGGCTCTCTTTTGGTTCCATATGAAGTTTAAGGTGGTTTTTTCCAGTTCTGTGAAGAAGGTCATTGGTAGCTTGATGGGGATAGCATTGCATCTGTAAATTACTTTGGGCAGTATGGCCATTTTCACGATATTGATTCTTCCCAACCATGAACATGGAATGTTTCTCCATCTGTTTGTGTCCTCTCTTATTTCCTTGAGCAGTGGTTTGTAGTTCTCCTTGAAGAGGTCCTTTATGTTCCTTGTTAGTTGTATTCCTAGGTATTTTATTCTCTTTGTAGCAATTGTGAATGGCAGTTCGTTCTTGATTTGGCTCTCTTTAAGTTCATTATTGGCGTACAGGAATGCTTGTGATTTCTGCATATTGATTTTGTATCCTGAGACTTTGCTGAAGTTGCTTATCAGTTTTAGAAGATTTTGGGCTGAGACGATGGGGTCTTCTAGATATACAATCATGTTGTCTGCAAATAGAGACAATTTGACTTCCTCCTTTCCTAACTGAATACCCTTTATTTCTTTTTCTTGCCTGATTGCTCTGGCTAGCACTTCCAATACTATATTGAATAGGAGTGGTGAGAGAGGGCATCCTTGTCTAGTGCCAGATTTCAAAAGGAATGCTTCCAGTTTTTGCCCATTCGGTATGATATTGGCTGTTGGTTTGTCGTAAATAGCTTTTATTATTTTGAGATATGTTCCGTCAATATCTAGTTTATTGAGGGTTTTTAGCATAAAGGGTTGTTGAATTTTGTCAAAGGCCTTCTCTGCATCTATTGAGATAATCATGTGGTTTTTTGTCTTTGATTCTGTTTATGTGGTGAATTACGTTTATAGACTTGCGTATGTTGAACCAGTCTTGCATCCCCCGGGATGAAGCCTACTTGATCATGGTGGATAAGCTTTTTGATGCGCTGCTGCAATCGGTTTGCCAGTATTTTATTGAAGATTTTTGCATCTATGTTCATCATGGATATTGGCCTGAAGTTTTCTTTTCTTGCTGAGTCTCTGCCAGGTTTTGGTATCAGGATGATGTTGGTCTCATAGAATGATTTGGGAAGGATTCCCTCTTTTGGATTGTTTGTAATAGTTTCAGAAGGAATGGTACCAGCTCCTCTTTGTATGTCTGGTAGAATTCAGCTGTGAACCCATCTGGACCTGGGCTTTTTTGGTTGGTAGGCTATTAATTGCTGCCTCAACTTCAGCCCTTGTTATTGGTCTATTCAGGGTTTCAACTTCTTCCTGGTTTAGGCTTGGGAGGATGCAAGTTCCAGGAATTTATCCGTTTCTTCCAGGTTTACTAGTTTATGTGTATAGAGTTGTTTGTAATAATCTCTGATGATGGTTTGTATTTCTGTGGAATCTGTGGTGATATCCCCTTTATTGTTTTTTATTGCATCTGTTTGATTATTCTCTCTTTTCTTTTTTATTAATCTGGCTAGTGGTCTGCCTATTTTGTTGATCTTTTCGAAAAACCAGCTCCTGGATTTATTGATTTTTTGAAGGGTTTTTGTGTTTCTATCTCCTTCAGTTCTGCTCTGATCTTAGTTATTTCTTGTCTTCTGCTAGGTTTTGAGTTTTTTTATCTTGCTCCTCTAGCTCTTTCAATTTTGACAATAGGGTGTCAATTTTAGATCTCTCCTTGCTTCTCATGTGGGCATTTATTGCTATATACTTTCCTCTAGAGACTGCTTTAAATGTGTCCCAGAGATTCTGGTATGTTGTGTCTTCGTTCTCGTTGGTTTCAAAGAACATCTTTATTTCTGCCTTCATTTCATTGTTTATCCAGTCAACATTCAAGAGTCAGTTGTTCAGTTTCCATGAAGCTGTGCGGTTCTGAGTTAGTTTCTCAATTCTGAGTTCTAACTTGATTGCACTGTGGTCTGAGAGACTGTTTGTTATGCTTTCCGTTCTTCTGCATTTGCTGAGGAGTGATTTACTTCCAATTATGTAGTCAGTTTTAGAGTAGCTGCAATGTGGTGCTGAGAAGAATGTATATTCTGTGGATTTGGGGTGGAGAGTTCTGTAAATGTCTATTAGGTTGGCTTGGTCGACGTCTGACCTCAAGTCCTGGATATCCTTGTTAATTTTCTGTCTCATTGATCTAATATTGACAATGGGGTGTTAACGTCTCCCACTATTACTGTGTGGGAATCTAAGTCTCTTTACAAGTCATTAAGAACTTGCCTTATGTATCTGGGTGCTCCTGTACTGGGTGCGCATATATTTAGGATCGTTAGCTCTTCTTGTTGCATTGATCCTTTTACCATTATGTAATGTTCTTCTTTGTCTCTTTTGATCTTTGTTGGTTTAAAGTCTATTTTATCAGAGACGAGAATTACAACTCCTATTTTTTTTTTGCTCTCCATTTGCCTGGTAAATCTTCCTTCATCCCTTTATTTTGAGCCTTTGTGTATCCTTGTATGTGAGATGGGTTTCCTGGATACAGCACACCAATGGGTTTTGGCTTTTTATCCAATTTGCCAGTCTGTGTCTTTTGATTGGGGCATTTAGCCCATTTACATTTAGGGTTAATATTGTTATGTGTGAATCTGATCCTGCCATTTTGATGCTAGCTGGCTGTTTTGCCCATTAGTTGATAGTTTCTTCATTGTGTTGATGCTCTTTACCATTTGGTATGTTTTTGGAGTGGCTGGTACTGGTTGTTCCTTTCTATGTTTAGTGCCTCTTTCAGGAGCTCTTGTAAAGCAGGCCTGGTGGTGATGAAATCTCTGAGTACTTGCTTGTTTGCAAAGGATTTTATTTTTCCTTCACTTATGAAGCTTAGTTTGGCTGGATATGAAATTCTGGGTTGGAAGTTCCTCTCTTTAAGAATGTTGAATATTGGCCCCCACTCTCTTCTGGCTTGTAGGGTTTCTGCTGAAAGATCTGCTGTGAGTCTGATGGGCTTCCCTATGTGGGTAACCCGACCTTTCTCTCTGGCTGCCCTTAGCATTTTCTCCTTCATTTCAACCCTGGTGAATCCGATGATTGTGTGCCTTGGGGTTGCTCTTCTTGAGGAATATCTTTGTGGTGTTCTCTGTATTTCCTGGACTTGAATATTGGCCTGCCTTGCTAGGTTGGGGAAGTTTTCCAGGATAATATCCTGAAGAGTATTTTCCAGCTTGGATTCATTCTCTCCGTCACATTCAGGTACACCTATCAAACGTAGATTAGGTCTTTTCACATAGTCCCATATTTCTTGGAGACTTTGTTCCTTCCTTTTTACCCTTTTTTCTCTAATCTTGCCTTCTCCTTTTATTTCATTGAGTTGATATTCGACCTCTGATATACTTTCTTCTGCTTGGTCAATTCGGCTGTTGAAACTTATGTATGCTTTGCGAAGTTCTCATGTTGTGTTTTTCAGCTCCATCAATTCACTTATATTCCTCTCTAAGTTGTTTATACTCATTAGCATTTTGTCAAATCTTTTTTCAAGGTTCTTAGTTTCTTTGCATTGGGTTAGAACATGTTCTTTCAGCTCACAGAAGTTTCTTATTACCCACCTTCTGAAGCCTGATTCTGTCAATTCATCACACTCATTCTCCATCCAGCCTTGTTCCCTTGCTGGTGAGGAGTTGTGATCCCTTGTAGGAGGAGAGGCGTTCTGGTTTTGGGTGTTTTCCTCCTTTTTGCACTGTTTTCTTCCCATCTTTGTGTATTTATCCACCTGTCATCTTCGTAGCTGTTGACTTTCAGATTGGGTCTCTGAGTGGATGTCCAGTTTGTTGATGATGAAGTTATTACTTTCTGTTTCTTAGTTTTCCTTCTAACAGTCTGGCCCCTCTGCTGTAGGACTGCTGAGGTCCCCTCCAGGCCCTGCTTGCCTGGGGATCACCTGCAGCGGCTGCAGAACAGTAAGGGTTGTTGCCAGTTTCTTCTGCTGCTATCTTTGTCCCAGAAGGATACCCGCCAGATGTCAGTCTGAGCTCTCCTTTATGAGGTGACTCTTTGGATATACGGGGCTCAGGGAGCTGCTTGAGGAGACAGTCTGTCTTTTATAGGAGCTCAAGTGCTGAGCTGTGAGCTCCATTGTTCATTCAGGGCTGCTGGGCAGGTACTTGTTTAAGTCTGCTGCAGCAGAGCTCATAAATCCCCTGCTTTTTTTTTTTCCCAGGTGCTCTGTCCCGGGGGAGTTAGGGCTTTATTCATGAGTTTCTGTTGTGCTGCTGCCTTTTTTCAGGGCTGCCTTGCCCAGCAAGGAGGCAGCCTAGTCACTGTCTGCCTACAGAGGCTTTCCTGAGCTGCTGTGGGCTCCGCCCAGCTGCCATGCAAACTTCCCTGCAGTCCTGTTTATACGGGTGTAGTTAGAACTGCCTCAGCAATGGCAACCCACCTCTATAATGGCGGACTCTCTCTGTAATGGCGGGCTGCCTCAGCAATGGCAAACTACCTCCGTAGTGGTGGACTGCCTCGGTAATTGTGGACGCCCCTCCCCCACAGAGCTGGACCATTCCGGGTTCAGTTGTGCTTTTTGTGAAACTCAATCCAGAGCGTTTCCGATTGCTTTTTTTTTGTGGGGGGTGGGACCAGCCGAGCCTGATCACCTGGCTCCCTGCCTCAGAGCCCTTTTTTGTTTTGAATGGTGGACTCTGATCTGTGTTATTTCCCGTGCGGCAAGCCACTGCACCGGCTGAAACAGCTGCACTGAGATTCGTGGTGCTTTTTTGCGCGCGAATCTCCTGGCCTGGCTCCCTGTTTCAGTCCCCTTTTTAATCAGCTGAATGGGCAGTTCTGTCTCCCAGGAGCTCCAATCGCCAGCTAAAACGGTGCCTGGACCCGTGTATTTTGTACAGAGAACCGCCACGCTGGGGCACTGGCCAAACAGCCGCGCCGGCCAAAACAGCCGCGCCGGCCAAAACAGCCATGCTGGTGACCTGTGGGGCTCCTCCGCCTGGGAATCTCCTGGTCTGTGGGCAATAAAAATCCGTCTGGAAATGAGGCGTCCACTCGCCCTCCGTGCTTTCGCTCGGAGCTGCAATCCTGAGCTGCTCCTAATTGGCCATCTTGGATCCCTGTCCCTCTTCCCAAAATAATCTTAATTACGTCTATGACTTCTCAAACCTATATTTTCAGTGTAATTTTATCTCCTGAGCTCCAGACTTGTATATCAAACTGCCTACTGGGTGTTTCTACCAAGCTGTCCCTAATACACATACCTTAAACTTAGCATGTCTGAAACGTAATCATTTTTAGAACCTACCAAACCCACTCCTCCTGCACTGTTTACCAAAGACAATGATACTACTATCCTTTTGGTTCCTCAAGCTAAAGACTCTGAAAAATGATCTTTAACTCCTATTCCTCATTCTCCACATTCAATGGATTATCTAATTTATATCAACTCCTAATAATCTTCTAAATATGTCTCCTCTTTCCTATATCTTAATTACCACAGCACTTGTTCAAACCATCATCTCTTGTAATTTAGCTGTTGTAATATCCTTCCCTAACTGGTTTTCTTCTGCTAATCCAGCCTCTATGTTAGTGCCAGAGTTATCTTTCTAAAACATACACAACTCTACTTTTCAAAATCTTCAGGGACTTTCCACTGCCAAGTTGCCTAGCATGGTATTAAATGCTTCCCAAATAAACCCCAACTTCTCTCTCCAACTTCGCTTAATCCTTTCTCCATGAATCCTGTACTCTAGCCACATCATTAACAATTCTTGTTTCCTGCAAATATCTTTTGTTAACATGCCTCGGTAACTTTCCCTAAATTGTTCTTTCATGGTAATAACCTTCCTTCTCTGGTGAAATCTTATCTTTGAAGGCCCTACTCAAATACCTTGTCCTTTGTGAAGGCTGCTCTAATTCTCATCAATTGAGTAAGATACTCTCTTCTCTGTATACCCCCTAAAGACTTTGTAGATATCTTTATTACAGCATTTCTCATGCTTTACAGTTTATGTCTGTCACGTTCATTAGATTATGATCTACTCAATGGTGAGATTCTGGTTAAAAACAAATTTTTTAGAGCAGGGGCTCATTCTGTTGCTCAGGCTGGAGTATAGTGGTATGATCATAATTTGTTGCAGCCTCAAACTCCTGGGCTTAAGTGATCCTCCCACCTCAGCCTCCCAAGTGGCTAGAACTACAGGCACATGCTACTATGCCCAGTTAATTTTTAAATTTTTGTAGAGATGGGGTCTTGCTATGTTGCCCAGGCTGATCTTGAACTCCTGGCCTCAAGCAATCCTCCCATCTTGGTCTCCCAAAGAGCTGGGAGCATAGGCACTGAGCCACTGTGCCTGGTGTCAATGTCAGGTATTTTTTAATTTTTTTCCTTAAATTTCTAGCACATAATAAAATGTCTAGAACCTATGTCATGGCATTTTTTGAGTAAAGGTGAAATCTGGAAAACTTTACTCTGATGAAGTCTGCAATTTCAAAAAATAATGTTAACATAACAATATTGCAATGGTTATATCTAGATCAGATGCTAAATATATGTTAAAAAGTTCCAACATTCCCAGAAAAATAACTTAAGGAAAAAAAACAACAAAAACCCTCAAGCCCAAGTCTCTTATCTTTTTATAATAACCAAAAATCAAGTACAAAATATCATGAGATTTATAAAAATAACATTTTAAACCTAGAAACCTTAACTGCTAGCAACTTGATATTACAAATAAGAATTGTTGAGAAACATCTAAGTAACAGTCATTTCTTCAATTTCACATCACATATGAATGATAAGAAAGAAACTGAATGCTATAAACTCTGGTTGAATGAGTGAATGGTCCCTTTGTACATAATTTTCATTCTATTTTATATGAATCAGGAGCAAATTCAAAGAATAAAGTCCATAAAAATAACAGACAACATACCTGTCCATGAATAGGTGATACAGATCCAGGGGACACAGTTCGAGTGAAGGCTGATTTTTTCTGCCATGATGTATTTACAGTTAGGTTTGAAAAAGATACATTTTGATAATCAGTCACTGATGCTGGTTGATTTGAAGAAAGCGGTCTGCAAATATAACACTTTAATATAAGTATACTTACTTGTTTAGAGCTTAATGAAGTACTACTAATTTATCAACCTGTATATTTTATACACTGTGCTTACTTACAATTTGTGGGAATAAAGAATTCATTAACAAACTACTGACCCATGTTTTCACTTACTAAATTTCAGTATTAAATCTGGAACAAAAGGTACTCTTGAAGAGTACAACCCAGATTACACTATGATGAAGTAGTAGGCTGATACAACTATATATTAGGTATTTATACATTTGCAGAACCATATAAACTTTACTGTTAGCTAAAAACGTACTCAGAGGAAGTTGAGGTAGCAGATAAAGAAACTGTAGGAGGAAGTAAGGCCTTCTTTGGAGACACAGCTTTTTCATTTTCACTTGATGGCATTTTTTCTACATAATTGCATGGAAACCAGCCAAAATGTCCTTGAAAACTACCATAAAGCCAACCAGGTTCTCCTTTGGTTTTTTCATCAACCTACGGAAGTAAAAAGAAGGATTAACAGTGCTTAGAAATTCACACATTTACAATAGAAAGATGACAAAGACGGTTGTATAGTATTCTCATTTTCAGAATTAAGCCCATCTAATTAAATAGCTAAGGCATTTTCTACAAATTAATAGGCTACTATTTCTAGTGATTGGCAAGCTGTCTTTTTAATTTTTAATTTTATCCAATTTATATGAAAATATTTTACAAAGACAAATAGCATTATATATGGCTAATGAAAGAAAACAATCTTCCCCTATCTCATGACTCCTATGCCCTGAGTTTCACTCCTAACCTGCCATTCTTCCTGGTTTCTTCTGTATCACCATTTATATTTCTAAATAACATATTTATACTGCTATTTCTTGAATTTTTTTTAATTTTAGACATTATTGATTGGCCTTTGGCTATGGAAAATGAAGATTTACCTCTCTTTCACTGCAGCCTCTTAGTCTACCAATACTGTTGTATCTTAATTTTTATTTAAATTATATTTAATGTTTATACTATTATGACTATGTTTAAATATTTCATATGTGAGTCATGCAGCAGGCTGCTGATTGAATTTTCATTTTTGGTTTTTGGGTTTTTTTTTTTTTTTTGAGACAGATTTTTGCTCTTGTTGCCTAGGATGGAGTGCAATAGCGTGATCTCGGCTCACTGCAACCTCCCCTCCTAGGTTCAAGCAATTCTCCTGCCTCAGCCTCCCTAGTAGCTAGGATTACAAGTGCCCACCACCACATCCAGCTAATTTTTTGTATTTTTAGTAAAGACGGGGTTTCACTATATTGGCCAGGCTGGTCTCAAACTCCTGACCTCAGGAGATCCACCCGCCTCAGCCTCCCAAAGTGCTGGGATTACAGGCATAAGTCAACGCGCCTGGCTTAAATTTCCTTTTTTGTAAACTTTCTATTTTCCTATAATCGTCATTTATTTATTTTTTTTTGCTTAGTTTTTTTCTGTTCTTGGTACACAGTCTTTTTGAACTCTCTAACAGAACAATAAAACCTTCTCTGAATACTATTTTCCAATTGGTAAATATGTCAGGTGACTTATCAATTTCATTTCTTCTCCCAGACATTTTTCTTCTACAGTGTGACATCCTCCAACCTCACAGTGTCTCTTCCCCTGCTTCTTGGTCCTTGTTCCTTAAACACTAAGGACAGCCTCAAGTTTATCACTGGCTTTCTTGCCTCATGATATACCCTTCTTGAACAGGCCCACTTACTCCTATAGTTTGATCAGTCCTCTGTGCAATAATGAATCCAAAAGCTATGATCTCGGTAATGACTTCTTCCCAAAGCAATATGCGTATACTTTCAACTATTTGCAAGATATCTTCAAGTGGATGTCCCATGGGAACGTCCAAGTCAAATTTAAGACTGAACTTTTCTCCTCCATCCCCTCCTTCTCCTAAATTCCTCTATTATTCACACCACCAAAAATTTAGCCATTCTAAATAAAAAATCTTTGGCTCTTACCTCTTTTTACACTTCCACATCCAAACTACTGAGTCTGTCACTAAAGACTTTTCTAATGTGTCAACCCACCCTCACTGCCCTACTTCAGGCTTTTTTTCATTTCACACCTAAGATTATTATGATTTTTACTCATCCTTCAAGATTTTAACTGTCCCCAACCCAAGCCAGAATTATTTCATATATAACTGTCATAATTAGCATTACATACACTATATACATGTAATTACATTTAATTATGTAGCTAATACATAAGCATATGTACTTACTACAGATAATTTATATGTAAATAACTTATTTACATATATCTCTTCCATTTGTCTGTGAGCCTTTTTATTGACCCCTACTGTCTAGCATCATAGAAATCACTTAACTCACTGAATAAATGAATATGGTAGCGGTGTCTCTGTTCTCCAATCTATCTTCCATACCTTTCTAAAACACAGACTTAACAGTGTTACATCTATTAACATCATGTCAAATCCATTAAGGTTTTTTAAAACTGCTTTTTGAGATATCATTAATATAAATTTCACGTTTAAGGTGTTAAATTTGATGTTTTGACATATGTATACACCTGTGAAAAATCACCACAATCAAGATAGCAAACATTTCCATCACCCATAAAAGTTTCCTTACTATAAGTCCTCCAGCTCATCCCTCCCCATGACCTTCCCCACCATCTCTAGGAAAACACTGGCCTGTTTTCTGCACTATATATTAGTTTGCATTTTCTAAAATTTTATATAAATAAAATCATACTATATGCATCCTTTTTGTCTGCCTTTTTCCACTCAAGGCATCCATATAGTATGAAAGGTTTGTTCCTTTCAAATGTTGGTAGACATTTAAGTTTTTTCTAGTTTTTGGTTATTACAAAAAAGCTGCTATGAACATTTGTCTTCATATAGACATGTTTTCAGTTTTCTGGTGTAAATACTGAAGAGTGTAATGACGGAGTCACATGGTAGGTACATGTTTTAACTTTTTTAACGGCTTATGGAGATAAAATTCACATTCCATATAATCCCTCCATTAAAGTACACAATTAAATGGATTTTAATATATTCAAAGAGTTATGGGATTATTACCACAATAAATTACAGAATTTTTTTCCTCAAAAAGAAACACTATTTCTTAGATTCTTTGTCATATCTAAGAAACTAAAAAATCTTTGAGTAACCCAAAGTTGTAAAGATTTTCTCTGTTTTCTTCTAAAAGTGCTACAGTTTTAGGTCCACATTTTATCTATTTTGAGTTAATCTGTGTATATGTTGCAAGGAACAAACTGAAATTCATTTTTTTGCATATGAATATCCCTTATTCCAATACCATTTGCTATACATGTAGCATGAATCTACTTACCTATTCTGTTCCATTGATCTATTTTCCTATCTAGATGCTAATATCAAAACTGTTTTGACTGCTGTAACTTTTATAATAAGCCTTAAATTCAGGTACTAAAAGATCTCCAACTTTGTTCATTTTCAAAGTTATTGTGGTTTTGAATCAGCTCGTCATTTGCTACAAAAAAAACCTGCTGAAATTTTTGTTGTTATTGTCATAGAGATGAGGTCTTGCTTTGTTTCCCAGGTTGGTTTCGAACTCCTGGCCTCAAGCAATCCTCCCATTTTGGTCTCCCAAAGTGCTGGGATTACAGGTGTGGGTCACAGCACCTGGCTGCCTGCTAAAGTCTTAATTAAAATTGCTTTGAGTCTGTGTAAGAATTTGAGAAGAACTGACTTCTTATCTTTTTCTAAAAAAATTTGTTTTGTTTATATAGTACTTAAAAGAAGAACTGACTTCTTACCAATACTGAGTCTTCCAATCCATGAACACTATATATCTCTCCATTTATTTAGCACTTTAATATTTTTCAATAAAACTTTATAATTTTCAATAAATAGGTCTTGCAAATCTTTTATCAGTTTTATCTGTATTTCATATTTTTATGCAATTGTACATGGTATTTTTAATTTCAATTTCTGAATAGTCATCATTTCTACACAGAAATACAACTGATTTTTTTATATTGATCTTGTATTCTGCAACCTTGCTAAACTCATTTAAATAGTTCTAGTAGCTTTTTTAAATAGATTCTATGAGACTTTCTGTATAGATTATCATGTCTTCTGCAAATAAATACAGTCTGTCTTTTCCTTTTCCAATCTTGATTCTTTTTACTCTATGGTAAGCCACTTCAGACCCATTAGGTTTTTTATCCTAGCAGATGTTGTCTCTCTAGTTTAAAGCTTTTAAAAGTTCAAACTTCTTAGAGCAGAATTCGAATACTCTGAAATTACAGTTTCAGGTTTCTACTTACCTTTCGAGCTTCATCTCCTACCACTTGTTCGATTTTCTAGGCAAATGCTTATATGACATCCTTTAGAAACACCTGGTACATGCAAGCCTCAATGTTTTTATTTAAGGTATTCCCTTCTGCCCAGAATGTTACATGGTTTAGAGGAAATACTATATAGACCTGAGAGTTAAAAGAACCACATTTCAGTCTTAGCCATGCTACCTGGTTATCCTTCATTAAGATAATGAATGCTATCTAGTATGTTTGGTCATCTACAAATTTTGGGGGGAAATACCTGTGCTGCTCTTCACTAGGGTATCTTTCAGAATTAAATTGAATACCTAAGAGTGGAATGACTGAGTCACATGGTAGGTACATGTTTCAGAATTAAATTGAGCATATTTATGAAAGCTCTTTGGAAACTGTAAAGCACTAAGAAAATATAAGGCATAATCCTTTAAGGCCTTCCTCTATCCTACTCTTGGGAAAAATGTTCCAATTTTATTTGGTTGTTTTTCCTTCATTTTTTGGGTTCCCACAGTACTTTATTTATATAAATTAGTATGGAAATTTATGTTATATTTTGTATAGTAATATACATTTCTGTCTTTTCCTAGACTATGGTCTCCTTGCTCATTTTTGTATGTCAACAGAGGCACATGGTTAGAAACTCAATAAATGTTAACTTGAATGGACTATTCTAAATTTGATTAACAACACACTTAAAGCTTAATTAATAATAAATGGATTTATTATTAGGGCAACTTCATTTATGTTTATGGCAAATAATTCTCATTTTAATGTTGTATGTCTGGCTATTTATTATATTATGAATGAAATATTTAGAAAATTTCTAAACCAGAGCTGCTATGGTTAAACAATATGGTGTCACAGTAATGTAACTACCATAAAAGGGTGTTCTAATGTAGTTAGAATGAAAGGAAACACTTATGAAATATTATCCTGTAAATCTAGTTTAAGAGTAGTTTAAAATAGCTAAGCCTGCCAGGCATGGTGGTTCATGCCTGTAATCACAGCACTTGGTCAGGGGTTTGAAACAAGCCTACGCAACATAGTGAGACTCCATCTCTTAAAAAAAAGAAAAATTAGCCCGGTATGGCGGTGTGTGCTTGTAGTCTCCACTACTCAGGAGGTTGAGGTGGGAGGAGGATAGCGTGAGCTCAGGTGGGTCGAGGCTGCAGTGAGCCGTGATCATGCCACTGCACTCCAGCCTGAGTAACAGATCGAGACTCAGTCTCAAACATAAATGAATAGACAGATAGATAAGCCAGAGCAATAAAAATACAGACAAGAGGCTGGGCGCGGTGGCTCATGCCTGTAATCCCAGCACTTTGGGAGGCCAAGGCAGGTGGATCACCTAAGGTCAGGAGTTCAAGACCAGCCTAGCCAACATGGTGAAACCCCATCTCTCCTAAAAATACAAAAAAATTAGCTGGGTATAGTGGCAGACATCTGTAAACCCAGCTACTGAGGAGGCTGAGACAGGAGAATTGCTTGAATCCAGGAGGCAGAGGTTGCAGTGAGCCGAGATCACGCCATTGCACTCCAGGCTGGGCAACAAGAGCAAAACTCCGTCTCAAAAAAAAAAGAAAAAAACCAATGCAGAGAAGAATAAAATAAACCCTGAGGAATTACACAAACTAAAGTATTTCAGTGCGGCAGAATGCTCAGCATTACACCTGATTTAAATGTATGGTCTCGGACATGGATGAAGCTGGAAACCATCATTCTCAGCAAACTAAGACCGGAACAGAAAACCAAACATGGCATGTTTTCACTCATAAGTGGGAGGTGAACAATGAGAATACATGGACACAGGGGAAGGGAACAACACACACCAGGGCCTGTTGGGGGGGTGGGGGGGTTAAGGGAGGAATAGCATTAGGAGAAATACCAAATGGAGATGACAGATGACGAGTTGATGGGTACAGCAAACTACCATCGCACGTGTATAACTATATAACAAACCTGCACGTTCTGCCCATGTATCCCAGAACTGTGTGTGTGTGTGTGTGTGTGTGTGTGTGTGTGTGTGTGTGTGTGTGTGTGTCTGTGTGTCTGTGTATAAAATGTATGGTCTCGAGATAAGGAATCACTGTAAGCTATGAGTATTGGCTAAATATGTACACATACGTATATACACACACACACACATTTACCACATTTACTTATATGCCCTTCCTACTTTCCTTTCTACCTTCCTTCCTTCACTGACTGACTCGGCTGGCTGGCTGACTTTGAGACAGGGTCTGTCACCCAGTCTAGGGTGCAGTGGCACGATCACAGGTCACTGTAGCCTTGACCTCCAGGGCTGAAGTGATCCTGCCACTTCAGTCTCCTGAGCAGATGGGACTACAGGTGCATACCACCAAATCTGCTATTTTTTTTTTTTTACTTTTTATAGAAACAAGGTCTTCCTATGTTGCCCATACTGGTCTCTAACTCCTGTGCTTACGTGCTACTCCTGACTTGGCCTCTCAAAGTGCTGGGATTACAGGTGTGCACCTGTACCTGGCCACAAACTTTTACAAGCATTAAATTCTATAATACTTTTTCCTAGTGGTTTCAACCTAATCAAGAAGAAAAATCCATTCATTTATTCTTTAGAGTTAGACCAAGTTGTTTTAGTAAGAGGTCAATTCTAATATATTTCCCATCTGTCACTTATAGTCGTAATTAATTTTTGGTTATCAACTTACATACTCAGTTAAACTGAACATTTTACATAAATTCTCACAGGCCTAGCAAAACTACTTATTACTTCTTCTTAATAACTTATTAATTAATGCTAGCAAAATAGCATTAACAGATTGGAAGACTAGAAAAACATTTCAGTTTGTCATCAAAATGTGGCCAACACTCAGTGGAATTTCTAATCCTTTTCACTTTCAAGGAAACCTCCTTTACCACCCTCATCCATTAAGTTGATCAGACCTTGCCTCTTATCTTACCAGGAATATGGATGCCCTCAGACTTGACTTCATCTTCTACTTCAGAAAAATTTATTTATAATCCCTCCCACCCTTTCCTCCTGCCCTCTCTAATCACAAAGGAAAAGGTATTCAGTCCTTCTACCACTCTCTTTCAGTGCTCCAGATTCCAGCCCTTCTAGCCTTTTCAAGAATCTTCCTGGTCTCCATCTATTAGTCAGGACAGGGAGGTTTGACAGGGAACATGAAGTGCCTTCCTGATGCTGTATGTCCTATACACTGATTTGAGTGGGGCTTCACAGATACATAGATGTGTACAAATTATTTGAGCTGTACACTTATGGTTGTACACTTTGCTATATGTAAATTATACTTTAATTAGAAAAACAATCTCTCTCTGTTATTTATTCTCTTTCCATTATCATTAGCCTGTTTCCTCTCTGCAAATCCTTTTATCATTATTTAAACTTGCTCAAATTTCAGCCAACTTAAAAAAAAAAGAACTTCCCTCAACCCACATTCCTCATTATTTACTACCTTCTCTCCTTCTCCCTTTCAAAGCCAAGCTCTTCCAAAGAGTTTTATATATTCACTGTCTCCTCTTCCTCTTTTCCAATTTATTCCAACTCACGAAATCTGGCTTCTTGCTCTACTAGTCCATTTATCTGACACTGCTGTCCTCAAGATTAACAATACCTGTGCTATTGCTAATCTAATAATTTTTTTAGTCCTTATCTTATTTCAGTTGCAGATCACTCTTCTTAAAGTTCCCTGACACTAAACTCTTGGTTTTTTTCCTACCTCTAGTCACTCCTTTTAAGGCTCCACTTCCTCTAATAATTCCTTCAGTGTACATGTTTCTCCAATCCTCTTCTCTCTCATGTTACTACTCCCCTGGATGACCTCCACTACTCTCATGTGTTCCATTACCATCACATCATACTGACGATGTCCAGATTTACATCCTCAGCCCAGACTGTTGCCTGACATCTCTCTAGGTACCTCTGGAGATCCAACTATTACTGCCTGGACATCTGAAACTCCTATAAATCTAAACTCATAATTCCAACTTACATTTTATTTTCCCTCTGTGTTTTTCCCTCTCTTAGGAAATGATACCATCATCAACAAATTTGTTCAAATCAGGCTACTCATGACTGATAGCAGTAACTTAGGACTAATTCTTTATGTCAGAGTACATAAGCACCCAAGACACACAGCTAACTTTACGTTCCTGTTATCACTACCACCACAATGGCTCTCTGACCGTGGGATAGGTCTGTGCTAAAGCTGGTAGCAGTCTGCAACCTTTACCTTTACCTTCCTTTTTCTACTGCTTTAGGTTGTCATACTTTTTTCATTAACTACAAGCTTGTTAAGAGCAGAGATAATGTCTTATTCACTAAATTCCTAGACTAACATAGTCAGCCCTCAAAAAATATTTGAAGGAATAAATAAAAAATATAACCAAAAATATAAGTGAACTCTTGACCAAACATGCCCAGAGACAGGCTATATCTCTTTATCCACAGACATTATCTCATCATCAACAACAAGGAGAGGAGGAATGGTAGGGACAACAGACAATGGACTTGGGCTGGTTGTAGAACAAACTTCTACCGCAGCTCAGGCACAGCTCCGGTACTAACAGTGGCAATGGCAACAGCAGGAATGTGTGTTTGGGGATTATCTTGAGTGCTAGAGTTTTGGTACATTTTTTTCCCCAGTATCATTAAACATTTGCCACTTAACTGATAAAATACACCAACTAGTGACAGTGCAGGGGGAGCGGGGGAAAAGAGGCGCTGGCTAGATACTCTGGTTAATATTACTTTAACTAGAAGAAAACAGAAGCAGAGACTAAAATCCAAGTTTGTGTGCTTCTAAAGCCTGTACTCTTTCCATTATGTCATACTGGCTCTATCAAACACTATTCCCGGGATCTTCTCTCATTCATCTATTTTATATGGATTATGATAATATAATAAATAACTTTCGTCCCAAGAAACAAATTACCTGTATCCAGTTAGGGCTGTGGAATCTAACTCCTTCAATTCTTTTAACAGTTGCCATGTGCCATAGTAGAAAGGACAATGGATTTGGACAACAAAACACACACACCTGCATCCCATTCTGGCACTGCAATGCTGACAGTTACAACTTGTGAGAGTTTAAGCTTCCTTGGCTAGAAGTTGGTAGTAGTAATAACTGTCCTATGCAGCTCTGAAGTATGTTGTAAGGGCCAAATGAGGTAATGTTTAAGAAATATTTTACAAAGGTAAATACATGAAATTATAGTCAACATTACTACAGAAACTAATATATTACAATGTATTCAGCTTATTCATGATTAAAAAAAGATTTCATTTCCTACCTGAATTATATCCCCAGAATTAAAACTCATCTCATCATGGTTCCTTGCTTCAAAGGAGTATAATGCTCTATAATTCACCAAAACACTAGCTGTCTCACCTAAAGAGAAGACAGTTGTCATTATTTGCTACTTACATGTGTACATATCTTTGTTATGACTCAATAAAGAGCTCCTAAAATCTAAAAGAAAAAATTGAGCACCGAATAGTACAATGAAAATCCACTTGATACAGACTTGTTAGGATTTCAGTATCTTGACTAGTCATCTAATCAAAAAACAAACAAGGATGCTCATCTTAAGTAAGGTAGGAGGCAGCAAAACAAAGAGATGACTTGCAGGATGAAGCACACACATGGATACACAGCAAAGTGCAGGAGTGGGAGCCAGGCTGAGCTGCACAAAGCAGGAGACCAAGCAAAGAGAGGCTCGGTTAGATCTGTGGAGGTCAGAACATAACAGGGAAGAAAAGGACAAAAAGGGGGTCTCAAAAGAGAAGATTGGCAAGTAAACAGGGATGGCTGAAGAAAAATCTACAGATCTATGAGTATGGTTCTAAAAGGAAAATAGTAGAAGAGGTCACAAATATATTGAATTGGATAAGATTAAAATTTTTTACTTTGTTCATCTTTAGAATAAATGCTTTAACTTATAAAATTTCAACACATTGTGCCATGAATATGGATTAAAGGGTTTATATATCTAAAAGAGATACAACAATACTACAACTATTGTAGACATGGACTGTGGTGTATCAAAATTGTACTGTTGTTTCATTAAAATAAGTAGCTTAGAGTGGTTGAATACAATATTTAAAACTATTTTACTTCAATTATGAAAACTATGTTAGGGTCTTTTCACAGTCAGTAGTAACTATCTTCTTTTCTCCTGTGTTAAGATATCTACCCTCAGTCTGTCTTAAGAAGCCTACATGCTTTTCATCCAAGTTTAATTTATAAAAAGGTTTTTTCTGACTCTACAATTAGTATCTTTGTTTTAATTTTCTTCCCTTTTTTTGTCTCTCATCAGGTCATTTTTTTCTTGTTGCTTTTGTTCTACTGTCTCAAATCTATTGTTTTTATCCTTGTCCTTACGTTGTTTCTCCTCAGCTTTTCGTTCCTCTTCTTGAATTTTTTCTTGTGTTTTTTCTTCCTGGAGTCGCTTCTGTTTTTCTTCTTCCTCCTTTCTAAGACTTTCTTTCCATAAGTTTTCTTTTCCTTGCTTTGCTTTCCTTTACATAAAAGAAAAAAAGTTTGCATAACATCCTAGAAATTTTTTACACTAAATAAAAACATACTATAAGATCTGGTGCCTGTCAAGCTGAAGAACTAGCAATGAAGTATTAGTACAGGGGAGGGGAGAAACAGTTGAGATCAGAGGTGAAAGAAAACCAATCAATCAAGAAAAGCTTTGGAAGCTTTGGATTGCTTAGTGGATGCACTGGGGTGTATGACTGACAACTTCGCACACCCTCATATTCCCTCCTGCTA
Source organism: Ateles fusciceps (assembly GCA_036589455.1). NCBI lineage: Eukaryota > Metazoa > Chordata > Mammalia > Primates > Atelidae > Ateles > Ateles fusciceps. Next base: position 4,534,382 of record JAZHEH010001737.1, read on the forward strand.
ATCAACCTCCAAACTCAAGAGAAAAAGAAAAAGGTTGAAATGAAACCACTCAGTAAATAAATCTAAAAATCATATCTAAGTTTCCTTCCTTTCTCTCCAGATACTTCACAAGAACCTTCCAGCTTTTATTCCCACTGTACTATCTAATCTCTGTTTCAGGGGTTTAGTCGCTGTTGCTGTGGAAATAGGAAATGCTTCAGCAAAGATAACCTACTTTTTTTTTTTTTTTTTTTTTTTTTTTCAGAACAAGAGAGGGTCTTTCTCTATTGCCCAGGCTACAGTACAGTGGTTCAATCATAGCTCACTGCAGCCTCGATCTCCTGGGCTCAAGTGATCCTCCTGCCTCAGCCTCCCAAATTAGCTAGCACTACAGGCACACGCCACTATACCTAGCCAACTTTTTAATTTCTTTTTCATAAAGACAGGGTCTCACTATGTTGCCCAGTCTGGTCTGGAACTCCTGGCCTCAAGTAATGTTTCCTTGTTGGCCTCCAAAGTGCTGGGATTACAGGGATGAGCCACTGCACCCATTCTACTTTTTATATTATTACTTCAAAAAGTCTTTTTCATTTGCTTAGATAATAGAGCATTTCTTCTCTCTAGGTCCACATGCTTTGGTAAAGATTTCAATGAAATCTAACACATCTATAGTTTGGTTTCTAGCCAGTCAAGATGATCTGTGATCAATTATTTTAGTATTAGAACTAATGCATCTTATAGTTCTCCCTTGGATGTATTTTCATGACCTCACTCAGAGGCAAATCTATTGTGTGTGCCCCTACACCCAGCTAATTTTTTTTTTTTAATTTTTTGTAGACACGAGGTTTTACCACGTTGGCCAGGCTGGTCTCAAACTCCTGACCTCAAGTAACCTGCTTGCCCAAGCCTCCCAAAGTACAGGGATTTCTGAGGTGCCACCATTAAATTTAGCACTATCTCCAAGCCTCATCATTTTCAGGGCAGTGAAGAATATGGCAAGATACATTCTTGAGATTTGTCAGCATATATACCCTACCAAAGTGGGAATCTTTGCATAATTCCACATCTCTATTCCTTAATTCCTGAAGGAATCTGAAAATCCTGAATGATTCAAAATATTGTAGGCCCTTAGTCATCAATGCTTTTTCCTTATCCCCCAACTGTTTCAGACCTCATACTGTTGGTTCAGGAGCATGTTACTAGATTCCTTCCAACACTTTCCAGACCTCCTTCATCCTCTATCACGTCATAGAATGCTTCATCCAGCAACTTTCATAATTGACTTCTAGTTCTCCTTTGAGGAAAATGCTTCTCTTGCAGTCCTCACTTAATGTCAACTAATAACCCTTTTCTCAGGTCCTCTGTGACTTTCCCTGACACTTTTCTAAGCCTCGTAAATAATACCCAGTTAGCTTTCATTTGAATTTTCATAGCATTATAAATATCACTATCAGAGTACTTAGCACATATTCAGCACAACAAAAAAAGCAGAGGGCTCATTAAATTAAAATTTTCTATATATTTTTTAAGCTCTTCATTCTTTCCACCAACTCCTCCTGCCAGGTTATCATGGCCACATAAATATGAGACTAGGACAACCTGGATAAGGCTCCTTGCTTAATTTAAGGAAAGGATGCCAGGCCCTTCTACTCTAGGCTTGGTAGAATAGGCTGAGCTCACCCTGCAGGAAACCATGCCAGAATTCTGGTAAACTTTATGTAAGAGTAAGTAAATGAGAAACTTGTCCAGTGCCACAAGATGCCATAGAAGCTGGGCAAACAGCAAAGAGGCCACATCTACAATGTGAAAACCTATTACCAATAGCTTGGGGGAAAGAAGGGAACATACCCGGGCAAACAGCCAATCAAATCAAGATGTGGTACTAAGACCCAGCTTCAGACTGAGTAGGTCCTACATGTACTTTTGCTCTCTTATCTTCTCTACTACCTAAGATAATATGCAAGGATGAGGAATGAAATTAAATGTGTGTAATTAATATAATCTTTTGGCCTGAAAGGAATTGTGAACATGATGAAGAGGGGTTAAGGTAAGTGCATATGTCAACAGAAAGTTCTGACATAAGAATTAGCTGTGTAACCACTGCACAGTTCCCTTATGTAATTAAGTGGCACAAGTTAAGCAGTAAATAAGAGCCTACTTTGTGTGAACTTTACTTTCTCTACTTTCATATTATTCTACTATCTCGTTAAAAGGCCACAAAAATAGGGGTCTAGATTGCCAGGCACAGTGGTTCATGCCTGTAATTCCAGCACTTTGGAAGGCCAAGGCGGGCAGATCACTTGAGCCCAGGAGTTTGAGACTGCCTGGGCAACATAGCGAGATCTCGTCTCTACTAAAAATTTTTTAAAAATTACTTGGGAGTGGTGGTGCATGCCTATATTCCCAGCTACTAGGCAGCGGCTTAGGCAGGAGGATTGCTTAAGCCCAGGAGGTCGAGGCTGCAGTGATCCATGATCATGCCACTGCATTCCAGCCTGGGTGACAGAGTGTGGGCCCTGTCTCAAAATAAGTAAATAGGGGTCTAGGAGTAAACAACACTATAGTTATTTAACTGTCTGAATCCCCTATTAGAATTATGAGAAACTCAGGGGCAAGGAGTAATCCAAGGTCTATAAGCATCATAGCCAACAACAGCCACTCAAAAAAATGTGTTGGAGTTGGCTACTTTGAAATCATTAAGAATAGAGGCCTGCTAAATGGTAATATGTCTTTCTTGCCTCCCTAGTAACTATTAGCTTTTTCATAAAAATTACTCATCTTTACCAATGCAAAGAAATACTGGTTCATCCATATTTGTTAGCTATACTAATTTCTGACACTAGAGAACTTGGAAGAAAGAGAGGAATGTATTAGAAAAAAAATCTTAATGGCAGAAAAATATCATGCAAAGTCTCTAAATGAATAATTCTAGGCTTCGGATACCATAAATGTCTTACTTCTTCTTACTATAAATGAAGGTAATTAATATATCTCAGTGATAAAAAGAGAAATGCATCAATGTGGCATTCTACATTCAGCATTACCATATACAATTAAATATTCTGTTTTTATAATCTTTCGGGAAACTAATAGATTTACTAAGGAAAGGTGGAATTAATGAGTGTTTACTATGTCCAAGAAACTATACTTAGCTCTTTAGCTACATTATTTTATTTTTTAACTTAGAGGCAAGGTCTTGCTATGTTGCCTAGGCTGACCTCAAACTCTTGGGCTCAAGTGATTCTCCCGCCTCAGCCTCCCACATAGCTTGGGACTACAGGTGCATGTCACTAGGCCTAGTTCCAGCTACATTAGTTTATTTAATACTCACAATGCATTACCTATGAGATATGCATTATTGTCTCTTTTTTCAGATGGAGTAACTGAGGTTCAGAAAGATAAAATAACCAAGGTCACCCAGGTAGTAAGTGGCAGAGCAAGAATTCTAATACAGGTTTGACTCCAAAGTCTGCTATTTTTCACTAGTGGAACATAAAATCGGTTACTGCAAACTTGGCCCCTAAAAGAACTGAACTTATGAAATCTAGAATCTGATTAGGATAATCCTTTTATTTCCCTTAAATTTTCATAAAGATATGAGCAACAAAATTACAATTCTAGTGGCAATATAGTAGAATTAATATATCAGCTATATTACCTTGCAGCCTCATCTTCTAGTTTCTTTTTCTGGATTAGCTCTAATCTCTTTCTTTCAATTTCCTTCAGCTTGTCACGTTTGATCTTATAAAGTTGTTCAAGGGCTAACTGCTGTGTGTTATAGGTTTCTCTCAGTTCCTAAGGAGAAAAAGAAAATAAGTCAATACGTGAATGATTTGTTTGTCATATGCATTAATGTGGCATTTGCATTAAAAGATAAAAATCCTAAAGCAAGTTAAACTAAATTTAAAAGATTTAAAGTTTTACAAAATAACTAAATAAAAAAAACTCTGAATAAATATTTAAACCATAGAGCTCCTGAGATAAGCACATTAAAATAATCTAGTTTTGCATCAGCTCATTTCTACGGAACACAGAATCTTTAACAAGCCAATGCTTTGATTTGGTACATCATTTTCAATTAAAAAAATCCACTAAAAATACGGGGGAATAATTTGCTTATTATAACATGTGAAGAAAAATTTTGTTCAGCCATGTTTTTGATATATGTAGTTTAACCAAGTTATTTTTATCCAATATGATCTTGAACTAAACACAGAAGTATTAAATAATTCAGTTCAAAACTAAAAATGGAAAAGATATCTGCCTAAAATCATGACTACAATGAGCCAAAATAATGAAAAGTATTCCAAACAGGAGTTGAAGTAAACAACTGCTTACTGAGCACCTAGTTGTATGCTAAGTGCTACGAAGGATTCCAAGGGGATCCAATACAAGGCTGACTCCCAACTCTACAGACTTTGCCTTTAAAGAGTTCATAATCTCAATGTAGAGGCAAGTGTCAACATGCAGGGCAGAGGTAAATTCCTTAGTAGAAACTTGTGATTATCTGTTCAGCATTTTCTTTTCCTTTTTTCTAACAGCGCCCTGCCTTCCTCTGGGAAACTGATCTTTCTGCCTTACCCCCAACATCTTACGGTTTTAAAAGGTCTGCCAAACTCAGAGCTCCTCTTACTCCCACTCAGGCTGTTATTTATTCCTGACCTAAACAATTACAGCACCCTACTTCCCTGCTCAGAAATGATTGGTTCAAAGGACATAAGCATCATCCAAGCCAGCCCAGAACATTTTCCTGGGATTCAGATACACTGAAGTGGGGGAGAAAGAAACCTTTCTTTCTTAAGCTCATTAAACTGGGATAAAGTAAAACTGGAGCTGCCTCACAATCAAATAAGACCTGGGGATAGGAATAAAATTAACTCAGGAAGTAAAGATTAGAGACTGACGTGGAGAGAAAGTATACTACAGAAGCTGAATGTTCAATATCATGGCTTGGAGACCTAGGAACTGCCCCTGTCCAGCAGCCCTTCCATGGATTCAGCTGGTGGTCTTAGGATTCTTCTAATGACCACTCATTAGCTTAACTATTTTTAACTATATTTCTTTCATTTGGAATCTACAGAATCCTGAATAAGAGAGTAGAAAAAGGAGGCTGGAGGAAAAAAATGGGGGTGGGAAACTTAGAATAATCAAAAGAAACTTTCTGGCAAAGGTGGGAGCTAGACAATATTTGGGCAGAATGTTTTGGTAAAAAATGTTTTTTGGGATCAACCTACACACAATAACAAAACTCCAAACTCCATTTCTTTTCAGAGATAACTATTTTATAGGTGAACCTTTCACTTGATTAAAATGGTAGATTCTATCTGAGTACAGCATGGTGTCCAGAGACTATGTCCAACATGCCTGAGCAAAACATTTACAACTTAAGCCACTAATAATGCAAATACTTCTTTTATAGCAAATCTGCCACAGCTCTCAGCTTCTAGGGTTTTATTTGTTGTACCTTTCTCTAAATTCTGCTGAAAAGCAGAAGAATATAGTTGTTACAATCTATGGAGAAGCAAGGTGGTTTAGTGATAAAGAGCATGGATTGAAATAAGACTAACAAGGCTTGACTCAAGCTCTGTATACTAGCTGTATAACCTTAGGAAAGTTATTTTAGAGTTTCCTCATCGGTAAAATGAGGTTAATCATAGTGTAAGAGTGTCTAATCTTTTGGCTTCCCTGAGCCACATATAAAGAATTGTCTTGCGCCACATGTAAAATACACTAACAATAGCTGATAAGCTATAAATAAATACATAAATAAAATTGCAAAAAAAAATCTCATAATGTTTTAAGCAAGTTCACAAATTAGTGTGGGGCTGCGTTCAAAGCTGTCCTGGGCCGCATGTGGCCTGTGGGCTGTGCGTTGGGCAAGCTTGCTATGATACATGCCTCACAGAGTTGTTGTGAGGATGAGTTAATACATATAATGTGCTTATTATAGCACAGAGCACACAGGTTCTCAATAAACATTAGGTATTATTATTGGATGAAGACATAAATGAGAAGAGTACTAAGTTTAAAAAGGAGAGTAAAAAGGAGCCAAATTAATGTCTGATCTCAACAAGGCTGCAGGCTTAGCCCTCCAACTTGTCCTTTAAGACAGTGCTCTAAATATTTCCTTACTAACCACATTCCCTACAGTGTGGGAGTTAATGCGCTTCCTCGTGCCATTCTGTATATTCCTCTATCATAGTGTCTTCCAACTGTATGACTGCCTCCTCCACTACAGTGAGTTTCTTGACAGTAGGACTGTCTTTCATCAGGGTATCTCCAGCCAACAGAGAGCCTAGTACAATATGGATATTTAATAAGTATTTATTGGACAAGTGAAAAATGCATAAACAACAGTCTATGCAAATTAGTAAGATTTGAAGAGCACCACAAAGCTTGCCAAGTATTTCTTCTATCTGATTATAGTGATCTAAAAATTCCTAACCTTAGACCTATTCTTCTGGGTTAAGTCACTACTTTTAGGAAGTCCTTGTTACACATAATAGTTAAGTGAGAAAAAATAAACCAATCAGAATTCATTAAGAGTTGTTCTCAATATTTTTTTTTTTTTTTTTTTTTGATACGGAGTCTCGCTCTGTCGCCCAGGCTGGAGTGCAATGGGATGATCTCAGCTCCCTGTAACCTCTGCCTCCTGGATTCAAGCAATTCTCCTGCCTCAGGCTGGTCGTGAACTCCTGAGCTCAGGCAAACAGCCTCCCAAAGTGCTGGGATTACAAACGTGAGCCACTGTGCCCGACCAAGTTGTTCTCAATCTTAATAGAACGACAGATTATCTCTTTCACGTTCAGGAACTTCTATTACTAGTTTGCCAATAAGTTTTACTTTTAAATTCATGAATGGATATTAAATTTTATCAGATATATTTTTCTCCTTTAGTCTGTTTATATAGTAAATTACATTACACATTTCTGTATATTAAATCATCTTTGTATGGCTGAGGTAAATCCAACTTGGTCATGACGGGTTATGCTTTTATATATGTGTGTGTGTGTTTGTGTGTGTGTGTGTATATATATATACAAATTTCTGCATTCAGCTTTTTAATATTGCTTCGATTTTTTTGCCTCTTTGTTAAATTGGCCTACAATTATACTTTTTAATACTGTTCTTACCAAGTTTTGAAACGCTCACGATAGCTTCACATAAGCAGGAAGTACTCCCCTCTTTTCCGTATTTTGAAACAGTTGTCTAACAGTGGAATTACTTGCTTCTTCAGTAAAAACTATGGGTTTGGTTCTCTTTTAGGGAAGATCTTAAACTACAGAATTATAATGTTTAACGACAACAGAACTATCTAGATATTTTTTAGTCAGCTTTGGAAAACTGTAACGTTCATTTCATTTAAGTTTTTATATTTGTGTACAAAATTTTGTCAAATTATCATCTTTTAACATTTGTAGCATAGTTATATCGCCTTTACACTAGTTCTTATTTGTGCTTTCTTTTTAAAATCAGTTTTGCCAAAGGTTTGTTAATTTTATTAATCTTTAAAAGAATCAAACTTTGGCTTTCTTGATACTCCATATTAAATGTCTGTCTTCTGTTTCACTAATTTCCCTCACTTTTTTTGGTTTAATATGCTATCTTTTTCCTATCTTAAGATGAACATTTAGCTTATACATTTTCATTCTTTTTTCCCCCTAATATAACCATTTAAGGTTAATACCCTCACTACTTGGGTTGAATTTCAGCTCTTCCATTTACTAGCTTGTGTGACCTTGGGCAAGTTACTTAACTTCAAATTGAACATCTGTATAGCACTTTAAAGTACTTTTACATATAATGCCTACATTTAATCTTTACAACAATCCTGTAAAATAGATATTATCATGACTATTTCTGAGGCTCAGAAGATTAAGTGACTTGCTTGAAAGTCATGCAGTTTTGAACTATCTCCATTATGCCATTCAATCCTATACCATGGATTCTATAAATCTGTTAATTTCACTTAAATCAGATTAAATAACTAAATTATTAAAACATTTTTATTAGCTAGAAAAAAAAATTAAGTTACTCAAATGAATTTAAAACAAATAGTATTTTATTTCTACTCCAACAGGAGGTGACTAACAGGCAAGAAGGATAAAAGCAGCATTTTAAATAAGCAAACAGCAGGCAACATTAGTCTCAGTGAGAAGACTAACCAGTAACCAACCTCAGTGTGACCATTCTCTCAGAGCCTGCTAAAAAAAAAAAAAAAACAAGAGAGATCACCTCCCTCCATATTGCTCCCAAATTCAATGAGGCATCTTAAAACTCAGTTTTATAAGAAATGTTCAGAGTAACTGAGGACTAGAAAGTAAGGCCAGAATGACGAAATCCCAATGAAAAGGTATAGGACAGATGATTCTCCATGGGATTATTTCCCCATGTTCAGTAATAGAAAAAACAAAAAATATATATGCTAAGATAATGAGGACAGAATGCTACAGAATCCCTTGCTGAGCAAGAATTCAAACCATAACTCCCATTTTCAGTAATCTTCTAAGAAGGTTTGATTTGAAGCCTTGAATCTTTAAAATGGGGCTTCCTCCTTGGGCAGATACAGAACAGAAAAAATCTAATAACTGGAATCTCTGCTCCCAGTGAGAGTAGACTAATTTCTTAGAATAGCCCTCCTGCCAAGAACTACAAAAGCTGAACAAAATGTGAAAACCCCTTGTTTACAGGTATTGGAGTGCTATCAAGGCAGTGAGGACTAGGAAAGTCAAGACGCTGGAGAGAAGGGAAGTTCAAGAGACTAGGAAGTCAAGAGGCTGGAGAGAAGGGAAGTTCAGGTAACAGTGACATTCAGTGCCACATCTCCTTCTATGCGTTTGCCCATTGGTAAATCATGGCTGAGGGGGATAAGAAGCAGAGCAGTTTCCAGCTGTGTTAAGAGGCTGGAATTCAGGAAGAAGGGCCCTGGTAAACACTCCAGGTTTTTAGACCTAAAGCCACAAGGATTAGGGGTGAACAAGATAGAGCAGTCTAGCTTCAAATCAGCTCTGTAACTGGATTAAGGTGATCTGCCCCACACTGCTCGCCAGAAGCAAAAGGAAATTCTCTGTAGAGAAAATCTCATTTGGAGTGTCAAAATATCTCTGTAATTTTTCATGCAAAAAGTCTATAATAAAAAAATTACTGAGTATGCCAGAAGTCAAAACCTTATGATCAAGAACTAAGAGAAAAAGCATACACTAGAAACAGTTCTACAGATAACAATTACCAGATAAGAACTTTAAAACAAAAGTGATCAAAATGTTCAAGATATCAGATAACAAGATAGAGAATTTTAGCAAAGAGCTGGAAACTATAAAAAGGAATAAAATGAAAACTCAAGAACTAAAAAAGAGAATAGAAATTAAGAACTCAAGAGATGAGTTTAAAAGCAGACTAGACATAGCTAAAGCAAGAAATATTGAACTCAAAGTGAAAACGTCTAGACTGAATCACAGAGATACAAAAGGACAGAAAACAAAGAACAGAACACAAGGTGTACACCAAACAGAGTGAAAAGGTCTGACATATCTGTATGAGTCCCAGAAGGAGAGGAGAAAAAGAAATGTCGAGAAGCAATGTTTGAATAGATATGAGCCAAGAACTTTACCAAGTAACCAGTAACATCAAGTTACAGATTCAAGAAGAGCCAAGAAGAGCCCATGGCACATCATAGTAAAACTACTGAAAGTCAGAGATAAAAAGATGCTCAAAAGCAGCCAGAGGCAAAAAAGTTAAATTACCTTCAAGTTGACAGCTGATTTCATAATATGAAAACATGAAAGTCAAAAGACAACGCAATGACACGTTCAAAGTACAGAGAGAAAACCATTCTATAATTCTATAACCACTGAAAATACTCTTCAAAAATAAAGATAAAATAAAGACTTTTTCAGAAAAACAAAAATAGGAAGAACTCATCACTAATACCGGCTTTAAAGGAAATACACTAAACACTAACGGACATTCTTCAAGCAGAAGAAAAAATCCCAGATGAAGCACGGACATACAGGAAGGAATAAGGATCAGTGGAAATCTGGATAAATACATGGGTACATCTAAATGAACACTGACAGAATGAAACAATAACAATAATGGCTTACAGAGTTTAAAATATATGACATGAGTAGCACAAATGTAAGAGGCATATGGCAATACATGGAGTTCAAGTACCCAAGGTCTCTGCAGTATTTGGTAAGTAGTAAAATTACTAATTTATATTAGACTCAAATAAACCAAGGGTGCATATTGTAATTTCTAGCATGCCCATCAACAGAAAAGTAAAAGAAGGTATAACAAGCCAACAAAGAAGGAAAAAATCACGTTTAAAAAAACATACATGATCAGGCCAGCCACAGTGGCTCATGCCTGAAGTCCCTGCACTTTGGGAGGCTGAGATGGGTGGATTACCTGAGGTCTGCAGTTCGAGACCAGCCTGGTGAACATGGTGAAACCCCACCTCTACAAGAAATACAAAAATTATCTGGGTGTGGTGGCAGGCACCTGTAATCTCAGCTACTTGGGAGGCTGAGGCAGGAGAATCACTTAAACCTGGGAAGCAGAGGTTGCAGTGAGTCAATATCGCACCATTGCACTCCAGCTTGGGTGACAAGAGCAAGATTCCATCTTAAAAACAAAACAAAGACAAACAAACAAACAAAATACATGGGCCAGGCATAGTGGCTCATGCCTGTAATCCCAGCACTTTGGGAGGCCGAGGTGGGTGAATCACCTAAGGTCAGGAGTTCAAGATCAGCCTGGCCAACATGGGAAACCCTGTCTCTACTAAAAATACAAAAATTAGCTGGGCATGGTGGTGCGTGCCTGTAGTCCCAACTACTCAGGAGGCTGAGGCAGGAGAATCACTTAAACCCAGGAGGCAGAGGTTGAAGTGAGCTGAGAATGCGCCACTGCACTCCAGGCTGGCGACAGAGCGAGACTCCATCTCAAAAAAAAAAAAAAGAAAAATTGGTAAAGTTCAAATGTCTGTAATTACACTAAAAATAAACAGACTAAATACTCCAATTTGAAATACAAAGACTGCATTTTAAAGACCCAACTGTATGTTATTTAAAAAATACAATTTGGATGAAAAGACACAAACAGGTTTTAAGAGGATGGAAAAAAATATACCATGCTACGCTAACAAAAATAAAGCTGGTGTAGTTAAACTAATATAAGAAAAAGTAGGCTTTAAGGCAAGATACGTTTCTGGAGGAACATATGATAAAGGGTCAACCCACCAGGAAGCTGTAACAATTCTAAATGTGTATGCACCTAGTAACACAGCTTCAAAATCTACAAAGAAAAAAAAAATAACAAAATGAAAAGAAGCAAAGACAAATCCATGATCAAAGTAGAAGATTTAATCATATCAATCTCCACAATTGATAGAAACAGACAAGAAAACCAGCAAATCCAATCATCTTGCCTTCACCCTAGAGAGCAGCTGGTCTTATTCTGAGGGCCAGAGAACTTCCAAGGTTTTTATTTTTTTTTTAATAGAATTCAGAGGTCTATAAACTTGGACAGAAACAAAATTAATCTTTACTTTCACTAACTTCTATCTGAAGTACAGCATTTTCTTCAATTCCAAATATAAGTAACAAACCAGTCCTATTACCTACACTTGCGACATTTTTTACCAACAGAAATCAGATATTTGTTATATCACAGATAACTTGTTATGTATGTACATCACATACATTTTGACTTCAAAATGATGGTATTATTATATCTGACACTACATCTTATTATTTCATTAATATAGAAGCACATGTATTACTGTATCACAAATCTGCTTTTTAAAATATTTAATGACTCACAATTGATTTTTAAAATAATCCTATAAATTTCATTTTATGGATTTAAAATATTATTTTGAGAACAAGTACAGAGACTTCATCAAACTGTTGACAAGTCCATGGCATAAAAATGGTTAAGAGGCTCTGTTTTATATACCAATATTTATACCCCATCCCTCCAAGGAGCTCTTAAGGCCACAAAAGGTAGGATATATTACTATATCCTACCTTGGAGAAAAAGGTAGACCTGAAATTCTCTGAAAGAAGGAAAGAAATACTTCCTCAATCTTTATAATATTATAGATTTGGGAAATGTTTTCTCTAACATCTAATATATTGCCCATTCAAGTTTTTATTTATAATCCAAAACACTAGTGGTTCCTTATCCCCAACTTAGTAGCCTTATTGTCCTCTGAATAAATCAAAACCTCACCGCCACCTGGAGGAGTATTACTAATGTAGATTACCCCAGATACTTGAGGTAAGGGTTAAGCATAGGGTTAAGACCTAACTCCCTGAAGGATATCACAATTCTACCATTAACAGATTCTACTTTCCCACTATGGACAAGCACTTCCCCAATCATTATCTCAAGTCAACAGTGGTGACTTTACAACACACTAAAGATATTTTGGAGATTCTGACAACCCCTTTCTTAAGAAGAATAACAAAAACATTTGTAGAACATCTAAGAGTTTACAAAGCATTTCCATCTATATGCTATCTCATTTAATCATAAGACTCTGGGCAAAGAGACAGGCAGTTATGTCAGCTTGTTTTGTAAAGGAAGAAAACAAAGTTTGGAGGGTAAATGACAAACAGTTACACAACTGGCAAGTGGCATGCATAAGACCAGACCTCACTTTTTTAGATTCCTAAGCCAGTACAGTTTTCATTGCAGTTTGCTGCTAAAAATGTGTGAATTATTTTTTTTTTTGAGACGAAGTCTTGCTTTGTCACCCAGGCTGCAGTGCAGTGGTGCAATCCTGGCTCACTGCAATCTTTGCCTCCTGGATTCAAGCTATTCTCCTGCCTCAGCCTCCCAAGTAGCTGGCACTACAGGTACCCACCATCATGCCTGGCTAATTTTTTGTATTTTTAGTAGAGACGAGCTTTCACTATGTTGGCCAGGCTGGTCTCGAACTCCTAACCTCACGTGATCCACCCACCTTGGCCTCCCAAAGTGCTGGGATTATAGGCGTGAGCCACTGAGCCCGACCAGATGTGTGAATTTTCTTAATGGCCTGTCAAATGTCTCATTTTTGAATCCACTAGCTTTTTCGTCTTGGTGTAACTTGACCAAAAAAATAAAAATTATTATTGATTCTGTACATGCATATTGCAGGTTCCAGTAAAACATAACATTCTAAGATAAATAATTTTAAATATTTTACTTTTGTTGTCACTACAAGCAGCCTACAGGAGCGATCACCTCAGGTGCCCTACTGTCACAAATGACCATAGCATTAGAACTAAGGGTCTGTCCTCCTCCAAGACCATCAGGATCAGTTCCATCTCATCTACTGAAAAGACCTAGCCTTTCTTCTCATTCCTTATCCCTTGAATTCTTATCTCTACAGTGCTATTTATCCCTTAATCTGACCCAATCCCCTACTCATTCTCTCCTCAAAGCTCTCCACTCTCCTGGAACTTCCTCTATGTGATCAGGAAACTCTCACATAGCTACAAATCTTCTCAAAGAAAATTCTCTTACCTCTTCGCCTTCTTGGCTCATCCCCCCGGGATACTACTTTTCCTACTAGCCCTCTCTCAGTTTATTATCATATACTCCATTTACATCAGGGTCAGAGGATAACTACAGTATTTTCTTCATTCTTCATTGCCACTTCCAGTTGGTTATTTCCCCCCTCACTCTTACCAATTCCATGCTTTTCTGGGGCTCCTACTATTCAGCAATATCATTCTCTCCTTCCTTTTTATTGTCATCTTATTAGTCACCTAGTCATTTCACTCACCTCACTATTCTCTTAAGTTTCTGACATCCACATAGATGATGTAATCAAAACCTCAACTCTGAGGCTCATCTCTTCACCAATGACCTTTTTAACTCTACTTAATCCATCATTTCTATTATTACACCCTGTCTTACTATAATCAGAAACAGAACTACCATTGACCAAATATCCTATTCTTCAAATATAAGTTCTTACCCTCTGAACTTTTTTTATATCTGGTACATCTCTATCAATACGGTTTTTATTTTGTCTTGTTTTGTTTGAGATGGAGTTTTGCTCTTGTTGCCCAGGCTGGAGTGCAATGGCACGATCTCGGCTCACTGCAACCTCTGCCTCCCAGGTTCAAGCAATTCTCCTGACTCAGCCTCCTGAGTAGCTGGGATTACAGCTAATTTTTCTATTTTTAGTATAGACGGGGTTTCATCATGTTGGCCAGCCTGGTCTCAAACTCCTGACCTCAGGTGATCCACCCGCTTCAGCCTCCCAAAGTGCAGGGATTACAGGTGTGCGCCATCGCGCCCGGCCATCAAGGTTTTCAACCTCACTGAGACCATTCTGTTGACTCCAATCATTCTTTCTTTATTAACATCCCTTCCTCTCTTCACATCCTTCATGTTTAGTTCATATTTCAGAGTTCTCATAAGGCTTTTGTCAAGATCTGTAACTCTTTGTCCCCTCTCTCTGAGTGCATGTCTATTAAAACTCCAAACCTGTATGAACCCATGAACCTATTTCATCAGTTTTCTCTATGCTTACACCTAAACAGCTAAACACTGGTGAAGAAAAATCATACAATCACGCATACTGCTTTCAATTTAAATACATCACCTCCAACTTCAAACAGGCAGTCAACATTGCTCAGCACACTTAGGATTTCCTCTACTTAACTTGCATACCTGCACTGAGATGTCTATTTCATGCCTGTTTCTCTCCTGAAACTTCCTAATCTTCCATTCATTCTCCTCACTACCAGTTATAAACCTTGCCTTATTAAGTCGTCAGACTGCAGCTCTCTCATCTTTCCATCTCAAAAAAAAAAATCAATAAAACTTCCTGCATCTCCACCTCTCTTCTTCTGGCCTAGGATGAGTTATGTTATGTCCTCCACTACCTGGGAAGATTCTTTCTTAGGGTCCAACTTACCTCTGATTTTAAGTCTTGAAGCTGTCGATACGGGAGGGGGCCTGGATGTACTGGGTAGAGAAAGGTGGGTCCCTGGCTAGGGCTTCACCCTCAGGCCTGTACCCATGGACCTAGGTGAGAACAGGCACTGCTGCCTTCATACCTAATTGCTGCATCTTCCAAGACCACCCTGGCCTGCTACACCCCCATCCTGAGCCTATAAAAACCCGAGACCCTAGCAAGGCAGAGACACAAACTGCTGGACGTCATGAGGAACACATTGGCAGAAGATACAAGCAGCTGGTCGTTAAGAGCACGCTGGTGGAAGAGCATGTCAACAGGCGCTGGCAGGCAAGCAGGCCATCGACCAGTAGAGTTTGGCCAGAGAGTCAGAGAAGAGTCAGGTTGTGACCCGACTTCAGGATAAAACCATCTCCCTCTGGCTCCTCCATCTGCTGAGAGCTACTTCTACTCAATAAAACCTTGCACTCTTCTCCAAGCCCATGTGTGATCTGATTCTTCCAGTATACCAAGCCAAAAAATCCCAGAATACAGAAATTCCTCTGTCCTTATGATAAGGAAGGGGGTCTAATTGACACAAACCACCTATAGACGGCAAACTAAAAGAACACCCTGTAACACACACCCACTGGGGCTTCAGCTGTAAACATTCATTCACCCTCAGACATTGCTGTGGGGTCAGAGTGCCACAGCCTGCCCGTCTGTATGCTCCCCTAGAGGTTTGAGTCTCAGGGCACTGAAGAAGTGAGCCACACCCCCATCACATGCCCTGCGATGGGGACAAGGGGAACCTTTCCCATTTCACTGCCAACTTTCTACTCTCTACCAACAAATTTAACTGCATTCATATCCATCTTTTCCCCATATGTTACACTGAAAGTATTCTTTTTATCTAATCCTTTTATCTGTGCTCTCCATTCTATCTTAATCTGCTTCTTCACGGACTTTGCTTCATCAATTACCAGCACTTTATAGATTCAACTCAATCTCTCTCTTTTTCCCCTGCCCCCTCCTTTCTTTTCTCTTTACTATTTCCTTCAAGTCTTTCTTAAACCAAAAAAAGAAAAAGGTTTTCCTTTGACCCTCATGCTCTTTTCATTCTAAGAGTTGTTGCTACTCACTTAATCCTTCCTTAACTCCCACTCATTCCTGATCCACTGCAATCCAGCTTCTGCTTATCACTCAAGTGAAATGGCACTTTTAGCAAGGTCTTCAAAAGTCTCCCTGTTGACAAATTTAATGGATATGTTTCTTTCTTTGTTTTAAGACAGAGTTTCATTCTTGTTCACCAGGCCAGAGTGCAATGGCTAGATCTAAGCTCACTGCAACCTCCGCCTACCGAGTTCAAGCGATTCTTCTGTCTCAGCGTCCTGAGTAGGTGGGATTACAGGCACCCACAACTACACTCAGTTAATTTTTGGTACTTTTAGTAGAGACAGGGTTTCACCATGTTGGTCAGGCTGGTCTTGAACTCCTGACCTCAAGTGATCCACCCACCTCGCCTCCCAAAGTGCTGGGATTATAGGCATGAGTCACCGTGCCCGACTGATATTTTTCAGTACTATGTTAACTAATTAACTGTATTATTTTCCAGTGACCACAGATCTCTTTTCTTATTCTCTGTGACAACACAGTCTCCTGACTGCTCTGACCATATAGATTTCCTATCCCTTTAGTTTCCTAAAAATTGCTCTGATGAAAGTATCAATAAGCAGTGTAAGTCTGGAAGGCAGGAAGCAGAAGGAAGAAAGTAAAACAAGGGACAAGAATAAGTGCTGGCCTGTGGAGAATCAAATGCTAACTGAAAGAATCAGACTATATAAATGAGAACAGTCCACAAATCATCACTAAACTTCACTTTACAGATGAAGAAACTTAAGTTTAGTTTCTATGCATCCATAGCAGAAGTTCCAAAAATCATATAATCTGGTCATTCATGCCATAACCATAAAGGCTAAAATATGGCTCCTCTGCTGCTACCATCTTTCCAATTTGCCCTACCTTTGCTTAAGTAACAAATGAGCTCTACTTATCATGTTTCTGTCTTCACTGTGGAATATATATGCATATAGGCAACTGCCCTACTGCCATCCATTTTAGTACCGAGCAGAATGTGTAGTCAAAATCTACTACGGTCAGCAAGCAGTAAATATAAAGCACATTTCTTTAAGCTCTATTAAAATACAAATGTCTTGACTATTGTAAATACTCTGTATGTTATACATGGCAAAGGAAACCAGTTATTTATATAAATAACTTAAACATTTTTATCTGATGTGTAAGCATGTTTAAATATAAGGCCTGGTAACTAGGCCTGACCAAAGTTGGCCCTGAATTATTATTTCTTTAAAATTTTCTTTATAACACTATTAGGAAGCAGTATGGTACATATATGACATAAACTTGCCCTAGATTTCAGAAATTATTTTTATTTTAAACAATGATTTTTAGTATATGGGTAAGTTATTTAATTTCACATTTTAATTTGAATTAACTTAGTAATCATCCCATCAGTCAACTCACTCACAGGGATGTTGTAAAGGAAGCAGGCTATATTTCTAAGTATCTTGGGCCTCTTTTGAGAAACGTTACTGTGGGCAACCTTACTAATTTCTGGCATTAGACTCAGACATTTAGATAGCAGAAGGATATTCAAGCAAGCAGAAATAAAAAGGTTTATATTGTATATGTTATTTCAAACAAAGATACTCAGATAAAGGCAAAGAATAGTATAGTTTTAAAAAAAATAAAACAGTAAAGTAACTCAAAGAAAAGAAGCTAGATATTAGAAAATAACCTTAAGTAAGAGGAAGAGGTTGTTGAGACAGCTTAGCAGAGACAAAAGGCACTG
This sequence comes from Ateles fusciceps, assembly GCA_036589455.1. Lineage (NCBI taxonomy): Eukaryota > Metazoa > Chordata > Mammalia > Primates > Atelidae > Ateles > Ateles fusciceps. Next base: position 4,552,135 of record JAZHEH010001737.1, read on the forward strand.
AAGAACAGAGTCATCCATATTCCCACACTGTAAGATAAGGCAGATAAAAAGCCAATTAAACTATGTACAGATTTTTTCTTTTTTTCTTTTTTTTTGAGACGGAGTCTCGCTCTGTTGCCAGGCTGGAGTGTAGTGGTGCCATCTCGGCTCATGGCAACCTCCACCTCCTGGGTTCAAGCGATTCTCCTGCCTCAGTCTCCCAAGTAGCTGGGACTACTGGCACGTGCCACCATGCTCAGCTAATTTTTCTATTTTTAGTGGAGACGGGGTTTCACCATGTTGGTCAGGATGGTCTCGATCTCTTGACCTTGTGATCTGCCTGCCTTGGCCTCCCAAAGTGCTGGATTACAGGTGTGATCCACTGCACCCAGCTATGTAGATTTTCTTTTTAAAGAAATAATATAGGGAACATAAGTTGGCTGGCTTGTCTAACCAGCTATGACAAATTTTTGGTTTTCTATCAAGTTTTTTCTACTGAATATATGCTTGTGTAAAGTGTATTATTAACACTGTTCACCTCAAATTCCCCTTCCTTACATGAAGCCACCATGTTGTCCTTTCTTTGGCATGCTGTTTACTCTACATTTAGTGTTAATGTTATTCTAAATAAGTCAGCATGATAAAAGCCATATAAAGAGACAGCTTTCTTACAGAAAAGCTTTATGAAAAGCTTTATTTCTTACAGAAAATATTTTATGCTCTGGAAACTTTATATTGTTAGCAAAGGAAAAACTGAGACTATTCCCAAATTTACATTCTATGCCATTAGTCTGGTTTTTAGTTTCTTTCATAGGTATGGCCTCAGTATACAATGAACACTGGGGTGAATGATAAGCAGACAGTCTATGTTTTAGACATCTGCTCTGCCACTGCAGCAAACAATGAATCATGAACTTGCTTTTCATGTAAAGTTTATAGTGCCAGATTCTGTTCTAGATTTCACTGATTATTGCATTATTTAACAAAGGTTAATTAAATTACACTGTAACAAGAAAAAAAAGTGTGTTAAAAGAGCCTCTACCACCTAAACTATTTTCCTTATTTCCCATTTTTGGAAATTGCCTAGGATCACGTTGGCTGAGATCAGTTCTGCAGTACTGACTAAGGCAATTGTTCTGGAAATGTATAGATGCCAATACAAATAGCACATAGTTGTCAAAAACTGGAAACTGTGATAAAGTGTGATAAAAATTCTGATATAGTTGAAATTATAAAATAAATTATAAAAATGTAATATATATAATAATAGCTTTAGCTATTTATTCTATTAAATCAAAATAATGAAGGTAAGAAGGCAGTTACCTAAAAATAAATAGTATCAAAAATAAATACCTTTAGTTGATTGTTAAAAGAATCCATTTCTCATAGCTTAGATGCAGTTTCTTTCTCAAGAGCATCTAATTGTTCTTTAAGTCTTTGGCATAATTCTTCCTTTTCTAATGATTTTTTATGAAGTAAACTGATGCCTGAATCTGAAAAACAAACATCAGACAGTTTACATTTCGTGGAGTTCACAAGCCATTACCAGCATGCCATTTACTGTTTGGTCAAATTGGTGCAACTAGATCAATACAAAGGGTGTATACACATAATGTAGATCAGTAGAAGAGAAAACATTCAATTATTCTTTCCACTTCCCAGATTATATGCTGGAAAGAATGTCAGAGGAAACAGTCACAAGCCTTGGTTCTGCATTCAAAAGGACTAGGACCTGAAGAGAAATTCCACTTTAGGAAAGATGCTTCACCAATCTAATCCTCAGGCTTTTCATCTATACAATGAGCATCATACTACATTAATGATGAATATAAAGCCATCGTATACTCTAGTCCACAGTTAATAATTAATAGAAGTTATAAAGTAGCTTTCCATTTATTCTTAGTGCTCCTAAGAACAGAAAAATATTCACAGCAAAGATTCAATAAATATTACTAACTGGATTATTTAGTAACATTATTTTAGGAGGTAAGAACAGAAGGTTTCATCTTATATTATCTTTTTTTACATATTCAGCAGGGACAGAGAAACCAGATGGAAATATATAATGCAGAATACATTACAATAAATTAAAACAGCAATATTATCTGTTTAAATGTCTATGTTTAACTTTATAAGATTTTTAAAAGAAGTACAAAATTTAATAAGATTTTTAAAAGAAGTATAAAATTTAAATAAAATGAAACATATAGAGTAAAAAATTAAAAGGCCTCCATCTCAACTGCAAGTTCATCCCCCCTTTTAGGCATTTTCATTTAGATGCATACGTATTCAACTTCTATTTCCGTAAGTTTTCTTTTTTTTTAATTTTTTTTTTTTTTTACATCCTGCAAGCCCTCACCATGGGTTTTAATAGAATCATATTGTCTACATTGCTGTGCAACTTGTTTTTTTAATTTAATAAGGTATCAATCAGGACAAATAGATCTAGTTCATTCTTTTAAACTGCTCCACGGAAATCTACATTCTGGCTACTGCATAATTTATATTACTACCTTTCTGATTGGCATGGGTAGACACTGGTCTGTACCCACTGACCAACATCTACCCATTTTCCCGTCCCCTTGACCACTGGTAACCACTCTCCTATTCTCAGTTTCTGCATAGGAGTTCAACTTTTTTTGATTTTATATGTTGAGGTCATGTAATATTTGTCTTTCTGTAACTGACTTACTGCATTTAGCATAAGGGAGTGCAAATATCTCTTTGAGTTAATAATTTTGTTTCCTTTGAATATATATCCAGAAGTGAGATTGCTGGATCATACAAGAGTTCTATCTTAATTTTTTTCGAAACCTTCATACTGTTTTCCATAACAGCTGTAACAATTTACATTCCTCCAACAGTGTACACAGGTTCCCTTGTCCCCCACATCCTCACTACCACTCACTATCTCTGATCTTTTTGATAACAGCCATCCTAACAGGTGTGAGGTAATATAATATTTCAATGTGGTTTAGACTTGCATTTCCCTGATGATTAATAATGTTGAGTACCTTTTAAAATACTTCTTTAACATTTTTATGTCTTTTTTGGAGAAATGTCTACTAAGGTCCTTTGCCCATTTTGAAACTCGGTTTTTTGTTTTTCGGTACTGAGTTATATATATTCCTTATATTTTGGATGTTAACCACTTATCAGATATATGGCTCACAAATATTTTCTCCCACTCCATAGACTGCCTTTTCATCTTGATTGTTTCCTTTACTGTGCAGAAGCTTTTTAGTTTGATGTAGTCCTACCTATTTATTTTTGTTTCCTGAGCTTTTGGTGTAATATCCAAAAAAATCATTGCCAAGGCCAATGTTAAGGAGCTTCTGTCTATGTTTTCTTCTAGGAGTTCTGAGTTGATTTTTGAGTATAGTATAAGAGTCCAATTTCATTCTTTTGCAGGTGGATATCCAGTTTCCCCAATACCATTTATTGAAGAGGCTATCCTTTCCCCACTGTGTCTTCTTGGTGCCCTTGTCAAAAATTAGTTGACCATATATACTTGGGTTTATTTCTGGGCTCTCTATTCTATTTCATAAGTCTATATGTCTTGTAATGGATAAATAAAAAATTGTATATCTATTATAAGCATGTTGTTTTGAAATATGTATACATTGTGAAATGTATACATTTCATATATGCATTATGTTAATTATCTGGGCTCTCTATTCCATAAGTCTATATGTCTTTTAGAATCGACAAAAAAACTGTATATATAGCATGCATGTTGTTTTGAAATATGTACACATTGTAAAAGCTAATTAACATACGCATTTCCTCACATACTTGCCATTTTTGTGGTGAGACCACTTAAAATCTATTTTCTTAGCAACTTTCAAGAATACAATGCACTGTTATTAACTACAGTCACCAGGTTGTACAATAGATCTCTTGAACTTACTCCTCCTATCTAACTGAAATGCTGTTTCCTTTGAGCAACACCTCAGCAATCCCTTTCTCCCCCCACCAGCTCTGGTAGCCACCTTCTATCTACTCTCTACTGTTATGAATATATACACTCCACAAATAAATGAAATCTTACTGTATTTGTCTTTCTATGCCTGGCTTATTTCACTTAACGTAACATGCTGCAGGTTCATCCATGTTGTCCCTATGTCTGCTTTTATGCCAGTAACATACTGTTCTGATTACTACAGCTTTATAATATTTGCAAACAGGCAGTGAGATGCATCCAACTTTGCTTTTCTTTCTCAAGATTGCTTTACCTATTTGGAGTCTTGTGTAATTCCATATACATTTTAGAGTTGCTTTTTCTACTTCTGTGAAAATGCTATTGGAATTCTGATAGGGATTATGTTGAATCTGTATATTGCTTAAGGTAGTACAGGTATTTTTAAAATATTAATTCTTCCAATACATGAACATGGATTATCCTTCCATTTGTTTATGTCTTTTTCAATTTCTCCCATCAATGTTTTATAGTTTTCAGTTACAGATCTTTCCCCTCCTTGGTCAAATTTATTCCTAAGTATTTAATTATTTTTGATGCTGTCATGAATGATATTGTATTTTTGATTTCTTTTTTGAATAGATTGTTATTGGTGTAAAAGAATGCGACTGATTTTTGTATGTCAATTTTGTATCCTACAACTTTACTCAATTCATTTATTAGTTCTAAGTTTCACTGTGGAGTCTTAAGGGTTTTCAACATGTAGGATCCTGTCATCTGCAAACAGGGATAATTTTACTACTTTACAATTTGAATGTCTTTTATTTCTTTTTCTTGTCTGAGTAGTCTTGCTAGTACTTCCAGTATTATGTTGAACAGAAGTGGTGAAAGAGCATATCCCTACCTCGTACCAGATCTTAGATAAAAGCTTATTCAACCTGCAGGCCACGGGCCGCATGCAGCCCAGGATGGCTTTCAGTGTAGCCCAACACAAATTCATAAACTTTTAAAAAACACTTTGAGAGTTTTTTTTTTTTTTTTTTAGCACTCATCAGCTATCATCAGTGTTAGTGAATTTTACGTGTGGCCCAAGCCAACTCTTCTTCCAATGTGACCCAGGGAAGCCAAAAGATTGGACACCCTGTGTTAGATGAAAAGCCTTCAGTTTTCCATTGATTATGATAGCTGTGAGCTTTTCATAAACTGCCTTTATTATGTTGAAGAAATTTCCTTCTATATCTATTTCTTGAGAGTTTTTATCATGAAAGGATGTTAAACTTTGTCAAATACTCATTGTTATTTATTGAGATGATCATATGGTTCTTAGATTTTTATCTTTAATTCTGTTAATGCACACTTTAAATTTTGACAGAAATTGCCAAACTACTATTCCAAAAAGCTATACCAACTTACCAAACCAACAGTACCTGTTTGTTTAATTCTGTTAATGCACAGGTTAAATTTTGACAGAAATTGCCAAACTACTATTCCAAAAAGCTGTACCAACTTACAAAACCAACAGTACCTGTTTCTGTAAACCCTCATCTATACTGGATATGATCAATCTTTTTTCATTTTCGCTAACTGGCAAAAAAGGAACCTAATTGTTATTTTAATTTGTATTTTCTTGATAACCAGTGAAGTCAAAGAAACATCTATTTATGTTTCTGGCCATAGTTTTGAATTGTCAAGTCTTATCCTTTGCCTGTATTGTTCTATTTGGCTGTCTTAATTTTTTGATTTGTAGATGCTCTAAATTCTTACTTTTTTTTTTTTTTTTTTTTTTTTTTTTTTTTTTGAGATGGAGTCTCACTCTGTCTTCGGGCTGAAGTATAGTGGCGCGATCTCGGTACACTGCAATCTCAGCTCGCTGCAATCTCTGCCTCCCGGGTTCAAGGCAGGAATTCAAGCTCCTGCCTCCCGAGCAGCTGGGACTACAGGTGCATGCCACCACTCCGAGCTAATTTTTCTATTTTTAGTAGAGACGGGGTTTCACCATGTTGGTCAGCATGGTCTCAATCTCTTTACCTTGTGATCCTCCCCCCTTGGCCTCTCAAAGTGCTGGAATTACAGGTGTGAGCCACTGCACCCAGCCTGAAGTTCTAAATTCTCATATTACATGTATCTCAAATTTTTTAGTGTTTATGCTGTCTTTCATTATGACATTTTCATTTTTAAAACATCAACTCTGTAAATATTTTTCTTCATGACTCTATATATTGTTTAAAGAGGCTTTCCTCATACCAAGACTATAAAAATATTTTCCTGTTTTAAAATATTTTTTCTTAAGTTGTTTTTATGTTTAGCCTCCTAATTTACCTAGAATTTAGTTCTGTACATAGAGAGTGGTAAAAAGCTCCCCTGCAACTCTTTCAGATAATCAACTGTCCCCCAAATCACTTACTGAAAGCCCATCCTTTCCCCCACTGATACTATGGGCCAACTTCATCTGATCCTAAGTTGCCATATATGCATGGGCTATTTTCTAGACTCTCAATTCCATTGTTCTATTTTTCTATTTCTGATCAATAACATACTATTTTAGGCACTCTTTCATATCTTATGTTTTGATACCTGATAGCATTAGTCTCCTCCCCCTCTACCTAAGTTTTGCCTAATCTTGTACAATTTATTTTCTAGGTGAATTTGTCAGTTATCTTGCAGGGTTTCATTTAAAAAAACCCAAAAAGAACTGAATATATGAATTAGAAGAGAATTGACATAGTATCGATGTATATAGTAAAGTATAATATTAAGCTAGTTCATTTAGGAACATAAATGCCTCTAGTTATTCAGGAATCTCTTTTTTTTTTTTTTGAGACAGTCTCACTCTATTGCCCAGGCTGAAGTGCAGTGGCAGCATCCCAGCTCACTGCAACCTCTGCCTCCCATGTTCAAGTGATTCTCATGCCTTAGCCTGCCAAGTAGCTGAGACCACAGCTACTTTGTATTTTTAGTAGTGATGGGGTTTCACCATTTTAGCCAAGCTGATCTCAAACTCCTGACTTCAAGTGATCTGCCCACCTCAGCATCCTAAAGTCCTGGGATTACAGGCAAGAGCCACTGTGCCCAGCCTATTCAGGAATCTTTCATGTCTATCAGCAAAGTGTCATAGTTGCATATTTCTTCTTTATTCAAAACAATGTATATCACTAATAATGCATTGTTTTAATACCAAATTCAATGATATATACATGAGCACTATGTTGGGTAACTGGAAGATAAGACAAAGAGACAACACGGTAGTACAGTGGGCTTTACAGTCAGATAGAAATGTGAGTACGACTGTACCATCCTGGGTAACTACTTAATCTCTCTGAACCTCAGTTTTCCTGAGCTGCACAATGAGAATAATAACTACACCACAGGGTTATTGTAAAGATTAAAGGAAAGAATGTATCAAAACTGACTCACACAGTGCTTGGCACATGGTTGGTAATCTTAAATGGCAATTGTTATGGTGAGAGGAATCTAAGGGATACAAGGTACTTTTCAAATCCCACATAAAAGCTTCCTATTTTGAATTGGACTATGGCTAAATAAATAAAAGCTGAACTGGATTACACTCCGCAGAGAAAGAACAGTCCCATCAGGTCCTCAGTAAGACATTTTCTACATTTTATTCACAATTCAAATAGGCGTAACGATAACAATGATGACAATACTAAAGCTATATTTCTGCCACTGCACAGATCAGGTGGACTGGCTCACCCTGCCTCTGGAATGCCTGTGTAGGCGTGAGGTCGGGGCTAATATACTTTGAATAGAAAAGAATCAAGTATAAGGAACACTGTCTGAGCAGAGATATGGACAGACCACATCAGTGGAAGGAAGGAGACACAATAAAAATAGTTCACAAGAGTGAACTTGATTTCTGATATTTCCTCCACGTGAGGGCCCTGCACTAGCCCAACAATCCCAGCTTCTTTCCTTCCTTTCACTAACTGGTGAGCTCAAGATAAGGACATAGGAATATACAACCTAGACTCCTCCTAGCTCTTGTTTCTAGAGACTAGAAACCTCCATTCTACTTTGTTCATGCATCCAGTGTTTTATATTTTATAGGTGCAACTATACCCCCCATAGATAAACCATGCTGTCTAAAATCAGCTTCATCAATAATGAGGCGGTGATTTGGTCTTTCATTTGTCTTGCTCCTTTGCCTTATTTCTTAATTTGTTCAGAATTTGGGCAAAGAAGGGGATACTATTTATTGAAGCTCCTAAACAGCCAAAAGTATAATAAAGAGACCTATAATGGAATAACTGACATGACAGACTCAATGAGTGAAATTCAGGATACTTTAGTCAGTTGTAACACAACATCTGCAGATTTACTTTTCTTTAAATAAACCTTGTTTCTGCTATGCTTTTATTGGCATGATATCCAATATAGAGAATTTTTTTTCTCTGAGACCTGAGCCAAAAAAAAAAAAAAAAGAAAGTTACAATCCCGTAAATTATCTTGGAATGTTTTGCTCCACAGGTGTCAGAGGGCCAAGACGGTAAAATTCTTTGTATGAAGCACAGAGTTAGAGAATGTAAAGGTCTGGGCAGGGCACACCATCCTGTTAAAGCCTATGTCTGCTGCATGCTAACACCCTAGAATCCCAGGTGCAGCCCCAGAGTATAAAGCCTCCTGCTAAACAGTTCTTTAAAATCAGTGCAGGACTTTTCAAAATATACATGTAGTCCTGTGTCAGAACCAAATTTAGACCTTATAGTTTAACATTTTATTTGATTGATATTTCAGTTATATAAATAAAAATATTATCAAGATATGAAGTCATACCACAATCATTATTTTATTTTTATCTACTTTTTATCCCTAAAAATGCTCTAACATCCAGTCAAGCATGGGGGCTCATGACTGTAATCCCAGCACTTTGGGAGGCTGAGGCAGGAGAATCACTTGAACCTGAAAGGCCAAGGTTGTGGTAAGCCAAGATCACACCATTGCATTCCAGCCTGGACAACAAGAGCAAACTCCATCTCAAAAAAAAAAAAAAATGCTCTAACATATGGGATAATATTTTTCACATTATTTTGAAATTTTAAACTTACAGGCAAAAGGTGTTATTTATAACTTTAAAAAGGTAACAATGTGACTGATATAGTCATTCAGAAAAGAATAAAAGTAATCAGACAAACCTTAGAGACTTACCAGGTGTGTTACTGAACTGCATGTTTTTAATTCTTTCATTTAATAATTGCTTCTCAGGTACCAGATAGATAAGCTTATTCTGATATTCCTTATAAAAAGAAAAAACAGTACCTATTAAAATGTTATAATATTGTCCAAGAATTTTTTTGAAAACTTCAAAACAGGATTTACTCATCTTTGAAACTTATTATAGAAATAATACATAGCTGTAAACTGCTTATAACTCAGAATCAACTAGGATGGAATTATGCATGATTTTTAAAAGAAATATCTGAGCCAAAATCAATTTTGAGTGACTGGCTAAAATTGAAAGGCAGTGAAGAAGGCCTTTGTAAATGGAGTGTGTCTAGAAGCTCACAATTTTCAGCTTACTGATGAATGACAGCGGACCTGCACTAGATGGTGTGTGTCAGCATGCCATGACACTCCAGGATAAATATGTGTATATCAAAGAGAGACTAAAAGCTGGGCACAGTGGCTCACACCTGTAATCTCAGCACTTTGGGAGGCCGAGGTGGGTGGATCACTTGAGGTCAGAAGTTCAAGACCAGCCTAGTCAACATGGTGACTAAAAATACAAAAAATTAGCCAGGCGTGGTGGTGGGTGCCTGTAATCCCAGCTACTGAAGTGAGGCAGGAGAATCACTTGAGCCTGGGAGGCAGAAGTTGCAATGAACCAAGATCATGCCACTGCACTCCAGCCTGGGCGACAGAGAAAAAAAAAAGAGGGACTAAAAACTAGAAAAGCAAGTTTGAATCAAATAGAAAGTGTTTTTGGCTTTTGTTTATCTCTGCTGTAACAATGCAAAATGACTGATTAATTGCCAGTCCATGCAGTAAGAGAAACTGGGTAAGAGAACTCTAGAGATGCAGAATGCTTCCCCAGCCCCGTTCTGCAAATAATAATTACTGAAGCAGATCCTACTGTACAAGTAAAGAAGAGAATTACCAGGACCCCAAGGGACATTCAAGTTCTCATCATTTTAAAAAGAATAACTTTAAGTCAAAATTTCCTAAAAGTAGTAACAATAACCTTATTTTAATGTATGTTATGGTCTGAATGTTGGTGTCTTTCCAACATTCATATGTTGGAACCTAACTCCCAATGCAATACTATTAAGAAGTGGGGCTTTAGGAAGCTCCACACTCATGAATGGGAAGACTGTCCTTAGAAAAGAAGTTGAAGGGACTGCCTTACCCTTTCTGCATGTAAAGACGCAGCAAGAAGGCACTAGTTTTAAAGGAGACAGCAAGCCCTCATCACACATTGAATCTGCTAGCACCTTGATCTTGGACTTCTCAGCCTCTAGAACTATGAGTAATAAATTTCTGTTTGTAAATTACTCAGTCTAAGGTCTTTTGTTATAGCAGAAGTAATGAACTAAGAAATGCATAAACATTGTTGTAAGAGTTAAAACTCAGAGTGATAAATGTCTACTTACATATATATATTAAGCAAAACTTAACCAGATGTCTAGCAGAGTTTTAGCAGGTCTATGGAATTCCTGATGTTGATACACGATTGTGTGTATTTAGATCACAAGTCTATCACAGACTCAACGGTTCCTGACCCCCAAAATAAAACTCTATTAGAAGAACTGTTAATTGTATATGTTTAAGAAGAATTTAGCAGCAAAGGACTTACCTGAAGTTCCTGTAGAAGTTGCTTGATTTCCGTAATTTCCAGGTCACACTGCTTATCCAGAACTTCCAGCTCAGTCTTTTGAGTTTGCTTTTTGAGTCGGACATCCTGAAGCCTGCCTGAGATCTGCTGATGTTTGCCATTCTATAGGAAGATCATATAAATACACAGTAACATAAAATGCTAATAGGAAATGTTTCTATAAGGCGAATAATATTTTTAGGTAAATTTTAAAATCTTAGTTACCATTCATATTCAGTCTGAAATAAATGCCTAAAACCAGGTGGAATCTGTTTCAGAGCTGTGTCTGTTAACTCAAGTTATCAGCAGGAAACACATCATTCTCAGAGTGCAAGAGCCCATATGTTAGTATGGGAAAGTAGAAACATACCACATTGAACTTTTTCTGAATTCAGCATTAATTAGACAATATTAATTAACATTAATATCAGACACATTCTCAAAGAATAATGAGGAGGAATAAATATTTGCATGTGATACTTAGTATTACCTTCTCTGAGCTTCTATTTCTACCCTAAATATTGCCATCTAACTTTTTCTAATTAAACAGTGCCCAGGAGGAACGTTTTGGAAACAGTTCCATTCTATATGAATATTCTCCTTTTTTCCTCTTCTTCTGCAAAGAAATCAAACCAAAAAGCAGAGATTATCAATGGAACCTAAGAAGAAGGGTGACAGGGGGGTTATGGGCTAAACTGTATCCCCCAAAATTCATACATTAAAGTCCTAAGCCCCAGTACCTCAGAATGTGATGATATTTGGAGACAGGATCTTTAAAGAGATGATTAAGTTTAAACAAAGTCATATGGGTGGACTCTAATCCAATCTAACTGGTGTCCTTATAAGAGGTGGAAATCTGAACACAAAAGGCACCAGAGATAAATGCACTCAGTCTAAGGTCTTAAACACATTTTTAAAGTAAGTCATCAACCAAATAAAATGTTAGATTATAATCACACAAGATCTAAATCTGGCTCTACTAGATGACTAGGCACACATTTTTGCAAAACCCTAGTATACGATCAGGTTAGGCTCATGGGATTCTAGGGTTGTGAAAGAATAGTGCCAGATCTTTTATATCTTCTCACCATGTATTTAAAACAAAGTCTTTTAACAACTTGACCCTCTAACACCTGATGTGTAAAAACTGCTTAGTGGCCAGTACTAGCTAAGAACTATAATCCTGCAGAACTAGAATTGTAAGACATCATTTAGGTCAGCGGTTTTAAATCAGTTGTCTTTTTAATAGTAGAATCCTTTTTTTCCCAAGCAAATCTTGAGTGAAACCCCAAGAAAAATAAAGCAAATAAATGTCAAGCTTCTCTGTTGTGAAGTGTGGCAAGAGTTGGGGGAGAGAGATCACTGCTCTGCTGCCCAAGCATTCCCTCTCTTGCCTCTGCTTAGTCCTCCTCAGACCATCTTCCAGAGACAAATCTGAAAACTGAAAATCACTGAACTAACACAACTCTATTTCACACAAAGGAAAAGTGAGGCACAGAGAAGAGAAATGTCTTGCCCAGGGGTACACAGTTCATCAGCATCTGAACTGATGCTACAACATAATTCTCAGCATTTTAAGTCATTATCCTTTTTTCAGTAAACTATATTGTATAGGCTGTTTATATGAAAATGTGACCATTTCATGACATTAAGACATAACTAATTCACGAGAGATTTTAAAACACAATTACATTTTTCTTTTTCTTTTTTTTTGAGATGGAGTCTCCTCTGTCAATCACGCTGGAGTGCAGTGGTGTGATCTTGGCTCACTGCAACCTCCACCTCCTGAGTTCAGGTGATTCTCCTGCCCCAGCCTCCCAAGCAGATAGGATTACAGGTACCTGCCACCACCCACCATGGCTGGATAATTTTTTTGCATTTTTTTTTTTAGTAGAGGCAGGGTTTCACCATGTTGGCCAGGCTGATTTCAAACTCCTGACCTCAGCTGATCTGCCTGCCTTGGCCTCCCAAAGTGCTAGGATTACAGGTATGAGCCACCACACCCAGCCCATAATTACATTTTTCAACAGGTAGCTCTAGCATCATTCAGAGAAATTTCACTTAAAACTTTAGCCGTACCAGTGCTTCCAACTCAAGATGAAGACTCTTCTTTTTAGAGTTTAACCTGACAATTTCTTCTTGTTCTCTATTCTTTTGATTGAGAAGCTCCTGTCGTCGAATTCTCTCCCATTCTAAGCGACGCTGTCGTTCAAGTTCCTGTTTTGCTGCCTGAAAAAAGGGAATCAAAGTTAATTTTTCAACTAAAAATTTTGCATGATTCAAAAACTGGGAAGACACAAATAAAAGTTAGGCAGAGATTAGCACTTAGTGGCTATAGTGCCTAAGGGTAGCTAGGCAAATCTAGTTTTATTAATGGGTCTAAAGACTTCCAAAAATGTGGCTTCATCTATTGGATTTTTCTGATCATCCCTTTTTTTTCCAGACAGCATCTCACTCTGTCACCCACACTGTAGTGCAGTGGCACCATCTTGGCTCACTGCAACCTCTGTCACCTGGGCTCAAGCGGTTCTCCTGCCTCAGGCCCCCCAAGTAGTTGGGATTACAAGCACAAGCCACCACACCTGGCTAATTTTTGTATTTTTTTGTAGAGATGGGGCTTCTCCATGTTACCCAGGTTAGAAGACCATCCTTTTGTTAGAGCCATTTTTTTCTTAATAAGTTAAAGGATGACTTCATAAATATAAATATCAACAGGGATAATTACCCCTCTATTCTGATATCTGGGGGAAAATCTATTTACATTATTTCAGTGCACAATAACTTACTGTGCTCCATCCCTGGCCCTTTAAAGCACAGCCAGTCCTCCTAGGGACCCTTCTTCTCCAGTAACACTATCCCAAAGACCTGTGCAAGCCCATCCTCTTGATTCCTCTCTACAGAGACTTTCAACGCCCCCACTCTCATCTTTCTGTCTCTCCAATTCCTTGGACTCTTAATCTGCATCCTAAACTTGCTTTCGTCTAATGACTTGCTCAGCTGGCTAACTAACCTTAGCTCCTCACTCAACTTAGCTCTGCAGTCAGTCCTCCTTTGATTGAGATCTCATCTGCAGAGGATGCTTTCTCTACCACTTACCAGTTCTAAAAACTTCTTATATGCAAGAACCCTCTTTCCCTCCTCAAGGGAAGGAAGAATCAGATTTGTATAGGATAAGAATGAAATGACGCAGAGCAAAAGGCAAAAAAAATTTCAAAAAGATTTTTTTATCAAATGAGATACAGTCACTTATTAAATGTAATGATTTTCTTAAGAAGCAAAAAAACTTAAAAATAACCTCTCGTCTTTCTATCTCTTTTCTCCTTTCTTCCTCTCGTTGTCTCTCCAATTCCCGCTGCTTCTCCAAGCGTTTTCTAATTCAAGTTGTTTCTTCCATTCTTGTTCTTGTAATTCTCTCTGTTTCCGTTCCCACTCTTCCTTTTCTTTCTGGGCTTTACGTTCTGCCTCCCTCTGCTGCTGCTCCATCAAAGCTTGGCGGCGCTTCTCCAGCTCCATGTTCCCTCGCTCATAGTTGGCTTTCCGTTTGTCCTCAAAAGTAACTGAACAAGGTATGCCATCAGCATCCACACACATTAAAAGCCTACAGAACCTGTACTCTAGTTTCAACATACTCATGCCTTGTGATTGTTTGAGTGCTATTAGTATTTGAATACTTCTACTAAGGATAATTTTAACTCAAATAATAAATGGAAAAATATCTACTTTCTTCAAGGATATTCATTTTTAGAAAAACAAATTTTTACGTTTGAATCCATTCAAGAGAAATAATTTTCGTAAACTTGCCAATAAAAATACTTTTTCGGCCAGGAGCGGTGGCTCACGCCTGTAATCCACCACTTTGAGAAGCCGAGGCGGGCAGATCACAAGGTCAGAAGCTCAAGACCAGCCTGGCCAACATGGTGAAACCCCATCTCTGCTAAAAATATCAAAAATTAGCCAGGCGTAGTGGTGGGCACCTGTAATTCCAGCTACTCAGGAGGCTGAGATAAGAGAGTCACTTGAACCCAGGAGGGAGAGGTTGCAGTGAGCCGAGATCGCGCCACTGCACTCCAGCCTAGGCAACGAGAGTGAAACTCCATCTCAAAAAAAAAAAAAAAAAAAAGAAAAAACGTTTTCAACTTTTTTCCTCAGTTTCTTCAAGGACAATCAAAGCTGTGTCGCTATACATTTGGTTTGATGTCATTAACTTTCTAATTTATTAGAACAGCTACAAATGTATTCTTTCAACCAATATTTAAAATTTTTTTAAAGGTAAAGATTTCATTACAAAGTTTGCTCTAATAACTCAGCCTACAGTAGGAGAAATACTTTAACTCAGATGTCTACAACCCTGTCAAATACATATATTGTCTCTTCTTCCTTCATACTCTTCTCATTTTGACCATCTTAATTTTATCAATATCAAAATCCATCCCATCTATCAAATAGTTTTTTCTCATATAGCACATAAAATATTAAAAACATAAAAATTCTAAATATTCAGTTATATTTAGAGGTAGAATTTAAAAGAACTCAGTATAAATATACAACTTTGACACTCAATGACACCTGGTAATTTCTTCTGAGGTTCCTCTTCTTGCATTTTCTGATATGAAGGCAGAGTTCCATTAATGGAATCAACTTGCTTTCCTCCTCTAAAAAAATCAAACAACAAAGTTAGCATCATGTAGTCTGGACATTTTCAGACTAGATTATACAGACTACCAGTGATTAAAGCAATTTGATACTGAAAATATAAAGATATTTAAAACAGTTTGGTATGTTGTTACAATATACAGCAGGATATGGATAGTCAAGACAGAGAAATCTGGATTCAAATCATGGTTCAGCTAATTTTTGTTCTTGGGGCAAGTTTTTCTTTATCTCTTTAGTCAATAGCTTCCTTGTGCATAACGTGATGAAAACACACCCACTTTTTTTTTTTTTAATTTTTTTTTTTTTTTTTTGAAACAGAGTCTCAGTCCGTCACCAGGCACCAGGCTGGAGTGCAGTGGCGAGACCTCGGCTCACTGCAACCTCCGCCTCCCGGGTTCAAGCAATTCTCCTGCCTCAGCCTCCCGAGTAGCTGGGACTACAGGCGCGCACCACCACGCCCAGCTAATTTTTTTGTATTTTTAGTAGAGACGGGGTTTCACCATGTTGGCCAGGATGGTCTCGATCTCTTGACCTCGTGATCCACCCGCCTCGGCCTCCCAAAGTGCTGGGATTACAGGTGTGAGCCACCACGCCCAGCCTTTTTTTTTTTTTAAGCAGAATCTTGTTCTACTCCCCAGGATAGAGCACTGTGGCATAATCACAACTCATTGCAGCCTCAAACTCCTGTGGTCTAGTGATCCTCCTGTCCCAGCTTCCCAAGTAGCTAGGACTACAGGCACACACCACCACATCTGGCTAGTTATTTTTATTTTTGTTGAGACAGGGTCTCACTATGTTGTCCAGGATGGTCCTGAACTCCTGGCCTCACGTGATCCTGCCACCTCGGCCTCCCAAAGTGTTATGATTACAGGTGTAAGCTGCCATGACTGGCCCACACCTACTTCTAATATGTACTCCTTTCCAGTATAACTCATTGAATACTAAAATCAATGGCAGTGCAAATATTTAACTCTCTTCTAAATCACATCTGCCAAGTTATTAAAACTATAGCTCCCCACCTCCAGGAACACTCGCCTGAAAGACGGAGGGACAAGTTCAGGGGGTAAAGTCAGTGGTAATGGCTGTCCAGCTTTGGCCATGTCAGTGAGGTGCATCGCAAGGATAAACTCTTCTGCTTTTAGCTGTCCATCACCATCAATGTCAGCCAGAGTCCTAAAGTAAATGTTAAAATTCACAACTTAGACATAAAGTCTATTTGGAGTAAAATATTGCCTCAAAAGTTCAATTTTTTATTTTAAAAATAATGATAGTAAAACTGCTGGGTACACTCATTTTAGTGAAATGTAAATATGTACATTTACGTAACTCACTATTGAATGTACACAGTAGATATGTACACGGTAAATATGTACATATGTAATTATGTACATTCAACAGTGAGTTAATTTTTACCGTTAATTTTCATGACATAATAGAGAGGGAAGAAACTTTGAAAAGAAAGGGAACTACCCACCCCTTCTGAGAAAGTATCTTACTCCATGGTTAATTCACCTACCAAATCACAATTACCTACATACTAAAAATGAGATATTCTCTGATTCTCCATAGAAGGGATTACATAAAAGAAAACAGTAGTTTTTTCTTGTAAAATATAGTCATGAACTGCATAATGACGTATCAGTCAACAATGGACTGCATTTATAATGGTGGTCCCACAAGATTATAATGGAGCTGAAAAATTCCTGTCACCTAAGAACACTGTAGCTGGCATAATGCAATGCATTACCTATGTATTTGTGGTGATGCTAGTGTGAACAAACATATTACACTGCCAGCTGTAGAAAAGCACACGATGTACAATTATGTACAGTACACAACACTCAATAATAAACAATACAGTAACAATAAATCTATTAATATATTACTGGATTATTTACTATACTATACTTTTTATTGTTACTTTACAGTATACTCCTTCTACTTAGGAGAAAAAAGTTAACTGTAAGGCAGCCTCAGGCAGGTCCGTCAGGAGAAATTCCAGAAGGCGGCACTGTTATCATAGGAAACAATGGCTCCATGCGTGTTCTTACCCCTGAACACCTTCCAGTGAGACAAGAGGTAGAAGATAGTGATATTGATATTGATAGTGATATTGATGATCTTGACCCTGTGTAGGCCTAAGCTAATGGGTGTGTTTGTGTCTCAGTTTTTAACAAAAAGTTTAAAAAGTAAAAATAAATAAATTTTAAAAATAAAAGAGCTTAAAGAGTAGAGTATCTTTCTCTACAATGTATTTGTGTTTTAAGCTAAGTGTTATTACAAGACTCAAAAATTTTTTTAAATTACAAGGTTTACAAAGTTAAAAGTTATGGTATGCCAAGATTACTCTATTGTTGAAGAAATATTTTTTATAAATTTGGTGTAGCTTAAGTGTACAATAACATCTTGCACAACTGCATTTGCGTCCAAGCTTAATATTAACTTTCAAATGACTACTTTCAGAGAGCGTCTTTGAGTCACACACTTTCACAGAAATGAAATATATCTTTCTTATAATAGGGGAGATATAGTTTAATTAATGCATAGTTAAATTAATTAAATGTAATTAAGGGACAAACTTACCAAATAGTAGCTAGCTGAGTTTGAGAAAGATTTGACTGAAGAAGGGCATTTCTAGCTTGAAAACCTGATTAAGCGGGGAAAACCATAAAATAATTCTTTAGCCTTTTCAAAATTATGCAAACTGAAATAGCTATATCTGTAAAATAGCAATGCTACTAGGGTATCCTGGGAAATTTTAACATCAAAACGTTTTCACCATGTGCTAGGTACTAAGCATTCAGTAGTAATCAAACAGTCACTGCCCCAAAGAATTTTAAATCTAGAATTAGTGAAATCAAGTGCTCTCCCATGTCTTTTCGGCAAGATAATAATACACACAAGTGGCTGATGTGAAAGAACAAGACATCAGGCACACAGAGTATTAGAGGCCAAGATCTGGGCCCTCTTGTACTCCCAGCAGGTGCAGCACTTCCCTCTCCTAAGTGACTGAGTCGTGAGTACCAAAAGAGTCAGGTGCTATTCTGGGTTCAGCCGGACTCAAGGCCTGTCCAAAACAACTCTCATACAAGAGATTACATCTGCCAACGTTTCCTCAGCAACAGCTCCAACTACAACAAATACCAGCCAAATGCAGCTAGATTTATTGTCCCACTAGGCTTTCAACATAGGCGCTGATAATTAAAGCAACCATGTATTGTAATACGCAGCTGAACGTTTATATTATATAACTTTTAAAACATTTACATTCTATTCTTTTAATCTGGCCATTTAATAGAAATCACATAAAAACACTAGAACACGCAGCCTCACCCTACTAATTAATCCTCAGATTTCGGTTTGAGGAGGTCTTTGTGTTAAAAGGAAGATTCTTCTAAATAAGAGAGATGGAAGACTATTTCCCTTAGATGCTAAGATCCCTTAGCATCGGGCAATAGAGCAAACAGGAAAGAGAAGGGGAAGGAATGTAAATGGTTAAAAATCATACTCGTGGAGGGCTTTACATGTGTGAGGCAAAGTCTGAGTAATACAAAGGGCCATCGAGAGCCAGCAGAGTACCTTTCTCACTAAGGAAAGCTCATTTGAACATGTACACTTTTAGTCTGCTAAACCTCTGGATATCCTATATCCTCTGCTTAGAATACCAGACTCTCCATTCTTTACTTTATAGTCTATCCTCTAAGATCTGGCTGAAATGTCTTCTCTTCTGTGAAACATTTGCTCTTATATCCTTGGAGTTAGTCACTTTCTCATCTATATTAATCACAGCACTTTTAAACAAGCAACCAAACACCTTGATTACATGAGCTATATACTATGGGCTCTTCAAAGGTATGAATCATGTCTTCCTCCTCTCTTTATTCCTGTACCTAAGAGAGTGCTCAGAAAGGATGTGACAGGAAACAGTTAAATCAATAATTTAATCTAAATAAATTTTTTAGAACTATGTTTAGGGGCCGGGTGCAGTGGCTCACACCTGTAATCCCAGCACTTTGGGAGGCTGAGGTGGCCGGATCACAAGGTCAAGAGATCGAGACCATCCTGGCCAACATGGTGAAACCCCGTCTCTACTAAAATACAAAAATTAGCTGGGTATGGTGGCACGTGACTATAGTCCCAGCTATTCGGGAGGCTGAGGCAGGAGAACTGCTTGAACCCAGGAGGCGGATGTTGCAGTGAGCCAAGATCGCACCACTGCACTCCAGCCTGGCACCTGGAGACAGAGCGAGACTCTGTCTCAAAAAAACAACAACAACAACAAAAAACTGTGTTTAGCGGGAAGAAGAGGAAAAAAGGAAAAAGAAAAAAACATACCACTGGCCGGGCATGGTGGCTCACGCCTGTAATTCCAGCACTTTGAGAGGCCGAGGTGGGCAGATCGCCTGAGGTCAGGAATTTGAGACCAGCCTGGCCAACATGGCGAAACCCCCTCTCTACGAAAAAAAATACAAAAATTATCCAGGCGTGGTGGTGTGCACCTGTAATCCCAGCTACACAGGAGTCTGAAGCAGCATCACTGGAACCCAGGAGGCAGAGGCTGCAGTGAGCCAAGATCACACCACTGTACTTCAGCCTGGGTGACAGAGCAAGACTCTGTCTCAAAAAAAAAACAAAAAAAACAGACAACTAACTGCTACATTCACTGAACAAAACAAACATGTAAGTCCAGGTTAGCCTCGTCCTCATATTTCTGGGGCTCATGCTCAGCTTCAGGACACCAGCAGAAACTATTCTTTTTATAGAAAACCTTGTATTTACCTGCAGATATATAGCTTTACCCTTGTAGGTCTCAGAATAATGATGACATTCTCTAAAAACACCACAATACACAACATTTGTACAATGTGGCATATACTAATTTACATTAGGGATCATTTCCCTACAGTTGGCTCCCCATTCACTGCCCATCATATCCCAATGCAAAATCACCCCCTGTTTATACTGTTACATTTACAGTAGTTATACAAAGTGTACTAATCTTGAGTGTGCTGCCTAATGAATTTTTTTATTTTTTTGAGACCGAGTATTGCTCTGTCATCCAGGCTGGAACGCAGTGGCATGATCTCGGCTCACTGCAACCTCTGCCTCCCGGGCTGAAACAATTCTCCTCCTCAGCCTCCCAAGTAGCTGGGTTTACAGGTGACCACCACCATGCCTGGCTAATTTTTGTATTTTTAGTAGAGACGGGGTTTCACCATGGTGACCAGGCTGGTCTCAAACTCCTGACTTCAAATGATCCGCCCACCTCGGCATCCCAAAGTGTTGGAATTACAGGTGTGAGCCACTGCACCTGGCCTGCGTAATGAATTTTTAAACAGGTATACACACATACAATCAACACCCATATCAAGATGCAGAATGTTTCCAGCTCCTCAGAAGGTTTGCACATGGCCCCTTCCCCATACAGTAACCACGTTATTCTCATTTCTATCATCAATCAGGTTTCCTGTTCTTCAGTCTCATATAAATAGGTTAAATAGTATGATCCTTTGGGGCTGCTTTCATTCAATACAGTATCTGTGAAATTCACTTATGTTGTTGCATGTACGAGCAGTTCATTTGGTTTTATTCTTTCAAGTATTCCATTATGTAAATATACCATCATTTATCTATTTTCCTGTTGACGAACATTTAGGATGTGAATGTTTTGGTACATGTCTTTTTCATCAACTTTGGTTCAGGTGAAAACAAGTAACTTTTTTTTATTATAGAGATGTGGGTCTCACTGTGTTGCCCAGGCTGGACTCCTGGGCTCAAGTAATCCTCCTGCCACAGCCTCCCAAGCAGCTGGGACTACAGGTACATGTCACTGTGCTTAGCAAAAAGAAACTTTTTTCTGAGACAGAGTCTAGCTCTGTTGCCAGGCTGGAGTGCAGTTATGCAATCTCAGCTAACTATAACCTCCACCTCCTGGCTTCAAGTGATTCTCCTGCCTCTGCCTCCCCTGTAGCTGGGAGTTACAGGCACGTGCCACCAAGCCCAGGTAATTTCTGTATTTTTAGTAGAGATGGGGTTTCACCATGTTGGCCAGGATGGTCTCGATCTTCTGACCTCATGATCTGCCTGCCTCAGCCTCCCAAAATGCCGGGATTACAGGCGTGAGCCACCACGCCTGGCCAAAGAAACTTTTAAAATGCAAAAATGTAGGGTACGAAGAAATTCATTTTTTCAAAGAACAGCAATTATGACTTTACATTAATTTCTAGTATAGTTCAATACCATATTTCACAGAATCTAAGATTTCACTGGCTCTAAGACATACTATCATTTTATGGATAAGAAGCTAATAAAACTATGACACAGTGCTAAGACATCACTAATTGTAGCACACATTCTAATTTTAGAGACATTAAAATGTAAAAAAAGTGTGTCAAAAAAAGTATACTTTGTTTCATGTAATTTGATAAAATTACAGAAAATCTTAGTTATGTAACATGAAATACATGTAAAAATACAAAGCGTATATATAAGCTAAGAAGTGTAAGTCACCCACGAACCTACCACCCATCTTAAGAACTAGATTACTACTAAATGCCTTGAATCAATCTGTGTTCCTTGACTTTATCCCCCATGCCTCCACAAGAGGTAACCACTACCCTGAATTTTGTATGCATCATTCCCTTGCTTTTTTTTTTTTTTTCAATGTCAGGCACATTATATTTGATTGGGTTCAAATTTGGCTGATGTCCAAATGCAGCAGAGAACAGAGGGGAGGAAGGGACACAGAGTTGCTGGCAAGGGGAAACTGAACAAAACAGTTTTCCTTTTATTGTAAAAGTGGGGGATCACACAGCTGGTGTGAGTCAATTAACCAAGGCAGGGGACTCAATGTTTTACGGGGCAGGGGGGAAAACCAAAGTAAGCAGACAACTTTCAAGACAGGAGAGGACCAGAACACTGAGAGAACAAGCTGCAGGAGAAGTGGGCTGAGAACAGTGGTGAAATCTGCTGGGTCACTTGGGGAACACGGTGACCACATCGTAGCCCTCGGGTGGTGTGACTCGCTCCCGGGCATGCTTCTCACAGTAGATTTGATCCTCCACAAAGAAATGGCCCTTCTGTTTCAGGTTGGTGCCACAGTCAGTGCACACGTAACACTCGGGATGGCGGTGACGCTCCCGCAGCTTCACAAACACACCGACAATCCCAGTGCCACATTTGTCACACATAGGCAACTTCTGAGCATTTCCAATCGACGCAGCCACTTTAGTGATAGGAGCTTTAACACTTCTGAATCCTGAGGGCTTGTTGGGATCCCCTTTTTCTTCAGACTCCAGGATTTCTTGCAAAACCAAGAAAGACGTGGACTGTTTCGGGGGCTCATTCAACTCCTGTTTCTCCTGAAGCATCTTGTAAACTTCAGACTCTTTGTCGATGACAAGGCCGCCTGGAGGCTGAGCATGGTCTAAGGGTCTGCTGTTCGCCTCCACCCCGCTGGCAGCAGTCTTTGACTCCAGGGTGTTGTTGAAGTTGGAGATATTTTCAGAAGAGTAGAGGCCAGCTGGATTGTTGTACTGGTTTGTGATGACCCTGGCAGTAGTGCTGGAGGCGGGTGAGGTGGTAAAGGGCATGGCACTTCGGTTGTGGGCGCTTCCTATGTGCAGGACCTCCTGGGGTTCAGAGGCTAAATTCATCTTGTATGGATGACGCTTCCCTTCCTCTGTCACCAGAGGAGACCAGACTTTGTGTTCAGATCTGGCTACAGTGAGAGTCATGTTGTCTACGCAGCCTTTGATTCTGTTCTGAGCTTCCAAGTGTGTCATATTGCTAGTATTCTCCCCATCAATGGTTGTGATTACATCTCCAATACATACATCAGCTAGAGCTGCCTTGCTTCCAGGAGTGACCCGGGAAACGGCGAGAGGTTGCTCGAAGTCCTTGCCGCCCACGAGGCAAAAGCCCCACGGCCCCGGGCCCTTGAGGACGATCTGCTAGGTGGTCATGGCGCGGCTGTGGCGGGCGACGACCTGCTGGGACAGACCGGCAGGACGCGGCAGCGTGTGCAGCCCCTTGCTTTAAAAAATAGTTATCACATAGGTATGTATCTTTAAATAAAATACTGTATATTTTTGCTTGTCCAATCAATTCCAAGTCTTACTTCCTGTTCCCTTGCCTCTCTGCACAACTACAGACCCTAGACTCATACTTTCATTCTCCAAATAGGCCATGTACTTTTCCCTCTTAATTTCTTGTCACCATCAAATGCCCTCACATTCAATCTGTCCAAATCCTAACATTTTTATGGAGCTTAAATGCTCCCTTCCTGTAAGATATCTCATCTGAACTCTTCATCTTTAGTATCTCCCACTCTATGCTCCTTAGCACTTAAAGCTCTATTATTTTTGAACACTTATTTTACTCGGTCCTAAATCATAATTTCTTGCTGAGTGAAGAAGGAGTGGGAAAGTTAGAAGGTAGGAACTCTACTGGCCTATTACCCTCTGTTTATGTCTCCTTTACTGTTCTCAATTAGTAGTTTGGATGATGTTCTAGCCTGGACTCAAATGTTTTATAGCAAACTAAAGCCAAGTTTTACAGTCACATTTGGGTTAAAGCATTCAATGGTGAGCAATGCTCACCTGAGGTTTTATAATAGTAAGGGCAAGCAGAGAAAAAGCCGAATGCAGAGGAGGATTCTCAGGAAAAGTGAGCTGAGGCTAAGTTCCACACACACTCCCTTGGGACCCAGGGCTCTCCATTCACTGCAAACCGTAGAGGATGACGTTTGATCTTCTTAAGGAACAGGTCTTTTGCCAAAAAGTTGGGGGTGTATCTGAGTGCCTGACTTGAGTAAAAACTCTGAAGAAAGCGATCAAGTTGGATCCATCTTTAAATCCTTATACAACTTACGGTATTTGTATTTATCAAATGCCGGCTAAATTTTTTGGATGTTAAAATGTCAGATGAGCTACACAATATAAATTCAATTGAGAGTTCTTTAATGGAAGTCCACATAAAAGACTCCTTTTTGTGCTCTTCGGCACTGTATGCTGCTTACCTGAGAGATATCCACTCATGCTTTTGTCAAGACTATTGAATTTTTGCCGATATTTTAATCTTGAAGGCTGAGGAACTGCCCACTCTGAGGTCCCAGTCTTGGGTGAGTTCCCTGAGAGTGAAGCAGTCGAGGAAGTTGAGCTATAAAAAAATTTATTTAAAATTTTTATGTTACTAAATAAAATATATTTAATTAAACTTTGTAAGACCAAGGCATTAAGAATCTTATATACCAGGGGTCCCGTGGGGGTTCGGGACCTGTTAAGAACCGGGCTGGACAGGAGAGGGTGAGTGGCAGGTGAGTGAGCACTACCACCTGAGCTCCAGCTCCTGTCCGATGAGCAGTAGCAATAGATCCTCATTGGAGCGTGAACCCTATTGTGAACAGCACATGTGAGGGACCTAGGTTGCATGCTGCCTTTGAGAATCTAATGTCTGATGAACTGAGATGTAATAGTTTCATCCTAAAACCATCTCCCACTTCAAGTCTGTGAAAAAACTGTCTTCCATAAAACCAGTCCCTTCAGCCAAACAGGTTGAAGACTGCTGTTTTATAATATAATGGTGACTGCTTTTACATTTTACATTTTTTAAAATTTTAATCAATTATCACTATTTTTAGTAAAGCAAATACCATAAGAACCATAGAACTCCATGAAACTACCACATATAAAGAACCTACTATGTGCCAGGCCTTATAATGTACTAAGACCTTTACAAATATTCCTCCCAACAAACTTAAAAAATATTACCATCCCCATCTTTTAGACTGGTAAACTATGGCTCACTGATGTTAAAAAAAAACAAGGTCACAGAATCAGTGAGTGTTCAAGCTGGGATATGAATGTTGTTCTTCTGGGTCAAATCTAACACTCTCTGGACACTGCCCTGAAGAGTATAATAGTGATTTATATGAAGGATGATTAATGTAATAAACACTGATGCATTTGTGCTTTGTAAAATTTAAAAGATACCCAATTAGTAGAACCTGCTCAAGAAAGAAATCAACAATGTACAATGAGTATGAGACATCTTGGGAAATGTATACATTTTTTAAAGGAAAAGTACACAGCTTTGGGCAAAAAAATTGGCTAATTAAAATATAGCAGAATACTTTTCGTTTATATGAAGTATTTTTTCAGAAATAAAATATCACAGACAATAATTTTTTATGTGAGTTGTAAATAATAAATTTATCTGAAGTATCTGTACTTGGGCATTATAAAGTAAAACTTAGATAAGCTCAAAGCTTTTAAAAAAATCATTTGTTGGCCGTGTATGATGGCTCACACCTGTAATCCCAGCACTTTGGGAGGCTGAGGCAGGTGGATTACGAGGTCAGGAGTTCAAGACCAGCCTGGCCAAGATGGTGAAACCCCATCTCTACTAAAAATATAAAAATATAGCTGGGTGTTGTGGCGGGCACCTATAATCCCAGCTTCTCCAGAAGCTGAGGCAGAAGAATCATTTGAACCGGGGAGGTGGAGGTTGCAGTGAGCCGAGATTATGCCACTGCACTCCAGCCTGGGGGACAGAGCAAGACTCCATATCAAAAAAAAAAAATCATTTGTTCAATAAAGACTTCTTATTGAAAGGATAAAAAGTTATCGAAGTTAGGTATTCATACCTACTAGATCCTAAATCAATCAGAGACTGGGCTTTCTGTATACTAGCACCTCCAAATCCTCCCATCATCAGACTGTAAGATGACCCATGAGGCAATGCTAAAAAAAGAAAAAAAGAAGGAAAAGTATGAAAGAAATTTTTATTTGTTCAAACATAAATATAATAGTTTCTTTCTTTACATGAAATAATGACTCATTAGAAACAAAGTACTCACTTGAAGAAGAATAAGGAATGGATAAAGGCTGAATGAGACTGGCGGTTCCATTTGGTAATGATGATGTGCTAACAGAAGGCACTAGGGGGAGTGGGCATCATTAAGGGAGGAAGGCTGGTCCCTGAAGTCGCAGAAGACAATGATGTTATAGGTGCAGCTGGAGGCAATGGCTGAGGAATGGACAGATTGGGCATGCTTCCCATTCCTAAAGTCAAAGAAAACACTTCTTCCAGTGCTAGGAAATCAATTATAAAACACATGCAAAAAAAACAAAAACAAAAAAAAACAGTTTACCGTACAGTGGGCAGACTCCATATTTACAGAAACACCACAGAGAAATTATCCTTAAAAAATTCACTGCTTTGACCCAGCAGTGAGGGAGGTAAAACTGTTGCTCTTAATATTAATATTCTGATTTGTATAAATACCTAGTAAAAAGTTAAATATTCTCCTCTCTCATCATGAATAAAACTAAGCAGACTTTTCCAATGGAATATGAGTATCCTCAAGGAAAGAATGTATTACCAGATCAAATGAGGTTTTTTGTAAAGGGAAAATAAACACAGTGCTACTAAGTTACTTGACTAATACATACACGCATCTCTCTCTCTCTCTCTCTCTCTCTCACACACACACACACACACACACACACACACACACACACTCCCCCAAACAAAAAGGTTCCAAGCAGTAGATACTTTCTGAGATTCACGTGTGCACATGCATTATTTGCAAGAAAGTGTGTCACATATTTGACTTTTCTTGAAACACTGCTATGAATTCAAGGACAAGTCTTTAAAAGGAACAAAGTGATGACTTTTAATTCATTTATCAACTGCAGAATATTAACATATAAATATGGTCACACAATGATTTGGTATTTATATCCAGATTTCACTACAACAGTGAAATAATTTTGTGGAGTTTGTTGTTTGAGATGGGGGGGTCTCACCATGTTGCCCAGACTAGAATGAAGTGGCTATTCACAGGTGTGATCATAGCACACTACAACCTCAAACTCCTGGATTCAAGCAATCCTACCCACAGCCTCCCAAAAGGCCAGAACTACAAGCACACACACCCATAACCAGTTCTAGAATTCTGTGTTCTAAGATCTGTAATGAAGGAACATGTTTTAGATACACAGACATACCTAACTGAATGTTCCATTCAAAATGAGTGCTTCTCACATATAAGAAACTGTCTAATTAAAATTAACAGAAGACATACGAACTGGTTATCACTGATGAATATGTAAACTTATTAGCCCAAGGTCTGCAACTTCAGGCCCTAAATTTAGCTGGCTAATAAACATTTTTTAAAAATTCGGCCAGGTGCAGTGGCTCACACCTGCAATCCCAGCACTTTGGGAGGCTGAGGCGGGCAGATCACAAGGTCAAGAGATCGAGACCATCCTGGTCAACATGGTGAAAGCCTGTCTCCACAAAAATTAGCTGGGCATGATGGTGCGTGCCTGTAGTCCCAGCTACTCTGGAGGCTGAGGCAGGAGAATCGCTTGAACCCGGGAGGCGGAGGTTGCAGTGAACCAAGCTCATGCCACTGCACTCCAGCCTGGGTAACAGAGCAAGACACTGTTTCAAAAAAAAAAGAAAATTTCAACTTACATAAAATTTTAAACTACCTCCCAAATCAAACCATTTCATGTGAGTTTAAAACTGCTCAAAATTTTTTCTATATTACTCATACATAGAGAGAGAACTAAGAATAGTATTTGGTATTGGCTATACCTAGGGAGACCATATAATTTATCACCCAACTATGAGTTGTAAAAGGAGACATTAACTGGATCAGATGCCAGGAAAAAAGGCATAATAAATCAGAAGTGTCCCTAGAAAACCTGAACACATGGACACCCTACCTGTGACAGTGAATTTAATATTTATTATCTCTAACATGAAAATTAACTTGGAATCTGGGGATTGCCATTTTGTGTTAACAAATCTTTTTCTAATACTCAAATATGCCTAGGGATAAAGTTTAAGTAGCAAATATGGGTATTTAAGTTAATATATACATACCAAAACGAGCAGAAATTAATGGAGAAAACAAAGGGGGTTGCTTCATAATAGGAGGGAGAACCACAGGCAACTGTTGGCCTTGAAGCTTCAGTTTGATGAGTTTCATAGCTATGGAGAACTCTTGCTGATCCATCTTCCCATCCTTGTTTAGGTCTGATAAAGCCCTAAAGAAGCATGAGGTAGGTAAATTGGTATGTGGGATAGCGGTGGGAAAACTATTGTTATTTTGGGGGTTGACAAAGTAAAAACAATGATATAGTATTCATGTGTACATCATCACTAAATTTAAAATATATATATATATAAAATATATATAACATAATATGTAAAATATATCTAATAACAAAAACATAAAACCTACACATTAAGAAATACTGACCAGAGATAACAACTAATAAAACACTGCCTGTCTATATAGAATCTAGAGACCTTTGGACTGAATTCCACCAGTTTAGGTAGAAAAAAATTCAAGAGTATATAATACTTCTAAGTTTAATTTATTCATTTGTCCAAATATTTATTGAATACTTGCTACGTGTTTCATACTCTCTCAGGCAGGAGAATATTCCAAGTGGAAAGATGGGGTTGGAGTTGTTACTTACTGTAAATGTTTTTTAAAAAAACAAATATTATAGAGAATAGTTTCTTTAAAGAAGGAGCAAGGGAAGGGAGGAGTGATTTGAGCTTTATAGATTATGAAATAAATGAAACCACAAAATAACAGAAAGAGGATTTTTAGATTCTGCCAAATTATAAGGAAATTTTTCTTAGTGATAATGTAAATATCTTTCCTTAGAAATTCTAATGAAATCAGAAATTTGTCCTAGAGAACTAAACCCAAATTATTTTCACTCATTTGCTCAATAAAATTTATTTTCCAAAAAACTGAAGAAACACTTTTCTTTAAGAGACAGAGTCTCATTCTGTCATCTAGGCTGGGGTGCAGTGACACAATCATAGTTCACTGCAGCACTGAATTCCTGGGCTCAAGTGATCCTTCCATCCTGGCCTCCCTGTGTAGCTGGAGCTAGAGGTGTGGGCCACCATACCCGGCTAATTTTTTTTCAATTTTCTGTAGAGACAGGGTTCTTACTATGTTGCCCAGGCTAGTCTCAAACTCCTGGCCTCAAGCAATCCTCCTGCCTCAGACTTCCAAAGTGCTGGGATTACAGTGAGCCATCATGTCTGGCAGAAATAGTCTTAATAACCAATAGAATGCAACTAAAAACAATTTTATGTTAACATTATATTATAAAAAACAACATATTATCAGAAAATTAGGTTCATCTACAAAACACTTTACCATATTTCAGCTAAAACAGGGGCCCGGCAGACCTGATTGTAAGAAAAAATTACGTGCTTGATCACCTGAAAGTAATAAAAACAAAACCCAAGCAGCACATTAGTAAATGAAATTATTCCAATGCTTCTGAATAACAATAATGGGTATATGTTAATTATTTATTATAATTTTAATACCAATCACTAAATGAAAGAGAAATACAAATATAAAATTACTTACATTACTTTAATAAGACAGATAACTTTAAAACAGAATTCACATCTGCACTTCTACTGTATATTAATCAGTGACAAAAGATTACATTATTCATCTTAGTTTTTTCACAATTGAGGTCTTCCTTAAAAATATTTGCACTTAGTAAAATTTATATTTAAAAACACTAATCCCTAAAAGACTTCAATGTAAAAAGTACCAGGTGTTAGGAGAGACAGTCCTCCAAGAGTTTCTTCACACTCCTATGTGTCCTGCTGTGTATGCCAATAATGTAAGACCCTAATTGTTCCCTGCCTGGGTCATTTCTCAGAGTTGGGTTTGTAATGAGCAATCTTTTTTGTTTGTTTGTTTTGTGCTTTTTTTTTTTTTTGAGACAGAGTCTCACTCTATAGCCCAGGCTGGAGTGCCGTGGTGTGGTCTCGGCTCACTGCAACCTCCGCCTCCAGGGTTCAAGCAATTCTCCTGCCTCAGCCTCCCGAGTAGCTAGGACTACAGACACGTGCCACCACACTTGGCTAATTTTTTTGTATTTTTAGTAGAGAAGTGGTTTCACTGTGTTAGCCAGGATGGTCTCAATCTCCTGACCTCGTGATCCACCTGCTTCGGCCTCCCAAAGTGCTGGGATTACAGGCGTGAGCCACCATGCCTGGGCCTGTAATGAGCAATCTTAAGGAATCAGGTGATGTCACCCACTGAGACAAGGGGCAAACTTGCTTTATTGTTTGCTACAAAAGGGTGGGTTCCCTAAATTTAGCGTTCCTCTCCTATAACACAACCATAGCATGTGCAGCATTCTTCTGGGCTCTCTGCATTGTCTCTGTGGGACTTAGAAACACTGAAGGAAACAGAAAGATGCCAATGCTCATTTTGCTAGTTGGTCATAAGGTTCTTTGCCTCTGCCTCAGCAATCTTGGGTCTCCCACCAGTAGCAGACAAAGTTATTAACTTGAAAGCAGGGTAATCAAATCCTGATACCAGGTAAGGTAATTACTATCATAGCAGTACAAATAACATGGTTAAGTAGATGGATTCTAAAGTCAGGCTGAATGGTTTCAAAGCCCAGATTAACACTAACCATCTTTGTAACCTAAGGCAGTTACATAACATCTCTTAGTCTCAGTTTCACTATCTGTAAATATAGGCAACAATAGTACCTACTTTATAGGGTTGTTGTGAAGGTTAAATAAAACAATGGACTTAGCACAGCATCTGGTATATAGTAAAAATTCAATAAATATCATTGTTCTCATAGTTACTATTATTGTATGTAAACCGCTAAGCTACTCTGGCACAGAAAAAAGTTTAATTAATAGAAAAAAGTTTAATTAATAGAAAAAAATTTGAAAGGCACACCTAAATTAATCCCATTTTGGCTCTGGTGGTCTTTCTGCAAAACAAGAACTAGCATCAACAATCAGTGTTTGACATAGTCTCAAAGACAGAGGGCTAGTATTAGGAAAACAGATTCCAGAAAAAAAGTCTAGATTATTTTCCATGAAATGAATCTTGAAGAAATAAAACTGAAAATTCTCTAGATATAATATTAAAATGTGAAACTAGACAATTACGCAGAAATTCTTGACTATCATTTAGGATTCAGGAAAAATCTTCCATATGCCAAATTCAAAACAACAAATTAAGACAGTTCCAGGAAAAATAAGAAAGTTACCATTTCTTTAATTTCTAGAATTCTGCTTGATTGGAATTTTATCATTTATTAACACAAATTTGATGGCAGTCAAATTAAAACTAATTCTCAGATATCACATAAGGAGCATAATTCACAAATAAAATAAAACTAATTATAAACACAAACCTGTTATGTAACCTCCTGAAGGTTTGAGGTTATCGAACTGCCTGTCATGCTTAGTACGTTCTTCAGAGGTAATAGCCCACATGTTTGGCCCTCCTGAAACGTTAAGTGAAAGACAAAGAACTATAGTATATACATGAGAATGCTCAAAATACAATTCTAAAATATAAATACAAATCACAAGTGTCCATTTTATGACAGTATTTAATATTTGAGTGACACAAAGAATAGAGCTCTATCATAACCATATACAGCACAGCCCTAAGGCTTTTCACTCATTCACTCAATTAACGTCTACTGAACAAGTGCTGTATAACACTCACTGGAAATGGGCATCAAGCTAAATACTGCCAATAAAAATATGAAGAAAATATTCCTATCCTCAAGGAATTCATGCTCTAGAAAACAACTAACAGCACTTATAGTATTAACCTGTGAAGAATCCTAAGCAGAAACATATACTGACATGGTTTAACTCTGTGTCCCCACCAGAACTTCATCTTGAATTGTAATCCCCCACGTGTCAGAGGAAAGGCCTGGTGGGAGATAACTGGATCATGGGGGGTGGATTTCTCTTTGCTGTTCTTGTGACAGTGAGTGAGTTCTCACGATAGGTGATGGTTTTAAAGTGTGGCACTTCCCCCCCCCTTGCTTCTTCTCTCCCTCCTGCTGCCATGTAAGACGTGCTTTGCTTCCTCTTCACCTTCTACCTTGATTGTTAAGTTTCCTGAGGCCCCTCCAGCCATGTGGAACTGTGAGTCAAACCCTTTTCTTCATAAATTACCGAATCTCAGGCAGTTCTTCATAGCAGTGTGAAAACAGACTAATACAGATATCAAAAAAGCTGTGCCAATTCTGAGTTAGAAGCACCAAGGATGAGATGACAGGAAAGGTAACACTGAGGCAGAGTCTTGAAGCTTGCTTTGAATTTTACCACGTGAAGAGGAGGGATAAGAAAACGTCACACAATAAGGGCAGCATGAGAAGTCAAGGCATGTGTGAGGTGCTGTAAGTACACTGAGCAGGTTAACAACTAGAGTTAATATTAGTAATAATAATAAACAGGTAGGGTGGGATTAACTGTAAAAGGTCTTAAATGCCATCCTCAAGAGTCTGACCCTGGAAGTTATAGAGAGCCATTTAGTAGTTTTTTGTTTTGTTTTGTTTTTTGTTTTTTTTGGAGACAGAGTCTCGCTCTGTCACCAGGCGCCAGGCTGGAGTGCAGTGGCACAATCCTGGCTCACTGCAACCTCCGCCTCCCAGGTTCAAGCAATTCTCCTGCCTCAGCCTCCCAAGTAGCTGAGACTACAAGCGCGTGCCACCACACCCAGCTAATTTTTGTATTTTTTAGTAGTGAAAGGGTTTCATCATGTTGGCCAAGATGGTCTTAATCTCTTGACCTCGTAATCCACCCGCCTCGGCCTCCCAAAGTGCTGGGATTACAGGCGTGAGCCACCATGCGCGGCCCATTTGTAGTTTTTAAATAAGCTTTTAATTTGGAATAATTACAGATTTACAGAAAATCTGCAAAAATAGTACATGGCTCCTATATAACCTTCACCCAATTTCTACTATGTTAATAGCTTACACAACCATAGTACATTTGTCAAAACAAAGACATTAACATTGGTGTATAACTACTGACTAAATCAGTATTTCTACCAGCAGTGGTGGCTGGTAAACTCCAACAGAATTAAACTCTGGGTAGTGAAGACAGCACAAGGCTCTGTGACTGACGATTCTGCCAATCGGAGCCTCTGGCAAAAGGAAGTAGCCTCCACCTAGAGATACTCTTTGGGATCAGAAGGCTTGACCCATGGAGGCCTAGTGATTCTCTGGCCTGAGAGTCCCATTTTGGGAAGAGTCAACTTGAATTCCACAGCAAGGTGGGAATAACCTGAAAAGACTTGCTTGTCAAATAGAAATGGTATATCCAAGAAGATACAGATCCATTTTATGACAGTATTTAATATTTGAGTAACACAAAGAGTAGAGCTGGCCCCAACACCATTTTGGCTTTACATTAAAAAGTGGCAGCGGCAGGGTGCGGTGGCTCACGCCTGTAATCCCAGTACTTTGGGAGGCTGAGGTGGGCAGATCACCTGAGGTCAGGAATTCGAGACTAGCCTGGCCAACATGGTGAAAACCCATCTCTACTAAAAATACAAAAAAAAAAATTAGCTGGGTATGGTGGCAGGCGCCAGCAACTCAGGAGGCTGAGGCAGGAGAATCGCTTGAACCCGGGAGGCGGATATTGCAGTGAGCCAAGTTCATGCTACTGCACACCAGCCTGGGTGACAAGAGCAAAACTCAGTCTCAAAAAAAAAAAGTGGCAGCTATACCTCTGAGGGAAACCTTTATGCACACTCCACTGCCTATAGTAAAGCTACTGGATCAATGATGCCTCAGATCAGAGAAGCTGCAAGCTGCAGCTGGCCTGCAGTGGCTTTTCAGCCTCAGGTAGCCATGCTTAACTAAAAGGAGACATGGGCAGAACCTGGATTCTTGGGCTGCTGCCAATGACCCAGCTGTTTGCTTTGCCACTTGGAAAATTACAGACTGACAGATTAAAGACACCCTCCTGGGACTACAAATTGAAAACAAATTTCAGCTGCTAATTGAGCTGTCTGGGTCACCTATGTAGACACCTACAGTAAGGGTCCAGCCTCTGATTTATACTGAGATCAAGCATGACTAATATAGAGGATACCACTGCATGCCAAACTTGTGACTTGGGGATGGGGGAGGTCTCATTGCAGGTGGCATTGTTCCTTTTGGCTCTTGACAGATTGACTATATTGGACCTTTGTTCCCTCTCTCTCAAGCTATCAATGGTGCCTCAAACTACTGACAATTTTTGTTTGTTTTTTACATAGACTTTTTAGAGCAGTTTTAAGTTCACAGCAAGATTGAGCAGGAGGTAAAAACATTTCTCCTATACCTTCCGTCCACCTATGCATAGTCCCTCCCATTAAAACATTCCCCTGTTGATACTTTTTTAAGTTACCAATCAGCCCACGATGCCCACACTGTTATGACCCTTGAAACTAATCTGTGTCATGTTTCCTTTTTTTTTTAATTTAATTTTGACACAAGGTCTTGCTCTGTTGCCCAGGCTGGAGTACAGTGACCCTTGGCTTACTGCAGGCTTGACATCCCAGGCTCGAGTGATTCTCCCACCTCAGCCTCCTGAGTAGCTGGGACTATAGGCATGTCACCACACCTGGCTAATTTTTGTAATTTTTTTTTTAGTTTAATGTACTTTAATAGCAAATTTACAGGAACAGCACAGAAGACAGACAACATTAAAAACATGCAGGACAACTCAGAAAAGTACAGTGAACGGATGGAATCTACTGTATGATAAACATGCTACAAACACCATTTAGTTGCCATCAATAAGAAATTTACTTGTTTAATAAAAAATCCAAATGCTAGCATTGTCCAGAAAAATTTAACAGGTTTATTTATAATTATTACAAAGTTGAACCGCTGAAACTTGTTCACTGAAACATTTCAACCTGCATTCGTGCTTTAAAATGTCTCCATATTTTATTAAAAATTCACACAAATGAAAATGGAACAACTGCCAATACCTGATTTCTGTCCCCTATTTTTCCACTTGCAATCATACTTAGGTACCTTTTGACCCAATGGGAAAAAAAAAAAATATCTAACATTCAGAACTACCAATAACAGGAAGAAGAAAAAGAATTTTTTTTTTTTTTTTTGAGAATGAAATGTTTCCCATCATTGTGGATTCTTAAGCACGTTCTCCACATATGCCGCATGCTAGCTGGATGTCTTTTGGCATAACTGTTACACGTTTGGTATATGTATAGCACATAGGTTGGTATCTTCAAAAAGGCCAACCAGATAGGCCTCACTTGCCTCCTGCAAAGCACCGATAGCTGCGCTCTGGAAGCACAGATCTGTTTTAAAGTCCTGAGCAATTTCTCACACCAGACCCTGGAAGGGAAGTCTGTGAATCAGAAGTTCAGCGGACTTCTGACAACGTCTAATTTCACAGAGTGCCACAGTACTAGGCCTATAAAAATCAGGTTTCTTCACCCCTCCAGGAGAGGGCGCACTCCTGGGAGTGGCTTTTGTAGCCTGTTGCTTCCTGGGTGCTTTACTACCCATCAATTTGCAAGCAGTTGGTTTTATATGAACCATAGTATAAAGA
The DNA here is from genome assembly GCA_036589455.1 of Ateles fusciceps. Lineage (NCBI taxonomy): Eukaryota > Metazoa > Chordata > Mammalia > Primates > Atelidae > Ateles > Ateles fusciceps. Next base: position 4,587,924 of record JAZHEH010001737.1, read on the forward strand.
CCTCCTTACTTACCCGCCTTTTCCTTTGGCTGGAGCTTGGCTAGCGAGAGGCGGCATGGCCTAATGTTTGCATATTTTATAGAGACAGGGATCTTACTATGTTGCCAAGGCTGGTCTCAAACTCCTGGGCTCAAATCATCCTCCTGCTTTGATCTCTCATAATCTGCGTCATGTTTTTTGGCTTTCTGGACCACATGCATTCTGACATGGATGAATTTTTATCATAAAGCCATTCAACAATGCACTGATAGTGTGATTCTACTTCCATCACCTCTTCGTGGTCCACATACTTTAAAGTAAGATAGTGTGGTCACTGACTGTAGCTGTCCCCAGAAGGGATTCATTGCCTATTCGCTGCTTCCTGGCTAATGATCAGGGCTAAGGGGTGGGAGATAACAGGAGATACACAGACCTATTGTGAAAATTCAGTATTCTACTCTGATCACTCCTGGACATGATGCATCTTTCTATCACCTAACAGCAACCACAGGTAGGCTTGGTTCATAAACCCTCCAGCTGGGCCACTCAGGTAAAAGAGGATCTAGAGCAGGAATCCCCAACCCCAGGCTGCAGACTGGTACTGGTCTGTGGCCTGTTGGGAACCTGGCAGCACAGAAGGAGGTGAGCAGTGGGCAAGCAAGCATCACCACCTGAGCAGCTGTCAGATCAGTGGCAGCATTAGATTCTCACAGAAGCACAAACCTTATTTGAACTGTGCGTGTGAGGGATCTGGGTTGCATGCTCCTTATGAGAATCTAATGCCTGATGATCTGAGGTGTAACAGTTTCATCCTAAAACCACCCACCCCCACCACCCTACCTCAAATCTGTAGAAAAATTGTCTTTCATGAAACTGGTTGCTGGTGCCAAAAAGGTTGGGGACCACTGATCTAGAGGATTCAAAGTTAATTCTGGTTAGGGTTTATGAAAATGTCCCTCTTACATCTAACTCTTCTGGATCACTAGGAAATGGTAAAGTTATGGCTACTGAAATGAGACACCCAGGTTTAATGGCAGTAGAGAGAAACAAGTAGGCAGCTGAGGAGGAAAAGTCTTAGATCCCAAGAGGTATGACATTGAGAGGAATTAATGATCTTTTCTCTTGTAGAACGGCCCCAGTGGCCTTCTTCTCCAAGAAAAATGCCATGGTGTAGGCTCTCCTAAACTGCTGGAAGGACCTTATGAGTCTGCCATCCCCCCATCAGGAGCCTTACCAAGAGTCTATCAGGAACATCAGGAATGACTCCAGCAAATGCATCTCCCATCCATAACACTTCCAGAGGTCTTCCCCCACCCCCAAACTCAGTAATGAACGAATTCCACCCAGCTGGTGGTAAGGACAAACAGAACAAGTGGGACTAATTCGGGCAATCCCTCCAAAAACAAGGACTAGACTCAATTACTCAGACTCCACAGGAAACCCTCAGACTTGCCAGTCATCCAGGAGGCTATGTTAGAGGCACTGTCAACCTGTGATCTTATTCTGATGTAGATCCCACGGCAGGGTTGTGGGGGGGTGGATAACTATAAACATTTTCTTTCCAAGCATAACCCATGTGCACCGTTGATATTCTACTTCTTCTCTGGAAACCATCCATTAACTTGCCCCCCCCTCCAAAACACAGTAATGTACATAAAGAGATTTTCAAGGGTTTAAAAAAACACTTCCTCAGCCCTGTAAGGCATTCAGGTCAGCCTCGACTCAGGCCAGGACTGTTAAGAAATGTATCCTATATTTTATTTTTTGCAGGCCAAGGTAAAGCGTGCACAATTATGAATACAACCTGCTGTACCCAGATTACTGATTCAGGCCAGGTAGAAAAGTTAAAATAAAACTTAAGGAGAGGCCGGACACAGTGGGGTGCACGCTTGTAATCCTAGTACTTTGGGAGTCTGAGGCAGGAGGATCTCTTGAGCTCAGGAGTCAGCCTGGGCAAGATAGTGAGACCCCATCTCTACAAAAAACTTAAAAAATTAGCCAGGGGTGGTTGCTCACACCTATAATTGCAGCTACTTAGGAGGCTGAGGTAGAAGGATTGCTTGAGCCCAGATCGATCTTGCAGTGAGTAGTGATCGCACCATTGTCTGGGTGACAGAATAAGACCCTGTCTCAAAAAAAAAAAAACCCACTGTTTATTAAGGAGAAAGCCACCTGGCTTTCTAAAGGAGACACTGATGATTTATGGGATTTGTTTAGCTGGGACCCTGCAGAGCACACCTGAGAACATTGCAGTCGCTGAGACCAGCCTGCTGCTTGGCTTGGAGTTGATTAGCCTTAATTAAATGCTGCATAAAATAAATCAAACAGACTTAGTCCCAGCCCCTGTTTTGTCAGATCAATCAGAGTAGCCAACTTAGTGGTATGTATGCTCATTAGAAAATTTTCTAGAAGTCAAGACTATGGAGAAACAAGGGAGAGAAACTCTTGGGAGACAATTCTCCATGAGTTTCTCATGTTTGTGTACATCTTCTAAAGAAAGGGATTGATAACTTTTGTTCCAAACTCTTTGAGGATGTCTGCATTGCAAATACAGGGGTTTCTTCCTGAGCTTGGGATTAGCTTTTTGTTCTCCACCTTCCCTCTGATTATACCAGCTCTCTGAGGAGGTTTTTGTAAAGCTCTACACATTCAACATGACTAATAACCATCTATACTTCTGACTATCTTTTCAGTTTACTCCATTTCTGCCAATAAGGAACCAAATACGTTCAGGTATGTAAACTCATATGTAACTCCTGTTTGTATTGTATAAAAATCTGCCTTACAAAGACAATTTTCCAGGAAGTGTATCACTGAAAAGTAGGAGCTCACTATAATTTTTAACACTAATATGACTTCAACAAATTATTCTTAGTCCTAAATGACTGGATTTTAAAAAATCTATAAATATCCTCTCTTAAAGAGGAGTTTTAAGATGATAGTTAAAAATAAAGAAACAGATGTACTGAAGAACTAAGAACCTAAAATAGCTAAACCTACACACTTTCTAAATAAAGAAATACCACATATGTAGTAAAAATCCTACTTAGTTTATCAGTTTATCAGAAAATAAATAAATAAACCTGTCAGGATTCCTGTGACTAGAAAGGCAAGCAGTGTAGCCAAAGAACTGATTTTCTACTATATGACTTCAGAAAAATTATGATGCTGATTTAAAAGTAACAAAAATGACAACAACAAAAGATGACAAAGATGGAAGCAGCCCACCTTTATTGTACCCTGACTATATGTCAGTGACTTCATATGCAGTAACTCACTGAGCCTCCAGCATTAACCTATAAATTAAAGTACTGTTATTATTCTCATTTTATAGGTTAAGGAAGCCGAAAACCCATGGTGGTAAAGTAACTTGCTCAAGGTCATACAGTAAGTGACAGAGCTGAGATTAGAACCTGGGTAGCCTGATTCCAGAGCCTCCATGCTGAACTCTGCACCATACTATGTCCCAACATATATGGGTAAGATGCTCATGTTCTCTGTACTTCAGATGCCACCTCTACAAACTAGGAGTATTATCTAACTCCACAGGCCTGTTGTAAAGATTACATGTAATAAACCTCCATTATAGCTAACACTTAATGAAACTCATCATGTCTCCTGTACTTTTCTAAGAGCTTTACATGCATTGCTTCAAGTAAGTCTCACAAGAGTCCCATGAGGTAACTATTGCTATCACTGTTTTTCAGAGAAGGAAACAGTGGTATAGAGATATTAAATAATTTTCCCAACGTAATAAAATTGGTTAATGTTGAAGGTAAGACAGGAATCTACTCAGGCTTAATTAAGAGTCTTAAACTATCCGCTTTGCTGGTGATTAAAAAGAAATACACTCACAAATATATTTTCCATTGATTTCCAACAAGATGTGAAGATAATTAAATGTGGAAAACAGTCCTTTCATCAAGTGGTGCTGAAAGAACTGGATATCTATATTAAAAAAAACAGAAGAACCTCAACCTTGTACTATATACATAAATTAACTCTAAATGAATCACAGAGCTAGATATGATAAAACTTCTTGAAGAAAACATGGAAGAAAATGTCTGTGACTTTGGATTATGCAATGACTTTTTAGAACACAAAAGGCAAAAATTATTCAAATGTTTTGACAAATTGAACTTTTATCTAAAATTTCCACTCTCTTAAAAGACACTTAAGAAAAGGAAAAGACAAACTACAGACTGAGAGAAAATATTTGCAAAACATATCCAATAAACATAGGTCAGTATATATATAGAAATATTCAACTCAATAATTAGAAAATAATCCCCCCCCCACCACAAAGAAAGGAACAAAAGATTTGAACAGACATATCAAAGATATTCAGATGGCAAATAAACATGTGACAAGATGCTCAATATCACTGATCATCAGGGAAATGTAAATTAAAACCACAAAAAGTATCACGACATGCCTATTAGCGTGTCTGAAGATTAAAACAAACAAACAAAAACAACTAACACTACCGAGTGCTGATAAGGATGTCAAACAACTGCAATTCATATATGCTGCTGGGAAAGCAAATTTGACAGTCACTTTGGAAAACAGCTGGGCAATTTCTTATGAAGTTAAATATACATTTCCACATGACCCAACAACAGACTCTTGAGTATTAACGAAAGACTGCTGGGTAAATACTCAAGAGAAATGAAGACCTATTTCCACATAAAAACCTGTTCTCTGATGGTTATAGCAGATTTCGTCATAATCACTAAAACCTGTAAATAACCCAAATGTTCTGCATCTGAACAGATAAAGAAATTGTGGTACACATTTATACAATGGAATACCACTCAGCAGTAAACGGGAGAAATGCATGCCATGTTATGAATGAATCACAAAAGTATTTTGCTAAGTGACAGAAGCCAGACACCAAAGGCTACATATTGTGTATTCCATTTATTTGACATTCTGGAAAAGGCAGAACTATAAGGACAGAAATCTGATTAGTGGATGCCAATAATACATGGCTAAGGGTGGAGGTATAGGGGTACAGGGAACTTTTTAGGCAATACAAATGTTTTATATCCCAATTTATATGACTATACATAGTTTTAGAAACTCATCAAACTGTATTCTTTAAAAGAGTGAATTACACCCCCCAATAAGCCCAATTTTAAAATAAACTAAAAACAAAAATATAAAGCATCTAATTCATGCCTGCCATATGAAGAGTGCTCAATAAATTAGTTTCCTTATTTCAATCCAATCCCAGGGAACAATATAATTTTTAAAAAGTCAGAGCATTCAAATCTTTCTCAGGGAATAGCCTAAAACTAAGGCTCTTTAGTTAGACACCTTAAGACTATTTTAAGTCTGAAGAGTTTGATTAGGAAGGCTTAAAAGCTGCTCTAACATACATGAGTATATATCCCCAGGCAGTGACAGACTACTGCTTTCCTAAGACAAAAGAGAGTTCTGCTGCATCAAAATTGCTGCACCAATGCTCATCACAGCATAATGCTTTCTTATATATATTACTATCTCCTCACATTTCCTTGGCTACATGTTTTCACAGGGGCTAACTCAACCTATCTGTTTATGTTTACTGCTTAGTTCCTCATGTCTCCAACCAGTAATCTTGACACCTTCATATTCATTCATTCAATAAGCATTTACGGAGTACAAAGATGAATAAAATGAACCACTTGGCTGGGCATAGCCCAGCAATTTGGGAGGCTGAAGCAGGAGAGTAACTTGAGCCTAGGAGTCTGAGACCAGCCTGCACAACATAGTGAGAACCCCATCTCTAAAAACAAATTTTTTTTTCAGTAGTTGGTCATGGTGGCACATGTCTGTAGTCCCAGTTACTCTGGAGGCTGAGGCAAAAGGAATTGCTTGAGCCTGGGAGGTTGAGATTGCAGTGAGCAACCTTCATGCCACTGCACTCCAGCCTGGGTGACAGAACAAGACCCTATCTCAAAACAAACAAAAAAAAGAACAGCGTAAAGGAATTCACAGACTCTCATATTTAAGAGACCACCAGCCAAGAAAATCACACACAACAATCATGATTATGTATTATCATGATTAATGTTAACCTAGAGAATAAAAATGTTCTCTAAAGCATTATAACAATTGTTAAGTAGTATTCAAAAAACCTTCTAAAAAATTAATCAGATTAGGCCAGGTGTGGTGTCTCACAGCTGTAATCCCAGCACTTTGGGAGGCCAAGGCGGGCAGATCACGAGATCAGGCGTTCAAGACCAGCCTGGCTAATATGGTGAAACCCCATCTCTACTAAAAATACAAAAATCAGCCAAGCGTAGTGGCGTGCGCTTGTACTCCAAGCTACTTGGTCTGAGGCAGAAGAACTGCTTGAACCCAGGAGGCAGAGTTTGCAGTGAGCGGAGATTGTGCTACTGCAATCCAGCCTGGGCAATAGAACAAGACGCCGTCTCAAAAAAAAAAAAAAAATTGATCAGATTAAAACATAAAGTATTAATGCACCAAGAATTTTCTAGGAACAAAAAGATAACATTGGTCAGGTGTGGTGGCTCATGGCTGTAATCCAAGCACTTTGGGAGGCTAAGGTGGGAGGACTACTTGAGCCCAGGAGTTCAAGATCAGCCTGAGCAACTTAGTGAGACTCCATCCCTACAAAAATATAAAAATTAGCTGAGTGTGGTGGCTCATGCCTGTGGTCCCAGCTACTCAGGAGGCAGAGGCAGGAGGATTGCTTGAATCTAGGAAGTCAAGCCTGCAGTGAGCTGTGTTCATACCACTACACTCCAACCTGGGCAACAGAGTGGAGACCCTGTCTCAAAACAAATAAACAAAACACTGAAATAAGAAAACTGGCCAATACATGTAATTCAAAGCCAATTTTAAAATAGTTAATTCAATCCTGGCTTTCTTATTTAGAATATATCAACTAACAGAACCCCTTGAAGAGGCAAAAGTTTGTTACTTTGAACTTCAATAAAAACCTGCCAATCTTGTCTATATTTATCTGTAAGCCTTACCAAAGAGGTAGAAAAATCTAAGTTTGGGGGTTGAGGTCTAATATTTCCCTAAAAAGCTAACAACCTTTTACAATGTCTAAGAGTAATGTTAGAAAATATTAAAACTCTATCTGCTTCCCCCAACTCATTACTAATATTGAAAATATAGGATTCTCGTAAACATTTCTGTTGCTTATTCTCATCTTACCTGCCGGCTCTTTCAAACAAGCTCTCATAGTCAATGAAGAAGAAACATTTTACATTTACAGAAGATCTACTATAGGCTAGGGCTCATCCAGTAAGTAGTGTCATCTCTGTTTTTACATATATATACACACATACACACACACATATATATATATATATGCACATATATGTATACACATATATATATATACACATACATATATACACACACACATTCACACACAGGCATACTTATAGACAAGTCCCAATAGCAATGGCCATCAAAAAAATTTAACAATCTATGAGGAGCAAAGTTTTGTAAACTACTATACTATATTACAAAGTAGTATACTATACATGAATGCTGCTTTCAGTAACATCTTAAACCCTGAATTGAACTTAAATTAGATATGTCTAAGTTATCTTCAGTCTTCTAAGTAGTAAGGTATACCACAGTCTACATTGGCAATTAATTCTTCAGAAGTTTTTAAAAAATTACTATCTCTATGCCTATAAACCACTTCTAAATGAATTTTCCAAAATTTTGGATGATTATTCACACAATCATTCTTTTGCTGTTGAATATTTCATTTGTTCTCAATGTTATCTCTTACATATAATGCAATGAGCTGCAAAGTAGATAAACAAATGTTTATGGAATGGAAGAAGCAGAATAAAGAAGGACCGGGACTATACTGCTTTATGTTCATTTTGCTTATAAACCTGATTAACATGTTGGTTGAAGTTTACAATTCAACTTTTCAATGCGAATTCCTTTGTATGGGGCATAAAAATCCTCAAACTTGAGTAGATCATGTTACTACTACAATTACTGCCCTAATTTTAAACTTACATGTATCACTCATTAGGGAAAAATTATTAAAAATTGTGGTATCAATCTTTATAATCCCACCCATTTTCTCAATAGGAGCAATACTCACATTAATCCTTAAATAATAGATTATGAAATGGTAAAACGTGAAACAACAAAATCTTCACCTCAAGTCTATCCTTAAATGACCCACAGGATCTTATCACACATTAGAATTTGATTCTACTTTTTATACAAATAATTCACTTCTCCAAGACTTTCCTAAATCCTGAAGCATAAAACCTTAGATATACAACATGTATTTTCTTTATTAACAATGTAATAATTTGGCCCTATGTCTGAAAACAAGATTTAAGAAAACTGATTAACACCAGATGGTAATATTAAAACAGAATTGCTTTGTGAAGATGGTGTTTCTTCCCTCCTTTTTTTGAGATGGAGTCTTGCCTGTCACCCACGTTAGAGTACAATGGCTTCATCCTGGCTCACTGCAACCTCCGCCTCCTGGGTTCAAGCAATTCTCCTGCATTAGCCTCCTGAGTAGCTGGGATTATAGGTGCACACCACCACACCTAGCTAATATTTTGTGTATTTTTAGTAGAGACAGGGTTTCACCATGTTGCTCAGGCTGGTCTCGAACTCCTGACTTCATGATCTGCCTGCCTCAGCCTCCCAACCCTCCTTTTTTTTTTAATGCTCTTTAATATTACTGTTTTCAATTTAAATGATAAAGAATTGAGTTTATTCTCTATTTCCTGATATTTATCTACAATTAGCTAATATAATTTACCACAAATTAAGAACTCAGTATTTAGATTTCTTTAGCAATTTAAAAATACAATGCATTTTTTTCAATTAATTATAAATGACAAACACAGTAAATACCTATTAAGGGTAGTTAATTAGTATTTGGGAATAGAATTAAAAGTACAATCAGAAAAAAACTTTAAAAACTTTTCATTATTGAAATTACCTAAGCATTTTCTTTTTTCTTTTTCTTTTGAGATGGAATCTCACTTTGTTTCCCAGGCTGTAATGCAGTGGCACTGTCTTGGCTCAGTGCAACCTCTGCCTCTGAGTTCAAGTGATTCTCCTGCCTCAGCCTTCCAAGTAGCTGGGATTACAGGTGCCTGCCACCACACTCAGCAAATTTTTGTATTTTTAATAGAGATGGGGTTTCAACATGTTGACTAGGCTGGTCTCCAACTCCTGACCTCAAGTGATCTGCCTCCCTCAGCCTCACAAAGTGCTGGAATTACAGGCATGAGCCATTGCACCCGGCCAGCACTTCCTTTTAAAATGTTTCATATTAAACAATTATGCATGCAGGCATATATAATCCAAAGGGAAAATGTAATCTTACATAAATACTACTAAATTAATCTTTATTGGCTTCATCAGTTTACAATCATCTTATGCTAGCAAAATACCTTTAATATTCACCTTATAGCACTCTGCTTTTTGTCATCCAGTTTCTTTTTTCTTTGTTCAAAAGCCTACAGCACCCGGTATTCCCAGGCGGTCTCCCATCCAAGTACTAACCACGCCCGACCCTGCTTAGCTTCCAAGATCAGAAGAGATCAGGCGCATTCAGGGTGGTATGGCCATAGACTGTCATCCAGTTTTATGCATCAAACACAATATACCTTTCAGTTATTCCTAACTGCTCAATGGCAAACACACGTTCCAGATTATAGTCATGGATTTATGACATAATATTCTTAAAGAAGATATACGCAGTATTTCAAAATATTTTCAACAAGAATACTTCAAGTTTTGTATTTATAAGCTTAAGGAAAATTATCTACATGAATATTTTATACCTCTACCAAAAAAAAAAATTCTATAACCTCATCTTGCGACAAGCACAAAGCTGCTTACCATTCATAGCTGTGGGAAACTGAGCCATCATGGTCCTGAGTTTTCCTTGCTAGCTCTCAGCCATCTGCAACATAAAAACATTGTGCTGTTGATAACACAACAAGGGCAGATCACAGCTTAGTGCACCCGCTAAGCAGTAGGAACGTCTGTCCCCTTCAGCTCACACTTCTAACAGAAAACAATGCAGAGCTTCTGCAGGCAGAATTTACATTTGAGGAAGGGTAAGAAATTTTGTAGGTTAATCATGCTGTCTTAATTTAAAAAACAGTCACATATTTACTAGCAGATACTGAATAAAGAAACCCTTGGCATGAACCAACTTCTTGTAGAAATTAATTTGGGAGAGAAGAAAATAAATCAACTGTATAAATTAAGTATATAAGAATAACTGAGGTCAGGCGTAATGGCTCACACCTGTAATTCCAGCACTTTGGGAGGCTGAGGCGGGCAGACCACAAGGTCAGGAAATCGAGACCACCCTAGCCAACATGGTGAAACCCCACCTCTACTAAAAATACAAAAAAATTAACTGGCCATGGTGATGCACGCCTATAGTCCCAGCTACTCGGGAGGCTGAGGCAGGAGAATTGCTTGAACCCAGGAGGCAGAGATTACAGTGAGCTGAGATCGCACTACTGCACTACCGCCTGGGCAGCAGTGCAAGACTACACCTCAAATAAAAATAATAATAATAATAATAACATGAAAATCCATACTTTTTTTTTTTTTTGAGACAGAGTCTCACTCTGTCACCCAGGCTGGAGTGCAGTGGTGCAATCTCAGCTCACTACAACCTCCGCCTCCTGGGTTCAAGCAATTCTCATGCCTTAGCCACTTGAGTAGCTGGGACCACAGGAATGCTCTACCATGCCTGGCTAATTTTTGTGTTTTTAGTAGAGATGGAGTTTTGCCATGTTGACTAGAACGGTCTTGAACTCCTGGCCTCAAGTGACCCACCCGCCTCAGTCTCCGAAAGTACTGGGATTACAGGCATGAGCCACTGTACCCAGCCCACACTATTATTTTTTAAAAACTCCCAAACAAGAAAAATATTCCAAATAAATGTAGTGTAGCTGTTTAATTGAGCTAAAGGAGTTCATAAAATAGTATAAAAGCAATCACTAAAACACACACATAATTATTAAAATAAACACATAACATAACTAAAGGTGCTGGGCAAGCACTCTATACTAGTAAGAGAAGGGACTTTGGAAATTCACAGCTCTGGGTTCAAACCCAGCTCTGCTATTCTCCCAGCTGTGACCATGGAAAAGTTATTTAACCTGTTTTGAGACTGAGATTATTCATCTATAAAAATACTTTGCAGAAATAATGTTAAACATAATCCAGTAAACCACCTGCCACATAGGGTATTCAACAAATGGCTATTTTGCAAACATCCAGAAAAGGAGAGTACAGAATCATTCTGAACCCTGAATTCATTATTCAGCTGTCAATAAATTCAAAATTTGTTCCATGAATCTTTTTGTGGCTTTTTTTTTGCTTTTTTTTTTTTCTTTCTGGAGACAGACTCTCGCTCTGTCGCCCAGGCTGGAGTGCAGTGGCACGATCTCTGCTCACTGCAACCTCACCTCCCAGGTTCAAGCGATTCTCCTGCCTCGGCCTCCTGAATAGCTGGGTCTACAGGCACATGTCACCATGCCCGGCTAATTTTTGTTTGTTTGTTTTAGTAGAGACGGGGTTTTACCATGTTAGCCAGGCTAGCCTTGAACTCCTGAGCTCAAGTGATCTACTCGCCTCAGCCTCCCAAAGTGCCGGGATTACAGGCGTGAGCCACTATGCCCGGCCTGTTCCACGAGAGTAGGACCAGTTAGGAAGTGAAGGCCTATCAAATTTATAGCAATGCACTTAGTAATTAAAGCCATGGATTATACTATTGCAGGAAAACACTACTATATTAAAAGATCACATTATATGTCATCTATTTACCCAAATCATTTAAATATTAGTATTTCTGGAAGCCTAAGAAAAATATTTGCACAGCCATTTAAACAAAGAAGGCATGAAGTGATATACACATGTGGTCAAAGTTTCTCACCAGAGAAGCTGGCTAACAAGCTGCCAAGGACTGTTACAGGATACCATTATCTTAGTAAATTTAGTGTGCTCAAGGATCTAGTCCCCAGCTTTGATGACTCAGAAATATGACTATCAGTAAAACCGCCAAAAGTAACTCACAAAAAAACTGGCATATAAATCCAATACATTTATTTACGAGAACCGACGAGATTTTCTTCCTATCGAGCAAACTATTTAATCTATCAAGTTTTAACCCGATCATTGTGTGGTGAGCAAAGGCAGTTAATTGTGATTAGGATGGTAAATGGCATCAAGCACCGACAGTCTGATACATCTGCCTACACAAAGATAAGCCAGGCCTGGGCAATAGGGAGGGGTAAACCTCCAACAGTGCTTTGAATGGCACTGTCAGTTTTACTCTGGATCTCCCAGCTTTTCTGTTTCTTGCTATATGTTGCTACTATATACCATCCTCTCTCTCAGAGTGTACAAAATTATTTCTTTAGATGTTAATAAGCTTTACTGCAATGAAGCTTTAAAACTGTTACCACACTTAGATTTCAGCTGTCACCCTACTCTTCCTGGGAAGGAGGAAATTTCATCCATGTCCGAGTGGGGTTTCTTCATTCCTTTCTCAGAAGATAAGCTCTAGGTATTGAAGTTGCTTACTATACAGAAAAATGCCAAAACCATGGTGGGATGGTCAGGAACTCCTAAAGGAGGTACTGTGTTGAGTCTTAAAAGATGAGTAAGAATTAGTTATAATGTTAAGAACCTTGGACTTGAAACTGGAGCTGACAGGAATTTTGAAAGGTTTTGAAGAGTGACACCAATAGATTTCACTTTAGACAGACAAACAATTGTAAAGAATAAGGACAAGACTAAAGCAGGAAGATCAACCAGGGCAGAGATGAGAACAATATCTGGCACCTGATCTAGGACCCTGGCAGCAGGGACAGAGAAGATGGAATAAACTGGAAAAGCAGTGAAGGGCTCAAAACAAGCAGAACTCTGTGACTCTTTGAATATGAGGGATTATGGAATAAAAGTAATCAGAGATGACTCCCAGAATTATAGTTTGTGAGAGTTGGTGAACTGTGATATAGCTAGATTTAAAAATGAACACAGAAGGAAGTCCCATAAATCAAGTTATGACTACAACTTCCTCAAATACAGAAATACTGCAAACAAATATAATATTTTTACTTCCTCAATTTTAAATCGTAAGTAATGTTAAAACAAAATAAGCTATATGCCTGAAAACAAACTATCTACTTAGCAGATATGTAGTAGCAAGGACCCTTATTTATTAGTTTTCTATGGCTGAGACCATTTTAAAAAGTGGGAGAAACCCACCATTACAAATAATACATTTTATAACTGTATAATAGCATGTGAATTACCAAAGATGGCTCTAACAACAGAAAGACCAATGAGGAACAGGGATCCCACAGACACAAGGCCTAATCAGTTAGATCTAGGTCTAAAACTTACAAATCATCTATCAGTCTAGAACCATTTGTGGGTCATCATGTATTCTGTGAATACAAAAGAATGCCAAATAGGGATCCCTTTAAGAAGAGGAGAGAACAAACCCGGACTGACCAAAGCCTGCATGCCTCCGCATCCTAAGCCCAACTCCTGGCCACCACCACACCCAAGAGAAAGGCTGGAGGGGATGCTAAAGGAGATAACGCCAAGGTGAAGGACGAACCACAGAGAAGATCCGTGAGGTTGTCTGCTAAACCTGCTCCTCCAAAGCCACAGCCCAAGCCTAAAATGGCTCCCGCAAAGAAGGGAGAAAGGTACCAAAGGGAAAAAGGGAAAAAGGGAAAAGCTGATTCTGGCAAGGAGGGGAATAACCCTGCAGAAAATGGAGATGCCAAAACAGACCAGGCACAGAAAGCTGAAGGTGCTGGAGATGCCAAGTGTAGTGTATACACTTTTTATAATTGTGTACTTCTGATGACTGTACAGTTTGAAATAGTATTTTTTAATCAAGTTTTATAAAAATGCAGAATATTTTCCTTTTTTTTTCCTGAGACTTAGTTTCACTCTTGTTGCCCAAGCAGCAGTGCAATGGCAGGATCTCGGCTCACTACAACCTCCGCCTCCCGGGTTCAAGCAATTCTCCTGTCTCAGCCTCCCGAGTAGCTGGGATTACAGGCGCGTGCCATCACACCCGGCTAATTTTTTGTATTTTTAGTAGAAATGGGGTTTCACCATGTTAGCCAGGCTGGTCTCCAACTCCTGACCTCAGGTGATCCGCCTGTCTTGGCCTCCCAAAGTGCTGGGATTACAGATGTGAGCCACTGCACCTAGCCTACTTTTTTTTTTTTTTTTAAAGCTATGTTGTTAGTACACAGAAAGAACATTTCATTGTTGGTTTTGGGGGAAGGGCCATATGTCACTAATAGAATTAGTCCAAAGCTGGACTAATGTTGGGAAAACACCTTTACCTTCTAGTTTTGAGAGACTTCCTCTTGGCTCCCAGGAGGAGGGATTCCCTGACTTTGACACACATGGCCACCTTGGCACAAAAGCCTTAGGGTATGAAAAAACAAATTTGTCTTTATGTCCTCTTTTTTCTTTCCATCTTTCAGCATAGACTTAACACCCTTAATCTCAGACATCTGTTGGGACCTGACCCCCAGTCATTGGTTACCAGTGTGTCAAGCAATCTGGGCTTTCCAGTGATGCCACTGAGATGGCACCTGTCAAAAGAGCAGTAGTTCCACTCCTAGATTGTGGATATTCAGATAAATTCTGCCATTTTCATTTCACTTCCTGAAAGTCAGGGTCAGCTCGTGAAAAGTTGTTAAACAATATGCTAAATGTGAAACGTCAACCCTCACTCTAAATGTTACCTGTTCAGAGCATCACTGGGTTTTAGAGTGGCTTTCTGATTTTTGATAGTCTACTGAAGAAGCGAGTTTGAAAGTTGTTGCGGCCGGGCACAGTGGCTCACACCTGTAAACCCAGCACTTTGAGAGGCCGAGGTTGGCAGATTACCTGAGGTCAGGAGTTTGAGACCAGCCTGGCCAACATGGTAAAACCCCATCTCTACTAGAAATACAAAATTAGCTGGGCATGGTGGTTCCCAGCTACTCGGGAGGCTGAGGCAGAAAAATCACTTGAACCCAGGAGGTGAAGGCTGGAGTAAGACAACATTGCCCCATTGCACTCCAGCCTGGGTAACAAGAGCAAAACTCCATCTCAAAAGAGGAGAAGGGGAAGGGGAAGGGGAAGTGGAAGGGGAAGGGGAAGGGGCGGGGCGGGGCGGGGAGGGGCGGGGTGGGGCGGGGAGGGGCAGGGCAGGGCAGGGCAGGGCAGGGCAGGGGCAGGGCAAGGAAGGGAGGAAGGAGGAGAAAAAGAAAGAAAAGAAAGAGAGAGAGAAAGAAGGAAAGAAAGAAAGTAAGTTGTATACTGTTAATGATTATCTGCCCATGTCCTGCCTGAAATGTCATGTTTATGGAAATTATCTTTAATAAAGCTGGATATAGTTTAGCTTGGAAAGAAAAAAAAAGAATGCCAAATAGTAGATGCTCAGTAATCACAGGCATAATTCTGAAATAAAGCCTGAGAAGGAACCAAATATTAATAATATTACTGGCAATAAGGACAAATCCCTTGGATAAAGCTGAAGGTACTAGTATTACAGAATGTTTATCATCTGGTATGTGAAATTTAGCCACCCATGCATATAGGTACCATAGTATATGTAACATTTATGTTGCATGTAACATCTGATTAACTGTGGTAACATCTAAATATGGTAGTATATTTTGTTGGCACCAATAATCTTTTAAAACATATCATTTTGGGTATGTTTTAAATAACATACCTGAAATCCCACATCTGTAATCCCAGCACTTTGGAAGGCTGAAGTGGGCAGATCACCTGAGGTCAGGAGTTCGAGACTAGCCTCACCAACAGGGAGAAACCCTGTCTCTACTACAAATACAAAATTAGCAGGGCGTGGTGGCACATGCCTGTTATCCCAGCTACTTGGGAGGCTGAGGCAGGAGAATCACTTGAACTCAGAAGGTGGAGGTTGCAGTGAGGCAAGATCACACCATTGCACTCCAGCCTGGGCAACAAGAGCAAAACTCCGTTTCCAAAAAAAAAAAAAAAAATCTATTACATTTATATTGTCTCTGCCCCATTGTGGAATAATTACCTAATGCTTAACAATTCTACTGGTCTATTTGCAGAGTAGTACTTGAATAATAATTATAATTGAAATTCTGAAAATATAACAGATACCAAAAACTTTTACATTTTTCAAAAACCAATTAATAAGTTAACATGTACTGTTTACCATTAATTCAATACACTTCTGTTGATCACAGTAGATGTACTGTGTCATGCTGACTATTCACTGCAAATCTAGTATGTTTCAGGTTCTACACAAGAAGCTTCAGACACTGAGAAGCTTGTAGACCCTTCTACCAGGTGCCAGGTACTACTAGCCATCTTTGATAATACTGATACTCCTCTTACCATATCCCTGCAAGGTAGATGATACTGTACTCATTTCACAGAAGAAACTGAAGAGGGTAAATTACTTGCCCAAATTCAGTATGTCATGAAGCCAGAATTCAATCCCAAGCCTATCTAATTCTAAAGCCCATGAACTTCCCATGGGCTTTATCTGCCTCTTCCTCTCTTAAATGGAGATAATGTGTCACAGGTTCCTGCAAACAGCAGGACAACTTACTGTTAGCACATTTGTCCAGGAGCAGAAAAACAAGCCAGAGATGACTCCCAACACACAGGACAGCATCAATCACATACATTAATTAGGGAGTGCAAATTGTTTCTTATCTCTTGGTATAACTCTCTGAAAGGAAGAAAACGGTAACTAGCATCTCCCAGGTATATGACTGGTGCCTGTTTCAGGCAAGTGCAACTGAAGTCAGCATCCAACAAACACCCCTTTCTACTCCACAGGGGATGATGACACATAGTGACAGGAAATTATGGCAAATTTGCAGTCACCATATATTTGGAACACTGCTAATTATGTATGGTTTTTAGAATATTCATATGATTTTCCTGCTCATTAAAAATTAATGGAGAACTAGCATTGTTACCTTTGTAGAAACCAAGAAAATATATTGAGTAAATAGTAGGCATAAGGCAAAGAACACTGCTTCAATTTAATATGATTCAGATGCAATTTGGAGTAATTGCCAACGTACTTCGGACAATGTAGAAAATATATTCACACTAAGACAGAAAAAAGTAGAAATGTTAGAACAAAAGCAGGAAATCCTTCTTTTACAAAGGGTCAGTAAGACTCAGAAAAAAAAAGTTATAGCCATTATAAGTGAAAAGTCACTTAATTAAGGTTGAGGTTTCTGTTTTGTTTTTGAGACAAAGTCTTGTTCTGTCGCCCAGGCTGGAGTGCAGTGGCACAATCTCAGCTCACTGCAACCTCCACCTCCTGGGTTCAAGCCATTCTCCTGCCTCAGCCTCCCAAGTAGCTGGGACTACAAGCGCACGCCACCACATCTGGCTACTTTTTGTATTTTTAGTAGAGATGGGGTTTTGCCATGTTGGCCAGGCTGGTCTCCAACTCCTGACCTCAGGTGATCTGCGCGTCTCAACTTCCCAAAGTGCTGGGATTACAGGTGTGAGCCACCTTGCATGACCAAGGTTGAGGTTTTTGTTTGTTAAGAAGCACAGTTACAGAAAGAATTACATGGCCAGGAGAGGTGGCTCACGCCTGTAATCCCAGTACTTTGGGAGGCCAAGGTGGGTGAATCACCTGAGGTCAGCAGTTCGAGACCAGCCTGACCAACATGGAGAAACCCTGTCTCTACTAAAAATACTAAAATTAGCCAGGCGTGGTGGCACATGCCTGTAATATCAACTACTTGGGAGGCTGAGGCAGGAGAATCACTTGAACCTGGGAGGCAGAAGTTGCGGTGAGCTGAGATCGCGCCACTGCACTCCAGCAGCCTGGGCAACAAGAGCAAAACTCCATCTCAAAAAAAAAAAAAAAAAAAAAAAAAAAGAATTACAATTATTATTTAGCCTAAAACCCTCAATTTTCAAGATGGAAAAACAAAAGACTCATAAAAGATCACAAGTTAGTAGCAAAGGTCTCGGAAACCACATCTCTGATGTACATGTCCAGTTCTCTGGTTGTTTTATTTTAAGATAGGGTATTACTCTGCCATGCAAGCTGGAATGCAGTGGTGCTATCTCGGCTCACTGAAATCTCTACCACCTGGGCTCAAGCAATCTGCCCACCTCAGCCTCCTGAGTAGCTAGAACTACTAGGTTAGGCTAATTTTTTAATTTTTTTAACCATGCTAGGCTAATTTTTTAATTTTTTTTGTAGAGATGAGACCTCACTACATTTCCCAGGCTGGTCTTCAACTCCTGGGCTCAAGTGAACCTCTCACCTTGGCCTCCCAAAGTGCTGGGATTACAAGCGAGAGCCACTGTGCCCAGACTTCTAGTGCTTTTTTTTTTTTTTTGTCTGAGACAGAGTCTTGCTCTATTCCCCAGGCTTGAGTGCAGTAGTGTGATCTTGGCTCATTGCAACCTCCGCCTCTCGAGTTCAAGTGATTCCCATGCCTCAGCCTCCCAAGTAACTGGGATTACAGCGTCTGCCACTATGCCTGGCTAATTTTTGTATTTTTAGTAGAGATGGGGTTTCTCCATGTTGCCCAGGCTGGTCTCGAACTCCTGACCTAAGGTGATCCACCCACCTCAGCCTCCCAAAGTGCTGGGATTACAGGCATGAGCCACTGTGCCTGGCCCAGTGCTCTGTTTTTAAAAGTTTTCCAACTTGCCCACTCATATCACCTGGGATATTTACTAATTGTACAGTACGAATACAAGCTAAATAAATGTTCTTGCCTCAGACCCTTCCACACAGCTATTGGTTTTTTCGTAAAGCACTCATTAATGTCCCTTTCCTGCTCAGAAAATCTTCCACTGATTACAAGTTAAAGTCCAAACTTCTTAATATGAAATATGACCCTCTTTAGTATCTCACACTTTATCACATTCTCTAAGCACTTTCCATTTTCATAAGTCCTAAGTATACCAACCTGTTTTGAAACAGTGACTTTTTTTCTCTCCTCTACTCCTTCACAAAGAGTTGCTCTCTTTGTCATGGTCATCACACTTTCTTCTCATTCTTCAATTCCCAATTCAAATGTTATCTTTTCTTTGAAAGACTTCTATCCTCCCAGGCAGTTAGTCACTATCTCCTATGTATGTCCATACACTTGTTTACACCACAATAAACTCATTTATCACACTGTATTTCAATTTCACGATTGCCTGCTTCCCATGTCCTGGGCAGAGACCATTTTTATTTACTTCCATATACCTCGTTTCTAAACCAGATCTTCCAGAGAAAACACTCAATAAATATTTGCTGAACAAATGAATTGGGTAAATAACCTGGTTGAGACACCAAAAAAAGAAGTGAATAAGGAAGCAGGAAAAAGCAATGATGAAATGAATATACAGAAAAGAAACCAACAGGAAGCGGAACAGGCTCCAACCTACTTCATTAAACCCTGCAGAAATCAGAGTTCTGTAACATGGCTCTCCTGTAACTTAGCTTTTCTTTCTTTCGAATATAATTTTAAGGAAAGATTTATTTCCCATTGAATTCTGAATGTTTTTTTATTGAGAGTGAGGAAGAAGGCTTGGGTTTTGCCATTACTTCATGATTCAATATTTTGAATCATTTTTATTACATACATTTGACTAATAGTCTGACATTCAAAAGCACAATCATCAATTTCCTGCAGAGTGTGTGTGTGTGTATTTCTGGAGGTGGGGGTGGGAGGACACAGTCTCGATCTATAGCCCAGGCTGGAGTGCAGTGGCGTAATCTCGGCTCACTGCAACCTCCGCCTCCTGGGTTCAAGTGATTCTCCTGCCTCAGCCTCCCGAGTAGCTGGGATTATAGGCGCGCATCACCATGCCCAGCTAATTTTGTGTATTTTTAGTAGAGACGGGGTTTCACCATGCTGGCCAGGCTGGTCTCAAATTCCTGACCTTGTGATCTGCCTACCTCAGCCTCCCAAAGCGCTAGATTAAGGGCGTGAGCCACCACACCTGGCCTTTTTTTTATTTTTATTTTTTTCTTTTAAGAGACATGGTCTTACTACATACATTACCCAGGCTGGACTCAAACTCCTGAGCGCAAGAGATCCTCCTGCCGCCTCCGCCTCCCGAGTAGCTGGGACTACAGGTGCGCACCACTGCGCCCGGCTTCCCTCAGGTATATTTTATAAAACTTTCTCTAGTGTCTCTGCCACTCCCAGCACGTAGTAGGCACACACAGCCAACTTCTAAACTATACTTACTGACTAGTTGAGAAAAATATTCCTGCCTCATTTAGTTCCCAAGGAGATCAAGGTCAGTTCTATATGAATGTAAACCAAAAATAAAATTCTAAGGCCCCCCAACCATCTGATGGACTTCCTTCTTGTCCAGGGCACTGTTAAAAGTTTAATCTGAGGCTGGTTCAGGCCATGATGGGAAATGGGGATCAAACATGCCTCATTAAACCTCTCCTGGCATTAACACCAACACAAACTTAGTCTGATAAGAAGCATTTACAATCTATCCTCTCAGAAGCCTGCTACTCAGAGGCTTCATCTCACGCCGGTAATCCCAGCACTTTGGGAGGCTGAGGCGGGTGAATCACGAGCTCAGGAGATTAAGACCATCCTGGTTAACACAGTGAAACCCCGTCTCTACTAAAAATACAAAAAAATTAGCCGGGCATGGTGGCATGCACCTGTAGTCCCAGCTACTCAGGAAGCTGAGGCAGGATAATCGCTTGAACTTGGGAGGCAGTGGTTGCAGTGAGCCAAGATCATGCGACTGCACTCCAGACTGGGCAACACGGTGAGACTCCATCTCAAAAAAAAAAAAAAAAAAAAACACTTTGGTCTTTATAACTTCTTATCATCATAACCCAGTCTTTTCTTTTCTGTTGATCTCAGGTCTTTAGATAAACTCAACCAGTTGTCAACCAGAAAATTTTTAAATCTACCTATAAACTGGAAGCCCACTTCCTCTTTGAATTGTCCCACCTTTCTGGACAGAACCAATGTATTTCTTAAATGTATTTGATTGAAGTCTCTTGTCTCCCTAAAACGTATAAAAACAAGCCGTACTCCAACCACCTTAGGCACATGTTCTCAGGACCTCCTGAAGGCTGTGTCACAGGTCTTGTCACTCATATTTGGTTCGGAATAAACCTCTTCAAATATTTTAGAGGGTTTGGTCCTTTTCATCAACACGAGAAGGGCTGGAGCAAAATTACCTACTACTTTATAGTTTCTGCAGTAAGATGAAATTTACAGAATACATATATTCCCCACCTATGCATTCATTCTTTCATTCTACCATTCATTTATTCATCAAACACGAATGGTCATTATAATAAAGGGATTTGGCCAGGTGCAGTGGCTCACAGCTATAATCCCAACAACTCAAGAGACCAAGTTGTTGGAAGGAGTATTGATGACGCCAGCAGTTCAAAACCAGCCCAGGCAACATAGCAAGATCCCCATCTGTACAAAAATAATAATAAAGGGATATGGGGAATGTCATAAGAACTCAGAAAACAGAACAAACACTACTTGAAAGGTAAATCAAAGTAAGGTACATGTAATCGAGGAGGTAATATTTGTGTAAGAATTATCTAACATGAGATCGGTGGCAAACTGAGTAAACTCCAAGTGTCCTTGGAGTGAATGACATTGTACAGTGTGCAGATAGGCTGTTATAAAGAAAGGAAGTTTCTGAACCTGAGAGAAGGACTAGTTAAAACAAGGAAAGCACAAGAGCCAATTTAACAACAAAACCACTCCTATTCAAAAACTGTGTGATTTGAGAGTGATATAATTTCAAAGAAGTCACTTCATCTTAAGAGATACAAGAGGCCAGGTGTGATGGCTCACAACCGTAATCCCAGCACTTTAGGAGGTCAAGGCAGGCAGATTGAGTCCTGGGCAACACAACAAAACCCCATCTCTACAAAAAAACACAAAAATTAGCTAGGTGTAGCAGGGCATGCCTGTAGTCCTAGCTACTCAGGAGGCTGAGGTGGGAAGACTGCTTGAAATTGGGAGGCAAAGGTTGCAGTGACCTGAGATTCTGCCACTGCACTCCAGCCTGGGCAACAGAGTGAGACTCTGTCTCAAAAGAAAGAGTTAAAAGAGATCTTTAGAAACCCAGTAGTCTTCATATTATGCTCCTTGGAGTTCTAAAAGTTTAAAGGAGGTACAACAAAGGTGGGGTAGGGAAGAAAGGGGAAGGTTAGAAGGGATAACAACTTCAATAAGAGTAGCTCTGCTTTTGTGTTATATATTGAGACATCTCCATAAGATTTCATCTGATTTTTTTTTTAAGAGATAAATGACAACATACTGAATTCCATCCTCTTCATTTCAGAAACAACTAAATAGGTCAATTGTGGTTCATGGTTCAGGCCTGCAATCCTGGCACTTCAGGAGGCCAAAGTGAGAGGATCACTTGAGCCCAGGAGCTCAAGACTAGCCTGGGCAACACAGGGAAACTCTTCTCTACAAAAAATTTAAAAATTAGTTGGGCATGGTGGCACAAACCTGTAGTTCTAGCTACTCAGAAGGCTGAGACAAAAGGATCACTTGAGCCCAGGAGTCAAGGTTACAACGAGCTATAATTGCACCACTGCACTCTGGCTTGGGTGACAAAGTGAGACAGTGTCTCTAAAACAAAGTAATGTAAAAAAACAAATAGAAGCCAAAGAGATAAAGTAAGTAACCAAGATCACACCATTTAAGAAAACCAGGAAGTCATGCTATTGATCTTGGACATCACTGTGTAAGTCACGGAGAGCCAGTATTTAAAACACAGTATTAAGCTGAATGTACTTGGCAGGGCGTGGTGGCTCATGCCTATAATCCCAGCACTTTGGGGGGCCGAGGCGGGCGGATTCACCTGAGGTCAGGAGTTTGAGACCAGCTAGGCCAACATGTTGGAACCCCGTCTCTACTAAAAATACAAAAATTAGCCAGGCATGGTGGCATGCGCTTTAGTCCCAGCTACTTGGGAGGCTGAGGCAGGAGAATTGCTTAAACCCAGGAGGTGGAGATTGCAGTGAGCCAAGATCACGCCACTACACTCCAGCCTGAGCAACAAAACTGAACTCCGTCAAAAACAAAAAAAAAGTTAAATGTACTTGTTTACCCAGCACCAAGATGAAGGAAATCAAAAAGTCAAAATCATCACAGTCTTCCAAAGTCCCCCTCATGCTCCCTTCTAGCCTCTGTTGCACCAGAAGCTGGAAGGGAGTTGGGGAACATGATCCCAACTTCTAATACCATAGATTAGTTCTGTCTGTTAAGGAACTTCATATGAATGGAATTATGTAGCCCACTGTGTCTCTTTGTTCAGCATTTGGTCTATAAGTTGTGTCATTATAGATCCTGTGTTCTCAAAAAAGAAAACACACACACACACACACACACACACACACACACGCACCGAATACATTCTAGTTAGAGACCCAGATTTGGTAGTTATCAGAGATTAGGAATATTTGTAATGTCAGTGAATTACATTATCCAGGGAAAGCACATTAAAAAAATACATAAGAAGACTGGTCTTTTAAGAGGAGAGGAAGACAATTCTGACAAGCAGTATAGGAACAAACTGGATTTTTGAGTCTTGAGACAAACACACCAATCATGAAGTGACTGGCATAGTCCAGGCAGTGAGAACTTGAACTTGAGCAACGGAGAAGAGGTATTTCAAAGGTAGAATAGATAGGATTTTCTGATCAGCTAAATGTGGAAGATGAAAGACGAGGATCACAGATGGGTTTCTATCTTGGGTACTATAGAGCAGTAATATTAACCAAGACAGAAGCTCTAAGAAAGTAGGAATCTGGATGTCAGATTTGGGGGATGAACAACAAAATGTTCAATTTTGAGCATACCTAATATGATATACCCACAAAGACATCTAGATGGAAGTGTCCAAGAGATAGCAAAAGCTCTATTTAGAAACCCAGATTTGGTAGTCATTAGGGATTGGGAATAATTGTATCATGTGGGTGAATGACACTATCCAGGGAAATAATATATAAGAAAAGAAACAAAAATAGTCACGCTGGGCCTGGTGGCTCACACCTGTAATCCCAGCACTTTGGGAGGCCAACGCAGATGGATCACAAGGTCAAGAGTTCAAGACCAGCCTGGCCAACATGGTGAAACCCCATCTCTACTAAAAATACAAAAATTAGCTGGGCGTGGTGGTGTGTGCCTGTAATTCCAGCTACTGGGGAGGCTGAGGCAGAAGAATGGCTTGAATTTGGGAGGCGGAGGTTGCAGTGAGCTGAAATCATGCACTGCACTCCAGCCTGGGTGACAAAGTAAGACTCCATCTCAAAAAAAAAAAAAAAAAAAAACGTGAGAAACAGAGGTTCAGAAACAGGAGAATCAGGATACAGAGTTAAGAGTTTCAAGGAGAAAATGGTTATGTCACAGAAGTTAAGACTCAGCTATTAGTGTTGGCAATAATCTGCAGTGAGTGCAGTTCTAGTACAGTTATGGTATAAAAGCCATATTGAAGTAGATTAGGCAATAAATGTGTTAAAATAAGGGTAAGAGCCTGGGTGTGGTGGCAGATGCCTATAATCCTACCACTTTGGGAGGCCAAGGCAGGCAGATCGCTTGAAGTCAGGAGACCAGTCTGGTCAACATGGTGAAACCCTACCTCTACTAAAAATACAAAAATTAGTCAGGCATGGTGGGTAGCGCCTGTGAGGCAGGAGAATAATAGCCTGAACCTGGGAAGTGGAGGTTGCAGGGAGCCAAGATAGCACCACTGTCCTCCAGACAACAGAGCAAGATTTCCTTTCAAAAAATAAATAGGAGAGGCCGGGCAGGGTGGCTCACGCCTGTAATTCCAGCACTTTATGAGGCCAGGGTTGGCAGATCACTGAGGTCAGGAGTTTGAGACCAGCCTGACCAAAATGGAGAAACCCGTCTGTACTAAAAAATACAAAATTAGCCAGGCAAGGTGGCACATACCTGTAATCCTGGCTACTCAGGAGGCTGAGGCAGGAGAGTCACTTGAACCTGAGAGGTGGAGGATGCGGTGAGCCGATTGCGCACTGCACTCCAGCCTGGGCAACGAGAGTGAAACTCCATCTCAAAATAAATAAATAAATAGGAGAAAAGATAAGATTAAGGAAAGGGAGGCAGAGTTATTACAAGGCTTTACTTCTTAGGTGACAGAACAAAACTATTTTTAGACCAAAAAAAAGAGAGATAGATTTAATTTACAAAAAGGAGATGGAAGAGAAGTTACCTAACCCAAGTTAGGGCCAGAAAAGAAGTAGTAGACAGCTCTAGAACACGAAGTTGGAACCTGGGACAGATATTTCTGGCTCTGAGAATAAAATTCAAGAAGGGCAATAAGAATGAACGAAGGCATATATAAATTTAGACGCAGAAGAAAGAGCAGTTTAGAAAGTACAGATTTTTTTTTTACAATTTTTCTTTTCTTTTTAGATATATACCTTTTGAGATAGTCAATGTTGTCCAGGCTGGACTGCAGTGGTATAATCATGGCTCACTGCAGCCTCATCCTCCCAGGCTCAAATGATTCTCCTACCTCAGCTTTTCAAGTGGCTGGGACCACAGGAGCACGCTGCCAAATCCAGCTAATTTTTTAAAATTTTGCTTAGAGGTGCGATCTCCCTGTGTTGCCCAGGCTGGTCTCGAACTCCTGAGCTCAAGTGATCCTCCCACTTCAGTCTCCCAAGGCAAGCTTTCTTTTCTCTCTTCTTAGGCTCAGACAACAGTCCAAAGGGCAGAGCTAGAGATGGACTACTTGATCTCCTGGGCCCTCAAGTGTCTAAGCAAAAATTTCTCTCCTCTTCAAGCCAAAAAAGAGAAAGACATATGCAAATCAGTTCCCATGACTCAACCAGATATGTGCATTTCAACTTGCATTCAAATTAGCTTAGGCTCTACACATCAAAACATTTGTTAAAATGAATGAATGTGAAGGAAAACATTCTAAGCAGAGGTTACAGTGCGAGCAAAAGCAGAGTAACTAGTGGTCTGGAAAAATAAAAGAATACTTATTCACATGAAATAGTGAAGGGCTAGCCTGGCGCAGTGGCTCATGCCTGTAATCCCAGCACTTAGGAGGCCGAGGCAGGTGGATCACCTTCAGCTCAGAAGTTCAAGACAAGCCTGGGCAACATGGCGAAACCCTGTCTCTAACAAAAATACAAAAAATTAGCCAGGAATGGTGGCATGAGCCTGTGGTTCCAACTACTCGGAAGGTTGTGGAAGGAGGATTGCTTGAGGCTGTGAGGTGGAGGTTGCAGTGAGTCAAGACTGTGCCACTGTATTCCAGCCTGGGTGACAAGAGTGAGACCCCATCCCAAAAAAAAAAAGGCTAATAACAATGCAAGGAACCATACAATAGATAAAAAAAGTAAGTACTATGTTAACACCTAGCTGATACAAATGTCAATTAGCACAAGATCGTTGAAACAACCTGAAAAATTAAACATTTAAAAAAGTATAACAGAAAGTGAAAGTTGATTACCAAGAAAATAATCATTAGCCATTTTGAATACATTGCTCCACATATTTCCTATTTATACACTAACAAATCCCACTTTTACAAAAATGAAGTTATACTTCATTGTTCTGCTTTTTCATGTTACCAACTTTTCACAACCACAATTAATGCTACAATAAACATTCTTCATACATGTATGTAAATATAGGTCTGTGGACAGATATGCGCTTCCAAAAATAAATTCTAGAAGTGGAAGTAGCAGGTTACAGCATACGAACATTGTAATTTTAGTAGATAATACCAAACAGCCTAAATTGGACTTTACCTATAAAGTCTCTCAATACAGGCTGATAGCATAATACCATTAAGATGGGGGGTTAGAGCCACAACCCTCTAACTCTGAATGACTTAATTCAGAAAGACATTTTAGAGTACTTATACCAGTAATATACTCCATTTCCTTTAAGCAATTTTGCACATTATTTCCCTTAATTAAGCTTTCCTCTCCAAACAAATGTTATTTATAAGCACATGCTCCACAAAAATCTCAAACACAAAAAATTTACTGAGCAGATAGTATAGACAGGGGAGGAGGGGGAACCTGAAGACCCAGTCCTGACTACCACAGTTAACAGTTTGGCATTTGTTTTTCCAGATTTATTTCATGCGTTATAAACAAACATGTTATTTTTCAAACCCAAATAAAATTATGCTAGTCAATTAATAGTATATTTTTATTATACATATTATAGATATCCTTCAATTGCAATATATAATACCTCAATCATATCCTTTTAAATAGGTGTACAGCATTTTATTATATGGATGTACCAGAATTTATTTTAGCTATCTTCCATTGGTGGACATTAAGATGGTTTCCAGTTTTTTGTGAACATCCTCATGTATATACTGAGTATTTAGGTAGGACAATACTTCTAGAAGGGGAATTACTGGGTATCAAGTTGCTTTCCAAAAATTTATTAATAGTATCATTTTATATTCCCATTGGTATGCAACCATACTTGTTTCTGTATAATCTTGCCAATATCTGGTATAAACAATTATTTTATACATTGCCAACTTGAAAGGCAAATTTTTTTTAAATTTCATTTCTCTGATTAGGTAACTCACCATCTTTCATATATCTATTATGTATATTTCTCCTATGAATTACCTATTCATTATTTTGCCTATTTTCTTTTTTTTTTTTTTGAGATGGAGTTTCACTCTGTCACCCAGGCTGTAGTGCAGTGGCGCCGTCTCGGCTCACCACAACCTCCACCACCCGGGTTCAAGCAATTCTCCTGCCTCAGCCTCCCAAGCAGCTGGGATTACAGGCATGCACAACCACACCTTGCCAATTTTGTATTTTTAGTAGAGATAAGGTTTCACCATGTTGGTCAGGCTGGTCTCGAACTCCTGGCCTCCAGTGATCCACCCGCCTTGGTCTCCCAAAGTGCTGGGATTACAGGCATGAGTCAGCGCGCCCAGCCTATTTTGCCTATTTTCTATAGCATGCTGTTCAATGGAAATACAACACAAACTACATAAGTAATTTTAAATGTTCGAGTAGCCACATTTTAAAAAGTAAAAATAGGCCAGGTGTGGTGGCTCATGCCTGTAATCCCAACACTTCGGGAGGCTTCGAGGCGGGTGGATCACTTGAGGTCAGGAGTTCAAGACCAGCCTGGCCAACATGGTTAAAACCCCATCTGTACAAAAAATATAAAAATTAGCTGGGTGTGGTAGTGGGTACCTGTAATCCCAGCTACTTGGGAGGCTGAGGCAGGAGAATCGCTTAAACCTGGGAGGCAGCAGAGGTTGCAGTGAGCCCAGATCACACCAGTGCACTCTAGCCTGAATAGAGTAAGACTCCATCTCAAAAATAAAAAAATAAAAAGTAAAAATAAACAGGTAAAATCCATGTTAATATATTTTATTTAGCTCATATCTAAATATTATCTCAATATATGATCAGTATAAAAATTCTTAAAACATTTTACATTTTTGTACTAAGTCTTCAAACTCCAGATTTTACACTTATTATACACTTAGAGTACTTCTCAAAATAGAACTAGCCACATTTCAAGTGCTGATTAACTACATGTTGCTAAAGGGTACTGTATGGGATAGCGTAGTTCTATAGCATCTTTTTATGTGAGAGTGCATATTTCCCCCATTTCAGCCTTTTGTTTCCCTATATTTTTATTTTTATTGTACAAATTCAAAAGCAAAGGCTTCAAATAATGTACAATTATAAAGAACAAAACATGACAGTCACTCTTTATTACCCCACTCACAGTACCATTTCCAAGATAACCATATCAGCCATCTGACATACATTCTCACAGCCTATTTTTACATATTGTGTAAATGTATATATACCCATATGTATTTTACAGTGTCTTAACCTTCTTCTAAGATAATACTCATCAGAAATACTATATTCTTTTTAATTCTACATAACATTCAACAGGACAGATAGATGAAAATTTATTTTTAATATACATGTAATATATTTATATTCTCATTGTAAAAAACTTAAAACACACAAATAAAGCAAATTTCTTTTGACCACCCTTCCCCCATCAGTCTCTTAAAATACGCAATGTTAACAACACGACCTGTAACCACAGATCTTTTTCTATGCATTATAATAATAGCTATATTAATAGATAGTAAGCTTTTACCTATAACATATACTATAAATGCTTTTAATCTAGCTTGTTTGCCTTTTAATTTTAGATTATCTTTCATTATACCAATTTATCAATCTTTCCTTTATGATTAGTGAGTGTCTTGTTATACAAAGAAAGGCTTGTGTCATACAAGGTCTTATACCATAAAATTGTCCTATACTTCATTCCAGTAGCTCTATGATTGAGGGGGTTTTATGTAGATATTTGATCTACATGGATTTTATTTTGGAGTGAAGAAACGGATATGAGTCCAAATTGTTTGCTCTACCCTTTTACCATCACCACTTGCAATATGTAGCAGTGTCTACCTACTTATCTCTATGACCCCTAAGACTGTATCCCAGCCTATAAAGATGGAAAGGCAGAAGGGTAGAGTACAGGCCGGGCTCACGCCTGTAATCCCAGCACTCTGGGAGGCTGAGGCAGGCGGATTACGAGGTCAAGAGATCGAGACCATCCTGGCCAACACGGTGAAATCCCATCTCTACTAAAAAAATACAAAAATTAGCTGGGCATGGTGGCGCACACCTGTAGATCCAGCTACTTGGGGATGCTGAGGCAGGAGAATTGCTTGAACCCAGGAGGCGGAGGTTGCAGTGAGCCAAGATCACGCCACTGCACTCCAGCCTGGTGCTTGGCAACAGAGCGAGACTCTGTCTCAAAAAAAAAAAAAAAAGGGTAGAGTACAGCACAGAAAGGAGGGCAAGGGATTAACTATAGAGAGAAAAAACTTGACAAACCCTACTTCAGCCAGGTGATCAAAGTCAACATCAACAGTCATAAAGCATGCAGACAGTATGTGCTCTTGATAAAATGAAAGTAGCATTTTGCCTTTGTGATCTTCCTCCTAAAAATTCATTAACTTAGTCCAAGCATGATAAATCATCAAATTCCAATGTATCTACAATATATTTATATATCTCCTACAGTATCTGTCCAGTAACATCTCAAAACTGTCAAAAAAAAAAGTCAACAAAAACAAGGAATGTCTAAGGAACTGCCAAAATCAAGAGGAGCCTAAGGAGTCATGACAGCTAAATGAAATGTGGTAACTTGGAACAGAACAAGGACGTTAAGTAAACACTAAGGAAACTGAAATAATGCATAGACTTCGGTTAATAATAATACAATCAATATTGGTTCGTTATTTCTAACAAATGCACCATACTAAGATATTAATAATAAGGGAAACTATGTATGGGGCGCATAAAGGGATATATGGGAACTCGTTCTATCTGCTCCATTTTTCTGTAAATTTAAAACTGTTCAAAAAATAATAAAGTCTATCAATTTTATAAAAAACAAATACCTCAGAAGTAGAAGAGTACAGGTAGAGTAAATATGTGCCTCTAATTTAGGCCACATTCATTAAGAACAAAATATCCACTTGATCCATATAGAAATTTATCTTAAGAAAACAATCTAAAGAAGGAAAATAGATTGCAAGGATGCACAGTACAGTTTTATCAATATTAGAAAAAATATAAATAAGCTAATTTATCTAAAAATAGAGAAAAGCAAAAATTTAAGTTATATTCACTCAGAATATTTACCTTTAAATGATAATTTCAAGTCAATATGAAATTAAAAATGTTTATTATATAACATAAATTAAAAAAAAAATACAAATTGTAGGCCAGGCATGGTGGCTCATACCTGTAATCCTAGCACTTTGGGAAGCCAAGGTGGGCAGATCACCTGAGGTTGGGAGTTCACAACCAGCCTGACCAACATGGAGAAACCCCCATCTCTCTAAAAATACAAAATTAGCCAGGCATGGTGGCACACGCCTGTAATCCCAGCTATTCAGGAGGCTGAGGCAGGAGAATCACTTGAACCCAGGAGGCAGAGGTTTCAGTGACCTGAGATCATACCATTGCACTCCACCCTGGGCAACAAGAGCAAAAACTCCATCTCAAAAAATAAAATAAAATAAAATACAAACTGTATAGACTATGAATGCAAATTTGGGTTTTCTTTTTTTAATCTTATATGAACCATACACTAAAATGTTAAGCAATTAAAAACAATTAAGGCTAAACATGGTGGCTAATGCTTCCAATCCTAGTGTTTCGGGAGGCCAATGCGGGAGGATTGTTTGAAGCCGGGAGTTCAAGACCAGCCTGGGAACATACTGAGACCCCCATCTCTACAAATAATTTTAAAATTAGCTGGGTGTGGTGGGTGGTATGCATCTGTAGTCCTAGCTACTCAGGAGACTGAGGTAGGAGGATCACTTGAGCCCAAGAGTTCAAGGTTACAGTGAGCTATGAACATGCGACTGAACTCCAGCTAGATGACAGTGAGACCCTATATCTATAAAAATAAATAAAAAGTAAAAGTAAAAAACAAATACTAAGATCTTAGTAAAGCTCTTACTCTTCAGTAAAGAGAAGTCTGTGGTAAACTTGCAAACTCACAACTAGTTTTTCAAATACTATGAATTTCTTTCTTTCTTTTATTTTTATTTTTTTTGAGACAGAGTCTCATTCTGTTACCCAGGCTGGAGTGCAGTGGCATGATCTTGGCTCACTGCAACCTCCGCCTCCCCAGGTTCAAGCGATTCTCCTGCCTCAGCCTTCCAGGTAGATGGGTTTACGGACGACCACCACCACACCTGGCTGATTTTTGTATTTTTAGTTTCATCATGTTGGCCAGGCTGGTCTGGAACTCCTGACCTCAGGTGATCCACTTGCCTCGGTCTCCCAAAGTGCTAGGATTACAGGCGTGAGCCACTGCACCTGGTCTAATACTATCAATTTCAATTCATATCAGTATCAGCAGTGCCATTTTATAACCCAACAGCCAAGCACTTAGAGCCTTGCCTTTGTTTTCGTTTTTTGTTTTGTTTTGAGACGGAGTCTTACTCTGTTGCCCAGGCTGGAGTGCAGTGGCACGATCTCAGCTCACTGCAACCTCTGCCTCCCGAGTTCAAGCAATTCTCCTGCCTCAGTCTCCCAAGAAGCTGGGATTACAGGCACCCATCACCATGCTCCTCGACTAAGTTTTTATATTTTTAGTAGAGACAAGGTTTCACCATGTTGGCCAGGCTGGTCTCGAACTCCTGACCTCAAGTGATCCGCCTGCCTCAGCCTCCTGAAGTGCTAGGATTACAGACATGAGCCACTGCACCTGGCCGGCCTTGTCTATTTTTTAGTCTATTATAAAGGATAATAAGTAACAAGTCTCTTTTACTAAAAGCATTTAACTGAAATTACCATTTCATCTCAAATCCAGCCATGTTACATCCAGTGCTAAAAACTACAGAGGAAAAGTACACTCCTATGAACACACCCTGCTGCAGAGGCAGAAAGGGCCTAGCATCCAAGCTGATGCCATACCCCATAAGGGCCTGCATGTGAATAACTTTTATCTGTTATTGGTAGTTGCAGATCTCAACCAAAACACTAACAGAAGAGTAAAGAAATTCAAAGTAGCAGCTGATGGGCAGAAAAGCATTCGTCCATTTTTCAATACTATCAAGCCAATTTGAAGTGTTTTTTTTTAAATTAACAATATACTTCCATTACTACAAATAAAGCATACTATTACTGCGCAAAACAGCGCTTTGAATATAGCATCAAAAGAGTCATCCAAGAAAGCAAACATAAAATAATAATAAATTTGGGCTGGTTACAGTGGCTCACACCTGTAATCCCAGCACTTTGGGAGGCCAAGGCAGGACGATCACTTGAGCTCAGGAGTTTGAGACCAGCCTGAGCAACATAGTGAGACTCCATCTCTACAACAGCAATCATCATCATCAATATGCAACAAGGATTTTTCTTTTAAAAGCAAACTCCAAAATCTAACAGGAAAAAAAATTACCAGCAAAAAATAAAAAAGAGATATTCTAACATGGAATTTGTTACACTAAAACCAATAGCATACCCAGAAAACATCCTTCACTGACAGCAACACCTAACCAAAGCAAGATCTCACTTCCCCCACATATTCCACACCACAAATTTACAAATTCTTTTCATCAACCTGAATTCTTTAATATGGGTGGTCATGGACTTCTTTTTTTCTTATCTGATAAAACCCATGGTTGTTCTGTCATGGACTTCTTTTTTTTCTAATCTGATAAAACCCATGGTTGTTCTCCCTGGAAAAACACAAATGGACAAAATCTGGCACATAATTCCGAAGGTTTCACACCTCCAAAGACAACGGTAGACTTTCAGAGGATTCATATATCCCATAGCTTAAATGTTTAATGATAACATACACAAATCCTCATTCTTAAAAAAAGTTTTAAGATAATGAAGTGAGAAACACCCTTCCAATTATGTAATCCATTCATTCCCAAACTATTTTTTAAAGGAATAAAAGAATGGCTACTTCACAGACAGAGAGCAGGCTCATTCCCAAACCAATCTAACCATCGCCCACCTAAGTAGGACAAGAGATCCAACCTACTCGCCTCCTCCCATTTTCTAGTACACAAATAACTCCCTAATGAAGAACTGTAGCAATGTAATAAGTACAGAAGAACAAAATGGTCCACAAAAATGTGAATGTAACATTAATTCCACAATTATATTAATCCAAGAATAACAGCAATTAGAACCACAGCCAATTTGAGACAACACCACTGATGCAGTGAAAACAATATCTATCTGAATGTGAGCATGCATAGTACTAATTTTCTAGTGCTGCCAAAGCATGGTATAGCTGACAGATTTCTTAGAAGAAAACTATATTAGAGCCCTCAGTAAGCTCTAGAAACTCGCTAATTTTAGTTTGTGAATACAAAATTTCAGCAATTCTTAATAACTCAGATTATTAGTAGGTAGCCTGTTCTAATACATAATATCAGAGGTTATGGGAATGGAATAAAAATAGCCCCTGAGAAATGAGGAGACATTTTGTATTTCTGGTTCATTATCCCTTAGGAAAAGCTTCTGATCTAGTGTGTGTCTTAGACCATTTTGAGGAAGCACTAATCTAAGCCAGTAATTTTCTTTTTTTTTTTTTTTTTTGAGATGGAGTTTCACTCTCGTTGCCCAGGCTGGAGTGCAATGGCACAGTCTCAGCTCACTGCAACCTCCACCTCCCAGGTTCAAGCAATTCTCCTGCCTCAGCCTCCCAAGTAGCTGGGATTACAGGTGCACGCCACCACGCCGAACTAATTTTTTGTATTTTTGGTAGAGATGAGATTTCACCGTGTTGACTAGGCTCATCTCGAACTCCTGACCTCAGGAGATCCATCCACCTCAGCCTCCTAACGTGCTGGGATTACAGGCGTGAGCCACTGCGCCCAGCTTAAGCTAATAATTTTCAACAATTTTTCCACTGTGACTCTGAGTAATGGCTCACCAACAGTATAAAATTAACCTCCTAAACTGGAACTCACATACATCGCTGGTGGCAATATAAAATAGATCAACTGCTTTGGAAAACAATTCAAAAGTTCCTCAAAATGTTAAGCATAGGTTGCCATGTAAGTCGGCAATTCCACCCCTAAGTATGAGTCTAAGATAAATGAAAACATATGTCCCAAAACCTGTACACAAATTCTCACAGCAGCATTATTTGTAATAGCCAAAAAGTGGAAGCAACCAAGTGGAAACAAATGTCCATCAACTATAGATGAATGAATAAACAAAATGTGGTATAGTTGACATAAAAAGGAACGAAGTACTGATCCACGCTATAACATTGATGAATCTTGAAAATGTTAGGGTAAGTAAAAGAAGTGAGTCACAAAAGACCATATATTGTATAATTCCATTTATATGAAATGTCTAGGATAGGCAATTTTATAGACACAGAAAGTAGACTAGTAGCTACCTAGAGCTAGGGGTGCTGAGGGAAATGGAAAGTGACTGCCATTGGGTATAGGAGGTTATTTTAAGAATGACGAAAATGTTCTAAAATTAGATAGTGAAACTGGTTGCACAAGTCTGTGAATATACTAAAAACACTGAACTATAAACTTTAAAAGGGTGAATTTTATAATATATGTTGCAACAGAGCTGGTTTTTAAAAATCCATTCACATGCCATATAAGGTATTTTAGGCACTCTCTTCTCCTACCTTTCCAGAGCTGAAGTATCTCCCCACCTCCACCTCCATTTGATCTTATTCCCATGCCCCCTCTCTCTGCACCTGTGGAACTACCTACCTTCTGAGTGACACTTCCACTAAGGATAGCTTCCTTTGCCACCATCCCATTTTGTCTTGTTATTAGCTCATTAAACTACATACCAGCTAGCATTGTTACTTTTGTTTCCATGCCTGCCCTACTTTTGTTTCCATGCCTGCTCCTCTGAACGGCTCTTCAACTTCATATACCTAGTGCCCAGCAGTGAGCCACATGGTAGGCACTAAAATATTCTTTAATAAGCACGGGTTAGGCTGGGCGTGGTGGCTCACGTCTGTAATCTCAGCACTTTGGGAGGCTGATGTGGGCGGATCAAGAGGTCAGGAGTTCAAGACCAGCCTGGCCAACATGGTGAAACCCCATCTCTACTAAAAATATAAAACTTAGTGGGCAGGGTGGTGGACACCTGTTATCCCAGATACTCCGGGAGCTGAGACAGGAGAATCGCTTGAACCTGGGAGGCCAAGATTGCAGTGACCCAAGATGATGCAACTGCACTCCTGTCTGGGTGACAGAGCAAGACTCTGTCTAAAAAATAATAATAATAAAATAAGCACAGGTTAGCATTCTTTCAACTGCACAGAAGACAAACCCAGCAACTTGAGTTTGAATCCCAATGCGAGTACTTCCTAGCTTTGTGGACTTCCACAAGACATAGCTTCAATTTCCTAACCTAGTAATGTGGATACAGTAGACCCCCTTATCTGCAGTTTCACTTTCTGAAGTTTCAGTTACCTGTGGTCAACCATGGTCTCAAAATATAAAATGGAAAATTCCAGAAATAAACAACTCATAAATTTTTAATTGTGCACCATCCAGAGTAGCATGGTAAAATCTTGCATTGCCCTTCTCGATCCCAACCAGGACAAAAGTCATCCCTTTGTCCAGGGATACCTTTGTCCAGGGTATCCACTGTGTCTGCGCTGCCTGCCCATCAGTCACTTAGTAGCTGTCTCAGTTATCAGATCGACCGCCACAGTATCACAGTGCTTGTGTTCAAGTAACCCTTATTTTACTTAATAATGACCCCAAAGTGCAAGAGTAGCGATGCTGGTAATTCGGATATGCCAAGGAGAAGCCACTTTCTTTAAGTGAAAAGGTGAAAGTTCTCAACTTAATATGGAAAGGAAAAATTTGTATGCTGAGGTTGCTAAGATCTACCGTAAGAACAAGTCTCATATCTGTGAAACTGTTAACAGTATACTGTTCAATTTTATTATTAGTTATTATTAATCTCTTACTGTGCCTAATTTATAAATTAAACTTTATCACAGGTATGTATATATAGGAAAAAACACAGTATTAGTGTATATAGGGTTCTGTATTATCCATGGTTTCAGGCCTCCCCTAGGGGTTTTGGAATGTATTCCTCACAGATAAGCAAGTACCATTGTAATTGTACCTAAATGCCAGGTTATTTTAAGGCTTAGATATCACGTCTAGAAAACATCTGGCACATGGAAGATGCCCGTAAATGATGATGATTACAATTATTTCAACATTATTTTCATTACAATCATTAGTTTTACTGAAACAAATTAGAGTTGTTCCAATTATTAATAAAAGGACATGTTTTTCTTACTTTAATCAATATTTGAGAAAAAAGTTACTATAATTTCTAGAGGCTTAGGTCCCAAATATATAAAGCATTAAGACCTAAAAGCCTCAAAGATAACTTCTCTATACAAACTTAGTTCTTAATTCTAGTTCTGCAATTTAGCAACTTCAGTTTAGATTTTTTTTTTTAAGCTGGAGTTTCATTCTTATTGCCCAGGCTAGAGTACAATGGTGTGATCTCAGCTCACTGCAACCTCCGCCTTCTAGGTTCAAGTGATTCTCCTGCCTCAGCCTCCCCAGCAGCTGGGATTACAGGCTCCCACCACCATTCCCGGCTAATTTTTGTATTTTTAGTAGAGACAGGCTTTTGTCATGTTGGCCAGGCTGGTCTTGAACTCCTGACCTCAGGTGATCCACCCGCCTCAGCCTCCCAAAGTGCTGGGATTACAGGCATGAGCTACCACGCCCGGCTTCTTTAGATTTTTAAGCACAAATTATAAGCTCAGATTTTTATAAATGTTGAGTTTAGCCTTCAAAGAATCAACCAATAAGCCAGGAGGCATAAAAGAACAGGAATAGCAAACTAATACTGAAGTAGTTAGTACTCAAATTCTACTGAAGATTTAAATTAAACCAATTTTCAAAGAATTGTCAACAACTCTGAACAAAACAATTCACCCACATAAAGGGGAACAAAAACACCTAAGAATAGCTTTTGACTCAGCCTGTATTCGTATAAGAGGTGCTTAGGGGAGCTGACTATTTAGCCTATAGTCATCTGTCTCATATCAAGACTCACTATTACAGGAAAACTATTTACTTGACATGAATAAAAAGTACAGAGGAAAAAAATTTCAGATAGACGCTTCACTTTCAAGTAAAATATCACCTCTTTGAAACAAAGACAGCTTTTAAGTTTTGAAGCCATACGAGAAAACAAAAGAAAGAATAAACACATTCTATATAATCTATATAATAAATATTTAAAACTTCTTTGAAAACAAACTTAAAAGGTAAACAAATGAAGAAAAATCGTAACACATGATCAGCAGTTAATTTTTTAATGTACACAGGGCTATTAAAATAGACAACAAAAACACTAAGACCTCTACTAATCTATGAAAGAAGAAATAAAAGTAGATAATAAATGTTAACATCATTAATAATTAAGAAAACGAAGCTAGGCACAGTGGTTCATGCCTGTAATCCCAGCACTTTGGGAGGCTGAGGTGGGGAGAATTGTTTGAGTTCAGGAGGTCGAGACCAGCCTGGGAAACATGGTGTAACCCTGTCTCAATAAAAACTACAAAAAAATTAGTTGGTCCCAATGGGAGGCTCAGGTAGGAGGATGACTTGAGCCCAGGAGAAAGAGGCTGCAATGAGCTGAGATGGCAGTAAGCTGAGATCCTGCCACTGCACTCCAGCCTGGGCGACAGAGCCAAACCCTGTCTCAAAAACAAAACAAAACACTGGCTAATACCCAGGACTAGCAAAGGTGAATGAAACTGGGTGCTTGCAGGCATAGTCCATGGGAGTGTATATTGCTATAACCCTTCAGAAGGTACTCTGAAAACATATATCAAGACTCCTACCAACATTCATATCCTATAAATCAATAATTTCACTTCTAAGAATCTGTCATAAGAAAATAACAGTAAATGTGGGAAATGCTTTAATTACAAAGATTGGCAGCATTAGTAATTATTGAAAAAAAACTTACAAAATGAGTGTCCAAAAATAAAGGAATATACTAAGTCAAGTATCATGCTTCCATTTAAAATCAAATTCAAATGATATGTGAATTAAATCTCAATAAAGCTATTTTGTGATCAAGTTGGTGAGATCACGTGATAACATGGAAACTGCTTATGTTCTTACAACTTAAAACTTACATTTTTATATAAATGTGCATACTTATCATTATGAAAATTAAAACAGCAGCCATCAATCATCAATATTTACTAAGTGCCAAGCCGTACACTAAAAGTAATTAAAAGTTAACATGGTTACCTTGTTATCACTGATACCATCACCAGGCCCATCCTGGAAGGGTCTCAGGCTGAGGGCCATCACCAACTGTGGGGCTGGCCCAAGATAAATCACACTTTAAAGGAGGCCTCACTAAACATTTTCATAGGCCCCTTGGGAATGTTAAAAACAAGTTTGGAAATTGAGCCCAGTGGGACTGTGGGTCTGTTCTGCCCTACTTTCCAGCCTTCTTATATAGATTATTCTGATAGTAAGATTAAAAATTAAGGGCAAAAAGGCTAATTTACTTTCCAGTCACTGGATAAAACAAAGACCAAAATAAGGACTATGTTAGGTTAGTTTGAAATTTCTCACTGAAGCAAGTTAAAATAACGGGTAACATTAAGCACTTACACTAAGCAGAAGTCACTGTGCTAAGCACTTTATGTTACATATAACAATAGTAGAAGCTAGGTAATATTTCCTCATTTTACAGATGAGGAAACAGAAGCTGAAGAGAATTAAAGTAACTTGCCAAAGATCATACAGTTATTTGGTGTCAGAGCTGGTAGCAGGAGGTCTAACTTCAGAGGCTATACACTCTTATCCTCTATAGTTATGATGAAAATAAATGAAATTTTTATTACAACCATATAAACTTTATCTAAAATGAATATGCATTCATGAAGAAAATGATCCAAAGAACATGAAACAGTTGGTTAAACAAAACGAGTGTTTAGCATCTGGTAATAGTCCCTAATCCACTAAATGTCTATCATAATCCTCTACTGGCTCCACAAGTAAATGAATCATTTAATGTCCTGATGTAGCTATGAAATTATATTTTGAGTGAACCTCTCAAAACAATACTATACATTCTGCAAATGAAATATGCTGCCCTTTTGGAGCTGTGAAAATACATAATTCTTGATCTATTAACTGTCCTAATTCTATTCAGTTTCCTCCCTTCCTCTCCCTCTTCGCTCTCATATTCTTTAAGACCAGTTTAGTTTCTCCTCCTGAAGAATACCTATATTCACACTTTACCCAAGAGAACTCTAACATTAGTGTCTGCGCTCTACAGTTGTAAGATGTTGCAAAATCAAAAAAATGAACTCAAGTAAAAAATACAGTATTTGTGATGTACCTTCAACTTTAGATCTATCCACTTACAGAATTAATTATAAACATTCTTATTTTTCTACTTCATGCTTGGAATCCTGTCTTTAACAATCAGCACACAGTAACCAAAAGAGACATACAGGCCAATGGGCCAATGGAACAGAAGAGAGACCTCAGAAATAACATCACACCTCTACAACCATCTGATCGTTGACAAACCTGACAAAAAAAAACAATGGGGAAAGGATCTCCTATTCAGTAAATGGTGTTGGGAAAACAGCCACATGCAGAAAACTGAAACTGGACCCCTTCCTTACACACTATAGAAAAATTAATTCAAGATGAATTAAAGACTTAAATGTAAAATCCAAAACCATAAAACCCTAGAGGAAAACCTAGGCAATACCATTCAGGACATGGGCAAAGACTTCATGACAAAAACACCAAAAGCAATTGCAGCAAAAGCCAAAATTGACAAATGGGACCTAAATAAAGTAAAAAGCTTCTGCACAGCAAAAGAAAACTATCATCAGAGTGAACAGGCAACCTACAGAACAGGAGAAAATTTTTGCGATCTACCCATCTGACAAAGGTCTAATATCCGGAATTCACAAGGAACTTAAACATATTTACAAGAAAAAACAACCCAACCAAAAAGTGGGCAAAGGATATAAACAGACACTTCTCAAAAGAAGACATTTTCACGGCCAACAAACATATGAAAAAAAGCTCAACATCACTGATCATCAGAGAAATGCAAATCAAAATCACAATAGAGATACCATCTCACACCAGTCAGAATGGTGGTTATTAAAAAGTCAAGAAACAATAGTTGCTGGTGAGGCTGTGGCAAAACAGAACATTTTAACACTGTTGGTGGGAATGTAAATTGGTTCAACCATTGTGGAAGACAGTATGGTGATTCCTCAAGGATCTAGAACCAGAAATACCATTTGACCCAACAATCTCATTACTGAGTATAGATCCAAAGGAATATAAGTCACTCTACTATAAAGACACAATTCACATGTATGTTTAATGCGGCACTATTTACAATAGCAAACACATGGAACCAACCCAAATGCCCATCAATGATAAACTGGATAAAGAAAATGTGATACATATACACCATGGAATACTATGCAGCCAGAAAAAGGAATGAGATCATGTCCTTTGCAGTGACATGTATGAAGCTGGAAGCCATTATCCTCAGCAAACTAACACATGAACAGAAAACCAAACACCTCATGTTCTCATTCATAAGTGGGGAGCTGAACATTGAGAACACATGGACACAGAGAGGGGAACAACACACACCAGGGCCTGTTTCGCAGTGGGAAGTGAGGGGGAGGGAACTTAGAGGATGGGTCAATAGGTGCTGCAAACCACTATGGCACAAATATACCTATGTAACAAACCTGCACGTTCTGCACATGTATCCTGTATTTTTTTTTAGAATAAACAAAGAAAACAAAAATCGGGCACCCAAGTCTGCCTTTCTTCAAAAATCGTTTTTCCACAAATTTTTTTCCATAAATAAGGAAACTAAAAAAACTAGAATCCAAAAAAAAGAAAATGCACTGTTAGATGGTAATAAATATATCACATTTTTGGTAATGTAATTCGTTTATTCTGAATCATTTCTGGAACTTGTTAATATAAACATTTTACAAGTAAATTTAATACATAAAAATGCTACTTAATGGACTAATATGTACTCTCACTCATTTGCTAACGCGTATTTTTTACTGAACTATATAACTTTTTTTTTTTTCTTTTTTGAGATGGAGTCTCATTCTGTTGCCCAGGCTGGAGTGCAGTGGTAGGATCTCAGCTCACTGCAACCTCTGCCTCCAGGGTTCAAGTGAGTCTCCTGCCTTAGCCTCCTGAATAGCTGGGAATACAGGGGTGCGCCACCATGCCCAGCTAATTTTTTGGAGTTTTTTTTTTTTTTTAGTAGAGACGGGGTTTCACCATATTGGCCAGGCTGGTCTCGAACTCCTGACCTCGTGATCCACCCACCTTGGCCTCCCAAAGTGCTGGGATTACAGGTGTGAGCCACCGCACCAGGCCCATATAACTCTTTTAAAAATTATGAACCAAGATGACTATACCAGATAAGGCACAGGTGCTGAAGTTAAAAGGATCTTGGCTTGAAACCTGGCTATTGTACTTACTAGCTCAGAGACCTAGAGTTGTCAGTTAAACTTCAGGTTACATTTCACTTATCTTTTTGATGAGAGAATAATAATTACTCCTAGGGTCTTAGTAAGCTTTAAATGATTATGTAAAACACTTAGCACAGAGTCTAACATGCAGTTACGTTCTTGATAAATGACAACCATGGTAAATATATTTTAATACTGAAGAAAGTATAGTTGAAGGATATGGCCAATATGTGATCCTTTTGTCTTATTAAAGATGGAAATTTGTTAAACTCTACAATACATTAAAACTAAAAATCCTAAGGTTACATAAGGAATTTTCTACTTTTTAAAAAAAGATACACTAACTATATAAGGTGAAACGATTTTTTAAAATAAGAAAGAGAAAAGAAAAGCTTGCTGAAAGCTGCTGAGTTTGGGTGATGGTTGGGGTACATGCTATTTTTGTGAAAATCCAAATTTTGTAACACTATTAATCCAATCCCCAGAACATGCCTAACACACCTCCTCATATTCAGGAGCGATCAAGATTTTAGCCTTGAGATGTACTGAACAAGGGTACCTCCCTGCTCAATAGTTCTGTACAGGTCAAGTTTTCTCCGACGAGTTTACCTTTCATTATTATAAAGGTGAGCACAGGAAATAGTTATCAATGCATGGAAGGGTGAAAAAACGCAAGCTTTTCAACTGCTTATTAATACTACATCAAAATAACAGCAATGCACATTTTTCCACGTTTTCAAAAATATAAAATACATCCACTTTACTTTTTAAATTACAAGAGCGTCACAGGCACGGCCAAAAAAACCTAAAGGTGAACACATCAGAGTTGTCAGTATCTTTAAATTTTGAGGGATGTGATTATTAATTCATGTAAATGTTTTATCTGATGTTTCTAGGTAGGTTTTGGGTTTTATCACTGATTGACAATATAGCAAACTAGCACAGGGAGAGAGACAATTTTTCGAAACGTTAAAGCAGCTTTAACCTACAAGAGCTTATGCTACCTAAACTGAGCTGACTAACAACACAAAATTTCAAGTCACGCCTTGGCTATTTCTGAGTAAGCAAGCAAACTAGTAAACAAACTAGAAGCATGAAGCAAAGCAAGTCATTTATGTGCTAACCTTAATTCCTATCATAAAGGGGGTTGGCTCTATCAAAAAAATTCCTATTTCATTATTAACACAAGTTTCAAATAAAGCACACTTGCCATTGGTAATTCTGGAGCGACAAAGCGCATAATTAATAAATCCAAATGGATTATCTTTCTACAGAATGCAAAGCCGTCTGCAGTTTCAGCCTCGGTTTACCCATTCACTATGCACATGCAGACGTCTTTAAAATAAATAAACAAAAAAGCAATAAACTTTATCTGTCCTGAGAAATATCTCTCGGTGTTTCCTGTATACCCTGGAAGTCAATAACGCTGAAGGTAAATTTTAACATTTCCAACTCCGGGCGGAACGCGAGCGGTGGACGCCAAGCATCCGCCCACTGGCCTCTCGTGACTCGGGCTACTTTGACGCACCGGGATGCGGCTCACCTGACATTCCGCACCAATCCTTGCCAGCAAGGAAAACCAACTCCGCGAAAATAAAATGGGTCCCCGAGGAGGCGTGCGGGTGCCCCCAGAGGTCTCTTCTGCTCGCACCCCGAAAGCGAGG
This sequence comes from Ateles fusciceps, assembly GCA_036589455.1. Classification (NCBI taxonomy): domain Eukaryota; kingdom Metazoa; phylum Chordata; class Mammalia; order Primates; family Atelidae; genus Ateles; species Ateles fusciceps. The sequence goes on from JAZHEH010001737.1 coordinate 4,631,674, forward strand.
GGGCCACGCCGCCCCCGACCCTCGCCGGCGTCCGCCACCTGCCAAACGAGGCCGCGACCGGGGGCCAGGGTTCGGCCGCAAGGAAGGGGAAGCCCAGCCCAGGTCCCCTCGGCGTCCGCCCCGGCCCGGCGGCAAGGGAAGGAACTCGGGGCCAGAGGCTTCCGCCCGGCGCGGCCAAGCCCGCCGGGGGCCTAGCTCGGGGGCCGCCCGTGCTCCCGAGGACCCGTCCCCGTCGTGCGGAGCGCGCAGCCGCCTCAACCCAACCCGCGGGGCCTCGGGGCGGCGGGCGCAGCGCCCGCACCTGCCCTGCGCCTTGCGGCAGCCCCGCGAACGACTTCACCCACCTGGCGCCCTCGCCGCGCCTCCCGCACGTCACAGCGCGACTCCGCGCCCCTCAGCACCAGCAGCCTGGGAGCGGGCAGGCGCCAGGAGACCCTTCTCTGCCGCCGTCGCCGCCGCTGCAGCCGGCTTGGTCGTCAGGCCGCCGCCAGCGAACCTGTTGCGTAGCCTGTCACTGCCGCTTGGGCTCCGCGGGCGCCGCCTCAGCCCCACAACAACATGGCGGCCGCGGCCTCCGCAGGAAGCCGGGGGGCGGGGAGGTAGGCGCCGGGCTGGGCAGCAGACGGCCCGCCCGCTGCCGGGCACCGACTCCCCACCCTCGGGAGCCCGAAACTGCCCGGGCGTGGCTTCTCGCTCCCGGAGTTCCGGAGCATTGAACCCTGAAGGTCGGCTCCGAATCGCTAGGGTCCGAAGTGCTCCTCTCTGCCCTCGGGGAAGCCCCTAAGCCCCAGACCTGACAGTCCTTCCTGGAGCTGCGGAGACCCACCTGGCTCCTCCTCCATGAGGTGACATGCTGAGCTTGGGTGGTGTTTTTCCTGCCACGACAGGACCCCGGGGTTTTGGAAAGTGCCAAGCAGTGCCTGGCACATCCCTGTTGCACCCCACACGGGGCTCTCCCTGGAACCTTCCCACTCGCCCAAATTTGCTCCACTGATCTGGGGGCACGAATTCTCTGGGAATTGAGGGGGGTGGAAGGATGGAAGGAGGTTGATGTCTGTTACCTTTTGAACCCTTCTCAGGGACCTGGAGAACTTCACCATACCTGAGGGTCATCCATTCACTAACCCTCACCCTCCTCCCTGACACACGCAGAGCGCCCGCGGGGAGCACTCTCTACCCTATTCACACTCCCACGAGCAGCAGGAAGACTCTATCACCAGAGAGCACAGCGCGCCAAAGCTCAACTTCTTCCCCCACCCCATAGCCAAGGGACAGTTTTAGCTCAAACTCAAAATTTGTCTCTTTCTCCCCTCCCAGTTCCTGGTCTTGCCCTTCACCAGGCTCTCCTTTAAGGGAAAGGCCTTCTTTTGATTGGGGTAAGGGAGGAGTTGGCGTTTCCTAATGAACGTAACCAAATGTAAGACTCAAGATTTTGGAATGTAGATCCAAGGTTTCTTACTTCCTTCTTCCTCCCTCCCTCCCCCCTCCCCCTCCCTCCCTTCCCTCTCCCCCTTCCTCCTTCCTTCCTTCCTTCCTTCCTTCCCTCCTTCCTTCCTTCTTCCTTCCCTGGAGCAACCTCTGCCTCCTAAGTTCAAGCAATTCTCTCTGCCTCAGCCTTCCAAGTAGCCGGGATTACAGGCACGCGCCACCACACTTAGCTAATTTTTGTATTTCTAGTAGAGACAGTGTTTCACCATGTTGGCCAGGCTGGTCTCCATCTCCTGACCTCGTGATCCGCCTGCCTCAGCCTCCCAAAGTGCTGGGATTATAGGCGTGAGCCACCACGCCCGGCCAAGACCCAAGATTTCTTTGGCTTTTAAAAGCAAGGCGAGGGCTGGTCCAGCATCCAAAACTCATATCCCCATGATTTGATCTTTGTTAGAGAAACTCAGGCCATGCTCTTCTGGGTTTAGATAGCAACGGTGTTTTAATTTAAAATATACAGTGGATCAGATCATTTTGTATTGCTTGGTCCAGTCTGGCTGGGCTCTTTTATTTTTTTCTAGTATTGACATTTTCTTCTCCTTGAGTAAGATAATGTCTTGAGCCAGATCAAATGGCCCCATGGCATCTTCTCCTTCCTTACCTAATGAGGCAGGTGAAGGTGAGATGGCTGCAAACCCAGGCCTATCTGAACTGGTCAGCCAGCTCACGAGGAATTTAGCAAACATCGATGATGATAAACAGGCTTTTCCCGCTCTCACACTCAGTGTTTTTCCTAACTCTTTGATTAGAACCTGACTGAGACCTGACAGACAGGTCCTGAGCTTCAGTGACACAGAGAGGCCTGATTCTTGTATCAGTCTAGGAGGCCCCTCACTTGCTGGGAACCAACCAATCTGTCCTCATCTGCAAACAAACCACCCAGGCCAAGGATAGCAATCTTGAGCACATGGCCTCATTCCCATTGCAGACTTCACCAGTTAACTGGTACCCCCTTTTGGGGCCCATATTTGAGAGTCAAGTCCCCAGAATCCTTCTCAACATAGTGCTCCAGAGAGTTGGCCTGAGAGGTAAAACCTTTTTTATTCCTGTTAGGCAAATAGCCAGTCTTCATTTTTCTCCCATCCTTTGACCAATGTCATTTGTGTTTTGGGGTTCTAGACCTGGTGCAATTCACCCTGAGTCCTCTTTCCTTCTAAAGGAGGTGTCAAATCTCGACAGGACACAAATGGAATTTATAGAAAGAAATGCTTATAAAGGAATAATAAATTTAAAAAATTTACAAGCCCCTCTAAAATAAACCAAAAAGCTAACAACCTCTGGTGGAAATCAGGGTTCTGAATGCATGCCTACAGTATCCCAGGCACTAAAACAACTATCCCAGGGTTCCTTCAGAACTTTGAGGCCAGTTTGTCCATCTTGTCCTACTCTATCATAGCCCAAAATACAAGCACCTCCAGTTATCTATCTTCTCTGTCACACCTACCTCCCACCCTGTGTAATTCAGGGATATTTGGGCAATATTAAGCATTTGGTGATTGGATGTAAGTAATGAGAGAGAAGAAGGAGTAAAGGGTTCTCGGGTTTTGGGGTAATGGTAGTTCTATTCAACAACATAAAGAATGGAATACAGGAGGGAAGCACAGACCTTGGAAGTGGCTGAAGAAATATTTTCCTTATTCCTCAAACTGCTTCCAGATCCTAGTCTTCCACTCACATGCAAAAGCCCCTTCACCTGTGAGGCTTATAACACTAACTACACCCATCCTCAATCCTCGTCATTTACCATCTTCCAGGGCACTCAATATATTCATCAAGAATTTCTGTGCATGGAGCAGCCAGTACTCTCCGCCCAGGGCCTTCATCATCCTTAGTGTCTTTTAGTATTCATGATTCACTTAGGTGATGCAACCACCATCCCAGTTCCTTAACTTCCTCTTCTCATAGGGTGACCTTGGAAGTGTATCTGTACATTTCCTGCTTAGTATTCCCCAAATCCCACCACCTTTTGTTTACCTCTGGCACCAGCTGGAAATCAAATACCTAGAGGAGCTAAGTCTTACCATGTTACATTGCTCTTCCCCTAGTTCTGCCACAATCTAGGCAAGATTCTTAGACTTTTACCTAGCTTTTACCTAGCTTTTACCCTGGGAGCATTTAGTTGTGATCTGTTTTCTTTTCCACGTATTATTGATCCTTCTCCTCAACCATATATATCTTATGCTCTATCAATCTCCCCTCATGTTAGTTTTCAAAGATTCCATTCTTTACCCCATTTCTACCATGTTTACCCTCAAAACAAACCTGCAGTGTAAGAAGAGTCTAGAATAGGTAGAAGCACAGTTCCAGATTCCAAGCATCCCATAAGATAAATCCATTATCATATAGAGTAGGAAAACTGTGAGAACCTGGAGCTTATATTTTGTTATACTTTTACCTCCAAGACAATGCCGTAACTTTGGTTTTAAGTAAATAATTTATAAAGAAATTAATAAGATACAGGCAACAAAATAGTCTTGATTTATCAAGATAGTTATCATTTCTATGCTTTTCATTCTTTCCTGAGGATCAGAGTTTCCATATGATAGTATTTCCCACCTGCAAAACAAACTAACCTTGAAAATGGTGACACTGGAGGAGCAGAGGGAGGGGGGAGGAAAGGGATTGAGCAGATCGTGTCATTCCCCATTTTCTCCCAAACTCCAGCTCCCAGCCCCGCAGACGCTTGGCCCTGAGCTTTGACGCCTGGGGCATGGGCCCCGGGTGGAACCATTGCAGGTGCAGATCTTGGCGGTCGTAGCAAATGTTCAGACAGGAACTTTGAAGACCAAAGTGGAGAAGAGTTCCATGTGAACAGTAGTAGATATGAGTTATGTATTTTTTAATTAATTAACAAATAATTTTTTAAAGGCCCTACCATGTTCATGTTCCAGTCACTAGAAGCAAGGAATTAGCACTGGTGAGGAGCAATGGAGACTCAATTCACAGGAATGGTCAATGGGACAAATTTGGTCCTTGGATCTTTTCTTAGCTTCTTGACCTCACAGACCCCCAGAACTCCAGAAGGGTCTGGAGTCCAGCGCAGAAGAAAAGCAGAGAAGTGGAAATAGGAGTAACTTCAGGGGAAAGAGGAGGGAAGGGAAATTCCCAGCCCTGGCATGGAAGGAAGGAGTGCTCTCATTATTGGGCCGCTTTGTTGTGCATAACTGGAGACTCTGGCTTGAGGCCTGATAGTACCAGAAAGGCAGTACCAAGCAAACGGAAGGGGGAAGTTAGCCCAGACTTGGCCCTAGGCCAGCACTGCAGGGTGGAGTCAAAGGCCAGACTGGGCGAGGCCCTAAAGGTCCTGGACAGGACGTGTTCATTCATTACCAAAGCACCAGGGGCTTCCAGTCTGGCAGGTGTAGCTCAGCGAAAGGGAATCCAGTCTGTGTTCAAGAGTCAGAAATGCTTCCTGTCTGGCAGATATGCCCAGCTGTCTGCTTATGTCATTGTTGCTGTCTGCAGCACAAACCTGGAGTGATACCAGTTCCCTTCTTATAATAACCTAACTAATGTTAATGTAGCATTTTGCACTTGGCAGAGTACTTTCGTTATTTCATTTAATCCTTGTAACAATCCTGGGAATTAGGGTAAAGTGCTGTTTGTGATTGTCTCACTTTGGTTGTTATGAAGAAAGAGAGGTAAAATCAGACTTTTGCTTTGTGTTTGGAGAATTTTTCCCAGGCCTAGTTGTGATTTTCGTTTCCTTCTTTAATTAGAGAAACACAGGCCATGCTCTTCTGGGTTTAGATAGCAACAGTGTTTTAATTTAAAATATACAGTGGATCAGATCATTTTGTACTGCTTGGTCAAGTCTGGCCAGGCTCTTTTATTTTTTTCTAGTATTGACATTTTCTTCTTGAGTAAGAGAATGTCTTGAGCCAATGAAATGTTCCACTGTGGCCTCCCAAAGTGCAGGGGTTACAGAGGTGAGCCACTACGCCCAGCCCTTGAGCCAATGAAATCTAAGAAAGATAACTGCTTAACTGCCCCTACCCCAGCCCTGGAGAGATAGAAATGGAATAGCTGCCCTTAGTCTAATGCCAGGGGCAGAACAATCTACAAGGGTAAACCACAGGCAAATGTGAGGCAACATTTTGATTGTTTAAATGATATGCTTGACACTTGCCCTGTCTTAAACTTCCCTCATGAAAACAAGATGAACATCTAAAACTTTGAGCTATGAAAACACTACCCAAAGTGGGGCCCTGCATCCTCAAGCTGGTTAACATCCTCGTCTGTCCTAGGGAGGAATGGCCAGATCAGGAGAGTTTTCTGCCTTGGGGCTCAGATGGAGATTAGGATTTGGGTGCTTGGTGCTATTTCCATTTCTGTTTTTGCTTCTTTTGTGGCATGTATAGAGTGGATATGTTTTTTTTCCTTTTCTTGTGCCTGTAGTTTAAGGGTGTTTAATTCAGTAGAACCATGAAGGAGAGCAAGAAAGAACAAAAAGTAAGCTGCTTGGAAATTAACCTCAGAAGTCATTCCTCAACAGGATAGTTTTGGCATTTATTTATTTATCTACTTATTTATATGTATTTTTTGAGACAGAGTCTCGCTCTGTCGCCCAAGCTGGAGTGCAGTGGCTCAATCCTGCTCACTGCAACCTCTGCCTCCCGGGTTCAAGTGATTCTTCCACCTTGGCCTCCCGAGTAGTTGAGATTACAGGCACACACCACCATGGCTGGCTAATTTTTGTATTTTTTAGTAGAGAAGGAGTTTCACCATGTTGGCCAGGCTGGTCTTGAACTCCTGACCTCAGGTAATCCACCCTTCTGGGCCTCCCAAAGTGCTGGGACTACAAACATGAGCCACTGTGCCTGGCCTTATTTATTTATTTACTTATTTTACTTTATGTATTTATTTATTGAGATGGATTTATTTATTTTATATTTATTTATTTATTGAGATGGAGTCTCGCTCTGTCACCCAGGCTGGACTACAGTGGCACAATCTCGGCTCACTGCAACCTGCACTTCCCGAGTTCAAGTGATTCTCCTGCCTCAGCCTCCCAAGTAGCTGGGACTACAGGTGCATGCCACCACACCCAGCTAAATTTTTGTATTTTTAGTAGAGATGGGGTTTCACTGTGTTAGCCAGGAGGTCTGGATCTCCTGACCTTGTGATCCTCCTGCCTCGGTGTCCCAAGGTGCTGGGATTACAGGCGTGAGCCACCAATGTCCAGTCTATTTATTTATTTGTTTCTGAGATTGGGTCTCACTCTTTGGCCCAGGATGGAGTGCAGCAGCACAATTACAGCTCACTGAGCCGAAACCTCCCAGGCTCAAGTGATCCTCCTGCCTTAGACTCCTTAGTAGCTGGGACTACAGGTGTGTACCAACACACCCAGTGAATTTTTAATTTTTTGTAGAGACAGGGGTCGCAATTTGTTACCCAGGCTGGTCTCAAACTCCTGGGCTCAAGTGATCCTCCTTTCTTAGACTCCCAGTGCTGGGATTATAGGCATGAGTCACCACTCCCAGCTAGCTATTTTTATAAATAGAAAAACCTGCTTATTGGAGAGATTGCGTTACTTGAACAAAGCCATTCAGCCATAAGTATCAAAAATGGCTAGCATCCAGTTCTGACACTTAATCACCATCACTATTGTTTGCTGAATGTGCCAAGCACTCACTCATGTATTATCTTCAATCCTTATGATAACACTTTATGGCAGGTATTATTAACCTTCATTTAATGGGCAAAGAAACTTAAATTTAGAGGAATTGAATAATGTTTCCAGAGTCACATATTTAGGAAGTAGAAGAGCTAGAATCTGATTCCTGACTTTTATGGCTATAAAGTACATGCTCTTTCTTCTCTATAATACTTCCACTCAGTGTACTACAGCTGGTCAATAATTTCTCTTCTCTGTTTTTGTATTAAATAAATGTACATGAGTGAGAACTTCCAAAATTTCATCTTAGCAGAACAGTTACCAAAAATATGAAGATACAAATATTAGATCAAGTTCCAACTTACACTCAAACACACTGTGTGATGCTCCTGGAATTTGTAATTTCTCCAAATGTAAATAGGACCCTGAATTCTCTATGTTGGCCATAGATTTCCAGGGTGTGACTTATATGGTCTTTTTTTTCTTAAATTCCTTTAAGAATCAGTCATGTAAATAACATCACTCTTAAGAAAAAATAATCCACCTGGTCATTAGAAGAGGAATGGGCAGCAATGGCCTTAAAAATGTACACTCAGTCTAACCAATGTGAGACTTAATAACTCATTAAATGAGCATCTTGCCATCCATGACCACCCACATTGACCCAAAGTAAGGTCAGATTATTCAACATACTTAGAAAAGCTTCATTACGTTCCAAATAAGCAGTTTAAGAAAAAAAAATTTTCTTAATGTCTGATTTTCAATTCTGCAAAATAATTATATCTGATTACAGACCATTTTTTCTTCTTTATTAAGATATAATTTGCAGTTGGTAAAGTGCACACATCATAAATTTGCCAGTTCCTGGATTTTTATATAAGTAAAATCATACAGTATATGGTCAGCTCTTGGTATCCCCAGGGGATTGGTTCCAAGACTCACTATGGATGCCAAAATCCATGGATGCTCAAGTCCCTTGTATAAAATGGTGTAGTATTTGCATATAACCCACATCCTCTTGTATACTTTTTTGAGCTGGAGTCTCACTCTGTCGCCAAGCTGGGGTGCAGTGGCAAGATCTAGGCTCACTGCAACCTCCACCCCCGGCTACCGGGTTCAAGAAATTCTCCTGCCTAAGCCTCCCCAGTACCTTGGACTATAGGCGCGCACCACCACGCCCAGCTAATTTTTGTATTTTTAGTAGAGACAGGGTTTCACCATGTTGGCCAGAATGGTCTCAACCGCTTGACCTCATGGTCAACCCGCCTTGGCCTCCCAAAGTTCTGGGATTACAGGCGTGAGCCACCACGCCTGGCCCCTCTTGTGTACTTTAAATCATGTCTAGATTACTTATAATATCTAGTACAAGGTAGTTGTTATGCCTTATTATTTAGGGAATAATGATGAGGGGGAAAAAGTCTGTATGTGTTCTACATGTTCAATACAGACACATTTTTTTCCTAAATCTACATATTTTTCAATCCACAGTTGGTCGAATCCATACATGCAGAACCCATGGATATGGAGAACCAACCACATACCTATTTATGTCTGGCTTCTTTTGTGTAATATTGCATAAAGTCCTTTTTGAAATGACAGAATTTTCACTATACTTTGAAATAGTCTTCCTAAAATTTACTCATTTGTAGGAGGAGAAATTTTTTTAAATTTCAGACTAAATCATATTTAAGAGATTATCTAATCTCACATGTTCTCAGTCATATATGAGAGCTAAAAATTCAGCAATTGAACTCTTGTAGATAGAGAATAGAATGATGGTTACTAGAGGCTGGGGAGGGTAGTGGAAAGGAGTATCCCATAAATATACACAACTATCGTGTACCCATAATAATGAATTTTTAAAAGGAAAAAAGAAATTGTCTATGAAAACCCATTTATGCCTAGTGTTCCAATATTGGAACGCTAAGCATGTGGGGAGTTATTTATAGTCTATTGCGCAAGTCATTGCCAAGGTCTGATTTTTCAAATTCAAAAAATTTGCCACCTCAGACATAAATGAGGTTGTTTATTAACTCATTTTAATCAAAAAGCATTTAATTAAAACTTTTGTGTCGGCCAGGCGTAGTGGCTCACGCCTGTAATCCCAGCACTTTGGGAGGCCGAGGCAGGTGGATCACGAGGTCAAGAGATCAAGACCATCCTGACCAACATGGTGAAACCCCGTCTCTACTAAACATACAAAAAAACTTAGCCGGGCGTGGTGGCACACGCCTGTGGTCCCAGCTACTCCGGAGGCTGAGGCGGAAGAATCGCTTGAACCCAGGAAGCGGAGATTGCAGTGAGCCGAGATTGTGCCACTGCACTCCAACCTGGTGACAGAGCAAGACTCCATCTCAAAAAAAAAAAAAAAAAAAAAACTTTTGTGTCAATGTCATACATCCATTTTATTTATTTTTTTCATCCTGATGTATGTACTTAATAAGCAATGTTTTGGTATTTTTAAAAGTTGTTGAGATTGTGTTTATTTTTCCTTTTATTACCCAGACAACATTACATCAATAATTCTAAAGAAGTTTAAAATTACATCTAGATTCTAAATAACGCAGTCACATCATTACAACCAAACTTCTTTTATTTTCCTTCTGGGACTTGTGTATACAGATATACATTATTTTACTGTAATCATAGTGTAATGTAATTTTGTTTCCAGCTTTTTTTCATTTAACATGATGTCATAAGCATTTTCCGTAATAGTATGTTTTTCCAAATTCTTTGTTTTTTGATTTTTGAGAGTTTCTTTTCTTTCTTTCTTTCTTTTTTTTTTGAGACAGGATCTTGCTTTGTACCCAGGCTAGAGTGCAGTGGCACAATCGTGATTCACTGCATCCTTGACCTCCCAGGCTCAAGCTGTCCTCCCATCTCACCCTCCCCAGTAACTGGGACTACAGGCATGTGCCACCATGCCCAGCTAATTTGTGCATTTTCTGTAGAGATGAGTCTGGCTGTGTTGCCCAGTGTGGTCTGAAACTCCTGAGCTCAAGTGATCCTCCCATCTCGGCCTACCAAAGTGCTGGGATTACAGGCTTTAGCCACTGTGCCCCGCCTATATTTCCATATTCTTATAAACCTGCGTACTATCCATTGAATAGAGTTCCATAATTCACTTAATGAGTCTCCTAATATTGGCTGACTCTAACTTTTTGTTATAAGTAACAAACATTTCATTTCTACACGTCAAACATACATAAATAATAAACATTTCACAATAAACATTTTCATATGGATTTTCCTTTTTTTGGTGTCTATCCTTAGGATTAATTCTCAGAAACTTAATTAGTATATAAAAATGATTATTGATAGTTTCTATAAATATGTATTAATTTAATCTGCCATAGCAGTGTAGGAGCTTCCAAGTTCCACTACACCGGCCTCAAAACTACATTTCATCTCCATGTAAAATTTAAATTACTACACAAAATGAGTTTTCAATTTATTTTTCTTTGATCATTACTGATGGTGAACATTTTTACTTCTTTTATTAATTAATAAGTGATTAAATTACTTTCCTTTTGAGACAGTCTCGCTCTGTCGCCCCCGACTGGAGTGCAGTGGCACCATCTCAGCTCACTGTAACCTCCGCTTACCGGATCCAAGCAATTCTCCTGCCTCAGCCTTCCGAGTAGCTGGATTACAGGCACACGCCACCATGCCCGGCTAATTTTTTTATATTTTTAGTGGAGATGGGGTTTCACCATGCTAACCAAGCTGTTCTCAAATTCCTGACCTCGTGATCCACCCGCCTTGGCCTCCCAAAGCGCTGGGATTGCAGGCATGAGATACTGTACCCGGCCATAAAATTACTTTTTTGGCGGGACAAGGTCTCATTGTCACCCAGGCTGGAGTGCAGTGGTGCAATCACAGCTCACTGCAGCCTTGACCTCCCTAGGCTCAGGTGATCCTACCACCTCTGCCTCCCCAAGTAGCTGGGACAAAGGTGCATACCACCATGCTTGGCTAATTTTTTTGTGTGTGTTTTTTGTAGAGATAGGGTTTTGCCGTGTTGCCCAGGCTGGTCTCCAACTCCTGGGGCTTATGTGATCAGGCTGCCTCGGCCCCCCAAAGTGCTGGAATGTCAGGCATGAGCCACCGCATCCGACTAATAAAATTACTTTTTTATTGATAAAATTATTTTCTTCTGTGAACTATTCACATTCTCCGTCTTATATGGTGTCAATATTGTGTTCCCCCAAAATTCATATGTTGAAATCCTAACCCTCTAGGTGATAGTATTAGGAGGAAGTGAGGGCTTTGAGAGGTAATTAGGTCACCTAATCACAAATAGGATGGGTGGCCTTTAAAAGAGACTACCTGCCCCATCCACCATGTGAAGACACAGCTAGAAAGCACCATCTATGAAACAGAAAGTAGGCCAGCACCAGACACTGAATTTGCTAGTGCCATGATCTTGGACTTCCCAGGCTCCAGAACTGTGAGCAATAAATTTCTGTTGTTTATAAGCTGTGCAGTTTATGTCATTCTGTTATATCAGCCTGAACAGATCAAGACACTGTCCATTCATGTTTTACGGTATTCTTATTTTACCAATTCATATAAATTTTTTATATAAGATATTCAAAAGATGGTTGTTTTTAAATCATTTAGTTATTATCTCATCAAACAAATTGTTTTGTTCTCTGCTTACCAGAAAACATGAGTTGAGTCTTATTTATCTTTTTTCATTTATTCATCAAAAATATTTATTGTGTGCCTTTCATATGCCGAAGACTATGCTGAGCAAAGAGGATATAGCAGTAAACAAGATAGCAACGTGGTGCCTGGCTCCATTAAATGTTCACTAAATGTCACTGGATGCTGAAAAAAATAAATATTATGACATAAGATAATGCCATCTACATTTCAGCAAGGTTAATTCTCTGGAGTCCTTGAAGAGATTTTTAAGATTCTACTACCAGATGAGAATAGTCAGGTGGTTTTTTCCAAGTTCTGTGTAGTTTCTTTTTTTCTAAGATACAAGGACTAATAGCACTTCTCTGTAAAAGTTATCTATTACTACTTCGTATGACCTGTTTAAACAAAAGCCAGTGGTGGTATCCTGGGAGAGGCCCAGTTTATTTTCGTTGTGTAATAGAATAGTTCTAGGCAATAGAACTCTTCAAACATAATAAAAATCTCTATTTTTATGATTTTCAGTTCAATGTTTTCTAAGGCTTTTGATACATTCAAAATAAAGTTATTCTGGGCAAAGATAGTGATCAAAGCCTTGCAAAGAACAGTTCCTTCAGTGAAATCTACTGAACAAAGCTTCCTTAAGCCAAAGGCTCACTGTGGTGAGATTTTTTCATGTGTTTCAAAAAGGAATAAACCTCACTTCCCATTTCAATAATTAGAGCAGTTGCTTTTTTTATGTCTTTGTATAGGGAAACATAAAACTCTTAATTTTGTATGTAAGTAACCAGGCATTTGTATCAGTTAAGATGCAAATAACAGGGATCAACTCAAAGGGCTTAAGCAAAAAAACAATTAATTATATACAAGGTAAGAGGAGTGTGCCAGTGTCACCAAGGACAGGATTGGGGCCAGGCAAAATGGAATTAGGGACTGAACACTGTCCAGGGACCCTCTGTCTCTCATCTCTGCACTTGTGCTTCGTTTTCTCAATAGAGAGAGGGTGGGATGTATAGTGGAGCACAGATAATATTTTTTTTGAGACAGCATCTCATTCTGTCACCCAGCGTCGAGTACAGTGATGAGATCGTGCTCACTGCAGCCTCAACCTCCCACATTCAAGTGATCTTCCCCCATCTCAGCCTCCCAAGTAGCTGGGACTGCAGGTGAGTGACACCATGCCTGGCTAATTTTTTTATTTTTTATTTTTTTGTAGAGACAGGAGTCTGCCTATGTTGCCCAGGTTGGTCTAAAACTCCTATACTCTAGCAGCCCTGCTGCCAGCCTCCCAAAGTGCTAGGATTACAGGCATGAACCATCAAGCCTGGCAGACCACTTTTTTTTTTATTTGTTTTTTGACACGGAGTCTCGCTCTGTCACCCAGGCTAGAGTGCAGTGGCGCCATCTCTGCTCACTGTAACCTCTGCCTCCCCGGTTCAAGCGATTCTTCTGCCTCAGCCTCCCAAGTAGCTGGGATCACAGGTGCGTGCCACCACACCAGCTAATTTTTGCATTTTTAGTAGAGACGGGGTTTCACCATATTGGACAGGCTGGTCTTGAACTCCTGACCTCGTGATCCGCCTGCTTCGGCCTCCCAAAGTGCTGGGATTACAGGTGTGAGCCACCGCGCCTGGCCCCCCCCCGCCTTTTTTTTTTGGAGATGGAGTATTGCTGTGTCGCAAAGGCTGGAGTGAGGTGGCATGATACTGGCTTACTGCAACCTCTGCCTCTGGGGTTCAAGTGATCCTCTCACCTCAGGCTCCCAATTATCTGAGATTACAGGCATCTGCCACCACACTTGGCTAATTTTTGTATTTTTAGTAGAGACAGAGGTTTCACCATGTTGGCCAGGCTGATCTCCAACTTTTGACCTCAGGTGATCCACCCGCCTCAGTCTCCCAAAGTGCTAGGATTACAGGCGTGAGCCACTCCAGCCGGCCAGCCTGGCAGATAACTTTTAAGGCAGCAAAACTATTCTGTATGATACAGAGTAGTATTTTTGCCCTTGCTTTTAATTTCATCAGTGTGGTGGCTCATGCCTGCAATCCCAGCACTTTGAGGGGCAGAGGCAGGTGGATTGCTTGAGCTCAGGAGTTCAAGATCAGCCTGGTCAAATGGCGAAACCCTGTCTCTATGAAAAATACAAAAATTGGCTGAGTGCGGTGGCTCAGGCCTGTAATCCCAGAACTCTGGGAGGCCGAGGTGGGTGGATCATGAGGTCAGAAGTTCAAGACCAGCCTGGCCAACATGGTGAAACCCCGTCTCTACTAAAAAACATATGAAAATTAGCTGGGCGTGGTGGCGCCTGCCTGTAATCCTAGCTACTTGGAAGGCTGAGGCAGGCGAATTGCTTGAACCCGGGAGGCTGAGGTTGCAGTGAACTGAGATCGTGACACTGCACTCCAGCCTGGGTGACAGAGTAAGACTCCATCTCAAAAAAAAAAAAAAAAGAAAAAGAAAGGAACTTGAACTTTGTGCCTTTCAAGTTAGCCTTGCTTTTAATTTGATGTAGTGTGTAGTCTAAATGGAGTCGGTTTTGTCATTTATACAGTAAGCCTTGGGGCAAGGACCAGGTTTTGACATGTACTTATCAGCTTGTACTACACTCTCAATATTTAGAAAATAATAATTAATGGTTGGGTATTGAGTGTTTGGCACAAAACCCCGACTCTAAGTATAATTAACTCTAAGAGCTATTTTGGTGTCTGATGAAAGCTTTTCATAGCTTCTTAGAATGAGTCAGGAATGTATCCCATGGCTGAGACATGTTGAAATTTAGAATACACAAATATAAAATGCCTGATGAACATGAACATCATGTGATTCTAATTAAAAAGCTGGGCCGGGCACAGTGGCTCACGTCTGTAATGTCCCAGCACTTAGGGAGGCCGAGGCGGGCAGAGCATGAGGTCAGGAGTTAGAGACCATTTTGGCTAACACGGTGAAACCCAGTCTCTACTAAAAATACAAAAATTAGCTGGGCGTGGTGGCACGTGCCTCAAGTCCCAGCTACATGAGAGTCTGAGGCAGGAGAATCACTTGAATCCGGGAGGTGGAGGTTGCAGTGAGCGGAGATCGAGCCATTGCACTACAGCTTGGGTGACAGAGCAAGACTCTGTCTCAAATGAAAAAAAAAGAAAGAAAAGAAAAATGAAAAACTGTAAAAGGCTAGGCATGCACAGTGGTTCACACCTATAATCCCCGGCAATTTGGGAGGCCGAGGCAGGTGGATCACTTGAGCCCAGGAGTTCAAGACCAGCCTGGACAACATGGTAAAACCCCATCACTACAAAAAACAAAAATATTACCTGGACATGATGGCATGTACCTGTAGTCCCAGCTACCTGGGAGGCTGAGGTAGGAGGATGGTTTGAGCCCAGGAGGAGGAGGTTGCAGTGAGCAGTGATCACACTACTATACTACAGCCTGAACGACAGAGCCAAACCCTGTTTTAAAAACAAAAAAACAAGTTGTAAAAATACTGGAATTGGTATCACTAAGATTGGATTAAGTGTTTAGAACACCTAAACACTAAAGCACCCATATACGAAATTAAATAAAAAGGAAAACATGAAATAACTTACCCAGGTGTGGTGGCGTGTGCCTGTAGTCTCAGCTACTTGGGAGGCTGAGGCAGGAGGTTGGCGTGAGCCCAGAAATTCAAGGTTGCAGTGGGTCATGATCATGCCACTGCACTCCAGCTTGGGCCACAGAGCAAGACTTTGTCTCAAACCCCAAAAACAAAAATAAAAAATTGCTTGATAACTATTTAAACACATTTTTTATAAAAATGTGAAATTGTTTCTAAATAATTGTGTATATGTGTATGCACACGTGCAGACAGGTATGTTCAAGGCCTGCCCTTGGTTGGCCAGGCCCAGGAGAATGTACTTACTTTCCTTTTTGGGTGTACCTTCTGCAACACCTCTTTTTGGGTGCTCTTCAGAACCCAGAATGTTGAGTAGACTGTGCAGACTTAGGTTCCTATCATGAAAATTCTAGGCAGGTAAAGTGGCAACTGGGGAAAGCTACACCCAAGGGTCAACCATGTTGTGACCACCTCAAGGGAGAGAGCTGTGCAGGTATCTTCCAATTTGTGTGAAAGGGGCTTAGTTTTATATTTGTGCATGAGAATTTTGCCCAAGTTTGATCCTGACTGTGGAGCAAGTAAGCAGTTGTAGAAGACCTTATGTGGTTGTTCCCAACTTCTTCACCAAACTGCCACCAAATTTTTTTTTTTTTTTGAGATGGAGTTTCGCTCTTGTTACCCAGGCTGGAGTGCAATGGCGCAATCTCGGCTCACCACAACCTCCGCCTTCTGGGTTCAAGCAATTCTCCTGCTTCAGCCTCCCGAGTAGCTGGGACTACAGGCGTGCGACACCATGCCCAACTAATTTTTGTATTTTTAGTAGACGGAGTTTCACCATGTTGACCAGGATGTTCTCGATCTCTTGACCTCATGATCCCCCGCCTCAGCCTCTCAAAGTGCTGGGATTATAGGCGTGAGCCACCGCGCCTGGCTACTGCCACCGAATTTTATTATCCCACCTCCTCTTCCTGATTTGGAATTTTTTTCCTAATTTTTAAAAACTGCATTTAATATATAAGTTTGTTGCACTGGGTATGGTGGCTCACACCTTGTAATCCCAGCACTTTGGGAAGCCAAGCTGAACAGATTGCTTGAGCTCAGGAGTTCAAAATTAGCTTGGGCAACATGGCAAAACCCTGTCTCTGCAAACAATACAAAAATTAGCCTGGCATGATGGCACATTCCTGTAGTCCCAGATACTCGGAAGGCTGAGAGAGGAGGATCGCTTCAGCCTGAGAGGTAGAGGTTGCAGAGAGCTCAGATGTCACCACTGTACTCAAGTCCAGGTGACAGAGTGAGACCCTGTCTCAAAAAAAAAAAAAAAAATCCCTTTTAGAATGGGAAATTAAGAAAATAAGATCATGTTCAGTGTTAAACTACCCGAATAAAAAAATTGCAGAGAAAAATAGACAAAAATTACTTTAAAGAAACAGAATGGGCCAGGTGCGGTGGCTCACACCTGTAATCCCAGCACTTTGGGAGGCCGAGGTAGGCGGATCACCTGAGGTCAGGAATTTGAAACCAGCCTGGCCAACATAGTGAAACCTCATCTCTACTAAAAATTAGCCGAGCATGGTAGTGGGCGCCTCTAATCCCAACTACTCAGGAAGCTGAGGCAGGAGAATCACTTGAACCCGGGAGGCAGAGGTTGCAGTGAGCTGAGATCATGCCATAGCACTCCAGCGTGAGTGACAGAGCGAGATTCCATCTCAAAAGAAAAAAAAGAAACAGAATGACTCCAGCTCCAGATCAAGCAAACTGTGACTTTATGTAGTAAAAGTGCACTCTGAAGGAAACAGGTTTGTTAGCCTGGGCAGTTGTTATAAAAGTAGAATCACTAAGATTCTTCCAACACTTTGGGAGACTGAGTGGAAGGATCCCTTGAGTCCAGGAGTTGTAGACCAGCCATGGCAACACAGTGAGACACCATGTCTATGAAAATAAATAAATAAATATGTGGGCATGGTGGCATGCACCTGTAGTCCCGGCTACTTGGGAGGCGGAGGTGGGAGAATTGCTTGAGACCAGGAGTTTCAGTTCAAGTTTACAGGGAGCTGTGATTCTACTGCTGCACTCCAGCCTGGGCTGCAGAGTGAGACCTTGTCTTTACAAAATCAAAAAATAATAAATTTTGGCAGTGTACATTTGTGATATGGTGAAATATACATTTTGGTCTTTGTCCCTGTTTTCTGACACGAAGCTTCTAAAACCCTTGGAATCTCTGGAGTGATAAGAGTGTCTGTTGTATGCTAATGAGATGACTGGTGACTGACAGCCATTAGGTAGGTAGCTTCAAGATGGGCCCTGGTCACCTAAAAGACCAAGCCATGATTAGAGGAATGGGACTTCTGGCCCCATCCCCTAGTGTCAGAGAACATGAGCAGGGCTAAAGATTGAGCTGATCACCAGTGGCCAATGATTGAATCAATTACGCCTATGTAATGAAGCCTCCATAAAAACCCAAAGGGACTGAGTTTGGGGAGCTTCCAGATAGCTGAACAGGTAGAGGTTCCTGGAGAGTGGCACGTCCAGAGAGACAGCATGGAAGCTCTGTGCCCCCATGCCCTTTGCATCTCTTCTATCTGGCTGCCATCTGTATCCTTTGTAATATCCTTTATAATAAATGGGTAAACATAAGTAAAGGGTTTCCCTGAGTTCTGTGAGCTGCTCTAGCAAATTATTTGAACCTGAGAAGAGGTCATGAGAACTCCATTATGGCCAGTTGTTCAGACGTCCCCTGAGGTCTGAACCTGTGACTGGCATTTGAGTGGGGAGGAAGTCTTACAAGTCTGAGCCCTCAGCCTGTGGGATCTGATTCTGTCTCCAGGTGGACAGTGTCAGAATTGAATTGAATTAGAAAATACACAGCTGGTGTCTGCAGGAGAACCAGCTGCAGAATTAATTGCTTGGTGTGCATGGGAAAACTCCTCATACATCTGGGGTCACAGAAGTATTCTGTGTTATTACAGTAGGAAAAGCCAAATTTGATTTTTTTTTCTATATCCTTTTTTTTTTTTGAGACAAGGTATCGCTGTGTCACCCAGGCTAAAGTGCAGTGGCACAATCTCGGCTCATTGCAGCCTCTGCCTCCCGGGTTCAAGTGATTCTCAGTCTCAGCCTCTTCAAGTAGCTGGGATTATGGCACCTACCACAGCTCCCAGCTAATTTTTGTATTTTTTAGTAGAGACCGGTTTCACCAAGTTGACCAGGCTAGTCTTGAACTCTTGATCTCAGGTGATTAGCCTGCCAAAGGGCTGAGATTACAGCCATGAGCCACTGCACCCAACCTGATTTTTTTCTACGTCCTTATACCATCCGACCACTTTCCTGGGAAGAGAAAATCTCAAACTGTGGTATTTATGGTTCCATTGGCAAGACTATGTTTATTGAGGGAATACTACCTGTTTATTTATTTAGTTATTTATTTATTTTTTTGAGACGGAGTTTCGCTCTTGTTACCCAGGCTGGAGTGCAGTGGCATAATCTCGGCTCACCACAACCTCCGCCTCCTGGGTTCAAGCAATTCTCCTGCCTCAGCCTCCCGAGTAGCTGAGACTACAGGCGTGCGCCACCATGCCCAGCTAATTTTTGTATTTTTAGTAGAGACGGGGTTTCACCATGTTGACCAGGATGGTCTCGATCTCTTGACCTTGTGATCCACCCGCCTCGGCCTCCCAAGGTGCTGGGATTACAGGCGTGAGCCACCGCGCCCAGCCTACCTGTTTATTTTAGCTGGGTTCCCTTAAACTTTTAAGTGACTACTTGCCACTGGTATGATTCCAGGCTGAGCACCCAACATCCTAATTATTAGTTGGTTCTCTGTGTAGGTCACCTCATAGGGAAAACATATGCTGGTCATGCTAAGAGGACTACTCTGGCCTGTGTGACTGTGATAATTCTTAGTACCAATTAACACATTGTCCCTGTTTGTTCCCCAGGCTCTGTGAGTTTGGTTAACATGAGAGATGATCTCAAGTGGGCTGACAAAATGGGGTTTTGAAGCCAGCAAGGCAGAGAGCCAAGGAACATCAGCAAGCAATGTGGCCTTTAGACTCTTGGAGGCCAGGGTGTGTGCAACTCATCTCTCCCCAGCTTGCAGCACATGGCCTGTCCCCAGTAGAAGCTTGGTGTTCATTTATCTGAACTAGACATCCTTAAAAGTAAAACCCATTTTATAATTGCAATCTTATTTTATAACTAATCAAAAGCATAGGATCACCAGAGATTTTTTTTAACCTAAAAAATTTACTCAGGGAAGCCGGGCACAGTGGCTCACGTCTGTAATTCCAGCACTTTGAGAGGCTGAGGAGGGTGGATCACTTGAGCCCAGGAGTTCGAGCCCAGCCTGGTCAACATGGGGAAACTCTGTATCTACTAAAAATACAAAAATTGGCTGGCACAGTGGCTCACGCCTATAATCCCAGCACTTTGGGAGGCAGAGGCGGGTGGCTCACAAGGTCAGAAGTTCGAGACCAGCCCGACCAAGATGGTGAAACCCTATCTTAAAAATATATATATACAAAAATTAGCCGGGCATGGTGGCATGTGCCTGTAGGTCCCAGCTACTCAGGAGGCTGAGGCAGGAGAATCACTTGAACCTAGGAGGCAGAGATTGCAGTCAGCCAAGATCACGCCACTGCAAACTCCAGCCTGGCTGATGGAGTGAGACTCTGTCTCAAAAAAACTTTACTCACATAATACATATTTTTAAGAAAAATTATAAAATGATTATAAGTAAAAGAAAACATAACCATACATAATTTTATTAGAGAAAACCATTGTTAACATTTTGGTATATACCCTTTCAGATATTTTTGTATGTGTACAAATGCATATATATTTAAATATACATATATTCTTACTCAAACAGAATTTTACCATAATGCAGTTTTGTAGCTTGCCCTTTTTTTACTTACATATACAATGAAAATTTTTCTATGTCAGTAAAAATAATCTATACTTTTTTTTTTTTTTTGAGGCAGAGTCTCACTCCATCACCCAAGTTTGAGCGCAGTGGCTTGATCTTGGCTCACTGCAACCTCTGCCTCTCGGGGTCAAGCAATTCTTGTGCCTTAGCCTCCTGAGATCTGGGATTACAGGAGCCCACCACCATGCCAGGATCATTTTTTATAATTTTAGTAGAGATGGGGTTTTGCCATGTTGGCCAGGTTGATCTTGAACTCCTGAGCTCAAGTGATCTGCCCACCTTAGCCTCCCAGAGTGAAATCTTTTTTTTTTTTTTTTTTTTTTTTTTTTAGACAGAATCTTGCTCTGTTGCCAGGCTGGAGTGCAGTGGCGTGATCTTGGCTCAGTGCAACCTCCACCTCCTGGGTTCAAGTGGTTCTCCTGCCTCAGCCTTCCTAGTAGCTGGGACTACAGGCGGGCACCACCCTGCCCAGCTAATTTTTGTATTTTTAGTAGAGACTGGGTTTCACTATGTTGGCCAGGATGGTCTTGATCTCTTGACCTCATGATTCGCCGGCCTCAGCCTTCCAAAGTTCTGGGATTACAGGCATGAGCCACTGCACCTGGCCAAAATAATTTTTAATGACTGCATAGTATTCCTCAATATGGACGTACCACAACTTAAACATTCTTTACTTGTTAATCATTAAGTTGTACCATTTTTTGTTATTATACACAACACTTTAAATAACACATTTATTATTTCTGTGGAATAAATTCCTATACAAGATCTTGCTAGGTCAAAGTATATGCATGTTTTATATATTTTGATATATGCCAAATTGTGTTCTAGAGGGCCCATTTTTCCACTCGAGACTATCTGCAACTTAATATCACCTGACATTGGCTGGGTGCAGTGGCTCACACCTATAATCCCAGCTTTTTGGGAGGCTGAGGTGGGCAGATCACTTGAGGTCAGGAGTTCAAGACCAGCCTGGCCAACATGGCAAAAACCCATCTCTACTAAAAGTACAAAAAAAAAAAAAAAATTAGCCAGGCATGGTGATGTACGCCTGCAGTCCCAGATACTCAAGAGGCTGAGGCAGAGAATCACTTGAACCTGGGAAGCGGAGGTTGCAGTGAACCGAAATCATGTCACTGCACTCCAGCCTGGGCGACAGAGCAAGACTCTGTCTCAAAAACAAAAACAACAATAACAACAAAAACAGTATCACTTGACATCCCTGGTGCTTAGGGCCACTACAACCCACAGGATCCTCAGAAACTAATTGGAGCTCCAGATTCAGCTTTGTAGTCAGCCTGCCTTTCCTCCTCCAAGTCCAGCCTCATCCCTCCAAACCTGAGCTTCAGCATCTCCCTCCCTCCTCTTTTCCTTCCTTCCTTTCTTCCTTCTCTCATTCCTTCCAGGTCTTGTAGTTCCTTCAGGAAAGCCATGAATGGCTCTGGAATAAAGTGCCCAGTTTAATTTCGGTTTTAGATCAACAACAAATATTGCATGGGACAAGAGAATAAATAATTTTTACTATAAAAATTATCTGAATCAAGTGTAACTGGATGTTCTATATTTTTATTTGCTAAACCTGGCAATTCTATCTGTGTATTCTTTTTTTTTTTCAAGACAGAGTTTTGCTCTTGTTGCCCAGGCTGCAAAATGGTGCAATCTCAGCTCACTGCAACCTCTGCCTCCCAGTTCAAGCAATTCTTCTGCCTCAGCCTCAAGCTCTGGCCACCATGCATGGCTATTTTTTTTTTCAGCAGAGTCAGGGTTACACCATGTTGGTCAGGCTGATCTTAAACTCCTGTCCTCAGGTGATCCACTTGCCTCAGCCTCCCAAAGTGTGGGGATTACAGGCGTGAGCCACCAGGCCTGGCCTATCTGTGTATTCTTTAATTGGATACCATCTGCCCTAAGTGTGGCAAAATTCCTCAAAGTGTCTGATATTTGTATACTTCTCTATCTGCAGTGTGGATGAAAAGTTTTCCTTACTTTTCATCTTTAGTCTTTTCATTTTTTTGGAATTGAGAGAGAGGAATCAACCATGTCTTCTTCTTTTTTTTTTTTTTTTGATACAGAGTCTCGCTCTGTCGCCAGGCACCAGGCTGGAGTGCAGTGGCCTGATCTCAGCTCACTGCAACCTCTGCCTCCCTGGTTCAAGCAATTCTCCTGCCTCAGCCTCCCGAGTAGCTGGGACTACAGGCACACACCACCATGCCCAGCTAATTTTTGTATTTTAGTAGAGATGGGGTTTCACTATGTTGGCCAGGATAGTCTAGATCTCTTGACCTCGTGTTCTGCCTCCCACGGCCTCCCAAAGTGCTGGGATTACAGGTGTGAGCCACCGAGCCTGGCCCCAACCATGTCTTCTTAAACTGTTATATTTTCCTAGAAGTATAAAAATCATTATTTAATTAATTAATTTATTTATTTGAGATGGAGTTTTGCTCTTGTTGCCTAGGCTGGAGAGCAATGGCATGATCTTGGCTCGTCGAAACCTCCACCTCCCGTGTTCAAGCGAGTCTCCTGCCTCAGCCTCCCAAGTAACTGGGATTACAGGCATGTGCCACCACGCCCAGCTAATTTTGCATTTTTAGTAGAGACTGGGTTTCTCCATGTTGGTCAGGCTGGTCTCAAACTCATGACCTCAGGTGATCTGCCTGTCTCGGCTTCCTAAAGTGTTGGAATTACAGGCATAAGCCACTGCACCAGGCCTAAAATCATTATTTTAAAAAGATGACTTTGAAGGTTATGAGATTGTTCATGGCATATTATTTGGAAACACTGGGTTACAAAGCATGTATTATGATGCCATTTCAGTTTAAAGTATATTACTGTAAAATTATAGAAATAATTTTTTTTTTTTTTTTTAGAGACGGCGTTTCTCTGTGTTGGTCAGGCTGGTCTTGAACTCCCGACCTCAGATGATCCGCCCACCTCAGCCTCCCAAAGTGCTAGGATTACAGGTATGAAGCACCGCACCTGGCCTTAGAAATAATTTTAATAAGATTCTATAGCCAGATCCTAATTAAACTCCTGATTCTGCCTCTCCAGCAGTTTTATGTTGGACAATTTAGCCTTTCTAAGCCTTTTTCTCATCTTTAAAGGAGGCATACAATCTCTTTCGTAGTTTATTTCAAGTGAGGAGCTTCCAGGCATAGTGCCTGGCACATCCCAGGCCTTCTCTACTTGTACCCTGGGTAGGAGAGGGACAGGGTGGTCTTAATGCTTGGATTGCTCTGTAGATGATTATTCAATTTTTGCCTTTTTGTGACACATTCTAGGGAGTCTTAGATTAAATTTAGGCATATTATTAGCTGGGCGTTGTGGCTCACACCTTTAATCCCACCACTTTGGGAGGCCGAGTCATGTGGGTCACCTGAGGACAGGGGGTTCGAGACTACCCTGGCCAACATGGTGAAACCCCATCTCTACTAAAACACAAAAATTATCAGGGCGTCATGGCACGTGCCTGGAATCCCAGCTACTTGGGAGGCTGAGGCAGGAGAGTTGCCTGAACCCCGGAGGTGGAGGTTGCAGTGAGCCAAGATCGTGCCACTGCACTCCAGCCTGGGCAACAGAGTGAGACTCTGACTCAAAAAAAAAAAAAAAAATGTGGGCCTAATATTTAATCTATTTTCTATGTGTAGAAAAGCAAAGGTGCTTTAATATTTAGATACTTTCTAAATCATAATGTGTATGTGTGTGTGTGTGCACTTGTGTATGTGTACGTATGTGTGTGTGCGTGTGTGTGTTTACTATTTCAGTCAAATGCTGTATCATCAAAGTTAGTTGTGTGTGTGAGAGAGGAATTTTGGATCCTGGATCCCCAAATACTCCAACAGCCATCTAGGTGGTCGACCCACTAGATCTTTGAGAAAATATATATAAATGGAGAATAAGAACATTAGTTGCTGTTTTGCAGGCTGGAAATGGCCCCATTGCCTCTCTGATCTTCTGCTAAGCCAGGCAGGACTTCAAGATCAAGGCCTGCGTGAAAAGTAGGCCTCCCAGGTACTTTACCCTCAGGGTCACACTTTGATTTTACCCTAGGAAGGGTAAAAAAAAGAATGGAAAGGGAAACCAAGAGAAAAAGAGCCCTTTATCCACAAACCCTGACCAAGAGTTTCTCCTTGGCTAAACTTTAGCCAGGGTCCCCTGATGCTCCTCTGCACTAGGCTTGGCCTTGGCCTTGCCCCTCCCCCTTGCTGGGCCTGCATAGCCCAGTTTCAGCGAGATCCTGCTCAGTCAGTGTAGAGAGACCCTCACACCCCTGATAGCTGGATTCTTCATCCTCCACCCACAGTGTCTTAAGTCTTTGGCTTGCCTTTAGCAAGAATCCTATTAAGTCGGTTTAGCAAGAATCCTCCTGTCTCCTCTCAGTAATTTTTCATCCACTGACCCCCTCACTCTGCTCCTTGGCTAAAAATTCCTACTTGTGCTTGTTGGATTGGGGGTTGAACCCAATCTCTCTCCGCGACTGCAAGATTCCAGTGTAGCAGTTTCCCAGAATAAAGTCGGTCTTACTGTCCTTTAACATGTCTGAGGCCGGGCATGGTGGCTCACTCCTGTAATCCCAGCACTTTGGGAGGCCGTGGGAGGCGGATCACGAGGTCAAGAGATTGAGACCATCCTGGCCAACACGGTGAAACCCCGTCTCTACTAAAAATACAAAAATTAGCTGGGCATGGTGGCGGGCGCCTGTAGTCCCAGCGACTTGGGAGGCTGAGGCAGAGAATCACTTGAACCAGGGAGGCAGAGGTTGTGATGAGTTGAGATATGGCATCACTGCACTCCAGCCT
Source organism: Ateles fusciceps (assembly GCA_036589455.1). NCBI lineage: Eukaryota > Metazoa > Chordata > Mammalia > Primates > Atelidae > Ateles > Ateles fusciceps. Next base: position 4,656,735 of record JAZHEH010001737.1, read on the forward strand.
GTCACCTGGTGACAGAGCGAGACTCTGTCTCAAACAAAAAAAACACCACATGTCAGAATAATTTTTGCTTTAACAACTCTGACAAATCCATCCCAGGCTACCTCATAGAAGCCACTTTTTTTTTTTTTAGGCAGAGTCTCCCTCTGTCATCAGGCTGGAGTGCAATAGCACGATCTTGGCTAACTGCAACCTCCACCTCCCGGGTTCAAGCGATTCTCCACCTCAGCTTCCTGAGTAGCTGGGATTACAGGCACACGCCACCACACTCAGTGAATTTTTGAACTTTTGTAGAGACGGGGTTTCACCATGTAGGCCAGGCTGGTCTTGAACTCCTGACATCAGGTGATCCGACTGCCTGTGTCTCCCGAAGTGCTGGGATTACAGGCGTCAACCACTGTGTTCGGCCGAAGAACCACTTTTTAAAATCCAAAGATTTATTTAATCTTATTTATGTATTTAGAGACAGAGTCTCCTTTTGTTGCCCAGGCTGGAGTGCAGTGGTGCGATCTGGGCTCACTGCAACCTCCACCTCCTGGGTTCAAGTCATCCTTCTGCCTCAGCCTCCCGAGTAGCTGGGATTACAGGCAGGTGCCACCATGCCCCGCTAATTTTTGTATTTTTAGTAGAGACGGGGTTTTGCCATTTTGGTCAGGCTGGTCTTGAACTCCTGACCTCAAGTGATCTGCCGGCCTCAGCCTCCCAAGGTGCTGGCATTTTAAGGGTGAGCCACCGCGTCTGGCCACAATCCAAAGATTTAAATAGGAAACAGCAAGAGATGACATTCCATGAGTGAGCAAATGCTTCCAATCTCTTAACTCCTTCTATTCTTGCTAAACTTCACCCTTAGCAATGATTAAGTCCCAAAGTCTGTCTCCTCGACGCCTATCGTGTATATTCCCACCCTTCTGCACAGCAAAGGCATTTCTGTGAGGAAATCCTTGTGCTCCCCCTAGAGGTTAGAGGGTGCATCAGCACTTCCTGGCAAAGTGTGAGTTGATGGGGCGCGGAAGGCGGGGAGGGTGAGGGGCGGGGGTATGGTTGTTGCTGTTGTTTTACCATTAAAGTCAGGAAAGCAAGGGTTTTGCATTCTCTCTCCAGGGAGCTTTGCAGGGTACCAGAAATGTCTTGTCTGCACCTTCATGCAGCTGATTTTTCAGTCTTTGCTTGTTCTCCACTTGGGACTCATGAAATGGGTAGCTCTGCCGCTTTTCAAGTGTTCCTTTGATGTAATACCCAGGGAGCCAGAGAACTAGGTCAGGATATTCTATCCAGTACAACCCAAGTATTTTTCCAAGTGGACCACCTGCATAAAAATATCCTGAAGAGTTTGTTTAAAATGAAGAAAATCTGGGCCCCACCCCACAACCTTCTGAATTGGAATTCCTGGAGGTGAGGCAATTCTTATGCATATTAAAGTTTAAGACCCACTGCTATACCCTACTTGAGAACAAAGTAGGTGTATATATTTATGGGTTACATGAGATTTTCTTTTCTTTTTTTTTAAGACAGAGCCTCACTCTGTTGCCCAGGCTGGAGTGCAGTGGCCTGATCCTGGCTTACTGCAACCTCTGCCTCCCAAGTAGCTGGGACTACAGGCGGCGCCACAACACCCGGCTAATTTTTGTATTTTTAGTAGAGACAGGGTTTTGCCATGTTGGCCAGACTGGCCTCAAGTGATCTGCCCACCTCAGCCTCCCAAAGTGCTGCGATTCTAGGCATGAGCCACTGCGCCTGGCCTACAAGAGATGTTATGATACAAGCATGCAATGCAAAATAATCACATCGGGGTAAATGAAGTGTTAATCACCTCAAGCATTTATCCTTTGTGTTACAAATGATCCAATTATAGTTTTTTCGTTTTTATTTTATTTTATTTTATTTTTTGAGACGGAGTCTCACTGTGTCGCCCAGGCTGAAGTGCAGTGTGGCACATTCCTCAGCTCTCTGCAACCTCTGCCTCCTGGGTTCAGGTGATTCTCATGCCTCAGTCTCTCAAGTAACTGGGATCACAGGCATGCGGCACCACACCCGACTAACTTTTGTATTTTTAGTAAAGATGGGGTTTTGCCACATTGGCCAGGCTGGTCTCAAACTCCTGACCTCAAGCCATCTGCCCGACTTGGCCTCCCAAAGTGCTGGGATTACAGGCATGAGCCACCATGCCCAGCCTCTTTTAGTTATTTTAAATGTACAATTAAATTATTTTGGGGGCTGCGTGTAGTGTTTCATGCCTGTAATCCTTGCAGTTTGGGAGACCAAAGCAGAAGGATCTCTTGAGCCCAGGAGCTTGAGACCAGCCTGGGCAACGTAGTGAGAACTTGTCCCTACAAAAAATAAACACAATTAGCTGGATGTGGTGGCATGTGCCTGTACTGCCAGCTACTTGGGAGGCTAAGGTGGGAGGATCACTTAAGCCCAGGAGGTTCTCTCTTTCTCTCTCTGCTCTGAGCCATCTGGAGCTGAGGATGGGGTGACACAAGGACCCCTGTGGCCACCACCACTAGGACTATGCTGGGTTGGTCCTGAAGCCAGCACAGAACTGGGGTCTCACCCAAGACCCACTGTAACTACGACTTGGCTACCGCCTGTGTTCACTCAAGGCCCTTGAGTTCTACAATCACCAGGTGACAAGTCCAGGCCTGTGTCCTCCCCTCCAGGACAGCAAGTTCCCCCAGGCCCTGGACAGCTCAAGAGGTATCATCCAAGGGCCAGGACCTGGAATAAAAATTCTTAGAAGCCTACTTGGTGTTCTTTGTACTGCAGCTGAGCTGGCTCTCAAACCATGAGATGCCGTCTTTCTATCTGCTCCCTCCCCTTTCCACAGACAGAGGAGCCTCACCCAGTGGCCACTACTACTACCGGCCCATGGGGGAGTATGCCGAGCTATTGCTCATTTTCCCTTAAGGCCCAAGGGGTCTTAAGCTCACTGTACCTGGCGGGTTTTATTTAGCACTGTTGTTCATGGAAGACATTTGCTGCTCTTTTCGGATCAGCCCAAACTGGGCCTTAGAATGTGTCTTAGGGACGAGCAGAGTGGCTCACACCTGCAACCCCAGCACTTTGGGGGCTGAGGTGGGTGGATTTCTTGCAGGAGTTCAAGACCAGCCTGGGCAACATGGCAAAACCCCATCTCTATAAAAAATACAAAAATTAAATACAAAGATTAGCTGGGCATGGTGGCATATGCCTGTGGTCCCAGCTGCTTGGCTGGCTGAGGCAGAGGATCATCTAAGCCCAGGAGGTCAAGGCTGCAGCCTGGGCCACAGTCTTGAACCCCCCAGCCTCAACTGATCTGCCCGCCTCCACCTCCCAAAGTGCTGGAATTACAGGAGTGGGCCACCATGCCCAGCCTGATCTTTTTTTTCTATATCTCTATTTATTATTTCTCTCTAAATCCCTCTAAACTCTGTTCATTACTACTTCCATTTCTATTCCTATGCAGGTCTGCTGGTGATGAATTCTCTTAGCTTTTGTTCATCTGAAAATGTCTTAATTTCCCTTCATTCTTTTCCCCAATGTTTTTATTTTGGTAAAATACACAAACATAAAATTTATTATCTTAAACGTTTTAAAGTATGCAGTTCAGTAGGTTTTTGTTTTGTTTTTTGAGATGGCATCTCACTCTGCTGTCCAGGCTGGAGTGTAGGGGCATGATCTCAGCTTGCTACAACCTCCCCCCTCCAAGGTTCAAGCAATTCTCCTGTCTCAGCCTCCCAAGCAGCTGGAATTACAGGCACCCACCACCACACCCAGCTAATTTCTGTATTTTTAGTAGTATTAAGGACATTCTGATTATTGGGCAAACACTGTAATCACCCAGTGGGTTCTTCCTGCCTGCTGCACAGACAAAATCAATCCACTGAGACCATGGCATTGTAGTAAAGAAAGCATTTAATTGATGCAAGGCTAGCCATGCCATGAGGGAGGCAGAGTTACTAGTCAAATCAATCTCCCAGAAGTCTCAGAGGCCAGGGTTTTTCAAGAACAGTTTGGTGAGCAGGGGGCTAGGGAAGGGGCATGCTGATTGGTTGGGGATGTAATCATAGGGTGTGGACAATAGTCCAGTCCTGGTGTGATGACTCGGCTTCTGGGGGAGGACCACCAGAGGCATCGCTGGTCTGGGTGGGGCCATCCAGTAGTCAGAAATGCAAAAGCCTGGTCAGGTGGGGTGGCTCACACCTGTAATTCCTGCACTTTGGGAGTCCAAGGCAGGAGGATCACGTGAGGTCAGGAGTTCAAGACCAACCCAACATGGGGAAACCCCATCTCTACTAAAAACACAAAAATTAGCTGGGCATGGTGGTGCATGCCTGTAATCCCAGCTACTCAGGAGGCTGCGACACAAAGAATCACTTGAGCTCAGGAGGTGGAGGTTGCAATGAGCGAAGATTGCACCACTGCACTCCAGCCTGGATGACGGAGTACAACTCTGTCTCAAAGAAAAGAAAAAGAAAAAAGAAATGCAAAAGCCTGAAAAGATATCTCAAAAGTCCAATCTTAGGTTCTACAATAGTGATGACATTTACAGGAGTAACTGGGGATGTTGCATATCTCATGACCTCGGAGTAATGGCTGGTAATCATTTAACTATGTACATATCTTAGCAGAATTCAGGCCCCTCTTATCCTCCTAACTTGGTGGCCTTTCATTAGTTTTACAAGGGAGGTTTAGTTTGGGGGGAAGGGCTACTATCATTTAAGCTATAAACTAAATATCTCCCAAAGTTAGCTTGGCCTACACCCAGGAATAAGCAAAGACAGCCCCAGCCTATGAGGCTAAAAATAAAATGGAGTCAGCCATGTCGGATTTCTCATACTGTCATAATTTCGCAAAGGCAGTTTCACCATTACCACCATCCATCACCAGAACTCTTTTCATCTTGCAAAAACTCTATATCCATTAAACAATAACTCTCATTTCTCCTCCCACCAGCTCCTGGCAACCATGATTCTACTTTCTAAGAATTTGACTATGCTATGTACCTTATACAAATGGAAGCATACAGTATTTGTCTTTTTGTGACTGGCTTAATTTACTTAGCATAATGTCTTCAGATTTTACCTGTGTGGTAGCATTTGTCAGAATTTCCTTCTTTTTTTATGGCTGAGTAATATTCCATTTTATGTATACATAGCATTTTCCTTATCCATTTACCTGTTACTGAATGCTTGGGTTGCTTCCACCTTAGAGCTATTGTGGATAATGCTGCCATGAACATGGGTGTACAAATATCTCTTCAAGACTCGACTTTAAGTCTTTTGAGAATATACCCAAAAGTGAAATTGATGAATCATATGCAAATTCTTTTTTTTTTTTTTTGAGATGCAGTCTCACTCTGTCACCCAGGCTGGAATGCAGTGATGAGATCTCAGCTCACTGCAACCTCCACCTCCTGGGTTTAAGCAGTTCTCTGCCTCAGCCTCCTGAGTAGCTGGGATTACAGGTATGCACCACCACGGCAGCTGATTTTTGTATTTTTAGTAGAGACAGGGTTTCACCATCTTGGCCAGGCTGGTCTTGAACTCCTGATCTCGTGATCCACCTGCCTCAGCCTCCCAAAGTGCTGGGATTACAGGAGTGAGCCAGCGCATCCAGCCTAATTTTTTTTTTTTTTTTTTTTTTGAGATGGAGTCTCACCCTATAGCCAAGGCTGGAGTGCAGTGGCACGATCTTGGCTCACTGCAACCTCCACCTCCTGGGTTCTAGCAATTCTTGTGCCTCAGCCTCCCAAGTAGCTGGGACTACAGGCATGTGCCATCATGCCCAGCTAATTTTTGTATTTTTGGTAGAAATGGAGTTTTGCCACATTGGCCAGGCTGGACTTGAACTCCTGGCCTCAAGTGATCGGCCCACCTCGGCCTCCCAAAGTGTTGGCATTACAGGCATGAGCCATTGTGCCTGGCCCCATTTTTAATATTTGAGAAACTGTTTTCTGCAGCTGCTTCACCGTTTCACATTCCCACCAACAGCACGCAAGGATTCCAATTTCTCCACGTCTTTGACAATACTTGCTATTTTCTGGAGTTTATTTATTTATTTATATAATTTTAAAAATGAGATGGAGGTTAGCCATGTTGTTCAAGCTGGTCTCGAACTTCTGAGCACAAGGGATCTGCCCGCTACAGTCTCCCAAAATGCTAGGATCACAGGCATGAGCCACTGTGCCCAGCCCTGGAGTTTTTGTTTTGTTTATAGTAGCCATCCTAATGGTGTGAAGTGGTATCTCACTGTAGTTTTGATTTGAAATCCCCTAATGATTAGTGATGCTACTCACCTTTTCATTTTGCCTTCATTCTTTTTTTTTTTTTGAGATGGAGTCTCACTCTGTTGCCCAGGCTAGAGTGCAGTGGCACTATCTCAGCTCACTGAAACCTCTGCCTCCTGAGTTCAAGTGATTCTCCTGTCTCAGCCTCCTTAGTAGCTGGGATTATAGGTGCCCACCACCCCCACTAATTTTTATATTTTTAATAGAGATGAGGTTTCACTATGTTGGCCAGGCTGGTCTCCAACTCCTGACCTCAGGTAATCCAACTGCCTCGGCCTCCCAAAGTGCTGGGATTACAAGAGTGAGCCACCGCACCCAGCTGCCTACATACTTAAAGGATGTTTTGCTAGCTATAGAATTCTGGATTAACTTTTTTTTCTTCCTATGCTTGAAGATATTGTTTCACTGTCTTCTGATATCTGTTATTTATAAGGAGAAATAGCATTCCTTTGTATCATCGTTCCCTGCATGTAGTGAGGTGTTTTCTCTGGCTTTCAAGATCTTCTCTTTATCTTTGGTTTTCAGCATTTTGACTATACCATGTGCAGGTATGGTTTTCTTCATTTTCTTTCTTTCTTTCTTTCTTTCTTTTGGTGGGGAGAGGGTTGCTTAGCATCTTTATAAATTTATCTTTCAACCTATTTGGAAAATTTCAACTTCTATTTCTTCAAAAAATTTTTCTGTCCCATTTTCTCTTCTTTGCTTCTGAGACTAATTACACATATTTTAGATCTTTTGCTATTTCCCCACAGTTTCCCTGAGAGTCTATTCATTCCCGCCCTCTCCCATCCATTTTCTCTCTGTTACTTAGATTGAATAATTTTATTGATTTCTCATCAAGTTTTCTCTTTCCCCTGTCATCTTCAGTCTGCTTCTAAGCCTGCCCAGTAAATCTTTAAATTTCAGATATTAAACTTTTCGATTCTATAATTTACATTTGGTTCTTATAGTTTTTATTTCTCTGCTTGTATTGTCTTTCTTTCAATAATTATGAGCAATATTTTCCTACATATGTACTCTGGCACAATTTTGACAGCTGCTTTAAAGTTTTTGTTATAATTCAACATTTGAGGCATCTCAGTGTCAGCCTTTTAAGCATGGGGTCACATTTCATTTTTATGTCTAGTAATTTCAGATTGTACCTTGGCTTTTGTAAAAGACATGTTGTAGAAGCTTTGGATTCTGTTCTATTTCTCCAAAAGGATTTGTTTGTTTGTTGTTTTTAAGTAGGCAATACATATATCCCTTTCTTCTTTTGTTTAAATGTTAATTTTAGTTTTGCCAGTTGGGTGCAGTGGCTCATGCCTGTAATCCCAGCACTTTGGGAGGTGAGGCAGGAAAATCTCTTGGGCCCAGGGGTTTGAGACCAGCCTGGGCAATGTAGAGAGACATAATCTCTACAAAAAAATAAGAAATTAGCTGGATATGGTGACGTGCAACTGTGATCCCAGCTACTTGGAAGGCTGAGGGAGGAGGATCCCTTGAGCCTAGGAGGTCGAGGCTGCAGTGAGCCATGATCATGCCATCGCACTCCAGCATAGGCCAGACCCTGTCTCTAAAAATAATAATAATAATAATAATTTTTGTCAATGTGAGGTATGTATATAATTTGAAAAAGTCTAACACAATGACAAGGCTTGTAATGACAATAGTAGGACACTATATTACCACTTCCACCCTGAAACCTGCCCCCCAAGAAAAACAATTTCTAATTCTTGAAGGCATTTCTTCTGTTTACATCTACATTTCTAAAAATATTTCTAGGTTGGGCACGGTGGCTCATGCCTGTAATCCCAGCACTTTGGGAGGCCAAGGTGGGTAGATCACCAGGTCAAGAGATCGAGACCATCCTGACCAACATGGTGAAACCCTGTCTCTACTAAAATACAAAAAGTTAGCTGGGCATGGTGGCGCGCGCCTGTAATCCCAGCTACTCCGGAGGCTGAGGCAGGGGAATCGCTTGAACCCAGGAGGTGGAGGTTGCAGCAGGCCAAGATCGCACCACCGCTTTCCAGCATGGGTGAAGAGCAAGACTCTGCCTCAAAAAAATAAATATATATTTCTAAAAATATTCATATATACAGATATACACACATACTTTTCATATGTACATATATATATATGTATATTCAAATATATCCACACACACTTTTTTTTTTTGAGACAGGATCTCTCTCTGTTGCAGAGGCTGGAGAGCAGTGGCATAATCATAGTTCACTGCAGCCTTGCTTCCCACCTCAGCCTCCTGAGTAGCTGGGACTGCAGGTGTGCACCACTACACCTGGCTAATTTTTAATTTTTCTTTTGTAAAGACAGGGTCTCACTATGTTGAACAGGCTGGTTTCTAACTCCTGGGCTCAAGTGATCCTTCTGCATCGGCCTCCCAAAGTGTTGGGATTACAGGCATGAAGCACCATGCTTGACCTCTCATATTTTTATTTATATGTTATCTATTGATGTTCTATTATGGAGTCACCAAGTTTAGCACACTTAAAACCTCCTTCCCTCTCTTCATAATCCCAATATATCTGTGGTACATTTTTGTTTATATCAATATTTACACTGTTCATATTATCTCATGTATAACACTTGCTCAATGTTGAGCCAAGTAATATAATACTGATAAGATAAATTGTTATTCATATTAGAATTAATATAATTGCCCTGTGGGTTGTTTTAGTAGTTTTCTATGTAGTAACTACTAGTTCAACCTTAAACTTACCAATATAATGATGATACCCTTCTGAATACTGATAATTTCTGTTGCCTTCAGCTGGGCCTGGTATCCCTGTGTCCAGATGCTGTAAGTTTCTTAACACCCAGTCTTCCATTGGAGTGGAAAGGAGGGTCCATCTGTCTTTGAAAAAGGAGTTCTGGCCAGGCCCTGTGACTCACACCTGTAATCCCAGCACTTTGAGAGGCCGAGGCAGGTGGATCTCTTGAGGTCAGGAGTTCGAGACCAGCCTGGCCAACATGGCGAAATCCCTCTTTACCAAAAATATAAAAAAATTATCCGGGTGTGATGGTGCATGCCTGTAGTCCCAGCTATGCAGGAGGCTGAGTCAGGAGAATCGCTTGAACCCAGGAGGCAGAGGTTGCAATGAGCCGAGATTGTGCCACCTCACTCTGTCCTGGGCAACAGAGTGAGACTCTGTCTCAAAAAGAAAAATAAAAGAGAAGAAAAGAAAAATGGAGTTCTAGGGGTCCAAGTGAGCCATGCAACGTTTTTCAACGAATCATTCTCTTTTCATCTGTAACATGAATTTCTGCCTTTAGATATACCTGGTGCCTCCAAATTCTGAGCATTTCCAAGATTCTCTGGCGATATCAGCTTTCTTCTCATTAGCATACTCTTTTAGTTTTAAGCTTTCATAATTCAAGTAACATGTTCATCCAATTTCTATCTTCCAGAAATCTGTTGACATCTCTTGTCTGTGCCTGTGTTCGTTCTGTTTTGTCCCTCCATATCCATTCTCCATATTTTTCTGCCTCACTCCTTATCCTGAGAAGATAACACCTATGGATGTGGACTCCCTTGATTTTTGGCATCCAGTTAGAGTCAGCTAATTGGAGTGACTGGAAGAAGACTGCAGAGTGGGAGGGGATAGAACTGTAGATGGAAGGGTGTTTATTCCCATTGCCACGCCCCCTTCTATGCTTCCTCCCTGGAAGGCCGCAGTTTTGCTTGTGGCAGAAAACTTCTACCTAACTCCATGGCTCCCTAGGGTGACTTTCTCCTCTGCCTAGAGTTCTTACCAGGTTGTAGTAATTATTCTTTCCAACTGCCCCTTCAGGTCTAGGGATGGTGACAGCTTCCCAATGTTGCGAGTGCCTGGGTGCTTTAGCGTCTCTTGTTCTCTTAATCCTGCCCACACCTCTGGAAATAGTTTCCTCATTAAATTTTCTTCATTTCTCCTTTGAGCATGCCAATCTGTTTCCTGCCAGAACTCTAACTGCTATGTTGCTGTTCATGTTCCCCCTTTACTATGTTTATTCATTTCAAAGATTTTATTCTCATTTTAGCAGAGTTTCTGGAGGCAACAGAAATAAGTGTCATATGCTCAATCTGATGCGTTTAATTATTGAATATCCTTTTCTCCACTATCTTTGCAGAAGTATTTGACTCTACTTTTTTTTTTTTCTTTTTTGAGACAGAGTCTGGTTTTGTGCCCAGGCTGGAGTGCAGGGGCATGATCTCTGCTCACTGCAAACTCTGTCTCCTGGGTTCAAGGAATTCTCCTGCCTCAGCCTCTGGAGCAGCTGGGATTACAGGCACGCACCACCCTGCCTGGCTAATTTTTGTATTTTTAGTAGAGAAGAGGTTTCACCATGTTGGCCAGGCTGGTCTCAAACTCCTGACCTCAGGTGATCTGCCCGCCTCGGCCTCCCAAAGTGCTGGGATTATAGGTGTGAGCCACTGCCCCCAGCTGACTCTACTTTCTTTGATGTAATATACTAATTTATCTCCCATGCCCAAAGCAGGAGACTGGAGATTTCGTCTATGAAGAAATTGAAAAGATAGCTCCCAGCTGGGGCACAAGCACGGGGATAGGTATAACAGAAGCACCAAAGCATAGAGTGAGATTAAGACAAAGTCCACACAGTAAGTGGTAACCCCGCACCCACTCTCTTGAGTTTCTTAATTCCAAGAAAGCTGAAAGCCAGAATGCTGATGGTTCTACCTCCACCCACTCACCTATCAGAAGACTTAAAGTTTTGTCTCTGGAGAAAGTGACAGCCCAACAGAAAATGTGAACATGCGATTTCAATCTTATTCTATAATGAAGCTCACCAATCAAAAGTCCAGCACATATATTTAAATCTTATGATCAGTGTGTTAGTGCTTTATTTAAAAATATTGAATAGACAATAAAAGACCACTGGATATTTGAAAAAGTCCTGGGCCCGGCGTGGTGGTGCATGCCTGTAATCTCAGCACTTTGGGGAGGTTGAAGTGGGCAGATCGACCTCCTTGAGCCCAGGAGTGACCAGCCTGGACAACACAGGGACACCTCATTTCTACAAAAAAAAAAAAAAAAAAAAAAAATTAGCCTGGTGTGGTGCCCTCACTTGTAGTCCCAGCTACTTGGGAGGCTGAGGTGGAGGATTTCTTGAGCCTGGGAAGTGAAGGCTGCAGTGAGCCAAGATCACACCACTGCACTCCAGCCTGTGCAATAGAGTAAGATCCCATCTCAAAAGTAATATCATAAATAAAATAAAGGCTGTAATCCCAGAACTTTGGGAGGCCAAAGCAGGTGGATTACTTGGGGTCAGGAGTTTGAGACCAGCCTGGCCAACTAGGTGAAACCCCATCTCTACTAAAAATACAAAAATTAGCTGGGTGTGGTGGCACATGCCTATAATCCCAGCTACTCGGGAGGTGGAGGCAGGAGAATCACTTGAACCTGGGGGGCAGAGGTTGCAGTGAGCCGAGATCGAATCATGCATTCCTGCCTGGGAAACAGAGTGAGACTCCATTTCAAAAAAATAGAAAACAGTAAAAGCCTTAAGACAACCAATGCCTAATATACAAACAAACCATAACAAGAACTCGAAGGAAGGAGAAGCAAAACAAACAAGAAAACAAAACAGTGGAGTAGTGGGTATTTTTGAAAAATGGAGCAGTGCCTTGAAATTCCGAGGAAAAAATGACTTTATTTATTTATTTATTTTTGAGACGGAGTTTTGCTCTTGTTGCCCAGGCTAGAGTTTAATGGCACAATCTCAGCTCACTGCAACCTCTGCCTCCTGGGTTCAAACGATACTCCTGCCTCAGCCTCCCAAGTAGCTGGGATTACAGGCATGTGCCACCACACCCAGCTAATTTTGTAATTTTAGTAGAGATGGGGCTTCTCCATGTTGGTCAGGCTGGTCTCCAACTCCTGACCTCAGGTGATCTGCCCACCTCCACCTCCCAAAGTGCTGAGATTACAGGCATGAGCCACTTCGCCTGGCCATAAAAACTACTTTTAATTTCAAATTCTATACCTAGGCAAGTATAGGTAGCATAATGATGCTTTTTCGGGGAACACTAAATGATGTGTTCTGTGAAGAAGAAGAAGAAGCCAACAAAGAGAAAAACACTGGATCCAAGAAGCAGAATATCCACTACTTAAACAAGGAGAACAGAATTCCCAGGATGCTGGTGAGAAGTCTCAGGATGACAGCTGGGTAGCAGGTCTAGTGAACGCCCACTATAGAGAAGGGAACAGAAGCAAAGGGCTTCAAGAGGGATGATGGTTCCAGGGAGAAAACAAAACTTACCAAATAGCCCATGTATTTGAATATATTCAGAAAAGATGTTTAGTACTATTGAATAGTTTGGGGGATGAATTAGTGATTTTGACATAGAAAATTAAGCAAGGAAGCAACACACAAAACAAGGCAATTAATAATACTAGAAAGAAAACTAAGTTATTCAAGAAAGAAATGTTCCAGTACACATGATCACAGCTGTGAATAATAGGGGCTAATCATCATGATAGAAATAATAAATGGGCCGGGTGTGGTGGCTCACGCCTGTCATCCCAGCACTTTGGGAGGCTGAGGCGGGCAGATCATGAGGTCAAGAGATCGAGACCATCCTGGCCAACATGGTGAAACCCCGTCTCTACTAAAAAATACAAAAATTAGCTGGGCATGGTGGCGTGCGCCTGTAGTCCCAGCTACTCGGGAGGCTGAGGCAGGAGAATTGCTTGAACCCGGGAGGCGGAGGTTGCAGTGAACCAAGATTGCGCCACTGCACTCCAGGCTGGCGCCTGGTGACAGAGCAAGACTCTGTCTCAAAAAGAAAAATAATAAATGTTTGTTTTAAAAAATACCAGTGTTGGCTGGGCGTGGTGGCTCACACCTGTAATCCCAGCACTTTGGGAGGCTGAGGTGGGGGGATCATGAGGTCAGGAGTTTGAGACCAGCCTGGCCAGCAGGGTGAGAACCCCTCTCTACTAAAAATACAAAAATCAGAAATCAGCCTGGCATGGTGTCTTGCCCAGTCCCAGCTACTTGGGAAGATGAGGCAGGAGAATTGCTTGAACCCAGCAGGCAGAGTTGCAGTGAACCAAGATCGCGCCACTGCACTCCAGCCTGGAGGACAGAGTGAGACTCAATCTCAAAAAAAAAAAAAAAAAGCCGGTGTAACTAATTTGGGAAGATGGGAATGAGGAAGTGTTATGTGAGTGAATATATTTAAGGAAGGTGATTTAAGAAAGCCAGATCTTCATTTAGCATAACAGCAGGTCAATAGGTAATAGCTAAAACTAAAATAAATAAGTAAATAAAAATAAAGAAAGGAAATGGCAATGTACACACATCATTTAGATGCATGAAAGGAAAACAAGAAGACGTAGCCAAAAACACTTTTTAAAAGTTTAAAGTTCTTTTTCAAGTTCTAAGGAAGTTTAAAGTTTAAGAGAGGTGGAAATTTGGGGATAAGGATCACAGGGGTAGAATTCTATGTATTTTCTGGGTGTTTGGTTTTTTGTTTGTTTGTTTTTTGAGACAGGGTCTTGTTCTGTCACCCAGGCTGCCAGGCTGGAGTGCAGTGGCATGATCTCAGCTCACTACAACCTCTGCCTCCTGTGCTCAAGCCATCATCCCACTTCAGCCTCCCAAGTAGCTGGGAGGGACTATAGGCACATGCCACCACTCCTGGCTAATTTTTGTACTTTTTTTTTTTTTTTTTTTGGTAGAGATGGGTTTTCACCATTTTTGCCCAGGCTGGTCTCGAACTGCTGAGCTCAGGAGATCCGCCCACCTTGGCCTCCCAAAGTGCTGGGATTACAGGTGTATTTTATCTGAGTTCCTTCCTCAGGAAAGAACCTTCAGGCCTCTCAAAAAAAAGTATCAAAGAACTGAAACTCACCAGATCACCACCTTCTGACAATGAGATGCTGGACCCCTCATTCATCATGATTGCTCCCCTGCTCCTCCCTAGTTCCGGTTTTCTTGCACATCGTTACATTTCTTCCCTCCTATATAAACCCCTAGTTTTAGTCTGTCAGGGAGATGGATTTGAGATTGTGCTACCTTCTCCTTGGCTGCAGCACCAGGTTAAAGCCTGCATCCTTGGCAGTACTCGGCATCTCAGTGATTGGCTTTCTGTGCCACAAGCAGCAGGACCTAGACTGCACCCCTGGTGTTCCAGCAATGTAAGCAGTATCTCACCAATGTTCTGTCACTTTCTTCTTTTGAGAGCCTTGAAGTTTCTGATCTTGCTCTTCTTTCTTAAGAGGCCAATTGATATCAATAGTCACCTACTCACATGTGCAGAAAACAAAAAAAAAGAAAAAAGAAAGGAAAAAAAAAAGAGGCCAACTGAAGGCCACACCCCTGTCTGCTGTTGGCTCTCACTGATTTGTCTAAAGGCTGTGGGTCCTTGGGGTCAAATTGTTGATGTTTGTGCTAGCAATGCTACTTCCTTTTTCTTTTCTTTCTTTTTTTTTTTATTTCTTTGGAGACGGAGTCTTGCTCTGTTGCCCAGACTGGAGTGCAGGGGCACCATGTCGGCTCACTGCAGTCTCCACCTCCCAGGTTCAAGTGATTCTCCTGTCTCAGCCTCTTGAGTAGCTGAGACTATAGGAGTGCATTTTTTTTGTACTAAAAATACCAAAAAAAAAAATGCCTGGCTAATTTTTTTTTTGTATTTGTAGTAGAGACAGGGTTTTGCCAGGTTGGCCAGGCTGGTCTTGAACTCCTGTCCTCAAGCAATACTCCTGCCTTGACCTCCCAAAGTGTTGGGATTACAGTGTGAGCCACCACGTGCTGCTGGATGGATGCTATTTCTTGTCACAGCTGAAGCTGCTGGCTCCAATGCTGTTGACATTTCACACTTTCCCTGCACCCATATGGGTGTGCTTTTCTACACTGGAAGAAATTTTTCTCAATTCACAGAATCAGAAAATTATATTTTCTCCTACACTTCTGCTTTTTGTGAATGCTGTGGACACGGAACCAACTTGGCTTCTTTCTTTGAGCTGGCTGCTAAATTTGCATTGTATTTCCAGAGGGTAGAGAGGATCTTACAGTTTGTATGTATGTTTAGACAGTGCGTGTGTGTTTTTGTTTTTAATTGAGACAAGGTCTTGCTCTGTCACCCAGGCTGGAGTGCAGTGGTGTGATCAGGGGTCACTGCAGCCTCGACCTCTCAGGCTCAAGTGATCCTCCTGCCTGAGCCCCCCAAGTAGCTGGGACTACAGGAATGCACCACCACACCCGGCTAATTAAAAAAACCATTATTTTGGTAGAGATGGGCTCTCACTATGTTGTCCAGGCTGGTCTCAAACACCTGGGCTCAAGTGATCTTCCTGCCTCAGCCTCCCAAAGTGCTGGGATTACAGGTGTGAGCCATTGTGCCCGGTATTGTCTATGCTGTAAGTGAATTTTAGACTTCCTTTGTTTGTTTTACCCTTAGGTTTTCACTTGTCTTTTATTCCATTCATTTGATACTGTATTTTGATAGGGTGACTCAAATTTTATTTTGGAACAAGGGGGAGCAATGTATTATAAATAATTGAATAAATAGATAATAAAAGTTATTAGCTTTAGGAAAAAAACTGCCTTT
The DNA here is from genome assembly GCA_036589455.1 of Ateles fusciceps. Lineage (NCBI taxonomy): Eukaryota > Metazoa > Chordata > Mammalia > Primates > Atelidae > Ateles > Ateles fusciceps. The sequence continues at coordinate 4,672,559 of JAZHEH010001737.1, forward strand.
TAGGCCAGGGGCGGTGGCTCACGCCTATAATCCCAGCACTTTGGGAGGCTGAGGCGGGTGGATCACAAGGTTAGGAGTTCAAGACCAGCCTGGCCAATATGGTGAAACCCCGTCTCTACTAATAATACAAAAATTCGCCGGGCATGGAGGCACGCGCCTGTAGTCCCAGTTACTCGGGAGGCTGAGGCAGGAGAATTGCTTGAACCCAGGAGGTGGAGGTTGCGGTGAGCCGAGATCGCTCCATTGCACTCCAGCCTGGGTAACAAGAGCAAAACTCCGTCTCAAAAAAAAAAAAAAAAACTTTATGGAATTCCATATGAATTACTTTGGGGGGAGGAGTTATATTTGAGGATCATCTTACCATGGGATATTTTGCTTCACAAGAATGTGATAGGTTGATATATAAGTAGTTATGAAAATGAAAACCCAAGAGACAAAACGGCAAAGACTAGAACAGGCACTTTACAGAAGAGAAAACCCAGTGAGACAATAAATACAGGGAAAGATACTCGGCCTCATTAACCGCAAGGAAATGATACATTGAGATACAATTTTACACTTGCCAGGCTGGCAAAAATAAAATCTGATAATATTGAGTGTTGGCAATGTGGAACAATGCAAATCCTAATTCTCTGCTGGTGAGTGACACAATCACTTTGAAAAACAATTTGGCATTGGTTAGTAAAGTTGAAGAGGTGTGTGTCATATAACCGAATGTTCCTACTTCTAGGTATGAGTCCTAAAGAAACCCTCAAACATGTGCCTGAGGGGACATGGAGCAATCCGATCAGAGCTGTACAATTTATGATAGCATCACATTAGAAGCAGCACAAATGCCCATCAGCAATGGAATGGATAGATTGTAGCATATCCGCAGAATGGAATAATATACAACAGTGAAAATAAAGCCGTTACGACAACATGGATGAATCTCAGGAATATAATTTTGAATTTTTTGAATGAAAAAACTGTAAGTCACACAATACATGGAATATGATTCCATTAAATTAAAATCTAAAAGGATGCAAAACTGAACAATGTAAGTATACAAACTTGTTAAACCTCTAAAAATTGCAAGATAACACAAAATTTAGGATAGGGTTTATTTCTTTTCTTTTTTTCCTGAGACAGGGTCTGGCTCTGTCACCCGGGCTGGAGTGCAGTGGCAGGATCTCAGCTCACTGCAACCTCCACCTCCCAGGCTCCAGCGATCCTCCAACCTCTCAGATTCCTGAGTAGCTGGGACTGAGAGGGGAAATCCACTCCCCTCCTCTCGCTTCCCAGCCTCCACCTCCTCGTCCTCCCCCTCGGATGGGAAGGAGGGTAAAAAAAAGAAATAAAATACCAAAGAGCTGGGAAAATGACTCCCTTTCGGTTCTTGGTTCCCAGCGTCTCTGCTATCTGTAAGCCTTGAAAGAGTTGCAAGTGAATGTTATCCCTACCCGGCTGGAGCCCGGCACTGAGTCACGTCTCACCGCCCAGGCTCCCTCCTGGAAACACCTCTGCCAACTAATAATTTACTACCTTTGTCTTGGCTCTGTAAGCCCCCTCCCTGCCTGTTCCTTCTCGCGCTGCATATGAACTAGCAAATCAATGAAGCCCAGAGATTGTAAGGTCGGACGTCCAGACAACAGACAAAGACATAGTTTCACCTCAGTTTCCCCATTAGCATTGCAAGCCTATAAAGGGGAAAGACGCTGCTTCTCGGAGAGCTCGGTGAATGAGGCTGTAGCCACCACCCCCTACCACCACCTCCCAGCAGTCTCCGGCGGAATGAAAAGCCACTTCCTCCATTGGTTTGCTCTTGCCACTCCTGCTTCAGGACTACAGGTGTGCGTCACCACGCCAGGGGAATTTTTGTATTTTTTGTAGAGACGGGTTTTCACCATGTTGTCCAGGCTGGTCTTGAACTCCTAAACTCAGACAATCTGCCTGCGTCTGCCTCCCAAAGTGCTGGGATTACAGGCGTGAGCCACTGGCCTTGGGTTTATTTCTAACAAACAAAGGAAATTAGAACAGAGAGTGCCACACAGATGATGATAACATTCCTTTTCTTTTTTCTTTAGTCATATGAAGGTCAGGTCATAACTTTATTTTCTTAATTGAGTGATACATACACAGGTATCTATGCTTTTTAATCTCCTTTTCTGGAATGTATATTATATATATTTTTATTTTATATATATAATTATCTTCTTAATGAAATTACTTTCAAGTGAAAAGTCACTGAAATGTTACTACATGTCTTTAATGTTACAAAGTTAGTTCTCATGTTTATTTTTGACTGCTCAAAAAATTGCCTTTGCAGTTTGGGCAAAATGATACCACAGATACCACAGCCAATGAAGGTGAGCTGCAAGAGATTCCAGTCACTAGTTTCAGCCATGTATTTTCTTCATGTGCTTTCACTTTTAAATAAAAGAATGTCTGTATTCTTTAAAACATTTGCTTGACATATCGAAGCAGGTAATATTTTTAAATAGTGGCTCTTCGCTCCTGGCTGTACATTAGAATCACTCAGAGGCTTTGAAAACATAAAATGTTGATGCCCAACTCCCATCCCAGATTAAATGAGTCAAAATCTCTGTTGGTAGGACTTGGGCTTTGGATCTTTTCTTGAAAAATTCCCCGATTATTCCTGCTTAAAGCCATAATTGTAAAGTACCATTTTAAAGCAACTTTCTAAACCAGCATTTCTAAATGTGGTTTACTGTACATCACGTTGTTGTGCAAAATTTTTAAGTGGATAGGAAATAAATTTGGTAGTTTTCTAGCATTTTGAAAATACAAGTAATTGGGAATAGAAAATATCAGTGTGTATCATATTTTCATTTTGGGGATGTGTGTGGGAGGGGTTATGTATAATGAGTGGTCATGTAAAATACAAGATTTCATACTGTAAGCCACAGGATGTTTGAAAAAGTTAGTTCTAAACAAACCTAACGTGCTATTAGATATTCTTTTAAAACATGTTTAATTGACAAGTAATAATTGCATATATATATATAATGTACACCATGATGTTTTGATATGTGTATACATTGTGGAATAGCTAAGTCAAGTTAGGTATTTTCCTTACTGCATAAGTTGATCAAGCAGTAATATTGATACAGGAGTTAAGAAGAAATTACTTAGGCAGATAGTGAGGGTATAGAAGTCCTTGGTAAGGGTTTCCTTTTAATGAAAAGCAGCCCCAAATCATTTTCCTTTCTAACAAAGAGCAGCCTGTAAAATTGAGCTGCAGACACAGATGCTGGCAGTTATGCCAATCATGTTCAAGATGGCGGCTCCATCTTCCCTTCTCTGATAGCCACACGCACAGTAAGGAACAGACAAGATAGCACTGGCCAAGGGGAAAGTTCATTTGCATAGTAGGATTAGGGTGGGGGCCTCCAGCCTTCCCCTTGCACTGTGTAAATGTCATACCTGATCAAACCAATCTGTGAACCCTATGTAAATCAGACACCGCCTCCTCAAGCCTGACTATAAAATCTGGCACATCCACTGCCAGCCTTTTCTTCTCTGAAGTCCCCTCTCTCTCACTAAAGAGAGAACTGTTTTCTTTTCTCTTTCTTTTACCTTTTAAACCTTTGCTCCTAAACTCCTCATGTGCATTTGTGACCTAACTTTTCTTGGCATGAGATGATGAACGCTGGGTATTTATCCAGATAATGTAGCTGCTTCAGTATCCTATGATGGTTGCAAATGCCTGTGTCTGAATCCTAGCTTCTCCACTGACCAGCTGTATGACTTCAGGCAAATTACCTAACCTATTTGCATCTATTCCCTCATCATAAAAATCTCTTATAGTGCTTGCAGAGGAGTTGAGCAAACTGCACAGAGGGGCACAGTCCCTCAAAGACTGCTCTTCAGACACCAGCTGCAAGTTTGAAAGGCCCCAACGCCACCCTCAGTACAGACCAACGGGCTACAAATCCAGAGGTTCCCGTGACTACCCTCAGGTTTGATAATTCACTAAAAAGACTCACAAAATTCAGAGAGCAATTATATGCACTGTCACATTTATTACAGGTAAAGGATACAAATTAGAACCAGCAAGAGGAAGAGAATGCATATGACAAGGTCGGGCAGGGCTCCAAACGCAGAGCTGCTGTCATCCTCAGGCTGTGTTCCCCTCCCAACAATGAAGGGCGCAATACTGAGAAGGGAACTCACCCAGCTCTTATGTTTAGAATTTTTATTACAGCTTCGTAACATAGGCACAATTGATTTAATTGTCGAACCCAACTCCCAGTCTCCCTCCCCTCCCGGGAAGTCTGGCTGATGTGATATGGCCCACAGCCCCAGTCTTCTAATCACTTGGTCTTCAGTCATGGCCACTCCCTCCTTGAATCATCTTGTTAACATAAACTATCTTGTAAGGTCACCATGAATGGCCTTGTTACTGATAACTATCAGGTGTGGTCCAAGGTACTTGAGATTTTCCAGATATGAGAATGAATAACAAATCATTCTCGTACCTAAAAAATGATTTGTTATTCATTCTCGTACCTGGAAAATCTGAAGAGTTGGCCAGGTGCAGTGGCTCATGCCTGTAATCCCAGCACTTTGGGAGACCAAGGCGGGCAGATCTCTTGAGTCCAGGAGTTTGAGACCAGCCTGGGTGACACAGTGAAACCCCATCTGTACAAAAAATAACAACATTAGCTGAGCATGGTGGCATGAGCTTGTAGTCCCAGCTACTCGGGAGGGTAAGGTGGAGGATCGTTTGAACCTGGGAGGTGGAGGTTGCAGTGAGCTAAGATCACACTACTGCACTCCAGCCTGGGCAACAGAGTGACAGCCGGTCTCAAAAAAAAAAAAAAAACAAACAAACAAAAAAACAAGACTCAAGGATCTAGAAATGACCTCCTTGAATTAGGACAAAGGCAGACCTCACTTTGGAGGTCAAATTCCTTACTAAACAGTGGTTGTGAGGATGAAATGAGTACAGATATATGGAAAACTCTCAGAATATTGCCTGGTATGTGCTAAGTGCGCCTAGATACTATTACTATTGTTTTTCATCTTTGCCCCTTTTATTTTCAGTCCTTGACTTCTCAGAGAGCCTAATTGCTGTTTCAATTTTCACTTTCATCTAGCCAGAAGTCTTCGCTTTCCTAGTTTCTCTCTCTCATTGAGCATAAGGAAGAAATTACTTGGCTGAAAGTGGGAAGGAAAGAGTAGGAGGAAAGCTAGAGGCTTTCACCTCCCCCAACACACCCTTGTCGCTTCCATTCTCAGCTATCACCCCCCTTCCCTTCTTCTCTCCCTTCATTCTTAACTACCCTTCCCCTCTCCCCTACCTTTTCTTTTCATTAAAAAATCTTTTATTTTAGGTTCAGGCGTTCATTTGCAGGTTTGTTATATAGGTAAATTTCATGTCATGGGGTGGGGGTTTGGTGTAAGAGTTTGTCACCCAGGTAATATGCATAATACCTGATAGGTAGTTTTTCAATCCTCATCCTCCTCCCACCCTCCACCCTCAAGTGGGCCCCAGTATCTGTTGTTCCCCCTCCACGTGTCCATGTGTACTCAGTGTTTTGCTCCCATTTCCGAGTGAGAACGTGGTATTTGGTTTTCTGTTTTGCATTCGTTTGCTTATGGCCTCCAGCTTCATCTGTGTTGCTGCAAAGGACATGATCTCACTCCTTTTTTTTTTTTTTTTTTTTTTTTTGCGATGGAGTCTTGCTCTGTCACCCAGGCTAGAGTGCAGTGGCAGAATCTCAACTCACTACAACCTCCATCTCCTGGGTTCAAGCAATTCTCCCGCCTCACCCTCCCAAGTAGCTGGGATTACAGGCACCCACCATCATGCCCAGCTAATTTTTTTGTATTTTTGTAGAGATGGGGGGGTTCACTGTGTTGGCCAGGCTGTTCTTAAACTCCTGACCTCAGGTGATCTCCCTGCCTTGCCCTCCCAAAGTGCTGGGATTACAGGTGTGAGCCACCTCGCCCCGCCTGATCTCATTCTTTTTAATGGTTGTGTAGTATTCCACGGTATATATATGCAGTCTACTGTTGATGGGCACTGAGGTCGATTCCATGTCTTTACTATTGTGAACAGTGCTGCGATGAACATACCTGTGCATGTGTTTTTATGGCAGAACGATTTACATTTCTTTGGGCATATACCCAGTAATTCTCCTACCTTTTCTCTCATCATCTCCTCACTTCTCAACTCCCCATTTCCTATGGGTTCTCCCTTTCTAGGAGCTCTGTGCCACCAGTTTCTTCGCCAAAGCTGCCCTAGCAACACTTACCAGGAAACGTGTTTTGCAAAATGCCTTAGAAAATGTAGAGCAGGCCAGGTGCAGTGGCTCATGCCTGTAATCCCAGCACTTCGGGACCCGAGCAGGAAGATCACTTGAGGTCAGGAGTTCAAGACCAGCCTGGCCAAAATGGCAAAACCCCTTATCTCTACTAAAAATACAAAAATTGCTGAGGCAGGAGAATTGCTTGAACACAGGAGGCAGAGGTTACAGTGAGCCAAGATCACACTGCTACACTCCAGTCTGGGTGACAGAGCAAGACAACGTCTCAAAAAAAAAAAAAAAAAAAAAAAGGAAAAAAAGAAAATGTGGAGCACAGATTACAGACAGGGACCCACCAAGTCTTGTATCCTTTGGCCTTCACAGTGATTTGTTTTTGTTTTTGTTTTGAGACAGAGTCTCGCTCTTGCCTCCCAGGATGTAGTGCAGTGGCACGATGTTGGCTCACTGCAACCTCTGCCTCCCGGGTTCAAGCAATCCTCCTGCCTCAGCCTCCGAATACTTGGGACTACAGGCAACACCACACCTCGCTAATTTTTGTATTTTTAGTAGAGATGGGGTTTTGTCATCTTGTCCAGGGTGGTCTCAAACTCCTGACCTCCAGTGATCCTTCTGTCTTGGCCTCTCTTAAAGTGCTGGGATTACAGGTGTGAGCCACTGCATCCGGCAAGCTCTTCTTATTCTTGATGATCTCCACAACTCCCACATTATTTATGTTACCCAGTTAGACCCTGTAGGATATAATTTTACAACCACAAGGTTAGAGATTATTACCACTTGTTTCTCAGTCTCTTACCAGAGATTGAACACAGAACACAGGAAACATTACTAACAAATTTACCAAAATTCTCTCTCTTACTAAAACTCACACACACTAAGTTATAAGTTTAGAGCAAAGCTTTAATGAGGGAAGCACATGTTAATTTTTAAATAAACTGAGCTCACACCCTGCCATTGTACCCAAGGAACAGTGCTTCTGTTCTTTAACTTACGTTGCCTAAAACATAAAGATCCTTGGATAGAAATCCTATGCAATGGGGCTGGGTGTGGTGGCCCATGCCTGTAATTCTTTGGAAGTCTGAAGCGTGAGGATCATTTGAGGCCAGGAGTTTGAGAAATTCTGTGATATAAAGCAGGTGCATAAAATTTGCCCACATCCCCAGCTCACTTATCAAATGATTTTTTCAAGAGACTGAAACTTCTAGTGCATAAATACAGTTTTGGTTTAAAAACCCAGAATCCTGAAAAAAAATTTCTATTTAAAAAAAATATTTTTGGTAGTTAAACAGTAACTTCAAGGGCTCTTAAGTGACATTAGAAATCATTCAATCTAATTCCTTCCTTTTAAATGTAAGGAAGCTGTCGAAGAAGAAGAGACGTTCCATGCTGTGTTTTATGTTTTGAAGCTGTCAGAACCTCTTAAAAAATTAACCGCTGTATCGGGGAGATAGCTTAAGGTCTGCTTCTTCCAATATTGGTGATCACAGCATGGTTTTATATTGTTTTGGAAATAACTTTTAGTTGGAAAACTTCGAGGAGTTCATTTTAAGTTCAGTTACAGCTGGAGCAATATAATTTATTGTAATTTATTAGTCATTGAATATCCATGTGCTCCCCCACACTCCCCGGCTCCCATGTAGTTAGGAGGGCCTATGCGACTCGTTTTGACAAATGAGCTGTGAGTGGAAGTGACATGTGTCACTTCTGGGACAAAGCACAAAGAGAAGAGCACATTCGTTCTTGAAGCCTCTCTCTTTTCCTGCAGCAGTGACAGCTGAGGCCAAATGCAGAGCTGGCATAACCAGAAGAGGAAATGACCTGGCCTGGATGTGACTCATACTTGGAAGGGAGCTGTCTGGGAGGGCCACAGTACCTGCAGCCAACTTTGTGTGAGTGAAAAATAAACTGAAATAGGTTAAACCAATAGGGGGATTGCCTCTGCAATATAACGTAGTCTATTCCTGGTTAATGCATTAACAATGCCATCTCTTACAGTAGCCATGTTTTAAACTTTCCACACTTACCTAAAACATAGTTTATAATCTCTGGCATTCATACAAATTTAAAAGTTTAGTATTCACACGAGGAAAACATCTCTTGTTAAAAAATTTTGATGGCAAGGGAATTATTATTTACTTATTTAATTATTTTTTTAGAGACAGGGTCTCACTATGTTGCCCAGGCTGGATTTGGACTCCTGGGTTCAAGTGATTCTCCTGCCTCAACCTCCTCAATAGCTGGGACTATAGGTGCATTCCACCATGCCCAGCAGAATCATTACTTTTTCTTTTCTTTTCTTTTCTTTTTTTCTGAGACAGAGTCTTGTTCTGTCGCCCAGGCTGGAGTGCAGTGGCGCCGTCTTGGCTCACTGCAACCTTCACCTCCTGGGTTCAGGTGATTCTCCTGCCTCAGTCTCCGGAGTAGCTGGGACTACAGGGGCATAACACCACACCTGGCTAATTTTTGTATTTTTAGCAAAGATGGGTTTTCGCCATGTTGGCCAGGCTGGTCTCAAACTCCTGGCCTCAAGTGATCTGCCCGCTTTAGCCTCCCAAAGTCCTGGCATTACCCACATGAACCACCGTGCCAGGACTACTTTTTCATCTTGAGTAAAAGAGAGCCCAAAGAGGCCGGATGTGGTGGCTCATGGCTATAATCCCAGCACTTTGGGAGACTGAGGCAGGCAGATCACCTGAGGTCAGGAGTTCAAGACCAGCCTGGCCAACATGGTGAAACTCTGTCTCTACTAAAAATACAAAAATTAGCTGGGCATGGTGGCAGGCGCCTGTAATCCCAGCTATTCAGGAGGCCAAGGCAGGAGAATCACTTGAATCCGGGAGGTGGAGTTTGCAGTGAGCCGAGATCACACAACTGCACTCCAGCCTGGACAACAGAGTGAGACTCCGTCTCAAAAATAAAAAATAAATAAATAAATAACAAGAGAGCTCAAAGAAAAATAAGTCACCTATGACTGGTATAAGACATTGTCAAATTTATTTTTAGTTAAGATCTTGACTCCATCTGACCAAAATTATTTTTGTTTAATTTATTAGGTTATACTTTTATCTTTATCAGCACAGACCAAGACATTTTGGAGGATAGCACAGTTCTTTCAGGACTAAGTGATTTATGTTTTTTCCTTTAATATTTTCTTTGATTTATTTATTTTATAGAGATGAGGGTTTCACCATGTTGGTCAGGCTGGTCTCAAACCCCTGATCTCGTGATCTGCCCACCTCGGCCTCCCAAAGTGCTGGGATTACAGGTGTGAGCCACCATGCCCAGCCTTAATATTTTCCTTTAAAAAATTAATTTCCTTAAAAAGAAGGGGGATCCTGGTACAGTGACTCACAACTGTAATCGCAGCATTTTGGGAGGCCGAGACAGGAAGATCACTTGAGCCCAGGATTTCACGACCAGCTTGCACAACATAGTGAGACCCACCTCTACAGAAAATTTTAAAATGAGGCAAGAGGATGGCTGGACCCCAGGAGATTGAGGCTGCAATGAACCATGATTGTGCCACTGCACTCCTGCCTGGTGAGACAGCAAGACCCTGCCTCAGAAAAGAAAAAAAGAGAGAGAGAGAAATTGGGGAGAGGGGTTAATTGTAATTTGTTTTCACAAAATGAAGAGTCAAAATTGAGGGAGTTAGCTCTAAACCATTCAACAGATTAACAAAGAAGGCAACACTGAAGTCCAGCTCTGGTTGTGTCCATTGTGTCTATGCTTCCTTGAAAAGTTACAGAATAGGCCAGGTATGGTGACTCATGCCTGTCATCCAGCACTTTGGGAGGCCGAGGGGGACAGAACACTTGGGCCCAAGAGTTTGAGACCAGCCTAGGCAACATGGTGAAACCCCATCTCTACAAAAAGATATGAAAATTAGCCAAGCGTGGTGGCACACACTTTTTGATCTTAGCAATCTGCAAGTGAAAGGGGAATTGCATCATCTACAATTTCATTTCTCTTAGGATGAAGCTGAGCATCTTTTCATTCATAAATCTGCTTATGGCCAGGCGTGGTGGCTCATGCCTGTAATCCCAGCACTTTGGGAGGCTGGGGCAGGTGGATCACTGCCAAAGTGGTGAAACCCCGTCTCTACTAAAAATACAAAACTTAGCTGGGTGTGATGGCAGGCGCCTGTAATCCCAGCTACTCGGGAGGCTAAAGCAGGAGAATCGCTTGAACCCAGGAGGCAGAGTTTGCAGTGAGCCGAGATTACACCATTACACTCCAGTCTGGACAACAGGAGCAAAACTCCATCTCAAAAAAAAAAAATTGATATAAATATAATTTCCCATTCTGTGGCTTACCTTCTTACCTTCTTCATGATGTTTTGTGATGGATAGAAGTTATTAATTTTAATGTAGCTTAATTTATCATTCTTTTCCTTTATAGTTAGTGGATTTTTTCCTACTTGAGAAGCAAGTCCCTCTGGTCACTCTTTAATAACACATGAGTCTTTCTTCCTCATTAGTTTAAAATCCAAATTTAATTGTTTAATATTGAACAGATCTTGGCAGCCTAACCAACAGCCATGACCCACTTTTTCCCCTATTCACAAGCAGAATTGATGAAAGAAGGGATTAGGAGGAATGTATACCCTAAAAACATAGGGTGTTTGGCCAAGGCACCCCACACTTGATGCACTGAATCAGAATTCTTGGATTGGAGCTTAGATGTGTGTAATTTTTTTTTTTTTTTTTTTTTTTTGAGACAGAGCCTCAATCTGTCACCCAAGCTGGAGTGCAGTGGCATGATCTTGGCTCACTGCAATCTCCGCCTCCTGGTTCAAGTGATTCTCCTGCCTCAGCCTTCCTAGTAGCTGGGATTACAGGCATGCACCACCACACCCGGCTAATTTTCGTATTTTTAATAGAGATGGGGTTTTACCATGTTGGTCAGGCTGGTCTCCCAACTCCTGACCTTAGGTGATTCTCCCACCTCAGCCTCCCAAAGTGCTGGGATTCTAGACGTGAGCCACCATGCCTGGTCAGATGTGTGTAATTTTTTTTTTTTATTTTTTTATTTTTTTTTTTAAAGACGGGGTTTCACCATGTTGGTCAGGCTGGTCTTGAACTCTGGACCTCAGGTGATCCGCCCGCCTTGGCCTCCAAAGTGCTTGGATTACAGGCGTGAGCCACCACGCCCGGCCAGATGTGTGTAATTTTTAAATGTTCCCCAGATGATTCAGTTATATGTTTTATTTTAATTTAATTAATTTTTTTTTTTTTTTTTTGAGACAGGGTCTTGCTCTGTAGCCCAGGCTAGAGTGCAGTGGTGTGATCATGGTTCCCTGCTGCCTCAACCTCCTGGGCTCAAGAGATCCTCCCACCTCAGCCTCCCAAGAAGCTGGAACCACAGGTGTGCACCACCAGGCCCAGCTAATTAAAAAATGTATATATATATTTGTAGAGATGGAGTCTCACTATGTTTCTTGGGCTGGTCTCAAACTCCTGGGCTCAAGGGATCTTTCCACTTCAGCCTCCCAAAGTGCTGGGATTATAGGCATAAGCCACTGCATTCAGCTTCAGTTATATTTTGATAAAGACTAAGATAAACAATCAAGACAAAACACAAAAATTGTCTAGAATGTCATGGAAGGAAGGAGAGAGTTTCAAGCAGGAGTTGCAAAATAGTCTTAGATGTAGCAGAGAGTTCAAGGAGGATAAATTATGAAAAATGTGTTGGAGTTGGCTTGAATCTTCAAAGTCATTAATAAACTAAGAATGCTTTTAGTACAAAGATGGGGTATAGAATTTGGGTTACATGATATTAAGGATGGGGAGTAGGCAGTTAGAACAGCAGTCCCAAACCTTTTTAGCACCCAAGGCTGGTTTGTGGAAGACGGTTTTTCCATGGATTGGGGGTGGGAGGGTAGGGGATAGTTTCAAGGTGAAACTGATCCACCTCAGACCATCAGGCGTTAGATTCTCATAAGGGGCCCGCAACCTAGCCCCCTTGCTTGTGCAGATCACAATCAGGGTTTGTGCTTCTATGAGAATCTAACACCACCACTGATCTGAACGGAGGCAGAGATGGCAAATCCATCTCCCAGGATGGATTTTTGAAAGTTGATCCTTTGTTTTAGGCTTTGCCAGGCAAACATATAGCTTCCAAAGTTAGCATGTGGTATTTTGTATGGCAACCACAGATCAGACATTTGAAGAGAAGCTATGTCATGTAGGAATGACTTTGGTTGAAAACAACAGAATATCCAACTAAAAGTGGCTCAACCCATATGTTCCATAAAATGCCATTTACCGGGCCATGACCTGGGGGTTAGGGACCTCTGAGTTAGAAGACAAGAAAATGTGTATATATCAAATATTTAAGGAGAGTAGATGGCATTAAAAACAGTTTTGCAGGCTGGGTGTGGTGGCTCATGCCTGTAATCCCAGAACTTTGGGAGGCCGAGGTAGGCAGATCACTTGAGGTCGGGACTTCAAGACCAGCCTGGCCAACACGGTGAAACCTCGTATCTATTAAAAAACAAACAAAAATTAGCCAGGTGTGGTGGTGCACACCTGTAATCCCAGCCACTCGGGAGGCTGAGGCACGAGAATCGCTTGAACCCAGGAGGTGGAAGCTGCAGTGAGCCAAGATTGCACCACAGCACTGGATCCAGCCTGGGTGATAGAGCAAGACTCAGTCTCAAAACAACAACAACACAACAAAACAAAACGAAAACTCCCAAAACCCAAAAAACAGTTTTGTAAAATTAAGCACAAAAGATGTTTGTTTTCCAGTTTGAAGAATTGAGATACAAGAATATGCAATCCTTGAATCTTAGAGTTGAGGGAAAGCTTAAAGATGACCTGGTTGGATTTTCTGTGATGTTTAAACTTCCTTCACAAAGTCCTGTCACGCTGGTCTTGAGTGGACGCCTCCCGTGGCGAGGCCACCCTCTGCCCTCAGGAGCAGGCTGCTGTGTCTTTGCATGACTTCCCGCCAGAGTTCTTCTTTATCATGAGCTCAACACTTTCCTCCTCAGATTTCACTGATTGTCATAGTTGAAGCAGGAGGACAGGTGTCAGCTGTGCGGGGATGTTATCTTACTAATACATTTATTTAACGGCTTTCTGATGGAAAGGATTAAAAGAATCTGGCTTGATACTTTTGTTAAAAAAAAAACCCAGTAGCTCAAATTTAAATGAATAGGATAGTTTAAGAAATAGTTGTTCTTTAAGGATGGATTTTTGAAGGTTGGTCCTTTGTTGTAGCCTTTGCAAGGCAAATATATAACCTCCAAAGTTAGTATGTGGTATTATTTTTACTTTTTCAGATGGAGTCTCACTCTGTCGCCTGGGCTGGAGTGCAGTGGCACAGTTTCGGCTCATGGCAACCTCCACCTCCCGGGTTCAAGCGATTCTCTTGCCTCAGCTATTTTTGTATTTTTAGTAGAGATGGGGTTTCACCATGTTGGCCAGGCTGATCTCAAACTCCTGATCTCAAGTGATCTGCCCGCTTCAGCCTCCCAAAGTGGATTACAGGCGTGAGCCACCACGCCCAGCCAGGATATGGTATTTAGTATGGCAACCACAGATCAGAAATTGGAGGAGGAGCTATATCATGTAGGAATGACTGGGTGAAAGCAACAGAATATCCAACTCAAAGTGGCTCAACCCACGTGACCTAAAATATGCCACTTAGCAAAATGTCTGGAATCCCTGGAGAGGATGGGCTGGGCACAAATTTGAGGTTCCCATGGCTTTCCTTTTCTGACCACAAGATGGAGCAGCTGCTCTAAACATTACATCCTCAAAGGGCCACATTTAAGCAGGCGAGGAGACTGGAGCAAAACGGCTTTCTCTTAAGTCCCCCTAGGCAAGAATTGAAATCGGGGCTTCCAGGAGACGACTTCCCTCAGAACTTAATCACATGTCCATCGATAGACTGACAAAAGAAAAATTAGAGTACCACGATTTACGTAGAGCCTGAAGCACATGGTTGCCTGATCAAAATAGAGCTTTTATTTATGTATTTAATTTTTTGGTCGAGAAAGAAGTGAAGAACAGCCATTGGGTAGGCTGCCAATAGCACCTGCCAGAGACGCTCAGGAGAAATTATACGCAAAATCCACCAGGCCGTTTGTCTAAGGGCAGGACGTCGCCTCTTCAGAAACTGGCTTTTTTCTCATGGTAATGATTAATTCTCTGCAGTGATTTGGAAGAGTTCTTGTACTAAATGTCTTGCCATTAAAAGTTTGATGAGTATAGAAACTGACAGTAAAACTATTTTTAAAAAGTCACTCTGCTTCTAACCCAAACTTCTTACTCTAGCTGTTATTTTACCACGACATGAGTTGTACGAATCACCTCCAATTTACATATTACAGAAGAGCCTTACATGGAAAAGAAGAAATCATTTTCAAATTAGACATTCCATCTAGAATTGTCAGTAGCTGATTTCCATCATTGTCTTTTATTTCTTCATGCTTTTAGATGAGAGAAATCATCTCTGCGGTAATTCCCAGGGTAAAATTTTCTTTTTACAGCTAATTTTATGAAGTTTTTTTTTTAGTTTCAAAGAATAAAGCAATTATTCTTTCTTTTTGAAATTGCATATCATCCAGAAACATTAATTATTCTTTCCTTTTGAAATTGTATATCAAGTTCAGAAATATTGACTTCTTTAATTTAAAACATTAATGTCAAGTGATGGGTATAAACATCTATATTCTCCCCTCTTTCTTTCAGTGTACTTTTTGTTCTTGGCAGATCCTCATCCCCCACTGGATATCTGTTGCACGCCAATTATCTTAGGCTACAGCTGTTTACTGACAGCTGTTCTCTCCACTGCCCACCAGGCAGCCATCCTTCTGTGGAAATCCCTATCTCTGCCTCCCCAGTGGAGCTGCTTTAGCTGGGCCTTCACCCTTGGCTCAGGCACAAAGCTTCTGATCTAAATCAATCCAAAGCTTGCATTCCCAGCAAAAGTATCATGTCTTCTCATTGGCCATGAATGAGGCTTCCACAGAGTTGCTGCAGCCATCTTGACATCTTGAGTGGGAACCAGTTTGAGAACAGAGGTAGAGAGAGAGAGAGACAGGCAGAAAGAGAAAGAGAGAGAAACAGACCCTTGTGATACGTTTCAGGCTTTAAGCCAAGATAGCAGCAAGCCCTATTTCTGAAGTTTTCAGTTACATAATCAAGTAAATTTCCTGTTTTGTTTAAGCATCTCTCTCTTCCCCCTCTCACCTTCTGTCATGGGATGACACAGCAAGAAGGCCCCTGCAAGATGCTGACACCTTGGTATTGGACTTCCCAGCCTTCAGAACTGTGAAAAATAAATTTCTTTTCTTTGTAAGTTGCCTAGTCTCTGGTATTCCCTTATAGCAGCACAAAATGGACTAAGATGGGCACCCTCCTGGGAAACAGTTACGATAGACTGACCTGGCTGTGTGACTGCAGTCTCTGGGCTTGGCTGAGGGCCATTTGTGCCTGGAATTAGAGAACACTGTGAAGACATTGTCCATTTCAGAAAGGCTTTGTTCCTAAGTCAGTACCTCCAGCCTTCTCCACGGTGACCTTTGCCACACTCCACCTCAGGTGTTCACATCCTTGTCAAAGGGTGAGAAATCTTTTGTGATTGGCTATCATGATGCCATTGTAAGACAGGTGGCCAACCAGTTTATACACCTGCTTATCCCTAAAAACAGGCCGTTTATTTTCATGCACAATTGAAACTGTAAGTCAGACTCTGCTTCTTTATGGTGGTAAAGGGCATGTTGATTATGCTAAAGAAAGATTATCGACTGGGCAAGGTGGCTCTCATGCCTATCATGGGGAAATAATCCAAACAGAATAAAAGTATATATATGTGTGTGTGTGTGTGTGTATACAGTAAAAATATATATATAATAAAAAGTAAGTTGGCTGGTCTCGAACTGCTGACCTAATGATCTGCCCACATCGGCCTCCCAAAATGCCGGGATTACAGGCATGAGCCACTGCGCCCAGCCTATCTTTCTTTCTAAAATTAGCCATGTGTGCTGGCATGCGCCTGTAATCCCAGCTACTTGGGAGGCTGAGGCAGGAGAATTGCTTGAACCTGGGAGACGGAGTTTGTGGTGAGCCGAGATCGTGCCACTGCACTCTGGCCTGGGGGACAAGCGAGTCTCTGTCTCAAAAAAAAAAAAGATTGTTGTATCACAGCAGTACTACATCAGGGAAACTTGGTGGTCTGTTTATGTATTTATTTATTTATTTAAGAGACAGGATCTCATTCTGTCACCCAGGCTGGAATGCAGTAGATCAATTATAGCTCATTGCAGACTCTAACTCCTGGGCTCAAACAATCCTCCTGCCTCTGTCTCTCAAGTAGCTGGGACTACAGGTGTGTACCATGCACTTGGCTAATTTTTTTGTTTTTTTGAGACAGAGTCTAGCTCTGCTGCCCAGGTTGGCATACAGTGGCAGGATCTTGGCTCACTGCAACCTCTGCCTCCCGGGTTAAAGCGATTCCCTTGCCTCAGCCTCCCAAGTAGCTGGGACTACAGGCGCGCCACCATGCCTGGCTAAATTTTTTGTATTTTAGTACAGATGGGGTTTCACCATGTTGGCCAGGATGGTCTCAATCTCCTGACCTTGTGATCTGTCCACCCTCAGCCCTCCCAAAGTGCTGGGATTACAGGCAAGAGCCACCACGCCCGGCTGTTTTGTTTTGTTTGTTTGTTTTTGTTTTAAGACAGAGTCTCGCTCTGTTACCCAGGCTGGAGTGCAGTGGCCTGATCGCGGCTCACTGCAACCTCCATCTTCTGGGTTCAAGTGATTCTCCTGCCTCAGCCTCCCAAGTAGCTGGGATTACAGGCGTGCACCACCACACCCAACTAATTTTGTATTTTTAGTAGAGACAGGGTTTTACCTTGTAGGCCAGGCTGGTCTTGAACTCCTGACTTCAGGCAATCTGCCAGCCTTGGCCTCCCGAAGTGCTGAGATTACAGGCATGGGCCACCACGCCTGGCTTAGGTTTTATTAAACTCAAAAAAATAATGCCTATCATGGGAAAAAAATCCAACAGAACAGAATATATATATATATATATATATATACACACACACACATATACACATATACAGTAAAAAGTAAGTCCTCTTACTCTTGAGCTTCCAGGCTCCCTCCCTGGAGGTAACCACTGTTTGTATGTGTGCTTCTAGATATATGCATATATAAACATATATATATATATAATATATATATGAATGAGTATACGTCATCATTTGCCTTTGCTTAAAAGGTATAGGCTACACATACTATTCTGCACCTTGAGTTTTTAATTAATATATCTTGGAGTTTATTGTATACCAGTTAGTATAGATCAACTTCATCCTTTCCTCTCATTATCTTTAAAGTCAATATGGAATATAATTTGAAGAGACTCATTAATTTTGTCACTAAAAAATTAAGGAGTAGAATTTACATAAAATTTATCCTTTTTTTACTGTACAATTCTGTAAGCTTTGACAAACATATATATTCTATTTGTAATTTTTTTTTTTTTTTTGAGACAGAGTCTCCCTCTGTCACCCAGGCTGGAGTGCAGTGGTGCAATCTTGGCTCATTGCAACCTCTGCCTCCCAGATTCAAGTGATTCTCCTGCCTCAGCCTCCAGAGTAGCTGGGATTACAGGCATGCGCCACCATGCCTGGCTAATTTTTATATTTTTAGTAGAGACGGGGTTTCACTATGTTGGCCAGGCTGGTCTGGAACTCCTGATCTCAAGTGATCTGCCCACCTCAGCCTCCCACAGTGCTAAGATTACTCGTGAGCTACCAAGCCTGGCCTGTATATATTCTATTGTAATTTTGATGGACATTGCAAATTGCTTTCTTGAGAAGTTGTATCAGTTCGCACTCCCACTAGCAATGCAGGCATACCTGCTTTTCTACAGTCTTGCCAATTTAGATGTGTCATAAAACTTTTTGATCTTACCAATTTGCAGGTAAAGTGGAATTGCATCATTTACAATTTAATTTCTCCTAGGATGAAGCTGGACATCTTTTCATTCATGTAAGATCTGCTTATGGCTGGGTGTGGTGACTCATGCCTGTAACCCCAGCACTTTGGGAGGCCAAGGCGGGTGGATCACCTGAGGTCAGAAGTTCGAGACCAGCCTGGCCAACCTGGTGAAACCCCATCTCTACTAAAAATACAAAATATTCACCAGGCATGGTGGCAGATGCCTGTAGTCCCAGCTACTTGGGAGGCTGAGGCAGGAGAATCGCTTGAACCTGGGAGGCAGAGGTTGCGGTGAGCCGAGATTGTGCCATTGCACTCTAGCGTGGGCAACAAGAGTGAAAAGCAGTATCAAAAAAAAAAGAAAAGAAAAGAAAAGAAAGAAAGAAAGAAAAGATCTGCTTATATTTCCTTTTCTGGGAACTCTCCATACTTTTTTTTTTGGCCCGTTTTCTACTGTGGATTGGTCTTCATTTGTAAGGACTCTCAATAGATTGGGAAATTTGCCCTTGTCTCTGATATGAATTGTAAAAATTTGGGAAACTTGATGTTCATAGAAACGTCAAAGAAGAATTGTATTCCCTCCACAGCAAATACATAGACCTTTCAACCATTGGGAGAACACTGCACATGCAAAGTGCCACTTCAAAAATGAGATTTGGCTTAGAAGGTTGTCATGCTTTGCAAAAAAAAAAAAAAAAGCAAGTGTATACTACTGTTCTGAAACAAAGGAATGGATCTGTGCAATCCACGATATGGTGTTTGGATAACCTTTAAGGATTACAGGTTAATGTTATTATTACAAGTTTATTATAGGTAATATAACCAATTGGGTTTCTCTAATTAAAATGTCTAAACATCCCCTGGTTCATTGCAGGCACATGGAAAGTTGAAAAGTCATCTCTCTGTGCTTCCTTCCTGCCATAAGTTTGCAAGATTATTGCATCACATTAAAATAAAGAATAAAGTCTCAGTTTGGGTGATCTATCTTCAGAATGCATACATGATGTTCAACAGTGATATCTACATCTCAGAATGCAAAGGAGAAGAGTTGAGACTTAGGAAAATAAAACATTATCTTTTCTGTACATGACATGGAGAAGTAAAAAAAATATGTTATTTGGGCCAGGCACAGTGGCTCACGCCTATAATCTCAGCACTTTGGGAGGCCAAAGCAGGTGGATCACCTGAGGTTGGGAGTTCGAGACCAGCCTAACCAACATGGAGAAACCCTGTCTCTACTAAAGATACAAAATTAGCTGGCCGTGCTGGTGCATGCCTGTAATCCCAGCTACTCCGGAGGCTGAGGCAGAATTGCTGGAATCCGGGAGGCAGAGGTTGAGGTGAGCTGAGATGGCGCTATTGTACTCCAGCCTAGGGAACAAGAGTGAAACTCCATCTAAAAAAAAAAAAATGTTAATTTGGCCTCCAATACAGCAGAAGACAGCATGTGAACCAAAAGCGGGGTATAGAAAATTTTCGTCGGTTTACTTGGATTAAGTTACAGAAACCTAGGAGAGATGCTGGGGATGGGGTGGAAATACAGAAGAGTGACTCAGTCCTCCTTCTTACATGTGGAATAATGGATGTAAGGGTATAATTAAGTCATCCTTTATGAGCTTGAACCAGGTGAGTAGTGATCACTGGCTTTGATTTTAATTAGCCTATTCTTGATATTAAACATTTCCTGTACTCTCTCATTATATAAGACTTACTTCAAGCATGGATAATTGATAGAAGTCATACATATTTATAGCCTTTTTATTCCTTCTCTTGATGTCTACACACACCTTGATCAGTCTCTACATGTAATGTCTATTAATAGATTGTCCTAATCATTAATAATAAGCAATAATTAGAGTGAAAAATAATGGAAAAATTCACATACTAAATTTGGGTCTTGGAATTTACTGTGGCTTAACTGATTTTTTTGTGTGTAACTGGCTCATTGAACAGGCAGGACTTGTGCTTTGTGACCATAGAAGCAACTTTATTTTTATCTCTTACTTTCCCTTTAAAGCCGTTCAGTGCAGGAAGCCCTTGCCTTCCCTTCTGGATGAAAACTCAAGCATTTCCATCACATCTCTGGTCACTCTTGGGTAATAAAAATCTTTACAATCCTTTTAGGTCACATACAAGGCTGAACCCAGTGATTAACCTTCTCCCTTCCTTCAGCTGGGGGCTGTTGATCCAGGTGAGAGGCTGTGATCCAGGAAAGGTGGGAGGGGTCAACTGCTGCTCTTTTTTTCACTGTCACCCTTCCTTCCTCAGACTCCCTCCCTGGTAGATCCTGTCTCTTAGGAACTTTTGCCAGGAGCCAGTACAGAAAGGACATGGAAGAAGGAGAAGAAAAGTGGGAAGATAACAAAATGCTTAACTGAGATGGTCCACTCTCTGGGCTAAAGGGACACACACAGGTACAGACTCCTGATTTATAACAAGATTTCAATACAATTCAGTGGGAAAAGATGTTATTTTCTTTTTGTTCTCTCTTCTCTCTCTCTCTCTTTTTTTTAAAGAGATGGGGCTTATGCCTGTAATCCCAGCACTTTGGGAGGCCGAAGGAGGTGGATCACTTGAGGTCAGGAGTTCACGGTCAGCCTGGCCAACATGGTGAAACGCCCATCTCTACTAAAAATACAAAAATTAGCTGGGCATGGTGGCATGTGCCTATAGTGCCAGCTACTTGGGAGCCTGAGACATGAGAATCACTTTAACCCAGGAGGCAGAAGTTGCAGTGAGCTGAGATCGTGCCACTGTACTCCAGACTGGGCGACAGAGCAAAACTCTGTCTCAAAAGAGAAAAAAGAAAGAAAGAAATAGGTTTTTACTGTGTTGCCCAAGCTGGCTGTAAAGTTTTGGGCTCACATCTTCCTACATCAGCCTCTGAAGTAGCTGGGACATCCACACTACCATGCCTGGCTTACATGTTATTTTCAATAGTGGTGCTAGGTTAACTGGTTACCCATATAGAAAAGAAAATGGACCTTGACTCCTACATCCCTCCATATATCAACATTAATTTGATATGGATCATAAAACTAACTGTAAAAGTGGGAGAATATTTTCATGACCTTGAGGTAAGCAACAACTTCTTAAATAGAGAGCACAAATTACCAAATATAAAATAGAATATTGATAAGTTGGACCTGATTAAAATTAAAAACTTCTTTTCATCAAAAGACATAATTTGAGTAAAGGGCAAGACCACAGATGGGAAGAAAATATTTGTATTTACATATCTGACAGAGGACTCCTATCCAGAATATATAAAGAACTCCATATCAGTAAGCAAGACAAACAATCCAATAAAAACTGGGCTAAGACTTGAACTCATACCTCACAATAAATAAACACATGAAAAGGTTCAAAGCATCAGGGAAATGTAAGTGAAAAAGCCACTGAGGCATTGTCCTCAGAATGGCTGAAACTAAAAGGAAAACCAAGTGGAGGCAAAGACATGGAGCATGCATTCCTGATTTAAACTGGTATAGCCAGTTTAAAATGTTGGGAAACTTTTTAATAGTGCCAAAGTGAAATACACATATTCTCTATGACCTAAAAATTCCACTCCTTTGTATATTCCAGATGAAAATAAATGCTTATATTCACCAAAAGACATGCACAAGAATGTTCGCTGAAGCTTTATTCATAACACTTAAAAATGGAAACAACTCAAATGTTCATGTGTAAATATATCGTGGCATAGTCAGATAATGGAATACTACATAATATTGAAAAAGAATGAACTACTGCTATCCACAACTAAGTAGATGACTCTCACAGGCATAATGTAAAATGAAAGAACCTAGACATATAAGAGTATCTACTGTATGTTTTCATTTATAGAACATTCAGCAGAAGGCAAAACTAATTTATGGTGGATGATAGAGATCAAAACAGCAATTACTTTTGACTGGGAGTGGGCAGGAGGGAGTCTTCTTGGGTGTAGCAAATGTTCCATATCTGTAGCAGAGTGGTAGTTACATGGGTGAGGTTACTTTAAAAAAAAAAATGAACCAGGCTGTATATCTAAGACTTTATGTAATTCTGCTTCAAAGAAAACATTAGTGTCAGCTCATTTTTCCTCTTCAGTTGCTTTGTCATTTTTGTCCTTGAACTCTTGTATCTCTGCTTTGAGTGCTTGTTATATAGAGATTATTTTTACTTTAGTTCCTAGAGTTTATGGAGATTTATGGTAGTCTCCCTTATCCATGGTTTTATTTTTCTCTATTTCAGTTACCAAGGTCCAAAAATAGGTGCAGTACAGAGAGAGAAATTATATTCACGTAACTTTTTTTTCCTTTTTGTCAGCATTTTCACAAGCACTCATAACTTTTATTGTATGTTATTTAAATTGTCCTATTTTATTACTAGTTATTGTCATTAATTTCTTACTGTGCCTAATTTTTTATGATGATAATTATTTTTTGAGATGAGGTCTTGTTCTATCACCCAGGCTGGAGTGCAGAGGCTCCGTCATGGCTTACTACAGCCTCAACCTCCTGGGCTCAGGTGATCCTCCCACCTCAGCCTCCCAAGCAGCTAGGATTACAGGCATGCACCACAATGCTAGCTAATATTACTACTTTTTGTAAAGGCAGAGTCTCACTATGTTGCTCAGGCTGGTCTGGAACTCCTGAGCTCTGGTGATCCTCCCACCTTGACCTCCCAAAGTGCTGGGATTACAGGTGTGAGCCACTGAGCCCAGCCTTACTGTGCCTAATTTAGAAGTTAAACTTTATCATAGTTATACCCATATAGGGGGCTGCGCCCGGTGGCTTATGGCTGTAGTCCCAGCACTTTGAGAGGCTGAGGTGAGTGGATCACTTGAGCCCAGGTACTTGAAACCAGCCTGGCCAACATGGCGAAATCCTGTCTCTACTAAAAATGCAAAAATTAGCCGGGCATGGTGGTGCATCCCTATAGTTCCAGCTACTCAGGAAACTGAGGCAGGAGAATCACTTGAACCCAGGAGGTGGAGGCTGCAGTGAGCCGAGATCACGCCACTGCACTCCAGCCTGGGTGACAGAGTGAGACTCTGTCTCAAAATAAAATTTAAAAAAGGCATGTATATGAAAAAAAAACATAGTATATATGAGGTTTGGTACTAAATGTGGTTTTAGGCATTCACTGGGGGTCTTGGAACATATCTCTGTGGATAAAGGACAGGGGGCTACTGTATTTGGTCATGGTTTTCACCAGTTTGGGGGCAAGATGTTTCTGTGTTCTTTACCTGCCAGTTATTTCCCTATTGATTTCTTCTTTTCTCCTTCTTGTATTTTCCTCTTTTTTTTTTTTTTTTTAAGACAGGGTTTCACCATGTTGGTCAGGCTGGTCTTGAACTCCCGACCTCAGGTGATCCGCCTGCCTTGGCCTCCAAAGTGCTTGAATTACAGGCGTGAGCCACCACACCCAGCCTCCTTCTTGTATTTTCCTAAAGATTTGTGTACTGTTTCTCTTTTAGTTACTTCTCACCTTTGAATGAGGTTCCTGCAGGGTTGACCCACACTGTCTATTTCCAATGGACAACATCCAAATTGTCTTCTCTCCAGGGGGCGCCATTGACGTGGAATACAACATCAATAGTGTCTCCTAGAGCCCCTGCCGCCGGAGAGCCTCTGCTGTGCGAAGGCATCAGAGCAGTCTGCGAAACCTCTGCCTGAGCCCCCATGATCCCAGCAGGGATTCGTATGTGTGCTTGTGTGAGCTGGTCTAGCCTTTGCTCCTCTACAGAGAGAAAGGTTAGTGTCTGCAGGGCTGCTGATGACTGATAGCTGTCCCTCCACCCTGTGTCACTGTGCCAAGATTCTTTCCTCATCCTGCTGCCCCTGCCCCTTCGTGGTCTCAGATGGGTCCAAGGGAGCCTCAATAACTGGCCTGCACAAAAGCTTGTTCTAAGCCAGATATTTTGGTTTTGCATCTCGGAGTATCCACTTGTGTTGGAGCGTCTGAATCCTGCCAGCTCTGCCTGCAATATGCAATCTCTAGGTATTGGTTTGGATCTCCTTCTTATCCTAATTGGATTATCATCCTAGAAGACAGCCTTCCTGCATATATATTCAGGTTCCAGGTAAAAGCAGCTTAGTCATTGCATCAAGATAAAGTTTCCTATTCTTCCTGTTGCTTTCAGGTGATTTAAAATATTTTGTTCTCACAAACAATGCTGCAATTGTACATAACTCAGCTTCTATATATGCAAGTGTATAACTTGCGTATATTGGAATACTGGTTAAAAGGGTAAGTGCCTTTATGATTTAAATAAATACTACCAACACGCCCTTCTAGAAATTTTACCAATTTATATTCCCATTGGTAAGCATGCCCATTTCCCCAGAACTTTGCTTCAGATAACAGAGATATAAGTGCACTTAACATAAAGGAAAACCCTAAAACTGATACTATAATCAATTACATTGGGTCAGATTCTTAGTTTCAACAATAAAGTTTATACTAACTAGCTTGGGCAGAAAAGGATTAATTAAGTAGCTCATATAACCATTGGAAGGGCTGGAAGAACAGGCTCTTGGCTGAACTTCCAGTAACAACTCTCAGAACCACAGCGTAGAACTGGCCTGGTAAGATGGCTGCTGCCATGGCCATATCCAGGACAATGTTCCCTCTAAACTGCAAGCTACTCCTCCAGCTGCAGAAATGCATCCCCCTGCTGCACAGAACACTCTTCACTCAGAGAGCTGCGTGGCTCCCTCCCTGGGCCAATTCCCAGTAGGTATTCCTGCCTGAGTCTCAGCCCAGGCCTCACAGTTGGCTAGTCTCTTCTGCCTGAAGTCAATCCAGTTGGGTTTCTCAGATGTTGCTGAGTCCGGATGTGTGGGCGGCTCTATGCCATACAGTTGGCCTGACCATTGCCCATGGGAAGCCAGCCAAGGGAGGAAGCCTGAAGGCTTTGAGCCTTATCCCAAAGGCAAAGATGTAGCTCATCAAAGTACCTGGTATAGATAGCCTGATCTTCATGATTTTACCCTCACTGGGTCTTCTGATCCTCCCTTCTGTTCAAGTGCCCCAAAGTCACCTACCTGTCAGGCAGTTACATGTGCTAGGCTGTATGCCCAATGCCAGACATAAAAAGATGAAACAGGGAAAGAGGAAAAACAATCTCACTACCTCTCACCAGAGCAGGTGAAATGAAGTACATTGCCGAAGGTCAGATATTGGTTTAGGGCCAGAGAAAAAAATCAGATGAAAAAGGCCAATGAGATTTCTCCTATCTGGTTGGGAGAGTTGAGTGTGTATGGCAGGAAAACCCTGGATCATGGAGGGGAAATGTGATTGGAAGCTGTGATCAGAGAGCAGGGTGCTGGGAGGCCCTGGGGCTTTAGGAAATGGGTTCTGGGATATTGACTTGCGCTGTTCAGTACGGTGCCCCCTCACTACCTAGGTGTAGCTATTGGGCACTTGAAATGTGGCTGGTGCCACATGTTGAAATGACAATATTTTAAATATATTAGGTTAAATAAAACTGATTAATAAAATGCATTATTAACATTAATTTTCTCTATTCTTTTTATGCCTTTTTAATGTGATATTAGGGAATTAAAAATTATATATGGCTTACATTCTATTTCTATTGGACAGTGCTGAGCTAGACAATCAAGGGAAAGATCAACGGGATGGAAGGCTTTTCCTCTCTTCTTCCCTCTCTCTGGCCCTTTCCTGCCTTCTCTCTCTCTCTCTGTTTTTTTTTTGAGATGGAGTCTAACTCTGTCCCCCAGGCTGAAGTGCAGTGGGGCAATTTTGGCTCACTGCATTTGCTTGAATCCGGTTCAAGCGATTCTCTTGTCTCACCCTCCTGGGTGGCTGAGATTACAGGTGTCTGCCACCACACCCAGATAATATTTGCATTTTTAGTACAGATGGGGTTTCACCATGTTGGCCAGGCTGGTCTCGAACTCCTGACCTCAAGTGATCTGCCTGCCTTGGCCTCTCAAAGTGTTGGGATTATAGGCATGAGCCATTGCGCCTGGCCAAAGTTCGTGGATTTAAATGTTAATCTCATTCAGAAAACACCTGCACATAAAACATCCAGAATAATGTTTGACAAAATATCTGAGCACCATGGTCCACCCAAGTTGGCACATAAAATTAACCACCCTGTGGGGATATAAGACAACTGGGAGTGGGGGGTACTAGGGCTAACTAGAGACTTCATGCCTCTCCCAGGACACAGAAAAACCAAAGCCAAAAACCCACACACCAGAGCTAATACAAGAACAAAAGCAAAAACATAAATGCAGACTAAATTTGGTCCCAAGTCCTTAGAGCCTTAATAATGAATGGCCTTGGGCTTAGAGACTCTGTGTTTAAATGCGTCAGTGTTTTCAACCTTTACCCAGCATCACTCATGCTACCTGCCTGCCCCATGATAATTCCTGGCTTTAATGCTTTTCTACTTTTGAAACAACAACGTGGTTTTTTTCTTCAGGAACTAGGAGAACCATTTTCTGAGAAGGAAGAGAGGGCCCCATCTAATTGTATATGAAGTTGACTGTCAAGTACAGATTCCAACACAGAATCAAAAGATGCTGACAATATCTGATGTGGAGCTCTCCCTGACTTGTAACTTGCCTTTAGGGAATTAATTTGATTTGAAGGTTAGTATCTATATTTGTAATCACCTGTTATTTAATCAATTCAAATATTGTTTTGTCATGTGGGACAGCCTCTTGATGCCAACCAAGTCAAAAGCTGCCCCATTTCATTGTTGATGTCCTTCCCTTTCTTTTTATTTTCTTTTTGAGACAGAGTCTCACTCTGTCGCCTAGGCTGGAGTTCAGTGGTGTAATCTTGGCTCACTGCAACCTCCACCTCCCGAGTTTAAGTGATTCTCCTGCCTCAGCCTCCCAAGTAGCTAGGATTATAGGTGCCCGCCACCACATTTGACCAATTTTTTATATTTTTAGTAGAGATGGGGTTTCACCATGTTGGCCAGGCTGATCTCGAACTCCTGACCTCATGATCCACCCACCTTGGCCTCCCAAAGTGTTGGGATTACAGGCATGAGCCACTGCGCTTGGCCATCATTCCCTTTCATACAGACTCCCCAGTGGGTTCATCCTTTCCCGAATCTGCACACCACGTTAATGCACTGTATGGAGAGATTATTTTTAGTTATCAAATTCCTTAACATGTTGGTGATGAATTTCTGCTAGAGAAGTTTTTTTTTTTTTTTTTTTGTTTTTTTGCATTTAAAAAAATCAAATTACAGCATGGCTTTCATCTGGGAACCACATGTCTAGGAAAGTAATTATTTCAAACCCAAGGGCACAACCAACTGTAGCTAAAACAGACTCAGTTTTGGTTCTGTCATACCTGCTCAGAAAGCACTGTCCTCCCAACAAACTCACTGTGCTACATACATATTGGGCATGGTCCACCAGCCTTGAAAATGTCTTCCTGAATGATCTGAAGTTTGAGGGTGTTAGTAGTCTCTGGAAACAGAGAATAGGAACCAGATATAGCTGTCAATTTTGAGTGATTCTGAAGCGATGGGATGCAGATGCAAGAAACAGGACTACAGAAGAATTTTTACAAAATCTGCTATCTGTATTAATGTGGACTGTGCTATGAAAGGAAACTGGATGGTAAGTTCCTTCATGGAAAGGAAGTAACTTATTCTTAGCACATACTTGCTTAGAACAGGTGCTTAAGCTGGGCATGGTGGCTCACGCTTGTAGTCCCAGCACTTTGAGAGGCCAGGGCAGGTGGATCATGAGGTCAGGAGTTCGAGACCAGCCTGACCAACATGGAGAAACCCCGTCTCTCCTAAAAAAAAAAAAAAAATGCAAAATTAGCCGGGTGTGATGGGCATGCCTGTAATCCCAGCTACTTGGGAGGATGAGGGAGGAGAATCCCTTGAACCTGGGAGGCGGAGTTGCGGTGAGCCAAGATTGCCCCATTGCACTCCAGCCTGGGCAACAAGAGCAAAACTTGGTCTCAAAAAAATTTAAAAAAAAAAAACAGGTGCTTTAATGATGAAAGGAAATAAAACCTTGACCTCATGAAGAAAAAAACCTTGTGTTTCCTGTAGCTGCATTTCAATCAATAATCATGGAATGAGGGCAGAGAAGGACAATTATACTCTTTAAAGAGTAATTCAACTACACTTTGCATCTGTGTTTATGAATATCCATGTAGGTAAATGTCACCTTCCTCAGAAAGGCATTTTCCCAATGGAAAAAGCTGTAGAACTAAAGGGGAAGACTTGGATCTTGATTCTGAGCCTTGCACATGTTTGACCTTGAATATTGCCACCAAATGTCCCAGAGACTCAGTGTATTCTGTAGAAATCATTTGTGAAAATATAATGGGCACATGGACTAGTGCATTCATTTGGGACAGCAATCAAACCTTCCCCAGAGAAGCTGAGTGACAGGAGTCTTGTTGGCCCTGCAACTCCCAAAGAAGCTCACCTCAGGCCCAAAAGTTCATCTTTATGAGGATGTTCATTGCATATAGAAAGTGTGTATCGGCCGGGCACGGTGGGTCACTCCTGTAATCTCAGCACTTTGGGAGTCTGAAGCGGGTGGGTCACTTGAAGCCAGGAGTTCAAGACCAGCTCGGTTAACATGGTAAAATCCCATTTCTACTAAAAATACAAAAATTAGCTGGGCATGGTGATGCACACCTGTAGTCCCAGCTACTCTGGAGGCTGAGGCAGGAGAATCACTTGAACCTGGGAGGCGGAGGTTGTAGTGAGCCAAGATTGCACCACTACTCTCCAGCCTGGGTGACAGAGCAAGACTCTGTCTCAAAAACAAAAACAAAAGAGTGTGGTGCGTGTCAAGCTAGTATCCATCTTTAGGGAAATGAATAACTAAAATATGAAGGGTCCTTATCACAGAACACTGTAGAAATTAGAAATGATGAATTAGAGATCTACAGAGCAACATGGATGAACTATAAATCATGGTATAGAGTGAAGAAATAAGACATAGAACAAGATCATAGAACAGTACCATTAAAGTCAGATTCATGGAACATAATCCACATATCTATCAAAAATAAATACCTGTCTCTGAGGACATATTCCAAACACGCTAGAGAGGATGCCTAGGGCAGTGAAGACTGGGAAAATGGCAATATAAAATAGGAGAGGGGCCTGTCCAGAACCAGTGTTGAGAATGTAGCAAACACACACCTCCAGCCTAACAAGAAGCACAGCAAAAACTGCCATTCCTCACCGCCTCAGGGTGGGAATTGTTTCATCCCTTCTGCTTGCTATCATGGGGTTTCTTGTTTTTAAATTGTTCTTTGGGGTCCCTGGCCATGACTTTTCCTACACTCTGTTGAGTGATACCATCGATAAAACTTAGTGCTCATGTACAGTTTGCAAATATCCTTTTGTTCTTTAGATTTTCCTCATCAAATGAAGTATTAGATGTGGATATAAAGTAATGAGTTTTTAAGCTTGATCCAAATGAATGTTATTTTTTCCAAAGTAGTCATAGATTCCAGCAGTTCTGCCAAAGCTTGAAACATTTTTGGAACTCTTGTGTGTGTGTGTGTGTGTGTGTGTGTGTGTGTGTACATGCATGTCCACATGGGGTGTGTTTTTTTTGTGTGTGTGTGTGTGTACAATGTGCTTAAGGACCAGTCAAACTTTGTATTATTTTCAAATCTAGCCTTACATTACCTGATCAGTGCCCACCTAGCCAGTCTCATCTCATTCTACTCTCCCCATTTTGCCCACAGTGTTCCAGGCACTCCTGGCTTCTTTTAGTTTCTCCAGTGTGCACAGTGCATTCTTGCTGGGGGTAACTGCTCCATTTGTCTGAGATGCTCATCCTTCTGGTCTTCCTTCTCAAGGTGGGCTCCTTCCTGTTGCATAGGTCTTACTTAAATGTCACATCCTTAGAGAACTTTTCTCTGTCCACCCACGCTAAAGAACCATCTAAAGACTTGCTATCTCACCATCCTGTTTTAAATTTTTCCACTGTCACCACTACCAGATCTTTGCTTGTTCAATGACTGTATCCCCAATTTAAATAAAAATCACATATTCTCACAGGGCACAGTGGCTCACGCCTGTAATTCCAGCACTTTGAGAGGCTGAGGCATGTGGATGACTTGAGACGAGGAGTTCCAGACCATCCTGGCCAACATGGTGAAACCCCGTCTCTACTAAAAAAAAATAAAAAATTACCCAGGCAAGGTGGCACATGCCTGTAATCCCAGCTACTCGGGAGGCTGAGACAGGAGAATAGCTTGAACCTGGGATGCAGAGGTTGCAGTGAGCTAAGATCGGGCCATTGTACTCCAGCTTGGGCAACAGAATGAAACACTGTCTCTTAAAAAAAAAAAAAAGTCACATATTCTCATGGCCAAGAAAGGTGTCTGCCACAAAATAGGTGCTATGAGAATGTTTGTTGAACACACTGGAGTATTATGAACTCAGATCTCTGCCCCCTGAGACCCCAAAAATAAGCAACTTAAGTATAAGAGGTTATTGTAGATTTTCTTCCTTGTTAATTGGCTTATTCTTTTATTACATCACTTCATTACTTACTTTGCATTACATATAAATGTATCTATTTTTCCTACCAAGTTGTGGGCCTCTGGAAGGAAAGAACTATGTTTTTAATTTTTCATATTCCCTAGAGGATTTAGCATAAAACTTTGATATTCTGAATAGTAGATATATATTGTTATCAGATTGAGCGGAATCTGATTGGTATAAGTGTAAGAGTGGGTGTGTGTGTGGGTGTGTGTGTGTGCACGTGTGCACACATGTGCACGCATTAGAGGTATAGTGAGAGACAAGCAGAGAGAACACATTTGTATGGGCCTGTTTGGGTACATTTTGTGCCAGTGATTTTTAGACTGATTTTGAGGGTCTGCTTACATTTAGAAAGTACAAATTTGGACAGAGATCAAATTTCTGGGCCATGTTGTCATAACAACCTAAGTTCTGCAGGACCTAAAATAACTCATACAAAATGTGATAAGGTCATGGACTTAAGATGGTCTATACCCAATGCACATTATACTCTGCTTTTTTACGTGAAGAACAGTGACATAAAAGAGTTAAAGGGGGGATAAGGCCACAAAAACCATGGTTGCCCCAATATTTAACTGGAGTAGGCTGAGGTCCTTGAGGATTGACCCTGTGTCCTGCTGATTTTCTCTGCAGTGACTAACACTGTGCATCATAATGCATAGGGAACATTTCACAAAAGCTTGCTAAGTGATAGACTAAATGAAAAACTGAAGAAATGAAAAGTAATGAGATTGATTCTTTCTATGACTCATGAATTGGCTCAGAAGCCATTGGCTCCGAAGAAACTCAGTTGAAGAGTTCCAAAAATGCAGCATCGTTGACCTAAGCGTGTGGTCTCTATAGAACACATATTGAGCTGTAGAATGTGGCATTGCTATCCATCAAGTAGCCATCTTTCAGACTACCAGGCTAGAAACTTTAAAAGCTCACATGAGTCATCCACCGTTCTTCCACTCCACATCTAAGCAGTCATTAATTCCTGCCAGGTTTACCTCAGGAATAGCCTCAGCCCACAGTGCCTCATTGTCTAATATCTAGACAATAGACTCCAGTCTCTCCCGTTTGCAATCAATCCTTCCCCCATCTCCCCAAAGTTATTCCCCTGTAACCAGTATATTAAGCAAAATGGACTTGGGATGGCTCAACAGAAAGCACTTGTCCTATCTTATAACCGTGCTGTGGTTTGAATGTGTCCCCTGAAATTCACATGTTGGAAATGTAATCCCCAATGCAATGATATTGAGAGGTGGGACCTTTAAGCAGTGATTAGGTCATGAGGGCTCTGTTCTCATGGATGGATGAAGGTCATTATTGAGGGAGTGGGTTTGTTACTGTCAGAGTTGGTTCCTGATAAAGGGATGATTTCAGCCCTCTGCCCTCTCCTCTCTCCCTCCTTCCCTCTCTTCCTCTCTTGCATGCATGGGTCCATGCTGTCTTACCTTTCTACCTTCTGCCATGGGATGATGCAGCAAGAAGGTCCCTGCTAGGCTGGATGTGTTGGTTCACACCTGTAATCCCAGCACTTTGGGAGGATGAGATGGGAGGATCTCTTAGTGCAGGAGTTTGAGAGCAGCCTGGGTAACACAGTGAGACCTCATCTCTACAAAAAATAAAACAAATTTAGCTGAGTGTAGTGGCATGTGCTTGTAGTCCAAGCTACTCTGGAGGCTGAGGTGGCAGGATTGCTTGAGCCCAGGAGGTCAAGGCTATAGTGAGCTGTTATTGCACCACTGCACTCCAGCCTGGGCAACAGAGCAAGACCCTGTCTCAAAAAAACCAGAAGAAAGACGGTTATTTGATCAGTGTGGGCCCCTTGGACTTCCTAGCTTCCAGAACTGTAAGAAATAAATCTCTACTCTTTATTAATTACTCAGTTTCAGGTATTCTGTTACAGTAGCACAAAAAGACTGTCGCTCCTTTCTCAAATCTTTCTTCCCTACCCATCCATGGTTTTTTCTTTTTTCTTCTGAGATAGGGTCTCACTCTGTCATGCAGGCTGGAATGCAGTGGTGCAATCACAGCTCACTGTAGCCTTGACCTCTTGGGCTCAGGTGAGCCTCCAACCTCAACCTCCCAAGTAGCTTGGACCACAGGTGTGCACCACCACACCCAGCTAATTTTTGAACTTTTTTTTTTTTTTTGTAAAGACAGGGTTTCCTCATTTTACTCAGTCTGGTCTCCAACTCTCCAGCCCAAGTGATCTGCCCACCTCAGCCTCCCAAAGTGCTGGGATTATAGGCGGGAGCCACCGCATCCGGCCCTATCCATGGTTTCTGTTTATCATCAGGTATTGAAAAGTTCAGTCCAATCTAATATCACAGTTTTAATTTCTTACCCAAATGAAAGTTCTCCCTTTCATTAGTGTGAGCAAACTTAGACTTGCAAGCATACAGGGAAGAAGGGAGTTCCAGTCATTTTCTTCTTTTTGTTTTACCTCCTCTTGCACTAGCTATGCCCAGGAGAGAGGAGATTGAAGAAACAGAGGCCAGGCCCTCAGCGGCTCTTGCAGTTGTAATCACAGCACCCTCAGTGAGTAGCAGATGTAATGGGTATTTCTCTAGTGAGGTGCTTTTGAGAATTTGTTCCTCCTTTGGCCCTCCTACTAAGTATTCCCTTGGCTTGGACAGTGCCCATTTTAGCTAAGCTCTTTCTTTTTCTTTCTTTCTTTCTTCTTTTTTTGAGGTGGAGTTTCAGTCTTATTACCCAGGCTGGAGTGCAATGGCGTGATCTTGGCTCACCACAACCTTCACTTCCTGGGTTCAAATGATTCTCCTGCCTTAGCCTTCAGAGTAGCTGGGATTACAGGCACCCACCACCACACCTGGCTAATTTTGTATTTTTAGTAGAGATGGGGTTTCTCCATGTTGGTCAGGCTGGTCTCAAACTTCCAACCTCAGGTGATCTGCCTGCATTGGCCTCCCAAAGTGCTGGGATTACAGGCGTAAGCCACTGTGCCCAGCCCAGCTAACCTCTTCCATTCTCCCCTTTATGACTTGAATACCAGTTGACTGCCCTGTATAGTGTTTCTTATGTTGGAATCATCCAGAAGGTCCTCTTAAGATAGGGTCTGCAAGATGACTCAAGCCCAGCTTTCTTCCTCGTGTCCACCTGGTACAAACTTCCCCTCTGTTTCTGCAAGTATGGCTGGTTCCTTCTGGGACCCCTGGCTTTGCTCTATTGCCACCCACCAGCCTTCTACTGAAGAATTTTTTCCAGTGATATCAGAAGGCAGTCTCTCCATCCCTTCTCTTAGGAAGCCTGGAGATTGGTGAAGGTCCACTCATGGCAGAACTGGCATGAGGCCACTCTCTTTGCAAGTCCTGCCTAGACAGTCTTGTACCTCACTTTGGATGTAGAGGGGAGGCTGAAACCTATTGTTCTCAGCTTGGAGCCTCAGCCAAAACTGAGAAAGGAAAAGCCCTATTTAACATGCTGTTGCATTCCTTTAAAAACATCACATATTGTTTTGTTTTGTTTTAATTAACTGTTCCAACTTTTTTTTTCTTTTTTTTTGAGACGGACTCTTGCTCTTGCCCAGGCTGGAGTGCAATAACGTGACCTTGGCTTATTGCAACCTCCGCTCTCCAGGTTCCAGTGATTCTCCTGCCTCAGCCTCCCGAGTAGCTGGGATTACAGGTGTGGGCCAACATATCTGGCTAATTTTTGTATTTTTAGTAGAGACAGGATTTCGCCATGTTGGCCAGGTTGGTCTCGAATTCCTGACCTCAGGTGATCCACTCACCTCTGTCTCCCAAAGTGCTAGGATTACAGGCGTGAGCCACCACACCCGGCCCTAACGGTTCCAAGTTTATGATGTTTGATTTTTGAAGTCCAGACTCAGAATAGACATCTAAGTGAATCACTAAACCCCCAGAATTTTGCAAATGAAGAAGCAAAACCCAGGGAAGTTTGCTGACTTATGGAAGATCACACAGCTGGTAATGATTGAACCAGAATTTGATCCTAGATCTTTGGCTTCCAGATCTTATGTTCTTCCTACCACATTGTCCTCCCTAAAATGCCTCTCCTTTAAAGGTACCAGAGACATTTGCTCCTGATAAAGCTACTTGTATGTAAGGGTCACCTGAAAATAATATAAACTTTTAATGATTTTTTAAAAGCCTAGCACTGGGTGCAGTGGTATATGCCTGTAGTCTGAGCTACTCAGGAAGCTAAGCACAGCCCAGGAGTTCAAATCCGGCCTGGGCAACATAGCAAGACCCCCATCTCTTTATTTAAAATAAAAGCCTATGAACTAAATGCTGTGATTATGGTGATTATGGATGATTTTAATTTTTGGTTTATCTACGTTTTCTAAGCTTTCTATGAGAATTATATATTTCTTGTTTCCTATGATCCATGTTAGAGGGAAAAAAAAAAAGAGAATTATATATTTCTTTTATTGCAAGAAAACAAAACAGGCCAGGCACAGTGGCTCAGATCTGTAGTCCCAGCACTTTGGGAGGCCGAGGCAGGTGGATCATGAGGTCAGGAGTTCGAGACCAGCCTGGCCAATATGGTGACACCCAGTCTCTACTAAAAATACAAAAATTAGCTGGGAGTGGTGGTACCACGCCTGTAGTCCCAGCTACTTAGGAGGCTGAGGCAAAGAATCACTTGAATCCGGGAGGCAGAGGTTGCAGTGAGATGAGATTGCACCGCTGCACTCCAGCTTGGGCAACAGAGCGAGACTCCATCTCAAAAAAAAACACAACATATAAAATTACTCTTTTTCATGTAAGTTTCTATTTTTAGAAAGAAATTCCATATAAATGAAAACAAAACTGCATCTATCCAGTTTTGGAAAGTCTGTTAGAGTAGAATAGTAAGACCTGATTTACAGTCCTGGCTCTTGCTAACTGTGTAACCTTGAGTTAGTCCCTTGACCCTTGAGATTTATTTTATTAAATGTATGGGGAGCCTGGATGGTATAAAATCTAAGCTATTTTCTAATTCTGAAAAAAAAATTTTTTTCTTAGAAGGCTTGTAAGGAGCAATTATGAAAACTTACATTAAAAAGTCTCAAATAAAGCTTCATGTACAGTTACAGCAATAAAGGACCATGACTTCTCATTCTCTACCACAATCCTTCCAGTCAAGTGAGATCAGCTTCATCATTTTACCCAAGCAAAGCACTTCTCACTTTGAAGACCCTGGAAGTTTTCACTGATCAAGTCCCACCTCCTCCATGAAGTCCCCGACTACTCCAGTCCTCATCGGCCCACCTTCCAGTCCCTACAGACTTTGAGCCTACACTACACCATTTAGCTAATCATTTGATGCTCTTCTGTGTTGCACACTGTGATTTCTTGTGTATTCAACTTTTATTTAAGAGACAGAGTCTTGCTCTGTCACCCAGACTGGAGCACAGTGGCATGATCCTAGCTCCCTGTAGCCTCGAACTACTGGGCTCAAATGATCCTCCTGCCTCAGCCCCCCCGAGTAGGGACTACAAATGCATGCCACCATGCCTCGCTAATTTTTTCTTATTTTGCATTTTGTACAGATGGGATCTTGCTATGTTGCCCAGACTGATCTCAAATTCCTGAGCTCAAGCAATCTTCCTCAAGCATTGGGATTACAGGTATGAGCCACTATGCCCAGCCTGTATTAGACTTTTTTCTCCAAGGCATTGCCTGCAGACAGCAGCCATGCTAGATGTCTCTGTTTTCCCCCTACCATTGCTCAATATAGGCTGAGCCCTCCCGGGACCCTCTGTGTACGTTTGTTAGTGTGAAGTGTCTGTTAGAAGGAGGGGGGTCTAAAAGGTTCAATTAGAGACTCAAGGTCTGTGGGGTTCCCAGCTGTCCTTGGAGCAAGTTAACCTCCATAGCCAGTCTACGGTTTAGGAGACAGTGAAGTTGATTCCTTTTCCTCCAGCTTCCT
Source organism: Ateles fusciceps (assembly GCA_036589455.1). Lineage (NCBI taxonomy): Eukaryota > Metazoa > Chordata > Mammalia > Primates > Atelidae > Ateles > Ateles fusciceps. The sequence continues at coordinate 4,709,194 of JAZHEH010001737.1, forward strand.
TTGGGTCTTTCCCCAACCTGGCCTTGGCCAAGGCTGACTCTGGGTTGCTTTTCTGTTGCTGCTCCTCCCTGGAATTGGACCCAGAGTTTGAACCTCCCCCTGGAAAAGGGATCACAAGTCTCTCCTTACACTGCTGGCTCCAGGTCACCTTCCGTAGGCCAGGCCTAGAGGGTGGAGTCAGCCAGAGCACTAATCTATCTGGGCCTCTTGGCTGAGAATGCCAAAACACTCACCATCAGCTTTGCTATTTTCTCTCTCCCCCAGGACCTGGGGAGAAAGGAGGAAGAGCTGCTTCTCTTGTCACTCTCTTTGGCTGGCCTCATCCATTCCTCTTCCATCCTGCACGCCTCCTCCTCTCTCTGTGCCACAGTCCCCATTTTCTTCTGCCTGACCACTGTCCCTATGGCAGTCTTTCTGACTTCCAGAGTTCATTTTCAGGCCTCTCTCTTCACCCCCTTCTCCTTTACCGCGTAGACCCAGCTCAGGCCCTCCTGTCAGCCCACCTTTCTGTTTCTGCCTGTTTCTACTGTTCTCTGTACACAGAACCAACGGGGCAGGGAGGTGGTGCCACCTTTGTGGGCCAGGCAGGGAGCTGGGTGATTTTTAAGCGTTTTTCTCATTTTAAGGGCTAGGTGACAGAATGGTTGCCTGACGTCGCACTTCAGAGGCTGGTCTGGGTCTCCCGACAGGAGTCGTCTCACTCTCTGGCCCACAGAACTGGGGGCGAGATGGTGGCAGTGCTGGCATCAGACCTCGACGTTAGGGAAATAGATGCGGCCCTCCGAAGTAGGCCGCGCCTGCGCCGTTGCTCAGTGAGGAGCTCTCCCGTCAGCCCTTTCGAGCTCACCGCCTCAAGTCGCACATCCAAAGTGAAATGTGGGTGTTTTAATCACTGAAGAGAATCCTTAATACTGCTCCTTCAGCACAGAGCCATCTCTCCCGTGCCAGGAACCGCAGGGAGCCTATTGCTTTCCGTCCTGAACTGGATCCAGAAGCGTTAGGTGAGGCTCAGTACAATTTTCAGTTGTTATCATGGGAGGCCCTTAGAGACGCTTCTCAATTCTAGCAATTAGCCACACAGGGGTCAACCAAGTGTTCTCAGCTCTAATTAACAGCTGTGTTGAATCTGGGACACATACAATTCCTTTGGGGATGCGCTCTTCAAACAGAAACAAAGCCAGAATAGCAAGCGCTTTCCTCCTTATCAGAGGCTATGAAGTCTGAAAATGACTGCTGAGGGGATTCTTAATGAAAATACCGGGAAGCTGAGTGGCCTCTGGGCTGAATGTATGAATTTAAAGGCAAAAAGACAATCTCAGCTGACTATGAAGTTATTTAGTAGGGCTCTGGGAGGCTCCAGGGAGTGCTGGGGGAATTAGGTGCCTCTGAGCTCCACTCCCGGAGCCCAGTACACCCAGCAGGCTACATGATAATCATCACCACACAAATCAAAGGCTTGCTCTCTGGCTTCAAAAGGAAAAGGAACAGGAACAGGATACTTTGTGTTGGGACTCCTGCTCTGAGCGGGAACTATGCTGATGCCTGTTCAAGTTGTTCCCTGGGTATTTTGGCTTCTTGCCCTGCCTGACAGCTGCAGGAGTTCTGTAAGAAATCTGAGGGAGAATTTCCTTTGCAACCATGACTGAGAACCCAGGATCAAGAGCTTTGCAGACTGAAAAGACATTACCCTTCAAATATCCCAAGCCATCTATTAGGGTCAGCAAGCAGCCGGCAAAGCGGGGCAGCTGGCGGTCCAGCCCTGGGTGGAGAAAATGGATTCCATCGGGAAACAGCCAGTTGAACTTTTCTTTACTCACTGAGAGCAAATGCACAGAGGCATTTAAAAATAAGTACATGTTCATACTGGAATATTTCATGTGAACGGAAACCTTACCTAAGGCCCCAGATGAGCAAATGTTAACTTTGTGTCACATTTACTTCACAACTTTTTCTAAATAATTTGCGTATAGATTAGAACCTACCCCTCCTTCCCCCTGGCCCCACTCCCCACCCCCATCCTGAGGTTAGCAGGTATTTTTCTATGTAAACCACAACCAGGGGTTTATAATCCTTTTTTTTTTTTTTGAGATGAGGTCTCGCTCTGTCACCAGGCTAGCACAATCTCGGCTCACTGCAACTTCCGCCTCCCGGGTTCAAGCAATTCTCCTGCCTCAGCCTCCTGAGTAGTTGGGACCACAGGTGAGCGCCACCACACCCAGCTAACTTTTGTATTTTTAGTAGAGATGGGGTTTCACTGTGTTGGCCAGGATGGTCTTGATCTCCTGAGCTCGTGATCAGCCCACCTCAGCCTCCCAAAGTGCTGGGATTACAGGGGTGAGCCACCGCACCTGGCCTATATTTTTACTCCATACTGATGCATCTATAAACAATGATATCCTCCTCTCCGTTTTTGAAATATAAGTGGTATCATTTTGTACCTCTCTTTTGCAAAGTGTTTTTATTTCCCTCACCATGTTTCAGAATCAGCCTCATTAATACATGTAAATCTTTGAAAATTTATTTATTTATTTTTTGAGACAGAGTCATGCTCTGTTGCTCAGGCTGGAGTGCAGTGACACAATCTCGGCTCATTGCAACCTCTGCCTCCTGGGTTCAAGCAATTCTTCTGCCTCAGCCTCATGAGTAGCTGGGACTACAGGCACATGCCACCATGCCTGGCTAATTTTTGTATTTTTAGTAGAGACAAGGTTTTGCCATGTTGGCTAGGCTAGTCTCGAACTCCTGACGTCAGGTGATCCTCCCAGCTTGGCTGCCTAACATGCTGGGATTACAGGTGTGAGCCACTGTGCCCAGTCAATACATGTAAATCTAGCACATTCATTTTTAACTTTAAAAATATATTTTATTATATGACTATATCAAAAGGTATTCATCCATTCTCTTATTGATAGACATTAATTTAATTTGGGGGGTAATCACAAACATTGTTGCAATGAATAGTTTTGTATGTTTCTCTTGGGGGGATGTGGGAGATTTTTTTTCTCTAGGGAAATCATTCTCAAAGTTTTGCTTTTGGGATTGTTTTATGTTGTTAAAATTATCAAGGACTCCAAGTAGCTTTTGTTGACATGGATTATATCCATTGATATTTATAGTGTTCAAAGTTAAAACTGAGAAATTTGAAAATATTTATTATTTCATTAAAAAATCATAAACCCATCATATTTTAACACAAATAACATGCTTTTTAATGAAAAATAACTATATTTTGCCAAACCAAGAAAATTAATGTGAAGAGGGGCATTGTTTTATGTTTTTGTAAATCTCTTTCATGTCTGGCTTAATAGAAGTCAGCTGCAAGTCTCATATCTGCCTCTGCCTTCAATGTGTTGCAACATGTTTTCTGGTTAAAGTATATGAAGAAACACAGGCCTCACACAGATATGCAGTTGTGAAAGAATAGTATTCTAATAGCCTCTATAATTTGGGATATTCTTTATCAAAAAAACTAAATAAAAAGTTAGCAAATAATAGTTTCTTAAAGATTAGTTGCAATGTTGGAAACTGAAATTGTATCAATATACTTCTTATACTCTATTATATTAAAACCTTTCGATCTTTCTTGATCATTTAGAAAATATTGGTTCACCGAATTATACATGTCTTACAAATATTGACAGATTTTATTCTACATATCAAAAACCCACATTTACTTAAAGCACCACTGATTTAATCATAAAGGTTTTTAAAAATTGGGAAACCATCAAGTTCATGGTACTGGACATAAGTTTTCCAAAAATCTAATTTTTGCTTGAAAGCTCAAAATGTATCACTGGCAACAGATGCAGTCAGTCGCTTTCCTTGAAGTGACAGGCTCATTTTGTTCATTTTTTTGAGAAAAATGCCTGCCAAATTCTCAAGTCTGAAAAACTATAGTTTGTCAGTCTTTCTTTCAAGTTAAAATGGTGTTCGGGGGAAAAAGTGGCTAGTTCAGCTCATAGCCCAAAACAATGCACAAGCATTTTTCCTTGCGAGAAGAACCATCAGTCCTTGGCGTGCAAAAGTGCTTTCTGTGTCTTTCCCATTTCATTACACAGAACATTAAATATTAAAAAGACATGTACTCAAGAGGCCAGGTGCGGTGGCTCACGCCTGTAATCCCAACACTTTGTGAGGCTGAAATGGGAGGATCACTTAAGGCCAGGAGTATGAGACCAGCCTGGTCAACATACTGAGACCCCATCTCTATTCAATTTATTTATAATAAATTATAAATAATAAAGATAATAAATTATAATAGTTTATTATTAAATAATAATAAATAAAATAAAATTTAAAATAATAAGACATCTACTCAAGAGCTGAGACGTAGTAAGTTTCGCCAGTGATTTTTGCTGCTTCATCTGAGTTGTTGGAGGCTCAGCGTGGACACACTTGAGAGTTGAAAACTCCAGGAGGGTTCAGTCTTGGTGGGGCCCCACACTTTTATGAGCTTTACTTCCAGGAGCCCTCCACAGTCTCATGGTGAACACTGGAGATGAATCCCCCTGTTCTTCTGGCAGGGAGAGGGGCAAAGTAACCCTTTTGAAATATTCTCAGAACATTCTATTCTCCTTCACAAGGCCAGCCCTCAAGAGAAACTGTTTTAGCAAAGCCTAGCTGACTGTGGTTTTAGCAGAGACTGACTAACCTGAAGGAGGGGAAATCCTCAATTCTGGCCCCTCTAGCCTTCTTGTGTTACTTAAGGAGGGAATTAAAAGAAAACAAAGCTGAGAAGAACTTGTGAAGGTCAGGACATGGGGCACAGACTCACTAAAAGTCTGAGACCTAATCCTAGGTCTATAAAACCCATCCCTTCTTCCAACACCTTCCCAACACATCATCAGGGCTCCTGTAAGGTAACGGAAATACAGCTGAACGAGTGGCATGCCTTAGACACTACTTAAGAAGTCTCTAGGGAAAACCTAAAGCCAACAGGGGATGGAAAAACAAAGATACCAGAGGAAATGTTAGCCTCTGACACCTACAGCTGCAGCAAACAGAAAATAAAGCCTAACTCCCAACTAGATCAACAAAAAACCTCGCATGAAAGGGCTGTCCACCTCAGTTCCTTTTAATCAATATCACGTCTGGTTTACAACAAAAAATTACAAGGCATGATAAGATGCAAAAACACAGTTTGAAGAGACAGAGAAAGCATGGAAACCAGAATTCGGATATGGCAGAGATGTTGGAATTATCAGACGGGGAATTTAAAAACAATTATGATTAACGTGCTATGATAGTTTCATTTCTGTGGTTCTAATCTGACCCATCTCGTTTGATTCTTGTGCTGATCTCCAGTACAAAGTTAAATGGAAGTCGGGATAGCAGACATCTTTGTCTTTTTTTCCCTGAATTTAAAAATGTTTCCAAAATTTCACTGTTTTTTTCTTTTCTTTTTTTTTTTTTTTTAGATGGGGTCTCAGTCTGTCACACAGGCTGGAGTGCAGTGAAGCAGTCACGGCTCACCACAGCCTTGACCACCTGGGCTCAAGCCATTCTCCGCCACTTTCTTTGTATTATTATTATGTAATAATACTCTTTCCACAAGTAATATATTTTCTTTAATGTTTACTCTGTTAATAGTAATACTGGCATATCTGATTTTTAAGAGATATGTATTTTCCTCATTTTTTTCATCGCTTTGCTATCATCACTAAATGGCGGGGCATTATTATTTTTTTAAATTCAATCTGAGAATTGTAGACTATGTTTTTGTCAAGACAGCATCTCGCTTTGTTACCCAGGCTGGAGTGCAGTGGTGCAATCATAGCTCACTGCAACTTTGACTTCCTGCACTCCAGTGATCCTCCCATCTCAGCCTCCTGAGTAGTTAGGACCACAAGCATATGCCACCACACCTGGCTAAATTTTTCTGTAGAGATGGGATCTCACTATGGGATCTCTCGCAGATTGGCCTCAAATTCCTCCGAGCTCAAACAATCTTCCGACCTTGGCCTCCCAAAGTGCTGCGATTACAGGCATGAGCCACCCTGCCCAGCCTGTATACTTTTAATAGACAGAAATAATCTCTCTTCTTTCAGTTTGATCACTGATATACTTGGTATTAATTTTAGCAAGTTATTTTGTATTTTCTGTTTGCCAGACTCATTGTTTGCTTCTCTTTTCTCTTTCCTGTCATCTATTGTTTTGATTCTTTTTTTTTTTTTTTTTTTTTTGAGATGGAGTCTTGCTCTGTAGCCCAGGCTGGAGTGCAGTGGCATGATCTTGGCTCACTGCAACCCCCCCCTCCCAGGTCCCAGTTCAAGCAATTCTCCTACCTCAGCCTCCCAGCTAGCTGAGATTACAGGCACAAGCCACCATGCCCAGCTAATTTTTGTATTTTTTAGTAGAGATGGAGTTTCACCATGTTGGCCAGTCTGGTCTTGAACTCCTGACCTCATGATCCACCCACGTCAGCCTCCCAAAGTGCTGGGATTACAGGCGTGAGCCACTACACTCGGCTTGTTTCGATTCTTTTAAGTCTTCTTTTCTTCTTTGTTGGCTCAGAAGTTACATATTCTATATCTGTATTTTTAGAGGCTTTTTTGCTATTGTTAATATTTAACATGTACATTTGCCTTAACAATGCTTAAACTTACTCAAGAGTTCTATCCTCTTGATAGACCAAGCCTATTGGCCAGGCTGTTCTCAAACTCCTGACCTCAAGTGATCCGCCCACCTCAGCCTCTCAAAGTGCTAGGATTACAGGCATGAGCCACCACACCCTTATATTCTTTAAATTTGATCTCCCCCTATTTCCTATTTGATATGTTATTCTTGATTGGTATTTTACTTACCAATCAATAATTTCTGATGTTTCTATAATTTCAATTGTTTCTAACCCCAAATTGCTTTTCAATATTATTACTGTTGTTTTTACAATTAATATTTGTACAGAGTTAGTTTACATGTTTAACCATTTATCTCTTAACTTTTTTTTTTTTTGCATCTCACTTCATCATTTTTATTTTCATTTTTTCTTCTGGTACTCCAGGAAGAAACAATTTTCATAAATTTTCATAGATCTCCAGTGATACCCTGTGAATAATAAACATTTTTTATTTCTCTGAAAATATTTTCATTTTAGCCTTATTTTAAAAGATACTTTAGTTATGAATATGATATTAGCCTAAATAGTTATATTCTCTTAGTTCTTTGAAGATATCATCAAGTCTGTGAGATGCTATTGCTGCTGATGAGAAATCTGTTGTCAGTCTAATAGTTATTATTTTGTAGTCATATGTCTTTTGTCTTTGGTTGCTTTTGAGACTTTATCTCTGATATTCTGTAGTTTTACCATTATTTGTGTGTGTTTTTCAGCTTGTTCCTTCAATGTAAGGACTTAGATCTTTTTTATAAATATGGAAACATTTGATCTATTATTTCTTTAAACATTGCCTAGCCCTCTATCTTCTCCTTCAGGAACTCCTATTAGAGGTAAATAGTATTTTCTGATTATGTCCTGTATATCTCTTAACTTTTCTCATACATTTACCATTCCCTTTAATTCCTTTGTACTGGATTCTCTGTGATTTATTCAAATCTGTTCTTCAGTTAAGAAATTCTCTCTTCAGCTATGTCTAACCTGCTGCTTAACTTGTTTAAATTTTTCATTTCAGTGATTGTCATTTTTATTTCTTAAAATTTTATCTGTATTTTAAAAAAACCTGCCTAGGTTTTTTTTAGTATGGTTTCTTTTTTCCTTACATGTCTTTAATCATTTATTTAATTCATACTTCACCAGTTTTATAAGCATGTTTATGTGTGTACATGTGCATGCAGTTTTAAGAAATTTTATTGCATGTATACCTTTGGGAGTTTTTTTTTTTTTTTTTTTTGAGACAGGTCTCACTCTGTCACCCAGCCTGGAGTGCTGTGTCATGATCATGGTTCACTGTAGCCTCAACCTTCCCAGTTCAAGCAATTCTCCTGCCTTAGCCTCCTGAGTAGCCAGGACTACAGGTGCATGCCACCACACTTGGCTAATTTTTTTGTGCTTTTTGTAGAGACAGGGTTTCACCATGTTGCCCTGGCTAGTCTTGAACTCCTGGGTTCAAGATCCGCCTTACCTCCCAAAGGTGAGCCACCATGCTCGGCCACATGTATGTCTTTGTGTAACCACCACCACAATCAAGATACAGAACTGTTCTATCACCACAAGGCTCCACATGCTTCCCCTTTAGATCCATAAGCACTTGCCTCATACTTCCACTTTATCCCCAACCCTTGGCAACCACTAATCCATTCTCTGTTTGTATAATTTTCTTCCTTTTTTTTTTTTTTGAAGCGGAGATTCACTCTTGTTGCCTAGGCTGGAGTGCAATGGCGTGATCTCAGCTCATTGTAACCTCTGCCTCCCAGGTTCAAGCAATTCTCCTACCTCAGTCTCCTGAGTAACTGGGATTACAGGCATGTGCCACCATGCCCGGCTAATTTTTTGTATTTTTAGTAGGGACAAGGTTTCTCCATGTTGGCCAGGCTGGTCTTGAACTCCTGACCTCAGGTGATCCACCCACCTTGGCCTCCCAAAGTGTTGGGATTATAGGCGTGAGCCACAGCGCCCAGCCATTATTTCAAGAATGTTATATGAGTGGAATAATACAGCATATAATCTACGGAGATTTGCTTTTTTTAGTCAGCATAATTCCCTAGAGATTCATTCAAGATCTATGTAGCAATAATTTACTCCATTTATTTATATATTTAGAGACAGAGTCTCACTCTGTTGCCCAGGCTGGAGTGCAGTGGCACCATCTTGGCTCACTGCAACCTCTGCCTCCTGGGTTCAAGTGATTCTCCCACCTCAGCCTCCCAACTAGCTGGGACTACGGGTGTGCACCAAAACGCCAAGCTAATATTTGTATTTTTAGTAGAGATGGGGTTTCACCATTTTAGCCAGGCTGGTGTTGAACTTCTGACTGCAAGTGATCCGCCTGCCTTGGCCTCCCAAAGTGCTGGTACTATAGGCATGAGCCACCGCACCCAGACCTCTATTTATTTTCAAATGAAATATATGTTCATATCTTTTGCCCATTTTAAAATTGGATTTTAATTTTATTTCTTTTTTTTTTTTTTTACTGTTGAGTTTGGAGAGTTCCTGCATGTTCTAGATACAAGTACTTTGTTGGACACATGGTTTGCAAATATTTTCTTCCAGTCTATGGCTTATCTTTTAATCACCCTCACAGAAGTTACAGAGCAGAAGTTTTAGAAGTTTTAAATTTTGATGGGATCCAATTTATCAATTTTTCCTTTTATGAACCATTCATTTGATGTCAACTCCTTAATAATTGTAACCTAAATAGATATTTCAGTTAGTAAGTAGTCTCCTTCCGATTTGCTGTCATAGCTAGTTCTTAGGATACGAATTGGTCCCATTGTTGTGCATATGAGCGCTCCCTCGTGCTGCTTCATTGATTCATCTCTTTTATATTTTATGAACTTTTGAAAAAGGTGTTCTTTTTCCTTCATCTTAGTGCCCCGAACTGTGAGTGTCACTCTGTTTTAATGTTTCCTCTTTCCAGGACTTAAGAAATTTACAGATCCTGGACCAGTTTGGGGATTTCTGTACTTGAAAGGCATGAAACATGTGGACCCAACTTCCTCATTTGGTCAGTCTGGGGTTTTTCCCCTACTGGAGACGTTATTCATCTCATATCAGGTACAGAGCCACTTTGTAACTTTTGTGGACCATTGGGATAATTTTTAAAATTTTCTCATCATGGACTTAACAAGAGCTAAGCAAGACTTAAGCAGAATCCCAGTTCCAACACCTTGTCAAGTCCGTAGCCCTGTGGTTTTTTGCCCCTGTGTGACTGTTTAATTGCCAACCTCCAGCCCTAAGATCCAATATCTACTTTTCCAGTTTACTACAGCATAATTGGATTTACTGCACTAATTTGGTTCACTCTTTGTTTTTGGCATTTGTGGTTTCCATTTTTTTTTCTTTTTTTCTTTCTTTCTCTCAATCTTGACTATGTAATTAAATTTTCATATTATTTTATAAAGCATTTTAGTATACTTATAGTGAGAGTTAGTTCACATTAGCTTAATATCCCATGTTGTCTAAACCAAAACAATCCATATAAGTGTTTTAATCTTGAAGAAAATTACATATAATTTGAGTATAGAGAATGAAAACTTAAGAATAAAAAAAAAGAGAGACAGATAAGATAAACAGTGAAGTTAAAACGAAATATTTGACAGGGAAGCCCCTAATATTTCTCTATCCATTAAGGTACAGGTTTGGACAGAAAGCACGAAATTTTCTTTGATCTTTCTGATTGTTTTTTTTCACTGATCTCATTTCTACCGCCCTTCCCTTTAATAGACTTTTTCCCTTTGATTTCCCAGGATATGCTCAATGTAAAGTGTTCTGGCCTTCTTCTGAGCTTTGTTTTCTGAATTTTCCTCCTCACACCCTCTCATCCCCAATCCTGAGTTATAATTTTAGACCTCTTGATCTAACTTGACAACTAGTTTCTGATTACCCAGCCATTTCCCATGCCTGTCATTGGCCAGGATAAACCAGGCTTATCTCAACAATTCCAGTGCTAATTTTATATCTTTAATCCTCAAATTGCTTGCTGTTCTTAGTCCCCAACATTTTCATGCCAAAAAGTTTGCATCAAGTTAGTCTCTTTATGGAGAGAAGGTTGACAAATGGAAGGAATGTGGGCAATTCTCTATTACCATAATTAAAGTGGAAGTAGAAAGGCCTTGTGTTGTGAAATAAAACCATTTCTTCATTCTCATATTTAGTTTTTTTCAAGTCCACACATATTTCTACTTCTCTATTTTGTGTAAACAATGGTGCTTCCTTTTTTTTTTTTTTTTTTTTTAAGAGATAAAATCTCTGTCACCCAGGCAGCCTCACCTTGAACTCCTGGGATCAAGCAATCCCACTGCCTCATCTTCCCTAGTAATGGGACTTCAAGACAAGCCACTGTGCCTGGCTATTTTTTTTATTTTTAATTTTTAGAGATTGGGCTCTCACCTTATTGCCCAGGCTGGTAATTCTGATTGAAATCCTCCAAAAGATTTTTATTGCATTTAGATTGAAGTTTAAATTTCTCACCGTGGCCTACAAGGACTTGCATGATCTGGACCTTGCGTAGTCTTCATACTCAACTCTGTGTCTTCCCTTCAATGGGTAGATTCAACTATTCTTTTATTTCTAGACATTTTTATTAGATAATTATAATTTTAGATATTGGTTCTGGTTTAATGCTTTGTTTTTCTTCTTTGTAAACTCTAATTTTCCATATGTTAGATCTTCTCTGCTGATCTCCTATATGTACTACTCTGAATCAATTTTAAATAAATGGATATCACTTCAACTCAAGCATGTACTAAATTCCAAGTATGCTAGAATGTACCCTAGTCAGTGATTTTTTAAAAGGGATCACACATGGTTCATTTTGTTTTCTATGAGCTGATGATTATATAGAAGCAGCTCATATGGAGAAAACAACTTGAGACTGGGCATGTTGCCTCATGCCTGTAATCCCAGCACTTTGGGAGGCCAAGGTGAGCAGGTTGCTTGAGCCCATGAATTCAAGACCAGCTTAGGTGACATAGCAAAGCCCTGTCTCTACATAAAATACCAAAAAAGAAAAAATTAGCTGCTGTCGTAGCATGCCTATAGTCTCAGCTACTCGGGAGGCTGAGGCAGGAGGATCACTTGAGCCTATGAGGTCAAGGCTGCAATGAGCCAAGATTGTGCCACTGCACTCAAGTTTGGGTGAATAATGAGACTTCATCTCAAAAAAAACAGAGAGAGAGAGAGAGAAAACAGCTTGATAAAAAGTGAAGGTGTCAATAATAGGTGAGTAACTACTAAAACAGAGATAAAGGCATTAGGTGATATAGAATCAAACTGTGTAGCCAATAACAATAAGAAAGGCTACTTATAAAATCCAGAAAATCCAGGCTTAATGGGCTCTGTGGAAGAAACCTTATCTTTTCTATTCATTTATCAATGTTCGCATTGATCTTTAATACTTATTGACATTATATTTAGACTTCATATTTTCTTATTTTTATGCTACTTTATGTGGTTTGAATGTTTATGTGCACCCCCCATTCCAGAATTCATATTTTGAAACCTCATACCCAATGTGTGGCTATTTGGAGGCGGGGCCTTTGAGTGGTGATTAGGTCACGAGGGCAGAATGCTCATGAGTAGAATTAACGCCCTTATGAAAAAGGCTCCAGAGAGATCCCCACCCCTTCTGCCGTGTGAGGTTACAACAAGAAGATGCCCTTTCTTTCTTTTTTTTTTTTTTTTGAGACAAAGTCTCGCTCTGTTGCCCAGGCTGGAGTGCAGTGACACAATCTCAGCTTATTGCAACCTTCACCTCCTGAGTTCAAGTGATTCTCCTGCTTCAGCCTCCTGAGTAGCTGGGATTACAGGTGCGTGCCACCACACTTGACTAATTTTTGTATTTTTAGTAGAAACAGGTTTCACCATGTTGACCAGGCTGGTCTCAAACTCCTGACCTCAGGTGATCTGCCCACCTTGGCCTCCCAAAGTGCTGAGATTACAGGCGTAAGCCACTGTGCCCGGCCAAGAAGATGGCCTTTCTGTGAGAAAGTGGGCTCTCGTCAGATGTAAAATCTGCTATCACCTTGATCCTGGACTTCCCAGCCTCCAGAATTATGAGCAATAAATTTCTGTTACTTATAAAGTCACTCAGTGTATAGTATTTTGTTATAGCCTCTTGAGCAGGCTAAGACACTACTGTACAAGTGTTCCCCTGGCAGATATCTGATGCTTTGTCTGTGTTCCTTCAGAATTTTGTACAAACTTCTATTATAGCACTGACTACTTGGGCTGTAAGAGAGTTTAGCTCAGTGGCCCAGAGCAGTGGCTCTAAAGTCAGACGGATACGACACAGATTCTTAGCTCTGCCACTTACTGGCTCTGTGACCTCAATCAAATTACCTGGCCTATAAGCTTCATTTTCTTTATCTGGCAAATGAGGGTAAGAATAGATTGTCACAAATGCTGAATCAGACAATGCATGTAAAGGGCTTAGTACAGTGTCTGGCACATAGTAAACATCAATTCATCTTCTTGTTTTGTTTTAAGAGATGGGGTTTCGTCATGTTGCGCAGGCTGGTCTCCAACTCCCAGGCTCAAGAGATCCACCCACCTCAGCCTCCCAAAGTGCTACATTTACAGGCATGAGCCACCGTACCCAGGCAATTCATCTTTACAGATACCTGTCTGCCTTACTGTACCATGAAGATGGGGGACCATGGTATGTTCCTTTTTGTACTCAAGTGTTTGTTGAGTGAATTTGCAGCTCTGTATAATAGTCCTTTTGCTTAACAAAAGGTCATATGCCATGTTGGTTCACTATCTAGGAGTCTTTTAAACAGAGAACAAAGAGCCTAGCCTGTGCTCTTCTGGTAAGGCATGCTTAGGTGTAAATAGTTATTGACACTTGGAACTCTTTTTAACCTATGATCTGGAAAACCTCATTAGTCTGGCTTTCTCCAAAGTTCTTGTGCCCATAATTTTTCCACAAAGTTTTCTACCGTTCCATTGAAGACATGCCTGTCGTTTTCTGGGATGGCTAATTATTTTCTTTTAAATTCACCTCTAAATCTTTATTCCAGAGCATCCTGTATGCAGCTCAAGCTATTACTATTTTGGATTTGGCACCCGTGAGGAATATCAGCATTCAATTATGGATCACATTTTCCTCTTTTCTCCAGTTGCTCCAATGTTGCATTTCCCATGAAGTTTGTTAAGAATTTAAGGAGGGAGGAAAACAACCCAGCTATCTTTCCCTTTGGCTCCTGGCACTAATTTAAATTTTCCCTTTAAAAATAATGTCTGGTGACATGGTTTGGCTGTGTCCCCACCCAAATCTCCTCTTGAATTTCCATGTATTGTGGGAGGAAACATGGTGGGAGGTAATTGAATCTTGGGGGCAAGTCTTTTCCCTGCTGTTCCCAGGATAGTGAATAAATCTCACAAGATCTGATGGATTTAAAAATGGGAGTTTCTCTGCACAGACTCTGTCTTTGCCTGCTGCCATCCATGTAAGGCATGACTTGCTCCTCCTTGCCTTCAGCCATAATTGTGAGGCATCCCCAGTCATGTAGAACTGTAAGTCCATTAAACTCTTTCCTGTATAAATTACCCAGTCTTGGGTATGTCTTTATTATCAGCTAGAAAACGGACTAATACATGTGAATATATTGATATAGGTAGAATTATGGCTATACTGGAGACATATATGTAGTTTTTTATACGGATGAAAAAGTCTGGAAAAATACATCTCAACAAGTTAACACTGGTCATCAGTGGGTGGTCATATGATCAGTGTTTAGTTTTTCTTTCTACTTCTCAACATAAGGCCTTAATGGGTTGGTTTCTTTTCTGCTTTCACTTTAGCTATGATAATTCTCTGAGACTATTAACTGTTTTCAAAGTCTGTTTTCTCATTTGTTTTAGTAGTAGGACCCTTAATTTTTAGGTGAATACAAGATGATCAGAATAAAGACTACATTTTCCAGCCTCCCTTGAAACTAGCAAGAACCATGTGTCCACCTTCTGGTTAATAGGATGCAATTAGAAATGTCATGTGCAATTTGGGGAAAGTGTCCTTGAATGCAAGATGCATTCTCCTTCCTTTCTTTTCTCCTTCTTGCTGACGGGAAACCAGATGTAATGACTAGAAGTTGAGCAACCCTTTTGGACCAGAAGAATAAAAGTCACACCCTAGGGATGGCAAACTGAAAAGCTGCAGGAGGCCTGAATCCATGACAATTCTGTGGACCTTGCCAAACTGGACTAAGACTTCTCATCTCTAGATGTTTTACATGAGAGCAACATATATGTTTAAGGAATGTTTAATTTGGGTTTTATGTTATAGATAAATCCTAACTGGTGTGAAATTAGTGTATAATTCATATTTTCCTTTGCTTCAGTCATGAAGAATTTGTATTATATGATCTTCCCCAGACACGCTTCGCGTAATTTCTGTGAGTGTACTGTCACGCTTTAATTCTTATGCAGTTTTAAGATTGTTAAATCTTGTAAATCTCTAGTTCAATGAAAACGTTAGCATGTGTTTACCAGAACACACATAAAAATTGTTCATGGCACAATCCATTGGTAATAGCAGCAATTTATTAAACCACTGATAAAAATGGTTGAATAAGTTGTGGTACATTCCTGCCATTGAGTGTTGCACAGTGGTGAAAATGAATAGAGTATGATCACAGCATTATTGATCAACCTTAGCAATATAGTATTGAGCCAAAAGAATGAGTCCTGGAAGACATATAATATAATACATTCAAAACAAAACTAGCATATTGTTTAGGCCCACACATGTGTAATAAAATATAAAGAAGAGCAAAGTATGATAAAAACAAAATGTAAGAGAATAGTTACTACTGAGAAGAATGTTGGGGGCTGGTATGGGTGGAACAGGTAGGTCGATGTAAGTTATGGAGAGCTTTTGGCTTTTGGGTTAAAAGGTGGGTTTATGAGTGGTTTATTGTATTATTATAACACAACGTAAATAAACGAAACGAGGTTTATGTAAAAACCAACGGGCCAGTCATAGCCCTTGATTCATGACACACTATTAACATGAATCAGAACTGTGATTAATCCAGTTTCGTACTTCTGAAGTTCATAAAACAATCAGACCACTTAGGAAGCTGCCTATTATGCAGGCCTGGTTTTATTTCTACAAACCAGGCAACAAGGATGGATGTGTTTCTATTTGTGTACCGAACTGTTTCCCTAACCAAGTTTTTAAAAATAAACTTTTAATTTTAGAATACTTTTAGATTTACAGAAAAGTGGCAAAGATAGGACAGAGTTCCTATAACACCCCCTACCACCACCACTTCCCCGACTGTTAACACCTTGCATTACTATAGCACATTTGTTCCGACTAATGAACCAATGTTGATACATTATTATTAACCTGAGCCAGATTTCAGGCTTCCTGAAAGCAGAGACCATGCATTTCAGCATTCCTCATCTTGTATCTAGTCATTATTCTATATGTGTTGATTGATGAGGAAATAAACTTTTTAAATGAACAAATTTTCTGCAAAAATAAGCTCCATATTTTATAATAATTTATAATTTGCTTTAAGCAGCTTTAGCGCTTTGAGATAGAACCCTGTGCTAAGTTGGGTTTAATGTTCTTAAAAGTCATTGTTTTTGAATTATTTACCAGCATTCTCATTAGAATGAGCACAGGATGCCAAATGCTGAACTGGGTATTTTTTTTTTCCTTCCCTGGGTTTCTTTTCTAAATCAGGTCATGGAAAATGGATGCTATTTCTTTAAATAATATAACCAAGCTGATCCCTGGATTACAATTAGGTTACGTAACTTGCTTATGAGCTGCTTTTCATTAAAACTTGCAGTGGGCAATGGGGCTTTACGTTTCAGAGCAAAGCCGGGGGAGAACAATCCTGCCGAAAGCCAGAACACATGCGGTGTCAGTAGCAGAGACAGCAAGAATTTCGGCACGAGATTGAGTTCAATGTAGGCGGCTCCTTTCTCTTTAAATCCTTAAAACATCCTTTGTCCTACCAAACTCACTGGTTCCAAGTACATCTAAAACGTACATGCTGACGGCCCACCCCATGAGGGAAGATCGCATGGCCGGTCCCAGAAGGCTGAGGAATGAGGAGCCCTCCAGGGAGAACATTATCAAGTTTCTGCAGAACCATAGCTCAGTTTTATTTCTTGCGGAACACACATTACTAGGAAACATTTTAAAGACGTGGAGTAGGGAGGTAACAAAAACCCTAGTTCCAGCCTATAATCATATATTTGCAAATAAGCATTTCAAAGGTACAAAAGACAAAGTTTAAGGTGTCAGATCAGGTAGAAAACAAGAAGCATGGTGTCAAAACCCAAAGAAAAGAAGTCTGAGGAGAGTTGGGATGAGGGTTCATCAAAACATACAAACATCTGTTCTGAAAAATGGAGAGAAAGCCAACTTTCCCCAGAAAGGAAGTTGTTCATTGCTGCTATACAGGATACTCACTACAGGATGAGAGTTTTTTTTTTTTTTTGAGACAGAATCTTGCTCTTGTCACCCAGGCTGGAATGCAGTGCCGTGATCTCGGCTCACTGCAACCTCCATCTCCTGAGTTCAAATGACTCTCATGCCTCAGCCTCCCAAGTAGCTGGGATTATAGGCACACGCAACCCAGAGCAGCTAATATTTGTATTTTGAGTAGAGACGGGAGTTTCACTATATTGGCCAGGTTGGTCTTGAACTCCTGTACTCAAGTGATCTGTCCACATTGGCCTCCCAAAGTGCTGAGATTACAGGTGTGAACCACCGCACCCACCAGGATGAGAGCATTTTTGATACTCATATTAAGACTGCCTCCTAGAAGATGATAAATGCTAGAAATGAAAGTTTTGGCTGGGGTTGGTGGCTCACACCTGTAATTTCAGCTACTTGGGAGGTTGAGGCATGAACCCGGGAGGCGGAGGTTGCAGTGAGCTGAGATGGTGCCACTGCACTCCAGCCTGGGCTACAAGAGCAAGATTTTGTCTCAAAACAACAAAAACAACAAAAAACAACCTCTCATCCTGTAGTGAGTATCCTGTATAGCAGCAGTGAACAAGGTCAAGAGATCGAGACCATCCTGGCCAACATGGTGAAACCCCATCTCTACTAAAAATACAAATGGGCCTGGTGGTGTGTACCTGTAGTCCCAGCTACTCGGGAGGCTGAGGCAGGAGAATTGTTTGAACCCGGGAGGATCGCACCACTGCACTCCAGCCTGGGGACAGAGCGAGACTTCCTCTCAAAAAAAAAAAAAAGTTTTACAATTAGAGTAAGCAAATTATCAGAGAATGGGACAAAACACTCTTGACAATAAATTAATGGGAGAGAGCTCTGTTGGAGATTGAAGCAGAACAGGACCATGGGAGAAAGGACAGTATAATGTCAAAATTCTAGCAAACACAAAATTCTTTTTTGAAATAGAATGATTGCATAGAGATAAAAATAGCAATCAGGAACAATTAAATGAACTTGGAGCCCGTCATGTACTTGCAGAAACACCTGTAATTTACTATATGGAAACAGCCAAAAGGATAATTATTTAAGCAGCTAAATTAAAGCTTGTTTCTTAGCTTTTGATAAATGTGATCTCTTACAAATTCTCAAAGTAGAGAAGCATATTTTATTATACAGCTGTCTAAAATATTGGCTAAAGAAAACTTTTCTATCTTAACTTACAGTTAGCTTTTAAAAAATTGTGGTTAACTTTTAACTTTCAACTACCAATACTTAATATTTATAGTTAATGTTTGTAAGTTTTTAAACTGAAAAAATAAACTTTCAACTATCAGTATGACCAATGTAAATGTAAACTATATACTGGAATGCAGAGCAGTTCATTAATTCTAATGGTATTACACATTAATCTTGGCTTCAACACAGTCCAAAACTTGCCTAAGCCCTGTTGGTTGCTGGGGAGTTTTTGATTCTTGTGTGTGTGTCTAATTTACTAATGAACCTTGGTGTCATTTAGGGCTGAACCAAGCACATCTGAACGGGTCTGGCCGATCCCAGGCAGCTGGGGAAGGACACCCCCGGTGTACTGAGCAGAGCTGGAAGAACACCAAAGCTGGGATGAGTCAGAGGCTCTCAAAGTGTGTAGTGAGTCACAATCAGTGCCCCCACCCCCCCTAGCTGTAGCAAAAAATAAAAAAATAAAAAGGAAAAGAAAAAAGGGAGGGGGCTTCTAAAAAGGAAGATATTAAAGGACACACCACAAACCCCCTCCCTGTGACCCTTCGTACCCGAGTGTTGTGGGCCTTGCCTGTTCCAAAAAGGCACAGACAAAAGGCCATAATGTAAGTGATGGCCAGAGGTGAAACCAGCAAATCTAACCTCCACGCTAACTCTAACATGATGGACAGCAAGAAAGGGGACAGGTGAGCCAGCACCTGTCACTGGGGTGTCATCACCAGCGATGCATCTTGGGGAATCTGCAAGTGATCTTGGGTGCTGGGAATGCACCAGAGTATGTGAGCTCTGGTGTCTTAGAGACTTTGGTTTAAATGTAAATCCTTCCTCTGTTATTGAGTGTTACTGGAACAAGTCTCTTAAACTCTGAGACACACATCCCTAATCTGAAAGTAAGAATGTCCTTTCTCACTAGGTGGTTGGTTTGATGGGGGTGGGGGCGTTCAGGTGACTAAACAAGATTTCATGGTCTCACTTAGCTCAACTCTCAAAGTGTGTAGTGAGTCACAATCAGTGCCCCCATGAAAGAGATACTCCATAAATATTTGCTGAATAAATGTCAAAGTGATGCCACTACTAGATCACCCACCCATCTGAGGCTGTGCTCGACACCTGGTTGACATGTTTTCCATGGGTCTCTTAAGACCCTGTTGCCTGTATCCTGGAGATCAGGAGCAGAGTCTGTTTCCTAATCCGGAATTGTCTGTGTCCTATGGAGAAAGCTTATGCGGAAAAGCTACACATGGAAATACCTCAAGTATTCAAAAGCACTGTGCTGTTCAATAATCTACAGACAGTAGATTATTGAATATGCCACTGGTGAAGATTAGTGTCTTGGTGATGAGAAACTAGAGGCTTTTGAGGCTTATTTCAGTATTTGTGCTCATTTTTGGAGAAATATACAGCATTCTTTTGACCAAATTTTACTAAGGCTTCTCCTCTGCAAGGTTTTGTTTTAGGTCCACCCAACAGAAAGAATGACAAGGTTAGGCACAGAAGCCCTATCTAAAGTGCATAGTCTTGTAGAGGTACATGACTGCATAGATGCCTGCAGCCCAGAGGCAAGCCGTAGAACAAGAAGCCTGAAGACAGAGTTGTGAGACTGTCTCATTAATTTTTGTAATTCTCACTGGGTCTGTGGTTCTGTCACACAAAAAATTATGATCATAATCATGACAATGCTGATGAAGATGATGATGGTAATAACGTAACTGCAAACATCCTGAGTGCTTCGTATGTACCAAACACTGTGCTAAGAGCTCCACGCATTCACATGTTGCTTCTTTTAATTTTTACAACTCTGCCGGGTAGCTTCTCTTTAAACTTGATTACAGATAAGGGAATTAAGGCAAAACTTTTCTCTGGAAGATGCAGAAGACATTCATTTGCTTGTTCATCTGAGTTTCAGCATCATGTAAAAATTTGAGAAACAAAAATGGAATAAAAAATGTCTTTTGTTTCTAGTTGGTGCTAGAAAGTAGACCTGGAGGGGAAAAGAAGAAAACTAGTATTATTTGAATATTATGAATGTGCCAAGCACCTTTACACCTATGATTTTGTTTAATCTTAATTTTACAGGTGAAAAAATGGAAGATTAGAGAGGTAACGTAAGTTGGGCCCCCAAATGCCTGACTCTAAAGTCCACATTCTTCGCATTCTATCATGGAATTCTGGCTCTGTCACTTACTACCCATCTCTGACTTTTTTTTTTTTTTTTTTTTTTGAGACAGGGTCTCCCTCTGTTGCCCAGGCTGGAGTGCAGTGGCATGATCTCAGCTCACTGCAACCTCCACCTCCTAGGCTCAAGCAATTCTCCTGCCTTAACCTCCCAAGGAGCTGGGATTACAGGCATGTGTCACCATGCCTGGCTAATTTTTGTATTTTTGGTAGAGATGGAGTCTCACCATGTTGGCCAGGCTGGTCTCGAACTCCTGACCTCAAGTGATCCACCAGCCTCAGCTTCCCAAAGTGTTGAGATTATAGGCGTGAGCTACCGCGCCTGGCCCTGTCTCTGACATTTTTAGACTTTGGTGTTGTAACAGTAAAATGGAGATTAAAAGCCTGACCACCTACCCCCAGGATGTTTTCAGAAATCATGTGAAGTAATCGAGGTGTCTGACAAAAATGAAATAGGCATGGATATTGAGAGCAAATAATTCAAATTCAAATGAAGGAGATATGAGTGTAACTATGATACCAGACATTGCATGTCATTATACTTGTTTGAGCAAAATGCCTGCAGCACAGAAAAGAGTTATTGCTGTTGCCTGGGTGAGCCATGGAAGAGTCCATAGAGAAAGTGGCATTTAAGCTAAATCTTTAGAATAAGGAGGGTTTCATTAGGTTAAAAAAAGTAAAACAAATAGGGAAGTTGAGGAAGGGCATTGTAAGGAGAGGCAAAGGAATGGAGGTGTGAGAGCTTATGATATGTCCAGGACACAGTGAGTTGTAAGAGAATGCCAGAGTACCATGTGCCCTGGGATTGGCAGACAGTGAGCCCAGAATGACTGGACCAGATTTAGAAGGGCCTTGAATGCCACCCTAAGGCCTTTGCACTTAATTCTGTAGGCAACTGGGAGCCACCAAGGGTGATTACCCAAAGAATCCATAAGGACAAAGAGTCTGAACAGGGCCTTTTGCCATTCTGTTCTTGTGATGATCACAAAGTCCCATGTTCAGAACATCACAGTCTGTTGCCATGGAAATAGTAATGGGCCTCACTATGGGAATAAATTATCCTCATCATTATACCTTTCTTCCAAGGAACTCAAAGTGTTTGTTGTATGTGTTTTCTTTTCTTTCTTTCTTTCTTTTTTTTAATAGAAGCACCAGATGGTGGTTAAGGGAAAGAAGAAAGCCTAAAGACTGTTGAATTAAAGGAGATTTCAAAGGAATGGAAGGAAAAACACAAGTTGAATTTTGAAAGGTTTAATCAAAACAGATGGCAGAATATCTCAGCCTGAGGGAAGGGGAAAACTGTTTCAGAACCCATCTGATTTAGGAGCTTCTTTACCCTGGCTTCCTGGGTCCCTGTCTGCTCCCGCCTGCAGGCTGACTGTTCAAACTGGTTAATGAGGAAGGAAAGGTGTGTGTGTGCACATGCATGCATGTATGTGTCAGATAATATATATGCCAGACACAAGAATTAACATTGTCAGAATGCCTTTTTAATTAAAGTTCTAGAAATACTGGTTTATTATGCATGGAATCTTTATTTTCAGATTGATTTTTTAAAATAATCAGCAAAGTTTTATTATCTTCACAAAATTGTATCTGCTGTTTCCACTCCTCTGGGCGTAGCAGAAGGAAACTGTTGTTTGTGCTTATCTAATTAGCACACTTTCCTGTATCACCTTTTTATTTTTATTATATTTTTATTTTTTGAGACAGAGTCTCTCTCTCTTGCCCAGGCTGGAGTGCAGTGGTGCAACCATAGCTCACTGCAGCCTTGAACTCCTGGGCTCAAATGATCCTTCCACCTCAGCCTTCCAAGTAGCTGGAACTACAGGTGCACGCCACCATCCCCAGCTAATTTTTTTTTAGACAGAGTCTCACTCTGTCACTCAAGCTGGAGTGCAATGGTGCAATCTCGGCTCACTGCAACCTCCGCCTCCGGGGTTCAAGAGATTCTCCTGCCTCAGCCTCAGGAGTAGCTGGGATTATAGGCATGTGCTACCACATCCAGCTAATTTTTTTTTGTATTTTTGGTAGAGATGAAGTTTTGCCATGTTGGCCAGACTGGTCTCGACCTCAGGTAATCCACCCGCCTCAGACTCCCAAAGTGCTGGGATTACAGGCATGAGCCACTGCTCCCAGCCTAATATTTTGTGTATTTTGTAGAAACGGGGTTTCACCATATTGCACAGGTTGTTTTTGAACTCCTAGACTCAAGTGATCCACCCACTTCAGCCTCCCAAAGTGCTGGGATTACAGGTATGAGCCACCGTGATTGGCCCAAGTATCATCCTATTTTAATTCAGTGCTCAGGATAGAATATTCTATCATTATTCCTTGTTACAGAAGCAGGCCCACAGAGATTGCAAATATTGCCCACGTTATTTCTAAATGGCAGATAAGTGGCAGAGCCCTAGTCTGCTCAGGCTGTTTCCAAAACACTGACAGACTTCTGGACCTGACACTCCAAACTGAGAGAATCTGAGCAAGTTACTCATTCTGCCTCAGTTTCCTCAATAGGATGGAAAAGCAATGCCTTCTCCAGCACTCTTCCTTTAATGGCGTGGCCATGGAATGGAACTTGAACTCGAAGAATGGTAGACTCTACGTATAGTTAGTTTTGATATCCTGTGCACCTCATTTGAGACCTCTGTCCCCCTGTCTTGCCAGGCTACCCAGGTTATTTTGAGTGGGCAGCTCAAGTTCTAAGGATTGAAATAGTCTTTTTTTTTTTAATTATAAACTGCAAAAGGCAGGAAGAAATTAGGGCATTGGGGTGCCGGAGAGGTTACATTTATTATACAAGTATTTAATGAGTGTCTACTAAGTGCCTTCACTGTTAGTTGGTGGAGATAGTAAAGTGAGCAAAATGCACAGGTCCCAGCTACCCTAGAGGGCTTAGAAAAAGAGCAGGCGTGCAAGGATTTCTACCTGGAAGCTGCATTTGAAATGAGGTTTTAACCATTTTCCTCCATGAAAGATAGCTTCCTAAACTGATATCTTATTCCGTCTTCAAGGAGGGAAGGAAAAGCATGTTTTTCTTAACCTATTCTAACAATCTTAGGAATCTGTCCCCCACTCCCTATTCTCCTCAATACAGATCATCCTTATCACATACAATGCTTTTCAGCTTCCTGAATATTTTTGGTTTAGATATGAGCCTCAAATTAGATGGATCAGGGTAAAAATGCTCGAGAATGAATTCTTTATCATTCTACTGTTTATGGGGGACAGCTCTACTCCATGGAAATGCACTGCTGGCTGATAACCCAAATGTTTGGCTGCGGATGGTGGTTTTACTGTGAGTAGGAAGGGGAAGAGAGCAGGGTGAGGCAGCTGCCACAAGAGAGGAGCAGAGTGAGTACACAGAACCCTAGCCCGCCTGGTTCCCAGCTCATCTGCAGCCTGATCTCAAATCCTTCCAACCTGCCACAGCTCAAAAGGGGAACACTTTTCCGTAAGAAGCCATGCCTTTCAGTTTGGATGTTTCTACTAAAACACACTCTCTCAAAAGTGCTTGGTTTTCTCTGCTCACCCACTTTGATTCACCTTACACAGTTCTGTGCACGACTGCATTTTACTAAAGCTTAAGTGAATTTGAGAATTTCTTACTTAAGGTCGTTGGGTGTTGGGGCTGGTGGGAACATAAAAGAACCTTTTCTGAAGAGGAGAACTGAGGCGGAACCAGTGATGCACATCCCAAACAGGCTATAAAATGCCAGGAAGTCTTTAGAGAACTGAGAAAAAAAAAACCAAACAGGGCTTAGAAAACCCGGAAAGGACCGGGCACGGTGGCTCATGCCTGCAATCCTAGGACTTTGGGAAACTGAGGTGGGCGGATGGCTTGAGCCTAGGAGTTCAAGACCAGCCTGGGCAACATGGTGAAACGTTGTCTCTACTGAAAATACAAAAATGTAGCTGGGTGTCATGGTGTGTGCCTGTGGTCCCAGCCTGGGAGGTTGAGGTGGGAGCATCACCTGAACCCTGGAGTTTGAGGCTTCAGTGAACCATGATAGCCATGACAGAGTGCTCCTCCGCACTCCAGCTTGAGTGGCACAGTGAGACTCATCTCTAAAAACAATTTAAAGAAAAGAAAAGAAAACCTGGAAAGACAATGATGAGAAGCAGCAGTTGGCAGCAGAGAAGAGAAAGTGGTGAGGAGAGAAATGCAGAAGAGACAGAGGCCATTATTATGAGGGTCTTCTGCATTTTTATGGCCATCCCAGGTTCATTTTGGGGCAAGAATGGATGGACTTCAGTAGAATTGTTCATAGCCATGGAAATGATTTTGGATTTTATTTTAGGATTCACTGAATTGGATGTTGGGAGTCAAGGAGAAGGAGAAGTCAAGGACGTCAAGTTGAGCAGCTGATGGTGCCATTTATGGAGAGGAAGGCCAGGGTCAAGAGAATCTAAATAATTTCATTTTGCCATTGTTAAATTTGAGTTGTGTTTGGATGCAGGGGTCTGAAACTCAGAGGAGAGGTTTGAATTGGAGAAATGAATTTGGGAGTTGCCAACACATAGATTCTTAACGCCATGGGAATGGAAGTAATCATCCAGGAAGACAGTCCTTCTCATGACCTGCATTTTAAAAGGGGAGAAAACTGAAGCTGGGGGAGGTCAAAGAACTTGCTAAATAGGCCCATTTTGCCACCAGGAATGATTGAACCAAGATTCAAACCAAGGGCTACAGTGAGTATAGAGTAGCTACTATTATTGCTGCTGTTGTTCTTGTCATGGCTATTATTTCTTGCTGAGGTTAAGGGATTCGCTCCATTACATTTATATAAAACCAGCTTAGCTCCCTAAACTGGCCCCATAAAATTCCTCTGTGATGATACTCCAGTGCCTGGGGGAAACCCTGAGGCTCTGCCTCCCACCTGTCATCTAAATTGCTTGTCCTGTCCTGGGAGCTCCAGTTCCTGCTCCACTGCCCAGCACCTGGTTATTTCTGCTGCTTTTCCTAGATCCTTTGGCCTGACACTTCAGTGGGACTCTGTGTGTCATGCGCCCAGCTTTGCCCGTGGGTGCAATCTTTCCCTTGGCTCCATCAATTACAGCCCATGAGCCAATTGTGCCTCATCTCTGAAACTACTCCTGGCTCTCAGATCCCTAAAGCAAGTATGGTTCCCTGTGTACTTGCCTGTCCAGGAGGAAAGTTCAGGCAGTTATCTTGGCTCTGTCCTTTAATATGTTTTTTCCATTAAAGGCATCCTGGATATTCTTATGCCTACCTTATTTTTCCAGACTTGAGCTAATCTAATATGATTTTCATTCCATTGTCTTGTCTCTTCTGAGCCTTTTCTTGCTTTTCTCTTCCATTCTTCCCCTATAGTCTTTAATGCTTTTTCAAAAAACCTACTTTACCTCCTTCTTCTTGTATTCAGGATTTTTTTTTTTAAGACCTTTCACCATTTCATTCCTAGGTATGGCTTTCTCCCAAACCATGCCTGGTTATTAAAAAAAAAAAAATAGCTTCAATATTAAAAAAAAAGTTTAATCTTCATTGTTACCATTTTTTTATTTTTATTTTGAGACAGAGTCTCACTCTGTTGCCCAGGCTGGAGTGCAGTGGCGCAATCTTGGCTCACTGCAGCCTCTACTTCCTGGATTCAAACAGTTCTCATGCCTCAGCCTCCTGAGTAGCTGAGACCACAGGCATGCACCACCTTGCCTGGATAATTTTTATATTTTTAGTAGAGATGGGGTTTCACTATTTTGGCCAGACTGGTCTCAAACTCCTGGCCTCAAGTGATCCACCTGCCTTGGCCTCCCAAAGTACTGGAATTACAGGTGTGAGCCACCACAGCTGGCCACCATTACCATTTGACATTGGCCAATTCTAACTTGCTCTGGGGTGTCTTATTAAAATTCATGAGTATTGTTCGGGAGAGGACTAGGAATTTAATCCTCCACTTTTCCTCCCTTGCTAAGTGACCTTCAGGTAGAATGCATCTTTGGTTGTTGATGGTCAGTAGCCATGCTGACCAGCTATTTAATATTTTGAAATTTCTCTCCTCAAATATTAACTTTTCTGCAAAGAAGCATACAGAGAATGACAACCTTTTAACTTGAATAATCAGCCTGAGAATTTACAGAACCTAAATATCAGTTTGTAAGATTTTTGGGGGCCCACTGACCTCTACATTCTTTCTGAAGAAATAAGGTCAGCAAAAACTCAAAACAGAAGGTTTATAGGGCTTCCTTGCTGAGAATTGACGCTGCTACTCTAATTCAAAAGGTAAGGGTTCCCTATGCCTTCATCCAGTGATTCTCAACCAGGGGGATGCTTGACACTTAGGGGAAATATAAGAATTCCCAGGTGCAGGGGAAGGGATAGAATATACATTTCTAGGGCCAGGCACGGTGGCTCACGCCTATAATCCCAGCAATGCGGGAAGCCAAGGTGGGCGGATCACCAGGTCAGGAGTTCGAGACCACTCTGGCCAACATGGCGAAACCCTGTCTCTACTAAAAATACAAAAATTAGCTGGATATAGTGACGGGTGCCTGTATTCCCAGCTACTTGGGAGGCTGAGGCAGGAGAATCACATGAACCCAGGAGGCGAAGGTTGCAGTGAGCTGAGATCGTGCCATTGCACTCTAGCCTGGGCGATAAGAGCTAAACTCCATCTCAAAAAAAATATATATATATACATTCTAGGATTGAACATGTTTTTTCAAAGTATTTAATATATATATATATAATATGTACATTATAGTATATATAATATATATTTGTTTTTTAACTCCATCTTAAAAAATACATATGTATATATATGTATTTTTTTTTCTTTTTGTTTTATATGTATTATTATTATTTTTAAGACAGAATCTCGCTCTGTTGCCCAGGCTGGAGTGCAGTGGTGTGATCTCGGCTCACTGCAACCTCTGCTTCCCGGGTTCAAGTGATTCTTCTGCCTTAGCCTCCTGAGTAGCTGGGATTACAGGCGTCCAACACCACGTCCAGCTATTTTTGTGTTTTTAATAGAGACGGAATTTCACCATTTTGGCCAAGCCTGGTCTCAAACTCCTGACCTCAAGTGATCTGCTTGCTTAGCCTCCCAAAGGGCTGGGATTACAGGCATGAGCCACCACACTTGGACTACAAGATATTTTTTAATATTTGAAAAATAAATGAGGCATTTTGTTTTTATCATGTGAACTAAAGAAAGTAAAACTGAGCCTGGGCAACAAAATGAGATTCTGTCTCTGCAAAAAATTAGAAACAAAAAAGTTAGTCAGGGCAGGGCACAGTGGACCATGCTTGTGATCTCAGCACTTTGGGAGTGGAGATCCGAGGCGGGAGGATCACCTGAAGGTCAGGAGTTTGAGACCACCCTGGCCAACATAGTGAGACCCCATCTCTACTAAAAATACAAAAATTAGCCAGGTATGGTGGCACGAGCCTGTAATCCCAGCTACTCAGGAGGCTGAGGAAGGAGAATTGCTTGAACCTGGGAGGCGGAGGTTGCAGTGAGCCAAGATTATGCCACTGCACTCCAGCCTGGGGGACAGAGTGAGACTCGAGACTCCCTCTTAAAAAAAAATTTGTTTAATTGGGCATGCTGTCATGCACCTACAGTCCCAGCTACTGGGGAGGCTGAGATGAGAGGATCACCCGAGCCCAGGGGGTCAAGGCTACAGTGAGCTATGAGCGAGCCACTGCACTCCAGCCTGGATGACAGAGCAAGATTCTGTCTCAAAAAAAAAAAAAAAGTAAAACTAGACATATGCAGAAAATAAAATAATGTCAATAGAGAGTCCAGGGAGAGGGAAATGCTTTTCTAACATTTTTGTTGTGAACCACAGTAAGAAGTACATTTTACATGTTAACTCAGTACACATTGTTTGTGTGTGTGTGTGTGTGTGTGTGTTGTGTGTGTGTGTGTGATTAAAACAACCAAAACATTTTTTTTAAAAAACAGTACATACCGTTCTTTTTAAAAAATGCTGGTCATGACCATCCAAATTGATTTCATGACCTACAGTTTGAAAAACATTGCCCTGAGGTGATAGGTGATAGTGTCAGAATCTTGGGAGAGGGTAAGATTTTTAAGTTTATCAAAAAACAAGCATTTTTAGAAGAGTTGACCATGTCCTTAAGAGTGCAGATATAGTTTGTTTTTTATTTTCTTTAGGGTCTCTGCTATATTTCTTCCTTTTATGCCTGCTTACATGGACAATGAGTGAGATTGCAAAGCCAGTTTACTACAGTATGTGGAAATCTTAGATGATATACTACATAAAGTTGGTAAATTGCAGGTACATGGTTCCATTGTTTAAACCTAAATTAATCTAACAACCCATTAAAAGCTTGTTTCATAAATAGTTTATCATGTGGTTTTTAGTTCTATCAGGTCAATTTTACCCCCCATTGTAAATGCAGTTTCCAGTTCTTAGCTTACCTGGTTCACAGGGAAGCAAAGTCCTATTTTCCTTACATACTTGAGACCTCATCCTCCCATACAGGATGGTTCACATTCCACTCAGTCTCTTGAAATCCCAAGCAGTGATATTCTCTTGTCACCTCCACCCACCCACCCATCAACATACTTTGCAACTGGCTTCCACTTAAACTGCTTTTAAAGTAAAGCCTTTCTAAGAGTGCCTCTCTCATCTTTTCTCCTAGATCCTGATCCCACAGTTCCTGTATTCTGCTTCTTTACACAGATTCATTTCCTCTGTCTCTTGGCAGCTTCCTCTGCGTTATCGTTGCTTCTTGTCTCTTGAACTTTGGTTGGCAATTTGAATCCTTTCGATTTCATACACCACTGCTTTGTTTTTTCCTTAGTCCTAAACCCTGAGAGAGGGAAAGTGACTTGCTTAGCTCACCTATTTGCACCAGATGGCCCTAGGTCTGGGACCCACTCTTTCTTCAGTCACCCGTTTTTTGGTTACTTTTGGAAGGAGACGTGGTGTGGCATCTCCAGGGAAGTTATTCAAGAAGATGTACTCGGGAGAGAAGGTAGAAAATGGGTTATCTCTAGTCGAACTTCAGGTTCAACATCATCTTCATTTTAATGACGACAATACAGGTCTACACAAGTGATACATTGTGCAATCAACCAATCCATCCATTTCACAAATGGGAGTGAATGCTTCATGAAGCGAACTCTTACTTTATATGAGGAACCATCATGGGATGCCTTCAAACAGCAAATTCTCTTTTCATATATGCAAAACAACTCATTTTACAAAGGGTGATTACCTGTGGCTTTCTCTTAGGAAAAGGAAACGAGGCTTCTTTCATCACAATCATATGCCTTACAGTTATTATACAATACTCAGTCCAGTTCATTGATTTACATTCTTAAGTATATAAAAATCTTTTTTCCCCCTGGTTTATTTATAGTTGCATCCCATGGGCAAATATCCTTTACTCAGCATCTCCTTTTACTTTCTTACTTTTATTCTTGCTTTCTTTTCTTTTTTTTCTGTTTACTCCTACACCATTCCCCCTCCCCCCCACACACCTCATTTTAGTCAAATTTGCTTTTACTATTTTTGTGTACTTCATAGGTGGACAGCCAAGGACATTGATGAATGAGGCTCCAGTCAAGGGTCTATGGTGTTAAAGCAGCCACATCCAAGCTCCCATAGCACAGAAATACCAGTAACACTATTGCTTAGTTGTATTGCGTATACTTACTATATTATGCAAGTGAGTATAAGCCTCAGTTGAGCCTATACCCCAAACCACCTCAATAAATTAGAAGACTTGGCCTCTTTTTATTTTATTTTTATTTTAGGTTCAGGGGACATGTGCAGGTTTGTTATATAGGTAAACTTGTGTTACGGGGGTTTGTTGTACAGATTATTTTTTCACCCAGGTACTAAGCCTAGGACCCAATAGTTATTTTTTCTGATCTGATCTCTTCCCACACTCCACCCTTAAGTAGGCACACGTGTCTGTTATTTCCCTCTTTGTGTCCATGTGTTCTCATTATGAGGTCCCACTTCTAAGTTAAGAACATGTGCTGTTTGGTTTCCTGTTCCTGCGTTAGTTTGCTAAGGCTAATGGCCTCCAGCTCCATCCGTGTTCCCACAAAGGACACGATCTTGTTCTTTTTTATGGCTGCGTAGTATTCCATGGGACATTTATGCTCTGTTAGTGGGAGTGTAGCTCAACTGTTGTGGAAAGCAGTGTGGCAACTCCTCAAAGAGATAAAAACAGAACTACCATCCAACCCAGCAATCCCATTACTGGGTAAATACCCAAAGGAATAGAAATTATTCTACCATAAAGACACATGCACATGTATATCCATTGCAGCATTTTTCATAATAGCAAAGACATGGAATCAACCTAAATGCCCATCAATGACAGGTTAGACTTGGCATCTTAAGGAAGTATATTTTGTTGTTGTTGTATATAATGGCCTTGACTCATTAACTCCTTAAGTCATTCCCCACATTGACTTGTTTTCTGTTACCTTCGCTTAGATGTTATGTCAACATCTTAGCATATTTAAAATTGAATTTGTCACATTCTTAGTCAAATTATACTCCCCTTCCAGCTTTGCTACTGATAACGATGATGATGAACATGACTGCCTTTCACTTGTCCACCACATTGCAGCTTTCTTGCACATCGTCTTATCCGTGCTTTACAAAACTACTATGTGGTGAGCAGAAGCACTTTACAAATGAAATGAGTGGGCTAAGAGGGGTTAAGCCATTTGTTCAAAGTGGTAGGGACAGGTTTTCTAACTCCCAGTGCTATGCTTTAAGCTCAGGGGCACTACCCTGCTCCTCAAGCTGATAACCTCTTGGTTCTTTCTGTTCCTTTTCCTCTCACATGTCCATGTCTAACCCATCAAACACTTCTCCCAATTTTCCTTCTACACTGTCTCATGCTTACCATGATCATGCTTCAACAACTGCCGTTTTGGTCCAGGCCCTCATCTGCTCATTCGTTAGTCACTGCGAGCATCTCCTGTTTTCCATATTTCTATTCTTTTCTGCTCTAATTCATCCAAAAGACATTTGTTAGAATATCGTTTGTTTTGCATATTTTCTCTTTCGTATCTCCCCCTCCCCTTTTTTTTTGCCATGTGCATTTTGAGGTATAATTCTGGCTTCCTATTAGATTGGAATGAAGGGTCCACATAGCAGTTGTTGGGACACCTAGCACTACCTTGGTAATTCCCATGCCCCATTTGAATAATAAATATCTGTGGATAATTGGAAATATCATGTGTGAATATGTTGCTTTCATGGTACCACTCCCTTGTGGCCCACATCAGCTTTCTATCCTATTTTGGAAAATGCAAACCCTGTAGGTCTTATATCCAAGAGTGTCTATTAACTGAATTTGCAGACCCTGCCCTAAGTATCAAGGTAATGCAGTATTTATGCCATCTGTCCCAAATTCAAGGGTACTTATAGCCAAGAGCCTTCCTTCAGGAGAATAAATGATGTATATCTACGAATGTTGGTGATGCCAGAAGTAGCCCAACTAATTTGAAAAGAAGCAACAAGTACTATGTACCTTTTTGATGCCACCAACAACTCTAGTATTTTACCTACTTTATTTAATTGAATGCCAACATCAACCCTGCAAAGCAGAAAAGCACAGGGGTGGGGTGCAGGGAATCCCAGCTAGGCCAACAAACCCTAGGTTCAGCCCAGAGTTCTGACAGATCTATAAGTGTCTGGAAGTCTGGTGGGAGGAGATCTATTTGCCTGAAGAATCAAAGTCCAGAGACAGAGCTTATTCTAAGGACAATGGGGCAAATTCGGGTGAAGGAGGGAGGGATGTCATGAATATTGTAAGCTGCTTGTCACTAACATTATGTGCTGGCTCTGCTCCGGGGATTTCTGCCTTAGTCTAGTGAGATTGAATAAAAGAACAGAAGCAAACAAACAAAGCCACTTCACTTGAAAGCTATTAAGGTGAGATAGTATGACCTGAAGCACCCTTGCTGGGCAGCATACGTGGCAGAGCCACAGGGCTCTGGAAGGTACCGAGAGCACGCAGTGATCTGGGAGCATGAAGGCGTTGGGAACCCGCAGCCTCAGCCCAGGCCTTGACCATCTGGCCACAGACTTCACTCCAGGGTGCCAGAGGCAGAAAACAGGGAAATGCAGACTCTGTTGGCTGCTTGGACAAATATAGTGCTTTAAGAATACATTAAAAAGGGCTGGGTGCGGTGGCTCACGCCTGTAATCCCAGCACTTTGGGAGGCCGAGGCAGGCGGATCACAAGGTCAAGAGATCGAGACCATCCTGGCCAACATGGTGAAACCCCGTCTCTACCAAAATACAAAAATTAGCTGGGCATGGTGGCACATACCTGTAGTCCCAGCTACTTGGGAGGCTGAGGCAGGAGAATTGCTTGAACCCTGGAGGCGGAGGTTGCAGTGAGCCGAGATCGCACCACTGCACTCCAGCCTGGCAACAAAACGAGACTCTGTCTTAAAAAAAAAAAAATACATTAAAAAAAGAAGAGGCCGGGTGCAGTGGCTCACACCTGTAATCTAGCACTTTGGGAGGCCGAGGCAGGTGGATCACAAGGTCAGGAGATTGAGACCATCCTGGTCAACATGGTGAAACCATATCTCTACTAAAAATACAAAAAAAATTAGCTGGGTGTGGTGGCGTGAGCCTGTAATGCCAGCTACTCGGGAGGCTGAGGCAGGAGAATCACTTGAATCTGGGAGGCAGAGATTGTAGTGAGTCAAGATCACACCACTACACTCCAGCCTGGTGACAGAGTACATATCAGCTAACCACTATCTCCATGTTACATGCCCCTTTCTCACTCCCAGAGTGATTTGGGAGGAAATCAAAGGCCTATTTCACAAATATTAGGGAAGAAGCAGGACCAGGGAAATGATAACTATTTAAAAAAAAAAAAAAAAAATAGAGACAGGTCCTTGCTATGTTCCCCACGCTGGTCTTGAACTTCTGGACTCAAGCAATCCTCCTGCCTCAGGCTCCCAAGTAGCTGGGACTACAGTTGCATGCCACCAGACCCAGCTAATTTTTAAATTTTTTGTAGATACTGTGTCTCACTGTGTTGCCCACGCTGGTCTTGAACTCCTGAGCTCAAGCAATCCTCCTGCCTTGGCCTCCCAAAGTTCTGGGATTACAGGCATGAACCACTGGGCCAGCCACTATTATTATGTTTGTTGGCATAATTTCAACCACTACCTAGTCTCACACCAGGCTGGTATGGCCTGGGAAGCAGATCACAAATACATTTTCTTCTTCATTATACATGATAAACGGAGGCTTGAGAAATTTAAGTAATTTGTCTAAATTAATACAATTAGAAAGTGGCACAGCTTGGGTTAGGATTCAGGTCTTTTTAGTTTCAAAGCTCATGTTCCTCCCACTACATTATTTATTCCACAAATATTTATGAGTCAGTCACAAGAGGCAATAAGGAACAAAAAGGCACTGCCCACATGGGCCTTATATTCAGTGGCAGAGACCGACAGCCGTTGACCAAAATTTGTAGTCTGCTCTTCTTCCTGGACTCATAGCTAGACTACATTTCCCAGCTTCCCTGGCAGTTAGATCGCTAGCCAGTCAAACATAAGAGGAAATGAGTGACAATCCTAGGCCGGGCCCATAAGAAACTCCCTCCCATGTTTCTGTATGCTGAGAGGACTAGTGCAACCTTGGAAGTCAAGTGTGGAAAATGGCAGAGCTGCCTCCACTGATAAGGAACACATGACTTGGCCTGTTACATGATCAATAACTCAATTTATATTGTGGTTGAGACATCATAAACTTAGTTTATTTTGCATAGCATTAGCTACATCTTAATTAAAACATACTCCTAAAATAGATCAGTATATCAAAAAGACACGTGCTTATATGTACATTGCCACATTTCATACATAGTAAAGGCATGGGATCAACCTAGGGGCCCATCAATGGTGAGTTGGATAAAGAAAATGTGGTAGAGATACACCGTGGAATACTATGCAGTCAGAAAAAAGAATGAGATCATATGCTTTGCAACAGCACAGATGGAGCTGGTGGCCATAATCCTAAGCAAATTAATGCAGGAACCAAAAATCAAATACTGCATGTTCTCACTCATGCGTGGGAGCTAAACATTGAGCACAAACGGACATGAACATGGGAGCAATAAACACTGCAGGCACCTAGAGGGGGAAGGGAGGCAGTGGGGTGTGAGTTCAAAACTACCTGTCAGGTACTATGCTCCTATCTGAGTGCAATACACCCATGTAACAAACCTGTGCGTGTACCCCTTGTATCTAAAATAAAAGCTGAAACAAAAAAATACTCCTACGTGAATACCTGCCTAGAGTGATTTTCATTTACCAGAATTATAGATAAAGTTTCTTCCTTTTTAAACTAAACTACTCCCTTGAAAATCTAGTGGTGTTGGATGTCAATCATCTGCAGTCCCAAAGGGGCTCCTGCTGGCTACATGGGCCCCATGATGAACCCATGTGAGAAGGCCCGCCTTGATCCAGCATGGCGGGGTTAATCCTATCTATGTCTGGTCTTGTCTTAACCATCCCACTTTGCAAAAACATTTGATGCTACACTCTGCAACTTGGCCTCCAATCCATTATAATAAAAGTGACATTTAACCTCTCTCTGCCATTCTTTTGTATTATTTCTCCATTTGTTTAGAACTCAGCTTAGGAAAATGGTTGTTACTTATTGGGCCCTCACAGAGACCTCAAAAGTTATCACAATTTTTGGATAAATCAGTAGTCAGGGATTGTATAATGATAATTGTGTAAATAATTTTCACAGTTGAACCAACTGGTATACTGCAATTATGTCTTGTTTCTAGTTTGATTTCTTTTTTTGAAGTTAATGAATGCCATGTTTTTTGTTCTTATTTTATTTTTAGTTTTGTATGAACCTATACTATTTTTCCAATTACTACAATTTATCTGTCAAAAATTTTTCAAACAGTACACTAAAAGCACTAACCCTAAAGGAAAAGCTGGGCTGGGTGTGGTGGCTCACGCCTGTAATCCCAGAACACTGGGAGGCTCAGGTGGGAGGATTATTTGAGCCCAGCCTGGGCAACATAGTAAGACCCCCATCTCTACAAAAAAATTTAAAATTAGCTGGATGTGGTGGTGCATGTCTATAGTCCCAGCTACTTGGGAGGCTGAAGCAGGAGGATAGCTTGAGCCAAGAAGTTCAAGGCTGCAGGGAGCTATGATTACGTCAGTGTACTCCAGCCTAGGCAACAGAGCAAGACCCTGCCAAAAAAGAGAAAAGAAAGAAAAGAAAAAAGGAAAAGCTGACAAAATGAAAAACATTAAGAACTTAAGATCATCAAATGGTAAGATTAAGAGAGTAAAAAGGAAAACCACATAGTGGGAGAAGATATATGTAATATATATATCCCAAAAAGGATTTGTGTCCAGAATATGTAAAGAACCCTATAGATCAATAAGAAAAAGAGACAACACAATCAGAAGGTGGGCAAAAGATTTTGACAGGCACCTCAAAAAGGAGTATTTCAAATGGCCCATCAACATATGAAAAGATGATCCACTTAATGAGTCAGCTGAGGAATCTAAATTAACGTCACGATGAGATTGCACACCTACCAGACTGGTTAAAATGAAGAATTGTCAAGGATGTGGAGTAAATGGAACTTGTACACACTGCTATTAGAAACATAAATCTGGGCCAGATGCAGTGGCTTACACCTGTAGTCCCAGCACTTTGGAAGGCTGAGGTGGGTGGATCAGTTGAGGTCAGGAGTTCAAGACCAGGCTGGGCAACATGGCAAAACCCCGTCTCTACTAAAAATACACACACACACACACACACAATTAGCTGGGTGTGGTAGCATGCGCCTATAGTCCCAGCTACTCAGGCAGCTGAGGCGGGAGAATGGCTTGAACCCAGGAGGCGGAGATTGCAGTGAGCCAAGATTATGCCACTGCACTCCAGCCTGGACGACAGAGTGTGACTCTGCCCCCTTAATTAATTAATTAAATTTAATTAAATTAATTAATTTAATTTAATTAAATTTGATTAATTTAATTAAATTTAATTAATTAAATTAATTAATTAAATTTAATTAAATTAATTAAAATATAAATCTGTACAATTACTTTGGATAATTGTTTGTACTACCTATTAACGCTGAACTTATATAACACATACTCTTTGAACTAGCAATTCCACTCCTTGGTATATACCCATCAGAAATTAGTGGACATATTCACAAAAAGACATGTATCAGAATGTTCATAGCAGCACTATTAGTAATAGTCAAAAACAGGAAAGAATGTTCATCAACAGTAGGTAAACAGCAGTGTACTCATAAAACAAAGCACCACATACAGGAAAGAGAAAGAACAAATGACTTGTAGCATCACGGGGAATCTCATAAAACATAATGTTGAATGAAATAAACCAGACACAAAAGAGCACAAAATATATGATTCAATTTACATAAAGCCCCAAACCAGGCAAAACTCACTGATGGAGACAGAAGTTAGTTTAGCAGTTGCTTTTGTTGGGGGAAGTGAGGGGGGAGAGGGCATCAGGGAGATGTTCTGGGTTGCTGGTTAGATTTTATTTCTCAACCTGGGTTCTGATCTACACATATCCTTTACTTTGTGACAATTCTTTGAGCTGAGCACTTACGATCTGTGTATTTTTTGGTATGTATTCTACACTCTATATTATTTTATGCTGTAATTAGAAAAATTTAAATCACCAGATCATGCAGACATATTGAAAAAATATTGAAAACGTCTAGGAAATGAGACCCATGTAGATAAGCTCCACAGTCCATGAATTCATCTTTATCTGTAGGATTTGGTCTCTGGAATGATAAATGTCAATTCTAATGTGTAGACTTCTCAGAGGTAGAAAGGCCCTTATGCAGCATCTTGTTCAATCACCTGTTCATCCTTCTTCGAGGGTAAATATGTAAACGGAAATGCCCAGAATACACATCAATTATTTTTTGTCTGCCTAGAATTCCTTCCTTGGGGGCTGCCCCTGGACATCCCAATATGTGGTTTTGACAGTTTTGTCAGTAACAAAACCCTGACGTCTACTGCCAACATGAGGTTGATGTTTGATCTTTCTTTGGCCAATAACACTTTTTCCCCCCAGGAATGTAAGTTTTGAACTGGTTGCTGAAACCAGCTGAAACACTGACACGGAAGGTGATGAAGCTACATTATCTGATAGCAGTACCACAGAAAGACAGTTACAAGTCCCCTCTGCTACGATCCTTGAAGCTTCTCTGGGTCTGGCCTCTTGAGGCCAAATTATCCAACAAATCTTTTTATTCTCTAACCTGTCCTATAGCCTTTCAATAAATTAATTTTTGCAATGTTGCAAGAACCTATTCCTATTGCTTTCAACCAAATAATTCAGCATCAGATCTTCAGCCTGCAAAGTTTGGAAATCCAGTGCTTTTAGTTCATCCAAGAATTATTAGGTTGCAAAGAAGTGACTCATATTGTCCAAAGTCACAGAAATTTGATGTATAAACCACAATATCAATGTATTACTTTATTCTAGGAGATATTCTTAGTATAAGAACAAAAGCAATCATTTTCCAGTGGGCATTCATTTCACATTGAACATTTATTAACTATGAACTGCCTGTTAGGTATTCTGGTGAGCAAAGAAAAGTCAAACTTGGTGTTTTCGAAGTGATTTTTGTAACTTTAAAAATCATTGGGCTGGGCGCCGTAGCTCATGCCTGTAATCCCAGCACTTTGGGAGGCCGAGGTGGACAGATCATCTGAGATCAGAAGTTCGAGACCAGCCTGGCTAACATGGTAAAACCCCGTTTCTACTAAAAATACAAAAAATTAGCTGGGCATGGTGGCGCACGCCTGTAATCCCAGCTACTCGGGAGGCTGAGGCAGCAGAATCGCTTGAACTTGGGAGACAGAGGTTCAAGTCTCCGAACTTCAATCTTTTTTTCTTTTTTTGAGACATAGATTTCCTCTTGTTGCCCGGGTTGCAGTGAGCTGAGATAGCACCACTGCACTCTGGCTTGGGCAACAAGAGTGAAACTCCAGCTCAAAAAAAAGAAAAACAAATCATGTCTTGATATGCTATCCTTTCTAACTTTGTTCTTACAGTATTACTTAATTCATTTTTCTAAAATACCATTCTGTTGGCTTCTGGTCAACAACCTTCACAGTGATGACCCTGTGCCATCTATATATTGTCCAAAATGCTTTCATTCTCTTAATGGCACCCTCCCCCTCCCAGACAAGGCTTTTAGAAAGCTCTGTGCTGCATTCTGGGGCCTTAGGGAGTTGCTGCAGGTGCTGCTTGCTACTTCTGTTTCAAAGCCTGCTCTGCCCCAGCACCTCCAAGTCAGCCTGGTTACCTCATAACTAGTTCTGCCTCTTTGATTAGTTTATCTTGATTCTAGCCATGCCCCAGTTTGCTGTCTCTTGATCTCCCTCCACCCTACACTTTGCAATCCCCTGTGTCAATCTTTCATTACTTCTTATCCTGCCTCAGCTCCCAGATCCAGCCTGGAAGAGTACAGAAGGAGTTACAACATGGGTCATGTCCTGGGACCCAAGACTGGCATTCAAAACCCTCCAAAACGCAGTGCATTTGCTTTACACGAACAGGCCTCTCCACCCAGAACAAGTATGTACTCTCTCGTTAATAGAAAATGAAGCATCTCCAACCCTCTGCTTTTGTTTACACTGTTCTCTCTTCTAGGAGTGTCCCCTACTTCTTCCCTTCTTTTCTGAATCCTCACCATCTTTTAAGACCTGCTCTTGAAGCACTCCACAAATCTTCCCACAGATCCCTCAGTGCTCAAGGGATTATAATCTTATTTCCTAGTATAATTGTCAGTCTGCAACTTCTTGAAGGGAAGTTTTCTACCATCAGTCCTCAATGTCATAAAATTTTCTTTGACTATTTCGATGATTAAGTCTTGTTGGGAACCTCTTGTTAGATACATGAGGAGAGTGGGTGGCAGATATTGGGGATAGTTGCAGGCTAGTGGAGGTAATTGGCATATGGACTAAGGAAGGGCAGGTCTCATACAGGTGCTGCCAGTTCACTAACTAGATGAGTCAAGGATGACAGATACCAAGGCAAGTGGCCAGTATGACGGTTTGCTGAAGCCTGGAGGACAAAGTTGAAGGAACAGTGAGTAAGGCCTTGCTCTACTGGACAGAGAAGCATCAGGCTAAGAATTTGTCAGGAACAGGTTGCTTCTGTAGCATGCAACAATGCTTTGAACACTCTCTCTTCCATTCAGCAAAAGAGCCTTTTAAAAACTGAGCACTGTAGGTTTCTGAGCATCAGTATAAGCAACAGCTGTGTGCAGTCCTGATAGTCAGCACAGACAGGTGCAGCCTTGCTGGTGGCTTAGGGTTGGTCTGTTGGTCGGCTTCTGAGTCATACCCATTGTTAAAAATTTTGAATATCCCCTCCGTATATATGTATAATTTCTCTATTTGTTTTGTTAAATTTCTATCAAGGGCACCAGCTATTCTGCTATTCACATAAAGATTTACATGATAAATTTCATTTGGCATTTAAAACTCAGGATGATGAATAACTTTATGCTGTAGTGTACAGTTCCAATTAATATCAGCGCTGAAGTCACCAGAACTGTCAGTTTCTCTCTATGGCAGTAACTACTGACAATTTGTCTTGGTTTCTTGGATGTCATCCAGTATATTGGCCAAAGAGGCCAAAGCAGGCATCTGTTTTATATTTCAGTCTCCTTCTTGCCTTTCTTTTCCCCTTCTTTAATTTGGACTTAAAATTTTGCTGAGTGCATAAGTAAGGCACTGGAAGGTTCCCTTATCATTTGTTCATTTATTTACTTTTCCGAAAGAGTTCCTATTATGTGCCAAATACTGGATGACACATGCTGAGCAAAACCTGATGTGGTCCTTACCCTCGTGGAGTTTAGTGTCAAGTCGGTAGTTAGTGGCAGAATAACCCAAGAAGTCATGTCCCCACTTGTGGCTTTCATCTCATCTCCTAAACCTTGTTTGGTCAATTTTTTTCCTCTCTTTCAACTTCAATCTTTTCCTTTCCTTTCCTTTTCTTTTCTTTTTTTCTTTTTTGTGAGACAGAGTCACATTCTGTTGCCCAGGCTGGAGTGCAGTGGCGGGATCTCAGCTGACTGCAGCCTCCACCTTTCAGGTTCAAGTGATTCTCCTGCAGCAGCCTCTTGAATAGCTGGGATTACAGGCACCTGCCACCATGCCTGGCTATTTTTTTTACTTTTAGTAGAGATGAAGTGTCACCATGTTGGCCAGGCTGCTCTTGAACTCCTGACCTCTGACCTCAGGTAATTCACCCACCTTGGCCTCCCAAAGTGCTGGGATTACAGGTATGAATCACCGCGGCTGGCCTCTCAACTTGTTTTGCTCTTTTTTTTTTGAGACGTAGTTTTCCTCTTGTTGTCCAGGCTGGAGTGCCATGGTGCAATCTCGGCTCACCGCAACCTCTGCCTCCCAGATTCAAGCGATTCTCCTGCCTCAGCCTCCAGAGTTGCTGGGATTACAGGTGTGCGCCACCATGCCCAGCTAATTTTGTATTTTTAGTAGAGATGGGGTTTCGCCATGTTGGTCAGGCTGGTCTCCAACTCCTGACCTCAGGTAGTCCGCCCATCTCGGCCTCCCAAAGTGCTGGGATTACAGGCGTGAGCCACTGTGCCTGGCCAACTTCAAATCTTTTCTAATAAATTATCTTTCACCTCTACCCACCAACAAGTTTGTGTCTCCTTTTTCCTGAAATGATAATCTTCTTTCCTTTTTTTTTTTCTAACTTTCATTTTAGGTTCAGGGTATATGTGCAGGTTTGTTATGTAGGTAAACTTGTGTCATGGGGCTTTCTTGTACAGATTATTTTATCTCCTAGGTACTAAGCCTAGCAACCAATAGTTATTTTTTCTGATCCTCTCCGTCCTCCTACCCTCTGCCCTCCAGTGGACCCCAGTGTATGTTTTTCCCCTCTTTGTGTCCATGTATTCTCATCACTTAGCTCCCACTTCTAAGTGAGAACACGTGGTATTTGGTTTCTCGTTCCTGCATTAATTTGCTATGGATAATGGGGCCTAGCTCCGTCCATGTTCCTGCAAAGGATATGCTCTTATTCCTTTTCATGGCTGCATAGTATTCCACAGTGTATTCATACTACATTTTCTTTATCCATTCTGCCATTAATGGGCAATTAGGTTGATTCCATGTCCTTGCTGTTGTGAATGGTGCTGTGGTGAACATATGTGTCCATGTGTCTTTATGGTAGAAGGATTAATATTCCTTTGGGAATATACCTAGTAATGGGATTGCTGGGTTGAATGATAGTTCTGTTTTTAGCTCTTTGAGGAATCACCACACTGCTTTCCACAATGGTTGAACTAATTTTCACTCCCACCAATGATGTATAAGCATTTCCTTTTCTCTGCAACCTCTCCAGCAACTGTTGTTTTTGACTTTTTAATAATAGTCATTCTAACTAGTGTGAGATAGTATCTCATTGTGGTTCTGATTTGCATTTCTGTAATAAGAATCCTCTTTTCTTCATTTAAGTTCTTGATTACCATCTTCTCTCCTCATCAACAGACTTCACAAGGAAGTCAGCCTTGACCCCTCACTGCCAACTTACTTCTTGACCACTAGTAATCCTGCTCCTACCCCTACATCTCCAGGTGGCCAGGTGATCTTAGTGCTCTGTGCATTACCTGTATTTGGTTAACTGAGGGTTCCTCTTCATTTCTATGCTAACAGGGAGCAGCAGGCAAGCAAAACCCTTTAAATCTGTGAAACTCTGTCCCTGAAACCTTTCCCTAGACTCACTCCAGCAAAAATGCCTCCTGTAGGAAGCAACTAACTCACCATGTGACCTTGGGTAAGTCACTTAATTTCTCTGGGCCTCAACTGTTTGATCTGTAACATTAGTTTGTTGTACCAAGAATTCTTTCCAGCCTTAGGAGTTTGTAGAAGTGGGAAACTCAGTCCAATTAGATGAGGAAAGCACCAAGAGAATGTTACCACTGTCTCCTGACCCTAGGAACAATAGGAACACAAGGAGATCACAAAGTCTCTTACAGCTCCAGGAGGAAGAGTAGTTAGGGAAGAGGGAGGCAAGGAGAGGTTAGGCAGCATGGAAGAGATGAGGAGTGAAATGAACTCTTTCTCAGAATCATAGCTATGCATATGCATTGAATGAGAAGCTAGGTGCAGGGTCTGAGCTTGTGGATCCAGAATGTGCTGAGCTTATCCTTGGCTCATGCTAGCTCCCCTGAATGGAAGTACATACATCTCCCCCTCCCTGAATGAAGATATGTAGTACAACCACTGACTATGGTGATTAGTTGAATACATTCAACTTCCGTATTAGAAGATGAGTGTCTGGAAAGCAGGGAGGCTCTTTTCCGTCATTAGAGTTTTCGAGCCCACTGTAGGAAGTAGGCATCAGTTTGTCAAATTGAACTGAAGAATATTCTTAGACTTTATTCAGCTTGGTACTGAAGAGAAATTCTGGGCATGAATCAGAGTGATTAATACATTGAATTATTTTGGCATTAATGTTTGTACTTTATATGTTCTACTTACATAAAAACTGTCCTCATTTATTTACTTGTTTAGTTATGTATCTTTTTCTTCTGCAACGTAAACTTTTGAGGACAGAAATTTTCCACTGCACCCCCAATGCTTAGAATAATGCTTGGCCCACAGTGGGCTTTTAATAAATGTTTATTGAATGATTGCCTGAGTGAATCTCTGATTCCTATATTTGAAAGCTTGAGGCTTGCCAGCTTGCCTTTGGGATTGAGGAGGTGTAGCTGGGAATTTCCCCTTTCTGGTTTCTCACGTCTTCCCTCTGCCTAAGTGGCAGAATTTGGATAGCCCCCGGAAGGTGGGAGGGAAAGATGAGTGTGTCCCCTCATCTCCTACCAAGCCGAGAGAGTGAGCCTTTCTCACCACATAGCCACCCAGGAGGTTCCACCACCGGCTTGAACCTGGTGCTGTCTGCAGCTCGGTGGTGTTATGGGAGTGCAGAGGTTTGGCCAGGTGATGGCCAGCCCTCCAGGAGCTGTCCAAGGGCTCCCCCAGAAAGGATTCCTTCAGAAAGTCCTGGGGACTCTTCAGAGGGCACTAGTGGGCGCCCCATGAGCTCTCACCCG
The DNA here is from genome assembly GCA_036589455.1 of Ateles fusciceps. NCBI lineage: Eukaryota > Metazoa > Chordata > Mammalia > Primates > Atelidae > Ateles > Ateles fusciceps. The sequence continues at coordinate 4,752,757 of JAZHEH010001737.1, forward strand.
TGTATCAGCTGCCTTGCTAGATCCTGTTTCTTAGCACCAGCAGCGGGGGAGGGGCCATCTTCATGAGAAATTCACAGTCATCATTGGTCAGCAGAGATACGAAGAAATGAATTGGTGTGTCAAAAGCTATTTAGTTACATCAGCACATGAAGTGCACAAGTGTGGGTTCTTTTGAAAGCCAAATCTAACTAAAAAAAAAAATAAGGCTGTTGGCTTTATGCTGACTGCAGAGGCCCCGCCCTCGGAGAGCTCACAAGCTGGTGGAATCCACTACCTAATGAAGGTGGAAAGAACATCATCCTAGCAACTATTTCCATTGTTCTCAGACAGACTGGCTGAGCTAAGAAGAGGGTAATGTTTCTCTTCAGTGGTCTCTCCCTTCCTTTCTGTGATACTTACTTCTTTCAGTGTCCCTACCTTCTCCAAATGGGAAGAAAACCATCAGCTTGATTGAATCCATGAGAGGCATGAGGCACAAGTAATTTGCTCCTCCTTTTACAAACATTTGAATTCTTTTTCTTTTTGTAGCAAGGGGTCTCACTATATCACCCAGGCTGGTCTCAGACTCCCGACTCAAGCAATCCTCCCACCTAGTATCCCAGAGTGTTGAGATTTCAGGCATGAGCCACTGCACCTGGCTTACAAGTATCTGAACACTAAAAGAAGATTGATCAAATAAGCAACTGCTATGCCCTTTGATTTGATAACTCCTTTGGGAAATAAAGTTTGAGGACAGTGGTGAGGGGGTGCTGGGGAACATCCCAAATTTTCAATAATAGGGAAATGGTGAAATCAATACAATTGAATACTGTACATTACAATTGAATACAATCCTTAAAAACCAAGAAGTTTGAGGCATATATATTAAAATATAAATCCATCAGAAATAATGTTGAGCTGGGTGTGGTGGCATGTGTCTGCAGTCCCAGCTACTCAGGATGCTGAGCCAGGAGGATCACTGGAGGCCAGGAACTTGAGGCCGTAGTGCACCATAATAGCGCCTATGAATAGCCAGTTCGGCCTGGGCAACATAGAGAGACCCCATCTCCAAAAAGAAAAGAAGAGAAAAGAAATAATGTTGAAAAAGGTAACTAGAACATAAAATCATGTATGCACAAGTTACATGTCTGATTACTTATTTGCAAATGTATGCACATGTGTATACTGATAAAGTGTTCTCTATCACTAATCTGTGTCTAGCTCAATACATTATATGTAGTAAGACTTTAGTAATGTTTATTGAATGAGTAAAGGAATCAGAAGTAAATTTGGAGAAATTCTTGAAATGTATAGTTATCTGATTTCTTTTACTGTAAAGCTGCTTAAATGCACAACAAAAAGAGTTTTTATAAAAAGATCAATTTGGCTGTGTCCCCCACCTGTAGGAAGTAGAAAAGTTCCTCTTCAAAGTTTCCTTCCCTGTTAAAGAATAAATCTTAAGTGTTAGAAATAATAGTTTGTTTTAAAGACTTTCTTCAAAGCTGTCTTGTGTTTTGCTAGTAACTCTTTTAAGCCCTATCCTATGTAGCTTATAGATATAAAGGAATAAGTATATTCTATGTCCTTGTGCTTTAACCAAGATATTTGTGCTAGACGTGCTCACAGGCCCATAGCACATTCTATGTTCTTGTACTTTAACCAAGATATTTATGTTATTACTTGTCTAAGTCCTTTCGCAAGCAACTTCCTGTTCCTTCCTTATTTGGACTTCCTCTTTTCCTTTTGTTCTCCATTGCCTTTACCTATTGAAGAGAGCTTTAAGTTATTAGCCATTCAGGTTCAGTTTTAGATTGTGAGGTCTGGCTCCAACCAACAGAGATCAGACACAGCAGTAATAACAACCCCAATGTGTAAAGGATAAACATGTCTGCTTTTCCTTTGTTCTTTGTACTCTCGTGGCAAGATGGCTAACAGGAGCCAGGAGCACCTTTTCTGCAGAAAGTAAAATGGTCTTGCTGAGAGATCTTTTGTCTCAGTGCTGATTTTTTCTTTGTGGCACTGAGCATGTTTCCAGCACCACCCAAATCTCCACTTGAATGGTGTCTCCCAGAATGCTCATGTGCTGTGGGAGCAACCCAGGGGGAGGTAATTGAATCATGGGGGCCAGTCTTTCCCATGCTATTCTTAGCATTCTTAGTGAATACATCTCATGAGATCTGATGGATTTATCAAGGGTTTATGCTTTTGCTTACTCCTCATCCTCTCTTGCTGCCGCCAAGTAAGAAGTGCCTTTCTCCTTGTGCCATGATTGTTGGACCTTCTCCAGCCACATGGAATTACAAGTCCAATTAAACCTCTTTCTTTTGTAAATTGCCTAGTCTCAGGTATGCCTTTATTAGCAGTGTGAAAATGAACTAATACAGTAAATTGGTACCAATAGAGTAGGGTGTTGCTGAAAAGATACCCAAAAATGTGGAAGCAACTTTGGAACTGGGTAACAGGCAGAGGTTGAAACAGTTTGAAGGGCTCAGAAGACAGGAAAATGGGGGAAAGTTTGGACTCCCTAGAGAGTTGTTGAATGACTTTGCCCAAAATGCTAATAGTGATATGAACAGTAAGGTCCAGGCTGAGGTGGTCTCAGATGGAGATGAGGAACTTGGTGGAAACTGGAGCAAAGGTGACTCCTGTTATATTTTAGTAAAGAGACTGGCAGCATTTTGCCCTTGTCCTAGAGATTTGTGAAACTTTGACTTGAGAGAGATGATTTGGGGTATCTGGTGGAAGAAATTTCTGAGCAGCAAAGCATTCAAAAGGTGATTTGGGTGCTGCTGAAGGCATTCTATTTTAAAAGGGAAACAGATCATAAAAGTTCAGAACATTTGCAGCCTGACTATGCGATGAGAAAAGGTAAACCCATTTTCTAGGGAGAAATTCAAGCCGGCTGCAGAAACTTGCATAAGTAACAAGGAGCCTAATGTTAACCCCCAAGACCATGGGGAAAATGTCTCCAGAGCATGTCAGAGACCTTCACGGCAGCCCCTTCCATCACAGGCCCAGAGGCCCAGAAGGAAAAAGTGGTTTGTGGGCCGGGCCCAGGGTCCCCATGCTGTGTGTAGCCTAGGGACTTGGTGCCCTGTGTCCCAGCTGCTCCAGAGTGGCTGAAAGGGGCCAATGTACAGTTTCGGCTGTGGCTTCAGAAGGTGGAAGTCCCAAGATTTGGCAGCTTTTACGTGGTGTTGAGCCTGCGGGTGCACGAAGTCAAGAATTGAGGTTTGGGAATCTCCGCCTAGAAATTTCAGAAGATGTATGGAAACACCTGGATGCCCAGGCAAAAGTTTGCTGCAGGGGTGGGGCCCTCATGGAGAAGCTTTGCTAGGGCAGTGCAGAAGGGAAATGTTGGGGGGGGAGCCACCACACAGAGTCCCTACTGGGGCACTGCCTAGTGGAGCTGTGAGAAGAGGGCCACCATCCTCCAGACCCCAGAATGGCAGATCCACTGACAGCTTGCTCCATGTGCCTGGAAAAGCTGCAGACACTCAATGCCAGCCCATGAAAGCAGCCAGGAGGGAGGCTGTACCCTGCAAAGCTGCCCAAGATGGTGGAACCCACCTCTTGCATTAGCGTGACCTGTATATGAGACCTGGAGTCAGAGGAGATTATTTAAAATTTGACTACCCTGCTGGATTTTGGACTTCCATGTGCCCTGTAACCCCTTTGTTTTGGCCAATTTCTCCCATTTGGAACAGCTGTATTTACCCAATACCTGTACCCCCATTGTATCTAGGAAGTAACTAGCTTGCTTTTGATTTTACAGGCACATAGGCAAAACGGGCTTGTCTTGTCTCAGATAAGACTTCAGACTGTGGACTTTTGGATTAATGCTAGAGTGAGTTAAGACTCTGGGGAACTGTTGGGAAGACATGATTGGTTTTGAAATGTAAGGACATGAGATTTAGGGCAGAATGATGTGGTCTGACTATGTCCCCACCCAAATTTCAACTTGAATTGTATCTCCCAGAATTGCTATGTGTTGGGGGAGGGGACTCAGGGGAAGGTAATTGAATCATGGGGGCCAGTCTTTCCTGTGCTAGTCTCGTGATAGCTAATAAGTCTCACGAGATCTGATGGCTTTATCAGGGGTTTCCACTTCTGCTTCCTCCTCAGTCTCTCTTGATGCTGCCATGTAAGAAATGCCTTTCATCTTCTGCCATGATTGTTGGACCTTCCCTAGCCATATGGAACTCTAAGTACAATTAAACCTCTTTCTTTTGTATATTACCCAGTCTTGGGTATGCCTTTGTCAGCAGCATGAAAATGAACTAATACAATCAACTTTTCAATTTCATGTATGGGAAAGGAAAACAAAATACCAAAATGTTAACAGTAGCGGTTTTTGAGTTGTGAGCTACAGGTAATTTCTATTTTCATTTATTAACTTCTCTGTATGTTCTCAATTTTCTGCAATAACCATAATTAGGGAGGAATGATTTGTTTAAAGGATTACCCTGAGATAGCAAAGTACAAACTCAAAGGAATGAATCTTTGTTGTTGAAATTGTAGGCACTATGGCAAGCTTGGGGGGTGGGGATATGTCTGGCATCTCTCAAAGCACACAACACAGGCCACACTGCCAATCCAGTCCTCCTACGTGTACAACTGGCTTTGGCATCCAGACTTCAAAACTGAGATGCAGTCACTACAGCAAGTCTGACTGAAGCCTACATATGTTAGGGAGGCATGCCTGTGTTTTACCCCCATTAATACTCATTAAATTATCTTTTCATCTCAGGCGGGTGCAAGGAAAGTGTTAATTGCAGCATGCTTTCAATAGCAAGAGATTTAAAATAACCAAAGTGTCCATCATAGAGAATATAATCTCCAAAATTTAGATCTAAAAAAAAAGGAATTTTATGGTACCTTCATCTTCTTAGTTAAGATTAATGTGCATGAATAATGTATACCTTAGGGGAAACAAGACAGCTGTTGAAACTATAAGATGTGAAGTGATCATTCAGGAAAGGAACACTAATACTTGAACACTGTTCACACCTACCTAGCTATTGGGTCCAAGACCCGATAGGTGTGAACATGTTCAAATATCATCCTTGGAACTGAATATAACACTGAAGAATTCACCACCAAGCATGAAGCAAGATAGTATTGCTAAGTAGTTAGTTTTGAAAAGTGAATTAACTCACATAGACCCTAGGAATATTCTAAAAAATAACTGCTGTGTAATGTATGGAAATAAAGTTATAGTAACTAATCAACAAGATCTGCTGAAGAGATCAAAGATCCTATTTTTTGATAATGGAACATTGACATAATGTTTTTTATTTGACTTTTAAAAATCAGACTGCGTGCAGTGCTTCATGCCTGTAATCCCAGCACTTTGGGAGGCTGAGGCAGGTGGATCACTTGAGGTCAGGAGTTCAAGACCAGCCTGGCCAACATGGTGTAACCCCATCTCTTCTAAAAATACAAAAATTAGCCAGGCATGGTGACAGGCACCTGTAATCCCAGCTACTGGGGAGGCTGAGGCAGGAGAATCACTTGAATCTGGGAGGCAGAGGTTGCAGTGAGCCAAGATCGCACCACCGCACTCCAGCCTGGATGACAGAGTGAGACTCAGTCTCAAAAAAAATCAGCTTCCTGGGCAATAAGTTTTACCACCCAAATAACTGTTTGGGGGCTACTAGAACTGAAAAAAACTCTAAGAAACTTAATCCCAGACCAGTTTCACATAGAGACAAAAACCATTTAATTTGCTTAACTGTCACTAACTTCACAAATACCATTTTTTAATTGTTAAAAAGAAATTTATAAGATGCTCCAAATGGAACTCTATGAATATGTAATATGTACGTCTACTTAATAACACATACTAGAAGATTGTAAACCTTTAGTAGAGCCAAGATGCAGTTTAAATAAAGCAGAATTTGGTAGACTCAAAGTAAAGCTTAGCTATGTGTCAGGGAGTCAATGTCCAGTCTGGACTGTAAAGTAGACTCGGAATTGTGTTGTTCGGAAACAATAAAGTTAAGGCAGGTATACAATCTACGTCCAGAAACCCCCACCCAAAGCACTGCACCTGGGTTGTCGACTGGGGCTGCTTCATTTTTACGGATGTAATTGCAAACACCAAAGTTTGTGACGTCTGTGATTTTAGAGAACAATGTTTCTGAGTGAGTAGGAAAGCTGTAGTCACTTGAAGAAGGGGGTTATTATGATACTTTACAGCTGCAGCACGTCCTTAGGAGACACTGCATCCTGTTAACTTTGCAGCTGGCTTTATTTGTGCCTATTTTTCTAGCCTGATGAACAGTTGGGCAGATTTTTTACCTTCTCTGTGTGAGCTAATTTTTACTTTCTTGTGGGCAATCCTAAATGTCAAACACTGCATTGAGTGCTTTACATACATTATTTCATTTAATCTTAGCAACAATTCTTTGAGGCAAGTGCTAGCATCCTATTTTACAGATGCGGACACTGAGTCTTGGAGATGTAGAAGTGGTTTGGCCAGGTTTACACATAGCTAGTAAGTGGCAGACCCATTTCAAACCTGGGTCTCCCCCAACTCTAACCCTAGTCTTCTTAACATCTATCCTTCAAGCAGATGTAGAAATTAAAGACTATTCAAAGTGAAATGGGTAAAATCCAGAGCTGGTATGAGCAAGTGGCAGGCTCATGCACTATAGCTAGGACCACGGATTGAAACAATTTTTCTGGAGGCCAGTTTGGCAAATAATGTAGTAAAAAAATTAACATGTACCCTTGAGGCAACAATTAATCTTCTAGAAATTTAAGAAAATAATTTCTAAACTGCACAGAGGCATGCATTAGAATTACAGCATGATTTACAAAAAGAAACACATAAAAATAGAAACAATGTAAACATTTTTAGTAAGGAGTTAGTTAAATGGCTAAAGAGATATACAACGCAAGAGTATTCAACTATTAGTGATGAAAATATATTGTACAGTAACAGGCACCAGATTACTGAAGAGCATTTATCGTTTTATTATCTTACTTTGTTTTAATTTTTAATTTTTTTTTGAGATGGAGTTTCGCTCTTGTTGCCCAGGCTGGAGTGCAATGGCGCGCTCTCGTCTCACTGCAATCTCCGCTTCCCAGGTTCAAGCAATTCTCCTGACTCAGCCTTCTGAGTAGCTGGGATTACAGGCATGGGGTGCAGTAGAGACAGGGTTTCTCCATGTTGGTCAGGCTGGTCTTGAACTCCTGACCTCAGGTGAACTGCCCTATCGGCCTCCCAAAGTGATGGGATTACAGGTGTGAGCCATCGCGCCTGGCCTATTTTTATTTATTTTTGAGACGGAGTCTCACTTTTGCCCAGGCTGGAGTAAGTGGCCCAATCTCGGCTCACTGCAGCTTCTGCCTCCTGGGTTCCAGTGATTCTTCTGCCTCAGCCTCCCAAGTAGCTGGGACGACGGATGCACACCACCATGCCCAGCTAATTTTTATATTTTTAGTAGAGACGGGGTTTTACCATGTTGGCCAGGCTGTTCTTGAACTCTTGACCTCAGGTGATCCAGCTGCCTCGGCCTCTCAAAGTGCTGGGATTACAGGCGTGATTTTATTTTTATGTAAAACTGACTGTATGTAGTGTATTTATATGTGCAAATATATAGAGAGAAATGTGTGGAAACATGTTTACTGTTGTTCTCTGACTTGAAAAGTTTATTTTTAAGCTTTTTGTACTGTTCTTTATTGTTGGAATAGTTTGTGAGTCTGTATTATTATTATAAAACAAAAACTATTTGAAAAAAAAAAGAATGTCAGTTAAATCAGTTCTTGCTCAGTAACTGGAGTAATTTCATGCCCACTAGCCATGTATTTTATAGAACTGGAAGTCTACTATGCTTTGGACAAAATCCAACAGGTATGTTCTAGATCTTGGCCATAGAACTAGGGTGTTTCTAGTCCACCAAAGGATTATTATTAATGTATGGAGACAATAGGGTTTGGACTAAAACCAGTTCTATCTGGGCTAAAAAAGTTAAATGTTGTCTTACATTTTCATTTATAAATATCTTCCAAGCTTTTTCATTTAATTGGAGTTAGTTCTCCTTGCTGATTGGCATTGTATTTTGGGAGTAAAGAAATTTTAAACAGCTAAAGTAAATGGATTTTAGAGAGGCTACGTGTAGGGCCAGAAAGTAAATCTAATGAATCTTTTGGCCCTGTATTTAGGGTTGCTGGGGGTGGAGTTAAAGCAATGGGTGTGTTTAGTAAAAGTAGATAGAGTCTGAGAGAAGTTGAATATGACCAGAGAAAAAAATTACCAATTGGAGACATAAAAGGGTGTTATAACTGCTTTGACAAGTGATTATGACTTGTAAAGGAGGGAGAAAAATGTCAAAGGGTTATTACTTGAGAAACAGTACCACTCGGCTGGGCGCAGAGGCTCATGCCTGTAATCCCAGCACTTTAGGAGGCTGAGGCGGGCTGATTACCTGGGGTCAAGAGTTTGAGACCAGCCTGCCCAACATGGTGAAACCTCATCTCTACTAAAAATACAAAAAATTAGCAGGGCATGGTGGCAGGTGCCTGTAATCCCAGCTACTTAGGAGGCTGAGGCAGGAGAATCGCTTGAACCCTGCAGGCAGAGGCTGCGGTGAGCTAAGATCACGCCACTGTACTCCAGCCTGGGCGACAAGAGCAAAACTCCGTCTTGGAAAAAAAAAAAGAAAGAAAAGAAACAGTACCACTCTAGAAAAGAACTCTCTCTTTAGCATGCATGGATGGTTATGGCAATATAAATAAGAGCGAAACTCCGTCTCAAAAAAAAAAAAAAAAAAAGAAACAGTACCACTCTAGAAAAGGAACTTTCTCTTTAGCACGCATGGATGATTATGGCAATGTAAATAATGCCTAAATAATTTGTCATTCAACAAAATCTTAGCACTGTGTGTCTTGAGGATGTTTTAAAGTTAATGAAGACCCTGGGCTGCAGAGTGGGAGACTGGAAGAAGGACATGCAGGCGTTGTTAACAGTTGAAGCTGTGGAAATAAACAGTCAACCGAAGCCAGAGGAGAGGAAGGAAAAAAGAAAACCTTGAGGATACCAACATTTTTTATGGCCCTGTAAAAAAGGAGCAGCCCAAGAGAAGTGCAAACGAAGGGAAGTTCAGAAATCAGGTAGAGACTTATGTTGAAGACAGGGGAGGAGAGGAGTTTCACAAAGCAGGAGTTAGCAGCGTCACGTGCTGTAGAAAGGCCACAGGAGAGGAGGACTGAAGTAGCCATTTGATTTGGCCTTCAGTAGTTACTAGAGTCCAGTGGAGACAAGAGTACCTTGTACAAGTGGCTCATTTGTTGGCACCAGAGGCCAGAACAAGGCACTTTCACACAGTCTGCATTGGACTAGATTGGGAAGTAGGTAGGCCCTGCAGAACGGGACGAAACTGATGAGTGCCTGGGTATTTCCAGCTATTACTGGGAATAGGGACTCTGCCGGTGGCTAGAGGTACTGCTAAGCCAGAGCTCAGGAAATGCACCTAGGGCCCCAGTAGTAGGTCTTTTACAAGAATCAGGGGGAATGAATATATCAATGAATGAATATATGAATGCATGAGGGGGTGTGGTCTAGCGATTGCTCTGTAAGCATGACCAGGACAGGAAGAGGATGGTGAGAGCCTACAGTAGTACCTGCCTGTGGAATAAGCTGCCCGTTGACTCAGATAGGTGCCAGGGAGGTTGGTGTTTTCAAGGCAGTCAGGTTCCCCAGTTGGGGAGAAGAGCGGGAACGGCTTAAGGATTTACAGAGATTGATTTAGGGGAGAAGGCACAGGAAGAGAAACAGCAGGAAACGCCGGGAGAGAGTAACAGCAGGACAGGATTGAGGAAGGATAAGAGCGCTAAATGGGCTAAGAATGTCAGAAAGGCATGGATAGATGTATGCTTCACAAGGCACTTCCATTGCGAGTCACTCATTCATCCTTAGGACAAGCCAGGGGAGAGAGATAGGTATTATATACTGCATTGCCAGCCTTTGGAATGTGGGATGCGGTCCAGATAAGGCCATCCCGGCTCAGAGAGGTTGTTCAGCTGCTGTTCGATTCCTCTGGCGACAAGGAACACTCCATTTTTGAAAGTAGCACTTCTATTAGAGAAGTAAAAAAAAAAAAGAGGGAGACAAGAAAGGCGTGGGCCTCTTGAGGGAGAAAGATCTGTGAATGACAGACGTTTTAGATAATTCATGGAATTGCAGAGCCAGAACGTGTCAGGCAGATCTTTTCATCTGTAAAACGAAGGGGGAAGACGATCTTTCTTTTCTCTTGTCTAATAGCCTGTGAAATCATGTAGGTAACCACCTCCCAATTTTACAGAATAAAAAACGAGGCCCGCGGGATGTGTCTCGCTCAAAGTAGCAGAACACCCGAGTGGAGGGACAGGCCCGGAGCCGACTCCGCCCCGTCCTCAGGGCGTCTCGCCACTCCGCCACCTTCCCAGAAAGATAAAGAACAGCGGGAGGGCGGCAGGCCGGGCGCCTTAGCTGTGAGCGCCCTGGGGTTCGAGGCCGCTTCCCGGCAGCAGTGGGAGGAACGCCCCGAGGGGGAGGGCAGGGGCGGGGAGGAGTTGAGAGGGGCGGGGAAGAGTTGGGGCCTCGTTTCCCACACTTCATTAGGACGCGGGCTCGGGCGGGTCTGCGGCCGGCAGAGGGCGCGGGACAGCTCGTCGCTCTGCGGGCCCGGCGGGCTGGGTGCGCGCTGCCCCGGGCGCGCCGTCGGAGCTCGCGGGCAACGGGTCGCGGCGGCTCGACCCGCTGGGGAAGCGCGGCGGGCCGCCGGGCGGCTGGGAGCGGGCGGGGCGGGGCGGGGCGGGGCGCGAAGGGGGCGGGGCCGCGAGTGGGGGGCGGTGGCGGCGGCGGCGGCAGCCGAGGAGGAGAACATGGCGGCCGCGGAGAGCGGCTGAAATGCCTGTTCTTCAGGCCGGGCGAGCGGGAGTCTGACGCGATTTGCTGAGCCCTGTCCTCGACGGCTGCACCCCGGCCTTGAGCGCCTCGGCCGCCAGTTCGCTGCTGCTCCCTCGAGCAGAGCCTGCGCCAGGTTCCTTCTGCATCCCCCTGCTGGGGGACCCCTGCTCCGGAGGAGGGGGCCGGAGAGCCGCGGCGGCGGCGGCGGCGGCCGCCTGGGCCCCGGGGGCCGGGCGCCGGGCCCGAGGAGTGGCGGAGGCCGCGGCGGCGTCGTCACGGTCTCGGACGAGCGAGGCGCCGGTGAGCGCGGCCCACAGGCGGCGGCGGCAGGTGAGTGGCGGGCGGCGGGTGCGGAGCCTCCCGGTGGGTGCAGCTGTCACGAGCCGCGCGGCCGCCGAGGCCCTAGGGGGCGGGGAGCAGCTGGCACCCCCTCCGCCCCCTGCTCTCCTTTCTCCCGCTCCATCCACCTCCCACTTCTCCGAGTTCCCCTCGCGGCCCGGCGCGGCTGGAGGGGGCGGAGGTCTCAGCTGTCACGGGCACCAGCTGGGGGCTGCTCCCCGCCGAGGGAAATCGCTGCAGCAGCGACTTCTCTCCGCCTCTTTTCCAGTTGCCCTAGTTAGCGCGGAGAGGGCGAGCATCCGCGGAGGGGGCGCGAGCTGCGCGGCCCCCCGCCCGGCGTGGGGAGCGGGCGCCCGGGGCCGCCGCGGAAAGAGGGAGCCGGAAGTCGGCGCGGGCGCCCCACGGCCCCGGCGACGCCGTGACCTTGGCCAGCTTGGTCACCTCTCGGAATCTCGCCGGTCCGGACCGCGAAATGGGGGCGACCGCGGCGTCCGTTTCGGTCGGCGCAGCCCTCGACGGCGCTCGAGTTTGACCCCGGCGCGCTTGCTCGCCCCTTCTCCGGGGAAGGGGTTTCGGAGGTAGACATGGGATGGATACTGGACATGTTCCTGTCGCGGCCAGGGTTTGGTCCCCTTTCTGGGATTCAGCCGAAAGGGCCGAGAAAGGGTAGCAAACATGTTGACGAGGCGATTGGGAGGTGGGGTTGGTTAGTGGGCAGTGACAGAATTCGGGCCGCTCTCTAGTCTGTTGGAAAAGACCTGGAGGATCGGACACCAGGGTCTCCAGTCCTTACTACCCAGCTGTGGTGACTGCTTTTTTATTTTATTTAAAAGGAGTCACCCCCCCGTGAGTAGACACTGCCCAGTCTGACGACGTTAGAGGGAGACGGAGGGGTTGACAATACAGCCTGTGTGTGTGACAAGGACAGGCCACGGTGTTGTGGCAGGAGAGTTTCGTGGGAAGGAAAACTTTAAGCTGGAGGATCTGTTAGCCTCTCATGCTTGGCCCTCCTCGTTTCTTATAGAGGTGTTGAACAGGCAGGTGTCCTTGTGAAGAAGGTGACATTTTTTCTTCGGAGATGGTGAATTTTTAATGTCGAGTGTGATGTTGGTGAGTGAAGGGTTCTTGAGTGAATTGCAGTCCCAGCACCCTCTGTGGATGCCAAGAGAAGTCTCTACGGCGATGATTTGTGAGGGCTGGTGCTTACATTTCAGTGATTAAGAAATCAAGTGTCTGTTTAAAACATTGCTGCTGGGAAGCGTGGATTATATGGTACAGTTGAGGGATGGATCTCAAGGGTTAAATTTGTTTGAGGTTTGTCTCCTCTTCTGGAATTGGTTGGAGGTTAGTCTCAAAAAAAAAAAAAAAAAAAAAAAAAGCAAACAAAACGACAACAACAATAACAACAGAAGTTGGCCAGAGGGGCCTCAGCTTGTTCCACAGAAGCTGTGATGTAGTAGGAAGGGGCCAGATTTCTTCATGTTAAGAATAATGTGAAAAGAAAGTATTTGCTTGGGTCTCTTGGCTCTTGAACTAGAAATAGTTTTGGGTTAAAGGTAGCAGTGGGGTTTGATTAAGCTTAACAAATAGGCATTCCTTGAACTATTTGCCATAAATTAGATAAAATGGAAGTGTTTCTGTTTTATCTCCTGTACTTTGTGGAAAGGTCTAATTTGGTTTTGTGAACGAATGTCTGAAATGTTTTCTGTTTCTTCAGACTCTATGCTTTGGGAACAGTGGGTCACAGAGAGGGTCTGAGTTGGGAATATATGGGTTAGAGAGAAAATAGAGGACTGCTGATTAGAAGAACAGGTGTTTAGTTTGATTTTGTAGATATTTTCCACTGGTTATTTCTTTAATAACGTTGAAGACTGCTTTATAAGGTGCAAAATGTGATTTTACATAGCTTATAGTTGATCTCTTCCTTATTTCTCTTAGAAAATCTTTAGGATTGTGCCTATTAAATTGCCTTTTTTGTGTGGTTTAAACCAAGGGAGTATTTTAGATCTACATTTTTGGGTAAGTGGTTTTATTGGGGAAAAAAAAAGTGCTTGATGGAACTAATGGTGATTGTTTCACTTAAACTGGGATTATATAGACAATGCTTTTTCCTCCCTCTTTCTGCCAACATTTGTTTTTGTTTCTCCCTCAATTCCAGGGTTTCGTTTCTAGAAATCTGGGCTGGAAACAGAAGCAGCAGTTTGTATAATCCCAAGATCTTGCTTATGCCAGGAAGCTGTAAGGGTAACATGAAGTGGGTGTGATGTAAAGACACTGCTACTACTTCAGACATTTAACTGTTGAGGGAGTCTAAGGTCAAACTTTAATTTTTGTTGAATTTCCTGTTTTCTGTGTATGTGTTAATCTTTTGGTGGGCAGAAGATTGGGTTGCTATGGTGCTAACTGGTGTATATTGTGAAAGTGCTGGCGACATTTCATGCTTTTACTCTATAGGGAAAGGTGGTAAACAAGCCTAAATAATTTAAAGATGTTCTCAGAATGGAATGTTCTCTGCATGTCCTCTTGATCCTGCTAATCCAGTGAGCGGTCTTCACTAGGACTAAATGTTGAGTAAGTGATGAGGGTGGTATAGAGGTGCTGAAAGGTGGAGTGGTGGAGAGAGGGTATTGGGCATTTCTTGAAATTCTTTTCCCTATTGGACTGTATACCAGACTGATTTATAATTGTTTTTCTAGGACGTTTTAGTTCTCCCTGCTTGGTTGTCATCAATTTCATAGACCTTCGCTTAGATACTACTTCTGTTTCGTACTTTAGTTTGTCTTTTTTGCTTCATCTCCCAAGGACCCCACATTGTTTGAATGTTATGTTGCATATCTTATGGAGTTGGGTGGCCTTAAGCCATGTGGCTTAACATAGTTTTCATTTTAGGGCATGTGTGGGAGGTCAATACAAGCTCATAACACGGAGTAGAATCTAAGTCATGGAGCATAGGAGATCCCCGGGATTCTCATGATTGTTTTGGCAGTGGTTTTTGCCTTCTAAATATGATTATAACAAATTCTCTGAGGACCATCATCTGCTTTCCTGGCAGAGGTCCAAAACTGTTTTGGAGGGTTCCATTCTGCGTTACTTGCACATGCTGGATGCTGTGGTGGGTGTGGGATCAGGTGAAATCCATGTGTTTCAGGAGTTGGATGTCAGAACACTGTATCTGATCTGGGCTGTAGAACCAAATATATTTCTCCCCATCTTATATAACTTTCCTATCCATTTGGGAAGATGAGACTGTAGGAAAGGACTTTTTAAAATTGGTTCTTTCCCAGATTAACCAGTAGTTTAGCTGTTGGTGATTGGCGACTAAGGACAGGCCTGTGTTCTAAACATTGAAGGTGAGGTCTAGTCATTTAAAAGCTTCCCTTTTCTTTCTATTTTAGTTAGACATTGTGCCTTTCAACATTTGGTGTCAAAGATCATAAAATGGCCTAGTGGCAACTAGGTACCATTCTTGGTTGCTTAATTTCATAAGGAGATGCGGATTTTTTTTTTTAGCTTAGTTCTGGAAAATGGTTTGTGAACATAGTATTTGGATTAATGTAGAGTATAGAAATGATTATTATATATATCTGCAGGATACATGGCTGAATAAGGGAAATTATAAAACACTGATATCAACATGTAAGTCCAATTCCATAAGTTCAAGTAAAGTGAGTTGTATCTATACTTCTTCCTGTAACCTCATCTGCAATACAGAATTTTTGAGGCTCCTTGGAATGATAGACTTTTAGAAAAGCTTAATATGGTTATCACATTTAAAAGATAAGTAGCTTATGCCAAAATAGAAGCTCTAGTCACTCGAGGAGTTCAGTCATTGCCCTCATCTTAGATATATTTTGTTCTTACCGCTTCCTGGGAGTATATTTTAGTGTGTGGAGGGCAGGGATGTTTGGTTTTATTGAATAGCACTGACCTGACCATTAGGCACAGACAGGCCAGACTCATAAAAATAGGTGCAAGCACAGAAGCCAAATGCACCCATTATCAGGAGCAGACTTCTAATTGCACTGGATTATCCAGTTTTTCCAGAATGATGCTTCATTTTTGCCCTTTCAGCTTATAATTGTGAGGCAATTTTAAAGCTTCTTTTAGAAATGGAGCTCTGACTTCAGATGGACAGAGGTGTCCTGACTCTTCCAGATACTTAGTTGATGTAGCCTTGAGCTATTTAACCACACTAAACTTCAGTTTTTATATTTAAAATTGAAGAACATACGTGTCCTCATATTGTAATCTTTAAATTATTAAATATGTTTAGCATATGATTGGCACATAGACATTAATACTAGCTAACAATGGGTGTTTCATTAGCAAATTCATCACCAAATTCTCTTTCTTTTTTTTGTAATTTCTCAAAGTTTTTCCTTTATTTCTGGTTCTACAATCTGGTCCTCCTGTCATTTGCACATGAAGTAATGGGAGTCACATTGACTTTGTAGGCCTAAGTTTCTTTATCATTAAACGAGCATATTAGTCTAATTTCACATTTCTTCTTGTTTTAAAATTCTATTATTTGTAGGTTTATGGCTGTTTGCTTGCATGCATTTGCCTCTTTAATTTATCGTACACATAAATGCTGAAGAAATGGCCTTCTAAAATTTTATGTTATTGTTTTCAGAGGAGACTTTCTTTGGACAAATTTATCAAATATAAATCATTTAAACTGGTTCTTTCATTTCCCATTCCAGAAAATTTGCTGTAGATGGCATATGCAGAAATGCTTTACAAACTGTAAAGTACTACACAAATGAAGCAAATATTATGATGACCATAGATATCTTGCATCTTGGCTTTTACGTGTTCCATTTTCTTTATTTAAATTAGATTTCCTTTATGTTCTCGTGACCTTCAAAAACAGCATCAAAGCTGGTATTTTTTCAGGGAAGCTTGATTTTTATCACTCTCTTAGCATTACTTACTCTGTTCTATATAATAAACTTCTCCTTCTCTTTCTCTTTTCCTTCTTTTGAGAGAGATTATCTTTTTAGTGTATGTTGATTGGTTTTCCTAAACAGATTGGAAAATGCTTGATATGCCATGAACCACAACATTTAGAGTAAAAGAACCTTAAATGATCATTTAGGACAGTCTCCTAAATGTTAATATTTACCTCAATATTACAGCTGAGCAGACTAAGTCCAGACAGATGTATTTGGGAATGGGGTTTCTTTATGAGAGTTACTTTTTGTATTGAAAGTTACAGTATTACAAAGAGATTTTAAATTACAAGAATTTTGGCAAGCTTTTGAGTAATGTGCTAGCTAGTAGGAAAGGAACATTTTTATTTTTTGACCAAAATTTGACTCTCAAATATTGTAAAAAGGTATTAATCAGGAATTAATTAAGATAATTCTCTCAAAAACTACAAAAGTACCTGTAGAAAAATGTCTGCTTTTCTTGTAAGGCCCTCTTTCATAGTCAGCAAATATTTATTGAGTGTTGTCTCTAAGCCAGGTACGGTACTAGCTATACATATTACATTTTATAAATGAGGAAACAAGGCTCAGGGAAGTTAAGTGGCTAGTGTAAGATTGCACAGCTTGTAGGTGTTAGGGATGACATTTGAGTTCAGGCCTACTGAGTGGAAATGCTATTCATACCTTTAAATTGACTTTTCTTCAAGAATGTTCATCATTCTTGGCCACATTATACTTTTTTTTTTTTTCTGGACTTTCTTTCTCTTGAGTACATGTGTTGAGGAGACTCCTGCAGTCTTGTTCCTTTCTGATGACCCATGAGCCATATATACCAGTTAATGAAAATGTCACTTTAAGATTCTTGTGCTGTTTCTGGTCTCCCCTTTGTACTAGTAATGTTGGTTCTTTGGTGCTTCTATCCAGGTAAGCTTGTATTTGGTTGGTTTTGGATTTTTAGTAATAAAATTCTGCCCCTCAAATTTTATTAGTATTTAGATAGCTAAAGCTTAGTGTGCTCTGTTTTTGTTTCTGTTTTTTGAAACAAATTGCTTGGTCATTCTCTGTGTTTCCACTTGTAATTTGGATGGTTGATTTTATCTTAAAATTTCAGTTTGCCTGTATGGCTAAAGTATTTACATACTTTTATTATCAAGCATAGATTTGATTACTTAACAGAAGATATTCTATTGTGAATATATGTATGTATATAAGGAGATCACATCATATTTGACCAGATAGCTGAAGGATGAAATGTCCTTGAGTTTTGAAAGTATCCGTATGTGTAATATTGGCTTTACTTTGGTAAATTTGTTTGGAGGAAACAAAAAGTTATTTGTTCTGCAATATCTGATATCTCCCTCTGCATTCTAAATGGTACAGGTAGTCTGTAATTGAATTTCTAAGTAGCTACTCATTCGTTCAAGACATAGTTATGTGAATACATACTTTGTTCAAGGTGCTATGCTGTAAAAAGATAGTGGTTATTGAGAAATTAACCGATAAGATACAGAGCCTGTTCTTAAGGAGATTATGACCTGAGAGAGGTGATAAGACAGACATACAAATATCTGTAATACTAATTGAATGTGATGAGTGCTATGAGACAGGTCCCGAAACAGTACTTTGAGAATTCAGGGAGAGGGAATAATTATTGTATTTTCATTTGAGAAAGATCAGGGCAAGTTTTATGGAGGGCTTGGTGGTAGACAAAAGCATTGAAGGCAGGGGATGATTTCTTTAAGAATAGGGGCAAGGAGAACAATATATTCAGGAAGATTAAATAGCAAAGATGAAAAGACAAAAGCTTGAGCTAAATGCAGGGGAAAGTGCAAGGAGTGTGGCATCAGCTGAAGTGGGAGAGGGAAGCAGATCGTCTAGGTGTAGTAACAAGACACTGGTGGATTTTAATGGAGAGAGGTGGTGGAGAGCAGCGTGTAGTAAGTATGTCGATCTGGATGAAAATGAGAAATGTCAGTGTTCCAAATTTACGTGGATCTTTTCTTGGCAGGTTTTATACCCCAAATTTTATATTTGAGGTTTTTGAAATGATTCCATATGTAAGGCTTACCCACACTGGGAACTTATTCACTCATTTTTATGTATATTTAAATACAGATTATATATATTTTTTGAATAGAAGTTAGTATAAAATTTTTTTCACTGCCTTATACTTTTTTCCAATTAACTTTTTTATTTTTTCCTTTTTATTATGAATTATGTCTTGGTTAAGACATAATTCATAATAAATTATGATGCGAGATACGCGTATTGCATACTTGCCCAAAAGTTAGCCAGTTGATCCAACATGATATATTAACGCATTCATTTTAATAATTCCCACTATTTTGAAGTCTACATTTTGATGTGCTAAGTTTCTATACTCCTTTTTTTCTGATTCCACATTCTTTATTCCAAAAATAGATTTATCTGTTTAATATGTGGTAGTTCCTTACTGTTTTATAATTTGTTATAAGGCAAATCTGCCATCAACTTTAAAAAAATATTTTAACCTCCCAGTGATTCTTAGATGCTGATTTGAATTTATTAAATACATAGATCAATTTTGGACCAACCAGGATTACAATATTCCAACATTCCTCCAGCATCGTTCTGTGACCCTTTGTTTATCAGGTCTAATTTCATGCCCTCTAAATGTGCTTTATATTGTTCTTAGTGTACTTCTTACCCATTTTATCTTACATTTCATACCATTGACTTTTTTTTTTAAAGCAGTAGATATTCTTTTAAACAGTGTATTATCACTTGGCATTCTTTAAGATGATGCAGTGGACTTGTTTGTTCAGTGTAAAAATATTGTCTCTTTGTATAAATATAAGTGTATCTGATTGTATAAATGAGATTGGTCATCCAAGTTGGAAGCTCCTGGCTCTCATTTATAGTTCATGATTTATTTTACTGATTTATTTATGCTATGCCATGTTCCAAAATGGATTTAAGGCAGGATGTGTCATGAAAAGTCTTGGACCTTGTTCCAGCCCTGTCTTCTATTTGACTGATGCCCCTAGTCAACGTTACACGGAGGAAACAGTGTTGAAGATAACTAAGTGTCCCTGAATGTGCTATGGTATGTCCTTTGCCAAACTGGTAGTAATTCTGAGACGATACAGTGTAATTGGGGTACCTTTAAAGATAAGTCCCTTAAACTTTGATAGCAAACAAAGGAAATCAGTTGGAAGGCACTTATGAAGAACCTTAACTCTTGGGAGCCCAGGCACTTACAGTGCAGCATTTCTTAACATTAAATTATCTGGGAAATGGAAGAAATACTAGAGTTCTGTGAGGATATTTCTTCACTTTCAGACTGTTGTGGTGGTTTGTAGTTTACAGGGGCTTGGGTGACTGGATTTTTATATTTATTATTTTAAATAGTAGAGTCTTAACATTATTTTGTTTTGCAGTAGAGATCACTTACGCAGATCTTTTTTATACTATTTCATAGAGATTAACTGTTCACCTTGAGGCAGAGGAGTTAAGAATGATCTTACTTAAAGATGACTTACTCAGTTTTCTTTCACAAAAAGGCGTGTCCCAAGTTTGTTAGCACTTTCTGTGACATGTGGTTATAGGTGGTATGTTACCTAGCAAATAAACACACTTACTTGATCTGCCCTTTTGAGATAATAGGGTAAGTTCTTAACAGTGTTTCAAAAAGTAACTGCCTTTTCAGACCAACAACAAAAAATTTAATGCTGTAGAGAAAGGATATTGAAAATGGATAGAATTATTTCTACTAGGGGATTTAATTGCTGAAAATTGTGTGTGTTAACTTTAAGAGCTTTTTTTATATGTACACTTGAACTTGGAAAAAGAATTTTCTAACCTGTATAAAAATCTTGTAAAAGAGGTGTTAGTGGTTTTGAGCCCGTCTGCTGAAAACACAAAAAGGCAATGCCATCTGATTAGTTTATAAGAACAACTGATTGCCATCAGGAAATATGGAAATGCACTAGCTGAATTTTAGCAAAAACCTTTGCATAAATGGTGAATGGGATTGGAATTGAATATCATGTTTTATTCAGTGCAGCCAGTAATGGAGTTCTTCTTTTGGTTTCTTTCATCTTTGTATTTTTCAGCTATGATAACCATTAAAACCAAATAAAATAGTTATATATTATAAAAATGAACCAAATTTAGAACTAGACCTTCAAGTTGCTATATTACAAAGTATGAAAGCAAGGTATAAAAATAACAAACTGGGCTGAGTGTGGTGGCTCACACCTGTAATCCCAGCACTTTGGGAGGCTGAGGAGGGTGGATCACGGAGTCAGGGGTTCGAGACCAGCCTGCCCAATATGGTGAAATGCCGTCTCTACTGAAAAATACAAAAATTAGCCGGGCATGGTGGCATACTCCTGTAGTCCCAGCCACTTGGGAGGCTGAGGCAGGAGAATTGCTTGAACCTGGGAGGTGGAGGTTGCAGTGAGCTGAGATCGTGCTACTGCACTCCAGCCTGGGTGGCAGAGTGAGACTCTATCTCAAAAAAAAAAAAAAGAAAAAAACCATGTTCAGTTACATTGCTGTCACCAAAAGTAGTGAGTGGTGTTAATATAATTGCAATGTTAGGAAGAATAGAAAGTTTTCGTGTCATCAATAAGAAAAATAAATGTTTAAAAATTTAGTTGCTACAATATTCTTTTTAATTTCAGTTTTTGTGTATGCTAAATGTACATAATTTGTTGATTTGGTATACAATATATATAAATTATAAATAAGTATACTTATAATGGATTCATATTCAAAAACTCTTAAACGGTGAGATATCTGATAAAAATGGTTATCATGATTCTATACCAAAAGTTTTTAACCTGGGGTTCATAGAATAAGAGCCCCTAGATAGGCTTTAGGGGATCTGTTAGCACTTTGAAATTGTGTGTGAAATTTTGTGAGTCTATACATTTATCTGGGCAGAGGGTCTAGAGCTTTAACTTTCTGAAAGGGTCCATGACCTCCCCCAAAGGTTTAGGATCTCTGTTTTTGAGGACTGGGACCTCAATAACTCCATTCATCCAACTGTACCCTCTTGCCAAGTTTGATGGATACATCTGATGTCATTACCCAAGCCCACCATATGACTGAATGTGCAGTTTGTTTTTCCACTTTGCAGTAGATCTGATTGCAGTGCCTCTGGCTTTTACACGTGTTTGAGTTCTCTGGCTTTTACACGTGTTTGAGTTCTGTCTGTTTATTGCACAACTACCTGGCCTTCCATTACTTGGCTGCTTTTATATATATTATTTCCCACCTATGTCTCCCTAACCCCCAGTTAAAAAGAGTGGACTTAATTTTATCAGTGTGGAGACAGGAATGTATATAAAGAGCCCAGTTTCAATTCACTTCACTTTAAGTATCCCTGCTGGTTAGGTTGGGATTCACAGTTGTTGTGCTTTTGACCTATCTTTAGCATCTGAATTTCAGCTTTCTAGAATCCTTAGGTCTGATTTGACATATAATAAAAACACTTTGCAAGTTCTCTTGGCTCTTTTCTCCTCACTGACATCATTCAAATTCAGGCTTAATTATTCTTGTTTTTTTCTTTTTTCTTTTGGGGCTTAATTACTGAGGTAGTATCCAAAGTGGTCCCACTCCCCAGTGAGTTCCTTCTTCATATGTCCCATATTTTGATTTGGAATGATTATCCTAAGTTTTACTTTTATGTGCTTTTTTGCTCAAAAACCTTCAGTGGTTCCTCATTACTGTCAAGATGAAGTTGTTCCTTAGCCTGGCATTTAAAGCTTTCCAGTGTCTGGCATCAGCCTTCTTTTCTGGTTTCCCACTAGTCTGCCCCCTAATAATTGTATTTTGAAATAAAATTGTCAGTTTTTTGGTCCTCTAAACATCTCTTGGACTTTTCTTTTCTACCTCTTTATATGCTATTTTCCAAGGAATGTTCTCCCTTAATCTAGTCTATGCCTCTTGAATTCCTATCTATTCTTTACAGCTCAACTTAGATTTCACCTTGCTTATTAAGTGTTCACACCATAAACTTTAAAAGTAATTAATTCCTTCTATAAACTCTCAGTATTTATTTTCCTTGTTATTTGTTTGATACATTATACGACCTTGTACCTTATGACATTTTTTGTTTTCATGTGTGCTGTCTCCTCTATTAGGGTATGAGAATGGCAAAAGGGGGATTATGTTTTATATTTTGTCCTCTGCAGTGCCTTACACACATAGATATAATATTTGCCAAGTGATATAGATTAAATCATAATGCTACTTAAATGAATGTACTTAGAGAAATAGACCTTTTGTGGGTGTGAATATGTACATGTGTGCACATATGTGCATGTATACCTGTGTTCTTGGAATACTCGCAGATCAACTAGGGATTTTCTTGACTAGTTTCAGGGTATTTTGGGAATTGGAAATCTGATACTGCTTGGCGAATGTGTTGTTCTACAACATAAGTTGGCTGTCAAGGGATATGTTCAAAAGTCTGGAGTAGCCTGGTGAGTCATTGCTCTCTAATGTAGAGCTCTACCCGTCATGGGTGACAGAAAACCTTGTGTTCTTTCCTCTGTATTATTATTATTTTTTATTTATGTTACTTTAGGTGCATACTATATCTGGCATTTCTCCCTATGTTATCCCTCTGCAACCCCCCCTCCCTCCCCACCCCCTAATGTCTCTCCCCTACGCCCCCCCAACTGTCCCCTGTGTGTGATGCTCCTTTCCCTGAGTCCATGTGTTCTTGTTGTTCAACACCCACCTAAGAGTGAGAACATACAGTGCTTGGCTTTCTGTTCTTGGGTCAGTTTGCTGAGAATGATGGTTTCCAGATTCATCCAAGTCCCTGCAAAGGACACGAACTCATCGTTTTTTATGGCTGTGTAGTATTCCATGGTGTATATGTACCACATTTTCTTTGTCCAGTCTATCATTGATGGGCATTTGGGTTGGTTCCAGGTCTTTGCTATTGTACACAGGGCTGCAATGAACATACGTGTGCATGTGTCTTTATAGTAGAACGATTTGTAGTTCTTTGAGTATATACCCAATAGTGGGATTGCTGGGTCAAATGGAATTTCTATTTCTAGATCCTTGAGAAATCGCCACAGTGTCTTCCACAATGATTGAACTAATTTACACTCCCACCAACTGTGTAAGAGTGTTCCTATTTTCCACATCCTCTCCAGCATCTGTTGTCTCCCGATTTTTTAATGATCACCATTCTAACTGGTGTGAGATGATATCTCAGTGTGGTTTTGATTTGCATTTCTCTAATGACCAGTGATGATGAGCATTTTTTATATTCTTTTTTTGTTTTGAGATGGAGTCTCGCTCTGTTGCCCAGGCTGGAGTGCAGTGGCATGATCTCGGCTCACTGCAACCTCCCCGCCCGCACCCCCTACCCTGGGTTCAAGCGATTCTCCTGCCTCAGCCTCCCAGGTAGCTGGAACTATAGGTGGCTGCCACCACGCCTGGTTAATTTTTGTATTTTTAGTAGAGACAGGGTTTCACCGTGTTAGCCAGGATGGTCTTGATCTCCTGACCTCGTGATCCACCCGCCTCAGCCTCCCAAAGTGCTGGGATTACAGGTGTGAGCCACCGTGCCCGGCCTCCTCTGTCTTAACAGTGATGGAAATACAAATTCCTCATGTATTGAGGATTACTACATTTCTGTTTTAATTTTTCAACACATTCTTCACAATAACATACAAATTTAAATTGAATACCTGTTGTTTGATAATATGGGGCACCATAAAGTAGTTATATTTAGGATTCTTGCTCTTTAAGGAGATTATAACACCTGTAAAGGAGTCTCATTTGCTATAAATCATACATGAATTTAAAAATAATATACAGTACAAAATATGTCACATGAGAGTATATGACTTAGTTTTTAACTGAGATATGTGGAAATTCATCTAGCACTTAAGTGTTTCTTGCACTCACTTGAAATTTATTATCATGTATACTCGTCTCTGTGTTTTTTTTTTTTTTTTTTTTTAGATGAAGTCTTGCTTTGTTGCCCAGGCTGGAGTGTAGTCTGGTGGCATGATCTTGGCTCACTACAACCTCCACCTCCTGGGTTCAAGAGATTCTCCTGTCTCAGCCTCCCGAGTAGCTGGGATAACAGATGTGCACGACCACATCCAGCTAATTTTTGTGTATTTTAGTAGATGTGGGGTTTCGCCATGTTGATCAAGCTGGTCTTGAACTCCCCGACCTCAAGTGATCCACCCTCCTCGACCTCACAAAGTTTTGGGATTACAGGTGTGAGCCACCGCGCCCAGCTACCTGTCTCTGTTTTTATGTGTATCCTTTCCTTCCGGATTGTAAATTATAGTGGATAGAGACCATTTATTGTACTAGTTTGTTTATATCACAGTGCTTTTATAATGCTCTACCCATAGTATATATTCGTAAGTTTGTTACCGGTGATACTAGAAGCCTAATATGATCTGGGTAGGCGTTTCAGAGGAAATGGATTTGAATTCGATTTGTGGGCTTTGGAATGTTGCTTATGGCGTGGTCCCGTGGAACATGAAAAACGAGTTTTGTAGTTAATAAAGTAGGTTTGGTGTACCATCTAGAACATGAAGCCTCCTTGGTTACTGTGGCTTTGGCCTAAGGTGACCCACATCAATTCTTCTTATAGACTATTGGCTAAAAGTAGTTACAGGGCACTACTTAAGGGGCTAGGAAGTGTGGGTAGGAACATGAATATTTGGTGAGCAGTAAATGGTTTTGCCTTACTGTAGCAGAATTGATTTTCTTTAGAAATGAATACCAAAATTGGTAGTCCTTACTTGCAGTTATTGAAGAAAAGAGGAATTGCTTTTATGTGTCAATCTAAATGGAATTTTTATTATTAAATTTATTTGTGGAAGGAACTTACAGGCCCTGAATGTAGCCTTTGGGACAATTAAAGGAGAAATTTTACTAATGTGTCTATTTTAGGGGTTAAGTATTATAAATTATTTTAGTTTGCTACCATCCTTAGAGTGGATATTTGAAACGGAAAGTGAATATTTGGCTTCAATATGCCTGGTTCAGACTTTCCTACCTATATTGTTTAACTGGTAAGATTACAGGGTAAGAAAAGTGAGAGATGGAGTAAAGGGCTTTTAGATACTTTTGGAGACTTTTGCTGTCTGAGGAGTTCACAAAATTTCTCTAGTATCCTTGGAGGTCCTTTCCCCTCGTTATCAACATACTGCTAATTAATTAAAACTTGTTTCTCTGTTTGCCTTTCTAATGTTTGGTTTGTTAAGGACTACTGGGTGGTGGTTAAAATAGTTGGCCAGCTATTAATGTTGGCCTAATGTGCAGAACAACTA
This sequence comes from Ateles fusciceps, assembly GCA_036589455.1. Taxonomy (NCBI): domain Eukaryota; kingdom Metazoa; phylum Chordata; class Mammalia; order Primates; family Atelidae; genus Ateles; species Ateles fusciceps. The sequence goes on from JAZHEH010001737.1 coordinate 4,778,211, forward strand.
GAAAGCTTAGATCCTTATTTGTCCATGAGACATGTTTTTTCGCTGTTTTATTCCTAAAGTCATCAATCCTGAACTTTTTAAACCTTAGACTTTCTTTCTGACTATATTCCAATGTTTTTTTCTTTTAAAATTGAATAATGAACCATATAAAATAAATGATGACATTCTAATAACAAATTCAAAGAAATGGAAGTATATAGAGTTAAAAAGTGAAAGGCTCTGTTTTGAAGACTTTTTTTAATGGCAGCTGTTAATTTAGGTTATCTAGTAAACACCCCTCCCCCATTCTTTTTAATTTTTTTAGGTCACAGCATCCTTCCCTTTGGCCCAAGGGATGGACATGTGATTTAGGCTTGGTCTGTCATAATACTCCATTCTCTTGGACACAGTGATTGCTGCTGGATGGCCATGTGATGACCTAAGCAGGTTTAGTCCTTCCTTGAGATTGAAAACCAAACTGGATGAAGGACAGGTTCATCCTATTGGAGTTGCTAAGCTAACAAAGAGAGTGCCATGAAGGAAGCCCATCTGCCGTAGGAAAGAATGAGGCCAACAAACAGAGTAAAGCGGAGCTGACTGAGACAGACAGACTGTCTCATAGACAGACTCACTCACATACCACACTCACTCTCACATGCTTGAATGCATGAGCATTGGGAGCCATTGGAGCCTCAGGATCTAGTTGCATTTTGTATTAGATCCACCCAATATTTCCCAGTTAAATGAACTAATCAGTTGCCCAGTTTGCTTGTGCTGGTTTGCATTGTGTTTCTGTCTTTTGCAACTGAAAGAGTCCTCCCTAATCCTTACCCCCTGTTGGCACATCTCCCTTGTGCTCTTTCTCTTTCACACACACAAACGGGATCATACTTCATGAGTTGTTATGACTTTAAAAACCTAATGTCATGGGAATCCTTTTTTTTTTTTTTTTTTTTCAGACAGTGTCTAGCTCTGTCGCCCAGGCTGGAGTTCAATGGTGCGGTCTCAGCTCACTGCAACCTCCGCCTCCTGGGTTTAAGCGATTCTCCTGCCTCAGCCTCCTGAGTAGCTAGGATTACAGGCGCCTGCCACCACGCCCAGCTAATTTTTTAAATGGGGTTTCACCATGTTAGCCAGGCTAGTCTTGAACTCCTGACCTTGTGATCCACCTGCCCAGGCCTCCCAAAGTACAGGGATTACAGGCATGAGCCACTGCACCTGGCCTGTCATGGGAATCTTTCTATGTCAGAATATGAAGGTGCCATTTTATCTTTTTAATGGTTGCATAGCATTACATTGGATGTATACTCTGTAATTTTTTTAACTATCTCTCTTTTTATGGACATTTAGATGTCCAGTTTTTTGCTGTTGCAAACTGTGTTTCAGTAAACATCCTAGTTTGTATTTGTTTTTGCACATGTATGATAACAACCATGGAATTATTGGGTACATTTAAAACATTGATGTCTTTTCAAATTGTCACCACAAAGGCTTTATCAGTTTAAACTTTTGCTGAGAACATGTAATAGTTACTGCTTTCCCCGATCTTTATCAAGTCTGTATATTATCAGTCATTTCTATTGGGGTTTATCTGATGGGTGAAAATGGTATAACATAATTTGCAGTTCCCTTACTATTGATAATGTTGATAATCTTATTAAATATTTACTGTATATTGGATTTTTTCCTATAAGTTTGTCCTATTCATATTTGTTCACTTTCACATTGAGGTACTTGTCTTTTTTAAAAAAATTGCTTCCTAGCCGTAATATGCCTATGGTGTAGTTATATTTATGCTAACTAGGAATGGACTTGGTAGACAGCTTACCTTGCTACTTAGTTATTTCAGAAAGATATGAGATGTGCTACTCTAAAACTTACATTATATATATATATTTACAGATATCCCTGGGCGTTTAATTGGCTTATATCTAATAACCCTGTATGCTGCCCAATTCATTTAGTTAGCTGAGGGTACATGATTCTCAGTTGGACGCTCTATGGTTGCTTTATTCAGGTAATTTTATGGCTGAGCTAATGCTGGGAAACTCTTGCTTTGAAAACTTTTGGGGTCAGAATCATTGTGACAACATTTGAAGGCTATAGAAATTTGGGACTCAATTGACTGTCCATTGGTGCAGATTCAGAATCATTTTCAGAGGAAAATTTTGGCATGCTACTTTCTTGGCTTACCTCCGTGGAGAGATGGGTTGGCAGCCTACTTAGACATCTTTAGTGGTTAGGTTCCTTAATTTTCATAAGAGAATATTCACCTGACTGCATTTGATTGACTATGAAATATATATAGTACCTCTAATTGGCAGTATGGAATAACTTCACTCTAGCAAGTATATATCCACATACTCTGCTGCCTGATTTTTATAAAAAATCTAGCAGTGAGAAACAGCATTTTTTGAGAATTGCTTAAAACACATTCAATCCATTGCTTTAGAAATAATCAATTTTTACCTGGATCAGGCCAGAATACCAGAGGGTATGCTGATTGCATTGTTTTAGACTGGGATAGAATTGCTTTTACAGAATTGTTTTTTGGTGTAATGCAATAAACATTTATTGGGAGCTATTAAAAGAAACAGCTTTATGAAATTTAGTATTCCTCTTGTAGAATTCTTGTGAGGATATTATCTCCTTTATCTCAATGTCCTTGTTGATGTTGTTGCTACTATTACAGTACTACTGTTACTATTAGCAGCTGATCTGGAGGACTAAGACTGAACATAAAATGAGCTAATGTATGATGGGCAAATACTGTCTTTAGTTGGAAGCAAATACTTATATCCAAAGGGAGACAGCTTTCTAGATGGGGGGCTGTGTTAAGAGTATGGGCTCTAGAGCCAGATTTCCCAAGCTTGAATTCTGGCTCTCACTGCTACTAATTGCGTGTTGCTTAACCTCTTGGTGCCTCAGCCTGTTCGTCTATTAGTTAGGGATGATAGTACCTATCTCCACAAGGTGGTTGTGAGAATTTTGTGAGTTTACACACATAAAATGCTTAGGGCATGCCTGGTCCAGAGCATATACAATGAAGGTGAGCTGCTGGGTTTTTTTTTTTTAATGTTTAAAATAAATAGTACCTACTTGTGGGGTACATGTGATATTTTGATACATGCATACAGTGTATATTGATCAAATCAGGATATTTAGGTTATCTGTCACCTCAAACATATATCATTTCTTTGTGCTATAAACATTTCAGAGCTATATTTTTTATGATCATCATCATCATCACTAGAATCTATGTAGTAATTTTTTTCCCAGGTCTTGGTACCAGGAAACGCTGTGTTTCCTTTGACCAGCTGGTTTGCTTGTATTACATAGTCATCATGACTTTTGTAACTGATAATTATTTCTCTCTTTGGAAGGGAACTCAGAGTCAAATGTGTGTTCCTTCTCTTATAACTGAATAGGACCTCGTGGCATATGGTTTGTGTGGTAAACTTACCTCTGACTTTATCTTATTTTCCTCCCTCATTTTCTCTGTGCCCAATTTCTTCTTTCTTTTTAATTCTAATTCACCCTGTGAGCAGTCTCAAATCCTTTTTGGAATAATATGGAAACAAACAAGTAATTTTATTACAGCATGTGCTTATATTGAAATTTCACATTAATTTTCATTTAATTTACCTTAAGCTAGCTACATCCTTATGACAAGGAGGAACTATAATTTTTATTAAGATATCTCAAATCATATCATAGATAGGTTACTTCTGGGAAGGTTCCCTTTGACAGCTAGTCCTATTGATGGTGTGAGCTTTCTTTTAAGCTTTAATTACAAAGAAAATTGTGAAATTTTTATTTCATAATTATGACTTTTATTCTCATTTTTTCCTTTGACTTTTGCTCCAGCCATCTCTTGTAGATTTGGGGAGAGAAAGGGGGAGCTTATTTAAAAGACTTGTGAACCTATTGTCTTAAGAATACTCTTCAGAATAAGACTTTTATATTAGGTTATAGCATAGGCAGAGTAAAACCTATATGTGTTGTTCTTGCCTTTCTTTTACAAGCCAGAACATTAATTAATTTATTTGCAGTGGTCAAAAAAAAAGGAATGTCCTGAAGTCTAAAATATTCTTGAATATTCTGGTTATGTCATTAGCATATTCACTACCCCAAGCAGATGTACATGGGACTGATACTGCCTTTTTGGGAGGAGAATTAAAAAAAATTCAATGAATGAAATATCTCAAGTCTTTTAAAAAATTTGTAGATTCCCTCTTCCCCCACCTTTTTTTCCTTTGTAATTTATCTTTTGAAGAAGCTGGGTGGTTGTCTTGTAGAATTTCCTACAGTCTGGATTGCAGTTTAGCTAAACATGTTGATCTGCCCTCTATATATTCTGTAAATATAGAGTTTGATAGTTTGATGTAGAAGCTTGACTAAGGTTTAATTTTTGGGGGGCGGGAGGGCAAGACAACTTTATGGATGCTGTTGTGAGACACACAAAATCTCTGGTTATCTTTTGTGATGTCAGTGGTTGTTGGTATCACTATTGGCTTTTACTTCTTAAAATCCTAAAGTGATCACCATGTTGTCTAGAAGAAAACGGGGAGGCATTGTCTGGAAATGATAGAGTCTGCTTTGTACAAATAAGACTCCTGGTGTGACTATTTGAGAATGAAGCAATATTGTGTGGAATCAAGAAGATCTCTAGGTTTCAGTGTGTAGGAGCTGTTTGATCTTACGTAATCAACAAAATCAGCAACAATGACAACAGCAGCTACCATTCACCTAGTGCTCGTTTTGTACCAGAGTATGTGCTAAGTGCTTTATATACCTTGGTAATCTAATCTTTATAACAATCCCCGTAAGCCAGACATTATCATCTTTATTTTTGCAGTTCGAAAAGATTAAAGTGTTCAAGGCCACATTGCTAAGAAATAGTGAAACAGAGAATTCAAGCCATGCTTTACTCTGATCTTGTGCTCATAATCACTTTGTTCTTCTATATCTGTAAAAATATATTTACAAATAGCTGCCTTATTTACCTTGCAGGGTTAATTAGATGTTGTTTGTGAAAATGCTTTGAAAAATAGGATAGATATTAAAGTAAGAAGTGTGCTGGGATGACCGTGAGGAAAGGTGGACGATGGAGGCTTTGCTTGTGACTAAGTGACAGTGAAAAGTTTGAATTGAAAGAACACTGTGGTCATTTTCTAACTTTCATTTCTATTACCATTGCTGTTGAAGTGTAGGAGTGTTTTCGTCTCTAGTTAAAATTGAGAGTGATAGAGGTTTTATAGGTGGTAAATGTTGCATGTCAGAGGTGCTTAAGAGTCCCTGGGTGAACAATGATGTCTTGGTTTTACTCCATTTGCCATATATGTAGGCTTAGTACAGATGGATTTTTTTTTAGTAGAGACGGAGTTTCACCATTTTGGCCAGGCTGGTCTCAAACTCCTGACCTTAAGTAATCTGCCCACCTCAGTCTCTTAAAGTGCTGGGATTACAGGTGTCAGCCCCCACACCTTCCACACTTTTTGTTTTTTTTTTTTAAAGAGACAGAGTCTTGCTCTTTTCCCCAGATGGGAGTGCAGTGGCATGATCATAGCTTACTGCAGCCTCAAACTCCTGGGCTCAAGTGACCCTTCCACCTTGGCCTCCCAAGTAACTGGGACTACAAGCATGCACCACCTGGCCTGGCTAATTTTTAAATTTTTTGTTAAGATGAGTTCTCCCTGTGTTGCCCAGGCTGGTCTTGAACTCCTGGCTTCAAGTGATCCTCCTGCCTCAGCCTCTTTGTAATCCCGGAGTGCTGGGATAACAGTCGTGAGCCACTGTCTGGCTGTGCACTTTGTTTTTGCTAAACTTTGGTAATGTGTTTATCAGAAAGCCCTAGGGCTTAACCTGGACACATTTTCTTGGTACTTTGCTTCTTGCAGTTCTTTTTTTACTCTGGGGACTTTATTGCCATATTCTCTTTACTATGGTGTAATATCTAGTATTTCATTCTGATATTCCCAAGAAAGGTTTCCCATTTTATTGAGATATAAATCATATTCCATAAGTCACCCTGTTAAAGCGTACAGTTTGGCAGCTTTTAGTATAGTCACAAAGTTGTACAACCATCACCATTATGTAATGTCAGACTGTTTTGTTTCCTCAAAAAGAAATTTTATGCCTGTTAGCAGTCTCTCCCTATTCCTCCCTTCCTCAGCCACAGGCAACCACTAACCTACTTACTGTCTTGCCTATTTTGTGTATTTCATATAAATGAAATCAAAATATTTCACCTTTTGTCTGACTTCTTTCACTTAGTATAATGTTTTTGAGGTTCATCCATGTTGTAGCATGTATCAGTACTTGATTCCTTTTTATGGCCAAATAATGTCCCACTGTAATCCATTTTGACTGTTAAGAATAATGCTTCTCTGATTTTTCATGTGCAAGTTTTTGCATGGCCATATGTTTTCATTCGTCGCGAGTATATGAATTGCTGGGTCATATGATAATTGTTTTTAACATTGTGAGAACTGCAAAACTGTTTTCCAAAGTGGCTGCACCATTTTACATTCCCAGGAGCAGCGTATGAGGGTTCTGATTTCTCCACGTCCTCTGGTGAAGTGGCATCTCACTATAATTTTGATTTGCATTTCCCTAATGACTATATTGAACAGCTTTGCATATGCTTTTTGGCCATTTGTACATTTTCCTTAGAGAAATGTCTCTTCAGATCTTTTGCTTATTTTAAAATTGGGTTGTCTTTTTGTTATTGAATTGTAAGAATTCTTTATATATTCTCCATGCAAGTTTCTTATCAGATATGTGGTTTGCAAATACATTCTCCCATCGTATAGTTTGTCTTTTTACTTTCTTGGTGGTTATTCTTTGAGGGACAAAAGTTTCTAATTTTGATGAAGTCCAATTTATTGTTTTTGTTCCCTCTTATGCTTTGGGTGCCATATCTAAGAAACAGTTGTCTAATCCAAGGCCACAAAAAATTATGTCTTTTTCTTCTAAGAGTTTTATAGTTTTGGTGCTTACATTTAGGTCTTTGATCTATTTTTAGTTAATTTTTCTATGTGGTACAATATTCTTTTTGCAGTAGGGACAAAAGCTCATTATCTGTCGAATATATACGTCAGTAGCACTTTCAGTTTCCACCTCACTTGATAATATTTTAATCACTATATGATTCTGCTACTTCACTTGTTTCACCTTCGACTCCCTGCTAATGAGTATTTGCTGTACCAAAACTATACTAACTTTTGCATTTATCGTAGAATGTGAGAGTTAGGAGGAAGTTTATTAATTATGCAGTTGAATCTCTTTATTGGAGTAGAGTCCTCTCCACATCTGTGGCAGAAGAGCTTTCAACTTCTTGAACAGTTTTAGAGGTGTTTAGTTCACTGAAGTGTGTTGTACTATAATACAGTAGTTACATTAGAAATCTTACCTATTCAAACATCATTTATAAATAAAAAAGTTACTTATAAATAACTTTATAGTGGGTTTAGGAACTCAGTAGTTTTAATAAGTTATTTTGTCTATAGCAGTTTAAATTAAAGAGAGTTGGTGATTGCATCAAAACCCACAGCGTTTTATGATTAAATGAGAACATTATATCCACCAGTGTAGTAGGAGAAATGCTTGTATTCCTAAAGCAATTCAGTTCAGTTTTTAAAAGCACTAATGGTTAGAAAGTTTATTCTTTTGTTTGGCTGGAATGTTGCCCTTGGTAATGAGTACCCATTTTATCAAGGTCCTCTTAAAACTCAGAGTCTAAAATTAAACTTAATACTTCACTTATGTGCAGAGTGGTACAGAGTGTAATTGGCTGATAGGTTTTTTTTTTTCCTTTTCATATAACCCAAAATTAAGCTGTTATTGGAAGCCATACTATCTTTGGGGCTCATCTTGAGTTTGTTATCAGTGAAACCCCTCTCTAACAAGAATTTCTAAGTACATCTTCCTTTGAAACACTACAGTTGTGAAATGTGCTTTGCACCTACAGATCTGGACTCATCTCTGTGACTTTTTGGCTGCATGACCTTAGCCAAAACACCCAGTTTCTTTGATCTCAATTTGCCTTTCTGTTGACTGGGGTTAATTCCTTCATTTTGGCAGTGTTGGGTGCTTAAATGATTTGTGCATATGGGTACATATGGCTCTAGCACACACAGATGAAAGTAAGGCTTGTGAAAACAGCCTTCTGTCACAGGTACTTCTTTGCTGACCTTACTTAGTCAGCTATTAGCTATTTGTTAGCATGCGCCCAGTTCAGATGTCTTTATATCCTGAATTGATAGGAAATATTTCAAACATGCAGAAAAGAGTAACTAGTGGAAAAATCATTCTGTGTACCTTCTGCCCAACTTAGATCTTAACATTTTGTCTTATTTCAGATTTTTAAAAAAATAAGTAAAACATTGTAGAGTTGAAACTTCTGTATACCCTCTTTTACCCCTTCCCCATTCCCCAGAGGAAACATTGTTCTGAATATATTTGTTTGTATATATAATGTAATTGTTTTGCATGTTTTAAACCTCAGATACATACTATACAGCAATACGCTCTTGCAGTACCCTTTTTTCTTTCCTCATTTTTTTTCCTGCAATTTCTTTTTTTTTTTTTCTTTTTTTTTTCTTTTCATTGGACATTTGTACAATTTTCCTGCAATTTCTATTTCATGGCTACATCACAATTTACTTACTCATGCTCCTCTGGGTGGTTATTAGGTAATTTCCATGTTTTATTATTAGACAGTGCTGTATCAACATTCCTGAACATATTGCTTGTGAACATATGTGTGTTTCTATAGAGAGCTTGTAAGGACAGAGAGAGTGTGTGTGCTCACATGTAGGATTAGAATCACTGATTGAAAAGTATATGCGTATTCAACTTTGGGAGAAAAATTTGACATTATTTAATTAAGTATACCAATTTAACATTACTTTCAGAGTGTGAGAGTTTTACATTCCTCACATTTCCATTTCTTAACATTATCTAAAATGGATTCATAAGGTTCTACATGGTTAGCAGCTATTAGGTTCAGCAATTTCTCCAGCCAACTCTAGAAGCACTTGCTATGTGTAGAAAACATTTATTCTATCAAATGAACAGGCTTTTGGTACTGTGTGGCTCAGGATCTGTGACTAACTTATTCTAGTATAAGGCCACCCAGAATTCATTTGACCACTTTAGTTGAAAAATAGCGAATTTTTATCTCTGAGTCACAAGTATTGGTAATAGTCTTCATTACCTATATATTACTTGATTAAGCTCTATGTAAGCAAGTAAAGTGAGTCTCTGGCAATTGCGGCCTAAAATAAATATTATTAAGAGATAAAATAAGCATAGGATAATCTGTAATAAAATGTAAATATAGGGCCAGGTGTGGCAGCTCACAACTGTAATCTTAGCACTTTGGGAGACTGAGGCTGGTGGACCACTTGAGCCCAGGAGTTTGAGACCAACTTGGGCAACATGGTGAAACTCCATCTCTACAAAAAATACAAAAATTAGTTGGTTATGTTGGCGGTGTGCCTCTGAGGTAAGAGGATCCCTTAAGCCCGAGAGGTCAAGACTGCTGTGAGTGGGGATTGTGCTGCTGCACTCCAGCCTAGGTGACAGGGTGGAGTGTCTCAAAAAAAAAAAGAAAAGAAAAAAGTAAACGTATAAATACATACATTTATATGGCTTAAGATTTTGACATTAAAGACATCTAGGAGGCTGGGTGTGGTGGCTCACGCCTGTAATCCCAGCACTTTGGGAGGCCAAGACAGGCAGATCACAAGGTCAGGAAAGCAAGACCATCCTGGCCAACACGGTGAAACCCCATCTCTACTAAAAATACAAAAATTAACCGGGTGTGGTGGCGGGCACCTATAATCCCAGCTACTCGGGAGACTGAGGCAAGAGAATCACTTGAACCTGAAAGGCTGAGGTTGCAGTGAGCCAAGACCGCACCATTGCACTCCAGCCTGGGTGACAGAGCGAGATTCCAATTAAAAACAAAAACAAAAAAACTAGGATAATTTAATTCGAAGTGAATATTGTTTAGTGTCGTATAATGAATGTTAGGTGAATTTGCAGAATTAATGAAATTACATTAATTATCAATAGCTTAAAGACAGAGATGGTACAGATTCATTGGATTAAGAAGCAAGTGTGTGAGCCAGAAGAGTGCTTATTAAATCATGACCTTTGCTTGGACTCCAGGCATCAGAATAAGTTATCAAAGTTGTTTAATCTAATTTAGCATTGAGAAAGAACTTATCTGAAAGAGATTATTTTTATTTTCAAAAATTTTGTATTAAAAATATGTTTCATATGACATTCCTAGATTATTAAAGGTGCCTTTAGGAACAGCCTATTTTGGGGACGTTTATTTTGGCAACCTTTTATTTATTTTCATTTTTATTATTTTTTTGAGACAGGGTCTGGCACTGTTACCCAGGCTGGAGTGCAGTGGCACATTCACGGCTCACTGCAACCTCCGCCTACCAGGCTCAAGCAATCCTCCCATCTCAGCCTCTTGAGTAGTTGGGATTACAGACCCACACTACCGTGCCTGGCTAATTTTTTAAAACTTTTTTTTAGAGATGAGTTCTCACTGTGTTGCCCAGGCTGGTCTCAAAATCCTGGGCTCAAGCAGTCCTCCTGCCTCGGCCTCCTGAAGTTCTGGGTATTACAGGTGTAAGGCACTGTGCCCAGCCTTTGGCAACCTTTTAATAATTTATCTCTTCTTTTGGTATTTTGAGTGATTAAAAGTGATTCATGTTATATTACTTGGAGGAAGATTGTCTTGTTTTCTTGATTGGTTGTTTTGGCCTAAAGTTATGAAAGGAATATTGGAACATTATGGAAACTAGGGAAATGGGAAAGAGAAAAAAACCCTAGAGCAAGTAAAGTAAGCAATAACTACCCATACATAGTACTGTCCCTAAGCAAAAGCTATTAATCTGGTGGACTTCTTAAAGTTAGTCTAGATTTATAACTTTATTCACTTCTTTCTCCTAATGCTAGTCTATAATTTATAGAACCAGGAGTTAAAAACAAAACAAAAAACAGAAGCCCTCAGTGAAGCTTCTTCAAGAAAGACGTTACTCTTTTAGTTCTACTTCTGCTCTTTGTCAGCGCCTCAGAAGCTCTTGGTAAGGAAGAGCTGTAGCTCAGCCAGCAGGCAGTCACTGTAGCGGCTTGACTCCTGTATGATGGGTGCTTGGTAGGCTGCATAGGCTGAGCCTTCCTCTGCGTGTTATAAAGGCACAAGTGATGTGGATCCTGACCTATGAAATAATTTTTTCTCTTTATGAATATAAATATAAATATAAAGAGGAGCAAAGACAAAAGTTCATTGAGTTGTAAATGATATGTCGCTACTGTTAACTGAGCCAAGCTAACAGCCACGCTAATGAAATGTCAGTGAATATATTAATAGAGATTAAGAATTTTCCCCCCTTCAATTCCTAGTCTGATATTGACCCTTTTCTCTCCTCTCCCACACGTTGGTATCATCTTTCTCACTTTCTCTCTTAGACCTCTGTTATACCCATTCCTGTGAAATTGCCTCTCTGGCCTTCGTACCAATGTACTTTCCTATTTCTATCCAGCTTTTTTTCTTTTTAAAAATGTATCTTTATATACCAGTGTTTTGTCCTATGTCCTATGCTTCCTCTTCAACCATATATATCTGTATGTATACACACACTCACACACCGCATTTTGTTTAGACTACTCAGTATTTTAATACATGTTGAATTTGAATGTTTTAGGGCAAGCATATACTCTCTTCAGTTAGATACAGGCATGTTTTCCTATTGGCTTAAACTTGCCTCATTTACACACTTTTTTTTTTTTAACTTTGGCTCTGGTAGAGAATTGAATTTGTACTTTTTATATTGTATTTTCTGCTGTGAGGGTCTTCCTTTTTTTCCTTCCATTTCTCTCTTCTTACATCCTGTGTGGAATCTCTTCTGTTTGTCACTGCTCTTCTGTTTGCACACTACCCACCCTTTTGCAACAGCCCGTGTGTACCTGCTTTCTCCTTCTGAGCAAGTGCATTTCATTTGTACCTGGAGCTACACATTGGATTTTCTCACAGCCAGGTCCTTCTTGGATTTCCCTTATCTGGAGCTGAGGTTTCTCACACTGACAAGGTGGTGTTGCCACTGTGAGATTTCCTTTCACGGAAACTAGAACGCTAATTTACCTAGCACACATGCCTTTGACATACAAGTATTTATTTATCTGGCCCAAACAATTAGAGTTAGAATATTGGAAACAAGGTTATTCTTAAGAAGATTTAACTCAAAGCCATCAGAGCACACATTTGAAGTGGTTATCATTAAGCTTAGTTGTTCCTAACTTTTTCATTTTAAGATAGTTTTATCTTTGTATTAGGGCACAGTAGAGATAGTATGGCTGGGTGTTTCTAGTGATAATTATGATAATTTTCTAGGATTTATAACTGGGAAGGGAATTATTTAGAATTTTAGTTAGTGAAATGGTAATATAGTAATAGCATCAGAATTTTGGAATGTGCCTCATGATTCCACTATGCTCTTTTAATTTTTACATAATTCCTTCTGGTAGTTGCCTACAAGTGTATGTATTTTGCGTAGATATTCTTACCATGTGTTTTTGTTCCTGTTTTCTGTTTCTCATTTAAAATAACTACTAATAACAACCATTTATTGAGTGAACATGTATTTTAAAAGTCCTAACAAAATTTTAGCAAATCAAATCCAGTAATACATAAAAAATATAATACATTATGGTTGGGGTTACCTGGGGAGTGCAAGATTGGTTTAACATTCAAAAATTAATAAATGTATTTTACCATGTTTACAGACTAAAAAGGAAAAAAATGAACATCGCAGTAATTGCAGAAAAAGCATTTGATAGAAATTCAGCAAATTAGAAATAGAGATAAAAATTCTCAGCAGATTAAAAAAAGAAGGCTTCCTTAACCTGATAAATGGAGCATATTCATGAAAAACCTCCAGTTTAACATTATGCTTAATGGTGAAAGACTAAATGGTTTCCTTCCATAATCAGGGATGAGGGAAGTATATCTCTTTTACCACTTGTCTTCCACATTATACTGGAGGTTCTAATCAGTAAGATAAAGTAAAAAAAAAAAAAAAAAAAGAAGAAATAAAAGGCATCCAGATTGGCAAGGAAGACTAACTTTATTTGCAGATGACATGATTATCTACAAATAGATTCTAAAAAAAAGCTACTAGAAGTAATATGTGAGTTGAACAGGATTGTAGGATAGGAGATCAGTATGTAAACATGCATTATATTTTTGTATATTGGCAATGAACATTTGGAATTTGAAATAAAAATTAATGCCATGATGAAATACTTAGAGATAAATCTGAAAAAAGATGTTTAAGACTTGTACACTGAAGATATAAAGTGTTCCTGAGAGAAATTAAGGTGACCTAAGCAAATGGAGAGAGATACTGTATTTACGCATCAGAAGACTAAATACTAAGGTGTCACCTTCCCCCAAACTGTTTTGTGTGTACTGTGCAATCCCAGTCAAAATCCTAACAGGAGTTTTTTGGTACTAATTGACAGGCTGATTCTAAAATTTATATAGAAATACAGAGGACCTAGAGTAGCCAAAACAAAGTTGTAAGACTACACTACTTATCTTCATGTCTTATTATAAAATTATAGTGATCACAATAGGATGGTATGGGTCTCAAGATAGACAAGTAGATTGATGGAACAGAATGGAAAGTCTGGAATAGATTCATCCACATATGTGATAAACAAAATGTATATGTATACAATGAAATATAATTCAGTCATAAAAGAAATGAAGTACTGATAGATGCTACAACACGGATGAACCTTTAAAACATTAGGCTACTTCAAAGAAGCCAGTCACAAAGACCACTATAGAGAGTGATCTCTATAGACACAAAGTAGATTAGTGGTGGCTCAGGGCTAGGTTGGAAGGGCTAGTGGACAGGGTTTCTTTTTGAGATGATGAATATGTTCTAAAATTGGTTATGGTGATGGTTACTCCTATCTTTGAGTATACCAAAAATCATTGAATTGTACAATTTAAACAGGTGAATTGTATGGTATATGACCTATCTCACTATAACTGTTTAAAAAGAAAGCACGGTTGGGCATGGTAGCTCACATCTGTAATCCCAGCACTTCGGGATGCTGAGGCAGGAGTTTGAGAACAGCATGGGCAACAAAGGCCCTGTCTCTACAAAAAAATAAAAAATAAAAAAAATAAAAATTAGATGGGTGAGGTGGTGCATGCCTAATACTGCTAGGCGTAGTCTCAGCTATTTGGGAGGCTGAGATGGGAGAGTTGCTTGAGTCCAGCAGTTGGAGGCTGCAGTGAGCTAAGATGCCCCCAAAACAGAATATTTAGTAGTAGTATTTTTTGAAAAGTATGAAAGAACAAGCCCTGTGTTGAGAAAAAAACATTTGTTATTCATTTATAAATGATTTAATTCCAGAATATATATAGTTATCAAAACTCAATATTAAGGAAACAAAACCAAATTCAAAAAATGAACAAAGTACCTGCACAGAGAGTTTACTGATAGAGATGCACGGATGATGGATGAACACATCAAAAGATAATAAACATTATTAATCATTACAGAAGTGCAGATAAAATTCATAATGAGAGATGACTAACACCTTTTAAAATGGCTGACATTAAAATGACTGACTGTATTAAGTGTTGGAAACTGGAATGCTCACTGCTGGTGGGAATGTAAAACCATGCAACTACTTTGGAAAATAGTTTGACAATTTTTTTTAAAAGTTAAACATATACTTAACATGTGACCCAGCTATTCTAGTCTTAGGCAATTTATTCAAGATAAATGAAAGCATATGTCCATATAAAATTTGAACATGACTTTTTTTTATAGTAGTGTTCTTTTTAATACTCCTAAATTAGAAACAATCCAATCGTCCTTAACTGGTAAATGGATAGATGTGGTATATCCATTAAATGGAATACTGCTCAGCGATAAAAATGAATGAAATAACCATATGCACAACAACTTGGATGACTATCAAAATAATTATGCTGAGTTAAAGCTGCCAACCAAAAAAGAGTACATTCTATATGATTACATTTGTTAAAATCCTGGAACGTGCATCTTAATCAGTAGTGAGAGAGTGCAGTTCAGTGCTTGTTTGCAAATTATGTTGACACAGGGAAGCGTGGGAATGAGGGATTATAAGATGCACAAGGAAACTTTTGAGAGTGATGGATATTGCATTATCGGGATTGTGGTGATGGTTTTATTGGTGTTTACATGTTTAAATACAATGCACTTAAACACATGCAGCTGACTGTGTGTTCATTATGCCTCAAAACTGTTATAAGTAAAACTAAATGAAATAAAATGAAAAAGTCCTGTGAATGGGAAAAATGTCAAAGTCTGTGTAGTGTCCTACGAAGCTTTATTATGTTGTCTTTCTGTGTTCTCTCCTATTGTTCTTTTTCCTCGCTCATTCTTTAGCCAAACTGGCAACTTTGCTGTTCCTTGACTGTTCCAGGCCTCTTCCTGCCTTAGGAGCATATGCTTTAGCTTTTTCTTTTTTTTTCCTGCTTTTGATGTTGTTTTCCCCAGATATTTGCTTCACAACCCTCTCAACTCCTTCAAGTATTTGCTTAAATCTTACTTTGAGTAAAAGAAGTCTACCTGTTTATTTTTTCCCTCTCTCCAGCTTTGTTAGAGTATAATTGATGAATAAAAATGTTATATACTTATGGTATACAACATGATATTTTGATATACATATGTTGTGAAATGATTAAATTAAGCTGATCAGCGTATCGATCACCTCACATATGTTTTTGTGGTGAGAACATTTAAGATCTACTCCCTTAGCAATTTTATAGTGCATTGTTATTAGCTGTAGTTACCATGCTGTACAATAGATCTCCAGAATTTATTCATGCTGTCAGAGTGAAACTTTGTATTATCTTTGACTAACATCTCCCCATTCCCACCCCTTCCTGTCTTCAGCCTCTGGTAACCATCATTCTAGTCTCTGCTTCTATGAGTTCAGCTTTTTAAGATTCTAAGTATTTAGTGAGATCATGCAATATTTGTCCTTCTGTGTCTGGTTTATTTTACTTAGCATAACATCCTCCAGGTTCATCCATGTTATCACAGTTTACAGGATTTTCTTCTGTTTTAGGGCCAAATACCGTTTCATGTTAAATACATATCACATTTTCTTTATCTATTAGTCCATCTTCAGATATTTAGGTTGTTTTTATATTTCAGCTATTATGAATAATGCTGTAGTCAACATGGGAGTTCAGATATCACCTTGACATACTGACTTCATTTCCTTTGATTATATACCCAGAAGTAGGATTGCTGGATCATGTGATAACTCTATTCTTAATTTTTTGAGGAACCTCTATTGTTTTTCATAATGAGTATACCGATTTATATTCTCACCAGCAATGTATAAGGTTTCTCTTTGCTCCACATCCTTGCCAAGGCTTATCTTTTTTCTTTTTACTAATTGACATTCTATCAGCTGTGGGCCATCCTGTCTAGTATCCTCATCCCCTCCACTCCCAATCCCCTTCCTTCCCTGTTCTCCCCTGCACCCCTCCATAATACTACCTTCTAATATAACATGTAGTAATATATTTTATTGTTTGCCTCTCCCCCAGTGGAATGTAAGTTCTATGAGGGCAGAATAGAATAGTAACTGGCTTATAGTAGCCTTTCATTACATATTTGTTGAATGGATGAACTCCCAGCTTTCACAGCATGGACTGACTCATTTTCTCTTAATCAGTCACCATAATATATACCTTCTCTAACATTCATTATTGAGTTTTCATAATGACTTAGTTTTTATAGTGATGATCCAGTAACACTATACCACTTCATCTAGTTGTGCTCTAATTTATTAAACTATTTCTTATCATTTAGTTTATTCCTGAAGAATAGAATCATTCATTCAGGGAAACACTTAGAAATCTACAGTGTTCAAGCTTAGTATGCCAGCCTCATAAAGACGAAGAAAATATGGACCTTGCCCTCAAGGAACTCTCCAACTATAGTGGAAGTAGATATATCAACAATTATTATAATGGTATCTGATAAGGGCACATATTAGAAGGCATTTTAAGGTACAAAGAGCATATACCAGAGTGTGCGCCAGATGGAGTGCCCAGCTGTGAGAGCTGGAGGTTAGATCCTGATTTGGCAATGGTATGGAAATGGGAGGAGGAGAAACAACTAAATAAGAGAATGCAGTAATCAAAATGTACGTCAAGGGATGATTTGGGCCAGATATTAAAATAGATAGGAAGGGGGCTAAAGATTGTCAAGGATGGAAAAGATGAAGTAAAAATTTATTAGCTATATATTAATGTTTTCTAGTAATTTGTAATCTAATACAACATTATAATTAGAGGAAGATTCTTGCTTTTAAGGATCTGGAAGAAGTAATACATTTAGATTGCATTTGTCTAAAGTTTGTAGTACTCAAACTCTTAGGAGAACAGAGGATTGAGTATTCAAAATTATCTTAACCTACAATCAGTGGAAATTAACAATTGTAGAAGTGAGCACTTTTTGAGTGTTTATCTTATATCAGGCATTACTCTAAATATTTTATATGTGTTAAATGAAAATAATATGATATAATTTTACCCTCATATATCTAGTCAAATCATAATTATCTATAGATAAGACTATTTGCATCTGAGGTTAGCCATTCATTTCAGAAGATATCTTTGTGGACTGTGTGCTCTTCTGTCCTCTCTTAATGTCTTTCTCTCAGTTGTTTTTACTGCTCCGATCAGCTTTTTAAAACAAATAATTATACCTATTTTTAAAAGCTGATAAATAGATTGTTATTATTAGAGTATCCCTTCTCCCTGTACATCATGGGTACGATTGTTAGAAACTGGGCTTTTTAAAGGATTTGGAAGACCCAAAATTAGAGGAAGGAGAAAAGCTATGAAGCAATCCACTTATGGGAGCCAATTTCAGACACAGCTTGGACTTTATGAAAAATGATGGACTTTACACAAAAATATCTTCATCCCCATTGTCTGATGATTTTTAAATTTTACTTTATGTTGCCTGAAATTCTATTTATTAAGCATTGATTTGAGTAGGCAAATACCTATTTTTCAGATACTTGTGGTTAGGCTAAGAGGTTATAATCATTTTTATAAATTCTTCAAATGAGATTACCTTTCAACCTCTACTTTTTGTTTATTTTATTTTTCAGATAGGGTCTCACTCTGTTGCCCAGGCTGGAATGCAGTGGCACAGTCATGGCTCACTGAAGCCTCAACCTCCTGGGCTCAAATGACTCTCCCACCTCAGCCTCCTGAGTAGCTGGGACTACAGATGTATGCCACCATTCCTGACTGATTTTTAAATTATTTTGTAGAGGTGGGGTCCCACTCTGTTGCTCATACTGGTCTTGAAGTCCTGGGCTCAAGCTATCCTTCCACCCCGGCCTCCCAAAATGCTAAGCTTGTGTGAGCCATTGTGCCTGGCCTCCCCTACTTCATTTTTCTTTTCTCTTTTTTGAGACAGAGTTTCACTATTGTTGCCCAGGCTGGAGTGCAATGGTGCGATCTTGGCTCACTGCAGCCTCTGCCTCCCAGGTGTTCCAAGTGATTCTTCTGTCTCAGCCTCCCAAGTAGCTGGGATTACAGGTGCCCACCACAACCACCAGCTAATATTTTTGTATTGTTAATAAAGACAGGGTTTCACCATGTTGGCCTGGCTGACCTTGAACCCCCAACCTCAGGTGATCCACTCGCCTCGGCCTCCCAAAGTGCTGGGATTACAGGCGTGAACCACCACGCCCAGCCTGCTTCATATTTTTTGAACTTAGGGTGTACAAACTGTGATGAGAAGGGAGAAATATAATTTTGGAGTTCAGTGTACTATGGTAAATTGGGTAGCCAGAGTAGGGCTAGTGCAGGGTACTGTGGTGTGGGGGAGCCTTAGAGAATCTGAGGGTAGTGAAATTAAGGGAAAGGGGCTTATGCACAAAAGTGGAATATTACAAAACACAAATTGTTTCATTAAAAAATTACAAGGGATGGTACTTTAGGGAGTGGCCATGTTAGGGCAAGTAAAGGCATTTTTTCTTCAAGTCTGTCTTCTAATGACCTCTCACCCACTTGCTCAGAGCTCATTTATTCTTCACTGGAGTTTCATTTTCCAAATTTGGGAGACTTAGTGGTGGAGGTAAAGATTAGGTTGAATTTGGAAAAGATAAAAGCAAATCAAATGTGATTCCACTATAATTAATGTTGTAGTAAAGCTATGTAAAATAAGCTTTTGTGGACTAGCCTGCCAGTGGGCCATCATTTGTGACATTTGCTTTATGGGAAGATGCATATAAAATGATAATAAATGACTAGCGTACAGATAAAATCGAGGATACAATTTGTTCCAGAGAACGAGGGCCCTATATTAAGGATAAGGATTAGGAAAGCAGAATTGGAGATTTGTAATGAACCTTTGGTTATTTAGTCGATCTCACTTCTACTTGATTATCTTTAGTAATGTGGAAATAGCTACTTCGAGTCATAGTTTTTATTATGTTAGAATTTTTTTTTTTTTTCGAGACAGAGTCTCGCTCTGTCACCCAGGCTGGAGTACGGTGGTATAATTTTGCCTCACTGCAACCTCCGCCTTCCAGGTTCAAGTGATTCTCCTGCCTTAGCCTCCTGAGTAGCTGGGATTACAGTCATGCGCCACCTCACCTGGCTAATTTTTTTTGTATTTTTAGTAGAGATGGGGTTTTGCCATGTTGGCCAGGCTAGTCTCAAACTCCTAGCCTCAAGTGATTCCCCGCCTCAGCCTCCCAAAGTGATGGGATCACAGGCGTAAGCCCCTGTGCCCACCCTTATGTTAGAAAGTTGTAATAATCATCCTTAGGTCTGCTTCCTTATGTTCTCTTCTTATTGCTCCTAGTTCTGCTGTCTGAAGTTGCATAGAACAAGTCTGTGTCCATTTTGGTATATCAAGCTTAAGATACTTGATGACTTCTTTGATGTCTGTTTTTGAATATAACGATTCTATCTTCCATATGCTTCTCTTTTCCAGGCTAAATTTTCCTGCCCTAATTGTTTCTTGTATATAATTGTTTTCAGACTCTTGAAAATCCTTATGGTTATTCTCTAAATTTGTAACTCTTTTAAATTATGATTTCAAAACCTCACGTAATAGTTAAGATGTGATTCTGGTAGTTCAGATTAGAATGGGTCATTTTAATCAGTGTGATTACAGTAGTCCAAGTTTGCAGTTAGTTTTTTTATTATTATTATTATTTTTTAATGGCTGTAGTTCACATTTTGTTTTCATTAACTACTTTGGTGATGTAAACATATAGGTTAATAAATTTCTCCTCCTCACTTGTCCCCGTTTCCCCTTTACCTCTTTTTTCGTAATTGACTTTCATTCTAGAATAGAAAAGAGAATGGTGTAGTAACATGAGCCATGGGCAGAAAGATTTGGGTTCCTCCATTTATTATTGACTTGACCTTTTTTTAAAAAATAGGCTATTAATTCATTTTTACTAGGATTATTGTGAGATTTCCATGAAATAATCTAGGAGAAAGACTTCATACTGTTCTTCATTCTTGTGCTTTACTTGTCCTCAATTTTGAAAAATCTTTTAAAAATAAATTTTACTGGCCAGGTACAGTGACTTACTGCACTGCCTTACTGCCTTGGTGACAAGAGCAAGACTCTCGCTCAAAAACACACACACACACACACACACACACACACACACACAAAACAAAAAATAAATTCTGTTGTATATATTTAAGGCGTACAACATGATGTTATGAGATACATGTAAAGTTGGCCTTGCATATCTGTGGTTTTTTCATCCATTGATTCAACCAACCACAAATCAAAAATATTCACAAAAAAATTTAAAATAACAATATAACAAAATACAATACAAATTAAAAAAATACAGTTAACAAATATTTACATAGCATTTACATTTATTAGGTATAAGCTGCCCAGAGATTATTTGAAGTGTTTAGGACAATATGCATAGGTTATGTGCAAACCATTTTACATAAGGAAGTTGAGCATTCACATAATTTTATCCTGGGGTCGGAGTCATGGAACTAATGCCCTGCAGATACAAGGAACGACTATATAGTAAGATATAGTTACTATAGTAAAACAAATCAGCATATCCATGGTCTCACTGTTAACCACTTTTTCCCATGGCAAGAGCAGCTATCATCTATCTATTTTTTGAGCTAAAATCCTGAGTGAAATATACTATTATTAGAGTTCTGATATTGTATATTAGATTTGTCTCTCCTACATATCAGCTACTTTGTATCTTTTGACCAACATCATCCAATTTCCTACCCTAACCCATGCCCCTGATGACTATTGTTTTATTCTCTATCTCTGTACATTTGACTTTTAAAATATTCCATATGTGAGGTCATACTGTCTTTTTTTTGGTGTCTGGCGTATTTCACTTAGCATAATGTCTTCCCGGTTCATCCATGTTATGGCAAATGGCAGGATCTCCTTCTTTTTTAAGGCTTATGTAATATTCCATTGCGTATATATATGTACACCACAGTTTTTTATTCATTTGTTCTTGATTAGTGGACACCTAAGTTGTTTCTATAGCTTAACTATTGTGAATAACGCTGCAATAAATATGAGAGTTCAGATGTCTTTACAAGGTGATGATTTCATCTCCTTTGGATATATAACCAGAAGCAGGATTTCTTGAGTGATATGGTAATTCCATTTTTAATTTCTTTAGGAACCTCCATAACATTTTCCGTAATGGCTGC